>CM060939.1:674320701-676820701 GCA_030765085.1 Allium cepa | reverse complement strand
TGTACAATGTTCTAATGTTAATAACTTCTACATACGGACTCGGATTTTGGCACGGTTTGTTTCTTTAGGATCGTATTGGACCTTTGGACATTTTGACTTTAGTTTGGACGAATTCGTAGGCTGTTCAAATTTGGGACTTATTTTGGATTTCAAACCGATTTGAAATCAAAGGTGAGTGTTTTAGCCTACTCATAATTACTAAACTATATTATGTTAGTTAAATTAAATTTATGATATGATTAGAAATTTATTGATTTACGTTTGGTATGTTTAAATTGTCATTCTAATTAAATTTGACTTTTATTGCATTTAATCATTTTTAATTTAATATTGAATTTAAATTGTTAATTTAATACCCGTTATTGATTATCAATTATCTATTGAGGTTTATTGATTGATTTGGATGATGATTGTGATGGATGTTTGATTTTTGATATTAGATGACTGGATATTGTATTTTATATTGTATGACACTGTAAGTCCCTATGGTTTGAAATGATACATACCCAAACGATATATAGATTAGGAAAAAAATCATTATGGGTTGAAATGATAGACACGAGCGATTTTATGAATTTTATAATTCGGGATTGCTGTTTGAAATGATATATAACCGTAAAATATTAAATTGCAGATTGAAATGATATATATCCGTATCACTTGACCATAAGGTAGAAAATTATATACGGACATCGGATTGGTTAAATTAAATGATTTTAAAATATTTTAAAATTTGAATTCAGTTAATTTGTATTTTGAAATAGAAATTAATTTATATGAACTGAATTATTTTCAGAAATCCAAGCGGAAATGTTGAAATTGGAATTGATTTACTAAATTGTTTAAAGGATTTAAATTGGAATTTCAAAGTTGAAGTGTCGAATATAAATGTATTTATCGGAATTGAGTCATTGAAATATTTGGATACAACTCTGAAATCTATTTTTAACTAACTTAAAATATTTTGATTAAATTAACTATTTTAATCAATTTAAAACTATTTTAAATTATTTTAATTTATTATAACCTATTTAATCCAATTCAGTCTATTTGAAATTTATTTAGTCTATTTTAAATCTATTTAATATAATTTAAATCTATTTAATCTAGTTGAAATTTATTTAATCTATTTAAAATCTATTTTTTTATAATTCAAATCTATTTAATCTATTTTAAATTTATTTAATCTATTTTAAATTTATTTAATCTATTTAAAACCTATTTAATGTAATTTAAAATCTATTTAATTTAAAATTTATTTAAAATCTAATCATTTTAAATCTAATTAAATCAAATTTAAATCTATTTAAACTGTTTATTATTTAAAATATTTTAATCTACTTTAAACTATTTAATAACTATTAAAACTATTTATGATTTTCTAAACTACTTTCTAAAATTTCAGACTATGTAAAATTAAAGAATTTATATTTAAATCCTTGATGATGATACAACCTAAGTTGGAATTTGGAATTGATATCTTTTGTGAAATGTCATATTTGAGTAAATATGACGATTTTAAATTAGGATTTAATCTATTTTTGGAAATATGAATTAGGGAGTGATATGATTTCAAATGTGATATAATTTCGAAAGTAAATATGATTCCAAAATGATGTGTTTTCGAGAATATGATATTTTGATATCAATTATGAATTGACTCTTTTGAAATGTAAAAGAACTATCTGGTGTGAATAAGTGTTTGGTTGTTAAAGAGACTGAGATCAGATATTATAACGCTCTTTGCCAATACTGAAAATCACTTTAACAACTATGTATATAGCGGAGATTCGAAAATGAAGTAGAATGGTTTGTAGAAAGATTCTGTATGAGGTAGTTACGTAACCCTGATTCCCGTGAGTCAGCTTAATGTGGCTAAAACAAGAGCCATGCCGGCCAAGTGAGGTCATTCCTTCCATCGGGCACATTTCTTAGACACCATTCTATTACTTTGTGATTGATTTGATGGCCTCCCCTTGATGTGATTTGAGAGTGTGTTCCGAGGTGGGCAGTAGTAGCTGCTATGTGTTACCACTAGTTTGGATCCACAAAACCTTAGTATCCTACCCTGGGCATTACCTCGCGTGCCTTGTCACATGCCCTAGCACGCCTTCTACGAGTATGGTTTGTACCATACCCATGGAGTGCCCTCTAATAGCCTACTAGTTTACGGAGAAATTACGGTACTATATAGACTATGGGAATATATAAAAATGTGTTAAGGGGGATATGGTAATGCCTTAACGCTATTTTAATACTTTAATTTACTGTAGACACTATTATAATAGCGTATTGTACTATGTAGTAGATAGTTTAACGGGTCCTTAGGAGATGTGAATCCCAAACATCTCTTAAGTATTGCACTTACATTAGACATTGGATAGGAGATGTCAAACCCCGTAAACATCTCTGACGCCATTACACTCATATTTATTTACTGTTGATTTAACTTATGTAAGATTTTTTAGTTCTGACATGAATGTTTTGTCTTCTCAGCTCGCACGGGTCAGCCCAAGCATTTCAGGATTGAAGACCTTATTTCAGGAGGATGAAGACAAAGATTTTTATTTTAATTATTTATTATTTTTATTCCACTGCATCATGTTGTTCCGCTGCATTTATTTATTCATTCTTTTTGTTTGTAACTTTGATATTTATTGTAAAAGAATAATCAAATGTATTTGTAAAACAGCTTCATGAACTGTTGTTTGATTGTTGTATTTTGTCATTCTTCTACGAGATTCTGTATTTGTTTCTTTTTTCTCTGCTTTTTCTTATTTCCCCATAACAATCTACCCTTTTGTATGGTTTGAGTCTGACGTGCGTGGTTTGTCATCGATTTAAAATGTCCAAAAGGCAGGCCATTGCTGTACTTCACATCCAATGCTTTAACTTACACCTAACTATAGTCATTCAATAGATGTAGTGATGATCATGGGATTCGAACTCCGCCGCCCCGAAAAGTAACACCATATACTAAATACTGTGCTAAAAGAACTTTGTGTTAACTTTTCGAAAGGGTTGTTACCGATTACCCCACTTAAAAAGCCCGACATCCTTGTTGGCTCATCACTACACATCACCCAGGCATTGTGTTTGTAACTGCATCAGTACTACACCGACTAACATCCGCAATATTACAACACATAATTCCAGCTGGGTATAGGCTCAAGTACCAAATGTGGTAACCGTGGGATTCGAAATCCAACGCTCCAGAAATTAACACCACGCACTAACTACTATGGTAAAAGATCTTTGTATTAACTTTCCAAAAGGGATATTACAAATGCAATGCCCCAATTTAACTATAATTAAAGTGGAGTGTCCGCATTGAAGTTCAACAGTATTCTCAAATCCAGAGAACCTGCAACAACATTACTTTAGGATTCTCTGTTTGACCTTAGTTATATTAACCAATAGAAAGCTCTTGAGTAAGTCCTTCCATAGTCATCCAATAACTCTCGGTACGTAACATCTTAGTGCCTCCAACTGCTATGAGTAATACACTGCCCAACATTTGGAGAGTGTTGCATGCTCTATTCTCAACGGATGTATCGATTTCCTCTCTCGAAACATCTTGACTACAAATGTTTACGATAATATTTATTTTATATTGCAATAATTTTCTAATGGTTACCACACTTTGTAACAATTATCAAAAAGTGTATTATTAAGGATTTTCTAGTTATATACTTTAAATTAGTTACATATTTAATTATAACTTAATATAACAAAGTATACAATAGAAATTAAATATCTTTATTATGAACAAGATTGGTTATAGAGTTATATATATATATATATATATATATATATATATAACAAATTACATAAATTCCCCTAGGTCACACTCCTAACTCTTTCAATCTCTCGCTTGCACTTAGGGTTAATCATGGAATCATATTTCAACCAGTTTTCTCAAAATGATCAAGCTAGTTACTTAATGAATGAATATGTTATATTCTCTAAATTATCTATTATGTCAATAAATTTTTTATGACGCTGATAAACTACTTTTATCACGTGGAGCTATTCATTGTACGTTCCTCAACTTCTAGTGAGCTCTAAGTTATTTCATGATCTGTATCACGATATTGTTATCATATAACAATTTCATGGTATATATAGTCATTTGGATATAACTAATGATGAATAGCCCCATTTCTCTTTGAATACATAAATACTTCATGAAACTGCTTAACTTACAATACACTGTAACCTTTAAGATACTCTGTCAATGAATTCATAATGACTTTTCCTATGATGTCATATCTTCTCCACTATAAGCATTCAATTTAAACTATGAATTTCTAAGATAATAAAATAAGATGAAGGGAAAACATTTTTACTTTTTTTGGGTTGAAGGACTAGGGAGTCTAAATGAGAATGCTAAATTAAACTAGTCTTAGATAAAATAGAATGTTAGATTAAACCAGCATCACATGAATGTGATGCTAAATTAAATCAACCACTATAAATATAGCGGAAGTGAATGCTAATTTAGCTCATGTAGTGCTAGTTCATTCGATGCTAGTTTAATTTAGCATTACGTTCGTCTAATGCTAGTTTAATTTTGCATTCTATTTTATCTGGTGCTAGTTTGATATAGCATTCTATTTGTAACAATTCGCACCTTCGGACATATCGATTCAAAGCCTATGGTGACTTTCGGACTTGTGTCATGCCAAGAAGTATGAGCTATCGGGTTTTAAAATATTACAGAGATTAGGATTATAAGGATAAAATCTAAGACATTCTACACTTTTATATCTTACAGCGGAAGGTAGTAAAATATAAATACAAAAAATAATCATCTCATAAAATATCCTAGCAAACACGGTCTTAAAACATACATCGTCAAAATCCAGAGTTTACAAAATAATAGCATATAGTCCGATAAGTGCTAAATAAAATAAATAGTTACATTAAGAGTGATGAAAAGTAATATGCAGTGCCAACGCCAAGCTCGCTCCTCCACATATTAGATCTGGGCCAATTACATACTGCCATGTCCTCCTATAGTAGGGAAAAAGGGAAGGAGTGGGTCAAACAAAAGACTAGTGAATTAGTTACATCATTAATATACGGTGATCACATGCAATTGACTTCATTTATAATATACGTGACCTAAGGTGTTCTACTTGTATTTGTGAACTAATTTCTAAGGTTGATTTCATTAACCTAAGGAATATAGATCTAAATGCACCTACATCCAAACATATTATAAAGGTTTATCCTTAGGGATGAATAGCTAAACGAATCTCAAATCAGTGACGGATCAAACAATAACCTCTGGGACTATTCCTAACATAGGATCGCATATAGTATCAACCTTGGGACATCGTTCCCTAACTACAACTACAGTGTATCATCCTTACATACTAAAGGAGCCTACAGTGCCGAATTGCGCTAAAGAAGCCTCAGGATCCACTGCATCCGTGTTCAAGCTCAATGGTAATGCCGCCACTTATTGCTTCACAAAGGGCATCCAACAACATTGTCACGTATCCAACGAGGAACCTCCCATGAGTGCCGGACTGTAACATCCCATAAAAATTAATAGAAAATTAACTAGTAAGAAAAGAATTAACTAATAAATTAATAATACCTTAAGAAAGGAAATTTTGCAAATGTCAAAATTTGGCTACAAAATTTTGCCATTGTGTCCATGATGATTTTCTGATCAATTTCCATATATATAGTATTGAAATCAGAGCTTAAATGAAAAAGTTATTGACGCTTGAAATTTTCAAATTCCAATAAATTTAAATGGAATTCAAATTTAAATAATTAATTAATGCTAAAGTTTGAAATTCAAAAATTAAAGGTAGTTAGACTTGGGTGTTAAGTAAACGTTAAAATGAAAGTTAACATTAAAAATTAATCAAGGAATAAAATAAATAATTAAATAGCACATAAAAAGTTCTCGAAATAACACAACCGGTCGACCACCTACCGTGGGCTAGTCGACTGCCTAGGTAGGAGCGATCGACTAATAATTGTTGTTGCAACTAGGATTTTCAATTCCATAAACGGTTCGAATTTTGTTATTTTAAACCGACTTATTTCTACGATTCTGGTATTTTCTAACCTCTATAAATAAGAACCTAGCTTTCTCACTTTTATTCACAAATTATTTTGGATACTAAGCAAAGCCTATTGGTCTCTCTCTTCAAAGATTTAGAAATATCTTGTGTTTTAATAAGAAATTTTGGATGTTAATTATTCAATTTTTGATTATATTCTCCTTCTATCCTTAAATTTCCGAATCTAATTCATATACAATTCCCTTGTTGTATATTTCTAAAAGGAGAGATCTAAAAGAGAATTAAAGAGAGCATAAATAAATCCAAAAAGGGAAGAGCTAAGGACATTTTATGAGTGGAAATCTTAGTCTTTCCTATTTTAGTAATTGTGTGGTTTAACTTGTATTTAATATATGCATTGGAGAATTTTGTTTATGAAAACATCACGTTAAACACCTAAAATTCTCCTAAAGAAAAATATTCATTTTTAAGTTAGAATCTCAATTATTCTATGTTAAAATAGTGAAATTATGTTGTTATAGCAATTCTAATGTTTTACATTCTATTCCACTTCTTATATTTTTCTTTAGATCTGACCAAGAGTTTTGTAAAGAAATAAGTTAAATGGCGTGTAAGGTACAGACTCCTTTATTCATTGTTTGCACTACCCATTTTCGTAATTTAAATAGAAATTCCTTTTTTTATTCTTATATATAGAAGTTTAATAGAGCATAAAAGGATTTGAATTGCAAATCTATTAATGTTGAGTCTACTATTATAATATAATTAAGTTTGATATGGATTCTATTTTCATGCAAGTTTGTTGTTGGATAAAGAATATTGGATATACGGCATGTTTGTTGATATGGAATTGAACTTGCATAAATCTAAAGTTTTGACATTTAAAAGATTTATTTAGGGTCCAATCTTCACATGCATAGAGATATTTTAGGCAAGTATGTGTGTGTATTAGTGTACAAATAACATATAATTATAATTAATAGCATACTAATTGCATATTAAATAGGTTATCAATTAGTGTTAAATCCTTCTTAGGAAAGAAATTGATAGTTAAGGCGATATAAGTGTTTTTCCTTAGAAGCCCTTAATAAGGAACGCAGTAGGATGTATGATAAAATGTTAAATGAATGTAGATTATGACTAAGTTATAGGGATGAGAGGTCGGTCAAAATGCACATGGAAGTCTGCCCAGCTAATCTGGCTACCAGTAGTGTGACTTTAGGGCTGATATGAGACACTACCTATAATTAGCACCCACGAAGGACAAGAGGCTAGTCTCAAATTCTATAGGAAAACCCTGCCTAGCTAATCTGGCTTCCATTACGTACAAATAGTTAGACTAATGTGAGATGTCATGGTTTGGGTTATGGGTCATAATACGTAGGACCTACTTTAGGGTTGAAGATGGTAAGTGGATAATTAAGGGCTTGTCTTCTCCCTTTTTAGGAAGCATTAAATGGTCAGGGTTAGCGTTTAGGCATGGTAGTGGATATCTGGGTAAAGGGTTCGCTTCAGGTTTGAGGTATTAAGTAGCTATTCTAGGGTCCGCCTCTCCCATAAAGAAGTATTAAGTGGTCTGATGAAATTCTGTGCGAAGTCAGCTAGATAGTATCAGAGAAGAGTTCGCCTTGGGATAGGTAGTAAATGATGGGGACCTGCTTAAAATGTGGTATTAAATGGTCAGAGTCTACTAATTCCCATTGGAAAGGTATTCAGTGACTTGATTATTATCTCTTACATTGTTATAACATTATCGACGATAGATGCATGGGACTGAGAATGGCCTTTGCACTACAAATATGGGTCATTGGGTTGAAAGGGTATGAGTTATAAAATTGGACTAGAAAATTGTTAGGGCTTATAGTAGGAAAAACTTATAATATAGTTGCGATGCGTAAGACATATTCCTACTTAAATTATACTGTCAAGTACTATTATAGAAAGGCTTGACATATTTACTCATGAGACATTGTTGTACTGACTCCTTCCTCATTGCAATACATGTTATACAAGGCGATCAAATTACAAAGGTGAAGGCGATGAGGGGACTTGTGGCAATTATCTATTTACCTACTTATGTTGTTTTTGTATTTCCGATGTACCTATTTAGAATTATTAATATGTTTTGAGATATTATGCTATGGATATTTGGTGTTATTATATGGTATTATGTTGTACGTTTCTGACATTTGAGTTTTTAATAAAATGAGTAATGTTTTTGATATTATATTTTATCTATATACTATGAGATTCTGATGTGTAGATAGATAGCTTTGTGCATTGTTTTCTGTATCAATTTTACCAACCGGCAACCAGCTTTAGAATTGGTCTAAGGTTTGATGAGCCTTCTTTGAGTCGAAAATTAGGCCCGTTTCAAGAGGGTTGTTACATATGGTACTAGAGCTTAGATTACTTGATCAATGGGCATTGGTATACATATGAATGGTGTACTTGTTATTTTTAAAAGTATTTTTCAAAAATCTAACTATATATATATATATATATATATATATATATATATATATATATATATATATAAACACCAATTTGAATGTACACCTAACTCTATAAACTTTGACTATAGAAGTAGTTGCTATCATATTCCAAAAGGATGGGCGAGGCGACTATGAGTTGGAAAAAATAAAATAGAGTAAAATTTAAACTCCTACCCTGATTACCCCATGGGGCGGAGGTCGTGCTGTAAGGAATGGACCAAGAAGAGCATGACCGTGAATATAGAAGCACCCTAGAAGCTAAATGGTACTTGACTACTTAATTGGGCCTAGACTACCTTATGATTTTAGATTTCGATGGATTATCGGTCGTAGATATACGTTTAATACAGACATATAGGAAGAAAAAAATTATAGTTTTATGCATCTAGAAGTAAGGAATGATAGGCGTAAAGCAAGATGTGAAGAAAGAGAGGGGCAAGCATCCACAAGAATGCATACATTAATCACCACAAGTAGATAACTAGATTTTTATGAAGTCTGAGTAGGGAGGAAGGAAGGTTCGATAGAAAAGACAATTAAAATCAATTTCTAAACCTCATGTGAAATTTTTTAATAAAAGGCTTTTGAATATTGTTATAAATGTTTTGAATGAATTTTTCAAAAGATTTATTGAAAATTTCTTATTTTGAAGAATTAAGGAAATTTGAAAATTCATAATTTAAAAAATTTGTCGAGTCGAAAGTTATCGATTAAAAGGTTTTTCGTTAAAGCGTTTTCATTTTTGAAATTCTTATTTTGAAACTTGGTTAAGTAAAAAAAAATTTGGTTTAAAGATCTTCGATAAAGGGATTTCTCTTTTTTGAAATAAATATAAATAGAGCATAGATTGGACTCGATTATTTTTTATTTCATAAATTTGTAAGTTCTTTTAAAATTCTTTCTGAAAGGTAGAAATAAATGGAAATAGAACTTGACTAAAATGAGGTAGAAATGAAAGAAGGGTAAGAATGCCCAATAATGTAGGTTGGAGGAACATACCCATGTAAAATATGCGGAAAATAACAACTGAAATAGATTTAAAAGAAAAGCCCATATTGCTAAAGCAGTAGGTGAATGCACCGCGATGAGTCAATATTGGGAAATTTAGAAAGTAACAGCATTTGGAATTTACATAAAAGAGGAACAAATAATATAGGAGAGAAGTAATAGGAATATGGTTGGAAAATGATAGGATAAAAGTAATCCTTGTCCACTCCATTTTTCATTGTTAAAAGTTATAGAAGATGTTTTTGAAAAAAGTGATTAATTAGTATGATAATTCAATTTTTGAATGCTTTGGTTTAGAAATACTACATTTAAAGAAGTAAATCTTTGAGAAGGAAAATTATTTTGCTAAGCAAATTTTGAATTTTTGAGTAAAAAAGAGGAGTTTCTAAGTTTATATTTTCAAAGATAAAGGTTTCGGATTAGGTACTTTATGATTGTGAAATATTAGTTTTATAAAGAATGGTGAGGGCTAAACAATTTTTTTGGAATAGATTGGGATCACTATCTAGGTAAGATAGGTAAGAGGTTTTAGGATATAAATAAAGTAAGAATAGTATGCACAACCTGATTTGAAATTTTGAAATTAGTTCTAAATATTTAATTCTAGAATGTTAGTAAAGTTGCAATGATATTCTATATTTATAATTAGAATATAAGTTAGGTTGCCCAAGTTGACTTGAAATGTGAATTTCTATGTTTTGATTTATTTGGAGCGGGTTCCATGTAAATTCCATAAATTATCCAACTCCAAAATATGTATAAAAGCATGATGATTGAATTAACAAGAGATATACGAAAAAAGGAAAAAGATATGTAAGATATAGATATTCGTTTCCATAATATACACTGTCTATTTTAATAAAAGAAAATAAACAACTCCTTATAATTTCAAATGAAGCCAAGATCTCAATTTAGTCAATTTATGGAAAATTATAACGGTAATCCTTTTTAGAAGGATAGCTTTAATAAATTAAAATGTAGAAAGGAATGTTCTTATTTATAAATTAACGATTAGAAATAGAAATATGCACACAGACGTATAACCGCGCTTGATGTACAAAAATAGAAATATGCACAAAGACATATAACCGCGCTTGACGTACAAAAATAGAAATATATAAATAACGTAATTTATGATAATATTTGTATTAGTTATTAACAACATAGCAATTATATGACTAGGATTTATGGGCATAGTTACATATTTGATGGATAATAAATTTGTAATTAATATAGAATTAAAAGGAATTAAATGTGAACTGATTAAGGAATTTAATACGACAGTTATGGGGATTCACAGTTTATCCCAAAGTCGGGTATATTAACTAAAGTAATGGATGGACCGTATTTATTTGAGGCGAAGATGGAGAATTAAGTGGAATGACATACTAGGAATGTTCATCTTAATATAGTATGGAGAATTATGACACCAACATCATTAACACTGGTTAATGATAAATGACAGCTTCCAATGAAATTTTCTTTCAGGTTTTTTGGGATTGTTATCGCTAGTTGTCTCCCTTAGATTATTAAAAAAGCATACGATATGGTATAATATATCTTCCTATTTTTTATCATGGATTGATTTTATGGATGTGACTGGAGCGCTATATATGTATATATATATACACACATACACACACACTTATTGAAAAATAGTGTCAATAAGAAATTTTCATATGGACACTTAGCTAGTGTAAAATTAGGTAATACTGAAAGTTAATGATGAAATTAGGTTAGTAACTAGAAATAAAGGATGCTTTAATCCTAATTTTTTTAGCTTACTGAGAGACACCATTCAAGGAGACCATTCACCCTGGAGGAGATAAGATGAATAAGGATATGAAGAGAATTTTCTATTAGACAAGGATAAAGAAGAAAGTGGCAGAAATTGTCACTAGGTGTTTGACGTGCCGGAAAGAAAATGATAGAATTGATTAGGTAGTGAATGAAGGCCGCATAAGATCATTAGTTACCCTATGCGGATAAGTGAAGAAAAGAGTTAGAGTTTGAAGTGGAAGACATGGTGTTTATCAAAGTTTCCCCTCACAGCATGGTTGTGAAATTTGAAAAGTGGGAATGATGACACTAAGTTTGTTCGGCCTTTCCTAATTTTAGAATGAATAGGAAGACTTGCTTATCATAAGGAGCTACTGGAAGAGTTGACCGGAGCCCATGATGTTTTTTTCATTTTGCACTCAGGGAGATGCCTTCATAGCACAACCATTGTGGTGGATCCCGATCAGTTGGGGACATTAAGATGAAGCTAATAGCATCTTGTGCCATCGCACATACTATGAAGCATGAAACTAGAAAGCTCCTTAATAAAAGAATTAGGCTGGTTCAAGTACAATGAGGGGAAAATCCGATGGATAACATAAGGACTTCACATCCTGAGCTTTTCTCTAGCAAACTTTTTTCTCCAAAATTAGATTTTGGTTACATTGTAGTTGCTATATTGGATGGTAGGAGATGGGTGCCACACTTTCCACTATCATTTTGCACTCATATAGAAATTTTATGCATGTTTAGGATACTTGCATACATGCCTATATGTCACCATCATACACTCATGCTAGGATTGAGCTTATTTGTAGTATGTCTGCACATATAATCACATTGCACTTTTGGTTGAGTAGATGGATGTGTAGACAACTTGGTTGTATAACATGGATGTTTATTGCGTGTTATGCTATCCAACCCTTAGGGAGATTTCAGAGATGAAATCCTTTCTAAGGAGAGAGAAGAATGTAACAACCCGTAAAAATTAATAAAAAAATTAACTAATGCAAAAAGAATTAATCAATAAATTAATAATGAGGCTAAATATGGAAATTTTGTAAAGGTTAGAATTTGACTACGAAAGTTATTTCACTGCGTTCATAGCAATTTTTTGATCAATTTCCATACATAATATTTTGAAAACGGAGCTCAAACAGAAAAATTATGGACTTTTGAAGTTTCAGACTATGCATCATGTTGGGCATCCACCAACAATGCCACACATACCTTGAGGAACCTCCTGTTAGTGTTATGTGCTTAGCGCACCCTCACAATTGAACTGCCTTATATCGAATACCAAATTCACTGAACGGATAATGTTTATGCCTAATGGCCTACATATACATCCGCCTAATCCCGTAACATTTAAGAGTCAGGAATTAGGGAACTAATTTCCCACTAATATACTATATATATATATATATATATATTATCTAGGTCTTAGGCCGAGGTTTAACCTATGTCTGAAAATCGATGACCGGTGGACTACCAGCCACTATAGTAGTCGACCGCTTGCTATTGACCGACTACAATACGCCCATCGACCGGTCGATGTTAATTAATGTTAATTTTTATTTGTTTGTTAATTAATTATCCTTCTTCCTCTCCACAATTTCGACAGAAAAACCTATTTTGTTAAATCTATAATTCCAATAATTTCCATAATTATTTTGGTATAATTGTATTTCAAATTCATTCAGGATGAAATCAACATCGACAATGTATAGTCATACACAATTTGAATTCCGGATTCAATATTTGAGGTGAACAAAAAAGTAATTCATATTACAATCAAACTTATATCTCCAATTTGCTTTAACCATTATATAGAATCATATTCATATAATTTAATTTTTATCAAATTACCAGTTAGTTGCACTTTCTAGATAAACTATATGTCAAATTAAATTGGCAAATTTTGGATCAAATTGTAACGACCCGCAAATCCATACCCCTTGAGTACACACTATTCTACACAATCAACTTAAGTTGTACAGAAATACGAACCTAAAGAAGAAGAGGTAGAAGAAGAAAATAGAAAACAACATCAGAATCTAACCATCGCAGCGGAATAAATATAATAGATAATGAATAATTTTACTTTGAAAAATCAAATATCTCTGTTTACATATTACATCATCAGAGTACATCAATCACAACTCAACATCAATAACATACAACTGGACACACAGCTATTCAACACAGCGGAATATATATATAAAAAAGTATGAGAATACGTATCGACATCCAGCTCGTTTCCTGAGCTCCACAACATCATATCATGTATTCTATAATACTCGGTCTGACCCGAGCATTATAGTTAAATAACACCCGAGTCAGTCTGGAATACCAGCGTGAGAAAATCACACTCAATTCATTATTAAAGTTTCAAAAATCCTTTGAAAACAAAATCATCTTGTAAGACCATGCCACAAATAAACATGTCGGGTTTTTATCTTACGATAGCTAAAACAATTTTTAAAGAAATCCTCTGATATTATAATAGTGTCTATATACAAATACTTATAAAATAGCCGAAATTGTTACATGATTAAATTCCAGCTACTAGCCACGGAGTGGGTAATACAAACAAAACTCGTACAAGGCTCGTAGGGAGAATGGATTTCCAACTAATGACTAGGCACTGGGGTACCACCTACCACAGTACGGGGCCTAGATCACCGTACCGAGGAGTACGCCCGCTCCCCTGCAACACAAGGCCGGGACTACCCCTTACTGGATAATCCCGAGTGAGATCACCCCGCGGTTGGGATCAACAACCGTCCACTAAGTCGAAATAAAAAGGGACATCTAGACTGGGATGACCTCACCCTGCTTGGGTGCTACCCACCTAGCCTTGCTGCATAACCCCTGATTTTCAGTCATTCCCATTTGATGAGGCTTGAGGCTAAGCGTTACCTTTAAAGGACATGTCTCTTAGAATGCCCATCGTCCCCCTGACGATGTTTCGCAGGCATTCATCCATACAAGTCCGTCCCGGGTTCGAACGGAACCGAAGGCACTATTCCTACTACATCCATTTTGGAAATATCCTCAGGATTAGTAGTGACTAGCCCTTGCACTTCACTGCTCCATCTTCGAATCCAAAAATCGTTTTTACGAAACGTACAAACCGGATCGAAGTGGTTTTCGAGAAATAAATCTCGATCCCGGTCTCTTCGAAACGATCAACGCATTTGGCCAATATTGATAGTCGGTTATTTAACTATCAATTAATATGCACAAAGATCCATCAAACAATAAATAATTTTCCAAATTATTTATTTATCTCAAGAATATCTTCACAAGATATATTTTTACCTTTCAAATTCCTTTGGAAACAGTTTTCAAAACTATCGGCCTTTGTCAGAATAAATTCCCAGTATTTCTCTTTGCACTGGAACACCAAGTACAAAACACTTAAGATTTAAATAATTTAAAAGCACTTATTATAAAATATACTTTATAACATTAAAAATTAAAAACTACTTTAAAGAATTTATTCAAATATATATACTTTAAGAATATTTATATAAAACACTTTATAAAATGTAAACTAAATTTCCTCTTTTAAACACAATACCAAGTTACTTTATATAGTTATTACAATAATAGATTTGGGAAAAATATACTTACTTTAAAAAATAACATTTAGAAATAATAACTTTCCAAAACATGCCTTTTAAAACAATATTAAAACCTTTAATTTATTTTTAAAATTTCTTTGGAAACCATACTTGGCTATCCAGGGAAATACTCTTCTCTTTCACATCTCTTAAAATTAAACCACCATTTATTTTTTAACAAATTCTCATTCCTTTAATAAATTCCTACCTTGAAATTATTCTTCCAAATATCAAATTTCAAACACTTAATCAATTTCCAAATTGATTTCCAATTTACTTCATTTATTCCAAAATCCTTTAATTTCATATTTATTCCTTAATTATGATTTAAAATACTTTTAATTGAAATACCAATTTAGATTTCCCAATTTACTTCTTATTCCTTTAGATAAATTTAAACTTTAAGTTTTAAAATAATTCTTTATTCCTTTAAAATAATATCACTTGATTTTTCAATTCATTAATTACTGTTTATTCAACCCCCTTTCTTTTCATACTTGAAGTTATTTATTAGTATTTAACATATTTCTATTTCTTTTTCAATTCATTCTAATTTTATTAAATTTTCTAAGATTATTTCGTTTACAACTTTACTTTCTTTATTTTCTTTCCAAAACCCAATTTATATATTTTTGGTAATTCATTATACCCAATATATCCAATCAAATCATAACATTCAATATTCCAATATGCTCATCATAGAATATCAAGTAATCACAACAGAGGATATTAAATAATAAGTGTTGATGGGTCCAGTTGAATCCCTCCAACCTGTTTTCCCTGCATCCACAGAAGTTAGCACAATAATATGCCAATTCTAGAATATACCATACTATAGCACATCAATCAATTTCAACCATTCAAACAATTATTTAAATTTAAATCATTAAAATTTAAATTTAAATTAACTGAGTGAGATTAACTTACCTTTGTTTTGCTGTTTGCGATCCATTCCCATTTTGACTATTTCTCCACAATTTTGGACCTTGTATAAACAATTTATGATTTTATTTAATATTCGAAATAAATTGAACAGTTCAATTTTCCATTTATAAATTAAATTAACCAATGAATTCCTCTCAAAATTCTTCAACGACTAAATAAAGTAAATACGTTTATTAATCAAATAAATCACAAAAATACAATATTTTAAAATAACAGGTAGACTTAAAATGGGAGCATATATTATCTTAATATATTGGTTTTATTTGAACCGGCTAGTTAGATATCCCTAACCTATACATATATTCTGATAATTAACAATGAACAATCGAATTCAAATAGTTTTAGACTTATTTTACTAAAATAAAAAAAATTAATTACCTTGCCGTCATAAATATAACTGATTAAACATTTTAAACAAACTGTTTTATATTCTACTGCCAATTTTAAAATCCTACCCATATACATTTATTATACTGGAAACAGAATAACTTTATAGTTTACTGTAAACATTATATTATTCCCTTTTTCTTTTTTTTCTTTTTTTTTTACTAAACCTACACCCAGACATTTAAATTAAATTTAATGGAAAATCAAAACCGAAAACCTGACAGGGAGAAACCTTCTTCGCACAAGAACCACGACCCAAGCCTCGACACTGCAACGCCTGAACGATACCAAATCGCGAGCCTCCACTTTGCATCGACTAAGCCTAGCTGCCGCCCACCGAGATCGCCCACCATCTCCCACATCGATGATACCCTGAGTCGACTTCCCGGTGATCACCACGACGGCCAAAAGCACGAAACCCAGGCATCTTCGAAAACGCGAGCAACCACCTGCCACACGCTAAAACCCTAGAGCCGCCGCTTCCAACCCCAAGACATCGCTGCCCACTTGCGATCACTACTTCGAACGCCGACCCCAACAAGACCTCGCGACTTCCCCCATCGGCCATCACACTCCGCCTCAGCCACAACATCGTGCGCTCGCACCCTACTCCGAAGCCCTAACCACCGCGCGACCCTTAAACGAGCATTAAATCAAACCGCGGCCATTAAATCGAACATCGCCGCGAAAGCTTTGAGATGAGGGAGGAAGTGGGAAAACGATTTGGGTTTCGAGATTTGGGGAGAAGTATCAAATAGAAATTAAAGGCCCGGTTTTGAACAGAGGAATGCTCGATTGAATCAAATTTGAAAGAAAAAAAGGGGTAACTCTCGATTTTTGAGATTGAGGGGAATTCGTTTTCGTTCGAACAAAAATTTCTGGAGTGGCTGCCATTTATTTCTCTCTGAATGATAAAGGACACTCGCGTGATAAAAATAACGAAGGGAATAAGAACTGATGTTTGCGTGCTGCGAAAAGCAAGCTACGGGGACAAAAAGTTGTGATGGGAAGTGAAAGCGGCTGTATTAAAATTTGACTAGACCAATATACAATTATAAATTTTAAATTTGAATCCGTTATAAATTCCAACGCGTTTATCCATCGTATGACCACACGACAACTCTGAATACTACGAAAATTGGAATCCGAAAATAATTCCATATTTCGGATCCAATGGAACTGGTTTCGTCGAATTCCGAGACTGTGCCTCGGAAGGCTATTTTTAAATATCAATTTAAACTATAAAATTTTAAAATTGAACAACCCACTGTTAATTTCAATTTTACAACTTCTATTATCTTCAGCGTTATCAATATAAATTTTACCAACCCTCAAATTATTTTCAACAGGCTTAGAATACCAAATTTACTATTTTATCCAACTTCAAATAATTTAATTTAGTAATTAAATTACCCAATAAATAGTGATATTTGAAATTCAAGTTGAAAATTAACCTTTGAATATTTAAAATGAATTAAATATTCCCATTTCAAATATTCAAAAATTCCGGGTCGTCACATTCCTCCCCCCTTAAAAGAATTTCGTCCCCGAAATTACTAGTTAGGAAGAATGGTCCAATACCCGTTTACATTTTTTCCAAAACCAAACAGTTTTTATAAACTTTCCAAAACAATCTTTTTATTAAGAACATCCTACCTCTGTTCTTAACTTTCCAAACTTCTCCCATTAGGTTCCCACAAATATCATATACGCAACCATTCAAATTTCAATTTAAAACCAAATTTAAAATTATCAGAATTTTCTCAAAAAATTTCTAACTCCTTACATTTTCGAAAAATTTCGCCAGCGTCTCCTTTGCGCGGCTAGCTCGGTACAACTACAAAATGGCTCTACGGCCTCCCAAATCCAAAAAAGATAACAAAAAGCCAAGTGGTTAGATCCAAAAACTCAATCAAATTCCATACGAAAATTTGAATACATACCTTTTCGTCGAGCAATTCTAAATCAAAACCAATTTCATTTCCCCTTTTATACCTGCATAACCTGTTTAGAAATAATATCCAATCACAACATTCAAAAACTTTTATTTGACTTCTTTTACATATTTCCAATATTTTTTTTTGAGCCTGTACAATGCACATATATCATCCGTACGCAATATCAAATTTGATCGCTCACTCGATCACACAATTTCACCTCCGAACTAGTATCGTCCACCCGACTTCCTAGTGCTGACTCAGATCTGGTTTCCTGATTAGAAACCGTCATTCTCCTTGCATAGCTACAAACTATGATAGATAATTTATAGAATCAATCAAAATTCCATATCCATGTTCGCCGTTGAAAATCGAGTGAAAAATCCTAACTCGGATCGATATAACTATCTCGAAATTCTGTGCTCGAATCCGGATCAAATAGCTATGCGAATAAAATAATATACGTACATCCTACGTATAAATTCAAATTTATTATCAATTATATCAATTTCCCTTTTTATTCACTTCCATTTTGATTGTTGTTCCCTTATTCACAATTCCCACAGTCACAAATATCGGTCTCAACCTTAATTCAATTATTCACTTAACATACTTTCAATACCAAATTTACTTAAGAATTCATTGTTCTCTTCTTTAAGTTCAATATAACTATTTTACATACTTCTTACATTTATTTCCACTTTATCATTGAAGTTTATATTCATGACCATTCACTTTGCCTTTACAATTCCATTTAAATTCAATTTGACTTCCACTTTGAATATCGAATTAGTTTCACTTACTAATTAATTTAAATCTCACACTAAATGTTTATTTGCAAACTTTACTTTCTTTAGTTCCTTCGATTTCACTTACTTTATATTCACATTCAAAATAGATTTCAATTATTTAGTTCCAATTCCATTTGCTTAGCAAATTTAGATCATTTGCCGTTAATGAAAATTTTCAAAAAATTCAAAAAATTTCTAACTCCCAAAATTTTAGGAAAATTTGGGCAGGGTCTCCTTTGTACGGAGGAGCCTTTGCAATTTGACAAGAGATATAAACATATATACATCGACCCACACAGTCGGAAAACAGAAAAACAGTTCATGTTTCCTATTTGTATTGCGTAGGGGTACCTTATTTAGCATTTTAAAGCAAGCAGCTATTTATTTTAGCATTTAGCGCGGGCAAAACCAGTCAACGGCTTCCAAAAACCTGTACTTACTCAATTTAAACAGGTAAGTGACAAATATACAAAACTTATTAATATTTCACTTTATTTCAATAGCCTAAACACAAGTGTAACCTAAGCAATTTACACTAAACACTTACCATAAGCATATTTATAAGGTTCCGACTCCAATTAAAATGTTTTCTATCCATTCCCAAACCATCTCACTCAATTCAATTACATTGCGTTCCATTTCAATGGTTTAGATTTCATTGCTTACATCCAATTCAATTTAATCCAAACGAGCTTATATTCAATTCAATTGATTTCAAATTCAGCTTTATTTCACTTCTATCAATTCATAGAATTTATTTAATCTCATTTACGTCAAACAACAATTACTTTTACGAAATTTGACCATATGCAAGTGAATAAATAACTACGTAAGCTTGTAACCACTTTAATTTAGTTTCAACTCAATAAATAGTCAATTTTTTCCATTTTAATTCATTTGCAACCATTTCAATTTTATTTTTATTCACTTGAATTTTATTTACCACTCAAACTATCACTATTTCAACTCTATTTTGTTTAATTTGAATTCTTTGCCAGCTCCAATCGTTTAAATTAACTTAGTATACTTCATTGAATCAATATGAATTCTAATTCACATTCAATAATTTATTTCTGAATTACTTTCATTTTATAACAAGGCCATTTCCAATTTATCTCTACTTGGATTTTTATTTGCAATACAAATCATTTCTATGTTAATTCAATTCCATTCAACTTCAATTCGAATTTAATTCACTTACTATTGCAAGTTGAATTTCTATTAATAACTCCAGCTACACTTTCAAATTTTATCATTTATTCACAACTCAAATTTTTATTAACCAATTCGAGTTCCATTTCCATATTCCATTAATTAATCTAGTAGTCTATTTAAAATTTTACTCAATATTTGATTTTTATTCCAAAAATCACTCTAACCGTTTTACTTGAGTTCAGTCTATTTTATATTTTAAATTTTGGATTATATTTATTATCATTACAAACAATTTTATTTGGCCTATTTATTTTGCTTCCAAATTTTATAAGTCACAACTTATTTATATTCATATTTCATCTATTTACAATCAATCTCATTCACATTTTACTTTTTAATTCGGAATCATACCTTTATTTAGCCAATATATTTTTATTATTCCATAAACATTTTAAATAAGATTCCAGAGTTTAAACATTATTCCAAAATTTCAATATCACCTTAGAATTCAACTATATCCAAAATCCTTTTGCACATTCAATTATCCCTTTTGAATTTCAAAACCAAACCCAGTTCGCGAACAATTCCAATTTTAAACAATTTGGTAGCAATTTCTCTTCTAGAAACTCGAAAATAAACTTCGATGATGCTGCAGTCATCACCGAAATTATTTTCCAGCGATCAAAAGAGAATTAAATGCTCTTATCTCTTTAAAATCCCTTTCAAATATTTTTAAATTCCAAATCTCTCCATATTCAATTCCAATTCAAAAATATTCCCGAAATAATACTATTATTATTTCTCCAAAATCTTTGAAAACCACTTTCAAATCCAAAGGAATTTAAACTTTCCCAAAAATTCCAAATTGCAATTCCTTTTAAATCTATATTCAAACATTCTTTGGAATTTTATCCCATTTCAATTCCAAATGTTTCTCTGGAATTCTATTTCAAAATTATAATCACCTTTACAGTTTACATTTACAAATCTCATTTGTATATGAAGCTTATTTCAATTTATAATTTTCATTTATAATCTATATTTCACATTCCATTTTGTTATATAAATTTATTCTTCAACTTTGGTTATAAGTTTCAATTTCTTATTCAATTCTCACGACAGGGTTAATAATTTAATATTATCATTCATTAACAAACAAGCATCCCAATACCATAATACTTTACAAAAATTATATCTTTTATATGCAAAAATAATTTGGGTAAAATTATTTCATTTACCCCAGTTTAAAACAATACTGTGTCGAATTATTCTGTTCAAGTGTTTAGAGATCCCTATCAATAACGTTAATTACTCATATTGACCAGAATCCATAAACTACTCAATAAACCAATCAATACAATATAAAACCATTTCATATTCACTAACAAATACGCGCTTATATCTATTAATACACTCAAACTCATTATTTGAGTACTATTGACTCTATTTCAATGAGTAATTCCCACCAGAGCCAAGGTTATCACCAACCTCGCTCTGATACCAAGTGTAACGACCCGCAAATCCGTACCCCTTGAGTACACACTATTCTACACAATCAACTTAAGTTGTACAGAAATACGAACCTAAAGAAGAAGAGGTAGAAGAAGAAAATAGAAAACAACATCAGAATCTAACCATCGCAGCGGAATAAATATAATAGATAATGAATAATTTTACTTTGAAAAATCAAATATCTCTGTTTACATATTACATCATCAGAGTACATCAATCACAACTCAGCATCAATAACATACAACTGGACACACAGCTATTCCACACAGCGGAATATATATATAAACAAGTACGAGAATACGTATCGGCATCCATCTCGTTTCCTGAGCTCCACAGCATCATATCCTGTATTATATAATACTTGGTCTGACCCGAGCATTATAGTTAAATAACACCCGAGTTAGTCTGGAATACCAGCGTGAGAAAATCACACTCAATTGATTATTAAAGTTTCAAAAATCCTTTGAAAACAAAAACATCTCGTAAGACCACGCCACAAATAAACATGTCGGGCTTTTACCTTACGATAGCTAAACAATTTTTATAGAAATCCTCTGATATTATAATAGTGTGTATATACAAATACTTATAAAATAGCCGAAATTGTTACATGATTAAATTCCAGCTACTAGCCACGGAGTGGGTAATACAAACAAAACTCGTACAAGTCTCGTAGGGAGAATGGATTTCCAACTAATGACTAGGCACTGGGGTACCATCTGCCACTGTACGGGGCTTAGATCACCGTACCGAGGAGTACGCCCGCTCCCCTGCAACACAAGGCCGGGACTACCCCTTACTGGATAATCCCGAGTGAGATCGCCCCGCGGTTGGGATCAGCAACCGCCCACTAAGCCGAAATAAAAAGGGACATCTAGAATGGGATGACCTCACCCTGCTTGGGTGCTACCCACCTAGCCTTGCTGCATAACCCCTGATTTTCAGTCATTCCCATTTGATGAGGCTTAAGGCTAAGCGTTACCTTTAAAGGACATATCTCTTAGAATGCCCATCGTCCCCCCGACGATGTTTCGCAAGCATTCATCCATACAAGTCCGTCTCGGGTTCGAACGGAACCGAAGGCACTATTCCTACTACATCCATTTTGGAAATATCCTCAGGATTAGTAGCGACTAGCCCTTGCACTTCACTGCTCCATCTTCGAATCCAAAAATCATTTTTACGAAACATACATACCGGATCGAAGTGGTTTTCGAGAAATAAATCTCGATCCCGGTCTCTTCGAAACGATCAACGCATTTGGCCAATATTGATAGTCGGTTATTTAACTATCAATTAATATGCACAAACTTCCATCAAACAATAAATAATTTTCCAAATTATTTATTTATCTCAAGAATATCTTCACAAGATATATTTTTACCTTTCAAATTCCTTTGGAAACAGTTTTCAAAACTATCTGCCTTTCTCAGAATAAATTCCCAGTATTTCTATTTCCACTGGAACACCAAGTACAAAACACTTAAGATTTAAATAATTTAAAAGCACTTCTTATAAAATATACTTTATAACATTAAAAATTAAAAACTACTTTAAATAATTTATTCAAATATATATACTTTAAGAATATTTATATAAAACACTTTATAAAATATAAACTAAATTTCCTCTTTTAAACACAATACCAAGTTACTTTATATAGTTATTACAATAATAGATTTGGGGAAAATATACTTACTTTAAAAATTAACATTTAGAAATAATAAGTTTCCAAAACATGCCTTTTAAAACAATATTAAAACCTTTAATTTATTTTTAAAATTTCTTTGAAAACCATACTTGGCTATCCAGGGAAATACTCTCCTCTTTCACATCTCTTAAAAATAAACCACCATTTATTTTTAAACAAATTCTCATTCCTTTAATAAATTCCAACCTTGAATTTATTCTTCCAAATATCAAATTTCAAACACTTAATCAATTTCCAAATTGATTTCCAATTTACTTCATTTATTCCAAAATCCTTTAATTTCATATTTATTCCTTAATTATGATTTAAAATACTTTTAATTGAAATACCAATTTAGATTTCCCAATTTACTTCTTATTCCTTTAGATAAATTTAAACTTTAAGTTTTAAAATAATTCTTTATTCCTTTAAAATAATATCACTTGATTTTTCAATTCATTAATTACTGTTTATTCAACCCTTTTTTTTTCATACTTGAAGTTATTTATTAGTATTTAACCTACTTCTATTTCTTTTCAATTCATTCTAATTTTATTAAATTTTCTAAGATTATTTCGTTTACAACTTTATTTTCTTTATTTTCTTTCCAAAATCCAATTTATATATTTTTGGTAATTCATTATATCCAAATATATCCAATCAATAACATTCAATATTCCAATATGCTCATCATAGAATATCAAGTAATCACAACAGAGGATATTAAATAATAAGTGTTGAGGGGTCCAGTTGGATCCCTCCAACCTGTTTTCCCTGCATCCACAGACGTTAGCACAATATTATGCCAATTCCAGAATATACCATACTATAGCACATCAATCAATTTCAACCATTCAAACAATTATTTAAATTTAAATCATTTAAATTTAAATTTAAATTAACTGAGTGAGATTAACTCACCTTTGTTTTGCTGTTTGCGATCCATTCCCATTTTGACTATTTCTCCACAATTTTGGACCTTGTATAAACAATTTATGATTTTATTTAATATTCGAAATAAATTGAACGGTTCAATTTTCCATTTATAAATTAAATTAACCAATGAATTCCTCTCAAAATTCTTCAATGACTAAATAAATTAAATACGTTTATTAATCAAATAAATCACAAAAATACAATATTTTAAAATAACAGGTAGACTTAAAATGGGAGCATATATTATCTTAATATATTGGTTTTATTTGAACCGGCTAGTTAGATATCCCTAACCTATACATATATTCTGATAATTAATAATGAACAATCGAATTCAAATAGTTTTAGACTTATTTTACTAAAATAAAAAAATTAATTACCTTGCCGTCATAGATATAACTGATTAAACATTTTAAACAAACTGTTTTATATTTTACTGCCAATTTTAAAATCCTACCCATATACATTTATTATACTGGAAACAGAATAACTTTATAGTTTACTGTAAACATTATATTATTCCCTTTTTTTTTCTTTTTTTTTTTTTTACTAAACCTACACCCAGACAATTAAATTAAATTTAATGGAAAATCAAAACCTAAAACCTGACAGGGAGAAAACTTCTTCGCACAAGAACCACGACCCAAGCCTCGACACTGCAATGCCTGAACGATACCAAATCACGAGCCTCCACTTTGCATCGACTAAGCCTAGCTGCCGCCCACCGAGATCGCCCACCATCTCCCACATCGATGATACCCTGAGTCGACTTCCCGGTGATCACCACGACGCCCAAAAGCACGAAAGCCAGGCATCTTCGAAAACGCGAGCAACCACTTGCCTCACGCTAATACCCTAGAGCCGCCGCTTCCAACCCCAAGGCATCGTTGCCCACTCGCGATCACTACTTCGAACACCGACCCCAACAAGACCTCGCGACTTCCCCCATCGGCCATCACACTCCGCCTCAGCCACAACATCGTGCGCTCGCACCCTACTCCGAAGCCCTAGCCACCGCGCGACCCTTAAACGAGCATTAAATCAAACCGCGGCAATTAAATCGAACATCGCCGCGAAAGCTTTGAGATGAGGGAGGAAGCGGGAAAACGATTTGGGTTTCAAGATTTGGGGAGAAGTATCGAATAGAAATTAAAGGCCTGGTTTTGAACAGAGGAATGCTCGATTGAATCAAATTTGAAAAAAAATGGGGTAACTCTCGATTTTTGGGACTGAGGGGAATTCGTTTTCGTTCGAACAAAAATTTCTGGAGTGGCTGCCATTTATTTCTCTCTGAATGATAAAGGACACTCACGTGATAAAAATAACGAAGGGAACAAGAACTGATGTTTGCGTGCTGCGGAAAGCAAGCTACAGGGACAAAAAGTTGTGATGGGAAGTGAAAGCGGCTGTATTAAAATTTGACAAGACCAATATACAATTATAAATTTTAAATTTGAATCCGTTATAAATTCCAACGCGTTTATCCATCGTATGACCACACGGAAACTCTGAATACTACGAAAATTGAAATCCGAAAATAATTCAATATTTCGGATCCAATGGAACTGGTTTCGTCGAATTTCGAGACTGTGCATCGGAAGGCTATTTTTAAATATCAATTTAAACTATAAAATTTTAAAACTAAACAACCCACTGTTAATTTCAATTTTACAACTTCTATTATCTTCAGCGTTATCAATATAAATTTTACCAACCCTCAAACTATTTTCAACAGGCTTAGAATACCAAATTTACTATTTTATCCAACTTCAAATAATTTAATTTAGTAATTAAATTACCCAATAAATAGTGATATTTGAAATTCAAGTTGAAAATTAACCTTTGAATATTTAAAATTAATTAAATATTCCCATTTCAAATATTCAAAAATTCTGGGTCGTCACACAAATAGTATGGATAAATTCGATTACATATAAATCAATATATCTAATAACAAACCCACTCACCTTAAATTAGCTTTTCCCTTTTTATCCACATAGACTAGCCTCTACTTGGTTTTTCGATCTCTCCTTCCTCAATTTGATTATCTTCTTACCCAATCTTTGATTTTAATTTCAATTTTTGTTTTGATTTTGAAGAATAGGTTGATTTGAAGAGAAATAGAGAGTTTTGGGAGAAACAGAGTTTTACATCGTATAATATTAGATTAGGTTTCTTAGTCCAAGGTTAACGATTTTTTATAGGAGCAGAAATCGACCTAGACTTTAGATTTATTTATATAAAATCCAAGACCCGGCCTAGGCAAACCCTAGTCAATAAGCTACGATTGATCGACCATTTGGTTTGGGGTGGTCGACCGCTAAGTGTCGACCGACCCTAACCAAGGTGTTGGCCGGTTGATGTTTCCTATTTTATAATTTCTTTTATCATATTTATTTATTTTAATTATTTTTGATTCCAAATCTTTAAACTTTAATAACTTTTGCATATGAGCTTCAATTATTAAATATTATATATAAAATTTCTAGAAAACCGTTGTACGAGTTTCATAGCCAAATTCAGACGTTTGTGAGAATTCCACTTTTACCCTCATTACTATTAAATTAATTTATTATATTAAATTTCGAGTAAATTTTTGTGGGGTGTTACATTATCTCACTTCAAACTAAAATTTAATATATGTGTCACTAAGATAAAAATTGATTTTGGGTTTTTCCTTTTTACATAACCAATTTCCTCTTTCTAAGAATAAGGGTGCGTTCACTGAGAAAAAATGCTTAACCGAAGCACAGGTAGCCCTGGTTGTAACATCCCATAAACCAACTGTAAATAAACTGGATAAATTAAATTAAATATGATAAGGGTAAAAATGAATTTTTTGCAAAATTTGGAATTTGGTAACGTAAGTTTTGTCGTTGCATTCAAAACGAAATTCTGATCAATTTCCATATATAATATGTTGAAAACGAAAATCAAACAGATAGACGTTTGTAGTTTTAAGGTTTTAAATAATTAAATATAATGTAAATTCAAACGGATGATTAATTTTAAAATTAAAATTCAAAAGCTAACAGTATATAGACTTAGGGATTACGTAAACGTTAAAATCGATATTAACGTTAAATGTTAATCAAGGAAAAAAATAATTAAAAATCAACGGAACGATAAAACTTCCCAAAATAAATGAACAGGTCGACCGCTCTCCTTGGGCCGGTCAACTGTTAGCGGTTGATCAGTTGGAAGCGGCGGTCAACTGGTCATGAACAGTGGCTAGGGTTTTTTTGTGTACAGTGACCATCCATATTTTTATATTATCAAACCGACTTAAATCCGATGGTTCTGGGGTATTTCACCGCTATAAATAAGACTCCGACCCCTCACTTTAATTCATATAATATTTAAGGAACATTAGCAAAGCTTTATCAATCCATCTCTTTAAGATTCAGAAAAACTCCATTAGGGTTTCAAATAAGAAATCCCATATATCTATCTTTGTTTATTTATTATTTTCTCAACTTCTCCTCCAAACCTGTAATTTTTTGAATCTAAGGTGTATATAAATCCTTTGCGTATATATGTGTTGAAAAGAAGATATCTGATAAAGATTGTCAGAGGCGTGTCAAATCCAAGGAGGAAAATCTAAGCATATAGTGTGAGTGGAAATCTTAGATTTTCTATTTTAATAATAGATTAGTGTAATGAATATGACTTGGGGAGTTTTTTTTTTGCAAAAACATCATATTATAAACCCCCAAAACTCCTTCAATACGAAATGTCAATTCTAGGTTGATACCTCATACTTGTTAATGTCAAAATAATGGAAATATATAGGTTTGCAGTTTTGATAATTTTACCATCTGTTCCACTCCTTATTCCTTTTCTTTGAATTTGGTTAAAAAAATTGATTTAGGAATAGTGTGTAAGGCACGAATTTATTTGTAGTTTGAATAGCTTATTCCCATGAATTGAAAAGAAATTCCTTTGTTTATTTTTTTGTGAAAAAGAAGTTAAATAGAGCGTAAAAATTGGAAATGAAACTTTATATTGTCAATAAATTCCATTGTTTTGATATAATAAGTTGAGTTTAAATTCTTATTATATAGAAATCTATTGATCGATATTTTTGGATATGAATATTGAAATTTTAGTATTACTGATAATATGGAATGAAACTTGGATAATTGTTTAAAGAGCTGACATTTAAATGCTAATTTAGGACATATATTTCGTACGCATAGAAATAACTAGGGCATATTTATATACATATATTAGCGTGATTAATGTATAATTATAATATATAGTTGCATAGTTAAACAGGTTATTGATTCTATTAAATCTACCTTAGGAAGATAATTAATGTTAAAGCTGAAATAAGAATGATTTCTTATAAGGCCTTGGTTATGAAAATGGTGAGGTTTGTGATAACATATGTAGAGTGTGATATAGATTATGACCAAAGTATCAGGATGCGAGGTCAGTTAAAAGCACACGGAAATCACTCCAGCTAATTTGGCTACCAGTGGTGTGACTTTGGTGCTGATGTGAGACATCACCTATAATAAGTAATAACAATGACACGAGGTTAGTTCCTAATTTGGTTGGGTAAATCTTCCTAGCTAATCTGACTACCAGTAACTACAAACAGCCAAGCAAATATAAGGCATCACTGTGGGGTACGGGTCATAACACGAAGGTCCTTGTAACACCCTGCATTTTTATGGTAATTAATTAAAAAAAGGAATGTTGATAAATAGTAAATAATGAAAACTATTTTTTTACAAATATTGTAATTTAATTATGAAATTATACCATTGGATTCGTAGCGATTTTTTGGTCAATTTTCATATATAAACTTTTCCAAACGGAGTTCAAATGAAAAAGTTTGGAGCGTTAGAATTTTCGTGGTTAGAAATAATTATATATGTAATTAAGTAAATATTTGAAATTAATTAATGATTTATTAAAACTGTTAAAGTTAACGGTAACTTAAGGTTTAAGAAAAATTAATTAAGGTGGAAGTTAATGTTGATAAACGTTATTTGAAGAATAAATGGAAATAAATCAATCAAAATAAGAGAACGCGCAAGAATGCACTGATTTGGCTTAGCCGAGTCGACCTAGGGACAAAGGCGGTCGACCCGCACTAGGTTGATGGTGGCTGTAAAATATGGCCGCATGGCCCAGATTTGATGGAGCTTGACCCGACAGTTAGCGTTGAATTCAATCTCTATAAATTAGGACCTAGGGATTCACTTCCAACTTATTATTTTCTAATAAGGATGGATGCTCTGCCATTTTCCTTTCTCCTTCAAAATTTATTAATACACGGAAATAGATCTAGATTGCATGGATACAATTTGGAGAGGAATTGAAAAGAACAAAGGATATGAAATAGGTTCAAATTAGATTGATACATCAAAGGTAAACTTTTAGATATGGTTCTAATTAATAAATCAAAATCTCTTCTCCCTAATCTAATTTTTGATGATATCCATATAAATATTGTCCATGGATCCGAATAGAGAGTTAAAAATGGAGAATACAGATAACAGGATTAGATTTGAATTAAATCTGGATTAGATCTAGAGATTTGGAAGAACTAATTAAAGGTGAGCGAGAATATTTTATATTTCTATATAATACTGGATTATATCAATGCAGATCTATTCCTATGCGTCTAAGAATTGAATTTAAATTGTAATAAATTCACATGTATGAAATGTTGAAGATGGTAAACTTACCTGTGAAAATGTATTAATAATTACAGAAGTGTGATAATTAGATTTAAATCTGTAAGTGCGAAATGATTTTTAATTATTTATCCCATGTCGGATTAATTAACTGAAACATAATGAATTAAAATTCCATTTTATTTGATATTGATGAATGAGACCGAAAATAAAGTTAATTATACTTTTGGAATTTTAGTGATATTTTAATTTATTAGAATGTATTTTATTGTAAGTGGATTTCCAAATATTGTCATGTTTAAATTTAATAAACGTGGGATGTTTGAAATAACAAGGAGAAAATATATTCCTTCAAAAGAAAGAGATGTATAAAAAAAGATAATTATTGTATTTTGCATATTTTATTTCAATAATAAAAAAGAGAATTTCTTGTAATTACAAACATCGCACAAACCACCTCTTTTGGACAAGATATGGAAATTTACTATGTAACAGTTAACTGTTAAAGTTTAAATTCCAATTTATTAAAATATAGTAGATTCTAAAAGTGGAATACTGAGACAAGACTGAAACCAAGAGGCAAATAAAATGAAAACTAATGAAAAAGGAAGTTCGAGTCATATGTAAGAAAGGGAAGCTGGGAAATAAAATTGGTGTCTGGATTAAGTTTAATAATCGAATGTAATAGATTAATTTGCTTAAAAAAAGTAAATTAAATGATGTTTTGGTTAAGTCTGATAATTAAATATATTGGAATAGAAATCAAAGGTTGAACAAAATAATGTAGTAGCAATGATATTAATGACTGAAAATGAGAGGCGGTAAATAAATTTGATGAAGTAGAAGAAAAATGCATAATAAGACTAAAGACTTAGAGTTACATAAAAGATGTGAGGCAATAAAGCAAATGAAAGAAGAATAAATATACATGAGTCTAAAATATGTATATATGTTGCCTTGGATATGCAATGACGGGTGTGCATACTTATAAATTATCTGTTATAATTACAAAGAATAAATGACTGAAGATCGTTAGACTGGGTTGGGATGCTAGAAACATATAAAACCAATAAGAATCATGAAGACTATATACTTGCGTATAACTGAAGGGTTACCTCAGGTTAGGTGCGCTTGGATTGGAACCTCCATAATTGCAAGCACTGGGCAAACCTGTTACGGATGGCGAGGCTACACAAGTACTAGGTGTCTGTTTCAAATTTGTATGATTAGTGTATTGCCATAATTACACTAGGCAATGTAAATGTACGATGTGTGAGATCGGACTTATGCAATAGGGCGTGTAAAAGGCTGGCGTGTGTAGGTACCAAACGAGTTGCAATAGGGTGCGCAAAAGGCTAGCATACATGGGTACCAAAACCAAGAGTTGGAGTTGCAATTTAGCGAGCTCATCATCGGTCCCTTGTGGTCAATGGGAAGGACAGGGTTACACCTAACTGGTCACTGCCACCTACTAGGATTGATTCAGTTGGGTTATGCACCGCCACAGTTGTTTGTTAGTTTGTTTGATAGGACAAGACTAGTTAACACATATAGAGGTTACTTTAAAACATGGACGGGATGGAGGTGTTTAGGGTCGGAAATCCATAGTAAGAAGTAGAAAAGGGTGCATGGAAGGCTGGTGTACGTGGTGAAAAGTCCTCGAAGGATACATGGCCTCATGGACTAGAGGTCATCGGTGCGTATGGTAGGATTTCCTCAGGTGATATGATGATCATGATGTAGTGAGGTGATGGATCCTTACAAGGTGCTGGTCTATAGATACTAATGAGGATAATATCTAGGTCAATTAGTGGACAATGGGTAAATATACATAGTGTAGATGGGTATGATTCGTATGAAATGATGGAATTGTAGACTAAGGATAAAGTTCGACATAACAAGAAATGGTGAACAATCGGCATGAGCTAGTGTTCTGTATAAGATGTATAATATACCAATCACTAGAACATTATTCCGACCCCCCTCATTACAATCTACATGATATAGAAGGGCACGTACTGGTATTTATAGGAAGCAGTTGTTTAGCCGAGGCTCTTGATATTTGAGATACTAATTTTTGGTCAGTAATTATATTGATCTACTATATTTACTTATTTCCGCTGTGGGTTATTACCATTAGTGCTCTGATATGATTTCTCTTTACATGATACCAAACCAACGATCTGTATTTTTGTAGACTTGGGTTTTCTTGTTAGTGAAAAATCTAGGACCACCGAAGTGCGGGTTGTTACAGACCCACTTCAGAGGTTAAAGGTATTAAATGGTGCTTTAGAGATTGAAGGCATTAAGTGGTTGTGTGATGGCCTGCATCTTTTCTATGTTAGAAGTAGTAAATGGTCCGGGTTATGGGTTAGGTATGATAGAGAATATCTTGGGAAAGGGCTCGCTTCAATCGAAAATATTAAGTGGCCAAAGAGATTTCATTCACTGTCAGCTAGATAGTCACTAGGGAGGGGTCCTCCTTGGGTTTATAGGTAGTATATGACATTTAATATCTTGAATAAGGTATTAAATGGTCAGAGTCTACATAATTTCCATCAAAAAGTTTTAAGTGACTTGAGTATTATCTTTTACATTGATAGGACATTATATACGATGGATATGAGTTATTAGGTTGATGGAAAGTTAGCTGAGAGCTTATATTTAAAAAGCTTATATTTAAGTTTGAGAAAAGCCTTTGGGGTTACAGTTGAAAAGACTTATGTTTTATGTAGAAAAGTAAGACATATTTCTATGTAAATTATACTGCCCAAGTACTAATGTAGTAACGCTTGAGATTTTTATTCAATAAGCATATGTTGTTCTGACTCCATCCTCGTTACAATATAGGTTAGGAAGGGAGATGCTAAAGGTAGAGACGTTGATGAGGCTTGTGGTAGTAATGTATTCATTTACTTATTATTTTCTGTTGTTTTTTATGCACCAAAGAAATAAAAACAATGTTGTACTTTTGGAATATTGTGGATATATATGGTTATTGTTGGGTTTTGACATTATGGATATTTTATTATGGTGTTAAATGGCATTTTGAAATTCGGATGAAATGTGTACTATTGTTATTATTATATTTTATCCTTTCGATGTGAGAATTTAAATGATTAGATAAATAGCTCTATATTTTTTTTTTATCAACCAACAGCAAACTTTGAGATGGTTCTACGTTACGATGGGTCATTTCTGTGTAGGAATTTAGGCCCATTCCAGGGAGGATTGTTAAATTTGGTATCATAGCCTGGGTTATCCGATCAATGGGGAAAAGTATACATATGAGAGACGTACTTGTTATTTTTGAATTTTTTTTCAAAAATCCTATTATACACACACACACACACTATATTATGAACATACGCATATGCACTAGGCAAATCTTTTTTTCAGCGTATAATACTATCTTATAAAATTGTTGCTAAAACTTTAACCTGCAGATAGTAGATTATGGCTAAAAATCCATCTTCTGACAGGGGACCCCGCTAGAGGAATGCCCACTATTTGAGGGTTGCCTAAATGGTTTAAACAATACCTCATGCATATAGGACAAGTCAATGTTCCCTAGTAGACTATAGCGGCAACACCTATTGTCCCACCCGCCGAGGCAGCACCTCGTCCTACCGATTTTCCAAAAATATATACGGCTTTTATGAGTATAAGAGAAAAAATATATTTTAGAACAGAAAACTTCATGGAGACTAAGGCATGGATAAATGACTACGAGAGAATATTTTGGGAGATTGGTTGGGAGGATCAAGTGAAGTAGAGAATGGAAGCTTGACACCTTAAAGGAGAAGCCATAGATTGATGAAATTTGTGAAGCTAAAGTGCTTAGTAGTTCTACAGCGGCGGAGTTGCAAAAAGTTGCAGCAAGGATAGAGCGGGGATATAACGGAAAATAGCGAAGGTGCAAAAATCTTCATTAGATGTAAAATCAAATATTCAAAGTTAATTTACTCTCATTTTGACAATATTTATGTAGAAAAAAGACATATTTTTTAATCTTATATAACAAAACCGAAAAATAATATGATTTATGTATATTAGTTTTGGTGACTATAATAGATTTCTAACTTATATTAAGTATTTATGCCTTAAAATTAGCTTTTTATCCTAATGTTTTTCATTTGTTTTAAAAGAGAACTAGTCAAATCAAACTTTGTTTATCAATATTGCTAAAACGTATGCTAAAAAGCCTTTTGTTTAGGGTGTAGTGGAAAATGAAGGGGATTAAAAAAGATCTACTATTTAATTGTGTTAAATTGAAATAACATAGCAGTTGAACAGCACTATGGGCTATAACAGAGATTTTGCAGGGCTTTCGTAGGGGTTTAACAACATAGGGTGGAAAATGGTGACTGGGGAGGACGTTGGTAGGGTTGTCACTGGGATGAGTTCAAGAATCGATTTGGGACTAGGTTTATGTCAGAAGTGTAAGTGAGCCAGCAATTAGAGAAATTTATATAGCATAGGCAGAGAGACTACAAACTAAAGAAGTACATTAGTAAGTTAACAGAATTAGCTAAATTCGAAATGAGTTTGATTGATACACTCATCATAAAGGCCGTGAAGTTTGTCAAAGGTATGAACTCCCCACTTAGGGAATGGTTGTTGACTTAGATACTCACTAGAGCTACCTACGAGATGCTTGGTTAGATGGCTTTACTGCAGACATTGAATGCTGAGGAGAAAGAAAAAGAGAAGGACAAGGAAGAACCTGCACAGAACCAAGGAGGGGCCAAGAAAGGAAATTTGTAGGAAGATAAGAAGTTAAAAGCAAAATTTAAGAAAGAAGGAAAAGTGTGTAATAGATTCTAAAAGAATGGACACTTCATGAAGGATTGTAGAGTAAATCTATTGAAGGAAGCCTTTAAAGGGAAGTGTTACCATTGCAATGAGGAAAGGCATTTCAAAAATCAGTGTCCGAAGATAGTGAGAGAAGGGCAGAGTGGGCAAGCCTACACCATTGAGCCTACTCCTATTTCGAGTAGACCAACCCTTAGAGACCAAGGAAAGACAGTTATGGAAGGTTTAACTCTTATTATAATAAATATAAGTTGTATTCTATTTGACTCTAGAGCATCACATTCATTCACAGCTAAGAATTTGATTACCTCCTTAAACCTACATACCCAAATTATCACCCGCTAATAGTAGTTTAAAATCCTACTAGGGGGTGATAAATTTCCCTATTTGTAAAGACCTAGTGTTAGACATATGTGACACTGATTTCATATGCAATGCGTACGTACTAAATTTTAGGGGTATAGACTTAATTTGGGTATGGATTGGTTGTCGCACTACGGGCCAGTCCTAAACTGCGATAAGAGGGTAGTATGGTTAAAGAGTGTAAAGGGCGAGACCTAAACGTTCATTGTACACCCTAGGCCTCAGTCGAGTTACACGACAAACTATCGCAATATGAACTTTCATCCATACCCATAGTTTGGGAATTCTCTTCTTTGAAGAAGTTTCGGGGCTTCCACCCTAAAGAGAGATTAAGTATAGGATTGATCTAGAGAAGGACGCTAGACCAGTCGCTTTGCCATTAAAACACATGGCCCTAAAGGAAGGACGAAAATTGGATATGCAGATCTCGAAGCTATTCCAAAAAGGATTCATTAGACGAATACCTTAGAATGGAGAGCCCCTATTGTCTTTGTCACTAAGTTAGCTCAACAAGTTGATGAAGAAGAATATGTATCCCTTACCTGTGGTAGATGATTTGTTTGATCAACTTGTTGGAGCCAAAGTCTTCTCCCAATTGGACTTGGTAACTGGATTTTATCAGCTAAGGATCATAGAGGATAGCAAACCAAAGTCTACATTTCATACACCAGATGGACTCTATGAATGGAAGGTGATGCCTTTTGGATTGAAAAATGCATCCTCATATTTTGTAGATTGGATGAGTAGAGTATTTAAGTGACAACTAAACTAATTTGTTGTAGATTTGTAGATAAAATCTTGTATTTTCCAAAAGTGAATTGGAGCATAAAAGTCACTTAAGGTAGATATTAGGTACCTTGAGAATGCACCTACTTAAAGCCAAATTCTCAAAATGCCATTTTTGGTAGAAGGAAGTGAGATTTCTTAGACATATTGTTTCTAGACATGGATTACCGATAGACCCACAAAACTAGAAGCTATTCAGATCTGGAAGACTCTAAAGAATGCCACTGAGGATTGAAGCTTTCTAGGGTTAGTAGGCTATTAAAGGAAATTCATAAATGATTTTGCAAAGATAACGGCTACTCTAACCTGTTTGACTAAAATGAAATTAGTCTTTTCTTATGATGAGGAATGCACCGAAGCAATGGAGAAGTTAAATAAACTAAGTGCACCAGTACTCGTCATCTCCGATGGATTGAAGCCTTTACAGTTTACATTGGCTCATTGCCATAGGATTGGGAGTAGTTCTTGTGCACAAAGGAAGAGTGATAGCTTATGCTAATAAGCAACTGAAGGACCATGAGAAGAGATATCCTAGTGCATGACTTGGAGTCGACCGCCATTGCTTTCGCCTTGAAGATGTGGAGGCACTATCTTTTGGGGGAAAGGTCAAGTTATTTACTGAATATAAATCACTCAGATATCTGTTTTTCTAGAAAAGACTTGAATCTTAGCAGTAGAGGTGGATGATGTTTATAACATTCTATAACTTGGGGATACAGTAAACCTTCAGAAAAGGGAATGTCATCGCTGACGGCCTAAGCAGGAGGCATGATGCCTTGGGTGCTATATATAAGTAGAGGCAGTTGGAGTTCCCCTCGAATTTCAACTTCCAACCGCTAATAAAGACCACTCAAAACAATTGTTTAGCAGTAATGGAGGTTAGACCAGTGTTGATGGATCGTATTGGGCTTAAGCAGAATAACGACGGAGGGATAGTCGATATCTTGGATATGCTAAGAAGGGGAGAAAATTTCCCCATATTAGTAGATATGTAGTTGATGAAAAGGGATGTTTGAGGAGAGATCAATGTCTCTGCATCCCAATGATTGGTAGTATATTGGAGGAAGTGCTAACTGAATGTCACCATCCACTAATGACTATTCACCTTGGAGGAGGTGAGATGTATAAAGATATGAAACGGATTTTCTATTGGCCAGCAATTAAGAAGAAAATAATTGAATTTGTTTCTAGGTGTTTGACATCTCAAAGGATTAAAGATGAGCAAGGGAATCTTAGAGGATTGTTCTTGCAATTAAAAGTCCCGACTTGGAAATGGAAACACATATTAGTGGACTTCATAGATGGGATGCCTATGGGTCAAAGAGCCAATGAAGAAATTGGGCTATAGTTGATAAACTCACTAAGAGCTCCTATTTTATTCCCATTAGGAGCAATAGGATCGCAACATCTTTAGCATAGATTTATATTATGGAAGTGGTTCAACTTTATGTAATTCTAGTTAGCATCGTTATTGATAGGGATCACTTATTTACTAGGGAGTTTTGGAAGATTTTGCAGAAAGATTTAGGAATATCACTGAATCATAATATCACTTACTACCCATAGACAGGTGGACAAATGGAAAGAGTAAATATGATATTGGAGGATTTGTTGAGAGCATGAATCTTGGACTTTGGAGGATAAGCATCACCTACCTTTAGTGGAGTTCAATTATAATAATAGTTATCAATCGACGATTGGTATGGCATCCTTTGAAGCGCTTTATGGGAGGCCATGCAAAATGCCTAACTATTGGTAGGAAACCATCAACAAAATTTTATTCGGACCAGATTTGATTCGTGAAACTTCGATGAAGGTAGAGTTGATTAGGTAGTGAATGAAGGTAGTGCACGATCGCCAGAAATTCTACAAGGATAAGAGAGGGAAATAATTAGAGTTTGAGGTCGGAGATATGGTGTTTGTCATAGTCTCCCCTCTTAGAAAGGTCATGAGATTTGTAAAATTAGGAAAATTAGCACCAAGATTTATTGTGCCTTTTCAAATTGTGGAAAGAGTAGGAAGACTAGCTTACCGCATAGAGCGACCCGACAGATTACCAGAATTCCACGACTCACATTTCATACTTGACAAAATGCCTTCATGACATAGCTATTGTGGTAGAGCCTGATCAATTAGGGGATATTGAGATGGTGCTAATAGCATCCCATTCCACCACAAGCATTATGGAGCACGGAACTAGGAAGCTCTATAACTAAGAAATTAGGCTGGTATGAGTACAACGAGGAGATAAATCGACGAAAAGCACATGGAAGACCGAAGAAAAGATGAGGATCTCTCATCCCATGCTTTTCATTGGTAAACTTTTCTCTTCAAAATTACATTGTGGTTGCATCATGATTGCTAGATTGGATGGTAGGAGATGGTTGCTAAACTTTTCACCATCATTTTACACTTATGTAGAAATTTTCATACATGTTTAAGGTGTTTTGCATACATACTTATATGTCATGGTTACACACTCACGCTAGAATTGAGCTCATTTCTAATATGTATGCAATACACAATCACATTGCACTTCTGGATGAGTAGATGAGTGCGTAGATAATTTGGTTGGATAACATAGATGTTTAGCGTGCGTTACACGGTTCTCCCCTTGAAAAACATTTGGAAGACAAAATCCTTTTTAAAGGGAGAAGAATGCAACACCCCATACCACGAATAAATTGGATAAATTAAATTAAATAAGTAGGGGTAAAATGGGAATTTTGCAAAAGTTGGAATTTAGACACGAAAGTTATGTCGTTGCGTTTGTTGCGAAATTCTTGTCAATTTCGATATATGTTAAAAATGGAGGTCAAATGGAAAAGTTATAGATGTCTGAAGTTTCCGGGATTAAAATAATAGAATTCAAATTCAATTAAATAATTAATTTTGAAATTTGAAATTCAAAAGTTAACAGTAGATGGACTTGAGGATTAAGTAAACGTTAAAATCAACAATAAAGTTAAATATTAATTAAGGAACAAAATAATTAAAAATCAACGACACTATAAACATCCGAATTTTCATATTACTAAACCAACTTAAATTCATTGGTTTTGGTGCAGTTCAACCACTATAAATAAGACCCTAGATCCTTCATTTTTACTCACATAATATTTTTGGAACATTAGTGAAGCTTTGTCAACTTGTCTCTTCAAGATTCAGAAAACTCCATTAGGATTTCAGGTAGGAAATCCTATAGATCTATCTTTATTTATTGTTTATTTTCTCAAATTTTTCTCCTCCAAACCTTTAAAATTTTGAATCTAACGTATATACAAATCCCATGCTATATATATGTATCAAAAAGAATAGATCAGATAGAGCTTATTATAGGCATGTCAAATCCAATGAGGCAAAGCTAAGGATATAATGTGAGTATGCCATGGGATTATAGGTAGTAAATGGCATGGACCTACCTTAAATAAGGTATCAAATGGTCGGAGTATGCCTAATTCCCATTAAAAGGTATTAAGTGACTTAAGTACTACTTCTTACATTGGTAGGATATTATGGACGATAGATATGGGTTATTGGATTGATATCAAGTTGTTATGGGCTTATATCTGGAAAGCCTTCTATTTAAGTTTGGGAAAGGCTTTATGTTGCAGGTAGAAATGCAAGACATATCCCTATGTAAATTATACTACTCAAGTACTTATGTAGTAAGGATCGAGATTTTTATTCACCGGATATATTTTGTTCAGACTCCCTCCTCATTACAACACATGTTAGGAATGGCGATGCTGAATGCAGAGACGTTGATGAGGCTCACGATAGTAGACTATTTAATTACTTATTATTTTTTGTTGTTTTTGATGTATCCATGAAATAAAATCGATGTTATAATTCCAAAATATTATGGATATATATGGTTATTTTTCAGTTTTGTCATTATGAATATTTTATTATAGTTTTGAATTACATTTTGAAATTCGAATGAAATGGGTATTGTTGTTATTGTTTTTATCCTTCCACTGTGAGAATTTGAATGATTAGAAAAATAGCCATGTATTGTTCTTTTTACCAACCAACAGCTGGCTTTGAGATAGTTCTAGGTTTCGATGGGCCCATTTTGGGTTGGAATTTAGGCCCATTTTAGGGTGGGTTGTTACACTGGGCCACTTAAATGCACTGGTTAAGGTAGCTGCTCAAATTGTTTGGTAAGCGTAGGACGTTTGGATGTGTTCGACGTCAATTGCACTTAAATTATATTTTGTTTATAAATGGACATTTATTCAAACAGCCTTCGTTAGTTTCAAAATTCACTTCTACCCCTTCCTAAAAAAGGGTTCACGAAAAACACATATAATTAATTTCGGTGAAAATTAACAGTCTACACAATGAATATTATTTTACAACAGTTTGCAATCTACACTGCAAGCATTTGCAGTTTTGACTACAAATATTTGCAGTATGGACACTACAACAAAAAGTGTCTTTTATAGCGGCATATAGCCGCTATTAATCACAATCATAGCGGTTTGATAAGCGCTGTATATCGACATGTTATAAAAAACTGTTGAATATTTATAACACAAAATATTCCGCTATGGTTGAGCTTAGTTTTATAACGCAAATTCGCCGCTATGGTACATTAATTCAAATGCTCATTATAGCCGCTATAATACAGCTAAATCTCAACGGAATTGGAAATCTTTATAACACCATTTTGCCGCTATAAAATATTTATTCAATAGCGGTCATTTCGCGCTATTAAATCAACATGTTATAATGTGCTTGTTTTCTAGTTGCATTTGCATTTCTAATTTTAAAAAAAAATATACACAATTTCATTTGAAAAGAAAAAAATTGCATTGCTTTTTTTCAATTTACATTTCAATTTTCAATTACAATTTACAATCCAATTTAGCTTGGTTTTATAACGCAAATTCGCCGCTATGGTACGTCAATTCAAATGCTCATTATAGCCGCTATAATACAGCTAAATCTCAACGGAATTGGAAATCTTTATAACACCATTTTGCCGCTATAAAATATTTATTCAATAGCGGTCATTTCGCGCTATTAAATCAACATGTTATAATGTGCTTGTTTTCTAGTTGCATTTGCATTTCTAATTTTAAAAAAAAAAATACACAATTTCATTTGAAAAGAAAAAAATTGCATTGCTTTTTTTCAATTTACATTTCAATTTTCAATTACAATTTACAATCCAATTTACAACTCAATTTCTTTTACAAACTTGATTGGCAAAAAAAAACTGTCTGTGCATTTCCTTCAACCCCCCCACCCTCTCTCTGTTACTGCTACTGCACAGCCTTCTCACCTGCACACCACCCTGATCACTACATCAACAATCCCAATCCCCAACCCTCCAATACAACTAACCACTTCACCATCTAGCACTTCATCACTTTCTGCTTCAACCAAGACAAATTCAACTGGCTTATATAATTGTCTTCACCTTACTGCCTTACTGATATTCTTCCACAAACATCACTCAATCACCTCAATTCATACAAAACTGCCTGACAGCCTCCCTGCCTCATCAGCAATACAGTTATTACCAATCTGGTGCACCCACAACCCATCCACTACAGAGCATACCACACTTCTCATCCACCATAACTCTCCTACCACTTTTACATTTCACAGAACAAACTGTCAACACCCTCCACCATCATTTTCTTCACTGACTTTTTAGTTTAAGCTTTCATTACCTATGCTGTAAATGCATTTTCTTCACTGTTATGATCCTATACATTTCCCTTTTCATTTGCTTTCTTTTACACTGCCTGTGCATTTGTTACTTCTGCACATTTCCATTTCAATTTACATTTGCATGTCCATTTCAATTTGTTCTCTGCTCATCCCCTCTCTGTTCTTTTTGTTTGCATCTTTCCGTTTATTCACCTCTCTGCCACACTATCACTCCTCCTACCCAATAAAATTCACCATCATCTACCTTTCAACCTAAAACTAAAAACTCCACCACTACCATTCACGTTCGACCATCCTTCAGATGACTTCATCCATTAGTCCTCAACCAAACTTGCTTACAGCTGAATCAACCGTGCATATCAGTGCAACGCAAATACCCTACAGCAAAACAACATCCTTCTCACTTATGACCACTTCTAATCTTCCATTCTCCTGACTTTTCCTGACAAAACTTCCTGCCATCAACCTAGTTTCAATCAAACACTAGCACTTCCCTACTGCTCCATCATTTACAACAGAGCAACTTCCTCCAACTTCTGTCTCTGCTCTGTGCATATATCAACCCGCCTGCTGTTACACTTAATAACCATTCATTTTCCTGCCTGTCTTCAAACAAGAGCCACTTCAACACAAAATCAGTAAACTTCATCTCACTTCCTCGACATTCTTCCACCTCCTTTCAGGCATTTCTGAACCAATCACTCCCCGTCACCATCTCTGTTAACCATAATTTCCCCCTTACTACTGCAGACATCACCATTGTAGCCATACAGAACCCTCACCACATCAATCCACTTTCCATACATTTAAAGCAACATTGACATTGCTTACTTTTTCATTCCCGATTCCATTCAAACGCTTCATCGACCTGCTCTTACAATAGCTCTTACAATAGATAAGTACAAACTGCTCTTACAACAGCACATTGACCTACTCTTACAACAACTCGTTTCCACACATATCATTATCCACATATTCATGCATTCCATTATCAACAAACACCTACTATCTTCCAACTACACCATACATACAGACAACAGTGCTTCAACACATTTCTGCAATCACTGTTCCACAGTTCATATATCATACCCAGTCGAGCAATTGCAAACCTCAACCACCACGAATTCGACCAGCCTCCCCTGCATCCCCTACTAAACCACATCCAGTCAGACTTGACAGCCACACATCAATACCCTCTACAACATCACATCTCCACTGCCTTCTCCTCACCTATATACAATCCATCAACACAGAACTCTGTTGCCAATCACCCCATAAAACAGCCACCCATTTTCAATTTTTTCACTGCTTTTGCCTGCCGCAACCAACTGCTTCAACTTCCAATCAAATTTTAATGCTTGCTGGGCTCTTATGTAAATACTTCAGCAAAGCACACTGGACAAGCCTGAATATACAACAACCTTAAATCAAAATACAAATAAATGAAAGAATATGTAAAGGCAAGGGAAAAGAGCAAAGTATACTTTGTTTATACTGAACCGTTTAGATAGACAGCAAGAGTGATAAATATGTTTGCAAGGCAAAGTCATTTGGTGATCCCCACTTTTGTACCCCATCTGGCATATTACACACCTGCAATTATATCTTGGTTTATTTATCTCAATTCCTGCAATTATACCTGCAAATATACTTGTAAGAATATTAAATATCTTGGTTTATTTATCTCTATACCTGCAATTATAAGAGTCAATATTTTTCCCAGAGTTTCTTTCAAATATGGATAGAGTTTCAGCCTTTCCTCTCGTAATACAACAGCGCTTCATCATCACATCTAGAGCAGAACTTCAGTTATCATATGGATTTGGACCGAGTTTGACCCACTAACTCCATCAATGCTGCTCACATCCACAGTGCTTCAGCCATAGAAAATATGTGAAAATAAACTAAGAGATGGCAAGAAAGCAGAGCAAAAAAGAGTATCTTCTTCGCTTTTAGCACGTTTACAGTTTTTTTTTAATTTTTCCTCCACATGAGTTAATCAATGCCAATAGAAAATAGAGAAAGGATAGAATATAAGTGGAAGATTGTTATTATTATGCCCTATCCCTTTTGACAGGGACTCACTTTCATTTTCATTAATGCTTTTATGTGTGTTCATTTCAACTTTATTTCCCAATCCTCCTTTCTTTTTGTTTCCTTTTCAAATATAGCGGACTTGCCCCAAATTCAGTGTCTCTACGTTATGGACCCGCATTTGATTTGAATCACATATTTACATGATTTATCTCAACCACTTGAACAAAATGCAAGAAGGTTTGGTATTTTTTTAGATCAAACACTTGGTTTGGGCACTACCCATTAACACATTAACTGCACTGATATCCCAAACTGTTCATGCTTGATAAGATATTAACATTCAATTCAACCTTCACAAATTGTATGTTGGAAGTAACAGGATTAAAAAGAATTAAGTTCAGGAGCAGTAGTGAAATCATCATACAAGTTGTGTAACATTCATGACCTCCTTTAAGTTCGTATATTACCAATTTAATTGTAGTAGTATTACTTACATAAAAAGCAGACTGTTCTATAATTTCACAAATTTGTAACATAACATGATTCACTGGTCCAGGCTTGAGGATTACATATCAAGTGCATTCAGTTGCAATTTTGGAAGTTAACTTAATCTAAAGAAGAATCTTCAAAGCATTTACATGTATTCGGTCCAGATAACTGAAATTTCAAATCTAAACCCAGTTACTGAAATCGTAAACCTAGCCCAACCAGAACCTGTTGGTATTCCAAACTCATTACAATGATATGCTCTCGTATTTTGGTACAAAAAACAAATTACAATTGTGTCGGACATAAATCAGTCCACATGGTGATGAAATAGTACCAACAAACTTGCTTGCATTCATAATGTTATATGACAAATATATTTTGATTGAGTTTGAAAATAATCTTGAAATATAGGTAACGGGCAACACAAAGATTCTATCATCATATAAATAAAAAAGATTGGGTCCGGAAATTATTTAGAGTGAGATAGGAAACATGCGTATGTGAATAGCCAAACAAAAAGCAGATGGTAAGGACCCGTAAGGTAAATTTATTAATATATTTTCATTCACAAATATCATTCCATTTTCATGGCTTGCTTGCAAAATTGCAGTCTCCCAGTGCAGAAACTAACTACTGTTAACCAGTTTAATTGGGAAAGTAGCAAAAGTGGAACAGAGCAGAAGCCAACACAAAAGTACCATGACAGTGTTATGTTTTAGAGCAAAAAAGCTTATTTTTTCTTTAGAGCAAAAAATGCTATATTTTCACACTGTTCATCAACTTAGTTTATTTATTTTTATCATTGCTACTATGATTTGTTGTTTTTATTATTATTAGTATTAGTATTAGTATTAGTATTAGTATATAAACTTAGTTAACTTAGTTAATTTTTATAAAAATTATAGATAATTTTTTTATTACCATAAACTTAATTGATCTTTATAAGCTTATTTAATTTTTATAAAGCTTTGTTAATGAACAAGGATGGCACTAGCTTCCTAAATCAAATTCATTTTGATATAGTGTAGTAATTGATTATAGTAGGCAGATCGTAATGGCTTACAGGTTTATTAATATAAATTTTATTATTATTATATATTTTTGATTGATACTTGTCTCTTTATCAAAACAAAGTTCCTTTTTCATGGCAAATATTTGCACTTCGATCTTGTCTCTTTATCAATATAAATGTTATGGAAGTTAAGATGGAAATGAATGATAAGGTGATAATCTCTCAAAATCAATGTTGTAAGAGAGGTAACATATTGTGATATTGGTAAACACATTACATGAAGATATAGGAGTTAAAACACAAAGGTAAATAACTAGAGCTCGAGAAGAATAAAAGAGAAAGAAACCTGATCCACAGTTGAATTGGTTAATCCAATAATAAAAGGTTTGAAAATTTCAGCATGCTTGACTACTTTGCTAGAAGTAACAAATCTGAAGAACAAAACGACTGTTCAAAAATTAAATGGACTCAAAAACAGAGTGATACAGTAAGAACCACCATGATTAAAACTCTCAATACTAGGAACAAACAACATTCAAAGTGGAATTGAATGTTGCTCACCATATTCTGATACGCTCTGATCACGGCTCCTACAGAGAAGTTTCTCATGGCTGAGAGTATATAAGCAACAATTCATTCAAGTCAGTTGCAAAAGTTTTGAATCTAAACATACAGTATTGAAGTATTGGAGGAAAATAGTATTGAAGTTGAGGAATAACAACTATAAAACTAAAGCTGAAGCTAGAAAGCCAAAACCTTATGGAGGTGTGCAACGCAATTTCAAGTTGCTCTATGAATATCTAGAAATATAACAAAATCAACAAAGCATAAATTATATTGAGATTTTTAAGTTTTCAATAATGAAGGCTAACATTATTCTGATATTCATTAATGAATGAAAGCTAGCATTTACTGGGTATTGAAGCATACATTATATTGATGTGTTTTCTCGTCATTGTTGTACCTAATTGGAGTTACGCTAAACTACTTTTATAAGCTGCATTCAGTGTCATTTGGGTCTACCTAACATATTGATCGATGTTATGAAATAAGTGCAAGCTTAGTGGTTGCCATCATATGAATGGAGCGTGTTATCCCATTTTTGGTCAAAACTGGAATATCAGTGTTGGGTGCGTTTCCACCACGATCGAATCAAGAAGAAGCAAGCAAGCGTATATAAGTCCGGAATTTCACTCATACTAGTTGAAGTATATAAGGGTCATTCAATACTCGAATCCCCAAGTTTTCATTTAGCAATTCAAATACGAGAGTGTCGTTCGGTACTTGCAAACCCTTCATATTCGGTTGGTAGACCGAAGTTATCAAGATCATTCGGTATGAGTCCATCCGGTAGTACAAGGTCGAAGGCTCATTCGGCATTCTCAGATAATATGCCTCATTCGGCACTCAGAGCACACAGGCTCATCCAGCACTCCAAATACAAGTGTTCATTCGGCATTCTCAGTATAAGGTCCATTCGGTACCGGACCATTCGGTACCGGATCAACGTCTCCCCTGTATGCCGAACCATCCAACACCGGTCCAAGCCTCCATATGCAACACCGAATCACCTACCACCGGACCAAACTCCACTTAGCCACTGCCGAACCATCTCCTCTCCAAGCACTCATCCAGACCAACTCCACCACCGGACCGGCACTTCTCCGAACCACCTCCACCGAACCAAGAGGATGCCGAACCAGATGCGCCAGGACCACCAGCAGCTATATACCTCCAAGACCCCTGCCCCAGCCTCACTCTATAAATAGAGGGGCAGGGGTACAACAATGGGGGACAAGTTTAAGAGCTCAAACACGGAAGGAACTTTCAAACAACTTTCATATACTTGTATACAAAGCTTTGTACTTGTAATCTGAAGAGAAAAGGAGAATAACATAAAAAGTGGACGTAGGCACGTTTTGGCTGAACCACTATAAATCTGTGTGTCTTTTACAGTTTAGTCCCTGCTTTTTACATATTTGCATAAATCACCCAAATCGCTAAGAACGACTTAAAATCAACGGAATCGTACGACTTTAGGGTGTTTGCCCATTTTTTGCGCAAACATTTTGGTGCTTTCATTGAGAGTTGAACTCAAGGATTCTACCGCTTGGAATTCGAACTTGAGAGTTTAGAGATTCAGATTGGAAGAGTCATGGCAAGACAATCAAGCAGAAGGCCAAGGCCAGAGCAGAGTCAACAGGAAGGGAGTCAGGAGGCTTCCTCAGGAGCAAACCAAGCTTCAGCCTTCATCACCAGGGATGAGATGGAGGCTATGATGAGAAGACAAGAAGAGATGATCCAGAACTTGCTTCAGCAAATTGGGCAACTTGGAGCACAAGACCAAGGAGCAACTGGAGTTCAAAACGGAGCAGGACCATCTGGCGTAGCGCCAGAGCTAGGGGGCACTCACCCAGAGCATGTTGATCCGACCCCGGGAAGAGAGATGGGGGCATCCGAGCCACCTGGTAGCAATAGAGGAATGAACGTTCAGCCAGGGAGGCATACACATGAGAACTCCCGCGGACTCGGGGGGGCAGGTCGAAGGCAGTGAACGAGGACTACAGCTTGGAGACAATGACAGATTAGCAAAGATGGTTAGAAGAGCTATGAGAGGCGGTTTAGTAAACAGAGACTTGGAAGATGTAAACAGGAGTCCTTTTTCTTCTGCGATTAGGATGGTTAGGAACCCACCAGAATTCAAGCTACCATCAGTAGAGATGTACGATGGGAGGACAGACCCTGCGGTCCATCTTACTAAGTATATGAGGCACATGGAAGTGCTGGGGGCATCACAAGAGATCATGGCCCGGTGCTTTCCACTGTATTTGACGGACATTGCAGCGTTATGGTTTAGGCAACTGGAGAGCGGCTCCATAGGAACGTGGGCAGATTTAACTGAGAGATTCATGAGGCAATTCAGGGTTCATATTGCGAGACCCAAGAATGTGATGACTTTGGCAACCTTGAAGCAGAAAACTGGAGAGACTTTGAGGAGCTTTCTAGCGCGATTTAATGCGGCGGCAGCATCAGTGGATCGACCAGATCCATCTATGGTCATGATGGCGGCTGTATCTGGAATAGCTGATAGCACAGAGTTCAAGAATTCATTAACCAAGGACCCGCCTATGAATCTGGGAGAGTTCTATCATGAGGCTGAAAAGTTTCTGCGTTTGGAAGATGCTAGTGCAGAAAGAGAGGAAGAAGATGATGTTTACGCAATCAAGAGCGGAAACCCACCTGGAAAGGGTGCGGAGACTAGCAAAGGAAAGAGAAAGGCTGAGGATAATGATGACAGGTCAAAGCGGCAAAGAAGGGAACTGCGATTCATCACTCACACTGAGCTGAATGAGAGTCTGGAACGGATTTATCAGGATACCAAGGGGCAGGTTTCGTATCGTAGACCAATGCGAAGGGATCCAACCTCTGACGAAAGAAAATCAGATAAGTTTTGTGTATTCCATGAATTATACGGTCATAACACTAATAATTGTAGGCATTTGAAGGACGAGGTGGAAGGGCATATCAGGAACGGTATGCTCCTTCAGTATGTGAGGAGGCGAACTCCAGCAGTGGAGCCAGAGCGACCACCGTCTACATCGGCAAGAGGTGACCCTGGATCGGGGCACCGTTTGATTATCCATTGATTGCTTGATTAAAATAACGATGAACAAGTTGTAAACCTCTCGCTAACACGGTTAAATCATTTACACATGTGAGCGATCGCGCACGATCCATAGGCATGCTCTGAATGACTACCAGCCGCGTTATAGTAAGAGTTTACGCTTTGACATCTTCATTCTGCTTTTTCCTTTGATTTTGATTTGAACATTTAAATTCTTCCTGTTTGGACATTTCTGCTGTAAGATTCATATGATTATTGCTTTGATATTTGCAAATTTACTTCTATGCCCGTGGATCGCAAACGGTCCACGAGCACCTCTTGCATGGCAGCGAACTGCCGAAGTCTTTGATTCGGAAACTCCCCCAAACAATAACTCCGGCACTGATATTATTAAGTCCCCCCCGAACACACTAATTCGCCTCGAACGGCACCCGATCGCGAACGGTCACAACTCGCCTCGAACGGCACCCGACTTCGAACAGTCACAATTCGCCTCGAACGGCACCCGACTTCGAACAGTCACAATTCGTCTCGAACGACAACCGATCGCGAACGGTCATAACTCGCCTCGAACGGCACCCGACCTCGAACGGTCACAATTCGCCTCGAACGGCACCCGACTTCGAACAGTCACAAACTCGCCTCGAACGGCACAACTCATCTCGCCACAAATGGCTCGATCGCGAAAGGTCGCCATTTGAGGTCCACCTCCTGACCGCCAACAGTCGCACCTTACCACGAATGGCTCGATCTCGAACGATCGTCATCTGAAGTAAGGCGCTTGACCGCGAACGGTCCCATTTCATCTTTTGCCGCGAACGGCACCGGCCGTGAACGGTCACATTTCACCCCAAGTGGCTTGATCGCGAACGGTCGCCATTTGAGGTCCGCCCTCTGATCGGGCTCGGTCGCACTTTACCTCGGATGGCTCGATCCCGAACGGTCGTCATTTGAAGTAAAGCGCTTGACCGTGTACGATCACATTCCACCACAAATGACTCGATCTCGAACGATCGTCGCATGGATTTAGACGCTTGACCGCGAACAGTCGCACTTCACCTCAAATGACTCGATCGCGTACGGTCGTCATTTGAAGTTAGGCGCTTGACCATGAACGGCCGCGCTTCATCCCAAATAGCTCGATCCCGAACGGTCGTCATTTGGGGCCATATAAAATATCAAGCTCTTTACAGGTTGTCAACAGGATATGAACATCCAGCTCATGGCATTACAAAACACGCCTTCCTACCGCAAGGACATCAACAGGATATGAACATCCAGCTCATGGCATTACAAAACACGCCTTCCTATCGCAAGGCATGTTTTGGGGGGCAAAGTGTTATCCCATTTTTGGTCAAAACTGGAATATCAGTGTTGGGTGCGTTTCCACCACGACCGAATCAAGAAGAAGCAAGTAAGCGTATATAAGTCTGGAATTTCACTCATACTAGTTGAAGTATATAAGGGTCATTCAATACTCAAATCCCCAAGTTTTCATTTAGCAATTCAAATACGAGAGTGTCGTTCGGTACTTGCAAACCCTTCATATTCGTTTGGTAGACCGAAGTTATCAAGATCATTCGATATGAGTCCATCCGGTAGTACAAGGTCGAAGGCTCATTCGGCATTCTCAGATAATATGCCTCATTCGGCACTCAGAGCACACAGGCTCATCCGGCACTCCAAATACAAGTGTTCATTCAGCATTCTCAGTATAAGGTCCATTCGGTATCGGACCATTCGGTACCGGACCAACGTCTCCCCTGTATGCCGAACCATCCAACACCGGTCCAAGCCTCCATATGCAACACCGAATCACCTACCACCGGACCAAACTCCACTTAGCCACTGCCGAACCATCTCCTCTCCAAGCACTCATCCAGACCAACTCCACCACCGGACCGGCACTTCTCCGAACCACCTCCTCCGAACCAAGAGGATGCCGAACCAGATGCGCCAGGACCACCAGCAGCTATATACCTCCAAGACCCCTGCCCCCAGCCTCACTCTATAAATAGAGGGGCAGAGGTACAACAATGGGGGACAAGTTTAAGAGCTCAAACACGGAAGGAACTTTCAAACAACTTTCATATACTTGTATACAAAGCTTTGTACTTGTAATCTGAAGAGAAAAGGAGAATAACATAAAAAGTGGACGTAGGCACGTTTTGGCCGAACCACTATAAATCTGTGTGTCTTTTACAGTTTAGTCCCTGCTTTTTACATATTTGCATAAATCACCCAAATCGCCTAGAACGACTTAAAATCAACGGAATCGTACGACTTTAAGGTGTTTGCCCATTTTTTGCGCAAACAGAGCATGGCCTTAAGGATTACACTGATCATGTTACAAAAATAATATTACGAGTGGAACGATATACCATATATGTAGCTCCAGTAGCTATCTACAGATGACAACCAGAAATGATGAAGGCGAGTCTGATCGTCTAAACTGAAAGACTGCTAGTAGCATGGTCATAACATAAGGGTTGTGCTGATCAGACAAGATTAACGTGCTTGGTTAAAGGAAGGAGATGCTTCTTTTCTGAACTGAGAGGAATAGCAGCAAGAGAAAGGAAGGAGATGCTTCTTTCTGAACTGAGAGGAATAGCAGCAAGAGCACACGATGTCCTTTGGCAAACGAAAGAAAGACGATGCTTTAGCAGAAACGACAGTCAAGAGACCCGTTAGTTTCATAACTGTAAAAGTGAAGCTGTCAACATTGCATAAGAGAGGAGACATGTATGTGCAGGTTTGGGATAATAAAGAAATGCTGCAACTGATGCCAAGTTTCAGGCCCTAAATGAAAGGCATTGTACTCCGCTGCAGCAAGAAGTGAAGAAGCAAGTTGAGCAGCCACGGTGAAAGTGAAGAAGCAGGTGAACAGTGCAGATGTCGAACATGTGGCACGTGGACAGCGAATGCTCTTATTTGATGAATATTAGAATACCCAATAAATGTATAATAGTAAGTGCGTTTTTTATGAAAAAGAAGAAGAAGTACTGAGTCATCCATGCTGAAGAATAGGTCGCTACTGGAGTAATCATTTTGTTTTCAAAAAATTAGACACCTTATTGGATCTAAGGTAAAATCATGATAAACCACAATTCAGGAAACATGCATCAGCATTGCATAAATATGACAACATGCTACTTTATGTAAAAACACTGTGACAATACGAGGTCCAATTTTGAACTACATATAACAAGAATTTTGCTTTCTGTTTCAAAGGTTATATAATTCAACAACCTGAAATGTGCAAAAAAGAAAGTTATGGCCAAATTTTTTAGGTTGAAAGGTATCATTCTTGCATTTATCAAATTGTTATATGATACAAGGCCCAACCTTTTAAATACCTTAATATGCATGGGATTTTTTATACTTAAATACCAAGTACTGTACAATAAATGTATACTTTTTACGAAATTAATTGATATACTCGATCTTGAGTTCCATAATAGTCCTGTAGTGATAAATACTATACTTTTACCAAATTAAACTACTTGTTGCATTAAAGGTGAAACCTATTTTTATGTAGACCAGCTCAAATTGAAACCATTAATTATGAATACAAAGTACCGCTGAACTTGATGCAAAACCACAACTACAATAAGAGTAAGTATGGATCAGTGGTGATACATAATACTATAAGCAAGACAGCACAGAGCCGTAGTATAACTAGTGTTCTAATAAGCTAATTTATAATGCACGATCAATTTGAAATGTCAGTCAAGCTATAAGTTTGCAACTTATTCGATTGGCATACATCAATGTAGTGTAGCATTGATCCAAGGAAAATTAGAACCCAACATGCTGATCAAAAAAGCCTCCTTTGCTTTCTTAGAGAATCATATTAATGCATAAACTATTTTTTTTTAAAATAACCATGTTTTTCTGCATAAACCTATTCTTCTGTGTTTGTATGCATATATTTCTACTTGTCAGACAAGCTTGACAAAAACAAATGTATGCATTGAAATCCTGATAATTAACATAACTGCACAACGAATCGTAAAGAAAAGTTTGCAAGATAAAGCATTTCAAGGATAATAATAATTGCCATGAACTGACAATCGCTTCCAAACCTACTACAAACCGCAGAATCCTTAACGGCTAATTCTATTAATACACCAACAGTTTCTTAACCTACATTATAACATTCCATGTCATGAAATTTAACATGCACGTATAAAATTAATTGAAACAGAAATAGATTCGCAATTTGTCTACCAACAATCAAGAAAGTAAATAAGATTTACATCTCATTTTGAGAAATTAACATGGATTGACAAAAATATCAACCTAAATCTAAGAACTAACAAATAATTCCAAACAAATAGAAACAAATTCGAAAATCGCTTACTTTATTGCCAACGTGGGGAATCAAATTTGAAGGCTCGAAAGATAGAAAGCCGACTTCATTATTGACATCATCATTATTTAGGTGCGACCAATCATACTCTTCGACGATTGCTTCAACACTACTAGGGCTGTCCAGATTATTGTGGCCACCATCGTTGATTTCAGTATTAGTTTTAGGGTTCAAATTGAAACTGCAAAGAGGAAGATGCCGTATTTTACCGAGGAGAATTCTGAAGGAGTTATTCGGGATTTGGGAGAGAGAGAATTGAGGAAGAGGGGGAAAATTGGAATGAAAAGGTAGAGGTAAATAATTTGAGGAAGAGGGAAAAAATTGGAATGAAAAGGTAGAGGGAAATAATTTGAGAAAAGCATGCGCGGAATATAAACATCGGGGGAGCCAGCTTTTTCAAGTGTTACCGAGCCGATTCTACTGTAAGTATTAAAAGGAACCAGACCAAATAATAACACTATGGAATAATGCGTTATCTGTTAGCGTTATAAAAAACATCTTTTCTTGTAGTGGGACTACACGTTTTTGCTTAAAAAACCACATAGGTATTTCATATAATTTATTTTTAAGAAGGGATTTTAGGTATTTAGTTTTAAAATGAGAGAGATCATAATTTCCCATTTATAAATGCTCTTTTCATTTTCCTTTCAAATACCTCTTTTATTCCACTTTCAATACACATAAACACATTCTTCTTTCACTATGCTTTCCTCTTTTATTCCTCTTTAAATGTTACTTTCAGATGTCCTATTAATTTCATGCAAGAATGCATACTAAATGTTTAGTTGGAGGTTCATCTATGTGTGTATTTGTGTCATGTATATGAATAATGTTTATAAAAGTTAACAAATGTAGTAAAGGGACTTTAACACCACAAAGTAAAGATAATAAAAATGTGATTAAGAAACCAAGTAGCTGCTTTTATCTTCTTCAAAGAGATGTTCTTAAAATCAATTATAACATGTGTTAGTGGCCATTGCTAATACTTTTGGAGATTTTCTAAAAGCGAGTGAGGCTATTAATCAATCCACACTTAATAGGTAGTGACCAAAAAAAGACTTCTATGATAGTATTGACAACTCTATATTTCAATTTTTTCTCCGTATTTAAAATGACGGACGAGATTGTGGGTTAGATTTTTTTATGCTTCACACGGATTACAATCTAGACAGTGAAGAATAATTTTATTGCTATCCAACATTTAAACAGTAGATAAATATCATATTGTTAGGTCTGGTTAGTACGAGTTGGTAAGTGTAGTTTCAAAAGAGAGCGAGTTACTTATCAACTCACCCCCTAATACAAGGTCCGTTGGCACAAAAGTACCAACAAAAGTAACTCACATGGTTGCCTTGTGTTACACCTGTATCTCTTAAACTATGTTAAAAATGGGCTAATAAATGAATGAGGCTAGGAGAATAGCTCTCGCCGTGAAGGTTAAGAGAAAAAGAGAAAGAATTGGAGTGATCTAATTGGTAATGCATAAGAAGTCAAAAATTGCAGCAAGCCGCAGGAGATCGCGTTCAACTATTTAATCGAAACTTATTACTGGGGCCAAGACTAACTACGAAGTATGACAGCCAGCTGTAATCGTGACACTTGACCTTACTAAAAGAACTACAGTCAACATGCAAGAAGTCACAATGGATAACATTACTGTGCTCATAAGATAGGCCATAGAGATATAAGATCTGCGCCTATCGCTTAATTTCAATATTATATTATGACACTGAACCCAAATTTGACATAATCGTAGAAAGCGTGAAACAGTCTGCAGTTGTAATGCACAGGAAAGCAAGGTATGGATACTGCGCAGTGACGTTAAGAGCTGCTTTGGATATGTCAAGGTACAACACAACTCGATCAAAAAGCTGCTTACAAACCAAAATGCACGGACAATCCAGCCGCACTATCAAAATCACCAAAATTAGTTTGTTAACACCTTTAAGAGTGGATCAGCACCACATGTGCCGAGTGTTACCTAAGTAGTACTACACTTTTCAGCCAGTATTACAACTTTAGAAAGTACAAGTCGGATGATTGGTTCTGGAGCCTTCTGTCATATGATGCCAAATAGGAGCTGTTTTGTCAGTTGCAGGAAAATTGTTGGAGGAGCAATTCATATAGAGAATGACACATCTTCTCATGTTATGGGCGCTAGAAGTGTAAGGTTTAGAATGTTTGATGGTGTTGTTAGGACTATCATGGATGTTAGACATATTCCAATGTTGCGTAGGAGTTTGTTGTCAGTTGGAGCTTTGAATAGACTTAGTATGAGGAGAATAGTATATGATTAAAAATTGAAGGTGGTGAAGGGTTCCTTGGTAGCGATGAACGGGGAGAGTCGATGATATTTATGTGCTTCATGGAGACACATACTTAGGATAGTCCAAACTATCTACTAATTCTAGTATTTTAGATTCTACTCAGATATGGCTTCTCCATTTAGGTCATGTCGATGAGGATAGTCTTGAAATACTAAAGAAACAGAGGTCGACTAATGGTGTTTGTTAGTCAAAGCATGGCTCTTATGAAGATTGTTCTTTTGAAAAGAAGAAGCATGTCATATTTGACATTGGAAGACCAAGAACTAAAGAGTTTCTAGAGTATGTTCGTTCTTATATGTGGAGACCCGCTCTAGTTGCATCTTTAGGTGGAGCCAATTACATCATCTTATTTGTGGAGGATTTCACACATAAGGTTCGGATCTATTTCCTAAAGGCCAAAAAAGAAATATTTTTCCAGTTTTCTAAATGGAAGACCCTGTTAGAGGAGCCGTCGAAGAATCATTTGAAAGTTCTTAAAGTTGGAAATAGTAGTGAATTTGTGTCAAAAGAATTCACTAATTATTGTGGGTCCTAGCATGCAGTTAGAGATTTTTCTGTTGAGTGGCATGGCAGAGAGTATTTATTGTATATTATAAAAAAGTGCTATGAGCTTGAGAGTGACTATTGGTCTATAAGAGGAATTTTGGGAAGAAATGATATCTATGGCGGTATTTCTCATCAACTACACACGTCCATTGCTATAGATATGATGATAAGTCAATGAGTATTTCATTCCTTAAAATGTTTGGTTGTTCAACTTATTTAATTGATGAGAATATTTTAGTGGTTCAGGCTCTAGGTGGAGCTCAGTTGCAGAAAAAAGCCTTTTTGTTCAGTTGGCTTTATTTGTGGGAATATTTGTGACGATGATCCTTCATCTTATGCTTTGAATGATGTGGAGCTTGTTGGTCTGTCAGTTGGTGTTGACTAAAGAAAGTCTAACAAAATTCTTATGAAGAAGATTAGAGTAGATGATATTGAGTACGTCTTCACTCCTCACTCAATGTCGAATGAAGAAAGTGAAGCACGTTATTTAATCTCCACTAGTCTCTCGAAGTTCAATACCTACAAGTTCGCTTCCTACATCGGATATATTAAAGAATTTTGGTATTTTCTCGTATGCAAGTTGTTTGTTGATGTGCATATTATCTTACTTATGCTTGGGAAAGATTAGGAAGTTGTGTTTGGGCAACAATGCCCAAACTTTTTCATCTTAATTTTGGCACCATGTGGCGTAGAACCAATAGTTTATTGAGATGTGATGATGAAGAGAGATTGTTATTTTGGAACAAGGTGGAGTGTTAAATTTGGGTGATTCAAATATTTGCCAAAGGAGAAAAGAATTTAGCTGATCGATCTTATCAGTCAATTATGCTATATGTGGAAAAAAAGAGGATAGTTATATGTGATTATTTATATGGAAAGTAAACCAATTAATTGGTTAATGAATTAATTAGATAATGGGTTTTTAATATGAAGATAGAACAGTTTATATGCGGGGATTCAATCAATAAAGGAAATTTACAGAAACCAAGATTGTCGTCATTTATTTGTATTGAAATCAAATCATAGATATTTGGAAAGGTTTTAAGATAATTGGGTAATTAATTTACTTAATCTCCAAGTAATTCCTTCATTCTTAGTTTATTTAAATGAAGGAAGTTCATCTTCATAGTTATATGTGAGAGAGCATCCACCACTATCTTCTTTTACAATAAACTTAATTTTTGCATTCAAATCAAATTAGGCGTTTGAGCACAAACAAGTGTTTAGAGAAATTGATTATTCAATTTGTAATATTTCAATTTTTGCTTAGTATTTAAAATGAAGGACAAGATTGTGGGTTAGATTTGTTTTTATGCTTCACACGGATTACAATCTAGACAGTTGCTATCGAACATTTAAACAGTTGATAATATCATATTGTTAGGTCCGAATGAGTATGAGTTGGTAAGTGTAGTTTCAAAAGAGAGCGAGTTGCTTGTCAACTCACCCCTTAATACAAGGTCCGTTGGTTCAAAAGCACCAACAAAAGTAACTCACATGGTTTCCTTGTGTTACACCTGTATCTCTCAAACTCTGAACAAATGGGCTAAGAAATGTATGAGGCTAGGAGAACTTCTCTCGCAATGAAGTTTAAGAGAAAAGGAGAAAGAATTGAAGCGATCCAATTGGTAATGCATAAGAAGTCAAAAATTGCAGCAAGTCGTGGGAGACCGCGTTCAACTATTTAATCAAAACTTATTACTAGGGCTAAGACTGACTACAATGTATGACAGCTAGCCTATAATTGTGACACTTGACCTAACTAAAAGAACTACAGTCAACATGCAAGAAGTCACAATGGATAAAACTACTGAGCTCATAAGACAGGCCTTAGAGATATAAGATCTGCGCTTATCGCTTAATTTCAATACTATATTATGACACCGAACCCAAATTTGACATAATCATAGAAAGCGGGAAAAAGTCCACAGTAATAATGCATAGGACCAAAGCAAGGCGTGGATACCGCACATTGACGTTTGAAGCTGCTTTGGATATGTCAAGGTACAACACATCTCGATTAAAAAGCTGCTCACATACCAAAATGCATGGACAATCCAACCGTACTATCAAAATCACCAAAACTTATAGTTTGTTAACAACTTTAAGAGTGGATTTGCACCACACGTGCTAAGGGTTACCTAAGTATTACAGCACGAGTCGAAGAGAATTCCAAAGGGCTGCATATTGGACCATTCGAACAACGCTCCAACGCAGAGCCACACTAACAGGTAGACAGCGAAGAAACAAATCTCCCTTGTAAAGAACTCACGCATACTAGCATCATGGGCAACTCAAATCACAGTCAACACAAATCACAGTTACTAGGATCACAGTCAGCTCAGATCACATTCTTATGTGTATTGAGCTAACTTCCCAGGATAAGGCATCCTATGGCAACAGATCACATATCCTGAAGCCTAAAGTAATTCAGGATGACTTCACCTAAGTATTAGGCAAGCACTGAAGTATCATGTAATTAACACACATCAACTAGTATAACTTAGCTCCACATATGCCAGAAACACCCAAAAACCGAAGAGTAGCTCTTAATATCCTCCTAAGGCAATATATAAACCCTTCGCCTCTTCGGATTAGATATATACGACCCACTCCAATTTCGAATATCCTTGCTTCAACTTCAAGAGTTCCCGTCTTAATCTCAAACTTCCCGCCAAAGACCATAATTTAACCGCCCAAATCATGGCTTCCCACCAAAGGCACATCGGCAATCGGGGAATATCTAACTAATAATATATGGATGATAAGTGGAGGGATCTAAAGGCCGAAATTAAAACTGTAGATAAAGGGTGATTGTGGTAATCCGTATATACCTTAGACAATATAAATAGAAGAGACGGGGAGGAAAACGGAGGGGATTTTCTTGGAGCCTTTTTCTTCTCTGTAAAAAGCTTTAAAGTTGCATTATTCTTGTAACTCCTATGAAAAATTTGTACCAGGAAGAAATATATAAGAAGAGATTTAACCCATAGATGTAGGACTGACAAGGATCTGAACCACGTAAAATAATTTCTACGTCCATTTACTTTCACGCATTATTATCTATTTATATTACATTGGATTGTAACTCATTAAACTAATAAGAATTGAATTTGACATTCTAACAAACAATTGGAGTGTAGCTACTTGATTTTGTAAGCATTCAACAACATAATCACAACCCAAAGGCATGCTTAATACACTTATGTTTTTTGATTCAAATTTGTGGAAAGGACTTTAATAATTACTTCTATAATCAATCGAGGTGTTGTGGGACGAAAATCTCACCAACATTTTTGGCGCTAGAAGGAGGACATGAATCTCCGTTCTCGATTTTCTATCCCTGGCAAGTCTATCGACGCTCACCTACAATCACAAACCCCATAGGTCCCATCATAACCATGGTTAAGACTTCTTGTGACCAATCCAATCAACGGATGAAGAGGATAAAGGAAACAATGGCTCAAAGTACTGCTCTTCGACCAACAGCACATCCAGCTTCCACAACCCACCGCCATCACTTGCTAAGCGCACTAATGGGTGAGTGATAATGGAACTCTTAGAAATGAGTACAACAACGTTGGCCTATAAGTCATAACCAAGTCTCCCACTAACACTTGATCTAAAGACTCATTAATCGGTGTTGCACGAAATCAAGTTGAACGGCTACTACTAGTTAACCATCATCCTCTTTTATCAATCAATGACTGTAAGTTGGACGAAAGAACACAGATAATTGCTTAATGGATAGAGATTCTAATGATGACACGAAACCAAGAGCCAAAATCCAAGAATTCACAGTACCGTGCTAAAATGATTTTGAAAAAAACACTTACCACGGTCATGTTGATAAGGACATTTGGGCCTTTTGCTCGGAAACAAGGAGATTCAACTATGGTATTGTTAATTGTCGGTCCTTATCCTAGTCAAGCAGTAAGCAGAACTGATTGAGATGCACACTGATTTGAAAGAACGACTACCAACCCCTATGGGAACCAAACCCAGCTGTTAGCATCGGGATTTTTGATGCTTCTCTCCCTAAGTAGAGGAAATACCTAAATTGGACAGATAGCCAAAATTGAAGGCATGATGGATTCAAAATTCGATGAAGGAACTAAAGTCTAAGCATCGACTATATCTACAAAAGACAAGTCAATTCTACGTTGGAAATCTCAGACCCCATTCTGAGTGATCAACACTACTTATATAATAAATATTGTAATTGTTATGAAAAATAGTAATACAACGACTACTCGTTGGGATATTGGATGGCCCGAGCTAGGATAGTAATCCCTCTATGTTAATCTCTTTGCTTTGACATGACTATTGGACGTAGGGATATTACACGACCCGAACCAATATAAAAACCTTTCTATGTTAAATTCTGTTCGCATACCCATGCCAGACGTAGGAATATTGGATCGCCCGAACCAATTATCAAAATGTAGCTGCATAAAACATAGCTCGGCTCTCTCAGCCAAACTGGTCGTATGGATATTGGATAGCCTGAACTAGTATAAAAACCCCTCTATGTTAGTTCTGCTAACATAGCACACTGGACATACGGATACTAGGTAGTCGAAACCAATACAAAAAACCATGCACATAATTTGAAAAGTTAATAAACACATGACCTAACTTCACAGTCAAATATCAGTTTTCCCCCAACTAGTGGGGCAGACTGTGCCAAGCGCATGAATATGAACCTGAACAGAGAGGCCAGGTCTCACCTTGCATGCAGTAGAATATGCATGTCAAAATCTCTGTTCAACATTCATGAACTACTTGAGAAATTAATTCAAAAATTGGCAAGGAAAAATGATGCATGGAATATACCACAGCTCACAAATCAAGTACAATTCCAGAGATTAAAGCTTGTCTGGTTAACATTAGAAAATAAATTTACTCAAGATTATTTAGTTTTATCTTTACTTACCAAAAATTTTATGTGCGATTCAATGCTCCTATGCATACCTCGCAAGTTAGATAAGTGATGGTGAAACATTATTATTTTCAGCCAGTATTTCATCTTTAGAAAGTACAAGTTAGGTGATTGATTTTGGAGCCTCCTGTCATATGACTCCAAATAGGAGTTATTTTATCAGTTACAAGAAGATTGGTGGAGGAGTGGTTCATATGGGCAATGACACATCTTGTCATGTTATAGGAGTCAGAAGTGTAAGGTTTAGAATGGTTGATGGTGTTGTTAGGACTATTATGGATGTTAGACATGTTCCGATGTTGTGTAGGAGTTTGTTGTCAGTTGGAGCTTTGAGTAGACTTAGTACGAGGATAATAGTAGATGGATAAAAATTGAAGGTGGGGAACGGTTCCTTGGTAGTGATAAAGAGGGCGAGTCGATGATATATATGTTCTTCTTAGAGACACAGACTTAGTATGGTCCAAACTATCTACTGATTCTAGTATTCCAGATTACACTCGGATATGGCATCTTTGTTTTGGTCATGTCGATGAGGATAGTCTTGAAGTATTAAAGAAGAGGTGGTTGATTAATGGTGTTTGTTAGTCGAAGCATAGCTCTTGTGAAGATTGTTCTTTTGGAAAGAAGAAGCATGTCATATTTGACATTGGGAGACCTAGAACTAAAGAGTTTCTAGAGTAAGTTCATTCTTATGTGTGGGGACCTGCTCCAGTTGCATCTTTAGGTGGAACTAGTTACTTCATCTTATTTGTGGAGGATTTCACATGTAAGGTTTGGTTCTTATTTCTTAAGGGCCCAAAAAGAAATATTTTCCCAGTTTTCTAAATGGAAGACCTTGGTAGAGGAGCCATCAAAGAATCATTTGAAAGTTTTCAAAGTTTGAAATAGTAGTGAACTTGTGTCGCAAGAATTCACTAACTATTGTGGGTCCGAGCATGTAGTTAGAAATTTTTCTGTTGAGTCACATTGTTATGGCGTGGCAGAGAGTATCTATTGGATATTATAGGAGAGAGCTATGAGCTTAAGAGTGACTATTGGTCTAGAAGAGGAATTTTAGGAAGAAACGATATCTATGGCGGTATTTCTCATCAGCTACACACTTCCATTGCTATAGATACGAAGATAAGTCTGTGAATATTTCATTCCTTAAAGTTTTTGGTTGTTCAACTTATTTGGTTGATGAGAACATTTTAGTGGTTCATGCTCTAGGTGGAGCTCAGTTGCAGAAAAAGCCTTCTGGTTCCGTTGGCCTTATTTGCGGGCATATTTATGATGATGACTTTCATCTTATGCTTTGAATGATGTGGAGCTTGTTGGTCAGTCGGTTGGTGTTGACATAGGAAAGTCTAACAAAATTATTGTTAAGAAAATTAGAGTAGATAATATCGAGTATGTCCTCACTTCTCACTCAATGTGGAATGGAGAAGGTAAAGCACGTTATTAAATCTCCACCGGTCTCTCGAAGTTTGGTACCTACAAGTTCGCCTCCTACATCGAATATATTGAAGAATTTTGGTAATTTCTCGTATGCAAGTTGTTTTTTGATGTGCATATCATCTTTCTTATGCTTGGGAAAGATTTGGAAGTTGTGTTTAGGCAACAATGCCCAAACTTGTTCATGTTGAGTTTGGCACCATATAGCGTACACCCAACAGTTTATTGAGATGTGGTGATGAAGAGAGATTGTTGTATTTGGAAAAGGAGGAGTGTAAAATTTGGATGATTCAAACATTTGCCAAAGAAGAAAAGAATTTAGCTGATCGATCTTATCAATCAATTATGCTATATGTGGAAAAAAGTGGAAAGTTATATTTGATTATTTATATGGAAAAGAAACTAATCAATTAGTTAATAAATAAATTATACAATGGGTTTGTTATATAAAGATAGAAAAGTTTATATGTGAAGATTCAATCAATAAAGGAAATTTATAGAAACCGAGACTGTCGTCATTTATTTGTGTTGAAATCAAATCATAAATATTTGGAAAGGTTTTAAGATAATTTGGTAATTAATTTACTTAATCTCCAAGTAATTCCTTCAGTCTTTAGTTTATTTAAATGAAGGAAGTTCATCTTCATATTTATGTGTGAGAGAGCATCCACCATTATCTTCGTTTACAGTAAACCTTAATTTCTGCAGTCAAATCAAATTAAGGGTTTGAGTGCAAACAAGTGTTTGAAGAAATTGATTATTCAATTTGTAATTATATGTTAGTCTCTCCACTTTGCTACCTATAATTTTATAATCTCCTTGTATTCTTCTTTCTTCGGCAAAATAAAGAATAGTTGTTGGGTCTGTGGACCTATGCAATTTAGTCGAACCATGTTAAATTTTTACGTTCTGTATTCTTATATTTTTCTTTTTTTGATGACTATTGTTCGTTGAATTGGTGGTTGATAACTAATTGACAAGGTAGATCCTTTTATTGCTTTCGTGCCTAAGTATTCCACAATAATTTTGGCATTAGTGCAAATTAATTAAATTTTTGCACATAAGTAGAAAGTCAAAGCATTAAGTAATAAATAAGGATCCTCCTCGAGAATAAGAGAATAATGAGATTCGAAAGCTATAAAAGCCTCCTTGATTCAATAAAGATGAAGAGATGAAAAGAGATTTTCGATCGCCGGCAATCTCCACCGGTATCTATTTTACAAGCTTTGGAAGAAATAAAAGAAAGTGTAATGTTTGCCGCTAGGACTGGAAATCCTAAAGTGTAATATCAGTTGTGTTATGGGTATAAACCCGATTTTGTATTTGATTTATTTTGGGCCTTGGGCCTTGTTTATGTATATGCCACTTTCAAAAATAAAGAAGTTATCCTAACGGTTCGATCAGATAAATTATGAAAGAACTCACGTGCATGGTATACATTATATTATATAATATATATACAATCTATTATATAGTCATTTGGAATGGAAAGAACTAAAGATGAATAGCCTAGTTTCACTTTGAATATATAAACAATTTGTGAAATTGTTTAACTTACAGTACAGTATGACCTTTAAGATACTATATAAATGAATTCATAACAACTTTTCCTACAATGTCCCATTGTCTCCATGGTAAACACTCAAATGAAGTATGAAATGGTGTGAATTCGAGCTACATACATGAATTGCAAATCCTTTTTCGCAATATTACTACTATTATTATTTTTGATAGGTTATTGTACTAATAGTTAAGTAGAGCATTTAATTCCACTTATTTGTTGATAAAAGTTTTAAGTGCTTTTAAGTGTATGAAACATAATATGAGACATTTACATATGGCCTTATGTCCTTCCACTCCATAAAATATATTGTTTTGGCTATAAAATCACAATATGTGCAAAAAAGCATTGAACTTATCCAATTTTGGTTTGGAAGACTCAAAACTGACTTATTAAAACAACTAGTGTGAACCCGTGCTCCACATACGGACCACACTCAACCTCTTATCATCATAACATGTTTAAATGATTTATATGGTTCATTGATTAAGAAATAGTGATCTTTTTTATCAATTTTCAAATAAGTTTGCATTTTGTCTAAAACTTGTGTATAAATCTTTGAAAACAATAATGCAGATAGTACTTGTGCTTGATAAACAATTGCAAAATATCGAGCAAAAATGATTTCAAAGATAAAATTTCCACACAATACACATACAAATTATACATATATAAATATATTGTGTGCATCAGTTGTAGCTCCATGCATCAGCTGTATTATATGTAACTTCATTTGATGAGATACCTTTATCAATCATTTCCTTTAATACTTGATGTCGTTGATTCCATTTGCTGCTTCGATAATAACTATCTATAAGAGCAGTGCAGGTAACATCATTTGGTTTACACTTGACCATTGATCCAAAAATGTCAAAAGCGATGTTGACATGATTCATGAGAACGTAAGTGTTGATGATGATCCCATAATTGACTATGTCTAGGAACACATTATGTAGCATAATATTATTGTAGAATGATAAGATTAGAGGATAAAAAGATTTATTTCTGTTTTGAACGATTCTTGTGAAAAATATGTTAAATCTAAAGCATACATATTTTATGTCTGAAATATTGGAATTAACAACCATTATTCAACAATATTTATTTTAATGTGAAGAATATCATTGTATTTCTTTTACAGTCAAAGCAAATTCAATATAATAAGAAGCATATAATTGTATTTAATGCTTTTGAGCTTTCTGATTCCATTTCTGATTCCATTTCTAATTCCATCTAACATTGTTGCTGTATTTTGGTAATGTTGGATTTCACCAGACTTAACTGCAATTTGTGAAAGTAGAATCAGAGGCTGGAAATTTTCAAAACAATCAACGACATAGATTAAATAAAAGAAAACAGTCAAACAGATTTAATAACTTTAATAATATGAATAATCGGAAAAACTATGATTTTAAAAAAATTATTCTTAGCTATCAACAATGGATATCATTGGAAAGCATATTAAATTTGAGATTTAATAGTGAAATCAATTCTTAAATCCAATTAATGTAGAAAAATTTATCACATTTCAAAGTTTGGAATAGAAAGAAATAAAAAACATGATTGTTCATTTCCCAAAATATGAAGGAGGCCTGTGTGCTTTTGAATTCTAACTCAATAACAATATTATAGTATAGATTATTGAGCCTCAATCAAAACAATGTATCCTAATATTAACATGATTTTTTTTCTTTGTTTTGTCCAAATGAATAAGAATAAGTTTCTTGATGAAATGACGTTTTTCACCAAGGATTTATAATAAAGTTTATGATCCAAATACTACATTCCTAACATTTTTCCAAACGGATCCATCTAGATACTAATGTAAACAAAAAAAGTCACTTAAACACTTATATTAGGGATAAAACCTATGAACCTTTGTGAAATATAGATGTTATATTACTGAACTAATTATATTAATGCTGAGAAAACAAATAAGGATTAATGTGAAAATGATAACCACGGGTAAAAATATACCAATTCCTTTGTTCACCTTTATGTAGTTATTACCAAATTTTAAATATTTATCTTTTATTGTATGCTTTATTATTTTTTATGTAGATCTAAAAGAATAATAATAGGCTTTTACTAGAAATTGAAATTTCGAATGAAACTTTATATTCTTTGCATGGATGTAGTAGATGAAACATATCAATATTAAAAGAGGAAATAATAATAAGAAGGAAATATATGTTCTAAGATCCTCTATTACGGAATGAAAAAATAAAAACAATTCATTCAAGTGTCTTAATTCAACCGTCAATAAAAAAGGTAGACTATGATGATTCAATCGTAATAACACAGTACAATGCACCTTACTAGCAATAAGAAGCTACAAAAAAGAAATAAACCAGTCCAGTTTACCAAATACTTTCATAATACACATCATTAATATCACGACTCATTCCACATATATAGAAAAGGTAATAATTAATTCCTTTTGTTTTATTACAACATTTTGCATTCATAATTTATCATTTACCTGTTTCCATCCTTTATTCCAAGCCCTCATCTCCAGCATTATACTTATTCTTTTTCAGTAATGTTGCTACTATGTTCCGTCTTGCGTATTCACATGTCCCTCCTGGAACTGCACTAACTTGCTACCTTTGGGTACTAAGCTGGTATCTTTTAGGCATATAGCAGTGTCACATTAGCATGCATTTGTGTGTTTTTTCTACCTTTACTTCTTTTAAATTCGATTCTTTTGCAAGGTCTGTAAAGCTTGGGCTAGGTATTTGTTAGGTTTTTTGAGTTTCCGTCAATTTCCTTCCAGTATATCAAATATGTTCAAATATGGTATTTCTTTCCTTCCAAATTGATATATCAAATATGTTCAGTTGGGTTAAACATGTAACCGAACTGTATTTAATTTTAGACGTATTCTCCAAATTCAGTTTCTCACACTCAAATCAAAAGACATCTAAAAAAAACCCTAACCTGATTCTTCTTCCTCCTCTCAACCATAAAACTTTAACCTTAATCAGCCTTGACCACTTAATTTTTCTATCAAAAACTTCCCTCAGATACATCCCAATTTTAACCTTGATCGGCTTTGACCAAGAACCCCCTCCACTAACAATCGTGTCGCCCTCATTTCCATCGGCCGCAGCTCTTCCTAGGAAACCCGTGCGCAAACCATTGTATTTGCAAATAATAGGTATACGTTTTTTGTAGGAAAAATAAAGCATTTTAATTTTTCATGGCAAGCCGGTTTTATAGTGGCCATACCACTGAACAAATGAAATGCAAGTGAGAGATAAGGACATCTTAGTAGCTGAAAAAATAAAATAAAAAATATGGCACAGGATTTAGGAAATATGCCTAAACTACTAAGCACATAAACTAGCCCCCTCCGAAGACGAAGATCTACTATGGTCATCGGATGAATCAAGTCTGAGGACGTGGACATACCCAGAGAATAGAAGTGCAAGGTTAGAAACAAAATCTGGGGAGTCACTGCTGTATGAATTTCCTAGCCCAAGGGGTACCCCAAAACAAATTCCTGTTCGCGTCGTAAAGCTCTCCATCCCTAGTACGGGTAAGACCCTCACCATCATTGTGATAGAATAGACATCTTCTCTCACCATCATCATCACCTACAAACATGTGGTAAGTTTCACTCTCAGGAGAATATCTTAATTTAGAAGCTTCATGCATCCAAGATGTGCATATGTAAAGAAGGACATCCATACTTGGAATCGGCTATGTAACTAAAGGAATGGAAAGATGTGCATATATCAAGCTTCCAACTGTAGGAAACAACAACCATGGCTACTTTTCCCTTAGTCGGTCTAACACGCATTTTGGTTGGCAAAGGTCTATCAAGGGTCACTACAATAAGTGCCCGCATATATACCAATCATTTCCTATCTACTTTATAAGCATCAAAACTTCTCTGTTTTATAGCTAGACTAGCTAACCAATCTAAACAAGTCATCGTTAAAGAACCAAAGGAATAAGTGTAAAGCGAGCCCAAACGGGAATCAAAAGTACATGAGATTTAGCTTTGTCCATTGAAGGGGACCATTGAGTAATAATAAATGATTTACCATGAATGAAGGTACGATTAACCTGAAGAACATGAAGTCTGTCTTCCAATGAGGTGAATTTGAAGAAGAACATAGAATCGTCAAAGTGGACTTTATAACTGCCACGAAGACGCTAAGCATTCCTACAGTTATTCCAAACAACATCATAAGATATATTAGAGTCAAGAAAAAAATCCAACCAAGTAATCTGACCATAAGTTTTTGCCAGCTTGAATAACCTCTTTTGGCAGAATCAAAACTCTTTCCTCTTCCACAATTTCAAAATTACCAAGGGAATAAGCCTTTGCATTACCCAAGAGTTTAGTGAACAGAGAATACGAAGATGTATCAAGCGATTTCAGCTTAGGCATTCTGTGAATAACACATATAGTGTTGGAATTCCTAATAGAAAGTGTAAATGAAATACACTTGTCCCACATCGCCAAATACAAAAACAAAGCTAAGTATGTTAATAGCTTTGCAATGAAGGAGTTGGGGCCTTGGGGCACCCAAATGTTTGTTTCATTGTGAGGAGGGAGATCATGCATCACCACCACACACGTGCGCGTTCCACCGCCGCCGTCCGTCCGACCGAACTAGGCCGGGCTCGGGTTCAGATTTGGGTTTGGGTCTAATTTGATCCTATTTGTACCACAAAACTAGTTCAGATTTTCTGACAGTTGCAAGCTATACGAACATGTGCGAATCTATTCAGAAGCGGACGCGGATTGACAGAGGAGGTGCGACTTTTGAAGCGGGCATGGGTTTTTGGCAAACAGATGCATCCATTAGCAGACGGAAGCGGATGCGACCAATTAGACACGAACGGGTGCGACTTATGGCAGCAGCACGTGCGAACGCAGAATTAGTAGCGAACGGGTGCGGCCCGTTAACGAACAACAACAATGAAAGGCAATGGGTGCGACCCGTCAGGCAGACTGTTCGAAGGGGTGCGGACGAAATTATAAATAGAAGAGAATACTGATCACATTCTTATTCTATTCCAATTCTAATTTCTTCTGCTTCTTCTTCTCTACTGCTCTATACAAAAATCACAGAATTGACATACTCATTACAATCTCGTGCAGATTACGTCTGTTGTATCTCGGGAGACTTTAAATAAAGTCTTAAGGAAATTATTACGACAAGCCTCAGACGGAATTTCCTTCTTTAACCGGTTAGGTTTATAATTGGTTTATATATATATATATATATATATATCATTTTTGTTTCTATGTTGTACTATTTCTTTAAATAGTATGATGTTTGATCTATTGCTATAGTTATTATTACTATAGTTTTTAATTTGTTGTTGTAATTATTTACGACATACTTATTGTTAAAATAACTAATATAGATTCCAAAGTAGTGGAAATCTGAGTTTTAAACTTGTGAGACAAATTTATTATTGATTAGTCTCTATTTGGGTATACTAGACGTATAACATCTTATGACTTTCCTTTTTTCGCTAAAACAGAGATGGGAACAGTTGAACTATCAACAAAGTCTACTACTCACAACAGGCTTGATCCATTTAAAGGAGATGGTGGTGACTTCATAACATGGAAAAATCAAATGCTATTTTATCTCACCACACTCGGTCTGCAACGGTATCTTAAGGAGGAGGAACCGATTCCTGTATCAGGCAAGGAATCATATGTTGACATGTGGAAGCATTCCGATTTTCTATGCAGAAACTATATTCTGATCGACAAGGTGGTATACAAAGTATATCAGCCTCTAAAGACAACAAAAGCACTCTGGAATGCACTTGATATGAAGTACAAGACGCAGAATATCAGTCTTAAGAAATTCATTATAGACAAATTCATGGACTATAAGATGGTTGACTCCAAACCGGTGACTGCTCAACTGCATGAACCGTAAATCATTATTCATGAACTCAAAGCAGAAGGTCATTAGATTGGAGAATCATTTTTGGTTGAATCCATCATGGGAAAACTGCCGCTGTCATGGAGAGATTACCGCAACAATCTAAAGCATAAGAAGAAAGAAATCTCTTTACAGGATCTCATAGTCCGACTAAAAATTGAGGCAGATAACCGTGGAGTTACGAAACCAAGCGAGGAGGCATTTGTGGCTGAAGGGTCAAAGACCAAAAACAAAAATAAGAATTTCCAGAAGAAAAGGAAAGCTTCAGACAACAAACCAAAAGACAACAAATGAACCAAATAGTTTAATGGCGAGTGTTGAGTTTGTGGAAAGATTGGACATGTCGCTAAAGATTGCAGACACAAAAAAGAACGCAACAAAGAGGCAATTATAGTAGACAACATGGAGACGAGTCCAACTTCTCCGTAGTTGTATCTGAATGCAATTTGGTTCAGAATCCTAACCAATGGTGGGTAGACACCGGCGCTACTCGTCATGTCTTCTCTGACAAATCTATGTTTTCTACATACTAGAAATTCGATCACGAAGAAAAACCCTACATGGGTAATTCTGCAGTATCCATGATCGAAGGCAGTGGCATAGTAATCCTCAAGTTTACTTCTAGAAAAACTGTCAAGTTGAATGACGTGCTCCACGTTCCAGACATACGCAAGAATCTGATCTCTGGCTCGGTACTATCAAAGAAATGATTCAAAATGGTACTCGAGCCAGACAAGATGGTTCTGTCCAAAGCTGGAATATATATCGAAAGGGGATATTTATGTGATGGCCTATTTAAGGCAAATATAGCCATTATCGGCAATAAAACTATGTATTCTGATTGCGCTATTAATAAAATTGAAGTTTCTTACTTGCTTGAGCATGAAATTTTACTATGGCATGATAGATTGGGACACATAAATTTTCAAAAAATGAAACATTATCAAACTTGGGATTAATTCCGAAATTCCAAGTAGATAAGAACTACAAATATGAGACATGTGTAGAAGCAAGAATGGTTTAAAACCCATTTCAATCTATTGATAGAAGCACCAAACAACTCGGTTTAGTTCATACAGATTTATGTGATTTTAAATCATTACCTACAAGAGGTGGGAAAAAATATTTTATTACGTTTATTGACGATTATACGCGATATTGCTATGTATATCTTTTTAATAGTAAAGATGAAGCAATTACATCATTTATAAAATACAAAGTTGAGGTAGAAAATCAGTTAAATAAAAAGATCAAGACATTGAGATCTGATCGAGGTGAAGAATATGAATCACCATTTGAACAGTTCTGCATCGAAAATGGTATAATTCATCAAACAACAGCTCCATATTCACCACAACAAAATGGTGTAGCCGAGAGGAAGAACGAAACGTTAAAAGACATGATTAATGCCATGCTTTTAACCTTTGGTCTACCGACGGACTTGCGGGAGGAAGCCTTAAATATGTCTAATCACATATTAAACAAAGTCCATCACAATAAAACAGGAACAATTCCATATGAGTTATGGAAAGGACACAAACCAAGTTTTAAATACCTCAAAGTATGGGGTGCTTGGTAAATGTTCCAGTTCTGCCACCCAAGAGAGTCAAACATGGACCAAAAACAGTAGATTGTTACTATCTAGGGCCAGCCCAAAATAGTAGTGCCTACAGATTTTTGGTATTCAAGTCTGATATAGCTGATATTCATGTAAATACAATCATGGAATCTAGAGATGCCTCATTCTTTGAAGACGTGTTTCCACACAAAAGGAATGAAGGGAATAAAGTCCCTAAAAGGACAAGAGAAGAACCAAGCAATTCACATGAAGATGAAACTCATCATGAGATTGAGAAAGTTGAACCAAGAATAAGCGTAAGGGCTTGGACTTCCAAGACATTTGGTTCAGATTTTTTCACATATGTGTTAGAACACGAACCTCAAACGTACAAGGAAGCAATGTCATCTTCTAAATCTTCATGTTGGAAAGAAGCAATCCAAAGTGAGATTGATTCAATTCTAAGTAATAAGACTTGGAAAATTGTTGATATTCCACCTGGAATAGAACCTATTGGCTGTAAATGGATTTTCAAGAAGAAAATGAAGCAGATGGCTCTATCGACAAGTATAAAGCCAGATTAGTAGCCAAAGGATATCATCAAAAAGAAAGAGTAGACTTCTTTGATACATATTCGCCGGTAACACGAATAACCTCTACAATAATGCTAATAGCAATTGCATCAATCTATAATGTAGAAATTCATCAAATGGATGTAAAGACAACATTCTTAAATGGAGATCTCAACGAGGAGATCTACATGGAGCTACCTAAAGGTTTTGTTTCTAAAGGAAATGAAAACAAAGTCTATAGATTAGCAAAATCATTATACAGACTAAAACAAGCTCCAAAACAATGGCATGCAAAATTTGATAGTGTCATGATGAGAAATGTTATTCATATAAATGAATGCGATAAGTGTGTTTATTATAAACAAATTGGATAATCATATGTGATGATTTGTTTACATGTAGATGATACGTTAATATTTGGTCCAAATACTCAGGTAATAGAGACCATAAAGAAGATGTTAATTACAAATTTCGATATGAAAGACTTAGGGGTTGCAGACATTATTTTGGAAGTCAAAATAATAAGAACACCTAATGCAATTGAATTATCTCAGTCACACTATGTAGACAAAGTGATTGAAAATTTTCAAAATTTTGAAATTAAAGGGGTAAGAACACCTTTTAATCCATCAGAAGTACTGCATAAAAATACTAATGAGAGTGTAATGAAACTGGAATACTCTCATGTAATTGGATGTCTCATGTATCTCATGAACTGCACAAGACCAGATATAGCTTATGCAGTAAGTAGACTAAGCAGGTATACAAGTAATTAAGGAAAAGAACACTGGAAAGCACTAATGAGAGTGCTTGAATATTTAAAAAATACCACAAATTATTCCTTACATTATGAAAAATATCCTGCCGTCTTAGAAGGATAAAGTGATGCAAATTGGATTGCTGGTTCAGAGGAATCAAAATCAACGAGTGGTTATGTCTTTACCTTAGCAGAGGCAGCAGTGTCATGGAAATCAACTAAACAAATATGCATAGCTCGGTCCACTATGGAATCAAAGTTCATCGCTTTAGATAAAGCAGGCGAAGAAGTAGAGTGGCTTCGTCACTTTTTAGAAGATATTCCATTTTGGCCTAAACCTGTACCGGCCATTTGTATAAACTGTGATAACCAAGTTGCGCTAAGTAGAGCACACAACTTTGTGTATAATGGAATGTCACGACATATTCGTCGACGCCATAACACAGTTAGGTAGTTACTCTCAAATGGAACTATTTCAATAGATTATGTAAGAACAAATGATAACCTAGAGGATCCATTTACTAAAGGTTTATCAAGAGAGAAAATTTACTGCACATCGAGGGGAATAGGTTTAAAAGCCTAAACCACCAAGAGTTATCTTATACGGAGAACTATCCTAGCGACTGGAGATCCCACGGACTAGGATCAATAGGCAAACCAGTTATGGGTAACTCAAGACGTAATGCATTTGCATGGATATAGTCCAACTCCATTCCTATGGTGCATAATATAAATGCATGCCTACAAAAGTATTTAAAGGATAGCACTATATTTTTTTAACGATGACCATATCTTGGAAATAACAAGTAGGGTATATGTAGGATACTCTTAATGGTTGCGATCACCTATGTTAGTGTGAACTGGGTCGGCTCTATGAGAATAATAAAGGCTTATATTTTCTATAAACACTCGCAGAACCAAAAATTGTTCGGGACCAAAATGAACACAACCAAGTGATTGGATGAGAAGGGAATCAATGCTTCGTAAAGCTTATTTTCTGGATATACAATAAAGGCCGACGGTTCAAGATGAAATAATTCGCCGATTAGCCAAGTAGATCCGATAAGTTTTAACTAGGGAAAGTTCAAAGTGAAATATCTACTTATCCACGATAAAGCATGATTCCATATATACTCTATGATATTTCGCTTTGTGTGGGGGAAAAGTATATTATCATTTATGTGGGGGATTGTTGGAATTCCTAATAGAAAGTGTAAATGAAATACACTTGTCTCCTAATATAAAAACAAAGCTAAGTATATTAATAGCTTTGCAATAAAGGGGTTGGGGCCTTGGGGAACCCAAATGTTCGCTTCGTTGTGAGGAGGGAGATCATGCATCACCACCACACGCGCGCGTGTGCCGCCGCCGCCGTCCGTCCGACCAAACCGAACCGGGCCGGGCTCGGGTTTGGGTTTGGGTCTAATTTGATCCTATTTTTATTGCAAAACTGGACCGGGTTTTCTGACAGTTGCAGGCTATACGAATAGGTGCGAATCTGTTCAGAAGCGGACGTGGATTGACTAAGGGGGTACGACTTCTGAAGCGGGCCTGGGTTTTTTGGCGAACAGATGCATCCAATAACAGACGGAAGCGGGGGCGACCCATTAGAAGCGAATGGGTGTGACTTATGGAAGCAGCGGGTGCGAACGCAGAATCAGTAGCGAACGGATGTGGTCCGTTAACGAACAACAATAATGAAAGGCAATGGGTGCGACCAGTCAGGCGGACGCGACTGTTCGAAGGGGTGCAGACGAAATTATAAATAGAAGAGAATACTGATCACATTCTTATTCTATTCTAATTCTAATTTCTTCTTCTTCTCTACTGCTCTATACAAAAATCACAAAGTTGGCATACTCATTACAATCTCGTGCAGCATACATCTGTTGTATCTTGGAAGACTTTAAATAAAGTCTTAAGGAAATTGTTACAACAAGCCTCAGATGGAATTTCCTTCTTCAACCGGCAAGGCTTATAATTGGTTTATGTATATATATATATGTACATATATATTATATATAATATATATATATATATCATTTTCGTTTCTACGTTGTACTATTTCTTTAAATAGTATAACGTTTGATCTATTGCTACAGTTATTATTACTATAGTTGTTAATTTATTGTTGTAATTATTTACAACATACTTATTGTTAAAATAACTAATACAGATTTCAAAGTAGTGGAAATTTGAGTTATAAACTTGTGAGACAAGTTTATTATTGATTAGTCTCTATTTTGATATACTAGACGTATAACAGATAGCATCACTTAGTGGAACATAAGTAGTAGCAGCTTTTGGAGCACTAGTAATTTCACTAACATGACTCGAGCAAATTTTATCACCAGCATGAATTGAGGAAGTGGAATCTACAACATTCACACCTAAAACCTCCTCCGATACATTACCATTTATTGAGAAATCGATAGTTTCAATCTAACATGCCATGGAAGAAGGAAGGTCCACATTGCAAACAAGATCATCTATGACAGCTCCACTACCAAAATGCGTTGCTGAACAAACTCAAGCAAGATTTTCTGGCTCCAAAGTAGGCTCTATAGAGACCTAAATTAGAGAGAGATCTAGAATATCGCAAGGAAGAGAAGTAATAGGCGGAGCAACAGAGCTCACCGATGCAGCACCCGTAAAGGAACGTCCAGATCTGGTGGTAGATGAAGACGTACGTTGCTCTATGGAAACCGCGAACGTGGGCTTCGATTTATGATTTTTGGCCATTAGAAAAAGATGGAGGTGAAGTTGGAAAAAAAGGAAAGGAATTAGAAAAAAATGGTGATGAGAGGCAGGGGATTGGTAGACGATTTGAAGGTGGAGGTAGAGAAGGGTGGGATCCGAATGAATCACATCCGCATAATGCCTCTGATAAAGTCGCCATTTTTGGTTAAAAATGAATAGGTATATGTTTTATCTGGTTATAAATTTGTTTTTTTTCAGTATGTTGAATCTTATAGGAATATCAAATACCAAAATTTTTCTAAATTTAAAGTTGGTTTACATTTGTATTTACTATGTTTTAATTTATTCATGTATTTGGTTTGGAGAAACGGCATTTGTATTATGTATGCCTTCATTTCTACTTTGATGTCGTGTATCATGTTGTCAACCTATGACTGGCTTCTTTTTATCCATGGTCAGATTTATAACCTATCCTTCTTTATATATAATGTAAAAGAGCCCATGTTGTTAACACGGTTAGTGTCATAAACTACTAGTGTTGCTACTATGAATATGTTGACTCGACATTTGGTTTTATACATGTGTGTTTCTGGTTGCTACATATATAATGCTTGCTGCATATGTAATTTAATTTGAATTTATATTGCTTTGTGTACTTACTAGTCTAAGAAGCTATACAAATTTTAAAATTCAACAAATTTCTTCATTAATATCCAAACACATATGAAACAAATGCGTTGATGTAGTTTTTAAACTCCGCTTGTTTCATGCACCATTGAGCTGATTTTATAGCGACCCTGAAATTCAAAAACTTTGTCTTTGAATATCGAAACATTTTGAAATATAGTTAAATGTCATAAATATAATTTTAGCAACATTGTTAAATATCGTTTGATTAATAAATAATGTTAAGAAACTTGTTTTTGAAAATTGTTTACAAAAATATATTCTTAACAAAGTCGATAATGTGATCTAAAATTGTTCAATACGTAAATAGCTTTTTAATCCATATACGTTGTTCGAAATCTTGAGCACTTGTATAATCATCAAATGAACACATTAGCAATCAATTTAAACACACACCTCTTCATAAAGCATGGAAAATTCCAAAATCTTCCATTTGGATAACAGATGTTATCGTAAATAAGGTATAACTGTAATCAGCATAAGTGTGAAGTGATGGGAGGTGAGTCTTCCATGGCATGGTGGGCGGAGGGGTGAGAGTAAGGCTACGTAACACCATTCTTGCGTCAATATAAGCAGAGGCATACCATTATAATAAATCGCAATTTCATGAAGCAACAGTTATAATAAATCCATGTCATCTTCTCCTTCCTTTCTAAATTCCTAAAGCAAAATATTTGCAAATCAAATCCAAATCAATTCAAATTGGAGTGAAGCCTCACTACCATATTACATCACCTTCTACCAAGTTATAAGTTGAAGAAGTGAAGCCACACTCCACATGACGGTCATGCGCAATTTATAGGAGAGGAAGGCAAATTCAAGTGTAAAAGCAGGAAAGGAAGGAAGATGAAGGTGGTTGCAAAAGTGGGGTTGGACTTAGGTTGCTTGGATCTTGGTTGTTTTTGGGTTAAAGGTGAGTTAATACTTCTCTTAGAATGAAAAATATGACATATATATGTTCTGTTTTGATTGTGTTTAAGTTGTTGAATTATTATTGATATTATTGAAAACATTGGTTTGGCTCTTGTTTTGAAAATAGGATGCATATGTGATCCATGTCTATGGACTTGGATTGGACTTGTATGAATTGTGTAAAGACGTTGAAACAAAGAATATAGGTTATAGATGAACTTTGGTTTAGGTTGGACTTGGATTTGAAAGTGCACACTTATAGTGATAGTCATTTTGGATGCACTTTGGAATTGCTTTGTTTTTAGGCGATTTTTTCGGAACTTCGTAGAGAGAACCTTAGATGTTTCTTACCATATTTATAGTATTTTATATACATGTTTGTTTCTATTAAAAGTTTGGATGATAAAAAAAATAAATACCATCTCAAAAAGTGGCCAAGACTTCACTTGTTCAAAACTGCCCCGTTTAGCTTTGATTTTTAGACTTTAAATGTTTGAAAAGATATCTAAATTTAAATATTTTATTCCATTCTTTTTACAAGTGTTTAATAACTCATATTAGAGCATTTCAAAAGTGGTTTGAGAAATTTATTAATTTTTAAGAATTATTTGTGAATTTTTAGAAAAGAGAATTTTATAATAAAAAGTTGATTTTTACGTTTTTAAGAAAATTACAAAGTTGTTATTTTCGAGTAATATTCTATGTAAATGTTTTAAACCCTATTATTAGTATTATAAAGTATTTAAAAGAGTTTTTAAGTGTTTCTATATATATATATATATATATATATATACTTAAATGCGTTGATTATTTTATATCTTATGTAATAAAATATCTTTTGACTTGTTCATCTACATATCAAGCTTTGATAAGTAAATTACTATACATATATATAATTTAAAAAGGGTTTTAAAAGTGTAAACAAAAGGTTAGAAAGGGGGTTAGAATTTCTTAATGACCGAATGATTAATTGTTTATTTACCTTTTAAAAGTAATTAACTATGCATAACACTAAAAGCCAACGAAGTAAGCTTATCTATTTGTGGGAGTTAAGATTGACATTCGAGTAGGGATATGATCAATAGAGCTTTAACCTACCAGCTTCCCTCTTGACCGAGGATATTTAAGTCAAAAAGTCAGAAAAGTGTTAATCATGATGATTACTAATCTGCTTATGGAATCATTAATACTATGCTTACACTAAAATCCGACGAGCAGATTTTTCTATTTGTGAGATTCAAGAATAAAGTGTCTAGGCAAGGCTTTGATATGCAACCAGTGCTAACTAACTTTTCTTCACTCTTGAATGAGGAATAGTGAAGTTGAAATGTTGGAAATGAGTTAAGTATAAGAATATTAATTTTTATTAAAAAAAAATTTTGATAAGATAATCGATTGGTCGATTTTAGAACTTGACGTAATATTAATTAGGAAGTATCGAAAAGCTTCACGATTTCATATCAATGAGAACCTCGGGGGAGAAGCATTGTTATGAAATGTCTCTAGCTTTTTCTTAATTCTGGAGAACCAGAATTTCATTTATCGAAAATTCATCAAATTGGTTTTGAAGAGACCGGGATCGAAAAGTGTTTTACTTATCGAATACCACTTCAATACTAGTATATGATTTTTATATTTTGGAAGCGGTTGTGAAGTGAAATGTTATAGAGTTGAGCTATCAATCCTAAGGTTAAGTCTAAGAGAGAGGTCAACATTAACATTTCAAACCTCATTAATAACTCAACTCTATAACATTTCAAACCTTATTGGCTTGAAATGTAGTGATTCTGGCATAAGTCCTCTAATCTAGATCACGAATCACTACATTTCAAACAGATCACGAATCACTACATTACAAAAATATATTCTTAAAAATGTCGATAATGTGATCGAAAATTGTTTAATCCATAAACTACTTTACAATCGATATAAGTTGTTCAAACTCTTGAGCATTCGTCTAATGATCAAATGAACACATTAGCAACTAATTAACACACACTCCTCTTCATAAAGAATGGACTAGAAGCTTCCATTCTGATAAGAGAAATTATCATGAGAATGGTATAAATGTAGTCAGCATAAAGAAGAAGTGATGTAAAGGAGAAGTGATAGGAGGCGAGTCTTCCATGGCATCGTGTGTGGAGGTGGGGGTGAAAGCAAGGCTAAGCAACAACATTCTTATGCCTATATAAGGAGAGGCATACCACATATAATAAACCACAAATTCATAATGCAGAATTTATCATAAATCCATGTCTTCTTCTTCCTTTCTAAATTCTAAAAGAAAAATATTTGCAAATCAAATCCAAATCTACTCAAATTTAAAGTGAAGCCTTATTGCCATTTTATAACACCTTCAACCTAGTCAGAAGTTGAATAATTCGAGCTACACCCCCCATATCCATGATGGCCTTGAGCAATTTATAGGAGAGGAAGGCAAATGAGAGGAAGGCAAATTTAAGTGCAAAAGCAAGGAAGGGAGGAAATAGAATGTAGTTGCAAAGGTTGGGTTTCTTGGATCTTGGTTATTATTAGGTTAACGGTGAGTCGACACACCTATTAGAATGAAAAATACAACATATATATATATATATTGTGTTTTGATTGTGTTTAAGTTGTTGAATTGTTATTCACATTGTTGAAAACATTGGTTTGATTCTTGTTTGGAAAACAAGATGCATTTGTGATCTATGTCTATGTACTTGGAATGGACTTGAATGGACTTGAATGAACTTGTATGACTTGTGACAAGACCTTGAAACAAAGCACATATGCTATAGATGAACTTTGGTTTAGATTGGACTTGGATTTGAAAGTGCGCTTATAGCGATGGTCATTGTGGATGCACTTTGAAATTGCCTTGTTTTTTTACTATTTCTATGGAATTTTGTAGAAAGATCCTTATGGGTTTCTCACCATATTTATAATGTTTTATATATATTTTGTTGCTATTAAAAGTTTGGATGATAAAAAGTTGAATAACGTCTCCAAAAGTGGTCAAATCTTCACTTGTGGAAAACTCTCTCGTTTAGCCTTGATTTTTGGAATTTAAAGTTTTGAAAAGATATTTAAATTTAAGTATTTTGTTCCATTATTTTTACAAATATCTACTAATTCATATTAGAGAATTTAAAAAGTAGTTTGGGACATTTATGAATTTTTAATAATTAGTTGTGAATTTTTAAAGAAGAGGAATTTATAACAAAAACTTGTTTTTGAAGTTTTTAAGGAATTTATAAAGTTGTTATTTTCAAGTAATATTCTGGATAAATGTTTTAAAACCTATTATTAGTATTATAGGGTATTCTAAAAGCATTTTTAAGTATACATAGTTTTTTTGAATGTGTCAACTATTTTTTTATCTTATGAAATAAAATATATTTTGACTTGTTTATCTACATATCAAGTTTGGTAAGTAAGATACTATATATATATATATATATATATATATATCATTTGAAAAGGGTTTCAAAAGTATAAAGAAATGTTAGAAAGGGGTTAGAATTGCTTAATGGCCAAATAGTTAATTATTTAATTACTTCTTTGAAAAGTAATTAACCATGTTTAACACTAAAAGCAGATAAAGTAGACTTATCTATTTATGCGAGTTAAGATTGATGTTTGAGTAGGGATATGAGCAATAGAGAACTAACCTACCAGCTTTCCTCTTAACCGGGGAATGGTTAAGTCGGGAATGTCAAAAATACTATGCTTAACACTAAAAGCCGACGAGTAGATTTATCTATTTGTGAGATTCAAGAATGAAGTTTCTAAACAAGGCTTTGATATGCAACATATGCTCTAAATTATCTAGCTTTGCTCTTGAACAAAAAATAGTTAAGTTGAAATGTCAGAAATGAGTTAAGTATATGAACATTGATTTGTATAAGCAATTTTTTTAACTAGATAATTGATTATTCTATTATTGAACTTGACTTAATGTTAACTTAGGAAGTATCTAAAAGCTTCACGATTTCATACAAATGACAACTCCTAGGAAAGAGCATTGGTATGAAAGGTCTCTGGCTTTCACTTGCTTTTAGAAGTATGGGAATTGAGTTTACTGGAAATTCATCAAATTGGTTTTAAGAGATGGGAATCAATAAGTGTGTTACTTGTCGAATACTACTTCTAAATTAGTATACGAGTTCTATATTTTAAGAGAAATTGTAAGAGGAATTGTGAAGTGAAATGTTATAGTGTTGAACTGTTAATCCTAAGGTTAAGTCCAAGAGAGAGGTCGGCGTTAGCATTTCAATTGATGTTTTCATGCGGGACTATATATCTTGATGAGTATTCCAAGAGAGACGGCATTGTTAGCATTTGTCGGGGGACTTATATAGGAATCTGTGTGGAGATCCGAGATCTGATCAAGACGCTAGAATCCATGTAGTGATTCGTGATCTGTTCGAGATGATGGGATCATGTAGGGATTCATGTCTTGTTTGAGTGATGAAGACTCGTGTGAAAAATGCCGAACATAACCTCAACTTCGAAAATGATAGAAAATAGAGTAGGATGCATATCTTGGGGTTTAGCTAACCAGCGTCATGGTATTATCAACTCCATATCTAGAGATATTTATCGATTGTTGGCTGGTAGGAGTTCATGATATTTGGTTCTCGTTCTTCGTGTTTATGTTTGTACGATGACCGCTTGTGTTTACCTAGATAGTATATTTTATCTAGAGATATACGATGCTTGAAAGATACTTTCTGACCCTTGTGCATGGAGTTTGGATTTAGCTTCTCCGAAGAGAACTCCATGGAAAAATCCAATATGTAAACATACCTCAGCAGTTTTGAATGTAACCTAGATATGTTGTAGTGTGACCAATGTAAGCATCATATCACTGTACTAAACCTAAAGAATGGTTGGTTGCTTTGAGGGGAAAACGGTTATGGTAGTCCGTACAATTTAAAAGTTGTTATTATATGTCACACATATTCCTTGAGCTTCTCATGCTGGTTACTAAACTGATCCGGGTATTATTTTCTTATAATGCTTGGGTTTGCCCTTTGTATGTTTTCAGATTTACCATTAGATGCTTTGGAGTTATGGAGAAAAGCCAGATAATTATCTTCCATAGTATTCTTATTTATGATGCATTTTTATATTGTATATATCAACATTGTGAGGACAATCAATTATAACTGTTTATGCTGATGATAGTACTTAAGTTTTAGTAACTCTGAAATTTCTGTATTAAGAGTAACTCTTTGTACTTTTACTTTGATATTATACGTTATCGTTTCATTATGAGATTCTCATGTTGTGTTCTCTCTTTCTTGTTATATTCTTTTTTAACCCCAACTTTCTGTCTTTTCGACACTTAGGCGTTCGATTCACGAATACCGCGATGTATTTAGTGTCGACATTTGGGGATCGAAAAGTCGGATCGTTATAGATTTTGTACTAAATAAACATCAATTTTGAGTTAATATACTCAGTATTTGACCAAGATTTGGGTTTTGAGTTAATATAGTCAGTATAATGAGGGTTTGAGTTGATATAGTCAGTATTTGACTGCAAGATAGTTACCTTTTTTTCTCTTCTTTAATGGTCGGGCTTAGATGTATTTGTTGGAAACAAACAATCACCATGAAGAAGGCCAAAAATATGTTTTATATATGTGCTTTAATTATATCAATCAGAGATGGTTTTGTTATGAATTTTTTTATAGAGTAATAGGCTATGATGAAAAATTATCAAGTATACATTATGTATGCTTGCTTCTAGGCTGTGAATATTTTTAACATAAATGTCAAAACCAGCTTTTTAGCTTATCCATGTTTGATTGATAATGTGATATGGTAAGGTTATAGATAATACTGTGATGGGATATGAATGACTTGTTAATGTGTATGTATAAGCCCTTTGGGTTGGTAATACATAAACAAAACATATCCTTCAACTATTTGTTCTTCTCAGTCCTATAATTCTTTAGAAATCAGTTTGGATGTTAGCCATTAAAAGAAAAAAGGAGGTGGTCTTTGTACTTTCAATTTCTCTAAGACCAAATTTTAACGGGGGTCCATTTTTCAATGGGCTTATAGGATCTTGAAACATAATTCATGTTGAATTATCAGTCATCTGTATGGGGCTTTACATCGATTTTTGTCATCATACAATATTTTATTTATGTTTGTGTATGTACCACTTCATTTATTATAAGCATTGTTGAGATTAAGATGATGATGTTGATGATATATGTTACTTAGTTCAGGTTCGCGTTGGAGATAATACTTGTATCTATAGCACAGAGACAAAATTTAGAATTTCATTTAAGAAGTTTTCTTTTGTATTTGCTAATTCCTGGTCATTTGATGTGCATGTGTGTTCTTTTATCATTTTGTTACGGAAGCATATAACAAAGATAACTCTAAGAAAGGATATATATTGTTGGAATTAGCTGCACCTTTGAAAGTATGATGATAATGGAATGAAGACAAGTCTTTGCTGCTTGTTACTCTTAAAGATGTATTATGTTATTTTGCAATCTAATTCCTTTATGAAACTGTTTCAAGGTTCGCCTAGTTTAAATTTTTGTTGGTTTGGTATTCATACTTGCCTTGTGAAACCATTTGAATCTATCTAAATTAACTTTATTTATGTTCAGTGTAAAGTTATATATTAAACTATTCAGTTCAGTTACCATAGTTTAAACCCCGCAAATTCTCTGCTATAGCACATAGTGCTTTTCGACCACTAAATTATTTCAGTTTAATGCTATGCAATAGTAGACCCACTTTAGATTTCGCTATTTTCCGTTACATCCGCTAAATCAAGGCATTTTAGCATCTGTTTTAGCAAAATTAACACAGAAAGGTTAATTTGACTAGTTATTTTAAACCAAATTAAAAAAGTAAAAGTAAATACCTAATTTTAAGGTATAACTGCTCAATATAAGATAAAAATCTATTGTGGTCATCAAATTCGAATTGCATAAATAATGATATTCTTTGGGTTTTACGTAAACTTAAACAATATTTTTTTCTTACAGAAATGAAGTAAGATTGAGACTGAATTAACTTTAAATATTTAGTTTTATATGTAATGAAGTTTTCTCACCTCTATTATTTTCCTCTATATCCCCGTTTTATCCACGCTGTTACTTTTTGCACCTCCACCGCTATGGAACCGCTAAGGGCTTTAACTACACGGATTAACATCTAATGCTAATCCACCGTTGTTTATAATTGATGTATGATGCATATTTTGCCTCTAAAAGATTATATTTTGGAAAAATGGAACTCCATGTTTCCTTTCATTTCTTTCAGTTTTCGCCTATTGGAATTCCCGGCTTAGCGGTATGGAATACGAAACATATATTATCATTCCATCAACGATCGAAAGAGATGTAGTTTCGAATGTTCTAGAAATTTTCCATTTCACCTCTATGTAAAGCTCTTTTTCATGTCTTCACTTATGTATCTTGTTTTGCACAATCATAGCGTTAGTATGTGATACTAAAAAACCATCCATTTGTATATATTAGAAGAACTATCAAAACAGACCAAATGAAGGGGAAAAAACTTGACATGTTTGTAAATTTATTAAACACAAACATACTCTTTTATTGCAAAAACATACAAAGTTTTAAATAATGATTTACGAGCAATATCTTATTCAATGAAAAATGTATAATTCATCAAGCATCTATAAATTTTACTTCTTATCAATGAGAATTTTGGCAATTTAATTAAGGAAAACCGGTTTTAAGTATAATCCATCAAGAATTTATAATTCTCATGTAAAGTTAGCCTTTAGTACTAAAACTATAACTTCTTTTCTTTTATGACAACGATTATTATTGCTATAACCCAAAAATAGAATATACATCTTTAGAATGTAAAATGAGATAGGATTTGCTTATATTTTTTATCATAAGATCATTAGCTTAAATATTCTGTTCGGTCCAGTTTAATACGGTCGGTTCAATCATCCAAACCGCAACCGAACCGTATAATTTGTTTCGATACGATTTGGGGTATTTGCTTTGGTTAGAAGATTCGATGCAGATTTTCGCACCGTTTTTGCAGTCCAATGTAGATGGTTTTCATATAGGGTGCGATTTATGCATACCTCCAAACTTACTGATCAATTTTAAAGTCCTAAAATAAATATTTTGAACCATTCATGGATTTCTTTGTTAGTTGATTCCCCTAGACCTTCTCTGCAATGATCTTCAACCCATATAAATGTCTAGAAAGTCTTATTCATTTGTGTCGAGCAACAAGGGAAGGTACACTCCATGAAATTATGCAAATGCAAGTGTCGATGATGTTTTAATTCCCCCTCAAGAAGTAATTAATATATATTGGTAAATCTTTATGGGGAAATTATATAATTAGCTTTTTTTCTTGAAATTTTTTACCATATAACTTGTAAAAGACTATTTCTTTATGTATGGATACTTAAGGGTAAAGTGAGTGTTTTATTTGAAAAAGACATGTATTTTATTGGAACTGACCTGGTTGGAAGCGGATAAAACATGTAGATTTCAAAAAAAAAAATTCATATTTGGATCTGTTGGGCCTATGAGTATAAAGTGATTTAGATCCAATCTAAAAATTGTTTTATATAAAATCATTTATTTTATTTTATTTATTTTGAAGAGTTTGAATTTAATAAAAATTAAAATGTATGAGTCTATTAAATACACCCATATAAGTAACAGTTACTTATTAAAGTTAAATTGAGAAGGAAACCTTTCGCTTTATTCTCTAAAAACCTATGCAACGAATGAAGGGAAGAAATAGCTTTAACTAGAGAGAGAAATCTTTCATTTCCCTCTCACAGATTACATTAATGATTTGTTAAATGTCATTGCTGATCAATTTAAACACAGCATGACATGTGAGTAAATCCAAATATATTAATATAATGTGTAAGTGCAACATATAAGAAGTGTGGATCGTTAATGTTTCCTTTATATGTGCCTTTTTTGTCTATAGTTTTATTTAATGTTTGCACAAAAAATGGACAAACACCTCCAATCCGTATTATTTAGTTGATTATATGTTATTTTCAAGGTTTTAGGTTACTTATGCAAATATGTAAAAAGCAAGGACTAAAATGTAAAAGACACGCAGATTTATAGTGGTTCGGCCAGAACGTGCCTATATCCACTTTATATGTTATTCTCTCTTTTCTATCGGATTACAAGTACAAAGCTTTAAGTACAAGTATAAGAAAGTTGTTTGAAAGTTCCTTCCTTACTTGAGCTCTCAAACTTGTCTGCCATTGTTGTAACCCTGCCCCTCTATTTATAGAATGAGGCTGGGGGCAGGGGTCCTGGATGTATAGAGCTGCTAGCGGCCTGGGCTGAAGCAATCCGGTCTGGCACATCTGGTTCGGCGAAGCTTGGTTCAGCGGTGAGTGGTATGTCGTTTGGACCGGTGGTAGGTTGGACCGGCAGTAGTACGTTGAGGTTGGAGCTGGTCCGGGGGTAGCGTGGTTCGGCTATGCTTGGTTCGGCGGTAGCAGGGGGGAGATGGTTGGTTCGGTGGCATGTGGTTCGGTGGAGCATGGAAGTGGCAGGTAGGGGAGTGAGCTGGTTCGGCATTTAGGTGGTTTTGGACCGGTGATGCAAGTGGTCCGGTCTTGGTGGGCGAGGGTTTGGTTCGGCCTCCCTGGATATGGTTGATTCGGTGAAGGCGCGCGGAACCCTGGTTCGGCATCGGTGAGGCATGCTGGTTCGGTGATGGCGATGGAAGGAGCCTGGTTCGGCTATGGGGGAGACGGCTGGAGGTTTGGCTCCTTCTTTCCCTTTGGTTCGATGGGGTTGGAAACACACCCAACATTTACCCCCCAAAGTGGGGCATATGCCGGCATATGTCGCGCTTTGTTTTAATGGGATAGTCTCGTTCGGTTTTCAGCGCCGAGCCATCTGGTCCGGTCGTGGATGGTTGTCTATAAATAGGGGCCATGTGCCTTCGTTATTCCTTACCAACCGAGCCAAAAATTTTGCCGAATCAAATACTCATCTCTGCCGAATCAAGGTGTTAGCCGAACCAGGTGAGACCCTTTGCCGCCGAATGAACTTCTGTTCTGTACTACCGAATGTACTCAGGACCTTGTGTACCGAATGAAATTTTACCGGATGAACCGAATGAGCCTGAGGGTTGAATGCCGAATGAGATAATGCGTTCGAATACCGAATGGAATTATCAGCGGATGAGCTCGGGGAGTGTAGTGCCGAATGAACTCTCGCCTTGATTTACCGAATGAACTTAAGGGCTTTTAATGCCAAATGAAACTTGGAACCTATTTGTTTATATTTCCATACTCCTTGTTCTAATACCATATTTTTCTGTGTCGCAAACAAATGTCTCGCAAAGCGGAAACTCGATCAGATAGTAAGAAGTCCAAGGATAGAGGAGAGTCTTCTTCCGTGCCCCCAGCCCAGTCAGGACCGGAGCGACATGGACCTGCACCGAGGTCGTTAGTGGATGGGTATGGTCCCCAGGAACTTCTGGTCTTCCCTCCCGATTGCTTTCCTAGCTCCCTAAAGGAGGAGCAACTTGATGTTATATCTCGTTCCTTCGGGATAGATAGAGTGCTTATGCGGTTGCCGGGGAACGGAGTGATGCCATACAATCCTCCTGAAGGATATTTTGCGTACAGTAGGTACCACTGCATGTGTGGTGCTATCCCGCCTCTCAACGCCTGGATAGTTAGCTTTATCACATATCTGAAGGTGGCTCCATTCCAGCTTCAGCCTAACTCCTACGCCATTCTGGTGAGTCTTTTCGTCATCTTTCAGAGGAGATATGGGCGTCCCCCTTCCAACCGGGAGATCCGGTATCTGTACAACTTGAGAGGCTACAAAAAGGGGTCTCCATATATCAGTTTGGAAGCGGCCGTGCCCTTCAAGCCTATTCTGGATTTGTATTCAAAGTTCAGCATGTTCAAGAAGGAATGGTTCTTTATTAGGGATGACTCTGTTTCTTTCCGCCTTTTCACTTCCGGCTGTAAGTTGAACTTCATTTATATTTTTCTTGTCCCGATCACAATGCTTCTTCTTATACGCTTTTATTTCTTTCTAGCAACAGGTGGTTTTGCGGTCGTGGAGACTGATTCCTTGGCTCGGATGGCTACTGAAATAAAGGCCATTTCGAGAAGGGATAGATCGGCTTCTTTCCTGATCAGGAATGCCACTCTCCTGGAGTATAACTTGATTCTGCCACATCAATCTGTGGTTAAACAGAGAGATACAACCGAGGAGAGGGCTGCTAAAGCTAAGGATGGGGCTACTGCGAAGAGTAGTAAGAAGAGACCTTTCTCGGTGCCTTCAGCCGTTGGGGGAAAGAAGCTTAAGAAGTCCGATGGACCCTCTCCCAGTACATGTCCAGATATTTCGGAGGAGGAAGGTGGAGAGGAGGAAAGAGACGAAGAGGAGAGCGGAGGAGATGGAGAAGGTGAAGGACAGGGTGGTAGTGGTGTCGGGGCTTTGTCTTCTGAGCAGGCAGGGGAGATCCAGGAGTGGACGGACGATGCCTTCCGCCAGGCTTTTGAGGGGTTGGAGGAAGGATCAGCCTCAGTGAAGAAGGCAAAGGAGGTTGATAAGGCTGGGGCTGGCGCCGATCCATTCCCTAAGAGTTCTTCAGCTGAGGTGGCTCCAGTGATTCAAGGTGAACTCTTGACTTCTGCAGATTCCATTTATGATAGGGACTTAGGAATATTTTATGGTTCGCTTCCGTCCTGGACTGAGATTCAGGACTTATTGCAGTATTCTCCTTCTCCGCAGGGTTTGTATAATAAATGTGCCTTCTTGTTCTTTTTAACTTAACATATTTCTCGGATTTTGGGCCATCGTATGTTCGTAACACTTGTTCTTTATTACAGGGGTAGGCGAGGTGGCCAAAACTTCAGACGTTCGACACCGCTTTGAGCAATTCAAGTTGATGAGAGCTTCTACTAAGCCGCCAACTGGCCGTTCCGGGGATGTAGTTCAATATCGCCCTCTTCTTGGAGTCATTGAAGAAGATATCCAGCAGAGGAAGAGAAGGCGTTCCTTATTTGATTCACCACCTGGTCCTCGGTCTCCCATTCAGCCTCCCCGAGATACTACGGAGAAGACCACGGAGTTTGTCCCCCCTCCGCCTCCTTCCGAGAAACCTACTGTGATCCGCATAAAACGTCCCGACGTGCCTCGCAATCCCTTTGCCGGCCACCCGGATTTGGACCCAAGCCTTCAGGATATTTTGTTTGACGAGGCCACGGACGAGCATCTTCTCCCCCGCAACCCATGGTTCGGATTCTTGATGAGGCTAAGTCCCTAAATTTGGACCTGCTCACTACTCGGATAGCTGCCATGGGGGACGAAGCCAAAGCCAACATTGACCGGGTCGCGGAGGAGGTCAAGAAGTTGATGGAGCATCATGCTCGACTGGCTAGGGCTGGGGAGGAAATAGGGAGTGCTAACATCCGGCTGCGGCTACAGGTTGCTGATCAGGGCAAGCAGCTTGCCGATCAGGCTATCCAGATTTCTCAGCACGAGGCAGCCTCCAGGCAGTTGAAGGAGAGTCTGGAAAAGGCCAGCAGGGCAGAATTGCGAAAAATGGAGGCTGCTTGCAAGGGGCGGATTGATATGGCCATTGCGACGGTGGACGAGGTTCGGAATGCGGATCTTGAGCGGATTGAAGAGTTGTCTGGGAGGCTTGAGGCTGCAGAGCTTGCTCAGGCCAAGCTAAAGGAAGAGATGGAGGAAATGAGGAGGTCTCTCCAGGCTGACCGCTTGAGATATCGATCGGAGAGGGATGTTGTCGTTGCTAAGTTGTTGTCCTCCGAGGCCCAGGTGAGGGAGTTTGAGAAGAATGAGGGGATGATGGATGAGATGTTGCAGGATATGTACTTTCGTACCTGGAAGCAGGGTAATCTATCCTGGATGGATGACTATCCCCGGATCATGGCTAGGATATATCTCCGGGCTTTGGAGGAGGCCAAGGCCGATGCGGATAAGGAAGGTGGAGCGGCATTCAGGATGGACGTGGTAACCGCCCAGTTCTCAAAGGAGGAGAAGGTAGCGGTGAAGGAGGGAATGCGGCTGCTTGCTGCGGAGGAAGCCGGTGTGCAGTTGGGGGATGAGGACCAAGAAGCGGGCGTCGCTGAGTTTTCCCTTTTTATCTTTTCACAACTTGATCGTTTGCTGTTTATCTGGTGGATTCTTCTTCTGAATTGGACAGGTGGGACCTCTGGTCAACACGCTGGGAGTTCCGATCCAGCAACCAAGTAGATTCGGAGAGCTGGTTCTGAGGTATAGTGGTTAGCACTAATACAGCTGGTTACCTTTTGATTTCTTTTTATTGCTGTTCATGTTAGTCCAAAACATTGATGTAACTGTAATAATATTGTTTGTGATGAATGACTTTATGTAATTTCATAACATATGCTGATTCCTTTATGTTGGAATTTTATCGCTATTTTGTTGTGCTGTGTAAGTGATGTAACTATGCATGTTACTAGTTACTTGACTGTGCCTGATGCCAAGTTTTTTTGCTTAAAGTATGATTTTCTCATTTCGCAACGTGAATGTGATGTGTGAATATGAACTGCAGCTATGCATTAATGTATAGAAGTAGAAGGTACCGCCCTTCATGTTTCGGCTGTGGACGGCAACTTCGTGCGCCCTGTAAGACTAAGCACGGAATGCTGTTGAGTGTCTCGTTATCCGATTGTGAGTTTCTGTTCCCATTAGCGAACGTTCCCTATTTCATGTCCTGTACTTTCATGCACCGTTACGGAGAATAGGAGAAAAGTTTTAAATAAAATTGAAATATAGGAAAAGTAAAACTTCCAGTCACGGAAGGCCGTCGATGTGCTTAAGTTCGTGGCAAACGGGTTTTGTAGTCACTTTCCCTAGCTGTGGGTCTTGGAGACATTTGTCACCCATCTTACGCCTACTGCGGGGAGTTTTCTTTTTTACCACAGCCGCACTTAAGACGCATCAGAGCCGATCGCGCACAGTAACTACCCGGGCCATTATGGCCCGTAATCGTGGGTATTATTCGATTTACTGTGGCCGGCTAGCGTGGGGGCCGATCGTCAACTGTGAACTGCCCCTGGCTGGCCACACCTTATGTTGGGGCTTATGATCGGTTCACAGTCGCCGGCGAGCCGAATCGCTGTAATGAGCTGCCATCGGCTATAGTCGGCCTTTTTTATGATGACTTATACTCGGCTCATTACAGTCGGCTTTAAGGGCCGAGGCAAACAATGAGTTAACTCGCGGTAGAGGGATACCGGAGCAAAGTGTCTCATTGGCGAGGGCATAGGAGCGCAGCGTACCTGTTAGATTTTGTCCAGGTGGAGTTGTGTTGTGAAGTTCTGGATTGAAATGTCATCTGCAAAGGATTTTGTTTAACAACAAAGGATAAAGCTTAACAAGTAGCCAAGATATAAAGGAACAAGTTAACAAGAGCCAAGTTTTTTAAAGTGGTTCGGCACGAAAATGCCTACGTCCACTGATTCTCTTTGTTAATTCACTTCATATGGGCAGTACAAGTTAAGAAAAGTATCGACGGAGGTGTTGGATGTTCCATGCCCTCTGGAACACCTCTCCGTCCACTGTTGACAAAATATAAGCTCCGTTGTGGAGATCTTTATGAATTACATAAGGTCCGTCCCAGATGGGGTCCAGTGCCCCGGGGCGCGGAAAGATTCTCTTGAGGACAAGGTCTCCTTCTTGTAAGCTGCGATGTTTGACTTTGGAGTTGTATAGTGCTGCCACTTTTTGTCTGTGAGCTGCTGCTTTGAGTGCTGCATCATTTCTTCTCTCCTCAATTAGATCCAAAGACATGTGGAGGAGTTCTTCATTTTCTTTCGGGTTGTAGTGGATCCTACGGTGAGAGGGCACTATAGTTTCAACTGGGAGCATAGCCTCCGGTCCGTATGCCAAAGAGAAGGGAGTATGCCCTGTTGGAGTTCTGTAAGATGTGCGATAGGCCCAAAGTTCCGTAGGAAGTTCGTCCACCCAAGCGCCTTTCGACTTTTCAAGTTTCTTCTTGATTAAGGTTTTGAGAATTTTGTTGACAGCTTCTATTTGGCCGTTTGCCTGGGGATAAGCCATGGATGAGAAGCTTTTGTGAATCCCGTGCTCTCGGCACCAGTCGGTGAATTCCTCGCTGTCAAACTGAAGTCCATTGTCTAATACGATTTTGAGTGGTTTTCCGTACCTGCACAGAATATTTTTGATTAAGAAGTTGATAACTTTTGCCGAAGATATTTTATTTAGAGGTTCCGCCTCCACCCATTTGGTGAAGTAGTCGACTGCCACTATAGCATATTTGGCTCCGCCTCGGCCCGTTGGCAGTTCGCCAATTAAGTCAATCCCCCATATTGCGAAGGGTCAAGGGTTGGTCATCTGAGTAATTTCATTGGTTGGTAGTCGAGGGATTTTGGCAAATTTCTGACATCTGTCACATTTTTTGACGAAGTCTAAGGCGTCTTTGTTCAAGGTGGGCCAGAAATATCTATATCGGAGTATCTTTTTTGCCAGAGTCTGCCCTCCGGTATGGTCTCCACAACTTCCCTGATGGATGTTGGATAGAATTCCCCTGGCTTCTCTTCCAGCAACGCACCTCAATAAGGGGTTAGAGAAGCCGCGCCGATAGAGGATGCCTTCTTGCATCGTGTAGCGGGAAGCTTTCCTTAGAATTTTCTTAACTTCATTTCGCCCGTCTGGTAGGGTGTCGTTTTGTAAGTATTCTCGGATAGGGGTCAATACATACATACACACACACACACACACACACACACACACACACACACACATATATATATTAGTGCTTTTATACATATAATATATACTAAAATTAAGTTTCATCGTTTTATAAGTTTGAAATTAAAAACAATTTTTTTTAATTTGGTATCAAAGTGAAGAAGGATTTAAGGCTAATATTATGATTTTACACAAAAATCCATTTTATAAATCTTAACTTAAATTGATATATATACACACATATACCAAACTTTGTAAATTATGCTCCAAACCGAAAATAACACGTATATGTATAAAATTTATAAAATCTAATACATGCATTGAGAATTAAAGTAGCAAACTAAAGTAACTTTAATTTAAAAGAAAATCAAAAGATTGGTGATATCTTACACAAAATTTCAGTTATACTTATTTAATAATTTCATTTCTTTATTAATAGGTCTCAAAATAAGCACTAAGTAAAAGCTTGTATCTAGAAAAACAAACACAAATCATACGTATAAAATTTGCAAAGTCATTTCAAACCAAAAAACATCTACAGTTTATTCATATTCGTATATGAATCATTAATAGAACTATGTCATTAACTAAAACTTAGGTTTTAATCAAAAGTACTTTTTTTGAACAACATATTTAAAAACTATAAGACCATGAAAATTTAATGGAATTTAATAAGGAAATTAAATTAAAGTAAAACAAGTAATTAGAAACAAATTTTCATAAACTTTCGAATTTGACTATGAAACTTACGCCATTGTGTTCGTAGCAATTTTCTCGACAATTTTCATATGTAACACTTCGTAATCTGAGTTAATATGGAAAATTTACCGGCAATAAAAGAATAGGAAATTTCATAAGAAATTAAATTAATAATTTCACAAATTAACCCAGGGGACAGTCGATCCGTAGAATTCGAGGGTCGACCGACGGTGGTCAACCTAGGGGTAGTAGCGGTCGACCTTGGCCCTTGAAAAATCGAGCGTTCTCGATTGCCTGATGATGTGGTTGAACGTGCCTGATCGATTGCTTGCCGAAAAAGGGTATAATGGCATGAAGCTATGATAATATCTCCTAAACTAATCTAATGGCCCTAATTATTAGCCTAACTCTATAAAACATCATTAGTGAAACCTAATTCACGTGTTAAAACTTTGCTATAACGACATTCTATTAGATTTTCTCCTCAAAACCCAAATTTTCTTAAAACCAAAAATCAAAATCAAACCCTAATTTATCTAAGAGATGAAGGCAAGCAATCAAAGTTAAACTAAGGCGATCTAGGGAAGGAGCTATTATTGGAGGTCAACTTCTCAATATCTAGTGCTTAGGCAGAAAGGTGAGTGGGCACAGATTAATAATTTGATTAATGAAATTGATTTTGAACTATTTTAAATGATTAGGATTGTTGAAACTTTAGATTTAAACTTGATAAATTAAATTTGCATACGTTCAACCCTGAATCCTATATTTTAATTTGGAATTGAATCATGAAATTGGTTGACACTTGTTATTGTTAAATTCTAATTGATGATGTTTAAAATTTGAATTTGATTCTCAAACCCAAGTATTGGATTTGTTAAATTTGTAGTAAATAGAGAATTTAATTGATAAATTAAACACTTGTTTAATGTCAAATTTGGGAACCTTAAAATAAAACACTAATTGAATTGAAATTGGACATTAAGATGACATTAGAAAAATTAGGATTAATTAACTGGAAATTAGGATTAATTGGAATCATTAATCAACTTGAGTTAACGAAATTAGTTACAAATAATTGATGATTAAAAATTGTTCGAAACGCTAAATTTTATACGAAAACAGTCGACCTAGGCAAGGTCTCCATCGACCATTCGACGGAAAAATGTGCGAACTGAACCTTGGCTTGAGGCTTAAATTAAATGGATAAATATATATAATTTAGTTAATATTATGTAATTTGTGAACGGGTAAGTTGGACTAGTTTGGGCTAGGTTACATGCTAAAGGGGATACGGAAATTTGGTTCCCTATTAGAGCTATTATAACGAATTTCACTTCGCAATAGTTGGTATTGAATTGGGGCAAATTTCACTTCGCAATGGTTCGTACTGGAATTGGGTGGATTTCACTTCACAATAGTTGGCACTGGATTGGTGAGAGTTTCACTTTGCAATAGTAGGTATTGGATTGGGGTGAAATTTTAGTTCGCATTACGGAGTTGATTTGCGGTAGTTTATTTTGCAATAGGCTTGAAATTGTTACGTATGGGTGGGCACAGCACTGGCGGAAACACTATCTAAGAGAGCCTAATACTAATGGGGGATCCTGGTACCGCATGTTATCTTGCACAATGTTGTGGAGCATAGTATGGGTATAGTCGACGTAGTACAATAAGTGGCTATAGGTACTGAATAAATGGGGCTCGGTACAAATGGGAGTTCACGTACGGTGGAGATTGGAGTAGTACGATAAGTGGCATTTTTCCACTACGATCGATAGATGAACATTGGTGCGTACGATGAGACATGTTGTGAGTTTACATTATGGTGTTCTTCCTCTCCAAATGTTGTGTTGATGGTAGATAAATTTGGAAAGTAGTTCCTACTTCAGCCGATTGTTAGTGGGAGGTTCGATCAGTAGGTTCGACCTATAGAGTTAGACAAGAATTAGTTATTGGACTTTAGGAGTTCACAGATACTGGATTACACTCTATATCACTTAGAGTAGATTCAAACACTTAAACATCTTCTTAAGCTTGTTCTCATTCACCAGACTTTTGTCTAACTCATTCCTTTTCATTCTTTTCCCCACCACAGGTGGACAAAGTAGTAGGTGATTTTCCCGTTTTCAGATACTTGGAGAGATTCTTGTTTTTCTTGGAATTGGCTTATCTACATCTTCTCTTCACGTATTACTTTCTTATATCAGTACAATTATTTCTATGTATCGGTTTTTGAGGGATATTTTACTTAATGTTGTAATCTGATCTGGGTTTTGTACTGATATTTTACTCAGACTATGATATAATATGATATTTTTCGAGACTGTTATTTTCTATAAATTTGTATATATATTTTATACTTCTGCCGTTATAAACTTGGATAGTTAGTTTATCTTGATTATATATGTTATCATAGTCTCTGAGTTGCGAGTTAATTAATCCCTACGATCCACATTTCTCGATGCGATGCGTTTTTGAGTGTGTGAGAGGTGAAGGTTGTCATAGTTGGCATTAGAGCTTAGGTTTCAATGTCCCTTGCGGTAAGGACCGTATTGATAGACATATTTTTGAAAAAATGTTTTCAAAATGGATTTTCAAAATGGTTTCCAAAGGGTTTACAAAAGTGAACTTTAGAAAAAGTATTGATATATATAATTATAAGTATTTTATAAAGGTTTCGAAAAATCTTTCTTGTCAAAATCCCTATAGTTTGTGCCTATGTTATCTATTATCTCTTTATTATATTATTTCTATCTATGGAAGTTAATGGAATCTTTAACATACACAGATAGACTATGGATGATCCCACAAGTTCAGGCTCTAACGATGCACTTGAGATCTCGGGTGTGAACATTCCTATATGGTTCCGCTGGTATTTACAAGCTAGGAACAGACCGATCTTCCACCCATTAGATAGCCTTCGGATAGAGCGACATGTGAAGTTTCTACCTAACCACTCTTGCTCCAAACTTTAGTAAGCCATGCAAAGATTTTTCTAGACTTGGAGGCAAGCCTAACTTAGAGACAGAGTCTTACGTGGATTCAAGAACATGGGTCCGCTCTTATGAGTGAATATTCGGTCTTATGAGATTGGCTTATGCTGTTAAGAGGCAGCAAACTACCTATCAGCTGCAAGGAGAGGCGTTGAGCTGTTAGGAGGTTATGGAGGCTAAGGCTAATAGAGCTGATATTACTTGGGTCTATTTCGTAGGAAGTTTGAGATGAAGGTTCTTTCTCAGGCAAAGGAAGGTTTTCATTTGGAGATATTCATACATCTTATGTATGGAGATATGCAGTCAAGAAGTATGTGAACCAGTTTAGTGAGCTAGCTAAGTTCAGTATGGAGTTAGTTAGTACACTGCGTAAGAAAACTCTCATGTTTGCTAAGGGATTGAACCGGCCACTACAGTATTTAGGCATGAGTCATATTTTGATAGGAGCTACATACGAGGCGCTTTTAGAGATGGCTTTACTTACCATAGTTGCTAAGAAGAAGGGGGCTTCAAAGGTTGTGGAGAGAGGCACCAAAAAGGTAAGAAGAAAGGAGGATTCGGGCCAAAGGGAAGGATTCAGAAGAAGAACTTGAGATGCAATAGGTGTGGCAAGCAAGGCCATTTTTCTAAGGAGTGTAAGGCGGATCTCTCTAAGATGAAGTGTTATAACTGTGAGTAGTTTAGGCATATGAAGCGAGCTTGCATCACACCACCAAGAGCTTATTTTCAGACTTTGACTCAGGTGGTTCCGGCTTATGCACTAGAGGCAGTCCCTAGCTCGAGTGCACAATCGGTGGTGGACAAGGTTAAGAAAGTGGTGGTCGAGTTTGTGTCATCTCTTCCTAGCTTATCTATTTGTGCATTATTTGATACTAGGGCTTTATCTTTAGTAGACTTGTTGATGACTTGCACTTAGACGCTAGTATTATCATAGACCCTATAATTGTCTCAAACCTCATAGGAGGATCTACCTACTTATCCATGTTGTATAGGGGTTCGAAATTGTTTATCTAAGGGGTCGAGTTTGATTGTGATGCCTTTGTTTTGGGATTCTCTGGGTTTAGGTTGATATTAGGCATTGATTGGATGACTATATACAGTGCCATTTTAGACTGTGACGGGAAGGTGGTTAGATTGAGCACGTATAGTTGACGTAACTTAGAGGTTTATTGTGACCCTCGAGGATCTATTATGTTGAGCTACTTATATTCGTTGGACTTATCACATGACAAGCTTAGTGAAATGCCTGTAGTTAGAGATTTCCTTGATGTTTTTGCTAAGGTTACCGGTATCCTTCCTGACAGAGAGATCGTGTTTTGCATCTATCTAGTAGAGAATGCTAGACTAGTCGCCTTCCGCCAAGACATATGGCTCCAAAGGAAAGATGCGAATTGAATAAGCATGTTAATGACATTTTAGAGAACTGGCTTTATTTGGAGGAGCATTTTCAAGTATGGGGCACCAGTCATTTTTTCCACCAAGGCAGATGGTTCTCTTCGACTTTGTGTAAATTATAAGGAGCTTAATAAATTGATGAAGAAGAATTGATATCCTTTACCCTGTGTAAACGATCTCCTCAATCAACTAGTTATAGCTAGAGTATTTTCTCAGTTGGATTTGGCTACCAGATTCCATCAGTTATGCGTAGCCGAGGACAGTATTCAGAATATAGCATTCTGTATTCTCGATGAATTGTATGAGTGGTTAGTTATGTCCTTTGGACCAACCAACGCATCCACCTACTTTGTTGATTTGATAAGTTGTGTGTTTAGGGTGTTGGTGAATAAGTTTATAGTGGTATTTGTGGATGATAGTCTGATTTATTCGAGGAGTAGAGAGGAGCATGCATTGCATTTGGAGGAGGTGCTTAGGACACTCCCTACACATAGGCTTAAAGCTAAGTTTTCAAAGTGCCAATAATGGAGAGAGGAGGTGCGCTTTTTGGGACACATTTCCTCTTAGAGTGGCTTAGTAGTGGATCCTAGTAAGGTTGAAGCATTGTAGGATTGTCGTGTTCCAAAGAATGCCACGGAGATAAGGATATTTCTTAGTCTCGTTGGTTATTATCAGAAGTTCATTGAGGACTTCTTGAAGATTTCTTCTCCACTAACCCATTATACAAAGCAGAACCTAGTCTTTTCTCAGGATGCTATGTGCGAGATGATTTAGTTAAGTTGAAGGAGGGATTGACTAGTGTTCCAATGTTGGTATTACCGGATAGGACTGAAGCCATTTACAGTTTATATCAATGTCTGTGGTATGGGGTTAGGCGCGATCTTGATGCAGGAGGGAAAGGCAATATGTTATGTAAATAGGCAGTTGAAGGCTTATGAGAGGAACTATCCGACACATAACCTTGAGTTGGCGACTATAGTTTTTGCACTCAAGTCATGGAGGCATTATGTTCTTAGGTGGGCATAGCACTGATGGGAAAGGGATCTAGGTATTGCATGTTATCTTGTGCATTGCTGTGGAGTATGGAATGGGTGGAAATCGGCATAATACAATAAATAGCTATAGGTATTGAGTAAATGGGGCTTGGTACTAACGGGAGTTCATGCATAGTTGACACTAGAGCAGTATAATAAGAGGCATTTTGCCACTACAATCGAGAGATGAACAGTAGTGCATACAATGAGACATGTTGCGAGTTCGCATTATGGTGTTCTCCCTCTCCAAGTGTATTGTTTATGGTAGATATGGTGGGAAAGTAGTTCCTGTTTTAGCTGATCGCTAGTGGGAGGTTCGATTAGTAAGTTTGACCCATCGAATTAGACAATAATCCTTTGGTATCGGACCTTAGGAGTTCACGAACGCTGGATTACACTCTATATCACTTAAAGTAGATTCAAAATCAATTGCACTTAATCATCTTATTAAACTTTTTCTCATACATCAAACTTTTGTCTGACCCAATCCTTTTCCATCTTTTCCCCATCATAGGTGGACAAGGAAGTAGGTGATTTTCTCATTTATATATTTAGAGAGAGTCGTTCTTTTCTTGGTGTTAGCTTATCTACATCTTTTCTTCATTTATTACTTTCTTACCTGTGCAGATATTTCTATATATCAGTTTTTAAGGGATATTTTATTTTATGTTGTACTTTGGTTTGGGTTTTGCACTAATATTTTTCTGAGACTATGATATGCTATGATATTTTTCTAAGACTGCTATTGTCTGTGATTTTATACATGTTTTATACTTCCAACGCGATATGCTTGAATAGTTGGTTTATCTTGATCATATATGTTATCTTAGTCTCTGAGTTGCTAGTTACTTAATCCCGACGATCGACATTTGTTGATGCGACACATTTTGAAGCGTGTTGAGAGTACAGTTTGCCACAAAAAAGTAACAAAAATAGGCAGGACATATCAAACACATATGTGTTTGTTGCAAAGGTTGCATTTTTAAATAAAACAATGTGAACAATTAATAAATATATAATCACATGGAATATAAAGATGACAAGATGAACATGTAATAAATCAAACAATATTTTAATATAGATTTAAAATAAAATAACATGGTGAACATATATCATTAATTAAGATGAAGCAAAAGGGGAATCTGATCAATTTAACATAACAAACAAATATATACATGAGATGAGATATGTGACGAATCCAATTCATATGAAAAAGGTGAATGATTAATAAATGCAATTAGAATTATCACCTTGAGATGTAGCCAAGAGAATGCATCTTAAATGATGAGACAACTCTTAGATCCAGAAATCAACCTCCAAATGTTGTAGATATCATGAGGTATAAAACACCATTTGTTTTCATTTAATTTTGATTTTGAAAATTTTCTTATGCCTTGGAGGCTATTATTTTAGATGGAATAGAAGAGGGAGAAGGAGGAAAAATGAACTGTTCATAGAAGAATAATGAATGAAATGAAAGCGATTTTGTTTTTAAGGAAAACATTAAACCTTTCTGATTCCTCCTTTAAAATCTTCCCACTTTCATTGCTCAATAAATCTCAATCATATCAAATGAAATCCCTTTTCTGTACATGTATTTCCAACTAAATAATACATAAGCCTTCAAAATTTCCATATCCTTTTGGTAATTAATTGATTTAAATCAAATTTAATATTTACTCAATATCGTATATCGTTATGTACGTATATAACTTTTATAAACGAAATTTAGTAAATACTAATGACATTCAAACAAATTAAATAAATATTAATAATTAATATTTCATAAAATTAATTTATTAAAATGATTATAATTAATTAAGTCGTGGGGTTTTACGGAGCATTCATCACTATGGTTTTGCGATTCAAAGGTGTAAATTAAGTTAGTGATTAATATCAAATAATTCAAAATTGACATTCACACGTCACCTTAGGTAGTGGTTTGACATGCTAAACTTATCTCTTATGCATCATTTTGGTAAAATCTATTTTACTTATTATAAGCGGTACCTGGTAGCAACGACTTTTTACACCAATTCCATTTGTCGAAACTATATCACATTAGAAATTATAGAATTTGGTTTTAGTCAAAATTCCAACCTCTTCCATATTCAACATTATAAATCCAAACACAAAAATCCTTGGCACAATAAAAACAATTATTGTTAACTATATTACTTTGGCTAGAGATTTTTATTTTGAGTTGAATAAAGTCAACTATGATACTAACCCCATATAACTACGGAGACGAATTCTCTATTTAAGAGTATCTCACTTTTAATGCTTTGACTCAGACCAAACTATAGTCATTCGATGGATGTCATGCCAAGATTTAAACTATAATTACATTGGAGTATCCACATTGAAGTTCCACAGTATTCTTAAGTCTAGGGAATTGTATAACATCATCACTTCGAGATTGTCTGTTTGACGTTAGTTATATAAACCAATATAAGACTCTCAAGTGAGTCATTCTATAGTTATCTAATAACCATTAGTATGCAACCTCCAGGTGTCCCCAACAGCCATGAGAAATACACTGCTTGAATTGGAAGAGCGTTATGTCCTCAAGTCTTAACGAATGAATCAATATCCTTTCTTGAAACATATTGATTAGGAATACTTAAAATAACATGTTGTTTTTATATTACTACAATTATCACTTCTGAAGATATTCGACTTGTGACATTGATATAACAACACATCAATAGTCAGTGTCGAAATAATGGTAATAAGCCAATGCCAAAGGCCTATGATGCCACCCCTCATCAACATAGGTTAATTTGTAGCATCGCAAATCGTGAATGAAGAATGGATTAATGAAGATGGATTAATATCATCAAAATGGATTATTGTCACCAATAACCAATGGAAGTGGACCAATGCCGAAAGTATAAAGATGGATCAAAGTTAGAGGCATACAATGCCGCATCTCATCAATAAAAGGACATATACAATGTCGCGTGTCATTAATAGAGACAAGGATACCAGACGCTAACAATGTCGTGCACCAACTATAAAGTTGGATGATTAATGTCGTGTCTTTTATGCCGTTAAACAATGCCACAATTCATCAAAGAAGTAATGATGTCGAACACAATCCATACCGTGAGTCATCGGTAGCACTTCATTAATGCCACATCCTATTAATGCCACCATTCAGCTATGAAGATAAAATGGATGACACAATTTATCGGTAATGCACTTTATTGATATCGCTCATCATTGATGCCATCTATTATCAAAACTGTTGTACCCTGATGTTGTATGCCATTATTATTGAAGCCATCTATTATCAAGATCGTTTTACCCTAATGTAGTATGCTATTGTTATCGAAGTCATCTTGCTGTCGATACTACTTTGATAATACTGAATTAATGGTGTCTATTATTGATATGGCTAATAATCAATATCGCATCTGGTTGATGGCGCATTTAAAACCCTTAGAAGGTACCGCACATTTATACATGCGATGTTGAAGCCAAAGTCATCAACATTCACAAGAGTTACCAAGGCCAATGTCATGAAAATGATGTTGCTTTCGACTAATGTCGCCGTTTACCAATGCTGCACTATATCAGTCATGCCTCATGTCGATATTGATTCATGTTGTATAACTTCCAATTAGTGACGATACATGTTGATGCCAGATGCCTCCTCTATTTGGGCAGTGCTGAAGTCTAATAAAGCACCGAAGAATGTCAAAGATCATCTTCAAACAAGGCATAGTGCCGGTGACATTGGTAATGCCGAGGGACGTGGATGTCGAAACCAAGCTATAGCGCATGCCGCATTTCAACCCCTATAAATATAGACCTAGGGGCTTGGAAGAAAGGTCGATCACTTTTTTCCTCTACTCTCAAAATTATAATTGTAACCTAAATTGATTTGGAAAAAACTTCGATTTGATTGTAATCATGCCCAATGTATATGAACAAGGACTTTGACATGCCTATTACCTTGATTATGCACTTTGTATGTTATTAGACATAAATATGCATATAATGAAGCACATTGGGCCTAAAGCAATTGCGATACTATTTATATAGAATCAAAAGAGCTTCCGTCTAATCTAGTGATTATATGCATAGACTCTATCTTGCCTACTACACATGAACATTGGATATGAACATAAGCACTATTTATTTAGTTTATTAACACGCTTAATGGGAAACTGCACATATTTACCACTTATCTTCTCTTTCCTTTGGAAATATGACATGGGGCCTCAAGTAGTCTATTCCCAAAGACATTATGGATTCTCGAATATATTATTCCAAGTGATCTTAAGGGATCTTGAACATCTTGTTCCAAGTGATCCTACGAGATCTCGAATATCGTATTCCAAGAAATCATATAGGCCTTTGAATATGTAACATCTAAAGCCCATGGGCATTATGGACCCACTTCCTAATAATGTCATCCAATACTTGTCCGTGAATGTTGAGCCTATTCGTGATTTAATCAGTGCTAACTAAGCCACGTTTAGTCATGTCGTCATATGGGCTCGAATCAAGGATTGGTTCATCATTCTTAGCATTATGGGTATTATACCAATTACTGTTTAACATTTTGGCGCTAAGGAGGGCTTGAACCATCGTCTCCCTATAGCTCTTTCCCTAAACTAATTACATGAAGTTTCTTTTATTTTAGGAAAATGGGGAGATCAAGGCGAGTTAATGGTCTAAATAAAGAAGTCATATAAACGACAACATTAGAAGAAAATGTTGTTTCTAAATTAAACTTAGGAAGCACATAACCTGGCTAGTCATCAGAACCGGTAAAGCCTACAAGTGGCGAAGCTCAGATTAAAGATTTAACACGTCAAGTAGCAATGATGCAAGATTTGTTAGAGAAGATACTTGCACGGAAATCTTCTAGAACTTTTAAGTTCACTGAAGGGGTCGAAGTCTAATCTCCATGAAGGTATCTGGATGCTTCTTTGCATAAAAAAAAGTAAAAGCAAACTCGTTATAGCTCCTCAAGGAAAAAAGTCATCAACAAGCTAAAGACACAGTTCTTTCTCCAAAATCATTAGCGGATAACAAAATCAATGCAAATTACCATAGGATATTGGTGGAGTGGTTCAAGGAGCAATCTGGAAGTTCAACCTTCGAAGGATGCAAACTTATTAGAAGAAATTACCATACTGATGAAGCTTATCTAAGAGATATGGCAAAGGACATGCTTAATCTTAAAGGAAAAAGAACTCTTGATGAGAGGGTCAACAATAACCATGGAGAAGCTCCCTTCACAGACTAGATCATGTCCACTAGGATCCCATCCTATATTAAAATTTTGTCCTCAAGATATAATTGGACTACTGACCCTGATAATCATTTACTAGTGTTCAAAAGTTAGATGGACTTTCATAACTGATCCGGAGTAGTGTGTTGTAAACGTTTTCCAACTACTTTCTAGGGTGCAGCAGCCAAGTGGTATAGACATTATCGTGAAAGAACAATCTACTCCTGGAAATAATATTGCTATGAGTTCTTGGCATAATTTTGTATTTGAAAAGACCCCACAATTGACTACAGCGTACTGGCTAATATCAAGCAAAAGCAAAGAGTGTTGGTGGGTGATTATCTCAAGAGGTTTAATGTTGAAGCACTAAAGGCAAAGGAGATGACCGTTAGAGACAAATTGATAGCAGTACGCTTAGGGCTAATTAAGAAGACACCCTTTAGGCAAGAGCTTTACCTTCATGGATGCATAGATCTCTGAGACTTCCATATTAAAGCTGGCAAGTTCGTCTGCATGGATGAAATGTTCTATGCTCGGAAAATATCCTAGGAGAAGAAAGAATAGAAAGATATGGCATTAAGAAACCAAGACGGGAGGAGATTCCAAAGTCCAATTATGTTTCTTTCAATAAGCCAATATCCTACATCTTCGCTATGGCAAAAGAAAGCGGTGACTTTCTGGTCCCTTACAAAGCCAAGAATTAACCTAAACCAAAAGGAGGGGGAGAGTACTGTGCTTATCATAAAGCAAACGAGCATATGTATGATTGTGTCGAATATTAGCAGGAATAATCCAAAACATGATCTGCTCAGGACATTTGAAAGAATTTATCAAAACGATCTGAAAATTAAGCATTCTAATGAAAGAAAACAAAGGCTCTTAAACAACACTGAAAAATTTGTAGAAAATGATGCCTAACCAGATTTCATTCCACCAATCAACCTAATCGATGTTATCCATTGAGGCTTACAACTAGCTGGAAGCAGCAAAGGAGCTAGAAATTGCTACATTAGAGGGGCAAGAGATAGGATTTTCTCTATTAAAGAAGAGCCCCCACTTAAGGGTCCCAGGTTCAAAATTCAGATGCATAGCTTAACCATCACCAAGCAAGAGCAAAAAGGAATTCACCATCCACATAATGACTTGCTTATGATAATGCGCAAATTGGACGCTCTATGGTTACTAAAATTCTGGCAGATACCGGAAGTGCAGTCAATGTGATTTTTAAACATGCCTTTGACCAAATAGAGATCCCAGTGGAGAAGTTAGAGATGAGCTTTGAGCCCATCTTTGTGTTCAATAACAATGGATCTACCTTTATAGGGCAGATAAAACTTCTAGTATACGTGGGATTTCCGCCACACTCCAGGACCATCAACACTCTCTTTTTCATCGTGGTCAACCTTCTTGTTATAATGCCTTCTTTGAGAAGTCAAATCTAGATAAGGTTGATGCTTTTGTCTCACCAAAATACTTGATGGTGAAATTCTTAACCAAGAGCAGTTAGGGAACAATAAGTGGAGAGTAATTTTGCTCTTGCGAATTATACTTTGCTACGCGTGAGCAATACTTACGAAACTATCTTTCTTGTTATGACTTGGAGAAAAATGCATTGATCAAAATTGATACGAAAAAGCCTTTGGATGATGATTCTCCAAGCCCATCATCAAGAGCAAAAACAAAGCCTATTAAGAAAAGTAAGCATGCATTGAGAAAGTTTAGCTACTCTAAAAAGAAATGAAACAAATCTAGTGGAAGACGAAGTTGAGTAGATCATCACTGAATTTGATTATAGAGGTGAATAAGAAAGGATGAAGCCCATAGAGGACCTTGAGTGATATGTTTGAATCATGTTGATCCAACAAAGACTATAAAAATTGGAAAAGAATTGGATAACAAACTTAAGGAGAATTAATTCAATTTATGCAATCCAGCAAAGATTTGTTCACTTGAACCAATTCAGATATGGTTGGAATTGATCTGACCGTTATGTGTCATGTTTTGAATATAGGCCCCAACATCACACCTATTCGGTGGAAGAAAATACAGTTTGATATAGTTCGATCTAATTCCTTGAAAGAAGAGGTCAAGAGATTGCTCGAGAATAGATTCATCAGAGAAGTACTCTACCCGAAATGGTTAGCCAATTCAGTACTGGTCAAAAAATTAAATGGGAAATGGAGGACATGTGTCGATTGTACCGATTTAAATAATGCATGCCTGAAGGACTTCTACCCCTTATTAAGAATAAACCAATTAGTCGATGCAACAAGTGGACACAATCTTTAATTTTCATGGATGATTATTACGGATACAATCAAATTCCAATGTTCAAACCAGATGATGAAAACACTAGTTTCATAGCAGATTGGAGAACATGTTGTTACAAAGTAATGCCTTTTAAATTGAAGAATGCTAGAGAAACATACCAAAGATTGGTTAATATAATGTTCAGAGAATAGATTGGCCAAAACATGGAGGTATACGTGGACAATATGCTAGTTAAATCTCAAGAGGAAAGCAACCATCTGAAGGATCTTGAGGAAATGTCAAAGTATTATGGAAATATCAGATGAAGCTCAACCCATGGAAACCTTCTTTTGGAATACGGTCTGGGAAGTTCTTAGGATATATTTCACTGCTAGCGAAATCGAAGCCAACCCCGACCAAATTCAGGCTATTAAGGATAGAACAGAACCCAAGAAAAATAAAGATGTAATGAACTTAAATGAAAGGGTAGCAGCGTTGAATAAATTTATCTCCAAGGCCATTGACAAATGCTTTCCATTCTTTGTGTGATTAAGAAGAAGATAAACGTTGAATAGGGGAAGATTGTCAAAAATCCTTTGAGGAATTGAAAGAACACCTTGAGAGGCTACCAATTTCGTCCAGTCCCAAGGACGGGGAGAACCTTTACCTAGATATAGCAGTTTCTGAACATACTGTTAGTTCTTTTCTAGTAAGAGAAGACAAGGGAACTCAACTTCCAGTATATTATACGAGAAGGAAGCTCAAAAATGCAGAAACTTGAGATCTTGTTATAGAGAAATTTGCATACTGCTTGACGCTCACTACATGGAAACTAAGAGTCTACTTTCAAGCACATCCGATCAAAGTCTTAACCAACTTCCTGCTCAAGTAAGTTTTTAGAAAACTCGAAACTTTAGGAAAACTAGTAAAATGAGGAGTAGAACTCAGCTAATATGATATTGAATTTCTACTACGATTTGCAATCAAAAGACAAGCCCTAGTTGATTTTGTTAATGAATGTAGGAGGTTCATTAAAGAACAATCAGAAAAGGAGAAGGATTTAAAGGCTAAACGGAAATTTTTTGTGGATAAAGCTTCAAATGAACAAGGAGATAGAGTGGGATATGTGATCATCACCCCCGATAGACGTCGTTTACACTATGCAATGAAGTTGGTATTTTCAGCCACTAATAATGTAGTATAATATGAATCAATGGTGGTAGGACTCACCTTTTCCGTACAGTTAAAAATCCATAGAATTGAAATTTTTAATGATTCTAAACTAATGTAAATCATTTCAATCAAACATATCAAACGCATGGTGCCAAGTTGGTCTTGTATGTCAAAAAGGTGTTAAAATGTTAACCCCATTTGGCGATTTCTCCATACACAAAGTACTGAGAGGAAGGAATTCTCAAGCCAATTCTATGGCTAAATTAGCTAGCTCAAAAGGAGCACCATAAACACGAATTTTACTGGTAGGCTACCAACCAAACCCTAGTATAAAAGTGAAGGCACTTGAATCAAGAAATGAACCCATGATACTAACTAGATCTCTAGCCCGAACACATGCGAAAATGGAATCAGAAAATGGAAGTAAAACCCTTTAGGAGAAACTTTCTCATCCAGAGACGAATGACCAGTATAGGAACAATTGGATGACGCTCATTATTGAATACCTGATAAATGGGAAATTGCCAATAGGGAAAATGAAGTAAGAAAAATAAAACACCAAGCTTCAACTTTCATCATAATGAATGAAAAACTCTATAAGAAAGAATATTCATTCCCTTAGTTAAGATGTATTGATCAGGAAATGAAAGCGAAATTACTGAGAGAAACCTACGAAGGGTTCTACGGAGACCATTTTAATGGCATAAAGTTAGCGAAGAAGGTTATGAGACAAGGGTTCATTTTGCCTCAGATGACTAGTCAGGCCATCGATTATGTGAAAAGGTGTGAAAAGTGCCAAAAGTTCTCTAAGATCTCATGTTTTCTACCTAGTGAATTGACTTCGATCTCAAGCACACGATCTTTCGATGTATAGGGACTTAACCTAATCGAACCACTACCTATATCCAAAAGAGGAGATAAACATGTAGTGGTAGTCATTGATTACTTCACAAAATGGGTAGAGGCAAAACCACTTCCAAATATCACATTAGGGAAAGTTCTTAAGTTAGCAATCAAGAATATCGTTACCAAATTTGAAATTCCACACAAGATAATATCTGATAATCGAACTCAGTTTGAAAGCGAAGAATTTACCCACTTCTATGACAGAAACGGAATCATCAAGAGCTTTTTGTCTGTATCTCATCCCAAGGCTAATGGAACCGTTGAAGTTGCGAACAAAACTATTAAGACCATTCTCAAAAAATGATTGTACAAGACTAAGGAAAATTGGTTGGAAGAACTACCTCTTGTATTATAGGGATATAGAACTTCTACTAAAACTGCAACAGGACATACCCTATATTCCTTAACGTATGGATGCAAAACCATGCTCCCCGTTGAGGTTGAAGTACCTTCTCATTGAAGGATTGCATAAGCATTTGATCCAAATCAAGAATTAATGAAAAAAATCCTTAGACTTAATCAATGAGTTACGAGATGAAGCAGCCATACAAACAGTTGAATATCAACGAAAAATATCCAAATATTACAACTCCAAAGTAAAAGAGAGATCATTTTAAAAAGAAGATATAATGCTTCAAAGAGTCATGGCAAATACTAAAATCCAGTAGATGGACTACTCGAGCTAAATTGGGAAAGACCCCTAACCGTACATGAAGTAATCCCACCTAGGACCCATAGACTATGTCAACCTGATGGCAGCGTAATAGGGAGAACATGGAATGTTGAACATTTATGACCATATTTCACGATAATGGGTGAATTAAAAAGTTAAAACGAAAATATCTGATAGCTCAATTACGGAAAGGAGTAAGAGTCTCCTAAATTAAAAGACGTGAACCATCATCTAAGACGGCAATAAGAGACTTGATCCAAACTGAGATAACTACATTCTACTAGAGGACGATCAGTCAAAAATTAGCCATTAGCGCCTACAATCTTCAAAAATAAGATCTGTTACAATCTTCTAAAGGAAAACCTATCAAAAATTAGCCATTAGCACTTACAATCTTCATAAGGAAGATCTATTACAATCTTTTAGAGGAAGATCTATCGAAAATTAGCCATTAGCGCTTATAATCTTCAAAAAGAAGTTCTGTTACAATCTTTTAGTGGAAGATCTGTCAGAAGTTAGCAATAGCGCTCATAGTCACCTAGAGGAAGATCTGTCACAATCTTCGAGAGGAAAAACTATAGTAAGCCTTATTACCACCTAAAAATGGCCCATTTAGGGTGCCACATAGAGGGAGGATGGAGTACGCATTTGGTCCCACCTGAAAACGTCCTGGCCAAAGGACCAAACCTGCCTTCAGTACTGCGTGTAAGGCCTGACTAAAGCGCCTTTTAGAGGGAGGTTAGATAAGCCTTTGGTTCTGCTTAAGATAGCTAACCAAATGCACAAAATGAATCAAGTTAATTACAGTCTATTCAAAAGAATGGATCAAAATAATCTTCTAGAGGAAGATCTGTCAAAAACGAGCCATTAGTGATCTAAGGCAAAAAAGATATTCTAGGGGAAGACCAATCGAATATGAGTCATGCACTTCAAAGCAAAGATAAAGCTATCTGTGCTATTGCCAAACGGGTCTTCTCGTCTTCTACCATTATTGTCAATCAGATTTTGATCTCCTATTTATAAGGACTCTATTGTTACTAGACAAAAATCTGGTCCTCTATCTAAAGTATTATTATGGCTGAAAAGTTTTCCATCCAAAATATTCTCATTGATGTCATTATCATTACTAAACGAATTGTTAGTCTCCCCTCCTCCAATTTTGTAAAATAAATTGGAAATTAGAGGAAAATTATTAGCATTTGAAAAATCTCAATTTATATGAAAAATTTAAAAGATTCTCCAATCTAATGCATATGAAGTTTGGCTTAACTAAATCCGAAAAGAATCATTCAGGAGTTACATACCAAAATTGTAATGAAAATCAACACTTGTTCTGTATTGTGCAGGCAAGCAAAGTAAGGAATCGACAAAGCAAAGTAAAGGTTGTTTCTGAGATTATTGACTTGAAAAGTCAATGCGTCCTCTATACTAGGTGAGGAAATGTTACTACAATTATCACTTCTAAAGATATGCGACATGCGACATAGATATAACAGCGCACCAGTAGTTAGTACTGAAAGATGGTAACAAGCCAATGCCGAAGGCCTATGATGTCACCCCTTATCAACATGGGTTAATGTGTAGCATCGCATGTCGTCAATGAAAAATGGATTAATGAAGACGGATTAATGTCATCAACATGGATTATTGTCACCAATAACCAATGGAAGTGAACCAATGTTGAAAGTATGAAGATGGATCAAAGTAGGAGGCATACAATGTCGCTTCTCATCAATAAAAGGTAATATACAATATCGCATGTCATTAATAAAGCCATGGACACCGGATGCTAACAATCCCATGCACCAACTAAAAAGTTGGATGATTAATGCCGAGTCTTTTATGCCATTAAGCAATGTCGTAATTCATCAAAGAAACAATGATGTCGAACATAATCGATACCATCAATCATCAATGTCGCACTTCACTAATGCCACATCCTATTAATGTCACCGTTCACCTATGAAAATAAAATGGATGACCCAACTCATTAGTATTGCACTTTATCGGTACCGCTCATCATTGATGTCATCTATGATTAAGACCGCTATACGCTAATGTCGTACGCCTTGTTATCCAAGCCAGATTACTATCGATACTACTCCGATAATATTGAACTAATGACACCTAATATTAATACAACCAACAATCAATGCCGCATCTAGTTGATGGTGCTTTCATCAACCCTTAGAAGGTACTACACATCTATACATGCGATGTTGTTGTCAAAAGTAGTTAACATTTGCAAAAGTTACTAAGGCCAATATCGTACAAAATGATGTCGCTTTCGGCTAATGTTGTTGCGTATCAATGCTGCACTATATCAGTCCTACCTCATGTCGATAATTCATGCTAGCATAAATTCCAATTGATGATGATCTATGTTGATGTCAGATGCCTCCTCTATTTGCGTAGTGCCGAAGTCCAACTAGGCGCCAAAGAATATCAAATATTGTCTTCAAATAAGGCTTAGTGCCATGAGACATTGGTGATGCCGAAGGATGTGGAAACCTAGCTACAGTACACGCCGCACTTCATCCCTTATAAATATGGACCTAAGGGCTTATAAAAATAAGCTATCATTTCTTTCCTCTACTCTCAAAATTATACTTTTGTAACCCTAAATTGATTTAGGGAAAACTCTGAATTGATTATAACCATGCCCAGTTTATATGAATATGGACTTTGACATGCCTATTACCTTGATTGTGTACTTTGGATGCTATTAAACATGAATATGCATATAATGAAGCTCCTTGGGCCCAAAGCAATTGTGATACTATTTATATAGCATCACAAGAGCTTCGGTCTAAGTTAGTGTTTATATGTATAGCCTCTATCTTGTTTACTACATATAAACATTTGACTATGAACATAAGCACCATTTATATAGTTCATTAACACGCTTAATGGGCCATCGTACATATTTACCACTTATCTTATCTTTCCTTTGGATATATGATAAGGGACCTCAATTACTCTATTCCCAAAGACTGTATGGATTCTCGAATAAATTATTCCAAGTGATCTTAAGGGCTCTCGAACGTCTTGTTCCAAGTGACCTTAAGAGATCTCGAAAATCATATTCTGAGAAATCATATAGGCCATTGAATATGTAACATCTAAAGCCCAATGGACCCATTTCCTAATGTATCATTTTGTACTTGGCCTTGAATGTTAAGCCTATTCTTGATTTAATCAGCGCCAGCTAATCCATAATTAGTCATGTCATCATATGGGCTTGAATCTAGGATTGGCTCATCATTCTTGAAATTAGGGATGTGGTACCAATTATTGGTTTAATATTACTCTAGTCTTAGTGGATGAAATGATAACCTTTCTTGAAACATTTTGATTAGGAAAAATTAAAATAACATATTATTTTCAATGTGATGAAATTCTGATGATTATAACACTTTGTAATTACTATCATATAACATATTATTTAAGGATTTCCATCTATATACTTTGAGTTAATTACTTAATTTTTTATATAACTATATAACAAGCATATAATAGAAAGAAAAAAAATTATTTTAAGCAAGACTGGGCATAGAGTAAGATATATGTAATAAATTACATTATTGCCCCTAGGGCACTCCCCTAACTCTACCATTTTTTAAACTTCTCATGCCCGGATGATCGTGCTTGGATCCTTGAATCTAATCCCTTCATCATCAGAGATAAAGTATTTATTATTACAAATTAGTTTCCCACAATTGACTTTCTTACGAACAAGTTTGTTCCATCAGAGTTTGGGTTCCTCTTACCAACATACCTTCTCGGTTGTAACCTTTTGCGGGCCTTGATTGGTTAGTCGACAATAATGGTATGCTTATTTGATTTGATGAATTCGTGAAGCCCCGTGACAGACTAGCCTATGCACGAGATTTAGTGGAAATTACCCAGGCCTTCGAGCTTTCGTCCTCCCTTTCAGTTTGTCTCTCTAAGCATGATACTACTAAGATGATGTTTCATTCCTTTAGAAACCTCCAATTTGGATATTTTGGATCTCCTTTCGACACATTACTTCTTCATGCAAACATATTCCTCTTCCTCGCTAGAATGGGATTCCCTCTTCCTCCAAGGTTCCTTCCAAAAGCCTCCACTTTGTGTGTGGCGTGTCAAGCCCACATTGCCTCCTTCTGAGGATGTCCTTGATAGTTCTTCCCTTTTTAACTCAAACTTGAAGATTTATGTTGTTGTTGTTGCTGCTTCATAAAATGAATCCTCCATGGTGCGAGAGATTGTTCTTCCTTCACCACATCTTCTGCCTCCTTTAGCTCCTTCACTTCCTCTTTCTCAAGCATTATCACCGAAATTAGGCTTCTATGGTCTAGATGATTTTGATGATGGTATTGTTTTTTCTATGTTGCGTACGTATAACATTTCCCATTCAAAACCCAAAGATAAAACTCTAATGTGTTGTATTCACCTTGTAATTATCTTTTGACGATAGAAAGTTTAATTAATATAATAATCTAAGTAAATGGAGAAACTAAATAAAGTTCGTTACACATAATATTCTTTACATCATTTTTTTAATTACCATAACCATGTAGGGGTAAAATATAAATCATTACATAGTATCATCAAAAATCCGATATATTGTTATGCCAAACCCTTTTATCCCCTTAGGCTTAATATATACATAACGCGGTATGATGGAAAGCTACTGAATAATAATATAGCCTCCTACCCATTTTCATCTTAGGAATAGTTTCAATAATTACTCCCGGCAAAACTCTGAATTTGAAATCCTATAAACCCAACCAGGAAAAAATAATAAACACACAGTTCAGTATAAGTCATCTATGTTCCTCTATAAGTGGATCCATGCCACTAAAGCATGAAATGGGTTTCCCCTTACACTAGCCTCGGTTACTCAACCATTATAAGACTATCATAAGTCATAGTTATATCAAAATATATATTTACTTAAGCATTCATAAAGACTACACCAGAGGCTGATAAATCTTGTTCCAACTTCATTAATCGGTTTTCTAAAAAACAATCAGTCAGTCCCTCAGTGAATATGTATCTATGTTTTTACTTTTTTACTCTATTAATCAACTCTTTCTGACGTTGATATACTATCCTTATCATGTGGAACTATTCAGAGTATAGCTCTCGACTTCTAGTGACCTCTAGGTTCTTTTACGAACTATATCATGACATTGTTATCATATAAAAATGTCACGAGATTCTTAGAATTTGGAATTACCTCTGGCTCAATTATAAATTTATGCATTTATATACATTTCTTACATTACAGTATTCTTTAGTTGAATCAGCCACTACTTATTTTTTGGAGAAAATCTAACTTAAAGTTCATAACTTAAGTTGAACATGAATTTAAGATTGACATACTATACTCGATACCACTAATAAAGTTTGAGTCCATGCAGTCCTTCAGAAGGAGTTCCGTCTTTCTATAAACAATTTTTTAGTATTTCATTAATACTTGAGAATATTCTAAACTACAATTAAGTATTATTACTTGCTGTACGTATCAAATACATGAGCAAAGTGTGATAGTGTAGAACACATTATTGTATGAACATTCTAATTGCCAATGCATAAGGAATCCATCTTATATTCTTGACATTAAACAGTTTAATTTAATGCCTCTGTATATTGTTTCGAGACATTCCCAACATCCTTTTATAATGATTATAAAAGATGTCATTTACAAATCCAATGCCGAGTATTAAAAACCAAACTAAAATTTTAACAGGGATACATCGTTGGCAATTATAAGTTTGTTATTTACTTATAGCTTCAGAAATATAATTTATTACCTCTTAATATTCTTTCTTATAGGAACACGCTTTTTTCTGCAGTTTGGCTGAAATTCAAATTTTTTGATTTGTCTATCAAAATACTTATCTTTTGTGCTCAGCGAATAGCACTCTCATATCATTTCTTGGATCATATCTTATACTCATTAACTCCGTAATCACTCCCGTTGACTTCGAGACACTTGATTGTTATGTACAAATGGTCTATTATAAATCATTATTTAGAATTTAGTTGTAACACATATGTACCAAAAATCAATCTTACTAAGCGACAAATTTTGTGAGTTAAATCCGAATCGATTAAAGCATGTTAAATGACAAATTTGTTACATTAATTTCGATAATTGAAATTTACGATGTTATTCTTATCAACATTGCTCACTATATTCCAACTGCATTAATGTTTGCCTTGAAGACACATTTACAATCGACGAATCATATTCCTTCTAGTATAACTATCAAATCGGACTATGATAATGTACTTGAAATCCTTTTGAATTTTTGCATCATATTATATCACAGAGTTAATAATCTTAATGATTTATTTGACCGCCGAGGATTATTTATTCTCGACATTAATAAGAAACACATAATTTCTCTTCAGTGTAAAGGAATATTTATTAGACATTCGAATGCACAGTTTTCATTTAGGTTTGATTAATTTCATTTCATTCCTCATAATCATTTCTATCCTTGGATCATATCCAAATCCACTTTACTACCAATAATTTCTAAAAGAAATTCCTTCGCTATGAAGTTTGAATTTCTTGAAACAACAATTGTTCCTTAGTGCAACTGAATAGGTATTCATAAACATTTATGAATTGCCTTATATTAAATTGATTTTCTTTTATTTTACAAAACTTATGTTCAAAATATAAATTGGTCATCCAATGAACTTATTCCCAAACTCCTTTTGGGGTAATTCATACAAGATCCCTAACGTACAATTATTACGTGAAGTCTTTTGACTTGCATAGCCTGGCAACTTCTTGGCCTAGGATATGTTGGGGTTTCTTGTAAACTCATATGTTGTATGATTTTGCAAACCATTCTTTAGATGAAATTAATTTTAACCTTGTGTACTACTCCTAAGTACCTGATCTTACAGAAAGACATTTACTCACCATTTATCGTACTTTATTTAAAAGTTCAGTTAATCCTTATAGATATATAATTGTATCATAGAGAGGAGTGACTTTTTGGATTGAACATTTATTTATTTTTAGGTAAGTTTGGAATTCTGTCCAATATACTCACACATTTGATCAAATCGAATCATTTTATTTTCTACACACATTATTTTATTTACTTTTGTTTTATATTCTATAAAATCATCTTTATCATATCACATGTGTATTATATACACATGTTCATTTTTGTGATAATTCATCGATGAACATAACAAAGTACTTGGAACCATTTTGAAACTTTCGATTGCATACATCTGTTGGACTCGGGCCAGTTCGAAGTGGGGTAATTATGTAAATTACAAATAAAAACTTTTTCTACCTTTACTGGGCCTATGTAGTCTAAATTTATTTAGAACTTTACTAAGTTTCCTATTAAATAAAACTTCATCTTATTATAATTATTTAAAATTGTTTTAATTTCATTTTAAATTGTTTGTATTATTATTTTATTTATTTAATGAGTGCATTAAATACACCTATGTATAAATGTGTAAATGTTACATATAGAAGCGTGCATAGAAAATATGAGTGTTTTAAGTGTTGGGATTTACACCACAACGGTCACATATTCCCTCCATATATGCCTTTGTCATCCAATTTTTTTTCCTTGATGTGTTTATAGGTGCATTTATATATGTGTATGTGTGTGGCGCGTGTATGTTGCATGCATCCATGTATATGTCTATGTGTATATGGATTAAAGAAGGCAATCTAAAGATTGCTTTGATTTAAAAAGTAGTTCAAACATCATTACCTTACATTTAAAGATAATTTTGTAAACTTTTGAAATTTATATACAAATACACACACACACACATATATTTGCATACATACATACATGTTTATGTATACAAATTAAATTAATATTTTAAAACAAAACAACATAAAATTTTAGCTAAATTTTAATTCAAAACCATATTTTCAAAAAAGAAAAACTTACCATAAGTCTAAACATTAATTTTAGAAACAAATCAAAGGGAATTTAAGTTTCCTCTTTTTTTGTTTTTTTTTGTTTTGGAAATAACACATGAAATTTAAATTCAATTAATTTACATGTAAATAGTACTTGAAATATTTCAAAAGATTTATAAAACATCCTTTAATCCTTGACTTTGTAATATGAAATATGATTCATTAATATAATGGTTCCCAATTTTTTTTGAAACAAAATTTTCTGAATTAACAAGTGATTAGACGAATTATGTATACATGAATTCATGACAATCAGATCTAAATAATATGTACATATAATGATCAAGCAAAAGACAGCAAAAAAGAATCTATGATTGATGTTATTAATATCACATGGGTACCAGATAAAAAGGAAATTAAATTCAACATGATGACAAAATAAATGATTCAAAAGTAGAACTTAGATAATCATACATAATCCAAAATATACATAGAGATAACATAGAGGATATGGAGAATTATAGGCATGTGAACAATGAACATGATAATTTACATATATATAAATAAATCGGAAAAATTTCATTTCATACGAATTCTAGAGAATACACCTTGAATGAAGAAGAAATTTCTAGATTCAACAAATCGTTCCCTAAATTTGCAAAAATCCAAAGATTACCATCCTTTTCTTTTTAATTTTGTTTGAATAAGTTTCGGAAATTTGGAGCTATGGCCACCATGAAAATTCGTCCTTAAGATGTTTCTATAGAGATGGAAAAATGATAGAGCAATATCTTATTAAAGAAGGAAATAAATGTGTGATTAAGATATAGCATTTTTCTCTCCATTAATTAAGATTGCCCTTTCATTTAAAATTTGAATAGCCCTCTTATTCGTCAAAGTATGGTTGGCCATTTCATGGGATGTTTGGGCTCCAAAACATTCCAAAAACCAAGTAATATTATTCCCATTTTAATCCAATTTAAATTTCCTATTGATATCACATATGATACATGCATTTATAACTGTTATACAGGAACTTTATTAAATACTGATAGCAAATAAATAAATAAAATATGAAATTTTTAACAGTTAATGTAACACCCCATAAATTGAATGATTATTAATTAAAGAGAATTAATATATGATTATTAAAGCCCAAAAAATGGAATTTTTATAAGTATCAAAATTTGGCTACAAAACTTACACCGATGTGTTTATGATGAATTTCTGACAAAATTTTCATATCTAAAGTTTTACAATCAGAGTTCAAACAAAAAAGTTAATAATGTTTGAAGATTTCGAATAAGAAATAATTATATATATAATTAAGGAAATAAATATAATTGATTAATATTAGTTAACTTTAACGAATGCTTAACGTTTAAGCAAGTTTAACGTTAACCAGATCAGCAGAAATCATACTAAATAATTTTATTAGGAAAGGAACCAACAATTAACGAAACAACATGATTGGTCGACACCCATGTTTAACCGGTTGACCGCCATCGGTCGATCAGTAAAAGTGGAGCAGTCAATTGGTGGTAAGCTAGCTGCTATGCATTAAACCTAGGGCAAACGACTCGGATTTAATAAAATCTAATCTAACGGCTGATATTGATCCAAACCCCTATAAATATGGGTCTAGCCCCTCACTTTCTTTTCATATTTTCTAAAGCAACAGTGAAGCTCTGCCATTTCAATTTCTCTACAAATTTAAAAATCAATATAAACTATAAAATATACATAAGTGGAGAATTGTCGGGGATAATAGAAAAGAAGTATATGATCGAATCAAGTCGCTAAAGGCAAGGTAAATCATAAATCTAAATCTAAATTTATATTAAATTCAAAACTCTTTTCGATCTAAAATTCTAATAAATATTTTTATTCTTTTAATACATAATTCAATAGAAAGAAAGGGAGTCAATCAACAATAGTGGATTTAGAACTTGAGACTTGGAAGCTTAGAGTTAACCTGGAAATTATATATTTTTATATAATATTGGAATTATATCATTGTGGATCTATTCCTTGTATGCCTAAATGTAAATTTTGGAGTTGTAGGCTTAAATATACATATGCAATGAATTTGATAATCCGACATATATATTTTGTGAATTGTTATATTTGATTAATACTGCATATACTTAAACCTAGAAAGCAAGGGTGAAAGTAGTCCCTAAATTTATGAGTTAATTTGTTAATGAGATTGTATAATAATTCCAGATTTATTAGTTAAATATTATATGTCAGTAAACAGGAATTGGAAGTAGTTATAAATTAGATTAGGATTTGAGTAGTATTTTAATTCATGGAAATGAAGTGTTTTGCAATGTAAATTTTTATAAATTATCTAGGTTTATAATTATTATAACGATCCGTATTTTACGTATCGGAGGAGCGTAAAACAATTTTATTTACTTTATTTATGGTCGTATGGTTCTAATAATTTGGGATATGGTTTTTAGGGTGTTTTACACATGTATGATTTTTTATTCTGAATTTCTATGTGACATTTTGCCCTTGAAGATCTTATTTCGGCTATAACTTTTGACAGATGTAGAATTAAATGCTCTAACCTATTTTACTACTTCGGGTTGGTGGTTTCCCATTCCGTAGAGTGGTCATATAGGAAAATTGGATAAGTCGTTATAAAGTTATAACGGTTTTAAAATCTTCTGGTTAGAATTAGAAGGAGATTAATGGGCCAAATAGCAAGCCTATTAATCTAATCATGTTTGGCTATAATATGAGGTGAGAGAGATCATTTGAAAGTTTGCCTCTTATTTGATATCAGCCCAATACCCTAACCCCTATCTAATTCTTCATTCATCTTATTGGATTTCATCTCAAATCGTCCCTAATTGCAAATTAAAGGCTTGATCTTCAACGAGGAACTTGATTTCATCATTTGTATTGCAACTTTATTCGATTTTTTGTTGTATGGATCAGATATTCATCATATTTCATAGGTCTGGTAGATTTGGTGAGTGGTTATGATCTCTCACTAGTCTATGATGGATTATATGTTGTAATTAGGTGACTATATGTTAGAATTGTCAAATTAAGCTATAAATTGATTAGACTTAGGTAATTTCAGATTTAGAATCCCTATATTAACCTAATTAAACATGCAATTGGGATTAGATCATTAGCTAGTGTCATTTGTATATATTTTGCTATGAAATTCTATGTGTTAGATTAGATCTATGGTAGATTGAATCGGATGATTTATATGTTCATATTGGATGTAATTGGATGATTCGCTATGTTTGATCCACTGCTATTTTTGAATTGCTTGCTATGTTTGATTCGTTTGCTAGGGTTGTACATGTTTTAGGACTTAGATTAGCGATCGGAGCATATCGGAGCATAGTTCATTGGAATTGCATGAAACTTGAAGAATAGACTCTAGAGCTTTTCGGGAGAAAGTCCTGTGAATTACACCACAATTGGAGCTAAGTATTTGGATCGACGCTGATCTGATTGGATAAGATCGGTGCCGATCCGAATTTTGAGCTACAATTGTGGAGCAATTCATGGGAGAATAGAGTATGGGTTTTAAAGTTTCTCTATGAAGTTGGATCGGAGTATGGATATTAATCTTTCCATAGCTTGGAAAATTATCAAAATTAAAACCCAACTCCTAAATCAAGTTTTTCACAACATATAATTTTTATATGGCATTTAAAGATCAATTTCAATTGGTTTTTCCCTAAAATCATATGAGGGAAAAACCGTATGAATCTTCATTTAAATAATGTTATTTAAATTAAACAGATTTTGATTCACATATATCATCATCCAAACATCATATAAATGAATTTAATCACAAATTCGAAACGTATATTCATAAGATAGAGATTATATTATTATTCACCATGATTATGATATGAAAATTAGATTGATATTGAGATTGATTCTCCTTCTTTAATTTCTTAGCTTCACTTTGAATATCTTTCCTTTTCCTCCTATTAATGGCTGGCTTCTCTTCTTATGTTAACGTTTTATTGTTAACATTTTATTTTTATGAAAATGAAGAATGAACGTGAATGGCTTATGGGATACACACACACACACACAACGGTAAAGGTTAGATGCAGCTAATTTCTATTATGCCCTTATATAATTCAATTAGCTTATAAACCATTCTTAAGTCCATTTAAATTAATAAGCACGCTGATATTTATTCAAATCTCATTCCCCTTATCACTTAACATTTACATTATTCTATTTCATTTATCTAATTAAATCTTCTGAATAATGTTATTAAAATTATGGTTGTTACAGGCTTCCCTCCTTAAATAATTTCGTCCTTGAAATTCAATGAGGACCAAATACTAATCATAGCAATCATCTGTAACAACTCCTAACAACCATACTAGCCTACCTGATAAGCAATTATCTATATAGATCTAATATAGACATACCCCAAAAGTAGATCACGATAAGTATCTTTAATCATGTCCTCTATCTCCCAAGTATAGTCGTTTTCGTTATTGCTTCACTTCACCAACTTGACTGTCTTAGATGTCATTCTTTTATCATCTCTCGCCAAAACCCGAACTGGTTGTCTAACTATTGTCAAGTTAGGCTCTACTATCAACACATCCAACCCTATTGAAGGAATATTAGTCTTTGGATTATGCACATTCTTGTGAAGATGAGCACATGGAACACATTATGGACACCTTCCATATTGCTCGGTAACTTTACTCTATATGCGAGTTTTCCAATCCTTTCTTCAATATGGAATGGTCCAACGTATCTCGGTGCCAGCTTCCCTGACTTTCCAAACCATATCACACCCTTCATCAGTGATACCTTAACAAAAATTGTGATATCCCAGAAATTTGGCAATATAAATTTAATAATCTGTGTTAAAAATTAATTTGATTTGATAATTTTTGATAATAAATTTTGAATTGATTTAATAATCTTCTTTAGTAAATATTTAAATTGGTAGATTTTTCATTTTAAAGCAAATAAATTGTTTTATGTTTATAATATATAATTGTATATATTGTAAATTGAATAAACTTTGATTTTAAATTTAGTAAATGAATTAATTTTCTAATTCTAATTTATATTTGATAAACTGTAAATTTGATTTAAATTTAACATTTAACTTTTCAACACAATTTAATAAATAATTATATGGTTTATACTTATGATAAATCTTATTTGTTTAAATTTATATTTTTAATTAACTTAAATATGAATTTGAATTAGATTAACATCAAAGTTTTGTTTTATTCTATTTTTAAATATTACTTGAAATTTATATATAAGAATTTACAATACAAATTACAAATGATTTTAATTTTTTTATAATCTCTTTTATAAATTATTTAATATTGTTTAATTTGTTATTTTTAAATAAAAATGATAATACTTAGTTTTCCATAAAGATAACTAGATTTTGTTAGAAATAGGATTTGTTATTTTTAATTTTTACAAGAGTTATATATGCATATATATATATATATATATATAACTTGATTTTAAAATTTGATTTGATAAATTAATTTAGATTTGAATTCAATGTATTGAAAATTAAGAGAATAAATATTTAAAATATTTGAATAAGCTTTTAATTACAACTTATTTTGTTTTCTTTTTCTAAAAAAAATAAGGGAGAGATTTATATATACATAAGAACTAAAATAAGCTAAAGGTTTTTATAAAACAATTTAATTTAAAATAAAAATACTTAAATTCACATGTGTAAGTTTCTTAACACACCAAATTGACATGTGTTGAATCATAAATAAATTAAGGTGACAAATGTTAAGAATAGAAACAAGTGTCCTATTTATTTATTTTTTTCATTTTCTTTTACTTTATTTAAGTCAATTTTCTTTTCTATTCTTTTTTTTTCAAACTTGAGAAAACCTTTAGCTTGAAATCTAAAAATCTCTTCTTCAAATCAAAAGCTAAGGCAAATACAAATCTGCAAATTTCTTTTTTCAAAACAGAAAGCAAAATTTGAAATCTCCTCAAAAATCATCTAAAACTGTTTGAATCTTCTTCAAAACATCAACCATCTTCAAACTGAATTGCATGTAAACCTGAAATCCATTCTACAAATCAAATATAACCTGAAATGCCTGAAATCATTTGCAAACCCTATAAAAAAAACTGTAGCTCCTCAAATACATTAACCCGAAACCAATTTACAACATTAAATACCTGAAACCAATTTGCAATTCAAAGTTCTGTAGATCTTTTCTGTTTTTAAAACTTCAACCAAAACTGCACGCAACAACATTTCATCATGCCTGCAGCTCCTTTCCTGTTTTGAAAACAAACATTCAATTCATTAGCCTGCATTGTTTTCTGGAAGCCTACATACAAATGGATCTGGAAACATGCAATTGAAATCTCTGCATCTCCGTTTGAAAACAATCAAACCTGCATCCTGTCTGGAAACATGCATGCAGCAAGCATTTGCAGTATAATCAAGCAAAGCATGGGAATGAAGCTGGAATTAAAGTAGCAAATTGAAGTTCAAAATTCATAAGCAAGAATAAGAAGCAATCTAAAGCTTGTCAAACATGTGCTCTGCTCCTAAAATCAGTAAGTAACATTTTATATTTAATAAACTTAAGTATAATTAGTTGTTTGTTTACTCTGAAATAAGTGTGTGGATGAATATGATGAAATGCTTTGAATGTATGTATGGGTTTTTACGAATGTATGCTTGCTGTGAAAAAATGTGTGTTTGGGCCTGTTCTAGAATTCAAGTTTAAAATCCTGATCAAGTTCAGGGTCTCATATTTGAATCATTGTTATAGTTTAAGATTTAAATAGGTATGCATGTAATATAAGTTAAAGTTTAATCTTATTTAAATAAAAAAAATGAAAATGATGATAAATACTGTGATGACTCTGGATAAACAAAATGCAACAGAGCAAATTTCTATGAGTAATATTTAAATTTAAATGTTCCAGATTCATTGATGTAAGTTTATAGACAAATTACTTGATCAATGACTTGATTTTTAAAACTATAATTTGAATTTTTAGTTTGCATTCAACTGTGTATTTCTGGTTTAACCAGAAATCACATTTGGGGTTGGTTCTGTCAACTTAGGGGTTTGGAGTGGCCAGTGTTTCTCTGGTTGATGGAGTGATGATCGTAGTTTAAAGGAAAAATAGTAGTAGGTAAATCTGAGTATTGAGGCAGTTATGATTTGGGTTTGAAATTTTAAACCCTAGTTTTCAGTGAGCAAGAAGATTGACCACCAACTTCTTTAAGCAATCGAGTTCTTCTAGATTTGAGTTGATGGTAGCTGGGATGTGGAGGAGTTTATGGCCGGAGGTGGTACTTCTCTGGTGATAGGTGGCGAGAGAATTTTGATGATTTACGGTATCGACATTTTCCAGTTTTGGGTACTTGAATGCTTGTTTTTGATTTTGAGATTCTGCAATCGATTTGAAGAACGATTTGGTATTTGATGATGACCATTGACTTGCTCGTGAGGTCGTGAGAGGCCTGAGGTGATGGCCGTGGTGGTGCAGGTGCACATCCTTTTGGTGTATCGGTTGGTTTTGGGGAAGATTGTATTCTCGTGTTTGGTATCGGGTTGTTTTGCGTTTGGCTCGAAGATTTGGAGTATGGGACTCGAAGTCGGTAAGTTGTGGGCTCGGGTTATATGTTGTTGCAGGATTTATTTAAACCTGTCAGTTTAATTTGAATGAATTCATAATGAAATATTACTTGAGTTTTACTCGAGATATTTTGTGTTTTACTCGAATCAGATTAGGTTAGGCTCGAGTAAATTATTTGGGGTCGAGTTAGTTTAAAGGTTAAAGTCCTGTTATAATTTCAAATTTTAAACTGAATTTGAGTTAGTAAGAAAGAATTTAAAGCATGTTTTAAATCTAATTTTTTTAATTATGAATTCAAGTTTTAATTTGAATCTCAAGCTGGAAATGGATGAAGATTTAAAACTCAAATTTGTTTAAAATAACTTTAAAGGGGTTTATTGTTTAAAAATGTTTTTAAATAAATTTGAATTTAAATTGGGAATTGAATGTAAGGAAATGTTTAAACAAAGTTTAAATTTGATTCAAATTTGGATTTGAATCTTTGTTTCAAAATAGATTTAAGTTTTATAAATTTAAGTATTTTAACAAATTTGAATGATAAAGAAAATGTTTGAATTTAAAAAGAAATTTATTTTAACTTTTGTAAAATCTCTTTTATAAGAAAAGTATTGTTTATCATTTAAAGTTTTAAATTGATTTTAAAACTTGTTAAAGTTAAATTTTAATTTAATGATTTGTTATTCATTTAATTATTAAGGTAATTAAAAATAATTAATTTATTGAATAAATTAATAAAATGGATAATTACTTAAAGTAATTAAGGGTTTAATCTTAAAGGTTTAAGATTTATTATTCTTAGAATAATTAGCTTGTAATTTAAGAATAATTAATTAAATAAGATTAGTTTTTAATTAATGATTAATAATTTAATTAATAAAGTAATAAAAAATTAATTAAATTATAGTTAATACTTAATTAATTAATTAATTAATTAGGGATTAATTAATGGGTTAATTAATGATTAATTAATTTGTAATTAATAATGATTAAAATAAGTTAATTATTTTAGAAAAATAATTAATGAATTTTTAATAGTTAATGAAGGTCATTAACTAAAGATTATTTAATAATTAAATAATGTGATTAATTTTAATTATCAATTGGGTTAATTAATTTAAAGATAATCATTTGTGTAAATGATTAAGTATAATTACTTATGGAAGTAATTAAGGAATTAATTACTTATTGTAATTAATTGAGTTTAATATGATTAGGTTAAGTTAATTAATTCAGTTTAATTAATTTAAAATAATCATTTAATGATTTGTGAAGTATAATTACTTAGTGTAATTAAATGAAGAGAAATTACTTAGGGAAGTAATTTATAGGTAAATACTAGATGTATTTAATTAAAGGTAATTTGATGATGAAAGTAATCTGAGTATAATTACTTTGTGAATTAATCAAGGGATTAATTGAAAATAATTAATTAATAAGTAATTAATTTATTTGGTGAAGTAATTAAGTATAGTTAATTACTGAATGGAGTTAATCAAGGATGATTAACAATTGTGGTTTAATTGTAGATAAATTACTTATTGTAATTAATTTAAATAAGAAAATAGAGATCATTAATCATTAATTAATGATGTAATTTAAAATGGAATTAACTAGAAATAATTAATAAATGAAGGAAATAATTAATGTAATTAATTAAGGATTAATGTAATTAATTCATAGTTAATTAATTAATTAAGGAAGTAATTAAAGATTAATTACTGTATTGGGTTAAGTATAATTTGAGAAATTAATTAGTGAATAATTACTTGAATGTAATTAAAGATTAATTAATCAGGGATGATTAATTGAAATAAATAATTGGTTGATGATTAATTAATTGATTGATAATTAATCAATAGTGATATAAGCAAGTTGACATTGATAAAGTAATTATTTTAATTTACTTTAAATTAATTAGAAATGATGTAATTAATTTAATTCATTTTAAATTAATTTTATTTGGTGTGGTTAATCATTGCTTATATAGATGGATGATGTTGTTGCCTTGAATGGTTTGATCTTGGATATGAGATAGATAATGTTGAGTGATATGGATGCATTGGTTGCATTGTAACGATGATTTGGATTACTTTTTGATAATGATAATATGGATTATCTGTTGTGATGATAAGATTGATTATCTATTGTAAATTTGTGATTTATCTATCTGTGTATATAGATAATAGAATTGTTTTAAATCTTTAAAACAACTTGGCCTTAAAAGATACGCTTTGGATTTCGATGAGACCGGGATCGGGTTTCCATATTTGGATATCCGAAAACCACATCGATCCAAATTAACGATAGGTCGTGAATCTTTTGTGAAGAGTGAATACTCGAGGTGTAAGGACTATACATCAGTATAACTCTAGGGGTGATTCCATGATGAGTTTGACGGAGATAGTTCTTATAGGTTCGAGATGGTGATTTAGAGTGCAAGGGTTATCGTCGATAACTCTGAGCGTGATTCTAAAATGAGTATAATGAGATAATGCCTTCGGTTTCGTTCGAACCCGAAACGAACTTGTATGGATTGAATGCTTTCAGAACATCGTCAGGTGGACGATGAGCATTCTAAGAGATATGTTCTCTAAAGGTAATCGCAGCCTCAAGCCTTATCAACCAGGAATGGCTAAAACAGGGGAGGTGCAGCAAGGTTAAGTGGGTCATGCCCAAGTAGGACAAGATTTTCACCTGTCTAGAGGTCCCTTTTTATTTCGGCTGTGTGGGCGGTTGGATGTACACCAACTGCGGGGTTGTCTTGTTCGGGACTGTCCAGTAAGGGATGGTTCCGGTCTTGTGTTGTAGGGGAGTTAGGGTGGCTCCTCGGTTTGTTGAGCTAGGCCACGTACTGTGACGGGCGGTACCCCAGTAGCCATGCCATTGTATGGAATCCAAAATCCAATAAGTGCCAACGGTTTTGATTGTATTACCCACTTTTGTGGATAGTAGCTGGAATTTAATAAATGTAACAATTTCGGCTATTTCTTATTTACTTGGAAACCCTGGACCTATTATAATATCACTGGATTTTCTATCAAATGTTTTGGTTAGCGTAAGGTAAAAACTTTTTCATATTTATGTGTGGGAAGTCTTACGTGATACCTTTTCTTTTCAAAGGATTTTTTAAAGTTAAGAAACTTTGACATGTTACTCACACCAGACCCATGTCTGACCCAGAGTTTATCTTTTATTTTCTTAAACTCTTGGGTACTCAAATTTTTACGAGTAGCCAAGGGATTCAGGTTAGCTTTGATGAATTATGGAGGAGCAAATGGAGCAGGAGGCTTCTGCGTGTAGATATATAGTTCCGATGTGTGTTCTCTGTGTTAGTATTGTTTTGTTGAGTTGTATTGAGTTGTATAACTACACAGGTGTTTATAACTGTCTAGTATGTGATGTAAATTCTGTGTAACTCTGATAGTGTTGTGTATCTATGTAATACTTTTGTTATTAATATAATTTATTCGTTCCGCTATTGAGATTCTGATGTTGTTTCTTCTATCTTCTCTTTCTTTTCTTTTTTCTATCCCTTTATTTCTTCATGATGATACGACTTTTCTGTGGAGAAAAGTCGGGTCGTCACAAAAATCCTATCTCCAATCGAGAACTCTAGGTCTTTACACATTTTATCTGCGTAACTCTTCTGTTTGGATTGAGCTTCCTTCATCCTTTCTCGGATCAACTCAATCTTATCTGATGCCTCACTAACCATATTTGGATCTAAGACAAATGTATCATCAGTCTCTTACCAACGGGTTGGTGATTTGCATGACCTTCCATACAAAACTTCAAAAGGTGCCATTTCTGTACTAGTATGATAACTATTATTATAGGAAAACTCAATCAAATGTTGATAATCTTTCCAAAATCCACCAAAATCCAATACACGAGCTCTCAACAAATCTTCGAGTACTTTATTGACTCTCTCAATATGCACATCCGTCTGTGAGTGATATGCTATACTCATCTTGAGCTTCGTTACTCTCTATAGACTTCTTTAAAATTCACTAGTGCATAATGCATCTCAGTGACTAACATGCTACTAGGAATTCCATGAAGTGTAACTATGTTCTTCACGAACAACTTCGCCAGAACAGGTGCTGTCCCAGTTGACTTGATTGGAATGAAATGGGCGCTCTTGGTCAATCTGTCCACTACCACCCATTTGCTTTCATTTCCCCTATTTGACCTTGGCAACCCGTCAACGAAATCCATGGATATAGAATCCCACTTCCATACTAGAATCTCTAAAGGTGAAGCAACCCGCTCTGGTTCTGGCATTCGGCTTTTACATGTTGACAATTAGCACACTGCCTAACCCACAGCCAACATCCATCTTTATGCCTTCCCAATAGAACCTCCTCTTCATATATTTATACATTTTGGTCCCCTTAGGATTAATCATAAACTTGGATCGATGACACTCTTCTAGAATTTCTCTTCTCAAGTTCTCTATATTTGAAACACATAAGTGTCCCTTCTTCCTCAACCATCCTCTCTGGTTGATTTCAAAATCTTTTAGATCTTTATTCTCTGATCCTAACTCAAGCCTTCAAATTCTATCAGACAATGCTGGAACTTCTTTCTACTTAGAAGCTATCCTTTCGATCAACAGTAGTCACACTTCAAAACAGTTTAACATAGCGACACTCTGACTGGAACCAGTAGTCGATCTCGACATTACTACAAGTAGTCCAAGCTTCTAAATCTTTCCATTCCACCAACAAAGCTAACACCATATTCTAATATTTCCTGCTAGAAGCATCCGCTGCCTTATTTCCTTCCCCAAAAGTATATTCTATACCAAAATCATAAACCTCCAAAAACTCCAACCACCTCTTCCGTCGCATATTCAAGTTCTTCTAAGAGAATAAGTATCTTAAAGACCTATGATCCATGTATAGCTCAAATCTCTCCCCTAGGAGATAATGTCTCCAAATATACAACGCAAAGATCACCGCATCCAACTCCAAATCATAAGTAGGGTATCTCACCTCATACAGTCTAAGAGGTCGAGAGGCATAGGCAATGACTGTGAGAAATGCGGATTACGAAGGCTAGGATTAACACTAGAGGGGGGATGAATAATGTTAACAAAGAATTACTAAATCTTTTTCAGTATATGTTAATTTAGACACCGATGTATGCAATATACAGACACAGATATGATCACAGAAACAAACACAGATGCAGAAATAAAATAAAAGCAGTAAAGGAAAGAACACACCAGATTTTATACTAGTTCGAAGTTACCCTACATCCAGTCCCGCAACACAAGTACGGATTTCCTTTCAAAAGTAATTGTACAATTACACCCTCGGTTTCAAGGCTACGAGGTACACCCTCCATAATTTCTATCCTCTGGGTAGAGATACTTGATTTCCGGGCCACAAGTTTACCCAATTGATTTACCATGGCTACAATCACACCTTTTCTCTCTTGATTGATTTCCAAGGCTACAATCACACCTTTTCTCTCTTAATAGATTACAAAGAAGTCTACAACTCTGAATAGCACTGAGAACCTTGTAGAGATAGTGATAGAGAATCAAACTAGAAGTAATCGAGTTTGATTCAATGTTGATTTCGGCAGAGTAATGGTAAGAATATGTATTAAGAAATGTGGAAGAAGAAGAGGAGTGAAAAACCAGAAAATCTGACGATGAAATTCATTAAAACTAACCCCTATTTATAGAAGAACAACAGTCATGTCCATTCATGAAGAGTTATGGCGAATACACACTTCTTTTGAAATTTAAATATTGAATTCAACTGACACCATGTCGACATGGTTACCCTAGGGATGTCGACATCCCAAAGCAATTTTCGTTGATTTGATTTTCTTGAAAATAACATTTATCTTATATTAAAACTATTTCAAACTTTACAAATATACTTGACTATAGTTAAAATTCATAAGTAAATATAGACAATAATATATATAGATGTTAACTATAATTTTATATTTAAATCTAAGTATGAAAGTTAAATATATAATTCAAAAAGATATTTTAAAATCAGGAGTTATTTGACTTTTAAATTAAAGATAATTTTGAGGCTAAAAATTATTTAAAATTAGGATAGAGGGTTATGATGTTTTTAAAAGGAAAGTTTTGAAATCATTTTGAAAACAAGATAATTTTGTAAAATCATTTGAATTAAAATTAGTGGATACAAAACAATGTTCCACTAGATTTTCATAGGTTCCATCCTACTTAGGGTTCCATCCCTTTAACAGCCTCGAAGTGGATTCCATTCCACGAATAAATTGGATTTCAAGATGCCAGTGCATTTCTACGAGTTTTAACAAAAATTCCTAATAAAAATACTTATGCTTGAAATCTTGAACTCTTGATAATCTTGATACTCATGAGTCTTCTATCTCGATATCTTGAATCTCTATACTGTACAGTCTTCATTCTTGGTACCTGCGTGGTTAAATCCTGCATATACATATATATCTAAACTTACAATGTCAGTATTTATATTTTATAATCTATTCTAAGGTTGTTGTCATCAAAATCATCATCTCATGGACTAACAATCTCCCCTTTTTTGATGATGACAACCTTAGTTTATAAAATATTATTTTTATCTTATTAACTCGCCCTAAAACTAATAACTCCCCCTTAATTTATGCCTAACTACCCTATTTTATATTTCTCCCCCTTTGTCATCAACAAAAACTCACTCCAAACTATATAACTCCTCGTAAAACTAACTATCTATGACATGTGATTATAATGATAGTGTTATCACAAGTAATCATTACTTAAATCTAATACTAAAACATAGTCCGAAACGATTAACTATCCTAATTAAGAATTCACGATAGTACTTATAATTAAAACACGTATAAGAACACGAATTATTTATTACGTATGAAGTTGTATATACATGAGTGTATAGAAAACATAAAGAAACACAAACAACAATGGAGAAGAAAGAAAAGAAACTACTTTTTGTTTTTAAACATAGGAGATCTATGAATCGAACAGTTTGGATAGTGGAAACAGAAATTTCCACGTTGTTCGACAAGATTCCCAATTTTGTCAAAACACATTTCTCCAACACACATGACTTGGTCATCATCTTCCGCTTGCGCTTCTTCTTCCATGGGTTCTTCTTCTTCTTCGCTGGCCTCTTGTTCTTGATTGAGTGAAGAGCCTTCATCAATCAAGATAGGATTGGCCTGGTTATCCATGAGGAATTTTTGCAAATTCCTAAGAATCTTGCCTTGCCACTCTTGTTCCTTTGCCATACGAAGTTGAGTCACTTGAATTTCATTCATCATCTGAAGTGCATCCTTCAGAGAGTCCTCTATTTTAGTCACACAAGCGAGAGTAGTACGTTGAAATGGACCAGCGTAGGAGATGGGAATGAAAAGGTTGATTTTATGTTTGATTTGGAAGAGGAAGCTATTGATTATTTGATTTCAAAGAGAAGAACAGAGAGATAACAGAAAAGATGAATAAAATTTCGAAAATGTGAAGAATTTATAACCAAATATTTTGAATTTTGGTGGGAAAAAATTTCAAAATTTAAAAACGTTGCATGTCGACATGGGTATATGGGGGATGTCGACATGGTCTTTTATATTTTAACTCTTTGAATTATTTTAATATTAATTATTCATTATACTTGTTATTTATATTTTATATTTCAGTTATAGAACAAATACCTAATTCTCTTCTTAATTTAGTAAATATTGATTCATTTAAGGGTTTTGTTAAGATATCAGCAATTTGTTTTCCAGAATTGATATAATCGAGAGTAACTACTTCCTTACTTATATTATCTCTGAGAAAATGATGTCTAATATCAATATGTTTAGTTCGAGCATGTTGAGTAGTATTTTTGGATAAATTTATCGCACTCGTATTGTCACAATAAATTTGTGATTTTGAAAATTTTAAAGCAAAATCTTTTAAGGTTTTTTGCGTATATATTACTTGAGAACAAGCCAGAGCAGCAGAAATATATTCTGCTTCAGTTGTTGATAAAGAAACTGTGTTTTGCTTTTTACTAAGCCAAGAAATCAGATAATGCCCCAAAAAGTGACAAGTCCCACTTGTACTTTTTCGGTCTGATTTACAACCAGCATAGTCAGCATCACAGTAAGATATTAAGTCAAAAGAATCATTTTTATGGTAGAATAAACCATAATCAGATGTGTGTTTAACATATCTTATGATTCATTTTACGGCTTTTAAGTGGGTCTCTTTAGGTTGGGATTGATATCTGACACAGAGACAAACATTATGCATGATATCAGGTCCACTGGCAGTAATATAGAGTAGTGATTCAATCATTCCTCTATATAGTTTTTGATTTACATCTTTCGAGAGATCTTCTTTACAAAGGTACTCATTGGTTGCCATGGGAGTGGGTTTTCCACTCGCAGTAGTCAAACCAAATTTACTAATTAGGTCTTTAGCATATTTTTCTTGACTAATAAAGATGCCATTGTCTAATTGTTTTATTTGTAATCCTAAAACAAAATTTAATTCACCCATATGACTCATCTCAAACTCTTTTGTCATTATTTCAGAAAATTCTTTATTCATTTCAAAATTAGTTGAACCAAAAATGATCTCATCTACGTAAACTTGTACTAGTTGAATATCATTTTTATTTCTTTTAATAAAAAGAGTATTATCTACTTTACCAATTTCAAAATTAGATTGCAATAAATAAGATCTTAGTTTATCATACCAGGCTCTAGGAGCTTGTTTTAGACCATATAATGCTTTCTTAAGTTTGTAAACATGATTGGTAAATTATCATTTTCAAAAAGTGGTTGTTCAACATATACTTCTTCTTTTACAAATCCATTTAAAAAGGCACTTTTAACATCCATTTGAGATAATTTGAAATTGTTATGATTTGCGAAAGCAAATAGAATCCTAATGGCTTCTAATCTTGCTACGGGAGCAAAGGTTTCATCAAAATCCATTCCTTCTTTTTGACAATAACCTTGAGCGACTAATCGAGCTTTATTTCTAACTACCTCTCCTTGTTCATTAATTTTATTCTTATAAACCCATTTAGTTCCAATTATAGTTTTATTTTCTGGTTTAGGAACAAGTTCCCAAACATCATTTCTAGTAAATTGATTTAATTCTTGTAATATCTCGGAATTTTTGACAATATCAATTTAATAATATGTATTAAAAATTAAATTGATATTGATAATTTTGTTAATAAAATTTGAATTAATTTAATAATCTCCTTTAATAAATATTTAATTGGAAGATTTTATCTTCTAAAGCTAATAAATTGGTTTCCATTTATAATATAAATATATAGTTTATATTGTAAATAGATTAGCTTTGTTTTAAATTTAATAAATAAAGCATATTTTCTAATTCTAATATTTTTAGTAATTTGAAAATTAGTTTTTATTTAATATAAAGCTTTTCAAAATTATTAATAAATAATCTTGGTTCAAATTTAATAAATGAATCTTGATTTAAAATTCTAATATATATATATTAATAATTTGGAAATTTCGATTTGATTTAATATTAAGTTTTTCAAAGCTATTTAATAATTAACTATATGGTTTTAAAAAAATTGTTAAGAAAGATGTTTTAATGTTTAAAATGATTTTGGCTTAAAGTTTTAAATTTAAATTAATTAAAAAAAGGTTATTTTTGTTTTCTTTTTAAAACATAGCATAAATAAAATAAGTAATTTATTAATAAAGATATAATTTCTTTTATAATTATTTTAATTTGATAATGAGTTATTTCTAAAGATAATATTAATAATGTATTGTTTTTACAAATAGTTTTTGAATAGAAATAGCATTTGTTATTTCAAATTTAATTTGTATATATAACTTGATTTTTAAATATTAGATTTTTGAATTTGATTTGAATTTGTATATAAAGTTTTGAAATCCAAAGTATAGATTTTTAATTGTTTGGATTTCTAAATATATGCATAAGCTTTTATTCATAAGTACAATTGGTTTATTTCTTTTGAAATTATCTACACATATATATAAATACAAATCAACTAATTCATTTAAGCTTAATCTAGTATTAATCTTTCATTAAACATTTAAATTAAATACTAACTACTTTAAAAAGACATGTGCTGATTTCTTAAGCCTCATATAACAAATGTTAAAAGATAAACATCTTAAATTGACAAATGTTATGTTTTTAGACAAGTGTCCTTATTTATTTCATTTTCTTTATTTTATTAAATCACAAAATCCACTTATATAAATGCATTTGCCTCTCATTTTTTTTCCTTTTTCTATCTTCATAGTTCAAAAGTTAAGAAAAACAAATCTGAAAACATGAAAACCATTTTCAGATTCAAAATCTGTAATCAAGTAAATTTGTAATCCTCTTCAAATCCTCAGTTTAAAAATGTAGATCATTTCCCTAAATCATTTTCCAAAATATGTAAACAATCCTTCAAAACCAAAATCTGTTACAAACTCCTCATATCAAATCTGTAGCCTGCCACATTCAAACAAAAAGCAAATCGGCACGTCTTCAAAACCCAGAGCAATTGCAGTTTTTCTTAACCAAGCCTACATCATTTTTTTCTTCTGCAATCTGGTATTTGGCTCTGCATGCCACCTGAAAACAAAAGCAAAATTGAAATCTATACTAAAGTCTGGAGCATGCAAGCAGCTTTTAAAATCAAAGAGGCATAAACATTTAGTCTTCAGCAAATTCAAAGCTTTTCAATCTGAGGCTCTGCCTTCTTATAAATCTGTGAGTAACTTTTTAAATTTAAAGTTTAAAATTGGTTGCATGCTTGTATGCTGAGATGAATAAGTACTGCATGTGTTTATAAGTAAATGTCTGATGTGAATTTTTATGTGTATGCATGCTGTGTATATGTTCTGTTTTGTACCCAGGCTTAAAATTTGTATTTAAAATCCTTACCACTTAATTTAGTTATTGATAGGATCTGATTATTTAACTAATGTTGATTGATTTAACTTAGATTAATGTTTAAAAAATTTAATCAAGTTAAATTAAAACTTGATGGCCTTTGGAAGTATTAAAATATCAGTGTATGTTGATATAAATCAAAAATTCAAACTGTGTAAATTATAAATCCAGCATTATAAATCGAAAACATTAACTAAATCATGATTTTTAACACTAAAAATTGGATTTTTAGAAATAAGATGAGGGTGCAGTTTGAGTTTTGGTTGGAGATGGAAATTTGTGATTTCCTGGTAATCTACTTAAAGGATGAGGTCGGGTTTCTTCTTGGTGATGGAGGGGTGGTCAGAGATGCTAGGAAAAATTCTGGATGATGTTGAATTTCACGGTGGAAGTTGCGGTAGTGAATTTTCTTTTAGAACCCTAGTTTTAGTTAGGTTTGGGAATTCGATCACTGTGGGTTCTTCGGTGGATTGAGCGTTTCAAGCTTTTGGGTGATGGAAGTTTGGAAGTAGGAGAAAGTTTGGCCGGAATATCAACAACTCCGATGGTCGGGATTGTGCTGGTGAGGCAAACTTCCAGGTTGTAGCATGGACTCTGATGTTGGGTTCCAGGTTTAGATTGAAACTCGAAATCAAATTCGACTTGGGTTGGAGCTAGTCTGATGATCGCGTTAGGGGATGTGGGATGATCATCACTGGTGATCGGAGATGACTGGATGCGACGTGCATGTGCACAGAGCCTGTTATCTGATGAAGTTTGTTGAGGTGTTGGTTTATGCTCGAGAAGATTTATGAGTTGCTCGAAGATGTTGGGTAGTTTGCTCGGGGAGGTTTGGTTGTGTACTCGAAGTATTTTGGGGTGTCTTGGGTTTAAAGGAATGTTACAGGTTTTAACAAAACCTGTACTGTTTGTTTAAATTTTAAAACTAAAGATTTTAAATGAAAGCAAGAATTTTAAACTAAGTTTTAAATTCGAGGATAAAATTTTAGAATTCAAGTTTAAATTTAAAATATCAGATTTAAATAAAAAATAAAATAAAAACAAAGTTTTAAACTTGAAATTGTTAAACTACTTTAAAATGGTAAGTAGTTTGAATTTTTAAAAAAATAAAGTTTTAAAATGTGAGTAAGTTTTTAAGTGAAGTTTAAATCTGGAAATCAAAGATTTAGATTTGTATTTCAGTTTGAAATAAAAGAAGTTTTAAAAATTTGAAAGATTTAAACAACTTTGTATGTTAAGTGAAAATTTAAATTATTTGAACTTAAAAATGAATTTGGTGTAAACTCTTATAAATTTTCTTTTATAAGACAAGTACTCCTTTGCCATATAATTTAAAAAGGTTTTTAAATTGTTTTAACTTGGTCATGTTAAATAATATTCATTTTAAATCTTATATTTGAAATGAAATTTTAAAGTAAGTTCAAAAGTAAATTTGTTTTCAAATAAATTTGTTAATGACAATTTAATCATAATTGAGAAATGTTTTTATCTTAAAATTTAATTAAGATTTAATGATTTGAAATTAATTAAATTAATGAGGTAATTAAGGAAATATTAAGTTAATTTAATTAATTAAGGATTAGGGATTAATAAATAATTGATTAAGGATTAATCAATTTGTTATTAAAGATCATTAATTAGACAATTAAAGATTATTAATTAATGATTAAAGAATTATTAATTAAACAATTAAGTTATAATCAAGGTTAATTAATTAAATAATTAAGGATTAATTAAGTTACAGTTAACACATAATTAATTAAATAATTAGAGATTAATTAATGGATAATTAAAGATAAATTAATTTGTAATTAACAATGGTTAATCTAAGTTAATTACTTAATGAAAGTAATTAAAGAATGGTTAATGAAGGTCATTAACTAGGATTATTTAATAATTAATTAATGTGATAAATTTTAATAATTAATTAGATTAATTAATTTAATGATAATCATTTGTGAATTGTTTAAGTGTAATCACTTGATGGAAGTAATGAATGAATTAATTACTTAATGTAATTAATTGAGTTTAATGGGATTAGTTTGAATCAATTAATTAAGTTTAATTAATTTTAAACACTGAATGATTGATGATAATTACTTAATGTAATTAATGGAGTGGAATTACTTAGTGAAGTAATTAATTAGTAATTACAGGATGTAATTAATGGAAGATGTTTTAAGAATGGAAGTAATTTGAATATAATTACTTTGTAATTAATCAAGGGATTAATTAAGGATAATTAATTAGGAAAAATTAATTTATTTAATGAAGTAATTAAGATTAGTTAATCACTGGATGTGATTAATCTGGAGATTAATAATTATGGTTAATTACTTATTGTAATTAATTTAAATAAAGAAATTAATTAAAAATGTAATTAGGCATCATTTATTAATACAATTAATGATGTAATTAAGGATTAATTAATTAATTAAGATTAATTAATCAATGATAAGTGATTAAAGATAATTAATTAATGAATTAGTTAAGGATTAATGTAATTAATTATAATTAATTAATATATAAAGTAATTAAAGGTTAATTACTGTAAGGGGTTAAGAATAATTAATTTGTGAAATTTATTAAAGAACAATTACTTGAATGTAATTAAGGATAATTAATCAAGGGTGATTAATTAAGGTGATTAATTTGAATGCTTAATTAATTGACTTAATTAATGGTTATATAAGCAAGATTTATAATGATGAAGAAATTAATTTAATTTATTTTAAATTAATTAAAGATGAAGTAATTAATTTAATTCACTTTAAATTAATTAGAGATGGAAGTAATTAATTTAATTCATTTTAAATTAATTATATTGTGATTGAGTAAATCCTTGCTTATGTATGAATGGATGATGTTGATTTCTTTGAATGGTTGTGATCTCAGAAATGAGATTAGTAATGCGGTGTGATATGAATGTTGTGGTTGCATTGTGATGATAATATGGATTATGTATTTTTATGATAGTATGGATTATCTGTTTATAATGTGGATCACCTGTTTATTATGATAATGTTGATTATCTATTGTGATTTGTGAGTTATCTATCTGTGTGTATATAGATAATTGAATTGAATTGTTTTAAACCTTAAAACAACTTGGCCTTAAAAGACACGTTTGGGATTTCGATGAGACCGGGATCGAGTTTCCATATTTGGATATCCAAAAACCACATCGATCCAAATTAACGATAGGTCGTGAATCTCAAGTGAAGATGAAGATTCAGAGTGCAAGGGTTATCGTCGTTAAGTCTGAGGGTGATTCCAAAATGAGTGTAACAAGAAAATGCCTTCGGTTTCGTTCGAACCCGGAATGAACTTGTATGGATTGAATGCTTTCAAAGCATCGTCAAATGGACGATGAGCATTATAAGAGATGTGTTCTCTAAAGGTAATCGTAGCCTCAAGCCTCATCAACCCGGAATGGCTAAAACAGGGGAGGTGCAGCAAGACTAAGTGGGTCACGCCCAAGTAGGACGAGATTTTCCCCTGTCTAGAGGTCCCTTTTTATTTCGGCTGTGTGGGCAGTTGTTGAGCTCCAACTGCTGGGGTTGTCTTGTTCGGGACTGTCCAGTAAGGGATTGTTCCAGTCTTGTGTTGCAGGGGATTGGGAGTGATCCTCGGTACGTTGGTCTAGGCCACGTACTGTGACGGACGGTACCCCAGTAGTCCTGCCATTGTATGGAATCCAAAATCCAATAAGTGCCATCGATTTTGATTGCATTACCCACTTTTGTGGCAAGTAGCTAGAATTTAATAATGTAATAATTTCGGCTATCTTCTATTTACTTGAAAACCCTAGACCTATTATAATATCACTGGATTTCCTATCAAATGTTTTGGTTAGCGTAAGGTAAAAACTTTTCCATGTTTATGTGTGGGAAGTCTTACGTGATACCTTTCCTTTCAAAAGATTTTTGAAAGTTAAGCAAATTTAACCTGTTACTCACAACAGACCCATGTCTGACCCGGGGTTTATCTTCTGTTTTATTAAACTCTTGGGTACTCAACTTTTTACGAGTAGCCAAGGGATTCAGGTTAGCTTTGACGAATTGTGGAGGAGCAATGGAGCAGGAGGCTTCTGCGTGTAGATATATAGTGTTCCGCTGTGTTGGTTTCTCTGAGTAGTTCCTTGTATTGTATTGAGTTGTATAACTAGACAGGTGTTTATAACTATCTGGTATGTGATGTATAATCTATGTAACTCTGATAATGATTGTAAACTATGTAATATTTATGTTATTAATATAATTTATTCGTTCCATTGTTGAGATTCTGATGTTGTTTCTTCTTTCTTATCTTTCTTTTCTCTTTTCTGTCCCTTTCTTTCTTAAAGATGATGCGATTTTCTATGGTGAGAAAGTCGGATCGTCACAATTCTACTTGCATAGCTAAAATCCATGAATCATCAGTTGATGCTTCTTTTGAACTTTTGGATTCAATAGTTGATATAAAAGCTACATTACTCATTTGACTTAGTTGATTTCTAGTTTTAACAACAGATTGCATATCTCCCGGTATATTTTCAATAGGATTATCTTTTTAAAGTTTAGTCCTTTTATTAGGATGATTAATTTCATTACTAGTTTCAATTGATTCTTGATTTTGAGTGATTAAATCCTCTTCATCATTTGTATCTTCAAAAGTTTTGAAATTTTCATCAAATGAAACATGCATTGTTTCTTCGATGGAATTAGTTTTTAAATTCAACACTCTATACGCTTTGCTTCTATTAGAATATCCAATAAAGATACCTTTGTCGGATTTAGGATCAAATTTATCTAAATTATCTTTTGTATTTAAAATAAAGCATTTACTTCCAAAAATTCTGAAATAAGATACCTTAGGTTTCTTTGAATAAAGAAGTTCATAAGATGTCTATCAATTAAAGGTCTAATTAAAATTCTATTTAAAATATAACAGGCGGTAGCAACTGCTTCTGCCCAAAAATTCTTTGGTAAATTACTATCTGTAAGCATAGTTCTCGCACACTCTTGAATCATCCTATTTTTATGTTCTACTACTCCGTTTGTTGTGGAGTTCTCGGAAATGAAAAATTGTGAGTTATTCCCTTTTTATTGCAGAATTCCTCAAACTTTTCATTTTCAAATTCACCACCGTGATCACTTCGAATAGTTATAATTTGTAGAGAAAATTGATTTTGAATTCTTTTTGAAAATGTCTTAAAACATTTAAAAGTATCACTTTTATGTTTCAAAAATATTGTCCATGTAAATCTAGAATAATCATCTACAATTACAAAGACATATTTACTATGATTTAATGATAGAATTTGAGATGGACCAAATAAATCAAGATGAAGTAATTCAAGAGGTTTTGAAGTTGAAATCATATATTTTAACTTAAAGGAACTTTTTCTAAGTTTTACTAATTGACAAGCATCGCATAAACTATCTACTTTAAAATTCATTTTAGGGAGACCTCTTACTAGATTATGTTTTGATAGTCTAGATAAGAGTTTGAAATTCAAATGCCCAAATCTCTTATGCCAAATCCAAGGGTCACTTGTATTTGCCAACAGACACAGGTTATCATTTGAAACTTTCATACTAAGAATATAAATATTCTTTTTCCTGACTCCCTCAAATATAATGGTTGAATTATTATCTTCTATATGACACTTATCTTTTTCAAATTTAATTTTATATCCTTTATCACATAGTTGACTTATACTTAGCAGATTATGTTTCAGATTCTTAACTAGCAAAACATTAGTAATAGTAGGAGTTTCAGAATTACCGACTTTGCCGATGGCAATCACATATCCTTTTGAATTGTCTCCAAAGTTAACCAATCCTCCGTCTTTGCATATTATATCATTCAGTATATTTGGATTTCTCGTCATGTGTCTAGAACACCCACTATCAAGTATCCATTTGTTCTTTCTGATCTGCACAATTTGTACGTTGTGGATGGATTCCTCAATACCCATAAAGCATGATTCCTGCACACCAAACAATCTTGGTAGACAACTTGAATTTGAATATTGATCATATGTAGAATTAAGAAACAATGATGGTTTGAATACTTCTAAATTAGTATTAACAAATATAGCCATTTTAAAAACTTGTTCAAAAATCAGATTATGAAACTTTGAAAACCTTGCTCTGATACCAATTGTGAAAAATGCGGATTACGGATCTTATGGCTAGGATTAACACTAGAGGGGGGTGAATAGTGTTAATAAAGAATTACTATATCTTTTTCAGTTTATGTTAATTTAGACACCGATGTATGCAATATACAGACACAGATATGATCACAGAAACAAACACAGATGCAGAAATAAAATAAAAGCAGTAAAGGAAAGAACACACCGGATTTTATATTGGTTTGGAGTTACCCTACATCCAGTCCCGCAACACAAGGATTTCCTTTCAAAAGCAATTGTACAATTACACCCTCGGTTTCAAGGCTACGAGGTACACCCTCCAGATTTTCTATCCTTTGGGTAGAGATACTTGATTTCCAGGCCACAAGTTTACCCAATTGATTTACCAAGGCTCAATCGCACCTTTTCTCTCTTGATTGATTTCCAAGGCTACAATCACACCTTTTCTCTCTTAATAGATTGCAAAGAAGTCTATAACTCTGAATAGCACTGAGAACCTTGTAGAGATAGTGATAGAGAATCAAACTAGAAGTAATCGAGTTTGATTCAATGTTGATTTCGGCAGAGTAATAGTAAGAATATGTATTAAGAAATATGGAAGAAGAAGAGGAGTGAAAAACCAGAAAATCTGATGATAAAATTCGTTGAAACTAACCCCTATTTATAGAAGAACAACAGCCATGTCCATTCATGAAGAGTTATGGCGAATAGACACTTCTTTTGAAATTTAAATTTTGAAATCAACTGACATCATGTCGACATGGTTACCCTAGGCATGTCGACATCCCAAAGCAATTTTTGGTGATTTGATTTTCTTTGAAAATAACCTTTATCTTATATTAAAACTATTTTAAACTTTACAAATATACTTGATTGTAGTTAAAATTCATAAGTAAATATAGAGAAATATATATATATATATATATATATATATATATATTAACTATAATTTTATATTTAAATCTAAGTATAAAAGTTAAATATATAATTCAAAAGGATAGTTTAAAATCAGGAGTAATTTGACTTTGAAATTAAAGATAATTTTGAGGCTAAAAATTATTTAAAATCAGGATAGAGGGTTTTGATGTTTTTAAAAGGAAAGTTTTGAAATCATTTTGAAAACAAGATAATTTTGTAAAATCATTTGAATTAAAATTAGTGGATACAAAACAATGTTCCACTAGATTTTCGTAGGTTCCATCCGACTTAGGGTTCCATCTCTTTAACAGGCTCGTAGTGGATTCCATTCCACGAATAAATTGGATTTTAAGATACCAGTGCTTTTCTACAAGTTTTAACAAAAATTCCTAATAAAAATACTTATGCTTGAAATCTTGAACTCTTGATAATCTTGATACTCATGAGTCTTCTATCTCGATATCTTGAATCTCTATACTGTACAGTCTTCATTCTTGGTACCTGCATGGTTAAATCCTGCATATACATATATATCTAAACTTATAATGTCAGTATTTATATTTTATAATCTATTCTAAGGTTGTTGTCATCAAAACCATCATCTCACGGACTAACAATGACTTTACCATTCTACATCACCGTAGCTTCCAATCCTGTTCCACATGCATCAACGTACACCACCAACCCTTGGTTTCCATCTGAAACAACTAATACTAGTGCGTTGGTCAACAAATGGTTTAACTTAAGAAACCCTTCCTCACATTAGTCGGACCAAATGCACATCCTTCCTGGTCAACTTAGTCAATGGTGCTGCTATCAGTGAAAAATCTCTAATGAATCTCCGGTAATAACCAGCAAGTTAGAGAAAACTTATGATCTCGGTTACCGTCTCTAGTCTCTTCTAATTATTGACAGCTTCGATCTTAACTAGATCTACTGCCAAACCCTCCTTTGAAACAACATGACCAAGAAACTTGACCTCTTTCCTCCAAAAATGACACTTGGAAAACTTCGCCTTTAGCTGAAGCCGCCTCAACATCTCAAGCCACTACAACAAAAATACTCTATTACAACGTTATTTTTACAACGGGCAATTTTTGCCCGTTGTAATATAACTTTATTACAACGGTCAGTTTTTGAACGTTGTAGTAGAGGTTTTATATTGGGTCTTTTACAACGGTCCTCTGCTAACCCTTGTAATAGGTGTATATTTTACAATGGCCTTTCTATGCCCCTTGTAATAGGTTTCATTTTCACAACAGGCATAAATTGACCGTTGTATAATGTCAAAGGGTTTTTTAATAAATTACCATCTAAACACATAAACATATTTTTCCTTCAGCCTTTCCCTTTCACTGTCCGCCTTTCCCTAAATTTGACCGCCAAACCCCAAATCGACCAACCCTATCCCTGCAATCATTCGCTTCGCTTGTTCTCAAAATCGAAGACTATCCAAATTCGAAAGGTCCGGACATTCCAAAAATCGAAGACTATCATTCGCTTCGCTGCAATCATTCACTTTGCTGTTGAGGTATTAGATTCGCTTCGGATTCTCTTTGGATTTTTATTATAAAGTTTCATCAATCATAGCATAATAATGCGAGAAGCTATGTTAGGCACTGCTGTTAAGTATAGATTTTTCTAAAAGAAACCTCTGAATCATCTTAGATTTTCAAAGTTATTACTTGTTTGTTGGCAATCTTTGCTGCCAGATGTTAAGGTTCTTGGATTAAATTTATGCATAAATATAGTTCGAATACTTGAGAATCAATAAAACCGAACAAATGATTCTAACTTATGTTTTATGTTTACTTGATTTTGATAATATTCTAGTTTATGTTCATATTGTAGTGAAATCTGTTAGAAATAAAAGTTTCACTGAAAAATATTTTCCTAGAAGAAGTAACAGTGTCTGACATTTTGCATGGCCTAAAACCACTCTTCTTAATATTTTAAGTCTTCATGTGATTTGGAAATAGGTTTTGCTTTAGGTTCATGAAATTTCCAGCTACTATACTTACTGCTTTATGAAGGTACTACAAAAAATAAAAATCGGAGGTTGACCTTATATGTTGATTGACATCCATATCATTCCATCTCATAAGATCTAATCACAAATGATTGTCTATATACTAACTTATCATTGTCAATGAATCTCCCTAGCCTAAAACTCTTCATAGACTCATCATTGCCTTCATCTTCACGTACACACAATTTCGTATCAATGCCATTTACTCTCTTTCCATTCACTTTTTCAACGCTAACGTTCCTACTTCCTCCTAGACTATTTCTCACGGATAAAGCAGTACTCCTCGTTCGATCTCCCCCGTTCTTCAAACACCCTAGAGAGATCCTAGCCTTTGATACATCGTGTACATCTTTTTTATAGAAACACAAACTGTTGTTGCTAGTTATGGATTTTGTAGCCATTGACATTGTTGTCATTATTGTTGTTTCATAGATATGAACGTTTAGTTGAAAACTTGATATTTTTGAATATAGAAATGAGGAATATATGGAGCAGCAGAAGAGATAAATTAAAGGTAATTAAAGCACTGTATAATGGAGTGGTGGAGAGGAATATAGGGAGGTTATGTGATTTTTGAATGGTCTGCTTTGTCCATGAATGTAGGAATAGGCAAATGGGATGTTGAGAATATTTGTGTTGCAGATCATCTAACATATCTAACTTTATTTTAGTATTTTTTTTATTTTTAGTTTAAGATTATTACTAGTGTGTAACCCGTGCGTTGCATACAGTATGTTGTAGAAAAATAATGTTGTAGTTGTTTTTGAATTTATCGTGCGATATCTAATGAATTTTGTTAGGATAAATGATTTGTAAATTTAAAGTACTATATTTATAACTATGTATTTTTGTTACAAGATTAGTATATTTTTATATTTGAATAAAAATTAAATTATAATTTTTATTGAAAAAAATGAGTTATATACCGATTTATTATTTTTCGGTTCATTGTTTATCAATCAAATAAATGAAAATAAGCATTGTTAATAAATTTTGAAATTAATATTTTTATAAAATTTCATAAATAAATATTCATGTACATATATTCTGAAATTGACATTTGGATTTTAATATGTTTGACTAAAAGATAAATGATGTATACATTAAATTTCAAATATTACTTGAGAGAATGACGACAAATACGTAAAAATAGAAGTGCAAAATCAAAGACTTAATGTGTTTATATGCATTTATAGTTTTTATAGCACATATTTATCAAAATAATTATATGATATTATCAGGGTGATAAAAAATATTTATTTAACAACTAAAATAAATATTAAGTGAAAATAAGGCCTGAAACATTACAAATCATATTGTCATTTTAATTATGTAAAAAATGATTTTTAATCCATTGTTATCTTATTATTTTTATTTTATAATAAAAATTTTCAAAAGATATTTAACATTTATGTAAAAAAGATGATAAAATATGAAAGAAAAATATTTCTAATCAAAATATGGTAAAATTTTTGTCCATTGATTAACTTAGATTAAGAATATAAATAATTAAAATGTGACTTTTTGTACAAAAAACGTACTATTACATAATACCAACATTCATCACTTATCAGTAATTGTAATGTTATTCTTCATAAAATATAATTTAGTAATGGTAAAAAAGTCCATTTGACGTACCAATTTTATGAAGAAAAAACGTTATATATGTTTGTAATGATGTACCAATTTTGAAAACAAATTTTTTGTATATATTTGTTTGCAATGAAATACCAACTTTAGAAAGAAAAAATTATATATATTTATTTCTTTGTATCAAATAACTAATTTTAGAAAGAAAGAAATTTTATGAACTTAAATGTAAAAATAGGTAAAAGAATCAAAGATAATTTTGTATATAAATGTGAAAATATTAAACAATATAGACTTGAATGAAAATATAGTTTTACCATTTATGTCACTACAAATGCGGTATACACATTGAATTATCATTTTTTATGATTTATTAGATTGATAAATAAATATTTGTTAACTGGATTTAGCAAAAAAAAATTAAATTCAAGATCAATTAATAAATTCAAATACATGGACTTGAATGTAAAATAGTATAAAAAAACTTGGAACAAATCTGTAAATAATTGTATTGAATGTTGGTATTTGATTGTAAAATGATAGAATAGAATATTAGTAAAACAGTGTAATAGTTTGTATATAATTGCAGAAATTTAAAACTATTTGGACTTCAATGAAAAATTAGTTTTGCCATTTTTGTCAATATGAATGTATTGGATTGTTAGTTTTAAAAATTTATTGGGTCAATAATTTTATTTATTTAAAAAGTTCAAATTTTAATCATCTAACTAAATTTAATATATATGACTTAATTGTAGAATAACACTAAAAACTTGGAAGAAATTTGTATATAATTGTAAAAATTAGTCTTAAATTCTAACGATAGAAGAGAGAACCGGTAGAAATATTGTAACAATTATAATAATAATAAATTATGAGGATGTGAAAATAAAATATCTAGAGAGATAATAAAATATCTAGAGAGAATTAAGGAGATGGTAGGAAATTCCTAAAATTAGCAGGGAGCTTTAAATTCTTCTGCTTTACTATTATTTAATAGATACGATGATTTTTAATAATGCTAATTTGGTCAAGTGGGATTTGGTGAGAAGATTTTATATTTTTGCTGGCCTTTTCATGCGTTGATGAATGTTTTGTTACTTTGAATGGGCTCTTTGCAACTTGATTACAGTTAATGTTAGTGATTTTATTTTATATTTTTTTTAAGAAAAAAAATTACATTGCAATAATGTCAGAAAGCACAATTTGGAAGGAACAGTTTGAATATGGTCACATAATGGTGTTATATACACCTATTGCAATATTCACAAACAACTAGTACTAAAATGTGAAGATTAAAACCAGTGAAATCTGAACTTTACAGTACTTTGTTCACACAAGAGATAGCCTGTAACAAACCCAATTAACTAGAATTCACCCTTAAGAGATAGCCAATAAAGTAGGGGTGTCTACACTACAACAAAAATACCATATTACAACGCAATTTTTACAATGGATATACATCTTTTCATTAGGTTCTAACATCAAAGGATTATCAAGATGGACAAAGCATGGATTCATCTACCAAGGTTTTGTCAATTTTATTTTATCAGTTTTATACTTGCAATTATTATGGTTGATTATTGATCCCTTTGTGTTATAGAATGACTAAAGAATACAGGCAAGTTGTTCGAAAATTTGTGTATGGGCATGCAGAAAGGAAGGGAAATCCAGAAAAGATTATTTGCCCTTGTTCAAAATGTAGGAATCTTATCCACCATCCGCCAAGGGAAGTTGTATCACACTTGGTTTGTTTTGGAATTGACCCAACATATGATGTATGGATTTTTCACGGGGAAGCACGCCCTTTAGAAAATGAAGGCGATGAAGTGACAAATTCATATAGAATGTACTTAGACACACAAATATGTAATGACGAGATGGAAGATCATTCTAATGTAAGGCAAGGGGTAGGGAATAAGGAGATGATAGAAAATTCTGAAATTCCTTTGTATCCTGGTTGTACAAGCCACACAAAGTTATCAGCTACAATACTTCTTTACAAGAACAAGGCTCGAAATGGTGTATCTGACACTGCATTTACGGAACTTCTTAAACTTCTTAAAGATATGCTGCCTGTGGAGAACACGCTTCCTGATTCGACGTATGCAACAAAGAAGCTGCTTAAATCATTTGGTTTAGGCTACAGACAAATACATGCATGTGTAAATGATTGTTGTCTTTTTAGGAAAGAGCTTGCACATAGTGATATTTATCCAAAATGTAGAAATTATCGTTGGAAAAAGAACAAGACAAATGAAGATGGAAAGCAAACCAAAGTACCTGCAAAGGTTTTGAGACGCTTTCCAATAATACCAAGACTGAAAAGAATGTTTATGTCCGCAGAAACATCTGAGCAATTGGTGGCATAACAATCATAAGAGTGAAGATGGTAAATTATGTCATCCAGTAGATTCTTCTCAGTGGGCTACAATTGATAGGATGTACCCTTCCTTTGCATCCGATCCACGAAATTTAAGGTTTGGTCTTACAAGTGATGGATTTAATCCCTTTGGGGATTGGAACTGTGCGTATAGTTGTTGGCCAGTATTTCTTGTTGCGTACAACTTCGCTCCGTGGCTTTGTATGCACAAAGATAATATGATGTTATCATTATTAATTCCTGGACCACGACAACCAGGGAATGATATTGATGTGTATCTACAACCACTTATTGAAGATTTGAAAAAATTATGGGATAAAGGGGTGAAGGCGTATGATGCATACACTCGCAACGAATTTAGATTAAATGCAATTTTAATGTGGACGATAAATGATTTTCCAGCTTATGGAAATTTAGCAGGTTGCACAGTAAAGGGTAAAAGGGTATGTCCTGTTTGTGGCGTTAATACATGCTCAATATGGTTACCATTTAGTAAGAAGTGTGCATATTTAGGCCATAGGCGATTCCTTGATCCTAATCATGAATATCACCAACGAAAAAACTTGTTTGATGGAACTATAGAGACTAGGCAAAGACCTCCAAACCGGTGCTCAAGTATTTGATATGTTAAAGATATTTGCAATGATTGGGGAAAAAACCAAAGGAGGAAGAGAAAAAGAAAGAAAAAAGGAAAAGAAAAAGGGGAGATAAGAAGAAAAAAGGAAGTCAGATGTGGAAGAAGAAGTCAATTTTCTTTGATTTGCCTTATTGGCAGCTAAAGTTTAATCAGAAACAAAATTGCTTCTTCTTTTCTATCTATGTAATCAATACTTTATTATTAATTAGTTATAGTCTATTTTTTGTTTTCTTAGGTACTTCCTTTGCGCCACAATCTAGATGTAATGCATGTTGAAAAAAATATTGGTGAAAGTATTCTTGGTACGTTACTTGATATTAAAGGAAAATCAAAAGATGACATTAATTCACGTAAAGATCAAGAAGTACTTGGTATTAGGAAAAAGTTACATCCTATAGACATGGGAAGCAAAGCATTACTTCCAGCCGCCCTATGCACCTTAACTGATTCAGAAAAAGAGATCTTTTACAATAATGAGGAATTTGAAAGTACCCGACGGCTGTAGCTCAAATATTGGAAAATGTTTTGCAAAAAAAAACAGAATTTCAAGTCTAAAGTCCCATGATTATCATGTTTTGATGCAACAACTATTGTCTGTATCACTGAGAGGACTTCTACCTAAAGGGACAAGGAATGCATTACTACGACCATGTTCTTTTTACAACGACATTTGCCAAAGAGTGCTTGATAAAGATAAATTAGAATCCATCGAGAATAAGGTCACATTAACACTATGCGAACTTGAGAGATTTTTTCCTCTTCTTTTTTTGACATCATGATTCATTTGATAATACATTTAGCGAAGGAAGCAAGAATTTGCGGACCAGTACAATATCGGTGGATGTATCCATTTGAGAGGTAAAATTTGGCATTAGTACCTTTAGTAGTTAATAATATATGTGCTTATGAAAATATTTTACTTATGCATCTTGATTATAGATACATGAGAACACTGAAGGGGTATGTTAAAAATCAAGCACGGCCTGAAGGATGCATAGTTGAGCGCTATTCTGCTGATGAATGCATGAAGTATTGTGCAGGATATATTAATGGTGCATTAGAAATTGGACAAAGGAAAAATAGAAATGAAGTGGAACAAAGTGATTCCATACTCGAGGGGCGTCCTATTTCCAAAGGAAAACCTATGGTAGTCACTAAGGAGGTGATTGATGCTGCTCATCGGTACGTGTTGTTTAATACCGAGGAAGTGGAGCCTTATATAAAGTAAGCATAAGTTCAATTCAACTAATGTGTGAAATAAATTAGATTTTGACATGAATGTTTACGTATATAGGTGCACAATGAGTAACTAAAACTTTTGCATCCCTGGCTTTCACGAGATGATTTGGAACTTTCAAAGCTACATTCAGAGACTTTTAGTCATTGGTTTAAAAAAAAGGTTGACATTGTTATATATTTTAAGATGGATAAGTTCGACATAGAAGTATAACATTATGCATTTTCAGGTTCAAGATGATAGAAACACATCTGATGTTAGTGAACTAATAAATTGGCTTTCATATGGACCTTGCCATCAAGTAATTTCTTATACCGGCTATATAATTAATGGTCGTCGTTTTCATACTAAAGACAATGATAAATATACACAAAATAGTGGTGTTTCCATTGAGGCAAGTACTGTTCGTATGGATAGATCCATTGAGAAAGTAATATATTATGGTGTTTTGCGTGAGATTTTGTTGCTTGACTACCGGCAGTTTCAAATTGCCTTGTTTAAGTGTGATTGGGCAAATATTGATCGTGGAGTTAAGGTCGAAGATGGATTTACGTTAGTCAATTTACATCAATTCGAAAATCAATTCGCAAGCGACCCTTTCATCTTGGCAATGCAAGCCGTACAAGTGTTTTTTTGTAGAGAAAGTAGTTTTTCAAATTGGTATGTTGTGCTAAGAGCACCCCTAGAGGTTTTCATGAGTTGGAAAGCTATGATGAGGAGGATGAGTCAAGTAGCAAACCGGTAGATGAGTCACTACTTGATGATAGAGATGTCGATGATGGTGATGAAAGTTATATAAGGAAGGATTGTGATGGTATTTTGGTATGATATAAGCATCCTTTATTGATATTTGTGTTACATGTAGTTATATTCGTAAAGAATGTAATTATACAGTTTTATGCATAGTTATATTAATTAATCATGAATTATTAACTATGAATTATTAATCATGAATTATATATGTTATGTTTTTTTTCTAGGTTCCTCCCTTAACAGAAGATATTTGAACTTGAAGCATCAAGAGTAAAATGGAGCAACATCAAAGAGAGGTAAAATATTAAAATTTTAATATGCACTTCAATTTTTTTAAACTGACATTTCTTCAATTTTTTTAAACTGACACTTCAATTAAAATGGAGCAACATCAAAGAGAGGTAAAATATTAAAATTTTGTCTTCTTCTTCTCAGTAAAAAAAAGACAGAGAAACTCAAAAAAACATTTTGTGTTTACGTTTGTATGCCACATAGTTTACATTTCATCTCTTGTTACAAATACACTGCACTTTGCTTCCAGGCTCTCTTAATTAATCATGAATTATTAACCATGAATTATTAATCATGAATTATATATGTTATGTTTTTTTTCTAGGTTCCTCCCTTCACAAAAGATATTTGAAATTGAAGCATCAAGAGTAAAATGGAGCAACATCAAAGAGAGGTAAAATATTAAAAATTTTAATATGCACTTCAATTTTTTTAAACTGACATTTCTTCAATTTTTTTAAACTGACACTTCAATTAAAATGGAGCAATATCAAAGAGAGGTAAAACATTAAAATTTTGTCTTCTTCTTCTCAGTAAAAAAAAAAGACAGAGAAACTCAAAAAAAAACATTTTGTGTTTACGTTTGTATGCCACATAGTTTACATTTCATCTCTTGTTACAAATACACTGCATTTTGATTCCAGGCTCTCTTAATTAATCATGAATTATATATGTTATGTTCTTTTTTCTAGGTTCCTCCCTTAACAGAAGATATTTGAACTTGAAGCATCAAGAGTAAAATGGAGCAACATCGAAGAGAGGTAAAATATTAAAATTTTAATATGCACTTCAATTTTTTTAAACTGGCATTTCTTCAATTTTTTTAAACTGACACTTCAATTAAAATGGAGCAACATCAAAGAGAGGTAAAATATTAAAATTTTGTCTTCTTCTTCTCAGTAAAAAAAAAAGACAGAGAAACTCAAAAAAAAACATTTTGTGTTTACGTTTGTATGCCACATAGTTTACATTTCATCTCTTGTTACAAATACACTGCATTTTGCTTCCAGTTAGCAGACAAATTTCAGTCCACATATCCGATAATACTAGCTGCCTTCTCTTTATTCTGTTGTGTTCTACAATTGTATTTGTCTTCACTTGCCCTTCTTTTGAGGTTTTATTCATCTCTGATTTTTGAAATGCATAACTTTCACTCTTCTATTTTGACAGTTTTTTTCTCGAATTTCCTCGATCAGCTTCTTTAGTTCCCCTATATTTTTTTGAAGATCATGAAACAAATTAGTTTTTGCAACGAGAAGAGTTATGCCACATTCTTGAGTGTTTTAACCCTAGTCAGTTCAGACCTTAGTCCAAGACCAACATTCTTTGTCGATCTTTTAGTTTTGGAGGCTTCATGGGACCGCTGGGGTATACTAATCTTTTTGAATGGTGGGGGTTGATTCCTATTGACCCTGAAATGATTAACTTTCTTGATACCTCCGATACATAGAAAATTCCACTAAATATATATTTGACAATGTCGGGGTAATATTGACTGAGTGATGAGTTTTCTAGTGAAACCGATGCGATGTTGACTGAGTGACAAGCATTAGATTTAACTACTTCTGTATACAGCATGCAGATATATATTGCAAAATTTTGAATTACTTTGGAAATTACTATGCTCTGAGGATTATATTTTAAATGAAGGGTTGAAATAAATATTTTGAACATTCTGATTTAAGTAGTTCTGAAAACGATAATTGTTTCATATTAACATTATAGCTCAGTGAATGTGACTTACATGATATTACAAATTTAAAAACCTTTGCAAAACTGTCTAGAACATATATATACAAGTTTATGCCAGTTCAATTATCAAAACACAGTACCCTGAAACTTTATTCTCGTTTTTTCTAAAAGTACATAATGTTCTGCCTTTTTTTTATAACAGAAGCATAACCTTCTTTATCAAACTTTGCATGTATGCTAATTTCAGATATCAAAGGTAGCAGCGAGATATGCAAAGAGGCAATCCTTAGCTGCAGTTGCAACTTTAAATGCAAAAGATAAGCATGCTGGTGTGAAAATCAATAAAACAAGACATGTTGATGCAAATCATCCTCTTCAAAGTTTAAACAGCAATATTAGAAGATCCCCTCGAAAGCGTACTAAAATGCAGCCTCCACCCGATAAAATCAAGTCTTCAAAGCTCAATCCTGTCCGTACTGGAATGCAGCCTCCACCCGATAAAATCCAGCCTTCAAATCTCAATCCTGGCCCTAATTCAACTGGATCTCCAAATATCACTCCCAACTCCATGGATGCCTCGAACAACCTAGATTCTAATGATGATATTCAACAAAAGACGGCAAGGGAAAAAAGAGGGAAGACGATGATGACTTGTATGCGGAATGAAAATGCTGAAATTGAATTCAACGAGCGAGGTCAACCAATAGGCTCTAACTCCAAGCACTTATCATCCTGTCTTGGTACCTTAGCAAGAGAGATGATACCTTTACGATTTCAGAGTGGAAAAAAGTCGACGCAAACTTAAAGAAAGATTTATGGACTTGTATTCAGGTGTGAAAAATGTGCTGAGAACTTTTTTATGAACAACTGGCCAGATGGAAATTTTAATACAACATGATAACTTATTTATAAAGTGGTGGGTGGTTATATGCACAAATTTCTACTTGTACTTATTTATCGTCTATTTTTATGTCATATAATTGATTCAAACCTGTAATGTAAACATTCATAAACAATGCAACAACTATAGCTTACAAACCTGCAATGTTTCATACTTACAATTTTCGACTACAGCCATCATAAGTATCTGTTCTAAAATCAGTCGCATCACATTATTCACATTAAAAGGAACCCCGTGAAAATTCCTACACTCTCTGTTAGACTCTCTGTTTTGGTAAATTGTGTCAAGTATGACTTGTTTTGGAGTTAATTGTAGCTTTATCCACGATAAAATGTTAGTAACAAATCAGTTATAATCATAAGGAGTTGAGTATCTATTGGATTATTGCTAATTGTTATGGTATCACCATCTCACAATAAGCAGCCAAATCTTAATGTTAATATAAGTTGTGAATTATTTTGCATAAGTTAGTATAAGTTGTGAATTATTTTGCATACTGTTTTATGTGTATGGAGCAATACAAATAGAAATTTGTGCATTGACATTGTAGACATCCATATCCAACAAATGCATGACTAATGAATATCAATGCTAATTACAAAATTGTATGAAATTTGAACATTAACATAAACATGTACCTTATTTGTTACCTTATTTTTGTTGTGCAGTCAAGATTCATGGTGGATGAAGCATACAAGGGTTTAATGTTTAAGATGTTGGGATTACGATGGAGAGAGGCAAAGTCGAGGTTAGTTTCCGCTATTAAAGTAGCTTCTACTTGTCCCGACGCTTCCTCTAGGCTAGCGATGCTAAAACCGGATACTACAGAAAATGTTCAAGAGTGGAACGACTTTGTTAAAGAAAAATTGTCGGAGAAATTTAGGGTAACAAGTTATATTTTATTCATTATAATTTTTTTAACTATACAGATCTAAATATAAATATGTTATCCCTGCATATTTTATTCCTCTAGGCTGAACATGCATAGTTTATTAATGAATTTCTCCTACGTAGGAAACTAGCAAAAAATTCAAAGCAATGAGAGATAAAAATAAAATTCCACATACAATGAGCAGAAAGGGATATGCGAGATTAGCGGAAGATATGGTAAGAAATGCATGTACGTTTACATCAATAATTTTTTTCTTTGGTTCGAATTCGTCTTCTTACTATTATTATTTGCAGAAAAAAGAAACTGGAATATCAAACATTAGCAGAGATGAGCTATGGTGCAAAGCCCATACAAAGAAAAATGGAGACCCACCAAATTCCGTTGTTGCCGATTGCATCGTAAGTTTTTTTTATTCTTTTGAGATAGGAGATATTTATTCAATAGTTTATTCATATTTCTTTTTTCTTGAAATGGTCTATTTTAATTTGTAGGCTAAGATAAAAGAGCAGAGTAGTGCTCAGAATTCTCATGGAACAACATCAGTAATTGGAGATGGAGTGTCACATGTTTTTGGAAATGAACATAGGGGAAGGGTGAGGGGATTGGGGTTTGGTGTAGCACCATCTCAAATAGGTGTTTATGCACATAATTCAAAAAAGGTGGCTGCATTGGAAAATCAAGTAATAGTTCAAAGGGATATGTTAACTAATTTGGAGGCAAGAGTAGACTACTTGACTAATTTGAGCATGACAGTAAGTTTATAGTTAATTAGCTATTGTTAATAAATATGTGATATGTGCTTATGAATTACTAAGTATTCTCTTGTACTTTTACAGAGAAGAAATGATAATGTGGCAGATATGGAGATGCCTCAGACTCATACACCTCAGGTTAGAATATATAAATAATCATGATTGCTTGCTTAACATGCTTGTCGTTTCCTTGAAACAGAATTACTAGAACATGATTGCTTACTTGACATGCTTGTCGTTTCCTTTAATTACTTGCTTGACATGCTCTTTTTGGTTGTGGATATGATTTTGTTGTTTAAAATGCCTACCTGTTTGGCTTTCCTTTTTTAACTTTGGATTTCTAAAAAAAAATCAGTAAATCATATATTAATGATAGTGTAGTAGTGCTGTGCATATGAAAAGCATGCTCTTGCATCATCTAATATATTTTTTGCTGTTATTTGGAGCAAGGAGCAGAGGTGTTTATAATAATAAGAGCAAATTTGAATCTTCCAAGTATTTTTTTGTTGTTTATAATAATAAGAGCAAATTTTCAGATATCCAGTTATGCATTTTAATAGACTTTATGTTTAGATCTTTTCAAATTAATTTTTCTAAATAGTCTATATTATGATGTTTATTTTTTGTGGATAATATATATTAGATGTGCCGCTGACAAAATTAGAAAATGTTCAATGGTTCCCTTCCATGATAGATAGTATACTTTATAAAATTAGTCAAATTACACCTTATCATTTAGTTTAAAAATATTAATGTTCCTAAGTTTTTTTTTTCAGAGTCATTTCAACTACTGTTATGGTCTGTAGATTTATGTATATGCTTTAAATTTGGTTTGTAAATATGCTTAATGTTGCACTTCTACTTTCTCATAAAGTTGGGAGTTCATCGAGTATTTTGATGCAAGTACACAGGCGACTGTGTTTGAAGAAAATTATATGTTGTTTATCAAATGGATAGCATCATTCAGCATGTTGTCCTATTCTGCATTGAGTGACGCTTAGTTTGTTTTATTTTTAAACCAATCAATTTTTCGATATCAGAAACCAGCTGTGCATGTTAGTAGATAATAATAAAAGGTAAAAAAATAATCAAATTAAACGCTGGATTAATTGCTTATTGCAAAAGACTGATTAAAAAATAAAAAGGAAAAAGGAAAAAAATCGATCATTTTGATTACTTACGTATCAAAAACTGGATTATTTTCTTTATCTTATACCAACAATAGAAATTTAATTTTTGACATTGTCCATAGTAAATAAATTGATTTTTATACATCATAATAAATTGAAATTTGCAGTATCATGTTTACATTGGCAAAGCGTCTCCAAGTTGGTTTCCGTTAGCTTGATAATAAAGTTTATAAGTCGTCTATCAGAAGGGATTTGTAACTGCACTTTGAACCATGACTAAGTCGTAGTTGCATGAATCAACCATGGACAAAAAATTTAACACCGATGGGACAAATTTGTGTTTTACAAGTAAAAAAAAAAAGATCGAAAGCAGTAATTTCCAAAGGAACAAATGAAATATGCCATTGCAAGCAAATTTTTTATTTATTTTTATTGATGAATGATAAGCCTTTTATTTTATATTGCCAAAACCGTTAAAAACCAATCATAATAATAAAATAAAATAAAAGCTTAAAAAAACAATCTATTGGGGTCTACCAAGCCATTGGGGGAAACATCAACTTAAATTTTGATGCTCAGATTCATTATCAAAGTCAGTTGCTAAATGATGAGGAAAAGGATGCAACTAGTATTAAATGCAATAGTGAATTACTCATGACGTGAACAAAATTAAGAGGCCTGGCCCATGTTTGGCAACATGCATGCTCTAACTGAACTTATTTACAACAAGTTTGGTGGACCAGTAGCACAAATGTAGCAAATACAAACACCTTCATGATTACTGTTTGGTTTCAGGTAGTTGTTTCTCCCTGTGCAGATATGAAACAATAGTAGACTAGATCAGACATTTTTGGTGGCTTTAAATAAACAAGAATTCATATTGCAAAAGATTTATGTTTAGCCGCCTCCTTCACAAATATATCTGTATCATTTAGAAACTTTTAAATAGGCTTACATAGTTAGGTGCGGTGCAACTCTGGTACTCACTTCCAGATGCCTGAGTCACGTTTGATAGCTTTGTGTCGAAGTTAAACACCGAAACACAAGTAAATTGATGGTTTAGTTTAGAAATATAAGAAGAGGTTCAAGTGTAGAAGAGCGTTTGATATAGATCTAGATTATCACCAACTGTAAAAGATCTGCAGCATTGCAGAGGGTGACAATTATTGCTAGTAGGAAGAGAACCTAGAGTGATTTGGCTGTAGTTGTGCGCATTTGATCTGTAAAAATTGAAATTTTATATAAGTTGATGTTTGTGTTGGTTAAGACGCTCTTATAAATTCTATATTTCAGTGTGTGTATATCAGTGGGAAGAAGTACACAGGCATTGGTATGTGTAGAGAGGTGCACTGATAGGAAATGAAGATGGAAATGGTTAGTCGGGCAGCAGTTTTATGTAGAGGAGGAGTGATAGTAAGTGGAGTTGTTGATGAATTGTCGATTGTTGTTGTTGTTAGGTGATGAAATGGTTTGTATTGAATGGTAGCTGGTGATTTGCTAAAGTTGATGTATTAGGACAGAGGTATGCAGTGAAATGATAGTAAGAGGGTGGTTGAAGTTGATGATGGAATGGGACAGAGGTATGCAGCGGTTAGACGAAGTTTGTCGAGGCAATGAGTGTGCAGAGGAAGGTATTTGAAAAATGTTGATAGTGTTTGATAGGAAAAATTGATTACAGAAAGAGGTGAAAACTCTTTTGAGTGATATGAAGTGTGGCAAGTTGTGACTGGGTAGTGATTAAGTGGCTGATTGATATGCAGAGGAGGGATGTGAAGTGTTGCAAAGAACATGGGTGATGGTTAGGAATGGTGATAGGTTGTAGCAAGGCAGAAGTGAATGTTAATGGAATGATGTGCATTCTTGTATGGCTGAGAGAGGGGAGGGTGTGAGATGATCAGTGATGAACAGTGTTGTGTGTGTGGGAAGGTAGTGGTCAGGTGAGTGGAGTGGTAGTTGGAACTGTTGATGACAGAGAGGAGGTACTTTCAATGTAACAGAAAATTAATCTGTTTGTAAATGTAAATCAAAGAAAATATTGTAAATATAAAAAGGAACTATAATGCATGTTTATGTGTGTGTATGTATGTATGTGTGTGTGTGTGTGTTTTCATATGTGTATGTTTTTAAAAAAAAATTGCAAATGCAAACCAAACAAAAACAAGAAGCATGCACACAAAATCAAGTCACACAACATACTAACACACAACAGATGTATATTTTTTAAATGGAAGACAAAAACACAAAACAAATACACAATAAAATCAAACGAAAATAACAATGATATACAGGTCCATATTAAAACCTTAATGCAAATCTATTTGTAAGTGTGTTCACATTTTTCAGTTTGGGTGCACTGTTCAGCTTGGGTACATTGTTCGGAACTCTTTTAAGTTTACTGTTTTCTTCTTTTGATTTATCCGTCTTTTATTCATGGCTTGAAACATTTTTGGGCTTTGCTTTAGGTTTACTGGTAGGTGTTGACTTCCGAGACGGTAACTTTTCCAGTGATTTTTTAATGGTAACTTCACCTGATCATGATTATCATATATTCTAAAGTCAATTTTTTTTTCTTGCAGTCACACCGCGATAGCAATAATACGCAGCAGGTTCAAGATCAGCAAGAACGAGTTATTGTGGATGGTTTGATGAAAAAAAAGTGCAGGCTATTGAGTTGGGAGAAGAACGTAGTTGCAGAGGGGACAATAGCAAGCATTGATCCTGATGCGTCGGTACATTTTGTAAAGCTTGGAGCAGAATCTTGGAAAGTATGGGTGGATGTAGCGGTGGAACCAGAAGCTTTTTTATTTAGGCCAAATTCAGAGATGTCCACTATTAAAGAGGCCGTTGGATCAACCGTCGTGTGGTACAAGGACTTTATATCCTTAGTCTAGTATGATTATACTTAGAACTTGATATTTATAGCCGATTGTTATGTATTAATGCTTTATGAATTTGGGAGGTAAACTTATCTGACTTTTTGGAGTGTTGGAATTTTATGACTATCTTTTAGTCTTTTCGCATGTAATTTTGGTTGTTTGTGCGTAATATTTATTAATGTTAAATTATTCATTATTTGTATGGATGTGCTACCTATATGTTGCTGTATTTTTTTTTTAATTTGCTTTTTTTCTGCAACGGTCAAAGGGCGTTGTGTTACACTCTATTACAATGGTCAATAACCTTGTAAAAATCATTTTCACAATGGTCATTTGCGCCTTGTATTAAAGTCTATAACAACGGTCGAAAACCGTTGTCAAAATATTTTTTACAACGGTTAGGGAATGTTGTGAAACATGCTATCCATCTTTTTGCAATGGGCAAAGAAGCTTGTATTATAGTCTATTACAACGGTCGACGACCATTGTAAAAAAGATTACTACAACGGTCGACGCCTTGTATTAAAGTCTATAACAACGGTCGAAAACCGTTGTCAAAATGTTTTGCAACGGGCAAAGAAGCTTGTATTATAGTCTATTACAACGGTCGACGACTGTTGTAAAAAAGGTTACTACAACGGTCATTACAACAATAACTTCCCATTGTAAAATATGGGTGACCTATTACAACATCGCCTATTACAACGGTCGCATGCCCGTTGTGGAAAACATATTACAACGGGCTTTGCCCATTGTAGAAAGCCTGTTTTGTTGTAATGAGCACTACTCTCAGATGATCTTCATGCTTCCTTTCATCTTTCGAGTACACCAGAATGTCATCGATGAATACCAATATGAACCTATCCAAGTGTTCTTAGAAAACTTGGTTCATTAAATTCACGAAGAAAGCAGGTGCATTCAACAACCCAAATGGCATCACTAACCATTCATACGAACCTTGCCTAGTTCAAAATGTTGTCAAACGAATGTTGTCCTCTACCACTCTCAACTGATGGAACCCCATCGTCAAATCCAATTGGAAAAATACCATGGCTCCACTCACCTGATCGAATAGATCATTTATTCTCGACAAATGGTACTTATTCTTGATTGTCCTTTTGTTTAGCTTACGGTAGTCGATGCACATTCTAAATGATCCAACTGGCTTCTTCACGAAAACCACGGCCGCTCCCCAAGACGAACTGCATGGTCTAATAAAATTTCTCCCTTTTAGATCCACTTGTTGCACCTTCAATTCTTTCATCTCAGTCGGTGTCATCCTACTAGGTCGTTTACTGATAGATTCAGCTCCGGGAACAAGATCTATCTGAAACTCAACAGCTCATTTTAGAGGCAGTCCTGTGATTGGCTCAAAGACATCTACATACTCTCTTGCAACTCGAACCTGACTTAGCTCTTCGCCCACTTCTACAGCACTTAACAAAGCACAAACACTTCAGTCAGAATTCTCTACCTAGAAGATGATTCGGTTATGACTATCTAGGTGTCTTACTGATATTTCCCCATCCTGGCAAAGCACCCGAGCATCATATCCACCTAACCAATCCATTCCCAAAATGATCCTAAAATCTACAAAATCATGAACATACAGACTGCATGTAAACATATGACCTAACAAATCAAGTTTCAACTGATCACATCTCATCCCTAACGTTACATACCCTTCTACTGGATACGCAACCTTAAGGAAGAAACAAGGTGGGTGGGTTCTAAGCATAACCTATCAACTAGATTCTTAGATATAAATGCATATGATGCACCGGTATCAAACAATATCCTAATTGGAATACTCTGAATAAAAAATGTACCTTCCATAACAGTCTTCCCTTTTTTAGCTGCAGCTAGCTTAGCAGATGATGGTCCAACAGCAAAAAAAATTCCCTTGTCCGCTCTAACTATTTTTGGACATTGATTCTTATAATGCCCAAATTGGTCACAGTTGTAGCATTTCACATACTTCTTATCCCCAGTCTTCTTCCCTTTGCCTGACCGGCACTCGTTTGCAAAATAACCCTTCTTGTCAGTTTTGTAGCAGACTAATCAGCTTTTGCTTTCTTAGTTGTATCTACCTTCTAGGCTCCTTGAAGAACGTCTTTTCCTGAGGACTCAGCATCAATGCTGACTTAACAACCTCATATATAAATCTCTGTTCAAATCTCCTTCGAAAATCAACCAAAGTCAACTCTTACTCTGGAACTCCGGCAGTCACACTATTCCACCAGTAAAGTGCTGACCCTTGCAACTACCTAGAGGCCAACCTTCTCTTTTGCTCATCTTCTAAACCCAGATCAACAAATATTCCTTCGTAGTGCAATATCCAATTCTCTACTTCGATAACATCCTCTGTTCCTATAAATGGCTTTCCACCCAAACTGGTGTAGTCTTTATTCAGCTTAGCATAATTATTTCCAACTGGAACCACAAGATTAGCTCCTCCAATACTCCCAGTAACACCAGTAAAAGCTCCAGTTTGCGTCAAATTAGCAAAGAACTTACACATCATCCTCGCATCAATTGGCGGATTTCCAACACCCACATTGTCTTCCACATTTTGTTTAGCGTTAGCCTGTCGACCTTAGTTCCTCTGGCTGTTAAGTCAAGCATTTCCAGCAGTTGTGGTGCTTCCTCCACCTAGATTTCCTCTTCTGTTTCCTACTTCCATATATTCTTTCTCCTAAATCTGTATATGAGCCTTAGTAAGATACAAATGAACGGTCGAAGAGAGAGGGGAATACGAACATATATACATATATGAAATACAAGTACGTTACTTAGCATTTACCCAAAACCCGATCAAATTTTTGATTCATTTGATTATGTTTCAAAAAGCTTTTAGGTTTAGTTTCTTTTAAAGTTTCATAAACCTATGCTCTAGTAACAACTTGTAACATACCCCTATTTGCAGGACCAAAACTAAAGGCTAAGGATGCTACAATCATCCATAGTTATTAATTTTTGGTGATCAAATACGGCGGTGTTAGATTCATTAATACAAGGAAAAACATGAATATGGAAAAGTTTTAAAACATCAAAAAAATCACTTTCACTTTAAAACATTTCCAATTCAATACATAATCTCACACTCGTCAACCTCGTTCGGAGAAAATGTATTTATTTCAACATACGCCAAGAGTGACATATGAAGATGCCCCCTTGGATGATCAGAGTATATACAGGCAATTTTACAACTTTATCATTACAAATAACACAACAGAATCAAATAAAAGAGAAATCTAAATAGCTATCATTCCTTCTACATATCCCCTGAAGCTTTATTCTTCTAATAAGGTACTTGAAAACCTCAACTCTTAAACTACTCAAAATCAATTGAGTACTCGAGAGTTTAAGAGAAAAACAAAAACTTCGAGTCAGACAATAGCCCAGTATGAACAATAATTTACCATCTTAAATCATTTAGATATCTAGTAAGACCACGCCGCTTAGCGGAATTAGCGGAACAGATTTTCCCTTACTAGTTTCCTTAAACCTTTTCAAAACCATATACTACGCTTCTGCAACCACAATGGTTAAAACAACTCAAAATAGTATGATACGATGATATGCAAAACAAATGAATCAATTCTAGATTAATCATTCCCATTCATTTTAATTATTTGTCATAGTTATAGTTTCTAGGATTACCATTAACCTAATAATTTTGATGGGCTGACTAATAACTGGTTAAATGATAAGGACTCAATCTAATTATATAGTTTTTATAGGATCACTATGAACCTATTGGTAACTCTAATATCTTTTCTTTTATCCTAGTTTTCATGGGTTGGCTAGGAATGAATAATGATCAATATCTTTATCTTTTCTCCTAGTTCTCATGGGCTGACTAGGAACCTATTGACATCTGTTAATATCTCAATCCGGATATAGTTTTTATGGGCTAACTACAAACCTACTGGCCCCTGCCAGTACCAAATCATAGTTTTCATGGGTTAACTATGAACTAGTCCATCTGACATCTTCATTTATACATAGCTTTCATGGGCTAACTATGAACGTATTAGCCCTTACCAATATCTTTTCCTTTAATATTTTAGCATCATATATTCTGGTCTTCCTGACCTCCTAGATTTAATTCTACTCATTTAGGAGTTAACTTAATTTATATTCACTACTGGGTCAACCTAGCTAATTATTCTGCTATGGGTCCATTACAATGTGAACACACACACACACACACACACACACACACACACACACACACATATATATACACACACACACACATAAAGAAGCAAACACAACAACTTGGCTAATCCCTTTAACCCTTTAATCAAAGAAAACATCTTCAAAGACTTCTTTTCAAAATACTTTATTAATTGTCCCATGGTTTTCTTTTAAAATGAGATTGGGTTATTTATTTTGAATAACTAAGGCTTTCGAAACCTTCAAAACCTTGCTTTCGACCTCACTGGATAACCTCCTTCGAAAGCATATAAATCTCTTTTCAAAACATTAGACCCTTGCCTTTCGAAACACTTTAAAACTTTTCTTTTGAAACCTTTCAAATGTAATAAAGTATTACTTAGTAACACTTAGAAGCATAGCTTCGAAACCATTAAAAGTACCCCTTTCGAAACCTTTGGAAGAATTCCTTTCGAAACCACTTGGTTATAATTAAAATATCATTTGGGACAAAGTGAATATACATGAAAATATCTCTTTCGAAACCATTCTTTATCACATAAAATTTTTGGGGAAAACATGATAGTACCGGCACCATTCCTTTCAAAAGCTTCAAAACATTTAAGCAAAACACCGAAGGAAATCTTCGAAACCCCCTTATGAAGCCATTGCCTTCAAAACCCATGAACGATTTCGTAAGCATTTAAGAAGTGGCTTAATACATCTTTAAAACAAACACTACCTTATGAAAGCATTGATAACTTTAATACACTCGAAAGGCAAAAGAACGGTAGTAGGGTTTCGAGTAGTTCGAAACACCTTCTTTTGAAAGCATTTATTTACAACTAAAGGAATTCATTCGAAATCCCTTATTTTCAAAATAGAAAATGATAAGACCTTTGAAAGCTGTTAGAAAACTCCTTTCAAAAACATATGTTTTGACAAAGTTGAAAACTTTAGTAAAGCAAATCAAGCACTTAACTTTTCAAAACAAACTAAGGTATCGACCCTATTGGAAGCAACGCTTTTGAAACCATGTCTTCCCCCTTTCCTCCAATCCACTACGTACCATCTTAGTGATACCTTGTGTATTGGTTTTGGCTTAGTGGGGTTTAGACATGATCAAAGGTGAAAGGTAAGAGTAGAAAGGTACCTCTTATAGAGGCGAAACCTGTTTTTTCTTGGTATATTCTAGTTAAATGCCAAATTAAGTAATTTATATCAACTAACTTGCCTACATGTAAACACGTAATTGGTTGCCTCAATTTTTTATATACTTTATAAAAATTACCGCCTCTTTACTTATAGATAAGCATCAAGATTTATTTTTGTAGATAAGCCCTTCCATTAAAATACAATTAAATCATTTAGATCCACCTCACCAAATAAATTAATTTTTATAGTAAATAACTTAAGAAAAATCCCAAAAATGTTTAGAATTCATTTTAATCATATTATCCGACACATCAAAAATTTAGACCCAAATCCTTTATATAATTCCTGAAATAAATTTCTAAACCAGTTGACAATATTTTCATTCAAAAATTCATATTAATCTTTCCATAGCTTGAAAAATTATCAAAATTAAAACCCAACTCCTAAATCATGTTTTTTTATAACATATAATTTTTCCATGGCATTTAAACATCAATTTCAATTGGTTTTTCCCTAAAACCCTGTGAGGGCAAAACCGTTTGAATCTTCATTTAAACAATCTTGTTTAAATTAAATAGATTTTGATTCAAGCATATCATCATCCAAATATCATATAAACGAAATTAATCTTAAATCCAAAACATATATTCATAAAATAGAGATGAGATTATTATTCACCTTGATTATGATATAGAAATTGGATTGAGATTGATTCCCCTTCTTTAATTTCTTAGCTTCACATTGAATTTCTCTTCTTTTTCTCCTATTAATGGCTGGCTTTTCTTCTTATGTTAAAGTTTTATTTTTGTGAAAATGAAGAATGAACATGAATGGCTAAGTGGATATATATATATATATGTATATATATATATGTATATATATATATGGGTAAAGGTTAGATGTAGCTAATTCCTATTATGCCCTTATATAATTTTATTAGCCTATAAACCATTCTTAAGTCCATTTAAATTAATAAGCATAGCCACTTAATATTTATTCAAATCTCAATCCCCTTATCACTTAACATTTACATTATTCTATTTATTTTATCTAATTAAATCTCTTGAATAATGTTATTAAAAATAGGGGTGTTACACCAAACTACTCCTGGTGTGACTTTAGATGGTGGTTCTCTTTTGCAAGTGCCTAGGATTGACTCCATCAAGCTTTACGAGGATTATTCAACTCTTGGAGGGAAGCCATTCTTGGGAACAGAACTAGTCATTAAAGTGCAAGATTAGATAGATACTTGTGAATGCATTTTCAAAGACATGGATGTGGAAGATGTTATGAAGAGGAAGTTTACTTCAATATAGTTATAGGGCTGAGCAATGAAATGGGAAAATGTTGTTGCAATTGCTACTCCAGAGCGTCAGATTTCTTAGGATCAGTTTAAGGCTAGATTTGAGGAGAAGTTCATTCCTACAGCCTAGAAGTCCAAGATGTTGAAGAAATTTGCCGAGTTAAAGCAAGAAGAGATGTCTGTTTCTACGTATGTGGTAGAATTTGATGCTTTGTCAAAGTACGGGATGTCTTTTATTGATATACCTTTGAAGTACAATGGGAAATTTTATCACTGGATTGGATGATCACTTGGAGAGAAGCTGGTGGACCACATTGAAGTTTCTTTTGAGAAGTTGGTTGAAAAAGCACTTAGACACGAGTGTTCATACCCAAAGAATAGGACTGCTATTGTTGCTGTTGCTAAGAAAAGGGAACCAAAACCACAACATGGCAGTGGAGCTAAGAAGAAGCGGAATGGAAAAATGAAGCAACAATAAGAAGGAAAAGGGGACTAGGAAAAGAGCAAGAGTGAGATTGTTTGTCATAATTGTAATGAGAAAGGCCACTATGTCAAGGAATGTAAGGCTCCTAGAAAGTGCTTTAACTATGATAAGCCAAGACACATTAAGAAGGAATGTCCGGAACCGCCTAAGGATAAATAGATTATGAAGGCATATGCTTTGAATATAGTCCCAACTTCATCTTTTGCTCCTCCTGCTAAGGATAAGGGGAAAGCAATGATTGCGTATGGTATGATTTCCATCCGAGATGTTTCTGTTAGAGTTCTTTTTGATACTGGAGCTTCACATTCTTTCATCTATGGTGATTTAATATGCAGAGTAGGCTTGAAAACCAAGATAGTAGACCGACCTTTGATTGTGGACAACCCTGTTGGAGGATCTACTAGTCTTTGGATGATTTGTTGAGGATTAGTTTTATCGAGTCATGGATGTTCTTTTGTTTGTGATTGTTTTGTTCTTAATTTTGCTGGGTTCGGAATTATTTTGGGAATGGACTGGCTTACGAGGTATGTGGATACTATGGATTGCGAGAAGCTAGAGGTGACAATTGGGAATGTGGAAGGGCGAAAGGTACTGATACGCTGCTTACCAGAGGATCGGGTATTAATCAGCTTTATATATTCACTTGAGAAACCACAAGAAGGATTGTCATCTACATCTATCGCTAGAGAGTACCCTAATGTCTTTGAGGAAGTGACTGGATTACTGCCACATATAGAGATTGAGTTTCGGATCGACTTAGTTGATGGAGCCAGACACATAGTGATGCCTTTAAGCCGTATCGCACCCAAAGAGCAAAAAGAGTTAGAGATGCAAGTGGGTGATCTGCTGAAGAAAGCAATTATTGTATTCGCAACTAAGGCGAATGGTTCTTTAAGGTTATGTGTGGGCTATCGTGAGCTGAACAAGGTTATAAAGAAGAATAAGTATTTGTTTCCATGGATTAATGACTTGTTTGATAAGCCGCATAGTGCAAAGGTGTTTTCTCGGATGGATTTGGCAATTGGATTTCACCAGTTGGGAGTAGCTAAAGAAAGTGTGCCTATTACTGCATTCCAAACACCTTCGGGTTTTTACGAGTGGTTGGTGATGCCTTTTGGGTCAACCAATGCTTTGGCAAATTTTGTGGATCTTTTGAATAGAGTCTTTAGGGATTAGTTGAAGAAGTTCGTGCTAGTATTCGTGGATGACATTTAGATTTACTCCAGAACTGAGGAAGAGCACAAGACACACTTGAGGATTGTTCTTGAGATTTTGAGAAAGAACAAGTTGAGAGCTAAGTTATCTAAATGTCACTTCAGGAAGGAAGAAATGAGATTCTTGGGTCATGTCATGTCAGGACAAGGAATAGCAGTGGATCTTGCAAAGGTGGCAGCGATCCAACATTGGAACCAGTCCAAGAATGCTATGGATGTGAGAAGTTTCTTAGGATTGGTAGGATATTACAGGCTTTTCATGGAGGACTTCTCAAAGATAACAACACCGTTAACCAAATTGACCAAGAAGAATCGGACTTTTACTTGGGTGCTAGATGTGAGCATGCATTTGTGGTTTTGAAGAAGATATTGACAAGTACAATTGTGTTAGTTATTCTGGAAGGAATGAAGAGATGACAGTATACACGGATGCTTGTAGCACTGGTCTTGGATCTGTGTTGATGTAGAAAGGGAGAATTGTCGTGTATGCTAGTCGAACGTTAAAATTTCACAAAGGAATCATCCAACCCATAACTTGGAATTGCGGAAATAGTATTTGCTTTGAAAATGCGAAGGCACTATTTGTTGGGAGAAACATTTGAGCTATTCACGGACCATAAATCTTAGAAGTATCTTTTCTCTCAGTAGGATCTTAATTTTCGCCAACAACGGTGGTTAGACTTTTTGGTCCCTTATGACTTTGATATGTCCTACACTCTAGGGAAAGGTAATGCAACGGCAGAAGCACTAAGAAGAAGACATGCTGGATTAGAAACTATGTTTCTTGAATGGAAACATATAGAGAATATAGCTGGATTTGATTTCAAACCACATTATGAGCTTGGGCCTGAGATGTTGGCAGGTTTATCGGTCAAACCTACTCTTATAGAAAGGATTGGTACTAGCCAGAAGCAAGATGCTAAGCTAATAGAGATCATGGCAGAGATTGAAATGGGAGTGGAATCTGAAGATGTGATGCAGTACGAGATTGACCGAGATGGTTGGCTTCGTAAGGGTAAGAGATTGGTTATTCCAGATGTTGATGGATTATGAGATGAAGTACTAAGGAACTTCCATTGTACCAGATTGACCATTCATCTTTGTGGTAACAAGAGACATAAACAGAACTTATTACTAGGATGCTATGAAGAAGGATGTTGGAAAATTCATCTCGAAGTGTATGAATTGTCAGTTAGTGAAGGCTGAGCAGAAGAAGCCTAGTGGATTGCTACAACCACTTGATATTCCCGAATGGAAATGGAAACAGATATCTATGGATTTTATAGATAGATTGCCAAAGACTAGAGCAGGATATGATAGTATTTGGGTAGTGGTAGATCGACCGACCACGAGTGCAAGATTCATATCGGTCATGTCTATCAAGATGGCATCCAAGTTGGTATAATTGTATGTTAAGTGGATTGTTCGATTCCATGGTGTGCCGAAGGTTATTGTAAGCGATAGAGACACGTTGTTTACCAGTGGATTCTGGAAGAGCTTATAAGAGATTTTGGGAACTAAGCCGTGAGTTGCACATGACACAGCTTATCACCCATAGATGGATGGCCAGACCGAGAGAGTGAATCAGATTTTGAAAGTTCTTCTTCGAGCTTATATTATAGATTTTGGAGGATCTTGGGAGGATCATTTTAATTTGGTAGAATTTGCATATAACAATAGTTATCACTCAAGTATTGGCATGGCACCATCTGAAGCATTATGGATGACCTTGTAATTCGCCTTCATTTTGGTGGGAAGCCGGTGAGAAGTCGATACTTGGACCTGAGATGATTATGGAGACTTTAGAGAAGATAGAGATCATTTAGCAATGAATAAAGACTACTTAAGATCGTCGGAAGAGTTATGCAGGTATGAGAAGAAAAGATTTGAAATTCTCAATTGGAGACATGATATTTGTTAAGATTTCTCCTCTGAAGAATGTTGTTTGGTTTGGTAGGAAGGGAAAGTTAGCACATAGATTTGTTAGACGTTTCTAATTATTGAGAGAATTGGGAAATTGGCTTATATAGTGGACCTACCTCCGAAGAAGGAGAGTGTGCACAATGTTTTTCATATCTCCTATCTACCAAAATTTGTGCATGACTCGGGTATTGCGGTAGCAGAAGAAAAAGAGGTTGAGCGAGAAGTATCAAGGCCTAGTAAGCAGCTTCGAATCAATGGGAATAAGATGAAACAACTTAGGAGTAAGATAGTTAGGTTAGTTAAGGTGCAATGGAGTGAGGATGATAGCTATTGTACATGGGAGACCGAAGAAAGCATGAGAACGGCCTATCCAGAATTCTTCGACTGGTAAGACCCATAGCCATATCTATTTGCACCATTGTATCTTATACTATTAGATTTGGCATGTCAGGGAAGGTTTATTTGCTATTGTTTGTGCATTGTTAGATGGTTGTTAGTGGCTGATAGGCATGCGAGAAAACCTTGGTTGCTTATGTTTGTTTAGGTATTTCGGGGGTGAAATTTCTAAAGAGGGGAGAACGTAACGACTCGTATTTTTCATAACGGAGGATCATAAAATATTTTATTTAATTCATTTATGGTCATATGATTCTAATATTTTAGGATATGGTTCTTAAGGATGTTTTACACATCATTTTTTCCAAATTTCTATGTGACCATTTTGCCCCTGGAGGTCTTATTTCGGCTATAACTTTTGATAGAAGCGAAATTAGATGCTCTAACATATTTCATTTCTTCGGGATGGTGGTTTTCCATACCGCAGAGTGGTCATATAGGAAAATCAGATAAGTGGTTCGGAAGTTATAGCAGTTATACGTTTTAAAATCTACTAGTCAAAATTAGAAAGGGATTAACGGGCCGAATTAGAAAGCCCATTAATCTAATTAGGTTTGGCAATAAATATGAGGTGAGAGAGACCATCTCAAAATTTGTCTCTCATTTGATATTAGCCTTATACCTTAACCCCTATCTAATTTGCCATTCATCTTATTAGATTTCATTTAAAATCGTCCCTAATTGCAGATTGGAGGCTTGATCTTCAACGAGGAGCTTGATTTCATCATTATTATTGCATCTTTATCCGATTTGTCGCCATTCGGGTTGGATCTTCATCATATTTCATAGGTTTGTTAGATTTGGTGAGTGTTTATGATCTCTCACTAGTCTATGATGGATTATATGTTGTAATTAGCTGATTATAGGCAAGGATTGTCAAATTAAGTTATAAATTGATTAGACTTAGTTAATTTCATATTTAGAATCCCTATATTAACCTAATTAAACATGTAATTGGGATTAGATCATTGGCTAGTGTCATTTATGTGTAATTGGCTATGAAATTTTATGTGTTACATTAAATCTATGCTAGAATTGTGATGGTAGATTAAATTGGATGATTTGTATGTTCATATTGGTTGTAATTGGATGATTTGCTATGTTTGATCCGCTGCTATGTTTGAATTTCTTGTTATGCTTGATTCACTTGCTAGCGTTGTGCATGTTTTAGGACTTAGGTTGGCGACCGGAGCATATCGGGAGCAAAGTTCATTGGTATTGCATGAAACTTGGAGGATAGGCTTTGGAGCACATTAGGAGGAAGTCTTGTGAATTGCACCACAATTGGAGCTAAGTGTATGGATCAGAATAGATCCGATTAGATCGGATAGGTACCGATTTGAATTTTGAGCTCCAATTGAGGTGCGATTCATAGGGAGAATAGAGCATGGGTTTTAGAGTTGCTCTATGAAGTTGGATCGAAGGATAGGCTAAGTGTTGAAGATTGGTTGTATCATCTTCGTTGGACCAGCTATAGTGCATAAAAGAAAAGGCCTAAAGGCTAAGAAGGATGGCTAATGGTCTATGGCATCTAGAGGGAGTGCACTAGAGGCTAGAAGAGAAATGGAGTCCAAAATAGTTAAGTATTTAGATCGGCACCGATCCAATTGAATAGAATAGGCACCGATCAAAATTATTGGCCCTATGGATGTGAGATCGGGGTCTAAGACATCAAAGGAAAGTGCATTATAGGTTGCAAAAGAAACAAAGCTAGAAATGGCTAAAGTTTTGAATCAGATTGGCACCACTCCAAATTATTAGCTCCATGGGTGATGTGATCCAGGGTGGAGACTCTAGGGTTGTAGTGGTGTGTTAGAAGAATTGGCTCATTGATTGCTTCTACGGTTTGGAATTATAACATGATGAAGTTTTGGCTCTTTGGTTGGGTGCTCGAATAAGGAGTAGGAACGAAGGAGTTGATAGACAGCTCGGGATGGAATAAGATTATGGTATAATGGACTAGATTGAGTGGCTGGACTCATGTCCAGAGATGGATTGGAATCGTGAAAGCTCTGCATATTTGGGAGTGCCAAGGAAATATTGATAACTTAGAGTGTTCTGGTTGTGTTCAAGCAGGGATACTATATGCGAGGGCACCCGAGGGATGGAAGCAGCAATTGTGTGTCCTAGACCTCTCTAAGAGGGTCTAGTGTCAGATAGTATGGAGGTACTGTAAGAGACAACCGCGTAGGGTTTTGGACCTGAAAGTACGTGGGAACACACTCGAGAACCGGGATTTCCATTAGTCTTTGGCAAGTGAGGATGAGGCCATACGAGTTATCACATATTCAAGGCTTTAGAAGATGATAAAGAAGAGATTGGGAATAGGATCAATGGAGGTGGCCTCTTAGATTCTTCTATCCTGTTCTGTTATAGTATCCTTTTGTCGTTTATTTGATTAGCATATTATATCTTATTATTATGTGCTAACTCTTTGGTTGCAGGATCATGTCAGGTATGGTTTTTGTACCTATTTAGTATCATATTTTCCAGTATAGCTTTTGATAGTAATTTACCACTTACATCAGACTATTGTCTGACCCAAGGTTTTATGTTTCCTCTTATCGTCTTGGGAACTCTTAAATGTGTAGACTAGATGACATGTTTGGAGTCGCAGCTGCTGTATGAAGATGAGCTTAGAGAAGCCATGGCATATTACTATATATTTGTAATTTTTGCTGTATGTTTCTATATACTCTAAGGGATGTAGTGAGGAAATGTTGTACTGAGATATTATGGAATTTGCACCATAACTCATGATTTAGTGGAGATGTTATTTTCATTTTTCATGGTTCACTATATTCTGTTGTCTATGTTCTATATTATATTTTATCCATACACTGTGAGATATGCAATAGGTTTTCTGCTTTAAATTTCAACCTTGATGATCGTTGCATATCAGCCTGGCATGTTCACAATGCTCTTTTAAGTCATTAAAGTGCGAGTGGTATGGGCAGTCGTCACAATTATGTACAAAAGTGTATTGTTTGTAATAATAAGAAATATGCCTAAAAGAAAGAGATGTACAAAATAGGGATATTTACCGTATTTTATACTGTCTATTTCAATAATAACAGAAAAAATAATTCCTTGTAATTCTAAACATAACACATGACCTATTTTAGATAATTTATGAAATATTACAGTGTTAACATTTTATTTTTGGAATATGTAATTCCAACACATTAAAATGTAGAAATCCTAAGAATAAGCCAAAGTATTGTAAGTAGAGATAATAACAATAATTTAATTGTCAATATAACATATGCAAATTATGATATGTTAGGAAAAAAACAATAAATGATGAGATATAAATAAAGTAATGGAGAACTAAGAAGTTATAGTGATCGAAGAAAGATAGTTAATAGATAAAAAGGAACACTAAGTTATATCTAATAGTGTTAAGTGGACGTTAAGCAGTAAAATATATTTAATCTACTAAATTAGAAACAAGCTTTAAAGGACATTAAATAGCATTAAAACAAGAAGTAAGTTATGTAAAAATAACTAATATGAATAGTTGAATATAAGATGTGTGGTAATTCAAAAAAATTATATATCCTCAAATATGCACTTATGATGGGTGTGAATTATTGGACCTAGCCAATTACTTAAATTAATTAAGAATGACATGGTTATTAGTAAGGGTTGGAATGCGAGGTCAGTAATGTTGCACAATAAAAGTCTGCAAACCAAAAAAGACTACCAACTATTGTGTATACATTGTACCGATGTGAGACATCTCCAACTGTAGGACCTGTGGGAATATGTGTTCGCGTATAGGTTAAGGGAATACACCAAAGTAGGGTTCGTCTTGGTTGAAGTGTTAAAGGGCCAAGTAGGGCCTACTTAAGTTCTTATAGGGGGTATGTTTTAAGTAACCAAGTGGGAATTTCCTTGATTGCATTAGAAAATCTAAATAGGACGGTGAGCGTAGGTTTGACGCTATGTCTGCAAGGGTGGTACCATATATGGAGGAATTGGGCTGTACACATAGGTCGAGAGCATCATCGTTCCTATAGCAGTCGGTAGAAAGACCCGGGTTATGCGTATACGAATTATACCTCCTACTTGTGTAGATCGCTTGTGGAACATGCATCGCCTCAAAGTTGTTTGTTAGTTTTTTTATGGTTAGGAGGAAGGGCTAGATAACCCCTAGATGAGTCCTTAAGACAAAGTATAATACTGTTAAATAGTTGTAATGTTGTTATTAGGCACTAACAGGAAGATCCTTGGTGTACAGGGCCAATTTGGTCTAGACATATACGGTGGATATTGGGTGCGGTGTAGAGTTATGGATACTAGCGGGGAATTCATCTCGGTCCATGAGGGTACTATGGTACTTAGATACACACACGCACACACGTAAGTAGTTATTACATACCTCGAGTAGGTGGGGCATATTTATACGCATACATGAAGTCAAGACCACTAAGTTAAAAGTAGTAGACATTAACACATAATGGAAGATAATTGGCATAAACTAGTATTATGATAAAATATGTAATTCGCCAGTCATCACAACATTGTTTTTTGACCCCTCCTAATTACAATCCACAAGGTAGACGCAGAGGGACAGAAAATGGTGTATATCGGGAATGGTGGAAGGACAGATTTCATTATGCATGCTTGACACTGGTAAGGGCATGCTCGACACATTTCATTATGATTTATTATACTTTACTATTTCGCTGTGGGTTTATATCGATAGTGTTTTGACATACTTTTGTTATTTACAAGATACTAACACCAACAATCCATGCTCTAGTAGATTTGGGTTTTCGATTTAGCGAAAATTCGATCTTATTAAGGTATGGGTCGTTACATTTGGTATCGGAGCCTAAGTCGATCATAGAATTAGGATACACTGAGTGAACATATTTATATTTGTGTGTGTGTGTGTGTGTGTGTGTGTGTGTGTGTGTGTGTATATATATATATATTCACCAAATCCTACATATTATGACCATAGAAGTAGTTACAACCATATTTTGAAAAGATGGACAATGCGACTATGAGTTGAAACAAAAAATAAAGTTGAAGATATATGTCTATCCCAATCACCCCACTGAAGATAGGTCGTATTGAAAGACTATGAGTTAAGAAGAGTATAAATGCGACAAATAGAAGGGTCCTTGAAGCTGCATGGTACTTTACTCCCATATTGGGCATGGATTGCCCAATGGTTGTAGATCCCACAAGATTGTCGATTGATGACGACATTAGATACAAATAAATGGAAAGTAAAGAATCTGTATGTTCTAGATATCCAGAAGCCAGAATTGTGCAAGTTCCCAGATGAAGGTAGTAGTAATCACTCCAAGATAATAGCTGGATTTTTAATACACTCTGAAAGGAGATAAATCAGAAAGTTAGTGGAAAAGAAGAAAAGTCCAAAACAATGGATAAATAAAACCTATTTTGAGTCCGACCCCGTATGAAAGAATTTAATAAAAAGGTTTGAAATAAATATTTGAAATAATTTTCAAAGGATTTATTTAAAAGTAGAAAACTTTACTTTTGAAAATAAGTAAATATTAAATGTTGTTTAAGAAAAATTTCAAGAAAAAGTATGAATAAATACATTTCCTTTGAAATAAGTAGAAAATATAGCTTACATGTAGCTTGGTGATTTTTATGATTTTGTATATTCAAAGTTTTAAAAATTCTTTTAGAGGGATGGGCAATAGTAAATGGTACTAGGTTTAAATGGGTTAAAGAGAATGTAAGGATAAGAACACCTCATAGTGAAGATAGGAAGAATATTCCTATATAAGGAAATACAGAGAAAAACATCTAAAATAGGTTTATACATAAAAAGCTATATAAGGAGAAGTCGTTTAAATAAGAGCAATTTAGGTAGAAGAAATTTAAATGGTAGCAACATTAGAAAATTTGATCAGAAACAACGTTATGAATTGATATTAAAATAATGTTAGTAATCTAATTAGAAATATTATAGAAAATTAAAGACAAAATAAAAGGAAATGAATATTTTCCATAATTATGTGTAGTGATTACATGTATCTTTTAAAATTTCCCCTCGTATACTATTAGAGCCACCGCTAAGGTTGAAATTAGAAATAGCATGAGTAATAGGAAAATAGTAAAATGAAATTTGTCATTGCCTACTCTAGTTTTTATTGTTAAAAGTTATAAAAGATGTCTTATAAACACTATAAGGTGCATTTAAAAAAAATTATTTGGTATAAAAATTGAGTTTTTAAAAGAAAAACTTAATAATGGTTTGAGTAAAAAATCCCACTTTTAAGAAGTAAAATCTTTGTTTTTCAAGGCTTTAAAGGAAATTTGATTTGAATGGTCATTCATGTAATAAAACTTGACTCTTATTTGAAAATAAGGAAAGAATCTTTTATAAATTAAATTGCTAACATTTCCTTTTAGAGTTAATAAATAAAATTAATTGATAAATCCTAAATTATAGTTTTAAAACTTACGATGCCTGCAATTAACATTGGTTAAAACGAGGAGATTTTTAGGGTCCTTTTTTGAAACTAAGCTATTAAAGGATTTAATAAAAGTTTCTAAGTTTATATTTTTAAAGATAATTTTTTTAGGATTAAGTACTTTATGACCATAAAGTTTTAATTTTAGAAAGAGTGGTGAAAACCAATCCAATTTTTTAATATGGAGTAGATAGTGATGACTGCCTTGGTAAGACAAGGTAACGTTAAGGCTATAAATAAAAAAGCAACGAATGCTTGTAGGATAGTAATAATGAATCCCTATCGGATATAAGAAATATTGGTATAAGCTTAGGACATGTTTCATCAAACATGTGTGAAGACCATAAAAAAGAACCCATAAGGAAATGAGAAATGGTATCAAAGTATATTTCTACGAGTTATACGGTATACCCACATGAAAATTAAAAATAAAGAAACTATATTCTAAGACTAGGAAATACTATCAACGGGTTTGGATAAAAGAAAATTGTAATATATTTGACTGTGATAACTAAAGTAATGGATGGGCCTTATTTATTAGAAGCAAAAAAGGTAAGTTAAGAGATGCGGGTTATGGTGGAATGGCATGGTAAAAATGTTCATTTATTTATACAAGAAGTGATAAAGCCACAACATCATTAATGTCAGTTGATGTTGAAAGGCAGCTTCCATTAATTATTTATTTTAGGTTAGTTGGTGTAAGCACTAGTTGACTCTGTTTATATGAAAATGCATATGATATTTTGTAAGAAAAGTTCATTTTTATTACTTTGTTGATTTTTTGGGTTGACCGCTACATGTCGGTGTTATCCTAGCTTTTGACCAGGCGGTAAGCAGACGAATTTGACAAGTCATACTTCGAAATTATCAAAGCAAGATGTTTGAAGAGATGACCACGAAGCCTAAAAATTAAAGTACAACCAAGATTACAACACCAATACAAATCCAATACTAAAATTCCAAAAGCCCAAACTTCACAAGTATGGGTTTGGACCGACCCATCACTTGGGTTTGGCACCGACCCATAAAAACTCCATCATTGGAGTCCATCTTCTGCCCGCCTACCTTATTTCATACTAGGGATCTATTTTCAATGTTGTTTTTTTGATTCAATGCGATTCTTTATCGATCTCCATGGACTCTTGAATTAGCATCTCTGTTTTACTGCAACTCCATCGTTTGGACCTCGGAATAAGCTAATGTTGATATAAACAACTACAAAATCATGAAGATAACCACAAGACAAGCCGAAGTAAGGAGTTTAAGATGGCCATATTGGCTGTCTTATGGGTCGTGCTGACCCATACAACCTGATGATGTGGCACCTTATTTTCTAGAGAACAGTTCTATAACAAGAAGAACGGTCTGGAGATCTTTTGTGAGATATTTTAGGCTCCCTACCTCTTTAAATATAGGAGTAGGGCTCATTTTTTAGAATCTTTTGGCTCTAGTTCTACTCTATATTCTTGTAATTCTAAAAAAATAAGTGCCGGAGTTGTACCGACCCCTATGAATTTCTGCCTCCAAGTCAGAATATGAGCAGTAAAACTATAAAGTGGATGTAGGCTTTGATTTGCCGAACCACTATAAGTTTTGTGTATACTTTCTTACTCTTTTTTCATTTAATTTCTTCACTTTTATTTCTCTACTTACTTTCCTTGGGTGTTTGTGCCATTTTTGATTCAAATACTTTGGTGCTTTCGCTAAGAGAGACTTGAAGTCGCTGATTTGAAATTCCAAAAGATTCTAAATATCTAGACAATCAACTAGAAGGACTATTGTTGGAGGAAATCAATCAAGGATAGCCAAAAGGACTCCTTAAGTGCAAACCCCATATCCATATACATGACTAGGGATGAGATGGAAACTATGATGAATGGACTACAGTAAAGGATGATGACATGCTAGGAAGAGATGATGGAGAACTTCTACAAAAGAACGCTAACAGCCAGAGTCACTGCAAATCAGAATCAAGGACCCGAAGTCAGGGCAAAGATATCTGGGAGTGGGTAGAACGATGTGGGACAAACCCTGAGCCAAATGTGTGGGTCGGTACCGACCCTCCAGTACGGGTCGGTACCGACCCTCCAGTACGGGTCGGTACCGACCCCCAAGGGTTAGGGGCATAGGTCATCCAGCCCTAGGAAGGGATAATGTACATTTTAAAGCTGAAGTGGAGCGTTGAACGTGGATCAAAATGAAAAAGCACAACCTAAAGAGTATGTACTAGAATTCCCTTGCAGAATCGGGGGCAGGCTAAGAATGCTAACTTTAAAGCTCCTTTGAATAACGATGATAGACTTGCTAAGCTGGTGAGATGATCTCTGAGGAGTGGATTGCCTAACCAGAGCTTTGGAAGATGTGAGTAGGAGTCCATTCACTCCAAAAAATCGGTACTAGGTATCCACCTGGTTTTAAAGTACTTATGTTGGAAACGTATGATGGGAAGATGGATCCAATGATTCATTTGATGAGGTACATCCGACACGTGGAGGTGTTGGGTGCATCTGAAGAGATCATGGGATGTTTCCCATTATATTTGACAGGTTAAGCCCTTAAGTTTAGACAGCTAGAAAATAGATCCATTGGCACATGGCTCAAGTTAGTGAATAGATTTGTGAAGCACTTCCAGGTCCATATCTCATGACCTAAAGGATATAATGGCGTTAGCAAGCATGAAGTAGAGGACCAAAAGAACCTCAAGAGTTTTTAACAAGGTTTAATGCGACGGCCACGGTCGATTATTCAGACCCCTCAATAGTTTTGATGACTTCGGTTTTATGAGTATCCACTAAGATGGATTTCTAGATTGCATAAGAACATGATTCTCCAAGGGATCTTATAGAGTTTTATCACAAGGATGAAAGATACCTAGTTAGGAGAACACTGATGTTGATCAAGAAGAAATTAATACCGTGGATAGCAGAGGACCATCTGGAAAAGGATCCAACAAAGGAAAAGGAAAGTGAAGGACGGATGACAAATTTGACGGATCAAAGCGATATAGGAGGGAATCGAAATTCTCTTCTTACAGGGACTTAACTAAAACCCCAAAGCAGATTTATCTGGATACTACGGTACAAATCCTCTATCAAAAGCCGTCGAGAAGAGAACCCATGGTGCATGAAAGAGCATCTAGAAAATACTTCCTATTCTATGAGCTGGATGGGTATAACATAAATGATTGCAGGCACCTGAAGGATTTGATTGAGAAACAGGTCAGAGATAGCCGATTACAGCAATATGTAAGGAACCAAACTGCGATGGTTAAACAGGAGCAGCCATCGACCGCAGAAAACGAAAATGGCGTCGAATCAAGGTCAAGGATAGTCATCTCTTGATTGGGATGGTAGGGAGTCAGGTTTGGTTCTCACACTCAATCTTTCCCTTTCAATAAACAATGCAATAATACAGTCTAGATACTTACTGGTGTATGGGAACTTGATCAGTTCCTAGGTAGGATCTGAGCTGGATGCTAGACTGTAACGCTCGGAAAGACATATATCGTAATGTTTGACTTTTTGTTTCTTATTATTTGAATTTGATGCATTAGACAAAACCTTGATTATTGTAAGCCATTTAACTGTGATGACTGAAATTAGTTGCTTTAATGTGATGACCTGGAATTTTGGGCAATGTCAATTTAACAATCTGTATTAAAAAGTAATTTGATTTGATAATCTTTGTTAATAAGATTTGAATTGATTTAATAATCTTCCTTTAATAAATATTTAATTGATGAATTTTATCTTTTAAAGCTAATAAAATGTTTTCTATTTATAATATAAACATATTTTTATATATTGAAAATAGATAAGCTTTGTTTTAAATTTAACAAATAAAGCATATTTTCTAATTCTAATATTTTTGGTAATTTGGAAATTATGATTTATTTAATATTAAGCTTTTCAAAGCTATTTAAATAAATAACTGTATGATTTTAAATACTAAAGGTAAATGTTTAATTGTTTAAATTTATTTTAGCTTAAGTTTAAATTTAAATTAATTAACAAAATGGTTTGTTTTATTTTCTTTTTAATTGTAGCTTGATAAATATGATTTGAAATATATATAAGTTTAAAATACAATTTTACAAATGAAACATTAATTCATATAAGAAAATAAATAATTTATTAATACTACGATAATTTCTATTATAAATTATTTCAAATTGATAAATTGTTATTTTTAAATGATAATAATAAATGTATAGATAAATAGATTTTAAGGAATATAGAATGTGTTATTTTCAAATAATATTAACAATGTATTGTTTTTACAAATAGATTTTAATAAAATAGAATTTTTATTTCAAATTGAATTTGTGTAGTTATATATGTATATATATAACTTGATTTTAAAATTGGACTTTTGAATTTGAATTAAAAAATTTGAAATTCAAAAGATAGATATTTTAAACTGTTTTGGATTTTTAGAATATATGTATAAACTTTTATTTATGAATATAATTGGTTTTATTTCTTTAAAATTATCTATCTATATATATATATATATATATATAAGTAAGTACTTATAAACTAATTAATTAATTATAAGCTTATATTAAACTTTAAAATATAAATACTAATTACTTAAAGAGACATGTGTTATTATCTTAAGGCCTCATTTTACAAGTGTTAGATAGTTAAATGTGGTATAGCACAAGTGTCATGATTTATTATCACTTTTCTTTGATTTTTAATAAACCATAAATTAAGTTATATAAGCATACATATTCCATTTCTTTTTCTCATCTCATTCCAAATAAAGCAAATTTCAGATCAAAACTAAAAAAAAAGAGAAAAACTATAATACATTTTCCAAATCAAAAGATCAACCCTGTAACCATTCTCAACTCAAAAACAAATCTGTAAATCACTTCATCAAAACCAGAAATCAGTTCAAAAACATGCAAACCTTTTTCAAGTTTCAAATCAGTAACCTATAATTCAATTTAAAAATCAAGATCCTGTTTCTCAATTCAAACCTGAGATGAACAAGCCTGCATGCAATCTGAGACAAGCAACTCAAGTTTTCAAAGGCAAAAAGGCATTTCAGCAAAACAAGTTTTCACGGTTTCAAGCTTTTCAAAATTAAAGAGCTCTGTTCTTCATTCTCAAATCTGTGAGTAACATCACCTTTTAAAAATTTAAGTATATGAAATTTGTTGCAAGTGCATCTCTGGGATTAGAATGTTAGTATGGATATATTTTGGTGCATCTCGGTACAAATGTGAATGTATGAATGTGTGCTTGGTTATTTTATCTGTAACTTAATTGTTTTTAGTTTCAGAACTAAGAATTCAGACAAAATTGATTTCCTCTTGATTTAGTCTTTGTTAAGATTTAAGTCTTAAACAAAAGTTGGTTGTTTCATCATAAAGTAAGTTTTAAAATTTGATTTAAGCTAAAATAAATTTGGAATCTCAATGGAAATCAAAAACAACATAGTAAGATAAATATAAGTGAAAATTCAAACACCCCAATTCATCAATTCAGGAACATAAATTGGATCCTTAACTCAAAACATGATTTTTAAGAATGAAGTCATAATTTTTAGTTTGAGGATGAGTGTGCAGTTCTGGTTTGACGAGAAATGGTGTTTTGGGAAAGTTCTGATGATCTGGTTGATCTTGAAGGTCGGGGTTCCTTCTGGTGGTAGTGGAGTGATCGGAGAGTAAAGGAAAATTGTCAGGTGGAGGATCAGATCATTATGGAGGTGGCGGTGGTTGATTCTAGTTTGTAACCCTAGTTTTAACTAGGTTGGGTATTTTGATTTACACGTCTTCGCTGGTTGATCGAGTTCAACTGTATTCAGGGAGATGGTAGAGGAGATGTTGGCAATGGTGTAGCCGGAATTCCAGAAACTCTGATGGTCGGAGATTTGAGAACGAGGTGGATTCCAGGTTTTGCATTTGGGTTCAGATTTGGGTTTGAAAGCTCGAAATCGATTTCGAGTTTGGGATGACGATCTGATGATCATCATAGGGTACAAGGATGATTTTAGATATGTGAAGATCATTGGAGATGGCCGGAGTCGATCGGCGCCACCGTGCATGTGCACGGTGCACTTCTTGTTTTCTGGTGATGTTGGTTTGGGCAGGGGAGTAGTGTACTCGAGTTTTTCTCGAGCAATTAGATGTTTTGCTTGAAATTTGGTTAGGTTGGACTCGAAGTAATTGATGGGTGGCTCGGGTAGTTTTATGGTTACAGGTTTTCTTTGTTCAAATTTTAAAATGATTTTAAAATTTGAAAGTAAAGATTTAAACAAAGTTTTAAATCTGGATTCAAATTTAGTTTGTATCTTAGTTTGGAGATAAATATGTTTTTTAAAATTTAAATTGTTGTAACAACTTTAAATGTTAAAGTATATTTTTAAATGGTTTAAATTTAAAAATGAATTTGGTTTAAACTCTTTTAATTTTCTTTTATAAGATAAGTATTTCTTTGACATGAGATTTAAAAGGTTTTTTGAATTTGTTCTTAAACTTTGTTAAAAGTTAAATCGTATTCATTTTAAATTTTAATTTGAAATGGAATTTGAAAGTAAATTCAAAAGTAAAATATTTTCAAATGTTTTTGTTAATGACAATTTTGTCATAAGTAAGAAATGTTTTTATCTTAAAATTAATAAAGATTTAATGATTTGTGATTCATTAAATTATTAAGGTAATTAAATTGGATAATTAATTAATTTAACTAATTAATGATTTGGGTTAATTAATTTAGTAATTAAGGGTTTTAAATTAATTAATTAAGGTTTAAGTTAACTAATTAAGGAATAATTAATTTGTAATTAAGGATCATTAATTAGATGAGGTTAGATTGTTAATTAATGATTAGGAATTAATTAATTAATCAAGTAATTAAAGATTAATTAAGTTACAGTTAAGCACTTAATTAATTAAATAATTAGAGATTAATTAATTGGTAATTAAGATTTATTAATTTGTAACTAATAACGATTAATCTAAGTTTAATTACTTTAGAGAAGTAATTAAATTATTTTTAATAGTTAATGAAGATCATTAACTAGAGATTATTAAATAATTAATTAATGTGATTAATTTTAATAATTAATTAGATTAATTAATTAAAGATAATCATTTGTGAAATTGTTTAAGTGTAATTACTTAATGAAGTAATTAAGGAATTAATTAGTAAATGTAATTAATTAAGTTTAATGTGATTAGTTTAAGTTAATTAATTAAGTTTAATTAATTCAAGATAATCACTGGTTGATTTGTTAAGTATAATTACTTTATGTAATTAATGAAGGACAATTACTTAGTGAAGTAATTAAGAAGAGTAATTACTGGATGTAATTAATTGAAGTAGAGAAGAGATTTGAGATTAATTACTTTGTGCAATTAATATAAAGGATAATTACTTAGTGAAAGTAATTAATAATTAATTACTTAGTGTAATTGATTAAAGAATTGATTAATAAAGTTATTTGAAGATAATTAAGTGATGTAATTAATTAAGGGCAATTAATTACTGAATGAGATTAATCCAGGGTGATTAATAAATATAATTAATTAAAGATTAATTATTAAATGTAATTAATTAAGGAGTAATTAATTTATTTAATGAAGTAATTAAGGTTAGTTAATTACTGAATGTGATTAATCAAGATTGATTAATGAACAATTAATTTAAGATTAATTATTAAATGTAATTAATTTAAATATAATAATTAATTAAAAATATAATTAAGGATCATTAATTTATATAATTAATGACGTAATTAAGGGTTGATTAATTAAGATTAATTAATCAAAAATAAGCGATTAAAAAGTAATTAATTAATGTAATTAATTAAGGATTAATGTAATTAATTAATGAATGATGTAATTAAAGGATTAATTACTGTATTCGATTAAGAATAATTAATTTTAAAATTAATTAAAGGATAATTATTTGAATGTAATTAAAGGATAATTAATCAGGAATGATTAATTAAGATGGAAATTAGATGGGGATTAATTAATTGGTTTGTAATTAATTAATGATTAAGTAAGCAAGATTTATAGAATGTAATAATTAATTTAATGTATTTTAAATTAACTAGAGATGTAGTAATTAATTTAATTTATTTTAAATTAATTAGAGATGAAGTAATTAATTTAATTTATTTTAAATTAATTAGAGATGAAGTGATTAATTTAATTTATTTTAAATTAGTTAGAGATGAAGTAATTAATTTAATTTATGTTAAATTAATTAGAAATGGAGTAATTATTTTGATTTATTTTAAATTAGTTAGATGGTATAGATCATTGGTTATGTATGGAAGGATGGTAGTGATTGCCTTGAATGGTTTGAGATCTCAGATATGAGATAAGTGATGCTATGTGATATGGATGCTTTGGTTGAAGTGAAATGATAATGTGGATTATCTGTTTGTGATGATAAGGTGAATTATCAATTTGTGATGATGACGTGAATTATCTATCTGTGTGTATATATATAATAGAATTGAATTGTTTTTAACTTTTAAAAACAACTTGAACCTAAAAGATGGCGTTTTGGATTTCGATGAGACCGGGATCGGGTTTTCAGATTTGGATATCCAAAAACCACATCGATCCAAATTAACGATAGGTCGTGAATCTCAAGTGAAGATGAAGATTCAGAGTGCAAGGGTTATTATCGTTAACTCTGAGGGTGATTCCAAAATGAGTGTAACGAGATAATGCCTTCGGTTTCGTTCGAACCCAGAACGAACTTGTATGGATTGAATGCTTTCAGAATATCGTGATGTGGACGATGAGCATTCTAAGTGATGTGTTCTATAAAGGTAGTCGTAGCCTCAAGCCTCATCAACCGGGAATGGCTAAAACAGGGGAGGTGCAGTAAGGCTAAGTGGGTAGCACCCAAGTAGGATGAGATTTTCCCCTGTCTAGAGGTCCTTTTTATTCGGCTGTGTGGGCAGTTGTGAGCTCCAACTACCGGAGTTGTCTTGTTCGGGACTGTCCAGTAAGGGATGGTTTCGGCCTTGTATTGCAGGGGATTGGGAGTAATCCTCGTTACGTTAATCTAGGCCATGTACTATGATGGACGGTACCCCAATAGCCCTGCCATTGTATGGAATCCAATTTCCAATAAGTGCCATACGTTTTAGTTTTGCCCAACTATGTTGTAACGTGAGATGTAAGCATTCCAGCTATTTCTGTATTTTACTTGAAAACCCTAGACACTATTATAATATCACTAGATGTCCTATCAAATGTTTTGGTTAGCGTAAGGTAAAAATTTACCCGTGTTTATGTGTGAGGAGTCTTACGTGATACCTTTTGTTTTCAAAGGTTTTTCAAAGTTAAGCAACCTTAACCTGTTACTCACACCAGACCCATGTATGACCCAGAGTTTATCTTATGTTTTCTTAACTCTTGGGTACTCAAATTTTTACGAGTAGCCAAGGGATTCAGGTTAGCTTTGGCGAATTCTGGAGGAGAAATGGAGCAGGAGGCTTTAGTGCTTGTAGATATATATATAGTGCTCCGATGTGTGATCTCTGGGTCGCTTGTTTCTGTTGTATTTGAGTTGTAATAACTAGACAGGTGTTTATAACTGTCTAGTATGTGATGTATAATCTGTGTAACTCTGATAGATGTTGTATACTATGTAATATTTATGTGATTAATATAATTTATTCATTTCGCTGTTGAGATTCTGATTTTGTTTCTTTCTTCTTCTCTATCTTTTCTCTTTTCTATCTCTTTCTTTCTTAAAGATGATGCGTCTTTATGTGGAAAGGAAGCCGGGTCGTCTCATTTAAAGTCCCATCTAGAAAGGCGGAACCAGAGTACAAGAAGCAGTCCTCTTACCGAATGGCCATGGATTTGATTATCGACCCCGAACGGTCATGGAATTGATTAACGGTCCGAAGAGACCATGGATTTGATTATCTGTCCCGAACAGCCATGGATTTGACTAACTGTCCAGATAAACTATGGATTTGATTACCAGTCCCAAATGACCACTACCTTAATTAATGGTCTGGAGAGAAAGCAAATTTAACCATTGGCCTTGAACGACCACTAGCTCAATTAACGATCCAGAGAGAACGTCCCCTTAACCTGAATAGTAAACGACCCAGAGATATTATGCACTAAATTAACTATAAAATGATCAGGAGAGATCGCTCGTTGAAAACTGAACATTAAACGATCCGAAGAGATCATGCGTTAAACTGATCTGAAACAATATGGATACATCGAACCTTCGAACATATATTGATTTTGATAAAAGGATTTGAATGCCTTGAAATTAAAATGAAATAGATAAATCCCGGATGAAAACGGGACGATTTTGATATGTATTAACTCTGATGAAATCAAAATGATAATGATATAAATCCCGGATGAACATGGGATTGTTTTGACATGTGATGTATTAACTTAAAATTAAATCGGAATTGTGATGATGTATAGACAACACTTAAGCAGGGTCTACTGTCTTAGGCTATGAGAGGTCTAGAATGATCCCTGATTGACAAGAGAATCCGAACGAACTGGACGATTACCAAGGTTGAATTAGAGAGCTCAACTATCAAAGATTGACATCACATTCGTTTTTGAGCAAAGCACACCTTCCATTTGTAAGTTATGCTTTGTAGGGCAAGTATGATCCCGCCTTTTGACCACGCAGTATGAAGCCAAATCCAATGAGTCAACTTCGAAATTATCAAGGCAAGACGTCAAGAGAGATGACCATGAAGCCTAAAAACCAAAGTACAATGAAGAAAATCCACCATAAAATTTCAAAAGGCTAAACTTCATAAGTATGGGGTCGGTACAGACCCGGTCGGAACCGACCCATAAAAACGCCATCATTGGAGTCCATCTTCTACCCATCAATCTTATCTTATACTAGGAACCTATTTCCAATGTTGTTTTGTCTATTTAATTTTATTCTCTATCGGTCCTCATGAATTCTTGAATACGCAACTTTGTTTTGCTACAACTTCATTATTCGGACCTCGGAACAAACTAATATTGGCACAAACAACTATAGAATCATGAACCTAACCACAAGACAAGTTGAAGCAAAGAGGTGAAAATGGCCATATTGGGTATCTTATGAGTCGGTACCGACCTCTACCCATGGAGTTGTAACGACCCATACAAATTGATAATGTGGCATTCTATTTTCATGGAGAACTAGTCTATAGCAAGGAGAACGGTCTAGAAATCTTTTGTGCGAGATTTTATGCCCCCTATCTCTATAAATAGAGGGATAGGGGTCATTTTTAGGGTCGTTTGGCTATATTTCTCTTCTATATATTCTTATAATTCTAAAATTCTAAGTGCCGGAGTTGCACCGACCTCTAAAAACTTCTGCCTCCAAGTCAAAATATAAGCAAATACAAGTACATTGTCATGTTTTCTTTCTTACTCGTGTTTCATTTAATTTCTTCACTTTTATTTCTCTACTTACTTTCTTTGGATGTCTTAGTCATTTTTGGTTCAAACAGTTGGAAAGCAGAATAAATAAAATCATATATAGACACCCAGCTAACGCAAAGTAAGACTTGAAGTTTATAAAATAAATTAAGGAACTTATTAGCTACTAAAATTAACTAAAGTTAGGTCCCAAAAGCCTTAAAATTTTAGAGAGATAAATTAGCAAGTGAAGGATAAGGAATGTTGTTGTGAAACCATGGGTTACTTTTCATATGTCTTAAAAGCGGAAATTTATAAGTATACTAGTATATTGTGGTTATGCTAAAATAAAAAGGAAGAGTTTTTGAAATTTTACATTAATTGCAAAATAAGTTTAGATCAATCATAAGCTTAAACCATTGATCAAATCTCAAGTGCGTTGGATGTGGCTTGATTTTTTTGAAAAATTCGGTAACAAATACTTTTGAAAATTTTGATAAGAAATCTATGATTTTAAATGTAAAATTGTTTTGGTTAAAGTTTTGAAAAGTAAAGTTCATGTTAAAATTTTCCAACTATTTCAAAAATTTAATTAAAAAAGATTTCGAATGAAAAGGAAAACTTTGGATATTTGGAAGGCTACATGCTTATGTTGACAAGTTAGGCGTAGAGGTTAATAAGGGAAAAGTTGTTTTAGCATTGGAATTTCAATATCAATAACTTTTTTATAGTAAAAAAATAGTTTTTAAAATAATTCAGTTTTAAAATTTACAAGTAAATTTCCTTATGCGGATTTTACTTGGAAAATTTGAAAAAGATACGGCATCATAAGTGAAGGTTCCAAGGTAAAATGAAATGGGTACATAAGAGAAGGATGAAAATATGGAATTTTTTAATCTAAACCCCATTTTCAGAATAAGAATATAGGTTTAGAAAACAGGATTATCATAAAATTGAATGTTAGAAATGATGTGCTAGGTATTGGATGATAGGTATTAGATACAATATTGGTTGAACCATATTTATATTCATAGAGATATAGGAAGATTTGAACCTTGAGGCCCGAAGCTAATCTCTACAGATGCTGCAGTCATCCATGGTATTAACTTTCGGTGACAAAATATGGTAATGTTAATGGTATCCATAATATCAGAAGCATATGAATATGAAATAAAATCGGCATAGATTAAAATAACTTTTCTAATTACATTTCAAATCAATATTTTATATTCAATTACATAATCCCATAATTGATTCCCAGGTTTTGATCAAACATGATTATTACAAATTATGCCAAGAGAAACATATGAAGACAACCCCCTTGGATGATCAGAGTACTGAATAGACAATCAGTCTTAATACAACACAGTGGAAATAAAACAACATAGCTTCTATATAGCTAACTTTGCTTCCCGCATGCCTGTGAAATCTTATTCATCCAACCTTCTAAACTTGCAAAATCTCAACCCTCAATCTATTCAAAATCATATTATAAGCACCCGAGAGTTTAAGGGGAAAACATAAACTTCGAGTCAGACATAAATCCTGGTGTGAATAATATTATATATCTCGGTTATTTAAGATTAAGTAAGACCACGCTGCTTAGCGAAAGGGGTTTCCTTCACTAATATCCCTTTTTAAAACATATCTTTTGCATATCAAAATCATGCAATCAAACTGATTAGAGCAATAATAGCAATATCATATATGCATGTAAATAAGGTAACCAATGGACTATTTGTCCGAACAATTTAGTTTTGTTTGACTAGCTACTAACCTTTGGCTGCCTCGAACCTACTAGACAAAATAAATAATCTAACTTCTATTTGGCACACTCCTGGATGATCTGTCCCTAGCTTACTTCTCCAAGGATCAACTGATCAAAATGGTTTGCGGGCTTACCAATAACCTATCATTACTCTGTATATTCCTTTCTATGGGAACCATCATTTTAGCCTTACCTGAGATAAAGCCCTACACGCTAGAATTTTGGACTTATATTAGCTAGGGTCTATTAGCTAAAGTATGGGCGTGACCCTATACCAGTCCTATCCAGTATTCTAATATCAAAGTTGTTTACTTAGGGTTAACTACCCCATCAAATTTCCCTTGAAAATTATTCTTGCAAATTGATTTAACCCATTAAATCATACTCAAACAAGGAAAATATACTCTTTTCTTTACTCAAATCTCTTTACCATGTTATATACATACTTTGCACAAAACAATGTTGATGAAATATAATGCGATTATCAATCCCTCTAAAGTAAGTTAAAAATCCTTTTTAACATAAAAGATCTTAGGCCATGAAGCCAAGGTAAACCATTCAAAACCTTTGCCTAAAAACTTTAAATAACCCTATCGAATCCATTGAAGGTACCCTTTTCAAAATATGTAAACAAATGCATCGTGAAACACTAGGCCGAAAGGCCAAAACATATCGAAACCTTTAAAATAACCTTTCGAAATCATTGAAGACATCCCTTCGAAAGCTTTATAAACCATAGACATCCCCTTTTCAAAACACTTCAAACTTGCCTTTCGAAAGCATTGGGAACCCACCACTCAAATACTTAGAGTACCTTTCGAAAACATTGGGGAACCTCCCATTCGAAACCTTCATCATATACTTTTCGTAAGCATTAAAGTTCTTTACTTAAAACAAATCTTTTGAAAGCACAGTGTTGAAGTAAAATCTTGTGCAACATAGTTTCAAAACCATTTTAAAACCATTCCTTTCGAAATTTATGGGTTTATCATTCAATAGAACAAGGGATCTTAAAACAACTAGGGCAAAAGTAACTATTACGAAAGTAATTTCTAAGTAAAAGAAAGTAGATGGTTTAGAAACCACCCCTTTTGAAAGCATAGAGAAGGGCTTCTTAGTAAAAACGAAAGCACCATTTCAAAATCTTTGTTTGAAGGCAAAAGCGGTTTTAACTAGGTCGAAAGGTAGAATGCGGTAGTAGGGTTTTCGATCCTGTCGAAAGCTTATTTTAAAACAAAAGGCAGCAACCTCTTTCGAAAGCTATATTAAAATTCTTTCGAAAGCGTTCTTTTAAAAGCAAGACAACCAGCATCTCTTTTGAAAGAAAATCAAAGGCTTCGTCCCCTTGGAAAGCATATTTTTAACTCTATATCTACATCCTTTTCCAATCCATTACGTCAAGAGGCATTAACACCATGTGTATTGGTTTCGACTAGGTTGGAGGTAGTAGTATAAGATCGGAAGTGGCTGTCAAAAGTGGCGAAACAAATCCTTTACAAAAATTGGTTTTTAATATTTTAAAGTAATATCTATCTAACTAACCTGCCTTATTTGTCAACATCTAATTGGTTGCCAATTTCTTTTTCGAAATATTTATACAAGTATTGCTTAATTCAATAATTAATAATTTAAAACATTTGGCTAATTGCCCCTTCTCCTTTTATAAACATATAAAACATTTAAGTCTCATACCTTAAATAATTTTATATACTTAATAAAACATTTAGGAAAATTTTTCGAAAACTCCCATAAATCACTTTTAATATGCTTTCTAATATATTAAAATTTCTGACCGAAAGCTAAAATATAATAGTCGAAATTAATTTAAACCTAATTTACCCATTTTGTTTACTAGAAAATATATAATTAATCTACAGCAGCTCAAAAATTACGAAACTTGAAACCCATCTCTAAAATAATATTTTTGACCTTATATAAAAACCACAGGTCGTTTGAATATCAATTAATAGGGTTTTCAAATCAAAACTTATCATAAAATCTACATGAAATAACATAAATCATTTACAAGCATATATATTCATTTAAACAATCAAAGCATGGCGATATTCTTGCAAAATAATTTCGAATCCCATCTAGAAGGCGAAAACAATAAAAATGAGATGTAATCTATTGTTCACCTTAGTATATTATTAAGGAGGTTGAGATTTGTTCTTGGATTAATTAGCTTAGGCATCCTACTTGCTTTCTTGCTTATCTTCCCATTGTTATCTTCTAACGGTGACCAACCAAGCTTTGTATTTCATTTTAATTTATGAATGTTGTAAATGAAAATGGATTAAGGGTTTAGGGTATAAGAATATGACCTATTCCTATTTTGCCTTTATCTTCTTACTTTTCTTATTTCATTTTTTTTATTCCTTCCTAATGCATGACTACCTTTTAATTATGAAAACCGCAATCTCTTAACCACTTTACTCCTTAGATTGTTCTATTTAGTTTATCTAATTAAATCTCCATAATAATGTTATTTAAAATTGGGAGTGTTACAGAATCCCCTCCTTAAATAATTTCGTCCTTGAAATTTCGAATAGGTACTCATAACAATCAATCATAAAGGTAAAACATACCATGAAACAAGTCAGTATAAGTATCTATAATCCTGCTCTCAGTTTTCCAAGTACATTCTCTCTCATCGTCGCTCCACCGGACTTTAACTAAACTGACTGTCTTGTTTCTTAGTCTCTTCTCATCCTTCGCATATACGAACATGTTTTCAAACTATAGTCATATCCGGTTCCACTACTAAATTATCTAACACTATCAGTGCAATAGTAGTTTCTAGATCTCAAATACACTTCCTTAGATGAGAAACATGAAAAACATCGTGGACTCCTGCCAAACTGTTCGGTAACTCTATTCTATATGCAAGTTTCTCGATCCTATCTACAATAGAAAATGGTCCAACGAATGTTAGCGCCAATTTTCCTGATCTTTCGAATTGGATCTCACCTTATCGGTGACACGTTGACGAAAATATGATCTCCAACTGAGAACTCTAAGTCTTTCCATCTCTTATCACCATAACTCTTCTGCCTAGATTGAGCTTCCTTCATTCAAGCTCGAATTAACTAAATCTTTTCTGTAGCTTCCCTAACCAAATCTAGACCAAGAACTTACCTATCCCCGATCTTTAAACAACAAATGGTAGATTTTCATGGCCTTCCACATAAAGCTTCAAACGAGCCATCCCGATACTAGTCTGATAACTATTGTTATATGAAAACTCAACTAAGTGTGGATGGTCTTCTCGTGATCCCCCAAAGTCTAGCACACAAGCTTTTAAAACATCCTCTAAGACTTTATTAACTCTCTTTGTTTTCCCATCTGTCCTGGTAGTCCTAGAAGACCTTCCTAGTAGGACGAGTGTTGTCTCCTGAGGGTTTTCAGCAGATACTTCCCACAAAATCCAAATGCAGGACGAAAATATTTACAAAATGCAAGATTTATTTACAAAGAGATGAATGCGAGTTTTTGAAAATATTTACAATGAAGGATTCACTTTTAAATTAACACAAATAAGTTAAATATAGGTTTCGGTCATTATCTTGAAAATTTAAGTCATTTACTCGTCAAAATTTCCAACAAAAATCAAGTTATCGTAACAAATAAACTATAGTTTAACTCATTATTTCGGTTGATAACAAAGTGTAATTATGAAATAGATCCTTAGTTGATTATCAAAGTTTATCAAAGTGGTATTCTCATTTCAATTCAATAACAAGTCAGATCAAATAAGTTAAAATAGTGCTCGGATTTCATTTGCTTTCTCTCTCTATATTTTTTTTGAAAATTTAATTTATATTTACAATATATACATATGCCTAACTCAGAAAACTGAGGCCAGATATATTACTCCTGCACTGCCTTGCGGACTTATGTGAGGGGAATACAGAGCGTGGCGAGTGAACACAAGTGTGAACACTTATCGACTGTAGGAATTATTAAAAAGATTTTTTTTATATACATACACCTACCTCAGATAAACTAAGGCCAGATATACCGATCATGCACCGCTTTTCGGGATTACGTGAGAAAGGTACAGAGCATGGCGAGTGTATACACAACTGTATACACCTATCGACCGTAAGTGTTAATAGAAAATATTTACATATATACAAATGTTTTGTTTTTTATATGTTTTTTTTCAAATTTTTTGAAAGAGAGAGTTTTGCAAAATAATCTTAGCACCACTTAATTAGAAGACAAAAAAATGTTATATCCTTTACTTTAAATCAACCACTTTTTAAAACAAAGATTTTCAGTTATGGTATATTTCATAATTATCACGTATGAACCTTCCTATATATTAGTTAAACTATCGTTATCTGTAATCAAGCTTCATTTTTTATTTTTGTTAAGACAAATATATTTTCTATAATTTCAATTCAATACCCAAAATCATATATTTATCTTATAGTGTTCCTTTTAAAAATAAATCAAAATGCTTGGAAAAAAACTTTCTTTTTTTTAATTTGTTTTTTTGGGATTTTTTTAATTTTAGAAACAAAATGTAAAAATAAACATGAAAAACTAAAAATGAAGATGAGATTCCCCCCCACACTTGATTTTGACTGTGTCCCCGCAGTCAACCCAAGTAGAAGGAGAAAAATAAAACAAAAATAAAAGGATGATCTATATTTACATGACAATGAAAAATTTATTATTTATAAGAGTTAAGAAAGTATATCATTATAAAGCAAATGAAACGTCTTCCAAAGACCGATTCATTTGTCTCGTCAAGTATGTGAGACATAGCTTGAGCTCGAAAGACCAAAACATAAAAGATTTCACGGTTGAATGTGGATTTGGAAAAACGAATGCCGTTTTATTGAAAATCATACGAGTTGTTTTATTTTTGATGATTTTCGGGGTTGATAGAATAATTGATTGAAATTCAAGTTTATTATCACTGAATTGAAATTGAAATTCATCATTCACAAATTTTTCAAAATTCTCGATTTCAAAATCAAAATGGTGTTTTAAATCTTTCTCTTCAGAATTTAACAATTCGTTTTCGAAAAGTCGAAAGAAATAGTGTTCATTGAATTCGTCTTCCTTTATTAAATTATCAACAACTTTATTATATGTGACAAGTTCAAAATCCAAAAATTGTTGTGTTTGAAATTTCAAAATCGAAAAAAGGAAGATCGAATCTTAAATCGAGTTTCTTACCCTCAAAAGAATTGAAATCCAACTCATTTACCAAATTTTCAACAACTTCATTAAGATTTTCATTTTCAAGAGTTGTTATTTGAAAATCGCCAATTTGGGTAAAAGGTGTATTATCGTTTGACTCGTCATGCGTTGGGATTTGCTTTTTTTGTCCATATAATTTTTTGTATGTTTCAATCAATAAATCAGTGTGATCATCGTAAATTTCGTTCATTTGTTCAATAAAATCCAATTTATAGTTATTAACATGAGGTTTTTCACTTCGAAATTGTTGGGAACAAAAGTTTTCAATTGTAACGTGGTTAAAATTATTCCCATTGCCAAATTCATTTGAAAAGTAGTTTTCATTTTCATTTTGAGTTTGAAATTCATTTTGGAGTTCGAAATTGAAGTGACATAGGTTATACTCGAAGTCATTGGAATTGTGAAATGAATTCAAATTTTGATTATTTTGAAAATTTTGACTTGAGTTATCACACGAATAAGAATTACACAAATCATTTATCATTTGATTTTGTTGTGTAGAGATTTCAAGTAGAGATGAAATGCTATTTTCGAGGTTCGAGATTTGGTCATCGTTTTGAAAACTTTGTTGTTCAAAATTCAAATTGTTTAAAGAATAATTGTCGTTAAAATATCCATACGAATTTGGACTAAAATCATATGGATTATATTGGTTTTCATAACTATTGTAAAATTCAAGTGAATATGGAAACTCGAACATTTTCAAGAATATTTATGGTTTTCTTTATAAAGGAAAAATATCTACAAATAAAATTTATTTTTCAAAAGGGAAATTGATTTTTTTTGTTTTTTGGTTTTTCAAAAAATTTTTTTGAAAGGTTTTATATTTTTTTTTGGAATTTTGATTTTCTATAACTCAAAATATTTTATTTTCGGATTTTTGATTTTGATTGAAAATTTTCGAAAGAAAGGATTTAAAAACTAAGATAAAAAGTATTTACAATTTTTTTTAGTTTTGGATTTTAATTTTTTTTTAAATATGCATGAACTAATGCAGCTAAATGAATGCAAGGGTTAATTACAAATGATTTATCCTAAGTTAACCCAAAATTATATAATTACATTTTGTTTTAGATAAACAAGATAGTTCTCAGCCAGACAACGGATAGGATTTATCGCTGCACCACGAATCACCGTAACAATGCAACCGGAGGTTTAAGTACCTTCATAGGAACAACCACTATAATATTTACGAATCACCGTAATATTTATAAATGGTTATTTCTCTGTCGTAGCCTAGACACCAAGAAATTAAATTGTTCAAGGGAGACAACTTGTCAATATACAATTAAGGGCTATCGTTATTATTAATCAAAATTCTATAGTGAAATGCAAAGAAGAAATTAAACATGTATTAACAATGAAACCACGAATGAAATTTTTGTTTTTGTTTTTGAAATTTTGAATTTTTTTTAAATGCAAGCAATCAACAATGCAACTAAATAAAAACAAGATATAAGGGTGCGAATTTTTTTTATAAACAAGCAATTATTTTGGCAAGCTCAGAAAAGCATGCAATTTATTTTAGTAAGCACTTCTGCTCCTTCTACAATTCTGCTTTGGCAACCTAAAATAAAAATAAGATATATACAATTTGTTTAAAATATGGACCGATGGAATTTAAACAACAAAACAAACTCTTTTTTTTTATTTTATAAAAGGATGAAACCAAAATAAAAACAAAGTAAAAAGCTTTTTTTTGGGGGGGGGGGGGGGGGGAGCTAAAAACAATTTAACAAAACAAATATAAACAACACATCAAATATAAACAAAATAAAACAAAACAAAAAATAAAATAAAATTTTCACCCAGGCCCTAAATTCAAACCCAGCCCAAAAAAAATCTATCATAAAACACACGCACAAACACTTCTCAACACAGAATTCTCAAACTTTCGAAGTTCAAAAACAACAAATTCTTCAGAATTCAAATCCATATTTGACTTTCCCAACACAGATTTCGAGGCAATGGAATTTGGTTAATCGACTAGAATCGAATGTAAACAACTGGAAGCGAATGTAAATCAACTGAGTTCAAGGCAATGTAAATCAATTGGGAGCCAATTTTGGTGAGGCGGTGGTGTCAGGTCGAGTTCAGAGGTAGCTAGTTCGATCGACTTCAGTTGAGTAGTTTGCGATTGTGGAGTTATGAAGTGGCGGAGTCATTGGCGATTGGGCAACTTGCTTGGGTTGTTCTCGAGGAGGATGGAGACTTCTGGTAATGACGATTTCGGTGAGGTGCAAGTATTTGGGTTCTCGATTACAGGTGATGTCCGGACTTAGGTAGTAGTAGTATTTTTTTTTTTTTTGAAGTGTGGCTTTGGGCTAAAGCTGCTGTTGTCTTCAGGTGATAGTGGACGCGGTTTCAGGCGAGGCTGCAGGAATGGTGAAGGGTAGAGGGTATGATGAATCACAGGTTGACAATGGTTTCAGAAGAAGAATTTGGTGGAGGAGTTGAATGTATGGTTGAGAAGTGTTTGCAGTATCAAGCACTGGTATGTGACGTTAGGAGGAAGAATGATTGAAGTGGTTAGGCTTTGTGCAGCTGTGATATGCTGTTTGATGATGAAAGGAGACTGCTGTGTGGATTGGCAAGTGAAATTGTTGATGGTTGTTGTAGAATTGTGAGTGAGTGAAGAAAATTTGGTGGTCAGTGTGGTTTGTTTGCAATGGAGGGTGGTAGGCTGCAAAATGATGGAGGGAATGAAGCAGTTGATGTCAGTTGATGCTGGTATGCAGTGTTATGTCAGTTGAAGAATTTAAAGAGAGTGATGCTAGTTGGAAGATTAATAATGGAAAGTTAGGTGTAAATGGTAATGGTATGTGGTGTTTTTGGTGAATTTTGTCTGAAGTATAGTTGCTGGATGCAGTGTGCACAAAATTGTAGTAGAAGATAGGGGAGGGGAATGTACTAGGTATGCTAGTTTTGTTGAAGTATGAAGGCACAGGCATAGTGCCTATCGAAGCAGTGAAGTGGTTAGTGGATATGAATTGGAAACAGTGTGAGCTGATGTAAGTTTACAGAGGTGTGATTATGATGTTGATGGTAGGGTAGCGGAAAATGTTGCGATGCTGTGGGGATTGAAAGTAGTATTTGGCTATGCAAGGGAAGTTATGGCAATAGGCAGTTGTGGGATGTTGGTGAGAATGTGGTTGGAAGGTTGTGAGATTTAAATGGCTGTAGTTATGTTGTATGTGCACACTGCTATGGAAAGAAATGTGGGAAGTTGGTATTGAAGACTCTGTTTGATATGTATGAACAGAGACAAGTAAGAAGTTTTGGTTAAGAAGTTTACAGAGATGAGTTGGTCGATAGTAGTAGAGCAGATGATAGAGCAGGGTAGGAGACTAGTGGAAAGGCAGTAGTGAAGATGGTGATTGTGTGCACTGAATTTGTAGTGATCAAGTGGCTTGTTGGCAGTGGATGAGTGTGTTGACAGTATGTAGAGATGTGGAGTAATGATAGTTAACAAAGCAACTGTAAAATGTGACTAGGAATGCAAAATTGTGTGCAATGTAAACAAAAGAAAAAGAAAGAAAAATGCAATTTGAAATGAAAATGATTTTTTTTCGTTTTGAATTATGTATGTTTTTTTAATAATGAAAAGGCAAATGGAAGAGGAAACTAGCAAGCAACAAACAACAAAAGCAAAATGCACACAAAAACACTCAACACAATAATAATTTTTTTTCTTTTCGAATGCAACACACACAAAACAAACACACACACTACAATCAAACGAAAATAATTCGAAGAATAGAAAACTAAAATCAAAGCAACTCTCCGGCAACAGCGTAAAAAACTTGTTAATCGACATAATTTCTATTGAGTTAGAAAACCTTCGAAATTTTTTGAAATAAAATAACCGCAAGCGCACGACGTACTACTGAAGTATGTGGCGAGTATGGATCGATCCGCAGGGAATTGATGATTTTAAAAATTCAATTCAATCAAATTATACCAATTTCAAGTGAAAGTTAAGCTAGAGAATTAACTAACAAACTAAAAGAAAAAAGAAGCAAATATAAGAATTAAGTGACAATTTAAAGAATAACTCCACTCTCTAAATCATGTAGTTCAACACATATGAAATCATGATCTCTTTCATAAGTATGACATATTTGTGCTATTGATTAACCAACGCAAGTCGTCAAACTATAACACACTCCTTAAACCACTTACTAACTTTCATGAAACTTGACAATGAAAATGAAAATGAAAGCTATTTTAAGTATGTCCTATTGACTATCGATTAGAAATATAGACCATCAAATTTTAATTTCAAATTACTTTCTTTTTCCATAATCATATTTTGACGAAGAGGCAATTAGTGTTAGTGATTGTTTAAGCATAGCCTATTTGGTGTCAACAATATAGGCTGCTAAATTCAAAGCAAAAACAACTAGTAGACCATTTCTATCATCATCATTAAGCACAAAAAGAGGGCATGAATTAACAAATAGTTGAAACTACATAATTAGATAACTTCATTACCCATAAATTGAAGGAGTTTAGCCTCTCATATTTGTCATTTGATTAATAAATGTAGCTAACAACATGAAAGCAAAATGACAGGAAAATGAAAGATTAATGAAAAAGAAAGCTAATTAACAAGAATTAGAACTATTCTACTTGTATGAAAGTAAATCTACACTATAAACATTAACATAAATAAGCATGAAAAGGAAAGAGCATGTATTAAATTGCAATAAAAAAAATACATGAAAATAACAATGAATGGCCAAGTAGTCATGAAAAGAAATAAAGGAGAACTAAGCTAAATTAAGAGAAGAGGTGGCCTCCATGAGAGGGATTAAGAGGGTAGAAGATGTTACATGAACATAATGGGTTATTTATACAAGCATGAAACCCTAATCCATAATTTGGAGAATGACCAAACTACCCTTGAGAAAGTGTGGAGGGCAAGTAATCATCGGCTTCTACTAATTATCATTTAAGTGTACATAAAGCCATTAATTTCATAAGCACATGCGTTGGCCACTAATTTGTATATTAAGGTAGGTGGGTAGGTGAGATCCTTCATGTTCTTCACTTTGAATTATTTTCATCTTCATTCCTTTGCGTTCTTTTGTGCATGCATATCTTATTTATGAAATAACTTGTAATTGAAATCAAATTCCTACAAAATAGTATGAAAATTTCTAATTAAATTTTCTCAAGTAAAATTCTGCACAAAAATGATAATTTTGCCCTTGGAGAGGACGAATATGTGACAATTTGGAATTAATATGGATTTTGGTTAAAACAAGTAAAAATACCAGTTCTGATCTTGGTACTAAATCTATCTGGAACTCAATGGCTTGTATTGATGGTAGACCTACTACGAGCTCAAAGACATCTGTGAATTCTCTAACAATGAAAACTCGATTCAACTCGTCTTCACCTCCATAACACCCAACAAAGCATTAACCTTAAAACTAGGGTTTTCTATGGAGTTTATAATCCGATCACTACAGTCAAGGTGCCTAAGTGATATTTTCCTATCATGGAAAAATATTTTAGTATCATATTTGCTTAACTAATTCATGCCAAAATAATTCTGAACCCTAAGAAATAAAAAAAAATGCAAACTGCAAACTAATGTATGACCTAACAATTCAACCTCTAGGTGGTCACATCTCATCCCAAGAGTCGCATAACCTCCTATCAGACTTGCGACCCTTAAGGAAGTAACTAGATATATGGGTTCTAGGTTAAGCTTATCTATCACGAATAAAATCTTTCAAGTCATCACTCTTCGTTCCATTTCTTAACTTTCTAATCCGCTCAGCTACTAATAGATCTTCCCCTTGTTTAGAAGCAATCCTTTCGATCGTCACCGGTCGAACTTCTAAACATGACAACATAGCGGTTTCTACACAAGAACTACTCTTAGATCTCCAATGCGCTCTGTGTGTAGTCAACGCTTCTAAATCTTTCCACATTGCTTTCATTGTAATACTGGATTGTGATGTTTTCTGCTAAGTACATCTGCAACCTTATTTCCTTTTTCTAGTGTATACTCAATACCAAAGTCAAATGCGGCTAAAAATTCTAACCACCTTTGTAGTCTAATATTCAACTCCTTTTGAGAGAATAAATATCTCAATGAATTATGATCCGTGTACAATTCGAATCTCTCTCCCAGCAGGTAATGTCTCCACACCTTCAATGCAAAAATTAATGAAACAACAAATAGTGAGTCAGATAACTAACCTCATGCAGTCTGAGCTGTCGAGAAGCGTAGGCAATCACTTTACCTCTTTGCATTAACACAGCTCTTAATCCTCTCCCATAAGCATCCATGTACACCACTAAGTCCTAATTCCCTTCTGAAACAACTAACATGGGTGTATCCATCAATAAGTGTTTCAGCTTCTAGAATACTTCCTTACACTTATTATCTCAGATAAACTTCACATCTTTTCAAGTTAGCTTAGTCATCGATGCCGTTATCCGTGAAAAATCCTTAATGAATCTTCGATAGTAACCAGCTAGTCCAAGAAAACTCTTTATCTCAGCCACTATCTCGGATCCCTTCAATTATTCACTGCCTCAATCTTAGCTGGATCTACTGATAAACCTTTCTCTTAGACTTCATGACCAAGGAACTTCACTTCTTTCTTCTATAAATAACACTTCATAAATTTCGCCTTCAGTTGATGCTGCCTCGATGTCTCAAGCACCACCATAAGATGAACTTCATGCTCTCTTTCTTCTTTAGAGTATATCATCTATGAATACCAACACAAACCCATCCAAATGCTCTCGAAAAACTCGGTTCATCAAATCTACAAAGAATGCTAGCACATTAGTTAGCCCGAACTGCATCACTAATCGTTCGTACGATCCATATCGGGTCCTAAACGCCGTCAAAGGAATATTATCCTCAGCCATTCTAAGCCAATGGGATCCTTTTGCCATGTCCAACTGGAAAAATTCTTTGGCTCCACTCAACTGTTTGTACAAATCGTCAATTCTGGGTAACTGATATCAATTCTTTATCGTTTTCTCATTCAACTTACGATAACTGATACATAAACTTAATGATCTGTCCGTTTCTTTAGAAACACTACGGATGCTCACCAAGGTGAACTACTTGGTGTGATATAATTCTAACATTCTAAATCCATCAACTGCACATTTAACTCCTTCATCTCGGTAGGTGTCATTCTTCTTGGCGGTCTACTCATCGGTTCTTCTCCTGGTACTAAATTTATCTGAAACTCAATGGCTTGGTGGCAGTCCTACTACGGGCTCAAAGACATCTGTGAATTCTCTAACAACGAAAAATTGATTCAACTCATCTTCTACATCCATAACACCCAATAAAACATCAACCTCAAAAATATGATTTTCTACAGAGTATATAATCTGATCAATACAGTCAGAGTATCTAAGTGATATTTTCCTATCATGGCAAAATATCCTAGCATCGTATTTACTTAACCAATCAATACCCAAAATAATTCTGAACCCTATGAAATCAAACATATGCAAACTATAAACAAATGTATGACCTAGCAATTCAAACACTAGGTGGTCACATCTCATCCCAAGTGTCATATAACCTCTTATCCAATACACAACCCTTAAGGAAGTAATTATGTATGTGGGTTCTAGGTTAAGCTTATCTACCAAAAAGCAAGATATAAGAGAATGTGATGCACCAGTATCAAATAGAACTCTAATTAATATGCCATGAATCAAAAACATTCCTCCGAACACATCATTTTCTTTTTCCTCTGCTGTTGGCCTCGAGATAGCTGGCTCCAATGCAAACATTTTGCCTTTTTCACCCTTGGCTAGCTCCTTGCACTAGTTCTAATAATGTCCAATTTGATTACAGTTGAAGCATCTTCTTTTACCTTCTTTCATCTCTCTAGTGACATTTATTAATGAAATGCCCTTTCTAATCACATTTATAGCAAATAACCTCTGCCTTTCCCTTCTTGCAGCTTCACTCTACTGAGCTCCCCTCTTGAGGAAAAACCTCCTCTTCTGGTTTTGTCCTCCTCGAGATCCACCTACCTTGTTACCCTCAAGAAAAGGAAGCATCTCTTTCTGCCTCAATGCCATCTCAACAACTACATCGCATAGATCTCTTATATGCGATAAAGTGGACTTATCAAGTTTAGGCTTCAACCCATGAATGAAATTCTCATTCCTTTTGATAACAGTATCAACCAAACCATAACCGTATCTCGATAGCTCCTCAAATCTTGTTGTATACTCAAGCACTGTCTTGTCTCCTTGCTCCAACTTAGCGAACTTTCAGAGTAGTGTTGACTTCGTAATCTCTGACATAAATTTTTCTCAAACCTTCTCCTGAACTCAGCCTAAGTCATAGTCTCCACACTAACTCCCACAGTGACACTGTTCCACAAAAATAGCGCTACTCCTTATAACTGCCTGGAAGCAAGCCTCCTCTTTTGCACATCATTAAGCCTTAAATCAACAAAGATCCTCTCGCCATGAAGTGACCAATTATCCACTTCATTTACGCCTACTGTTCCAATAAACAGTTTTCCTTCCAACCTGGCATAGTCTCTACTCAACCCAACATAATTATTGACCATTAGAGCACTCTGATTTCCTCATTCCATATTTCCTCCAACTAACCCAGCAGCTGCTTCTGCTTGCATCACATTGATAAATAACTAGTACATGGTCTCCATATCAACTTGTGGCACTCCAGTCCCCATTTTAGTAGCTTGTGCCTGACATGGATTCCTTCTAGTGTTTGGTCTGGTATTTCAATTGGTACTTCCTCCACCAACGTTAGCTCTTCCACTTCTAGCATCCATATCTTACGTCCGTAAGATCATCATTCAATTCTTTGTAAGATATCGAAGAATTGCTTAAGAGAGATTGGAGAATAGAGATAAAGCATATAGTTAACTATAGAAAATACAAGTACATTACTATAAAGTTATCCCATACCCCAATCTTTTCTCTAATTCCTTGAGATTCTGTTTTCAAATCATTTTAAGTTTGAAATTTCTTTTAAGTTTTCACAAACCTATGCTCTGATACCAAGTTGTAACATTATCTATCTTGAGGCATGAAGCTAAGTGCTACAAATGCTGCAATCGTCCATAGTACTAACTCTCGGTGGTAAAATACGGTAATGTTAATGGTATCCATAATATTAAAGGCATATTAATATGAAATAAAACCAACATAGATTATAACAAAATTTTCAATTGCATTACAAATCGATATTTCATATTCAATTATATAAGATCATAATCGATTCCCATGTTTTGATTGAATAATTATTACAATTTATGCTAAGATCGACATATGAAGATGCCTCCTTGGATGATTAGAGTACTAAATAGACAATCAATCATAATACAACATAGCGGAAATAAAAAAATGGATCAAATATAGCTAGCTTTGTCTCCTGCATATCTTTGGAATCTTACTCGTCCAACCTACTAAACGTATAAAACCACAACTCTCAATCTACTCAAATCATATTTTGAGCAGCTGAGATCTTAATGGGAAAACATAAGCTTCAAGTTAAACATAAAGCCCAATGTAAAAAATACTATATACCTCAGTTATCTGATGTTAAGTGAGACCTTTGCTGCTTAGCGGAACGGGTTTTCCCTCGCTAATATCCCTTTTTAACACATACCTTTTGCAAATTATAATCATGCAATCAAACCGATTAAAGCAATAATAGCAATATCATATATGCATATGAATCTGGTAATCAATGGACTATCTGTCCGAACAATATAGTTTTGTTTATCTAACTACTAACCTTTGGCTAGTTTGGGCCTACCAGCCAAAATAAATAATATAACTTCTTTTAGACACACTCCTGGACGGTCTGTCCCAAACTTACTTCTCCTAGGAACAACCGATCCTAATGGTTTTGCAAGCTCACCAACATATTTCTTTCTGTGCGTAACATTATTTTAGTCTTACATGTGATAAAGCCCTGCATGCTGGAATTTTGGACTTATATTAGCTAAGGGCTATTAGCTAAAGTATAGATCATGGACCTATACCAGTCTCATCTGGTATTCTAATATCTGAGTCATTTACTTAGGGTTAACTACCCATCAAATTTTTCTTGAAAGCATTTCTTGCAAGTTGATTCAACCCTTTAAATAATACTCAAACAAAGAAAATATACTCTTTGCTTTACTTAAATCTCTTTTCCACGTTATATGTATTTTACATAAAAAATGTTGATGAAATATAATGGGGTTATCTATCCCTCTAAAGTAAGTTAAAAACGCTTTTTAACTTAAAAGATCATAGGCCATGAAGCCAAGGTAAACCATTCGAAACCTTTGCTTAAAAACTTTAAACAACCCTTTCGAATCCATTGAAAGTACCCCTTCCAAAATTTGTTAACAACTACATATTAATACACTTACCTGAAAGGCCAAAACATACCTTTTGAAAGCTTTAAAATTACCTTTCAAAATTGTTAAATACATCCATTCCAAAGCTTTATAAACCTTAGACATTCCCTTTTCAAAACACTTCAAACTTGCCTTTCGAAAGCATTGGAAACCCTCCATTAAAATACTTAAAGTACCTTTCGAAAACATTAGAGAACCTCCCCTTTGAAACCTCCATTATATACCTTTCGAAAATATTAGAGTTATTTACTTCAAACAAATCTTTCAAAAGTGCTAGGTTCAAGTAAAAGCCCATGGAACATAGTTTTGAAACCATTTGAAAACATTCCTTTCGAAACCTATAGGTTTACAACAGAACAAAGGGTCTTAAAACAACTAGAGCAAAAGTAATTCTTTCGAAAGAAATTGCTAAGTAAAAGAAAGTAGTTGGTTTCATAACCACCCCTTTCAAAAGCATGGAGAAACAGCTTATTAGTAAAAATGGAAGCACCCTTTCGAAACCTTGATTGGAAGGCAAAAGTGGCCTTAACTAAGTCGAAAGGTAGAATGCGGCAGCAAGGGATTCAACCTTGTCGAAAGCTTATTTTAAACAAAAGGCGGCAATCTCTTTCGAAAGCCATATTAAACCGCTTCAAAAGTATTCTTTTGAAAGCAAGGCAAGCGACATCTCTTTTGAAAGCAAATCAAAGGCTTTGACCCCTTCGAAAGCATAGTTTTGACTGTATACATGTCGTTTTTTCCAATCCACTACGTACCTAGTGATACCATGCGCATTGGTTACAACTAGGTTGGAGGCGATAGTGTGCGGTCGAAAGGTGGCTGTCGAAAGTGGCGAAACAACAATCCTTTACAAAAACTGATTTTCAACTTTATAAAGTAATATCTTTCTAACTAACCTGCCTTATTTGTCAACATCTAATTGGTTGCCAATTTCTTTTCCAAAATCTTATGTAAAAGTGCTTCTGAATTTAGTAATTAATAATTTAAAACATTAAGCAAATTGTCTCTTCTCCTTTGGTAAACATATAAAACATTTAAGTCCTATACCTTAAATAATTCTTAATAAAACACTTAGGAACATTCTCTAAAAATTCCTTTAAATCACTTTTAATATGTTTTCTCGCATATTTAAATTTCTGACCCAAAGCTAACATGTAATAGCCAAAATTAATTTAAACCCAATTTACCCATTTTCTTCACTATAAAATTTATAATAAATCAACAACAACTTAGAAAATTATAAAACTTGAGACCAATCTCTAAAATAATATTTCTAACCTTATTTCAAAAATTCAAGCCATTTGGATATCATTTAGTTGGGTTATCAAATTAAAACTTATCATAAAATCTATGTGAAATTACATAAATCATCAACAAGAATATATGCCCATTTAAACAATCAAAACGTGGCAATATTCTTGCGAAATAAATTAGGATCCCATCTAGAACCCGAAAACAATAAAAATAAAATGTAATCTATTATTCATCTTAGCTTGTTGTTAAAGAGGTTGAGATTTGTTCTTGGATTAAATAGCTTAAGCTTCCTACTTGCTTTCTTGCTTATCTTCCCCTTGTTATCTTCTAATGGTGGCCGGCCAAGCTTTGTATTTAGCTTTAATTTGTGAATGTTGTAAATGAAAATGGCTAAAGGGTTTAGGGTATACAGATAGACCTATTCCTATTTTGTACTTATCTTCTTACTTTACTTATTTCATTTATTTATTCATTCCAAAGGCATGACTACCTTTTAATTATACAAATCTCAACCTCTTAACCACTTTACTACTTACATTATTCTATTTAGTTTATCTAATTAAATCTCCTGAATAATGTTATTTAACATTAGGGGTGTTACAATATATAGGTTGCTTGCATCATATTTTCAAAATAATTTTTAAATAACGCATTTATATAGGAGGCACCGATTATTCTGCATACATATCATCTGTGTTGTGATACACCATGTACTTGTACATGATTGGCTGCAAAATTGGTTGTACACTAATTGGATTGAAAGTTTAGAATGGTTGCATAATATGTTACATGATTCAGTTATTAAGGAATTTCGACAATGAAAACCTTTTATAAGGGGAAAGAATGTAAAACTCCATAAATTGAATAATAATTAATTAAAAGGAATTAATAAATAATTATTAAAGCCTAAAAAATGGAATTTATTGTTTTCAGGTAGGAAACTTACACCATTGTGCTCGTGGTGATTTTCTTATCAATTTTCATATCTAAATTTTTAAGATTGGGGCTCAAACAAAAAAGATATTAATGTTCTAAGATTTCAATTGAAAACAATTATATATGTAATTAAGAAATAAATATATTTAATTAACATTAGTTAACGTTAATGAATACTTAATGTTTAAGCAAGCTTAACATTAATCAAATCAGAAGAAATCAAACCAAATAATGTTTATAAGAAAAGGAAACAACAATTAACAACAAAATACGAACAATTGACACCCAGGTCAACCGGTCGACTGCCCAGCGGTCGACCTGTAGAAGTGGATCAGTCGATAGGTGGTAAGCTGGAGGCTATGCATTGAACCTAGGCGAAATGGTCCGGATTTAATAAAATCAAATCTGACGGCTGATATTGATTTGAATCCTTATAAATATGGGCCTAGCCCCTCACTTTTCTTCTCATATTTTCTAAAGCAATAGTGAAGCTCTACCATTTCCTTTTCTCCACAAATTTTAAAATCAGTATAAACTATAATATATTCATATATATGCACGCGCACACACATACACACACATATAAATAGAGAATAACAGGGGAAAATAAAAAAGGGGAACATGATCAAATCAAGTCATCAAAACCAAGGTAAATCGTAACTCTTAATTAATAATAAACTCAAATCTCTTTTCGATTTAAAATTCTAATATATATATATATATGCTTTTAATACATATTTTGGTAGAAAGAAAGGGAGTAAATTAGGAATATAAGATTTAGATATGGAGATTTGAATGCTTAGAGGTGAGTGAGAAGTTATATATTTTTATATAATATTAGATTATCGTTGTGAATCTGTTCGTTGTGAAGTTGTAGGCTTAAATATATATATGCAGTGAATTTTAGAACCGTGCCTACATATTTTGTGAATTGTTAACCATTCTCAACGTTGCATATACTTAAATCTAGAAAGTAAGGGTGAAGGTAGTTCCTAAATTTATAAGATGATTCGTTAATGAGATTATATAATAATTACATATTTATTAGTTGAATGCTATATATTAGTGAACCTGAATCAGAAGTTGTTATAAATTAAATCTAGATTTGAGTAGTATTTTAATTCATGTGAGCGAAGTGTTTTGCAATGTAAATTTCTATAAATTATCTAGTTTTATATTATGTACAAAATTGTATTGTTTGAGATAACAAATAATATGCCCAAAAGAAAGAGATGTACAAAAAAAAGGATGTTTGCTATATTTTGTACCATATATTTCAATAATACAGAAAAGATAATTCCTTGTAATTCCAAATAACACGAGTCCACTTTTAGATAATTTATGAAAGATTATAGTGTTAACGTTTTATTTTGAGAAGATATAATTCTAATGCATTAAAATGTAGAAATTCCTAGAATAAACCAAAGTATTGTAAGAATAGATAATAACAATAATTTAATTATCAATCTAGCATACGCGAATTAAGATGAGTTTGGGAATAAGCAATAAGTGATGAGATATATATAAATTAATGGAGAATTAAGAAGTAATAGTAATCAGAGTGTCTAAATGTATTTTACTACTAATAATTTCTAGAAGAAATTCTTTTGCTACGAAGTTGGTATTTATTGAAACAACAATTGTTTCTCGATGCAACGGAATAAGTATTCATAAACACTTTATGGATAGCATTATATTAAGCTGATTTGATTTTAGTTTACAAAATTTATGTTCAAAATATAAACTGGTCATCTAGCAACCATTTCCCAAACACCTTTTAGGTTGACTCATACAAGTTCCCTCACTTATAGTTTTTACGTGCAGCCTTTTTACTTATACTACCTGCAAACTCTTTGACCTAGGATATGTTGGGTTTTTTATAAACCCTTATCTTGTATGATTTTGTAAATCATACTATAGATGAAATTAATTTTAGCCTTATGTACTACCCTATTGTAACAACCCAGAATTTTGGATCACTGAATTTTGGATATTTAATTAATTTTAAATATTAAAATATTAGTTTGAAAAAGTTTAATAACTTGAATTCGAATATAAGGATTGTTTAAAATATTTTTATTATGAATTAATATTGTAACAGGGATTCAAATAATGGGATTTATAATTTTTAAGAGAAATGTGTGAACCCCCAAGGTGGAGGAGAGCACACATGTGTGTGTGTTTATATATATATATGTATATATGACACTGATAACAAAGAAGCTGCCAACATGCCTTGTAGGTGACAAATCATAATATAGAAAAATCTAAGAAAACAAACTCAAGCAACTTCTTGAATGACCTCCAACAAGGCCACCGCCCATTACACCTCAATATCGAGCTTCGGCAAGGCCACTGCTCGATAATGAAATATTAGAAGTACCCAAGTGCACAAATGTGATTGATAAGTAGCCTAACTAGAGAAAGAACGCCTCACTACAAAGGCGGATGAATCAGAATGAAGGCCTCAATGCAAACATGGATGATCCAAAATTAACGTCTCACGACAAACGTAGATAATCCGTGATGCGACCAAGTGCACAAATGAGATCAACAGGCAGCTCCAACAGAGAAAGAACGCCCCACTGCTAATGGGGATGATCCAAAAATAACGCCTCACTACCAACGTGGAAGATCCAGAATGAACGCATCACTACAATCCTAGTGACAACAACCTTGAAAACCTGGAAATAGTAATCCAGCACCATTTTTGACCTAAACCTGTATCTATAGATGGAATTAAACAAAAATATAAGAATAATACATATATATGTATATAAGTTAAATATACATATATATATATATATATATATGTATGTGTGTGTGTGTGTGTGTATGTATTACTGAAGTAAAAGTAGAAAACTAAAGTTAAAATTATATGACAGTAAAGAAACTAGAATAAGAGATAGACTAATAAAAGGATCAAAACTCATTATGCAACATCTTAACTTACTCTAAAGTTATGAAATAGTGATTTTGAAATCAAAATGGTGTAAAAAGAAAAAAATATGAAGTTAAAAACCTATTTACTATAAAATCTAAAAAAAATAACATAACTTTAAATGGTGTCATGTAACACCTTTAAATTAATCAACAATAATGGTGAATTCATTTTGTAAATTTATTGGCAATATAAATGTTTCGAATAAATAATAAGAAAATAAATTTTAATTAAACGACTCAATTTTTATTGACATGATTTTAATTTATTTGTTTTTTTTCCATAATTTCTAATTTGAAAATTATTTAAATTTTTGTTTGACGATTTATCGACAAATAATAGTGTTTTTGTAATTTTTCAGAATCCAATAACCAGTGTATATTGTTTTTATTTTGGAGTCGCGTCGTTGTTCTGAGCGTGATTGTATTTTTGTTTATCGTTCGAAGTTCATACACGAACGAAATAGCTATGTAGAGAGATGCCGGCATATGCAAATTGTATACATATCAACACTTAACCAAATATGTTTTTCAACCCTCCTCTCTCTTTTGAATCGTACTGTTCCATTGCAAAACAAAATAAACTTAGATCTACTGCCTTTAAAACCATAACAATTAAAACAAAAATCAAATAAATATAAAAAGGTAATCTTTGTATTTAAGTGTGAGATCTAGCATTGGGCATGAAAATTTGAGGGTGTGGCGGCATGGAGGGGTTGTAGTTCGCTTTAGGCAAAGTGGGATGTGATGTTGTGCTAGTGGAGTGAAGGTGAGCGGATAGATGGAGTTTTGAATGGAGTGGTTGCCCCTTGATGGTTGCAATGTTTTGGAATAGGAAAGGGAGGGACGAGGTTGTGCATCTCCAGAGTAAGGCAGAGGTTGAATTGGTGGTGCAGATGAACTTAGGGTGTGACGAGTTGTAAATTAATGAAGTCGAATTTTGTGTTTGATTACCAAAGAGGAAGAAATGGCAAGGAGGAGTATCGGCTATGGTGGGGAGGGGCGCTATAGTTTAAGCAGAAAGGGATTTTGATGGGGAAGAAGGTTTAATTATTTAATAGGGTAATTACTCTAATCAAAAAGTAATTAATATTTAAATTAATTATATTTAAAATCGAAATCTTATAATTTGTATCACTTTTGCATACGAGGCCCAATTGAGATGATACATTTTGCATTGCATTTGTAACGATGATAGATTCATGGTGAAACTAGTTTGGTTAAATTTGGAGCAAGTGGAATTTTAGGCTAAAATCAAACGTCGTTCGGTTTTAGTTTATACCAGGATGATTCGACGCTAATTGGAATTTAGGTTAGTATAACTCACCTTTTTGGATAATAAGTTCGGTATATAGTAGATAAATTTCACTATTTGTGTTTCGCTGAAATTATTGGTTGATTTTATCAAATTTTCGCTTTAAAAGCGATTGGCGTTTAAAATTAAAATACGTGAATTAAATTGAGAAATCCGAATTTCTTGATATTGTTACTTTTAATTTTCCAGTTATATTCCTATTGATTCTATCTAAGTTATAACCCTATTATATAGATTGTTAATTGCTGAATCTAGATTATTTAACACTATTTGCTATGACATTGTTATATGTTCATGATTTAACCCCTATAGTGATAAAAATCAATAACAACATTGGTTAAATGCTTGGTGGCTATTGCTGCAATTTATATTTGGAAAATACTATTAATTGCCATTCGGCTTTAAAACGGTTTTGATTCGTAGAATAATTTTAAGTCTATTTTTCGGTTTCTTGGAATCTTTTATTTGTTCGAATATTGTTGATAATGTTTTGAAATTTATTTATTTATATTTAATATTGTTTAAAGATCCTTTATCAATATTTTAATATAGTGAAAAGTTATTTGTTTAAATAATTAATAATTTTTTAGAATTAATAATAATTATTTACTAATAACATTTAGAAAGTTAATTATTATTTATTATAATAGTTTTTAAAGATTAATTGTTATTGTTTCATTGATAATATTTGAAATTAATAATTATTATATTTATAATGTTTTGAATTTAATGGTTATTATTTATTAGTAATGTTTTGCTGTTAATAATTATTATCATATAAGAATTGTTTAAAGTGAATAATTACTATCTATTTATAATGTTTTGAAGCTTTTATTATTACATTAATAATTTTTCGGAGTTAATAAATTAGTTTATTATTGACGTTGGAAAGTTTATTTATTATTTATTTACGATGTTTAAAGTAAATTAATTTATTTGATTAATTGTATTTACAAATAATAAATTAATTTATAAAAAAGAATGTCATTTAATAAAATAGATTTATTAAAGGGTTTATAAATGAAAATGGGGTTTGCATTTATAAGAATTAAAAAATGATTTTATAAAGGATTTTTATAAAGGGGTTTAATAAAGGATATATATAAGGGATCTTTATAAAAGACTTTAGATAAAGTTTTATAAATTGGTTTATAGATTTATAAAGGGCATTTTATAAATAGTTTTATGGATTTATAAAAGAGATTTATATATGGTTTTAGAAATTTATAAAAAAGAGTTTTATCAATGGTTTTAGAAGTTAATCAAAAGAGTTTTATAAATTATTTTAGAGATTTATAAATGGTTTTAGAGATTTATAAAAGAATTTTTATAAATGATTTTGGAGTTGTATAAAGGGAGATTTAAAAAAGAAGACAAGAAAGATTTCCAAAAATGATCTTTAAATAATTATGGTGGTATGGAACATCTTTCTATTCTTAACACCAAATAGGAAATCTTTCTTTATGTTTTGTGAATATACCTATATAGATGAAATATGTATATGAATTTTTTCAAAGTAGTAAAAGTGGGTTTGAGAATATATCTTTTTGTAAGGATACTTAAATCAAGTGTTTATGAAGAGGTTAAATAAATGATTTACTTAAAAGAGGCTTAATGGTTGCTTATGTGCTTGACTAATGTTGGTTTCCTTTTGGAAATAAATTCCTGATTTGATTTATGCTTGTTTGTTTATTTGATTTTAAATAACCGACTATCAAACTTGGCCAGTTTTAGATTATCGTTGTTGGTTTGGAAAGAATGTGATATGATATATTACCCAAAAACCACTTCAAATCGGCATAATTGTTCGAATTTAAACATCTTGAAGATGATTGAAGATGGAGCTTTTGAAGTGCTAGGGCTACTTGCTACTAATCCTGAGGGTTATTCCGAACATGGATGTAGTGGATGTAGTGCCTTTGGTTTCGTTCAGACCCAGAATGAAATTGTATGGATGAATGCTGGCATTGCTTTTTTTCCTGAAGGGCAGTGTTAGCATTCTAAGTCGAATTGCTATCTAAAAGATAAATCGTAGCCTCTAGCCTCATCAACCGATAAATGAATAAAGCAGGGATGTGCCATGAGACTAAGTAGATTGCTCGCATTCGGGTATGATCATCCCTTATCTAGAGTGAATATCTATGTATGCTTCGGGGCCTATTATGGTTATTAACTAACCCAGGGGTGACCATATTCGATGCTATCCAGTGGGGGCAGGGATGGGCCTGAGTAGTAAAGGTGCAAATTAAGGCAGCCTCGCGTATATTTTATCTAAAGCTGTACAGATTCGATGGGTAGAACCTTACCCTTTCACAGTTAGAATGCATTTTCTGACAGGAGCCTTTGGACTTTATTATATATCTATTATTCTTGAATTTAATCAATGTAGAAATTTCGACTATGATTCAATATTTATTTTAAACCCTTGACATTATTATAATATCAGAGAACTTTCTATAAAATGTTTTGGCTATTGAAAGGTAAAAACACGTCCATATTTATGTGCGGCGTGGTCTTACAAGATAACTTTATTTTAAAAGGTTTTTATAACTTTAAAATCCATTTGGGTGTATTTCTCATGCTGATTTACTAGATTGATCCAGGCATTATTTCTTTTTAATGCTCGGGTCGGATTGAGTGTATTTCAAATATAGATTTAGATGCTTTGGAGCTTCAAGAGACGAGTTGGATGCCTCCAATACATACTCGTGTCTATTAGTTTATCCACAACATTTGTTAGTTGTATTTACCAATATTTGTAAGCACGGGTTGTTATTACTATCCAAGCTAGTGATAGATTAGTATGCTCTGATTGACGTATGTATATTACAGTTTTCCTTTGTAAAAATCTATTGTATATTATATTTTACTCTTCAACTTGTGAGATTATGGTTTGCCTTTTCTTTCTTTTTCACTAACAATCTTTTTTTCCTGCACTTGGATGCTAGACGTGAATACCGTGGATGTAACAACCAGCTTATTTTGTGATTACATATTTAAATGTTTTATTTAAATATAGCATCGATTGTTGGATTGAAGTCCAAAATGCTAATTTTTGAAAACAGTCAAATTAGGACTCGAGACCACTTCCATTGAGTTCAAAATGGAGTTTGCAAACTTTTTGAGTATAAACATCGATATGTTTGGAGTTGGGTTGAATTTTGATAATTTTCTATTGGGCTTGGGGTTTGGGTTTCAACCCACTAACCCAACACAATACCCTAACTCTTCATCTGACTCCTCTTCATTCATTCTTTTATTTCCTAACACTCAAGCTAAAGGAAAATGGGAAGGAAAGGGAAATTAAAATTTCTAAACCCTAGATTACTAGGAAATTCTAAATTCAAGCTCCAAATCAAAGAGAAGCTTAGGTAAGCATCCTCTTCATCTTCTCCATCTCAATCTCTCTTCAATTTTCAGAATTTCCTATAACCTAACTTAGGAAAAACATCACCTTTGATAATAGATTAAAGATTCTGGAGGTGTATTGAAGAGGAATTGGTCTTGCTTTGTTTTTAAGCTTCTTATTCGTTGTCTTTGAGTTTAAAGGTGAGTTATTGAACTTACATCTATGTCTATAGCTTTCATTGTTGTTAGATATGAATTCCTGACATCTATTTCATGTTCATTTGCTTTTGATTTGAATTCATTTGGTGAATTTTTCAATTTTGGTGTTTTGATGTCAAAATATTCAAAGATCCTATCTTGGATGTTTGGCCATGTTTTTGATGGCGTGTTGAAGAGCCTATAGTGCTGGATTGTCGATTGGCATAAATCTCTAGCATCCATCGCTCGTTCGAACGCATTTCGGTTTAGATTTGCCCTCTTTAGGCTAGGCTGTATTTTTGCCTAGCAAAAAAATTCAAACGTCTGAAACAAAATTCAGACGTTTGTAACCAAATTCAGACATCTGGTTGAAAAATCTAGACGTCTTAAATGGTTCTGGAAATAGATAAAAATGACAAATCCAGATGTCTGGAATAAAATCCAAACGTCTGAAATCAAAACCAGACGTCTGGTTGAAAAATCCAGACATTTGAAATGGCCCTGGAATTAAAAAAAGGTAGGGGAAAAATACATATTTTTCCAAAACCTAGGTCCAAACTTCTGGAAATACCTACCAGACGTCTGGAACTGTTCATTTTGCCTATTTTGACTATTTTTGGGTGGATTTCCAATTTTGGTCGATTTTTATTGGTCCGGTTAGTCGTTATCACTTATTATCGACTTTGATGACTTCTTTCTTTGGATTTTTGGGAACATCCATATGATGGATTTGATATCGATTTTTATGGATTTAATTCACATTTTCGTATGAGAATGTTTAGTGATTGATTGTTTCTACAATCATTTCTGTGATTTGTCACTTGAAAATACAAAGGTTCCTATACTAGTAGTAAATATCCAAACTCTTTCACAAAAATGACTTCAACATTTGCTTTCAATATAAAGCTCGCTTTTAAAAACCGTTTTCCAATCTATTAGTATATACAAACCTTTACCCCGTTCGTACGAGAAATCTAATTAAACGACTTAGCAAAACAAGTGGTATGAAACGCTTGCGTTTTATTTGTCGGTTAATTCTTGGACTTGTTCGATTGAATCCTTGTGACAATTTTCGAGTGGAAATCTACAATTTGTTCGTAAATATTTAAGTCAAGCCAGTGATTATGGGACATGAAGCTAAACTCATTTATTTACTGTCTTCGTGTAATTCTCACTTCTAATTGATCAATGATGATCATTTTGTGGTTTAGACTAATGATGTGCGATGTCTCTTTGTCCACATGGGGGACTGTACTCCAATTTTATGGAGCTTTGGCTCGTTTGGAGGAGCTTCGACTCATTTAGAGGAGCTTCGGCTCATAGACTGCAATGTGGGACTATACCCTATTTGGAGGAGCTTCGGCTCATTTCGAGGAGCTTCGGCTCATAGTCCGCAATGGGGGACTATGTTTGGAGGAGCTTCGGCTCGTTTGGAGGAGCTTCGGCTCGTTTGGAGGAGCTTCGGCTCATTTGGAGGAGCTTCGGCTCATAGTCCGCAATGGGGGACTATACCTTGTTTGGAGGAGCTCTGACTCAATTTATGGGATAGCGACCCATTTGTGATACACATATTGGTGAATTTTCATGCTCCCATTTTTGATAGGTCTCCCCTTTGTGATTTCTGGATTTCTAATTGATGATTTTTAGAATTTATGTTTCACCAATTTTTGAGATTTATATTGACAAGCTTTATCAATATTTGTGTTTTGGTCAATAATTTAAAGAATATGACATTCTTTTTGGTGTTTGGGAAAGTTTGAGATATTGTATGATTTTTTTTATCTAATGTATACTTGTCACAGTATGGCATTATTGTTATCATACGTTTTTGTTATATCTCTTATCCTATATCATTTTATATGATATTTATAGCTAGACTGATCCGTTTATTATTTTCTTCTTAAATAATATTCGGGTCAGACCGTGGTATTTAAGGTGTTTCTGCTTGACTTCTTTTCATGATCCTACATAGCCACTATGTAGCAGCTTTGATTTCGTACTTGATATGTCGGATTTCCTCTGGAAATGAAATGCATGTAATACTATCTGGCATATCGGTGCTCGCACAAATCAATTACACAGATGATTGCTCCTCAACAGCCTTATTCTTCATGCTAGTTGACGGTAATACTTCTTAGTGTTCTTGGCTAGCGTGAGTATAGAGGTGGGGCGTCACTTAGATGTATTAATGTTGACTTCTGAGGACCAAATAGGTGGATCATTACAATATGGTATCAGAGCTTATGTTGAGCGAACACCTAGGATTTTGTAGGGGTTAACTCATTTAAGATAGAATAAGTGAGACCCTAAGATGAGTTTGAGTGTATTATATATGTATATGAGCACCTATTTGTTAGTGCTACAAAAATATTTTATATTATGTTGATTTATCGATTTAGTGGTTTATGAATTCTGGTCGATACAGAAGGAATAATTATATTGATAGTGGTTTCTAAACAATTGAACTAGGAAAACCAACATGGTATTGTTTTGGAAATGGATAAATGAAATAATTTTACCCAGATTATATTTTATATATAAAGATCAATTTTCAGAAGTAGATACAGTTATTTATGTTGTTTTTGTTTGTTGGGAAATAATAATATTCGATTATTATCATTTATTGTTTGATTAGTCATGCTCACCCAATTAGGAGCATTAGCTATTGTTTGTTGATTGATTATTTATGCTCAGCTAGTTTATGAGCATTTAATGTTTGATTTAATTAAATATGAACACCTTGCGAATTTAGTTTCAACATTTGATTATAAAGCTTTTGGCGATAATGTTGGGTTAAAATTTAATTTTAATAGAAGTTGTTTATTAAAAACTATATAAAGGTGTACATTTGGGACATGATTTTATATAAGAAAGTGAAATTATATGAATATGATTTATAATGTTGTTTATAAATAAAAAGGATTTAAGCTGAGAATTGAGTACTTAAATCCCGAAGATTTGAAATTATTTTTCAATGCATTGTGAGAAATAATGTTAATATTATTTGGAAGGATATTTGGAATAGAAATATTTTTAAAGGGTTTTTGAAGAGATAGAAATCATTCAACCCACTTCGGTCGCTAGAAAATAATTTCGGTGATGACTGCAGCATCATTAGCATTCATTTTCGAGTTTCTAAGTAGTGAATGGGTACCATGGTAAATGTGTTTAAAGTTGTTTTGATAAAACAGATGTTGATTTAAAAATCCCAAAAGTATAATTTGAGATTCAAGGAGATATGTATATAATATTATTTCAAAATGATTTGAAATAAAAAACCGAGTGTTTAAAATTCTGAAATTTTCAACAAAGTGAAATTATAGACTAAAGTATATTATCCATTATGGTAGTTTGGTTGGTGCATCTCATTATGATATATTGGTTTATAATTTCGTTTATTAAACTGAAATGGAATTTCAGCAATTTTGGATAGTCGGAAATTCTCGAATGTATATAGAAATTGAAGCTGATGTTTTATGAAATTATAAGAAATTAAAAAAAAATTCTTTTAAATTTGAAGAGATATAAATTTAAAACAAGTTTTAAATTTGTTGAATATTCTGGTTAAGTATAACTATTTTGAATATTATATATATTCTCTTAGGAAATAGAAGAGTATTTTGCAAATATGAGCTCGAGTAATAGAATGTTAATAGACTTAAGTAATGTTTCTTATATAAAATAATGATTCCTTAAAAGGGTAATTATAATATGGGGAAATGTTTTATTAAAGAAGATAAGCCTTTATAAAGTGTTTGCAGGGCTTAAAGTAATATGTTATTGAAATGACTCAGAAAATGAATTCTAGTAATAATTAAGAATATGAATTTAAATTTTAAAGTGTTGATAAAACCTAAATTGTGTTCTAAAAATGTTTGTAAACTTAAGTAAATTTTTATGAAATAGTTCATACACAAATTTAGTATTAAAGGGAGTATACTAAGAAATAACAAATGTAAATTAAAATAATTGGCATAGTCAAGAAAAGTAAATTTGAAAATTGAGCTATGAAATGAACACGTATCTTAAGTAAAGTAAAGTTAAATAAAATGATTTAAGAAATGGGTAGCAAATGAATTTTAGTATTAAAAGAAATACTATTGGAAATTAAGTGGTGATTTAAAATTGAATGTGAATAAAAAAAGAATTTGGTATAACTTAGGAACCAATTGAGTAATTACGTAAATTGTACGTATATTAGTCTATTCGCATAACCGAATTGATCCAGACTCGAGCGCATGATTTCGAAATGACGTACACAAGTCCGAGTTAGGATTTTCATTCGATTCTTGATGCGAACACTTGATGCAGATTTTAAATTCATTCTAAGTTCTTTATCATAGTATATGGCTATGCAAGAAGAATAAAGGTTTCTAATCAAGGAACCGGATCAGAGTCCGCCCTAGAGTGGCCGAGTGAGTGATACTAGTTCGAAAGTGAGATTGCATGATCGAGCGAGCAATCAGATTTGAGATGGCATACGGATGGTATATGTACATCATATGGGCTTTGTTAAATTATATGCTATTGGTATTAGAAATGCAAGTTATATAGGTGGATATTATTTGTAAGTGAGATGCAGGTTCATGAAAGCAAAGCCTAATTTTATGCTTTTGGTTTCATGAGTAGAGTTTGGTTGCCCGACTATTAGGTACATGTTTATATTTTTGGTTTGATTTAATGATTTTATGCCTTAGATATGGGAAACCACTTGGCTTTTGTTTCCTTTTGTTGTTTTGGGCCTATAATGCAATTTGCATTTGTTCTGATCGAACCTCATAAAGGAGACGCAGTAGAAACTTTTCGTAATTTTAAAGACATAGAAATTTAAATAACATGATTCAACTAATGGATTTTGAAAAGTTAATAGGTTTGGAGACATTTTTCCTACCTTCAAAATTTCGAGGATGAAATTCTTTTAAGGGGATCGTTGAATTTTGGATATTTACTTAATTTTAAATATTAAAATATCGATTTAAAAAGGTTTAATAACTTGAATTCAAATACAAGGATTGTTTAAAATATTTGAGTTGCGAATTACAATTGGAATAGTGTTTCAAATAAGAGGATTTATAATCGAATGTTAATTTAGTAAATTAAATAGTCATATTTAACTCCTTTAAATTATTGAACAATAACAGTGAATTCATTTTGTAAATTTACTGGCAGTAATAAATGGTTCAAATAAATACTAAGAAAATAATTTTTTAATTAAATAATTTGATTTTTTATTAACGTATTTTTATTTTAATTTTTTAATTTTTACATAACTTTTAGTTTGGAAATTATTTAAACTTTCATTTGAAGATTTAACGGCAAACGACAGTGTTATTGTGATTTTTCAGAATCCAATAACCAATGTATATTATTATTATTATTATTATCATTATCATTATTATTATTATTATTTAGTCACATCGTTATTTTGAGCACGACCATATTTTTTTTATCGTTCGGAGTTCTATGCGAACTAAAAACCTATGTAGCGAGATGCCGGTACTTGCAAATTATATACATATGAACATTTAACCAAATTTATTTTTCAACCCTCATCGCTCTTTCGAACCGTACTGTTCCATTACAAAACAAAATAAACTTAGATCTACTCCTTTTCATAATCATACAACTAAAACAAAAATCAAATAAATATAAAAAGATGATTTTTGTATTCAGTAGTGTGCAATCTATCATTGGGCATGAAAATTCATGGGTGTGACCTTACTTTCTTTGGTTTTTAACAGTTTGTAGTAGTGATGGAAAAATAGGGTTTCGGCCTGGAGGGGTTGTAGTTCACTTTAAGAAAATCGAGATGTGGCGTCGTGTTAGTAGAGCGAAGATGAGCGGGTAGGTGGTGTTTTGAAGGAAGCGGCTACTCCTTGATGGTCACGACATTTGGAACAGGGAAGGGAGGGTCGAGGTCGCGAATGCCAGGGGTGAGACGAAGGTTGATTTGGTGGTACGGATGAACTCAGGGTGCAATGAGACATCAACTGGTGAAGTTAGATTTTTTTTTTTTAGACGACCGAAGAGGGTGAAATAGCAAGAAGGAGTGTCGGCTATGGCGGGGAGGGGTATTATAGTTTAAGCGGGAAAGGATTTTTATGAGGAAGAAGGTTTAATTCTTTAATACAGTAATTAGTGTAATCAAAAAGTAATTAATATTTAAATTAATTATATTTAAAATTGAAATCTTGTAACTTGTATAACTTTTTCATATGAGGTCCAATCGAGACAAGACTTTTTGCATTGCGATCATAATGACGATAGCTTCAGGGTGAATCTGGTTTGGTTGAATTTGGAGCAAGTGGAAATTTAAGCTAAATTCAAACTGTAATGCTTCGGCGCCAACTGTAATTTAGGTGATAATAACTCACCTCTTTGGATAAATCAGTTTCTTATATAGTAGATAAATTTCACTTTTTAAGTTTGGTTGACATTATTTGTTGACTTGGTTAAATATTCACTTTAAAAACGATGGGCATTTAAAATTGAAATACAAGAATTTAATTGAGAAATTTTGATTTCTTGATATTGTTACTTTAAATTTCCATTTATATTCATGTTGATTATATTTTAGTAATAACCCTGTTATATAGATTGTTAATTGCTGAATCTTGATTGTTTAGCACTATTTGTTATGACATGGTCATATGTTCAAGATTTAACCACTGTAGTGACAAAATCAATAACAACATCGGTCAAGTAGTTGGTGGTTATTGGCCTCAATTTAATATTTTGAAAATACAATTAATTGCCTTTGGGCTTAAAAATGCTTTAGATTCATAGAATGATTTTAAATCTACTTTTTTGGATTCTTGGGATATTTTATTTAAATGGATTTTTAACTTCTATTTTACTCCAACCCCTTTTATTTGTCTTTTCTAAACCATTTAGAAATACTTTTATTTAAAGTTTTTTAAATGTTGGTTGATAATGTTTTAAAAGTTGTTTATTATATTTAATATTGTTTAAAGATTATTTATCGATATTTTAATATAGCGAAAAGCCGTTTATTTAAATAATTAATAATGTGTTGGAATTACTAATAATTATTTATTAATAATGGAAGTTAATTATTATTTATTATAATAATGTTTGAAGATTAATTTTTATTTTTTATTAATATGTTTGAATTTAATAATTATTATATTTACACTGCTTTGAAGTTAATAATTATTATTTATTAGTAATGTTTTCTTGTTAATAATAATTATTATATAATATGTTTTAAAGCTAATAATTATTATATATTTATAATGTATTGAAGCTATTAATTATTATATTAATAATTTTTTAGAGTTAACAAATTATTTTATTAATGAAGTTGGAAAGTTAACTTATTATTTATTTACGATGTTTAATGTAAATTAATTTATCTGATTAATTGTATTAATAAATAATAAATTGATTTATAAAATGGAATGTCAATTAGTAAAAGAGATTTATAAAAGAGTTTAAAAATGAAAATCGGGTTTCAATTTATAAGAATTGAAAAAAAGTTTTATAAAGGATTTTTATATAGGGGTTTTAGAAGGGACTTTTATAAGGGATCTCTATAAAAGACTTTTATAAAAGATTAAAGTTTTATAATGGGTTTATAAATTTACAAAAGAAGTTTTATATATAGTTTTATGGATTTATAAAAGAGCGTTATAAATGGTTTTAGAAATTTATCAAAAGAGTTTTATCAATGGTTTTAGAAGTTAATAAAAGGAAGTTTATAAATTGTTTTGGAGATTTATAAACGAGTTTTATAAATGGTTTTAGAGATTTATAAAAGAAGTTTTATATATGATTTTGGAGTTGTATAAAAAGGAGATTTATAAAAGAAGATGAGAATGATTTTCAAAAATGATCTTTAAATAATTATAGTGGTATGGAACATCTTTCCATACTTAACACAAAATTGGAAACCTTTCTCGGTGTTTTACGAATATACTTATACTAATGAAATAAGTGCACGGATATTTTCCAAGTATTAAAAGTGGTTTTGAGAATATATCTTCTTGTAAAGTTATTTAAATCAAATATTTATGAAGAGGTTAAAAAACGCTTTATTTAAAAGGGACTTAATGGTTGCTTATGCAATCAACCTATGTTGGTTTCCCTATGAAAATAAATACCTGATTTGATTGATGCTTGTCAAGACCCACTTTTCCGTATTGTTCAAACTGACAATTTACCACATATGTCCAGTAAAAATTGAACAAGAAGACGGTCAGTAAGAAAAAGAGAGTAGAAAGAAGATGGAAAGAAGATAGAAAGAAAACCAAACAACACAGAATCTCACAGCGGAAACGAATAACCTATAATGTACAACAAATCTTTACATAAAACAAAACAGTAACTTATACATATACGGACATAAATCATAGTATACTAACATATTCAGCAAGGACAATTATAACACTCTGTCCTCACAATTGCTGATAAAAACAACTAAAATGCAATGGAAAAATAATCATCCACGTGAATACGTTTCCGGGATCTAGATCCTCTCCTGAAGCACCAATCCCTCCAGCTAAACCAAGAAATATGCTCGGTTTGACCCGATAGAAAAAAACAGAACCAGCGTGAGAATTTAAATCACAAGGAATTTTATTCATTATAATTCTCAAAATCCTTTTGAAATCAAAGATATCTTGTAAGACGACGCCACACATAAACACGACGGGTTTTCCCCTTACAATAACCAAAACCTTTTATAGAAAATCCAATGATATTATAGTAGGGTATATGTACAAATACTTGTTCAAATAGCCGAAATTATTACATTATTAAATTTCAGCATACTAGACTCTACAACCAAAACCGTAAAATCTTGTATTAGAGAATGGATTTCCATATAATGACCAGGCATCGGTTTACCACCTATCAGAGTATACATCTAGAAAAATATACCGAGGACCTCGCCAAGATCCCCTACAACACAAGACCGGCCCTACCCCTAACCTAGATAAAATCGAATATGCTACCACCCCAGGTGTTCCCATCCTTACCGAGTGTTCCCATGCACCATAGTTACAATATCCGAGGGTATCTAGGAAGGTGACAGATATACCCTAATTGGGTGCGACCAACTTCTTGCTACATCTCCTCTGATTTTCAGTCATTTCGGTTGGTAAGGCTTTAGGCTATGATTAACTTTTAAGGAATTTACATTTGGAATGCTCATTGTCCTCCAATGACAATGTATTGATAACATTCATCTATACAAGTCCATTATGGGTCTGAACAAAACCGAAGGCAGTATTCCTACTACATAAGTTTTGGAATCATCCTCAGGATTAGTAGCGACTAGCCCTTGCACTTCAACACTCCATCTTTGATTCCATGCTCTTGTCTTCACTTTGAAATTTATTCGTTGGATTGATGTGATTTTCAGATAACTTATCCGATCTCGGTCTCTTCGAAATAATGTTTGATATATCTAATAAACTCAACTTCGGTTTTTTAGGAAATAAACAGACGAAATAAGATTAGAGATTATGTCCTGACTATTAGTGGACGGATTTCCTTATAATCGTCTTAGAAGAACGAAACAAGTTTATACATATAGTATAGCACCTTCGAGGTAACTACACCATATAATCCCCGTGTTTCCTCTAGATATTTTGCAAAGTTATGTCTTGGGTCCAGATTTGGTAGTCGGTTATTTAACTATCAAATAAACAATCATTCAACCAAAGATTTCATTTCCTACTGAAATCACTAAGCCTTAATTAATTTAAATTCAATAAATTAAATACTAAATCAAAGGTATATACTTATCTCACAGAAATAAGTATATTCACAAACCATTCCCTTCAATAATATTTGAAAAACCTTTTTATATAAATATGGAAAGCACATACGGTATCAACCATGGATTCGCAGCCCAATGATTACGTCTCTACCCAAAGAAATCCAAACTTAACTTAGGCAATCTTTGCCTCCTGATTATGCCATAAAAGTATACCATTACTTTTTGAAAACTTTATTTAATAATTATCTCAGTATAATACTAATAAATTTTCTATATAAATTTTCCAAGTTTAAATTAGGAAAAATACTCTTTTATAAAAAGGTTTACTATATATTATATTATTTTTAAACTATTACTAATACTTAAACAAATTATCTTTGGAATAATAATAATATCTTAATATTAATTAATCCTTAAGTAATAACTAACTTTAAACAAATCACCATAAAATAATTTTAATTAATAATTAAACATTCTTTAGACAATTTAAATAATTAAATTGCTTTGACATAATAATTAAATACTTTTTAAATAATTTTAAAGAATAATAAAATGATTAACTTCGAATCATTATAAAATAATTATTAATTAACTATAAAATATCATTAAAAAATAATAATTATCTTTTAAGTAAATTTGATTCAAAAGTCAACGTCAAAATTGGAAAGAGGCTTATTAATTCCAATGGTACTTAATCAAATTACCATTCATTTCGTAACAATCCATCACAACAGATTTAGATATTCATATCAATCTATCTTTAACACTAAATTCAACATCTTATTGCCAATATGATTATCAGGAAAATGAATAGATGTCTATACGAATATGACGGCAGAAGAGGGTTTTATTTCTACTAGTCGATGTCCGAAAACTCATAAATCAGTAGTAATGGCAGAACGGTGATTTATTCTGCCAATAAGGGTCCAATCTAATACAATTAGCGGAACTATGTTTTATTCCGCTAAACAGATGTCCAAAACATCGTAATTAACTTAAATTAACTCGTTGTTATTTTTATCTAGCAAATAATTTCAATAGGTCGATCATATAAATTTTAAACGACGATGTTTGTTTAAAATTGGTTAATTAAATTCTGGCTATTTCAAATCGCTATAAATTTCCACTCATTCAAACTTGACAACGAACATGACGAGTAGTGTTTATCGATACAAACCCATTACAACAAAGCTTGCGTAAATCGAGATTCGTACGAGCAAGTTATAACGTTTTAAAATTTACAACATATATATATATATATATATATTAACAATTTATATTTATAAACTTTTTCCTCCATCTCCCTGGGCCGAAGCCCATAACCAACATTTTTAAAGCAATTTGATTTTTTTAACTCCCATCCACCCCTTTTTTATATTTTTTTTTTCCTAAATGGGCCGAAGCCTAAAATCCTTCTACCAAAGAAACCCGCCCCCTTCTTTCTTCTTCCCTCTCTACCTTTTTTAGTTTCTAGTCAAAACACAAAGGTTCCATACCAAATGTTTTAGTCCTTCGATCCAAATAGGCTGCTCTCCGATAACCACATCATCCCACGCGAGACTCGAGACCCCGGACCCAAGCTGCATCCACCATCACCCAAAATTCGATCAACTATCACAATGCCCAGAACCCATCACCGTGCACTTCATGTATGTGCACGTGCATGATCGAACCCCACCTCATTTCACTACTAGAACACATGCCACCACCACCTCCATAACTCCCACGGCATGCCACAACTTCCAAAGCAAACCAAACCATGACTGATCGTCCCTTTTAGGTGCAGTTCAATGAAACTCGAACACCTCCTAACCACCTCCTTAAACCCTAAAAACATCACGGCAACCCAAATTAAAGGCAAATTCAAAAATCGAACATGGTGAATTTCTTCCCCTTATCATCACGCTCCTCCTCGACCAGGCCGGAAATTAATTTTTAAGTGAAAATTGATCATCTAAAAAATTCCTGGAATCTAAGCTATTAAAAATTGTAATTTGTTTGCTAAAATCATATTTTCACGTAGCGATCAGAATTATATACGTAAATCAATGGTTCATGGATATTGAAATTTCACAAAATATTGTTTTCTTGCTGTAAATTCAACATTGCACACAATATATCGCATGAATCAACCTCAAACTATTTTTAGTGTGTTCTAGACTCAAAAAAAACATTTTACTAGTTTACAGCATTCACCAATCCATAACGAAATGAGGGATATTAATTTTTGAAATAGAGCATGAGTGGGTTTTTCATCTCTGTTCAAATGACAGAGTGTTTTAAAAAAAAAACATTTCCAGGTATTCAAAATTAATTCCCACCTTGAAAATGCTTGCAACCCTTTTGAAATCTTCTACTTGACCTTTTAGTTTAGGATCTAAATCTTGAATCCTTGCCTTGTTTACTTTGGTTTTTGATTTGAACAGTTTGCTACTTTTTTGTGTTCATAGAGCTTTTGTTTTACAGGCTTTTAAGTTTTACAGTGGCTTAAAACATCTCAATTATCACTCACATATGCCTATATATATGTGTATACACACACACACACACGCATATATGTACAGGTTTTGCACATGAAATGATGTGGATTTAAACATGGTTTTGGGCTCTAGAAAGGTCATGGCTGTTGTAAAATGCTTTTTGATGGATTGACAAGAGAATGAAGTGATATTGTAACGATCCAGATTTTCGATGGTTAATTTTGAATATTTAAATGGTTTTAAATATTTGATTTGGAATCATAATTGAGTTAACAAGTTTTTAAAATTGAATTGCAAATGATTTCGAAAAATTTTAAAATTGTCAATTTAATCGACGTATTAAAATAGTAATCCGAGATATAGTCTCGGAATTTGACAAAACTAGTTCCATTGAATTCGTAATATTGTATTATTAGCGGATTTAAAAAATTTTAGCTTTTGGATTTATCGTTTGATCGTATGGAACATAAGCGTGTTGGATTAATATCCAAAATTCATTATAATAATTGAGTCCAAAAATCTTTTTTCTACATATGATTGAATTAGGACTCAAAACCTTTTCCATTGCATTCGAAATAGAGGCATGATATTATAAATGTCTAGCGGCACACCTCGATAGGGTATCGGAATTGTAAATTACATTAAATGAGATATTTTATAATAAAATAAAATTTTAAAAATCGAATCAAAGTCAAAATCATAGCCAACCTACCCTTTTTCTTTCGTTCAAATCGATATTCTTTCTTTCTTTTCTCATTCAAATCAATTCACGTCATCCCTTTTTGTTTAAAATCGTGGCCTCTCCATTCAAATCAAATTAGTTCGATTTAAAAAAAGAATCACGATCTGGTTGCGAGTTCGTATTCGAGCAGCTAGTTAGATGACGCAGCGGAGGAGTGGCACAGGCAAGCGCCTAGGGGATGTAGGCGGCACTGGGGGGAGCGGTCGTACGCATGCACGTAAGGTGGAGAGCCGCGTGCAGGGAGGTGGTCGATGAGGTTTAGGAAGGCGATTTTATTATAGAGCAGGGGATCGATTTCCACGCGCAAGCTAGTGGCAAAATGTTGCGGTTAGAGTTCTCGAGTGGGGTTTGTTTGTGTGGGCGCATAGGCATAGGCGAGCGCTTGGTGGTTCTCCGACAATCTCAAGAGCGGCAGTGACTCAGTGCATTCGAGAGAGGAGGATGGTCGGTTCCTTAGGCGATAGAGAGGGAAGGTCGAAATTTTGACTTGACAACTCGCAGCATGCTCTTGCAATGGGTAGGGTTTCGGCAATTTGGCAAAGGCGAGGTATACCTTGTATCAAAATTTAATTACACGGTCAGTTTATTTAATTTATAATTGGGATTTAATTTGCTAATGAATCTAATATAAATTGCACACGAGGTCCTAAATAAACGAAACCAGTCGAGTTTGGTTCGTAGTTGGAAATCGATGAAATAAAATAAAACGTGATAAAATTCTCACTCAATTGGATTACCCAAATTAAAAATTTAAATAGTTGAAATTAAATTTTTGATGCTAGTTGAATTTATAAAATTTATTGTTTGTGAATGATATAACATATGTGGTAGTATATATACTAGTATTTGGAGTGATATTCCCTCACATTATAGCGGATAAGACCCCATACGCCCCGCATAATAACGGATGACCCTATATATCGCGATATCCCCCTCGAAGTTGAATTGGTATTTTTTATGTTGCAGTAATATCTATAGATGCAGAGAAACATGTTGGAGGGATCCAACTGTATCCTCAAATATATTGTTTATTTTTCATATATAGTGATATATGATTTGTGTAGAATGATCAACTATTGATTATTATAGCGTTTGGAATTATTGAATGCTATTGTAGCACTGGTCTGAATTTTGATACTTTAAATACTATAATTTTTTTAAGATTTATGGAATTAAAGGGAATTTGATATAAAAGTATATATATACAAAATTGGAGTTATTTTAAAGAAATTGAATTAAAAAAATATCGATTTTTGGTTATACTAAACAATTGTGAATTATTAAAGGGAGATTTTTAAAAATGAATTATATAAGAGAATTTATAAATGATGTTCTGGGAATATAAAAGGTGTTAAAACCAATATTGAAAATAGATTGGGAGTATAAATGGAATTTATAAGGAATGAATTTATATGATGGAATTTTATAAATAGGATTTGTTTTATGAATAGGTAAAACAAAAGGGCTATGACATTTATAAATGATGTTTATAAATAAAGGAATTTGATATCAGAAGAAAATTGGGAGAATATGTAATAGGGTTGAGAAAAATGATAGATTCCATTTTTGAAATGAGAATGGTTAGGAAATCGAAAATAAATCGATATGATGTGAAATCGAGAGGAGGTTATTAATTAAATTCATTATAGATATTTTAAAATATATTTTTATTTTTAAGAAGTTAAGTTCGTTTCAAAAGGAAAATGTTATTATTTAAAACTATGAAACTTTAAACTAGTTAGTATTCGAATACTTCAGAAAAATGTATTTTTAAATATTTAATATCTACTGAAATAAATTTTTTAATTTTTATAGTCAGCTTGTAAATTGATTTGTTTCATTTTAAATGAGTTGTTGATGGTTTATTAAAAATGTTTAATATTTTAAATGATAAATTAAAACATATTTTAAAAATAAAAATAAATTATTATTCTTTAAAATATACTCATTATATATATATATATATATATATATCGTTTCGAAACGATTAAGAATTTATTTATAAAATTCTCTCGAGAGGTGTAAACGGGGTTTATTTAAAGGATGAGATTAGAGAAAACCTATAAATGAAATTCTACAGACTTAAGAAAAATGTCCAAAGATTTAAATGTGATAACTTTGAAAAGAATTTGAATTCATTAAAGAAGTATAAACGGTTAGATGAGGTAATAAATAAGTATAATTGGTTTTGAAATTGTAGGAAGAAATTTATAAATAGTTTTGGAAATGCATGAGATAAGCCGAGAAAATTCTTAAGTTTTGATACTTGAGATGATTTGGAAAATGAAAACTTGGGAATATTCTAAGTGTTGGATGATTTGAAAATATCCCATATGGATTTAAGTATTTGAAATTGTTTTCAGATATTGGAATATGGAAAGGGATTTAGATATATATACCTTAGTAAAAATATTTTGAAATGAATGTTGAAGAATTATAAATAAGGCCTAGTTTCTGTTTATGGATGTTTTATTGATAGTTAAATATCCGACTATCAATTTTCGCCGATTTCGTTAATTGTTTCGAAGACATTGGGATTGGATTTAATTATCTAAAACCACTACGATCTAGTTTGAATGTTACAAATGAATACCGTGAAGATGATGGAGATGGTGTTTCGGTTTGTGCAGACCTAGGACGACTTGTATGGACGAATGTTACCAGAACATCATCATTGGAGGACGATGAGCATTTCAAGTAGAATTGTTTCTTGAAAGGTAACGCTTAGCCTCGAGCCTTATCAAACGGGGATGACTAAAACATGGAGATGTAGCTAGGCCAAGTGGGTCGCCCTCAAATAGAGTATGGTATCACCTTTCTAGATATCCTTGGAAACCTATATATTGTGGGTATGGTTGTGCATGAAAGAACGAGCGCTCGATGGTAAGGGTGGGAACACCCGGGGTGATAACATATTCGGTCTATCCAGGTTAGGGGTAGGCTAGTCTAGTGTAGCAAGGGATCTCGGCATGGTCTGCAGTACATTATTCTAGAGGTGTATTGTGATGGGCGGTACCCAGTGGCCCAGTCATTCGTATGTAATCCATTCTCCAACAAGCGCTGTACGGTTTTGATTGTGCCCAACTATGCTGAAATGTAAGATGCAAGTATCTCAGCTATTTTCTATTTACTTGCTTTAGATAATATTGTAATATCAGACGATTTTGATAAACATATTTTGGTCATCGTAAGGTAAAAACCTTTCGTATTTACGTATGACGTGGTCTTACGAGGTACCTTTGTTTTCAATGGTTTTTGAGAAAAGATAATAGGTCAAATTAAGTGTGTTTTCTCGCGTTGGTTTTCCAAACTGACTTAGGTGTTATTATATTATAATGCTTGGGTCAGACCGAGTATTACAGACTCCGGATAGGATGCTATGGAGCACAGGAGATGAGAAAAATGATAGAAATGTATTTCCGTAATTGGTTTATATTTCCGCTATGTAAGCTATGTATGTGAGGACAAGTTATTAAACTATCCAGATTGATTGTTGTCCATCATACTCTGATAATGGTATGTATAGTAATAGAACAGTTCTTGTGTTTAAAATATGTAATTATATATTATATTTGTTCCGCTGCGATTGTGAGATTGTATGATATAGTTGTTCTATTTTGTTCTACCTTTTTCTTCTTCACCCTAAAGATTCGTATTTTCGTTCAATTTGAGTCGAACTAATGTGAATTATGGCCGATTCAAGGGTACGGGACTGCGGGTCTCTACAGATATCTGTTTTGAGGTTGAAAAGAAGCAAAAATGTATGTTTTTAGTCTTTCCATATTTAGACCAAACAAGTGCTTATGTATATATATTTCTTCTTTTCCATTTTTCTTGTATGGCCTTTTCTTGTATGGGCTTTTCTTGTATATTTTCTTTTATTTTACTTGGACTTAGCAAATGCATATGTATGTTTTACTTTTCTACTTGATTTATTTTGGTCATTATCGCTTTTATTCACTTCTACTTTCATTTGATTTTAATCATGCTTATATATATATATATATATATATATATATATATGTGTATGTATTTAGAAAAACAAGATGTAAAGTGGCTTTAAATGAACAATTTAAGTCTTCATATTTATATATATATATTTCTATTTAAGATGTAAAATAAGAGTTTGTTATTTAAAAATATATGACTCAAAACACTAATGTTTTGCTATTCTTTTTTAAATAACATTTTTTTTAAACTTCTAAAAAGAAATTTTTTATAAAAATGTTTTTAAATGATTTTATAAATTTTTCCCATTTCTATCATATAATAATTATCATATATATATATATATATATATATATCTTCTTTCATTTTTCACTGACCGTCGCATATATTATTTTTAATATACCATTTACATTTGTTTGTAAATACTATATTTTCCTTTTCGAACTTATACACACACACACACACATTTTTCTTAACTAATATGTATATATATAAGAAAATCCAATTTTAAACTCTTCCTATTTGAAATACATTATATTTTTCATAAGTCATATCATTTCTATTTATAATATATTCTTATTATTTCATCTATATTTATTTGAATTTGTTTTAAATTTATATATAAATTATGTTATCCTGAATATATTTAAGAAATTCCAAATAAATCAATTTCCTATTCTGTAAATAAAATCAAGAAAATTCAAAATATTATCTTGGTTTTAAACTATTTATTTTTACCAATTATCGTTTAATGGTGATTTTTGTTTTGATTAAAAGACCGTATTATTGAATATTAAAATTAATATTTGAAACTCAAGACGACAAAAATTCTGGGTCATTACAATGCTTTTTGTTTATTTGATAGTTAGACAACCGACTATCAAACTTGGCCAGTCTAAAATTATCGTTGTTGGTTTGGAGAGACCAGGATTGGATATCTTATTCAGAAACCACTTCGAACTGGCACAAGTGTTCAAATTGGAACATCTTGAAGATGATTGAAGATGGAACTTTTGAAGTGCAAGAGCTACTTGCTATAAATCCTGAGGGTGATTGCAAAAATGGGTGTAGTGGATGTAGTGCCTTCGGTTTCATTCAGACCCAGAACGAACTTGTATGGATGAATTTTCGCATTGCATTTCTGCCTGGAGGGTAGTGTTAGCATTCCAAGTGGAACTGCTATCCAAAAGGTAAAATGTAGCCTCCATCCTCATCAACCGACAAATGAATAAAGTAGGGACGTGCCGTAAGGTTGAGTGGGTCGCTCACATTACGGTATGATCATCCCTTATCAAGAGTCGATATCTATGTATGCTTCGGGGCCCATTATGGTTATTGATCAATGAAGAGGTGATCATATTTGGTGCTATCCAGTGAGGGGTTGGGCCGATCCTGAGTGGTAGAGGTGTAAATTAAGGTAGCCTCCCATAAAATTTATCTAGAGGTGTACGGATTCGGTCAGTAGACCCTTAACCTTTCATAGTTGCAATCCATTTACCAATACGAGCCTTCAGACTCAATTGTATACCTATTATGTTGGCATTTAATTAATGTAATAATTTTAGCTCTTATTTAATATTTATTTTAAACCTTAGACATTACAAAAATATCAAAGGATGTCCTATTAAATGTTTCGGTTAACGTGAGGTAAAAACCGTCCGTGTTTATGGGCAGCTTGGTCTTACGAGATACCTTTATTTCAAAAAGTTTTTATAGCTTTAAAATCCATCTAGCAGTGTTTCTCATGCTGGTTTACCAGACTGATCCAGGAATAATTTCCTTTTAATGCTCACTTTCAGACCGAGCATATTTGAGATCTAGATTTGGATGCTTTGGAGCTCAGGAGACGAGCTGGATGCCTCCAAGATGTACATACATATATTTGTTTATTTGCTGCATTTGTTAGTTGTATTTACCAATATCTGCAAAGATGGGTTGTCATAACTGTCCAGGCTGGTGATAGATTAGTGTACTCTAATTGAATGTATATTACAGTTTTCTTTTGTAAAGATCTATTGTACATTATATTTTACACTTCACATTGTGAGATTATGTTCTGTCATTTCTATTTTTTCCCTAACAATGTGTTTTTCCTGCATGTGGATGCTCAACACATGTATACCATGGATGTATTAGTGCCAACTTCTGAGGATGAAAAGGCAAGTCATTAAACTAATGTACGTGACCGTACAGAAAGAAATTAACTAAATTTCATTCATAATTAATCGAACTTTGTTCAACAAAGTTTGATTACTCCTTATCGATAGGTCATTATGTGTCATAGGGTGAAGGGATTTTTGACATTGAATCTCTGTTCGTTTCTAGGTACGGTTGAAACTCATTTCAATATACTCGCCTATTCTATCAAAATGAATCATTATATTTTTTATTGCATAATATTTTATTTACTTCTGTTTTATATTCTATGAACCATTATTAATGTATCATATGTATCATATACACATGTTCGTATATGTGATAATTCATCGATGAATACAAAGTACATGGAACCCTTCTCGAACTTTTGATAGTATACGTCTATATGTATCAATTTACAAGTTCATCAAATTTTATAGTGCTTCCATTGAATGGTGCTTTTCCCTTAACTGTTTGAGAATAATTCACCAGAACCATATGATTCATCATCATATAATCATAAATTATTTCTTATAACTGTGGCTTAGTCCATAATATCAAAATAATTGCAAATAAATATAAATACTTTTGTATTTTTCCAATGCAACACAAATACAATTATTATAGCTTTATTTTATAATGAATATTCATAATATTTATATTAAAATAAAACAATGTCTATTTTTTTAGTCAATACTGGAAATATAGTTGTTTCATAAATGATGTTTAGTACGTTTTACCAAAAAATTCATTACTTGATGCAACCATTAAGTGTTATATGGCATGCTCTCACTATTTCTACCATTATTATAACAGAGTACGAATTACAAAGGTCCGTTCAACTACTTAATGTTAGCTATTTATTCCATTTATCATATCCATTTTACAGTCAAGAGCTTTCAGATCAAATATATCATGAACTTAAAGGAATAAATTTCATAGAAAATAATTTTCTATATAATAAATATATTTTGGAATAGAAATCATCTTTCTCATTCCAATGTTAAGTATCAATTATATTTTACAAATCTCTTTTTCGATGTTTCCTTATGAAGCAAAGCGATAATTCATCTGAACTGTATGTTAAGTTACATCTGATTTCATGCATTGCTATTCTTTATAAGATAGTCAAAACATTCAAAGGAAATCCTTATTATAATCAATCATATTAAATAAACGGTCATGTAATATGATTTATTTATTTATTCCAACTAAACCAATTTCGTTGAAGTTTCTTGCATTATGAACAACGAATTTCACCATACGACCTTTATATGTGATTTAACATGGATTAAATATCCATTTTCTTACAGTGCTTACTAGTTCAAAACTAAAAAACAATACATTGTCTTGGGCAAATAAACCTTCAATGACTAGGGTATGAATGTATTTAGTAGTTGTAGAATTAGGTACTTGCATGGGTCTTGGAATGACAACATGCCAAAAGATTTATTGGTGAGTATATTTTATATTCAATGTCAGTCTTAATTCAATTAACTTGCAAATTTTATTGATAAACATTTTATCAATTTTTATATGTAGATTATTTTAACTTTATATAGCAAATGCTATTACAATATTGGAAAGAGTAAATGTTACCATTTCAATTTTATGATAAGGCTTCCTTTAGACTTTTATGTTTTTCAAAACCCCCTGAGAAAACGTAGACTCGTATGGTTTAGGATTTTAACTTAATAAAATCTTAGCAAATCATAGGATTTTAACTTAATAAAAGCTTAGCAAATCATAGGCCCACATATGATGGATAACTCCTAATCGGTTGTATCATATACAACTTCTAACAAGTGGTTCCTTATCATAATCCCATCTTTACCATGATGAAATATCAACAAATAAAGAGAGATTATTCTCTCATACCCATCATTTCACGACGGCCTAAGTATAGTGCACATACCTTGAGGAAAGCTCAATGCATATGTGCAGTTAGCACTACGCCATAAATGGCCTTCTGCAACACAAAAAAAATGTTGGGTCAGGCCCAAAAAATGTTGCCATAGGTCTATGGCAACACTTTTCTGGTGATGCAATTTTTGTCGTTGCCTTAGACCTCAAAGGCAACATTCTGACTATCTAAGGCAACATAAGTAATATTGTTGCAATAGAACCCTATTTGGGTCTATAGCAACATCCATATGTGTCTGTAGCAACATTCCAAAATGTTGCTATAGATATTAACTTTCTGAATTTGTGGGGCCCACAATGTAGAGCATATTTGATTTTTTTAATAGAAATAAATATTTATTTAATAAAATGCTATTGCACAGAATTTGATATTCAAAAAGTAATTTATTTAAATAAATATTTTATTTCAACATTTGAAATAGTACAAATTCCTGACTCCACTATTTTACAATTCAATGATATATAACACTGATATTCACATATACCGATATTCCTCACTACATCACTCAGTTCACTCATTACATATGCAGTTTCAATTTATACAGACACCGACACTGACACTGACAAATATATGACGAGCCGAGTGCCAAGCCGAAGACGAGCCGAGTAGGGGGTCCAGTCTTCAAGCTCAAGCACATTTGATTTGACTCTGTCTTCAAGCTTGTATCCAGCTGTCCAGTCTTCAATACCTGTCACATATAATTCAAAAGCAGTAATCTGGAAAATAATATTTAACTCGAACAGAAAATGAAAATATTTTTGTTATATTATTTGCCTCAGGTATTTGGGTTGTTTCTTTTCATATTTTTTTCTGACAGGGACCAAATATTTGCACGGACAGTATGGAAGACATACATGAATGCAACACATGGATACAAGACAGTATGGAAGACAGCAAGCAAAACATGAATGCAACACATGGATACAAGACAATATGGAAGACAGCAAGCAAACATGAATGCAACACATGGATACAAGACAGTATGGAAGACAGCAAGCAACAGTTCAGGCAAAAATGCACAAAGGAGAAGCATTTATGTACTGGAGTTTTAGAAATGTACTGAAGTTGAAGCATTTATAAATTATAGATGTTATTTCTAATTCTGTATTTAAAACCCAAGTTGAAGCATTTATTAATTAAAAAAATTCTATGAAGTATAATACTTCTAAGACCAAATTGGATTGCTCACTGAAATAATCATGTATATAACATAAAGGAAATTACTTGCTGAAAATAACTAAATAATATTATTAGTTACCTTTGCGTGATGAGAATTTAGGTTTCCGTTTGCGCCATCACAGCATGAGCCGGAGTCCCACACATAGGGTGAAGCAACACATCCAGCCCAGTAAAGACGCTTAACCAAAGTCCACAATCTTCAGATTACCTATGATATTGATAAGGCAAGAGCTAAATAGCATAAAATTTAGGAATCTTCCCAATTTTTATGTTATTCAACTATGCCTCATCAATATCATTTAGACCTTATACCATAGTGACAACATCTATGATTGATGTAAACGCACCTGTGTTAAAACTTATAATTCAGATTTTACCAAATTGGGATTATTTGTCGTAAAGGCACCTGTGTTAACATCTATATTCATTCACAAAAAATATCATAGGTTCGGTCTCCACAGTCCAAGCCACTTGAGCACAGCAAACACACAATAGAAAAAAACATATTTTTTATTACTCAACTGTATGGTGAACTGAATAGCAATGTAAAGATTTTTGATGTTAGTATACATATTTTTTAACAATAGCGCAATTGTACAATAGTGATATAATAAAAAACAAGATGGGTTTTATAACAAGTTTTCAAACAAAATGGTGTGTTAGAACTATTTTTTATCATCTTAACAAGTGTTTTGAGAAATAAATAAAATAGCAGTAGATAAAACTTTATCATTCAATTCATTGGTTATCTTTACTTTTAGTGGAAATATTTGATAGAAAACAACAGAGTATTCATACTTGTAAACTAGTCCTTCATTTTTGACAATGTTACACATGCAACCTTCTTTTGTTACTGTATCAGCTGCAGTGGACAAATGATTCATGGCCAAAGATATGGGTTTCAAAAACACAGTCGGCCTACAAAAGCACCAAGCAGTAGCACATGGTAATCCCAGATTTAAAACCATGATAGTAATCAACAAATTTGATTTTCATAAACATTAAAATAAGCTTACATCAAATCCTCGTAGGACATAGTTGCTGTAATACCATGATAGTAATCACAATGAAACCATTAAATAACATTTAAATTCTTTCTTTTGAAATAATATCTGAATTACTTAATATTAACTCACAATTCAGCACCTTATAGCAAATAAAATTAAAAGGAGAAATAGGAACAGCAAAAGTAGGGAATGAAAATACCTTAGAGAAGTTAGTATGATTTCTAGGCAAAATCGAATCGCGATTCTTCGTTCCCAGTTCGAGCTTCCAGACATCACGTTTCTGTTCGAAATTCCTTCCAGGCAAAATCGATTTCGTGCTTTGAATTCGTGAAACCCAGCTTGCAATCGAATCAGTTGAGGAGGAGACTACATCGAGCGGTGGAGGGTGATTTGCGAAGGAGGATGACTTGCGATGGAGAACTGGAGCGAGCCGGAGCCTGGAGCGAGCCGGAGCCTGGATCGAAGCGAAATCGGGAACCCCTAAATCGAAGCCCTAACCAAAATCGACAGAGAAGAAAGAAAATAAAAAGTTACTTGCGGAGACTTTTTTTCTTCGCGGCTCTAAAAGATCAAGGAGTGGTGTTCGGATTGATGAGGTGTCACGTTCTCCAACATAGGATTTGCCTTGGTAGATTGACACGGATCGGTGCGAAAGATATGCAAAGGTCTGCTATAGCAACACTATAAAATTTTTTTGCATCAATTACTCTTGTTTAGCTAGAGCAACACATTTTTATGGCTAAGGCAACATCAAAAATTCAACGTTGCATTAGGACCAAAATTGTATAGCTATCGCAACATTTTACCTGGCAACACCTTGCAAAAATGTTGCAGAAGGCCATCTATGGCGTAGTGTAGCTTACCTCGTATACTCAATATATTATTAGTACTACACATAATATATAAGTAATATACTAATATATAAATGGTAGAGGAAAACTTTGTATTAGTAATCTTTAATATATTATATTGAGCGATATCGACATGTGGAATAATGTATTTGTCATGAAATACCCTCATTATTTAAGTGTGAACACATCAGAAATCACGATATACGTACTATACACATGTATTTATCCTTTAAGTCTACTAGGTTTTTTTGTTCTACTTAATTTTATACATTCATATTATGTATGTTTAATTATTATATAACTTGTATAAATTAATTAACAAATATAATAATCTTATGTACATTACATTAATTAAATATTATTTAATTAATTTCATTAACTAACACTTTAATTCATTTTATGTTATTCAATTAAGTTTTTTAATTGAATATGTATATCATAACAATTATGGTTATATGCACACAAAAAATATATGTATTTTATGATTTGTTAATTGACTATTAATTAACTTATTTAATTAAATACTAATTTCGAAAATCTCAAGCTAACTCTAAAAATCATATTACACCGTTTACAATGTAATTCTTATTTTAAATTTAACATTTAAATTTAAAATCTTACTTTAATTTCAAAACAACTTTGAAATCACATAAATTTAACTTTTAAATTTTAAATTTTATTTTTAATTTTCAAAATTGAAAACTAATCCAAGGCCCAATTCAAATCATGCCTTTTCTATTAGGGGCACCTTTGGATTCACTTCATTTTTTAGGCCAGGTCGGCAGCCAGGGAGGGCATAGTACTTGATTACACAAACCCAAGCTTAGCACAACTTTTCTAAACACCCCACTAAATTGGTAAGCTTAATTGGTTAGACCTGACATAGCTAATTCAAACCGCATAGAATATTTGGCTTCGATATCATTGTTGCTCTGGCCTAAACTCCTTTGGGAACATCATCAGATACCTCAGGAGTGATTTTACATACAGCCTTTTGACTAGCACAACCAATACAAGATATATAGGTGTAAGAAGCAATGCTTCATTAAAGATCATAATATGAGAACTCTCTATCATGCTAGTTGCAGTGATCAAACCTAGGACATCCAATGTTCCCGATGACACCTTAACCAACCTTGCTCTGATACCATTGTTGGAAATGGGCTAGTTGGAAGCGGGTGAAATAGGTAGTTTTCAAAAAATGTCCTATTTGGATCTATTTGGACCTATGAAGTCTAAAGAGATTTTTGATCCAATCTAGAAAATGTTTTAAATAAAATCCTTTATTTCATTTAATTAGTTTGAAAGGGTTTATATTTTATATAAATATAAATGTATGAGTGTGTCAAATACGCCTATGTGTGTAGCGGTTACTCATCGAAATTATTTTTAGAAGGAAACCATTTGATTCCTTCTCTAAAATCTACGCAAGCAATTAGGATAAGAAATAACTTTAATTGGAGAAAAAACCCTTTCATTTCTCTCTCTGATTAGAATAATGATTCATTAAATGTTATTGACTATTAATCTAAACATGGCAAGAAATGTGAGTAAATCCAAATATGCTAACAGTATATATTATGTAAGTGCAATATATAAGAAGTAAGCATAATTAATGGATACTGTTAAAAAAAAAAGTATAACATCCATATTTCCATATATGATGATCCAAAACTTGGTTTATGCACCCATGACGGCATGACTAAGCATAGCTTAGTTGATGAGGTCAAATAGGGCTAGGAAATCAAGATTTAGCCCACCATTTAAGGCCTAATACATGATGATGCCATTCAAAGATGGCTCTACGATGCCCTTGAACCTTTGATAAAGTTATTCAAAAGTTCTATCACATGTTCGAATGAATAAAGAATAAGTTGTAAATATGTGCAACTGTTCATTAAACATTTGTTAATGAACTAAGTAAGCAATCCTCATGGTTCATAGTCCATTGTCCATATGTGGTAAGAAAAATAGAGGTTATGCATATAAATACTAGTTTGGGCTAAAGCTCATGTGACTTTATGCGAGATAAAGTCAATATGAGACTTAAGGCCATATGAGCTCTATTATACGCATATTCATGTCAAAACTGCACAATCAAGGTATATGGATATGCTAGATATTTTTCCAAGCCCTTGCACGTATAAAATTGCAATGTTTACAATCAATTCAAGAATTTCCCCAATTTGATATAGGGTTACAATAGTTTAATTTTAAGAAGGGAGAAAAGAAATGATCGCTTCTTCCACAATGCCGCTAGCTGTGTATTTGTTGGGGTAGAGACGTCCGACTTGATTGCCATGTATCACCTTTGGCACACTTGGTTTTGGTAACATCATCCTTCTCGGTAGCATTCGACTTCATGCTCTGTTTTGATGATTTCCTAAATCTCTTTGGTTATTGATAAGTTAGGGCATCAAGTCATAACACTTAACATTCACTCCCGCATTGATAGCTTTAGTTATTGCCTCAGAAAATAAAGGCCTTATGACATTCTTTGAAGGCAAATAAATTACGATATCAAAGGGAGGTTGCATCACATAAAATTTGACATCAATCCTTGTATTGATGAAGTGTAGCGTTGGCTTCCTAAGACATCATTCATGGTGACATACGATACAGATGGCATGGAGCATCGATAGCATCTCCAAGCATACCAATGACTAGAGGCATGCATCTATGTGCTCCTGGTATGCAAAATCCTTTCGCTTACTAATGTTCGACATTAGCATTCATATCAATGAAGTGTGGCATCGTCCCTTCCATTAATTTAACATCCCCTTCGTCTTTGGCTAGGATATCCTTTGATTTCGGCTTTCTTGATCTTGACATACCCTCATGCATGCCTTTGGAATCCTGAATGATAGTGACAATGCTGATGAGATACGTCATTTCTCAAGCACCGTTAGATGATGGCCACCCTAATTATGGATTACAACATCTACATTTTATCTTACTTTTCTGAAGTTAGAGATCCCTCTACTATCTATCATTTGACATCGGCCTTTCTCATTGACGAGATGCGGCATCAATGAGATGCGCTGTTGGTGAGATGTGTTATTGATGAGATGTGGCATTGATAGCAAATGATGCCCACTGCTGATTTGCAATATGCTTTGATCTTACACTTCCCACTCAGGAATGAAGGAAAGTTTCAGTTTCAGTAGTGGAAGAGGAGTGATGAAAGAGTTACACAATCTAGACTATTGGCCATTCGCGGACAATGGTGAAATGTCAATGAATGAAGAGAAAATGAAGATTTGTGTATGAGAAGGAGAAATTCCCCTTAAGATACTTGGGTCCTAACTGAATGAAATGTGGGGAAGGGAATACCTTAGTAGCAAGTGGCGCTGAAGTTCTCTACATTTTCTCGTATCGAAATTCAAAGGTCGTGTCTTCCTATGAGTAATTATAAGGTTTCCCAGTTTGAAAAGAGAAGTTTTCATTTATGAAATAGTCTGAATTACCAAATAAATGCACCCCCCATTAATATACCAGATCGGTTAAAGTATAACTCCTTCATCAATCGGTTCTCTACTTATATCTATCTGTTGTTCCTTAACTAGAACAAAATGCTAGAGAATCTATGTAGTGCCTGCCGGGAGTTGGTGCTAAGCGCCCCTTGTGTAGACTTATATATCCAATTTGAAAAAATAGAAAGCCCCATGAGAGTGAAGTGAGGCTAAAGTTAAGCTTGGCATTGGGCGCTCGAAGGAAGTGACTATGGCAAAATAGACACCAATCTTGTTAAAGCGAGTTCACGGGTGTATTATTTGGAAACCTAAGGGTAGAAGCACATCAACGACGAGATACCAAAACCATAGACCAAGTATGACTTATTTGAGATCTACTCGTTTTATTAAAATAAGACTAATTAGGTATATTTAATGCCCGTTATGCCTCTTGAGATAGATAATCAACCTATAAGGCCATATGAACTTATTTCGATTCTTATTAGTTGGTATGCCTAGAACGTCACAGAAGCACAGGCTTGGAGCTACCAGCGGCTTTATCAAGGGCCTTCACTTAGCATTATGAGATCTCGGGCCACTGAAAGAATCAGCTAAAGAATCACATATGAGTTAAGGAGTTAACTAATAACTTGAATTAGGCACTTGACTTCGCATATGACCCTTATTAATACGAAGAGTTAGGCATTGATTAAAAAACCCCTTATAGGATGCATCAAATCACTCTCCTGATAGATGGGATATCTAAAACCTAGTATAGTGAGTTTTCTTCTTGTTGTTGCCTACATAAGAATCTGAGTGAGCATCTACTCCCCTAATGATATGTGGCATCCTATGCTACCTTTACTGGTGCGAGATGCCTTTTATTCTAAAGTTTGATGTAATTTCCTGTAATGAAATCGATATCACTTCTTTGTGACTGCTTTTAGGTTTAACATCTCCTCTTCGACATGCTTTCATATTTTCAATATCATGATTGTGGTAACACAAATTATTTTCCCTTTAGAAATATTATGGATAACAGATATATATGTAGGTGCTAGGATTTACACCGTAACAGACCTATTTTTCTTTTACATATGTCTTTGTCATCCATAGTTTTGGTCTAAAATGCCTTTTTGTGTGTTTAAAAGTCATATTAGGTAGCATTATATAATTAAAATCTGAAATTGATATAAATAAATTTGGTTTGAATCAAAGAAAGGTTTCACATAAAGGTTACATAATTGTACAAAATCTAATTTTTAAATTTGAAATAAAACAACATAATGCATAATTCCATGTATTTATGCAAATTAGAATTTAACATATTAGATTAAACACAACATATTTATGAATATTGTATTTATATTATATATATTAGTATATTGCACATACATACATTTAATAGGTAAAGATATTTACATTTTATTTAATTAAAAAATGAGTAGATGGATGTGTGAGGCAATGTAAAGTTTTAATAGTCAAAACACTTTTATTTCAAGTTGTTTTGTTGGTAGTACCATTGAAAATTTAGTAGTAAAATTCCATTACAGGTAGTCGAGAAGGAGATGGTGGTAGAGGTTGTAAATCGGTGGTGAGATTCTGTTGATGATGAGTGTGGGGTATTTTCATAATTTCAAAAGAACACCATAGAAATCATATTCATTAAATTATCTTTATTAATAGTAGATGCACACACATATAAACTAATATGTGACTAAGATATATATAAAAGTAAATTGTTTATCATAAGTTTTAATTTAGAAATGAAGCTAGAGTTTAGGAAAAAAATTAAAACAATAAATTTAGAAGACAAAAAAATTAAAATTTGCACAAAAGTCCACTGTAAATTCTAACCCAAAAACTTTCATTTTTGTGTGATTAATGTTTAAACGTTTGTATCCAAAAGTTAATCACATAATTATAAATATTAATGTCAAGGAATAATAAATAGTTAGCATAAACAATTCATTTACAATTGTGTACATAACTTTTATAAAAGTATGAAATGGTTCTAAATCAAAATTAACTATCAAATTTCCTTTTTTGTAAAACAAAAACACCAAAATAAAAGAAAATGAATTGGACGAATTATGCACAATTAAAGTCTTTATAAGACTGAACACGTCTAAGCATTACATAGAATAACAATGAATATGAAAAGGTGATGAAGAATCCAATCAATCAATTTGAAATAAACATATATAATAGAGGGATGAAGAATAAATGTGGATCTGAAATAAATAATACATTGTTACGTAATCAATTAAGATGTAAAGGAATTTTATAGGGATCAATTGAACATATGAAAAAGCTTACAAAATCCAAGCATATGTATGATAAAAAGTATGTAAATAAATTAATTGAAGAATTACCTTAGATATTGCATATGAATCGCACCTTGAAACGATGAATCAGAAATTCCTAGACTCCGTTGAATTAGTCTCCGGATCTTGTAGGAATCAAGAAATGAAACCATGTATTGTTATGATTTTATTCATTATTTAATTTTGGAATTTTTTTTGTCCCTTTCCCTCATGAAATTTCAGCTATGACATAATAGGATATGTGGAGAAAAGGTCTAAATGAAAGAATGGCATAAAGAAGGCAATAAAGATCATTAAAAATAGGGTATCTTGTTATTTCTTTAATTTTTTCTTTTCCCCTTTATTTCAAAAATTGAAAACTTCTTTTTCCCCCATTTTGGATAGCCGTATCACGGAGGGAATGTGCCCCAAAAAATATCCAAATCTGTTTAGTATTTTATCCATTTAATTTTAATATAAATATTCTAACGATATCGTATACCGATGCACATGTTTATAACTTTTATTTACACACTCTATTGAATACTAATGTCATTCAAACAAATCAAATAAAATTCTAATAATTAATATTTCATATCTTCCCGTTTTTGTATTTACTATCAAAGTTCTAGAAGGTATATCTCCTTCATTTCAAATAAAATATTAATTATACAATTAATTCAAAATCACACATAGTATTTATTCTATTTAATCTAATTTAATACATTTATACGTACGTTTCTGACTTTTATATATGTAATTTATTAAATACTAATGGTATTTAAACAAATAAAATAAAATGAAATAGTTAATGTTTCATAAATGTTAATTAATTTAGAAAAATTATAAATTAATTAAATTTTGTGGTTTATTCGGAGTATTCATTATTTTGGTTGTGCGATTCAAAGGTGTAAATTCAATCAGCGATTAGTTATCAAACAATTTGAATATTAACATTCAGGTGTCACCTTAGCCAGTGGTGTGACATTTGGTTTAATTTATCACTTATACATATGTTGGTAAAATCCAATTTTATTTATCATAAACAAACCTGGACGTAATAATTACTTACACCAATTCCCTTCGTTAATGTTATAATACACTAGGGCTTGTAAATTTTGGTTTTGGTCAAACAACATCATCCACATTCAATTTTGTAATTCTAAACACAAAATCTTTGGTTCAATAATAACAATTATTATTAACTATAAACTCTGGCCAAAGACTTTGATTGAGTTCACCACAGTTGACCGTGATACTAACCTTATATAACCGAGGAGACAAATTCACTTTTGAATAGTGTTTCACTTCCAATGCTTCAAATCAAACCCAACTGCAGTCATTCGATGGACACCATGCCATAATTTAACTATAATCAAAGTGGAGTTTCTACATTAAAGTTCCACGGTACTTTCAAGTCAAGGGAACTGTATAACATCTTCACTTGGAGATTCTCTGTTTGACCCTAGCTATATTAACGAATAGAAATTTCTCAAGTGAGTCATTTCATAGTTATCCAATAAATACTAGTACGTAACCCTTTGGTGCCCCTAACAATTACGAGCAGTCCACTATCTAACATTTGAAAAGCATTACGTACTCTAGTCTCAACGGATGTGTCGATATGTAACCTTGATGTATGTTGACTAGGAGATACATTTGTAACTACTATTGCAAAACATATCATTTACGGATTTATTATATTAAATATACTTTTTATTAAATAAATAACTAATATAACGCATGATATAAAGTATATAATAGAAAGAAAATACCTTTATTTGGAATAACATTAATTATCGAGTTGTAACAAATTATATAATTGCTCTTATGGAAAGCCCCTTACTCTATCTGATGCAAGTTATTTATTAATATATAAATAGAGTATAATAGTTATATTAAAGATTCATATTCTATAATATATTTAATTGAGTGATATCAACTTATATGGAATAATGTATTTCTTATGAAATAAAAAATACCCTCGTGATATGGGTGTCAGACACATTAGAAATCACGGTATGCTTACTATACGTATGTATTTATTCCTTAAGTCTATTTCGGGTTCCTTATTGTTCCACTTTTGTTTTGTACATTCATATTATGTAAGTTTAATTATTATATAACTTGTATAATATAAATAACTTATATGGTTGTCTTATGAACATTATATCAATTAAATCTTATTTAATTAATTAACATTTAATAAATTTATGTTATCAATTAAACATTTTAATTTAATATGTATACCATAACATTTACGGTTACACATACATATATATTATTTGTTAATTATTGTTTAATTAACTTATCTACTTAGATAATTTAATTAAACATCAATTTCGAAAATACCTTATGCATGTACATACGTACTTACTTCATTTTAAACAATTCAAAATAATGTAATATATTGTATATACTGTACATGTACATACTTTAATTAATTTATTAATAAATACTGAAAATATTGAAATATGTTTATTATATTTTCAAAGCACTTTTGAAAACTGTATTTATAATATACACTATCTTCGAAGTCAACATTGAAAATCATATTATAACATTTAAATTTAACTAATTTAAAATCTTTGTTTTGAAATCACATTATAACATTTATAATGTATTTCTTATTTTAAATTTAGCTTTAAAATTCAAACTATCATTTCAGTTTTCAAAAAAATTTTGAAAATTAGGCCAAAGCCCAATTTAAATTGCGCATTTGTATTAGGAGAAACCTTTGGGATCACTTCACTTTTTTGGCCATACCAATAGCTAGGGAGGGCAGCGTATTTGATTACCCAAACTAAAGCCAAGAAACTACATTTCTAGACACCCTACTAAATTGGTAAGCATAATTGGTTAGCCTTAACATGACTAATTTAGACAGTGTAAACAATTTGGCTCCAATACCATCGTTGGAACCGAGCCAGTTGGAAGCGGCTAAAATAGGTACATTTCCAAAAGAAATTCTATTTGGATCTATTGGGCATATGAAGTCTAAAGGGATTTTAGATCCAATCTAAAAAGTGTTTCAAATTAAATCCCTTATTTTATTTAATTAGTTTGAAAGAGTTTGAAATTTGTATAAATTTAAATGTATGAATGTATCAAATACACTCATGTGTGAATCGGTTACTCATTGAATTTAATTTGAAAAGTAAATTGTAATGATCGGCTATTTTGAACCATTCAAATCGACAATCATCCACTCTTGTTAGACGTGAATTGCTCAAAACAACAGATTGTTAATTCATATTTGGCAAAACTCAGCATATACAGTAAATATATCAGTCACAGAATCACAGACACAAATTTATATAACAATAAGCAGTGGAATAGATAAATAATAGTTCATGAAGCTACTATATAAACATCAGGGTCTAAAACAAGATATAATAGAAATCTCAAATACAATATAGTCTCAAATACAAAAGCAGATGACATGTCTAAACATCAACAACTGAATAAACTGGAAATAACAGAATATATGAGTAGATGAAGATAGATCTTCAAGCGAAGCTCCAAAGCTCCCAAGGTTAGTCTCAAATGTTGTGACACTCAATATGACCCAAGCTTAAAGCAAAATACAAAACACTCAATTTAGGATTAACATTATTATACTAGTAAATTCAAATCAAGTGAAATGCCCATGTAAAATGCAATATAACTTAAAGGATGTTTGAGATTTCTATCCTCTAAGGATCCATGGAACTATCTACTATGTAGTAATATACGCTATTACAATATCTCTATCGGTAAAGTAAAATATTAAAATAGGGTCAAGGTGTTACCCATATCCCCTTTAACACATTTTATATATTCCCGCAGTCTATACAATACCATAAGCTCCACCAAACTGGTGGTTTACCCAGAGGGCACTCCATAGGTATGGTACAAATCAAACTCGTAAAAGGCACGATAGAGCGTGTGAACAAGGCACGCGAAGCAATGCCAGATGAGGATTCTACCATTTTGCGGATCCGAAATGGTGGTAAGCATAGCAGCTACTACCGTCCACCTCGAGACACACTCCTAAATCAAAGGTGCACCCAATCAAATCACAAAGTTATAGAATGGTATCGAAGAAATGTGTCCGATAGGAGGAATGACATCACTTGGCCCGGCATGGCTCCTGTTTTAGTCACATCTAAGTTGACTCACGGGAGTCAGGGCTACGTAAATACCTCATACAAAATCGTACACCAAACCATCCTATTTTTTTCTGGAATATCCACCACGTACACAATTATTAAAGTGCTTTTCTGTGTTGGTAGAGAGTATGACAACATCCGATCTCGGTCTCTTTACAACCAACGCTTATTTCATACCGTGATCATTTTATAAAATCACCTTTTTAATCATTTTAACAATTCATACTTCGTATCAAATATCATAACATTTCAAAATCATGGAACTTTCGAAATTATATTCGCTTCAAAAATCATAGCCACAAAATAGGTCAAATATTCATATTAAAATATTTGCATTTAAATCCATTAAATCTAAATCATAACAGTTCCAACTTAAAAAGTTTTAAAATATTGAAAATAATATATATATATATATAGTGAAATATTTATAAATTAAAAATAGTTTATATTTGAAATAGGTTATAAATTAAAATAGTTTATTTACTAAAATAGTTTATATATTAAAATAGTTTACATATTAAAATAGTTTATATTTGAATTATTTCTTCCAATTTCACAAATCAATTCAAATCCACTTTAATTCCATAATTTAGTTAAACAATTTCAAAGGTTCCGCTCAAAATTTCATTAAACCATCTTTAATTTATCTCAATTTCAAATCCAGGTATGGGCTAAAATTTAAATCATTTCCAATTTCATAGGTTTTAAAGTTTAAATAATAAAACAATTCTCAATAACCCAATTCGATAAATTCCTTTTATATTTCAAATTCAACGTCAATTATTAAATTTTAGATATTCACCTAATCATTTTAGTAACATTTAAATAAAATCTATAATTACAAATTTGAATCAAAATTAAATATCTAACTTCAATTATACTTAATTTGAAATGTTTCCCTTAATCACCTTTATAAATATTTAAATAAAATCTCAAGTCACAAATTTAAATCAAGATTAAATATTAAATTACAATTTTATTTAAGTTTAAAATATTCATTAAATCACCTTTAGTTAAATCAAGTAATAAAATCCTACCTTTCGAAATTTCAAAATCAGTAAGTTTCCAATCAATTCTTATTTATATTAAATTTATCAAACAAATTAAATTACAAATTAACTTAATTTATCTTCCCAACCTTTAATTTATTAAATTTATTACAAAAACTATTTTAAAATATTAATATAATTTTAAATAAATACTTAACATATTATATACATACTAATTAAGTTAAATTTTATTAAATCAAATCTTATTATTAAATTTATGTTATATTAAATCTTAGTTTATATATTTAAAAAATAAGAAATTATAAGTAAAATCTTAAAATTTATATTTTTAAAAATAACTTATAAATTTAAAATTTTCAAATATAAAACTTTAAAATCTAAATTTTCCACATATATAAAATAAATTTATATATTATATTTTTAAAGATCAATATTTATTAAAAATCATATATTTCCTTTCAAAACCTTGGAAATCATTTTTCAAAAATAGACCAACGGTATCCGTATATAATTTTCTATCCTATGATCAAGTGATTTAGATATTTATCATTTCAATCCGCAATTATTTAAATTTATGGTTTATATCATTTCAACCCGCAATCCCAAAATTTCAAAATCAATAAAAATCACTTGGGTTTACCATTTCAACCCACAACGATTTTTCCTAATATGTAAGATCGTTCGGGTATGTATCATTTCAACCCGTAGGGATTCCTAAACTAACAGGAAACTTGCAGAGTGAGAATAAATATGATAATAATATAATATATCAACAACAGTCATATATCATTAGTGAAAAAATTAAAAAAAATATACACAGGTTTTGATATCATATGTCATAGGTAAACAATTGCAAATAATGGCATATCATACTTAACAATTCAAATTTAAGAGCATATTTCAATCATCATTCCGTGTGAATTAAATTTACTAAACATAAGAATGTTAATTGTGAGTGACTACTCATCTTTCGTGGCCAGAGAACAAAGAAATTTGAAAAGCTACTGACATGGAGACGGACTCGGACACAACACGACACTTCAGATAGCTGCGACAAGGAAAGAGTGGATTTAGCACGGAAATTCGATGGAACCAGATGTGTATATACATATATGTGACATATATATACACACATTTGTTTTAAAGTATTGAAGGAACAATTATACACGCAACATATAGCTTTCAATCAACAAAGAATACATGTGCCATGTCAAACACATATATACATAAGCTTGGATTTGAAAAACAAATGGATCTTACTCATCTGTCAATCAAGTACGCATGCACTGCAAAACATATATGAGCTATCATATATATATATATATATATATATATATATATATGTCACTGTCTATGATAAAAATCAACAAGCTTATAGTAAAATACACACACTTACACACACACACATATATATATTACAAGAGAAGGGGAAAATTTAGGTCACAGCAAAACAAGGCGAACATGGAACTGGGCATATATATATATATATATATATATATATATATACATATATATGTATATAAGTGTGTGTGTATATATATATGGCATAGCATCTACAACGTATATATATGCAAAACAAGAAGAGGAGGCTGTTAATGCTTAGAGGTGGAGATGAGGCATGGGCTACGGCGAGGGGAGATCTGAGGAAAAACTCGATGATGTGAACTGTCAGATCTTGTTTTGTAAGGAGGAAACATAAAATGTATAGAGCTAATGCACCATATGAAATATCACATAGCTGCGCACATTATTCAGAGAGTATATTACAAGTGTTCGGGCTTATGGCCCATGTATCAATAGCCCATCACTGTTATGTTATAATACAAAGTCCTATACTCAAGTGTCATTGTAATATCAATAGTAATATCAATAAAGCGTTCAATACAAGTTTTTCCAATTTTCTTAACTTGGTATCAGAGAAAAATCTATAGCCTAACGGTTAGATTCAACAGTGCCCTGCCTACCCTCATCAGAGCATCATCATCATCTGAAGGTGGCTGCACTGGTGGCGATCTTCTCAGAATTTATCATCATCATTGAAGATCTCTGTTCTCTCCCCTCTTAAATACAAGTTTACAGTCAAGAACTGCAAACTTGCACTCATTCCTTGTGTATCAGATCTAGGCTGCTCTTCTTTCTGTGCCTCGCCAAGAAAGCATCATCAAAAAAGATTGACATCACCTGACACTCTTTGGCTGCACAGTGGTGATCATGAATCATAATCGCTTGGTTCATCTTTTATCTGATAATATGTCCATCATCTCACACTTTTTTTCTTTTCTTGTTGATATTCTATGATCGTTAACTCCATCATGGATGAAGACAACATCAATGTTGGAGGAAATTCACCAAATAATTCAAGAACTGCCACCTCTCAACAGTCAGCAAATCAAGATCTGATCAAAGAAATGATAAAGCCCACTAGTCAGATCATTACAATTCAATTAGATGAATCTAATTATCTAATGTGGAAATTTCAAATTGAAATAGCAATAAGAGGATATGACATAGAAGGCCATGTTCTTGGAACAACTGTGGTTCCACCAAAATATGTTGCAGACAATGAAGGAAAATTGAATATCAATAAGGAATTGCTGAATCATCAGAGATAGGACAGCCTCATCAGTTCTTGGCTTCTGTCCTCGATTGGATCTAGCATTCTACCACAACCCATAGGGTGTAAATCATCTCATAAAATATGGCATTCTATAGAGCAATCATTTAATACTCAGTCAGCAGCAAAGGTTCTACATTATAAAAGACAATTACAAAATTTAAAGAAAGATGGCATGAACATGAGAGAATATCTAACAAAATCAAGATCTTATGTGATCAACTTGGAGCAGCAGGACACAAAGTGTCAGAGGCAGAGCAGGTATTATCAATCTTAAGTGGTTTAGATGATGAATATGATGCTGTTGTTATTATAATTTCATCTAAAGAAAGAACTCCCTCTATAGACTATGTACACTCAATTCTTCTTTCTCATGAAGGAAGAATTGAGCAAAAGAAACCTATCATTGATGATCTTTCTTTCAATTATGCATCCAAGAATCAAGAAAAATGGTACAATAATAAAAATCAAAGGGGTGGATCCTAAAACAGGTCAAGACGTAGAGGAGGCAGATGGTGGCCCAATAATAATAATAATAGGTTGATTTGTCAAATCTATGAGAAATATGGGCATAGTGCAAATAAATGCTACTTCAGATTTGATAGCAACGACACACCAAATCAGCAAGGATCAAATAGTCAGAGAAACCATCAAAGTGTCAACATGATCAATATACAGCAAGATGTAAAGAATCATAAAGAAAGTACTACAAAAGTAGAGGATATTTCAGATGACAGCTGGTTTCCAGACTCAGGGGCAACAAATCATGCGACAAGCAATCTAGGAAATTTAAATCTTGGCAATCAAGAATACAAAGGTAAACAAGGTATACATGAGGGTAATGGAAAATCCATAAATATAACTCATGTTAGTAATTCTTATATTAAAGGTGCTAGAAAGCTTTATTTAAATAACTTACTTAGAGTCTCACTAATCAGAAAAAATTTGCTTAGCGTATCACAGTTTGTTAAGGACAATAATGTGTATTTTGAGTTCTACCCTGATTATTGTGTTGTCAAAGATCTTCTAACTAATGAAACTCTTTTACAGGGTAGGGAATGTAAGGGGCTTTACAAGTTTAATGTCAACAACTCAAGAAATAATAAGCACAGAGATAAATGGTGTAACAACTCAGAGATAGCTCAAGAAAGTTCATGTAAGACCTTTGATAAATGGCATTATACACTGGGTCATGTAAATGCAAAAATAGTAAAGCAAGTACTGAGTAGCAATAATATTTCTGCTGAAAATATTCCTTTACCATATGTTTGCAGCTTTTGTCAAATGGGAAAAAGTCATAAGTTGCCTTTCAATAATTCTACAACTATATACACCAAGGCACTAGAATTGTTTGCAATTGATTTGTGGGGTCTTGCACCCATCTGTACAGACTATGGATTTAAGTACTACATATATTTTATAGATGCTTGTTCAAGATATACTTGGATTTACTTCTTAAAATCAAAATTTGAAACATGTAATGATGTTATTCAATTTATTAACACTGTTGAAAAGCAAACTGACAATCAGGTTAAGGTGTTGCAAACAGATGGTGGAATAGAATTCTACCCTCTGAAAACTTATTTGCAAAATAAAGGGATTGTTCACATAACAACATGCCCTTATACCTCAGAACAAAATGGTTTAATTAAAAGAAAACACAGGCATATAGTTGAAACTAGTTTAACACTACTAGCTCAAGCATCCTTGCCTTTAAAATTCTGGCCTGATGCTTTTTCTACTAGTGTGTATCTAATAAATAGACTGCCTTCAAAATCTTTGGATCATAAAAGTCCTATGGAGGTTCTATTTAATAGAAAACTAGATTATCACAGATTAAAAATATTTTGATGCCTCTGTTTTCCTTGTCTAAGATCTTATAATACTCATAAATTAGATTTCAGATCATCACCATGTATATTTCTAGGATATGCTGCAAATAAGAAAGGATACAAGTGTATGAATGGTAATGGAAAAGTATTTATATCTTGGCATGTCGTTTTTAATGAACAAATTTTCCCATACAATGAAATAAACATAAAGACAACACAAAAGATGCAAAATGAAAAATTCTCCATACCTCCATTACCTGAGTTAGATATGCAGAACATCTGCAGGACAAGTAGTAGATCTCATTAAGTCACTTCAGATCCAGAAGCAAGAGATGATCAAAGAAATGGATCTGGCAACACATAACAAAATGTATCGCACAGCAGAAGCATGTCTGAATCCAGTCAACCAATTGATGATTCAAAACCATCAATTGATCAACAAGAGACCTCAACAGGCAACACTGATGAACCTGTGACTCAACAGATCATCTCTGAAAACACTGGACATTACATGTTCACAAAAGCAAAAACGGGCATATTCAAACCAAAAGTGTACAACACTATTGCAGAGAATGATGAGCCAAGTACTTATTATCAAGCAATTCAGAATCAAAAGTGGAAAGCAGCCATGAATGAAGAATATGAAGCACTTCAGAGAAACAATACATGGGAACTGGTTCCACAACCAAAAGATAAAAACATTATAGGATGCAAATGGACATACGGACTAAAAAAGGATGCCAATGGTTCAATTTCTAAATACAAGGCAAGAATGGTGGCGAAAGGGCATTCACAACAAAATGATTTTGGTGAAACTTTTTCACTTGTTGTGAAACCAGCATCAATAACAATAATAATTACAATTGCTTCTCATAGAAATTGGACCATAAGGCAGCTTGATGTTAACAATGCTTTTTTGAATGGTGTACTGCAGGAAGAAGTCTATATGGAACAACCACTTGGATTCAGAAAAAATGACTCTCAACAACTTGTATGCAGACTAAAGAAGGCTATATATGGTTTGAAGCAGGCATCAAGGGTTTGGTTTGATAAATTAAAATCAACCTTGATGACAATGGGATATACTTCTACAAAATCTGATAACTCAATATTTACAAAGTTTGATGGTGATAAAACAACGTATATACTAATTTATGTTGATGATATAATTATTACAGGAAACAATCAGATTGAAATCAGCAACGCCATCAAGCAACTAAATGACATCTTTTCTATCAAGGTTCTTGGAAATCTTAACTACTTCTTAGGAATTGAAGTCAGCAAAAATTCAGACTCAACAATCCATCTTAGTCAGAGAAAATACATCACAGAAATTCTCATGAGAGCAAAAATGGATAACTCAAATCCTCTACCTACACCTATGATAAGCAATTTACATCTATCTAAAGTCAGAGGAGAACCAATTTCAAACATCAAGCAATACAGAAGCACAATGCGAGCTCTGCAATATGCAACAACCACCAGACCAGAAATATCATTCAGTGTAAACAAAGCAAGCCAATTCATGCAGAACCCACTAAAGGAACACTGGAGAGCTGTAAAGAGAATATTAAGATACTTAAATGGTACACTCAACTATGGTCTAACTCTGCAATCAAGTAAGACACTCAACATAACAGCATATGCAGATGCAGACTGGGGCCACAGATATGGATGATCGAAAATCAACTACTGGGTATTGTGTTTATCTGGGTCAGAATCCTATATCATGGTGCTCAAAAAAATAGTCAGCCATATCTAGATCAAGCACTGAAGCAGAATATAGAAGCGTTGCTAGCACTACAGCAAAGGTTATATGGATTAAATCTCTACTGAGTGAATTAAAAATAAAAATTCCAGACAAGGCTACAATATTGTGTGACAATATGAATGCAATAGCTTTATCAGCTAATCCAGTGTTGCATTCTAGAACAAAGCACATGGAACTCGATATATACTTTGTCAGAGAAGAAGTTATGAAAGGGAATATTACTGTAAATCACGTACCATCAACCTACCAGAGAGCCGATATTCTCACAAAACCATTATCAAAATCAAACTTTCTTCGTCTAAGACAAGATCTAAAGGTCACTGAAATCAGCAACACACTCAGAAAGTCTCATTCAACTGATGATAAATCTGAAAGATGCCAAAGCTAGAGCCTGTCATCACTTGATCATCCGCAAAGAAGAATCAAGTACAAAATCAAATCAAAGATCTAATTTTGCACTTGATCTTCTTCCTATTTTTCTCGCTTGATCTCCTGCAACCTCGAGAGAATTCAAGCCGAGCTCTTTATCTCAATATCTCTCAGAATTTACTGCATAATTACTTAAATCATATATTTCTAATATCAATTTGTGAAGAGATTGGAGATATCTGAAGAGCGGCGACATCAAAGAGGAATATCGCAAACCCTAACCATAGTTGGGTTTGAAGGGGGGGTATAAAATGTATAGAGCTAATGCATCATATGGAATATCACATAGCTGTGCACATTATTCGGAGAGTATATTACAAGTGTTCGACCTTATGGCCCATGTATCAATAGCCCATTACTGTTATGTTATAAATACAAAGTCTTGTACTCAAGAGTCATTGTAATATCAATAGTAATATCAATAAAGCATTCAATACAAGTTTGTTTAATTTTCTTAACTGGAAACTTGGTGAGGTAGGTTTTGTTCGGTAAGGGTCACAGTTTGAAGGCTGCACGCACGATGGGGAAAGAGGGAGGAAAATATAGGTGAGGGTCGGTGGAAAAATGGATGATGATGCCGACACAGGTTTATGGATGGAGTACGGGTTTAATGGTGGGCGCTGTGGGTGGGCTTGCTTGGTGACGTTGGGGTGGAGTCGAGGGTTGCTTCGGGTAAAAATGGATAAGCAGGAGGTTTCTTCGGCAAAATATATGAGATGCACGAGCAGGTTGAGGGAGATGGAAGCAAGTTTGCTCTGTGAATATAATAGGAGCACGAGCGCTACCTCGGGCCAGAAAAAAGTAATATGGTTATAGAAATGGTTACCACTTTTGTTTATTATTATTTTTTCTTCAGAGAGCACGAAGAAGAAAGTGAAAGGGCACCGAGAATATATATATTTTACAACCTTGGAATCACAAAAGTTAGCACGAATTTAGGAAGTTATTAAATAAATGGTTGTTGGAATTATACGATGGATGGTGGAAAGACATAAGGAAACCAAAAAGCCTCAAATACAGAACTAATACGGCAAATCGTTTCGCCAATTTTGTCGCGTACCGAACGCGAATTACAGAAATAAATATACTGCGGAGATCAGCACAACGAGGTGAACAGAATAGCACACATATATCAGTGAAACAACCAAGCTATCAAAACTTGATATTCACTACCAAAAATGTTGCTAAAATGCTGAAAATAAGATAAAATGGGGCTAGAGCAGTCCAAATTCGACGAAATGAAATACAACATCTCTCTCAGAAAATGATCTACATTTTTATTATATAAAAATATTTAGATTTAGAAAATATTTTATTTTCATCTAATTTCAACCGAATTTAAATTGAAATTGAAGATTACACAACAGAATTAAGTTACATATTTTCCGATGAAAATCTGCCATTTGCTATGTTTAAATAGACGCATAGCAAATATCAAATTTCCATTGCAAAATTTAATTGATTATATTTTCGATAAAAATTTAGTTAATTACATTATTAAAACCATTAAAATATCTGGGTCGTTACACCCTTCCCCACTCAAAACTTTTCGTCCCGAAAAGGAATGAGATAGGAGAATAGAAGCAACCAGAAAGAAAGATAGATTCAAAATGTATAGTATTAGATATGACACTTAATTCAAAACCGTAAAACTTCATCAGTTTCAAATAGATTAATATTTAGCAAATTTGGTGTTAATCCATTTTATTAAATAAATATTCATTGTATTCACATTTAGTTGATTTCAATACAAGGTATTCGCTTGATTTGCTTTCAATTTATTAAAAATTTCCTTTCAAACTATTTTATTTTTATTTAACTTATTTATTTTATCCTCTTGACTTCACTTAAGTTAATTCCACTTGTAATTTAATTTCAACTATTCTTGAGTTCATATTGTAGGATCGATTTCACCCTAGAGGTTGGGTGAAAAGGGTAATGCTAATAATAATAAAAATTAAAGTGGAAATATGTAAAATAATTGTAGCATAAATAATAGAAGAATAATAAAAGCAAAAATCGAATAACATAGATTCACCCAACTTCGGCAAAACCCTAACTACATGTTTCCCCCAAGGTTTCTACCAGAAATTAAGTAGTTAGATTGTGAGGACCCGCAAATCCGTACTCCTTGAATAGACACTAATCTCCATTGATTAACTCAAGATGAACGGAAATACGAATTCTCAGGGTTTTAAGAAAAAGAAAAAAAGAGGTAGAAAAGAAGAGATAGAACAGAACAGAAAGAAAACAACAGAACAATATCAAAATCTCACAATCGCAGCGGAACAACATATAATAGATAAATGAATAATCTTTAAACAAAGAACTATATCAGTAATTACATTACATTACATTTCATTTCATTACATCATCACAGTGTACAACAACAAACAACAAATGAACAGCGGAAAAGAAATGCTATATACTAGTAAATACGCCATGCCATCCATCTTGCCTCCAGCAACTCCTGAATTCCAGAACATCCTGATATACCTAACTCTTGATTGTCCGTGTGGAAATTGGTGGGCACCCAGAGTTTAGGAAGGAAAACAATAAACTCCGAGTCAGTCATGTGACTGGTGTGAGAATTAAAACAGTTTATTTTTAAAATAAAGAATGGGATAATTTTAAAATAGATTCGCAATGCTTTTAAAAATGAGACTACCATAAGGCCTCCCGCACACACACACAATGCAAACGCAGAATCGGAGGAGATTTCTCCTTATGATAGTCAAAGATGCTTGATACGCATTAAAAAGAAACATTTGATATTATTACTAGTGCATAGTGTAGAAAAAAATCATTTCGAAAGTAAAGATATAAATCTTAGCCAGCACAGGCATTCCGCACTTATGCCTGCTATAGCTACCATGTTCAATAGCAGGTTACCGCCACATTCCATGGCAGGTTATACAACTAAAACCGTACAAGATCGTATTGTTTCTTTGGATTTCCAACAAATGGTCGGGCCAAGGAACTTCCCATTGCCACATGGAAACGCCTCTGGAATGACGTCCCGAGAACCAAACCGGATCTCTGCCAACACAAGGCCAGGTTACCCTTAACTGGGTAACTATTGACACGAATATGTCATCCCTCGATCGTAACCGATCTACATCCGAGGATCCTCGATTTCCAACAACCACAAAGTAATAAGTTTACAGCAACAACATAGGTTAAGTATCTGGGCTCCATACAATGATACCACCTCTATCCAGAAGGAATGACATACACTAAAGGGCGCTACCCCTAATAACCTTGCTGCATCCTTCCTGTTTTGACCATTTCCGGGGTGTGAGGTCCGACGAAGTCTCGTCCACAAAGCCACGCTTTGGTACAAAGCCATGCTTTGGGTCAACAAATGATCAAAGTAATGATCACAAAGATAAATGATCAAACAAATGATCATATCACAAACGATCAAACAATGATCATTTCACAGCAACACTCAGCATGTCACATTACCAAATTGGGAATATATCGCTGATAACCATCAACTACATAACCTCTGAGCTCGTACGTCTCAAAGAAGGGTGTTAAGCTAAGAGAATAAATTCCCCGCCACCAATAGAAATATATTTGAAATAAATCAGCTTTATATCTCAGTTTGTAATGTCAGACATACAATCAATATAAGTCTATTCCGGGATCGAACAGAACCGAAGGCACTTACAAAGAAGTCCTTGCAATCCAGATATTCACTAATCACGTCCGGACTTCCCATCACATATGGAATTTCTATACCGGGGCCATTCGGTGTAGAAACATTCGACGGTAATCCTTTCGTTTTCAAAAATATCCGGTCTTCAACACCGGTCTTCAAATGCAATTTATAACGACGTATCATATATTCAGAATGGGTTATACGACCCCAAGGTCCTTTCCCGGTTAACCCAAATAGTGAGCGCTTATTCAAAAATAAGCGTGGCATTCAAATTCAAACAAATCACAACAAATACCTATTCGAAGGTAAATATTGATAGTCGATTATTGAACTATCAATGGATATGCACAACATCATCAGGTTCCAAATAATTTTCCAAATTATTTATTTTCCAAAAATATCTTTACAAGATATATAATTTTCACACTTTAACCATTTGAAAAAAAATTCAAATCACTTTTCATCTTTACCACTTTTGAAAACAAATTTCAAACATTTTCCTTATGCGAAAATATTTTCATTTCAACATGGTTCATTTAAACCAATTAAATAAATCTTTAACGATTTACTTTATATTTACGTTCAAAATCCGTAAATTAATTCCCACACTTCAAAAATAAATCAACGTTTATTTTTAAACAATTTCCCTTTTCATTTATAAATTCCATAGCGAATTTACATTCCAAAATATTTATGAATACACGATTTCAATTATTCATTTTCAATTTATCTTCAAAAAGATAAATTCTCAAAAACGTTTCATTTCACATTGGAAAAACATTTCCATACTTATTTAATAATAAGTAATTCACAAATCTATTTATTTTCAACATTCAGAAAATATTCAATATACTTAAATCGAAATTAAGTATATATTTCATTCTTAAGGAAATCATTCTCTTAAACATATTTATTTGGGCCAAAACGAATGTTGCGTAAAACATCGTTACGACAACCCAAAATCACTAGTATAGGGATTCAAAATTAAAATAAATATATAAATCCCAATACTATACAAAACATTTCCTTTCAGAAATCATTTACTATAGCAACAGTGTTATAGTCCACCATTTCCTTCTATTTCTCGAAAACGTCTATTTCAACAATGAATGTTGAAATCTATGGTTTCGAATCTTAACACATTTTAAAAACATCGTTAGATCGTTTTAATTCTATTTAAAACATCACATCCAAAACAATTTCTTTAACATATTATTCACTATTCAAAAACGTGAATATACTTCGTTAACCAATTTCATCATTTCTATACATTTTATTTTAAAGGATTATTCACTGTCTAAAACGTGAATATAACTCCATTAATAAGCTATAACAATTTGCTTATCAAAATAAGTCGTTTGCGGATTTATAAAACAATGTTTATAAATTCCATTTCTATTTATTTTATAACCACTTCCTTTTATACATCTCCTTTATTAACCGATTTCAATTTATAACTCAATTATATACTAAAGGTCCATATTATAAGTTAAATGCTTATAATTAATTTGTTTACAAAATCGTTCTTTTAAACTTCCCAAATTATAAATCATATAACTTATAAGATTCATTTATTTACCCAAAACTACTGTTTTAATAACTTTACAAATTTTATAAACCTATTGCTTATAAAATTCCATTTATAACTTCACCATTTATAATTCTATAAATTTCATTCATTTATGAAATTCATTTACAATTCATTCTAATACTTTTAAAAACTCGTTTTATAATTCAAATATTTTTAATTTATAAATATAAATTTATAAATCCTTTGTTAAATCAATTCATATTATTATTTTAAAACGTCTTTAAACTCCTTTATAATTGCATCATTTTCTTTGATTTATAAAATAATCAAATTTTATAAATCCTATATTTAAACATTTTATAATAGATTCAAAAATCCCGATTTAAACTATTTTATAAAATCATTAACCCCTTATTTTCAAAAATCAACTTTTAACTATATTTCTCAAAAATCATAATTTTTATAATATTAAAATTATAACGTTTATTTATTTAAAATGAATCAATTCCAAAAATATTTTATAAACGTATACTTTCAAAAATCATTTTAAAAATCCTTTTAAAATTCCAAAATTGGCCCAAATGATGGTACATACCAAATAGTCAATCACGACAACAACGTCATCATATATCTATATATGATAATCAATTAATATCAAAATATCCATAATCAAATAAATACTTTTGAGGAATCCAGCTGGATCCCTCCAACCTGTTTTCCTGCATCCAAACATGTTAGCACAATACCAATTCCGTTCCAGTACGGAATTATCACGGTATATGGGATTTAAAATATTATCCGCTTAATAGACGGCGCAATAGGGTCTCATCCGCTATATAATGCGGGAAATCAACTCCAAGTACATAAATAATACCAATTTCACCGTACTGTGAAATATTCGCGGTATATGTTTTTAATAAATAACATCCGCTTACTAACGGCGTATAATGTCTATTTTAACAATCAATAGATAACAATCATCATTCAAACATACATTCAAGAACTTTAAATCTAACAATTTAAAATTAAAATCGAAACCGATTCGATTGAGTGAGAAGTTCTCACCTTGATTTCAATTTCGTTTTCATCTTTTATTTCGCATAAAATTAAACGGACGTTTAATTTTACCCGAAATTTTCGCTAGCTCCAAACGACTCCAATCCAATTCCATAGCGTAATGCTCGTCGATATGAACCCAACGCAACTGGTTTCGTGCGTTTTCGACCTCGTATGAAAAAGATACACTATTTTAAACATTGTACAATCTTTAATATAATTAATAATTTACAAATTTCTTTTATAAAACCCTACTATCCATCTGGGCCGTTCGATCTGCTGAGATGAGATCGTGGCCGTCCGCCTTTTCTTCCCCCATCTCCCAGTAACAAACGTGCACGGCTGAACCCAAAGCCGCCACCCTAGTTCGAATTTTCGCAACCACTACACGCACTTCCACCTCGATCAGAAGCTTCCATTCGAACGACCATCTCCTAGGCTACCCACGCTCCAAGTGCGGCCCCAGTCGGTCGCCAATTGGCCTCGAACGACGTGCTTGAACGCACGGCTTTGAACGAAGATTGCCGCCAATCCACACAATATAAATCGATCACCACCGTTCGGATTATAGCGGAGGATATGCTCTTCCACTTTGTGGTTGAAGGTTTTTGGTAAAAGTCGATGGACTAAGAGAGATCGAGGGTGAAAGAGATGAGATATCGGCCATTGAATTTATATGGAGGCGGCGGCCTGCAGTTTTTTTAACCTAGGGATTAATTTCTCTTTGCGAATGTGAAAAATTGAGGGCTTTTATAGAAAATTCAGCGAACACTATTCATCCCGGAATTTCCGAACTCCAAACGAAGCGTGCCGGTTGGCGTTCCTAAGGTTTACCCCGTGTTCCGAACATGGAACGTGTTTCTGGAGCTAATTCGATCATCTGTGCGAGTTATGGCAATAAACGTTTGATTTTAAATTAAATCGGTAAATCAAATTTCTAGGCGTTTTGCTTGCCCCGGCAAACGATAAATCCGATTGACACAAAATTTGAATCTATACAATAATATCATATTACGGATCCGATGGAACTGGTTTCGTCGAAATCCGAGACTGTTTGAAAAATGGCTATTTTAACTCGCCAAATTAATATTAAAAACAATTTCGATGCGTTTCGAGCTGCCACGGTCAAACGAAAACTCCAATTGACACGAAAATTGAAATCCGATAATAACAAACTATTACAGATCCAATGGATCTAGTTTCGTCCAATTCTGAGACTGTTCGAAAAAGGGCTAATTTCACTAGTCGATTTAAATATTAAAATATTCAATTTTCACAAATTAACTTTAAATTCAATTTTAAAAGTTCCAAAATATCGTTCTAACTCCAATATGATAAAATAAAATTTTACAAATCATTTTCAATCATATTAAACTCAATTTTCAATTTTTTTCTGTGTTTTCAACTATCCAATTATCGATTTAATTATCCAATTAAATCCAATTATTCGAAATAAAATTTATTCGACTTATAATTTTCACTTATTAATATTTAAAATTAATTAAATATACAAATTTTAATTGACAGAAATTATGGGTCGTTACAAACTTCCCCCCTTAAAAGAATTTCGTCCTCGAAATTATCAAGTAAGAAAAGTTACAGAATCTATTAACTTTCCATAAATCCATAGTTAAACTTCTTACAAAATCTTTACTAAGTTTTCAAATCATACTTAGTTATCTTTTCAAAAACAACTACTATCGTTTAACTTTCAATTGCAAATCAAATTTTAGTTTTCAAAATTTTCCAATTTTTCTCAAAAATATTCTAACGCTTTAAATTTGCGGAAAAATTTCGCCATAGTCTCCTTTGCGCGGCTCGATCCGAAAAAAAATGACAGTATATATATCAAAAATATACATCTCATCAAATGATGGGGCATCCCGTAGGGAAAAAAGTGTAAAAGTACGATATTTAATCTGAGATATGTACCTTATATTTTATTAGCGAGCATATACGGCTAATATAGCGCGAAAGCGAGCTCCAAATGCGAAGCAAACGCGATCCGCACCTACTAAACACTCAACAAACAATGAAAAAAATGTATATAGACAATAGTATCGATATACAACATATAGCCACATAATAACTATATATGCCAACATAGAAAATGCAGTAAAAGCAATATATTCAACCATCAACCAACTATCATCCAACTAACATCCACACTAACATTCATTTTCAATTAGTTTATATTCACTAATTCATATTCAAGTTGGTTCACTTCCAAATCAATTCAATTCTTTTTAAGATTCGCTTAATTTCCAATTGGATTCCAATTACTTTAGCTTTCAATTTCATTAACACTTAATGAATTATACACAATCAACTAACAATCATATAACAACCAATGTATATAATTACAACCAAATTCCTTTTCTTTCAATTGGTTTAATTAAATTGATTTTCATTCAATTATTCAACTTTTTTTCCAATAACATTAGATTTTAATGAATTGCACTTACATTCATTATTTCATATCAATTATTTACATTTAATTGATTAACATTCAATCCATTTATTCAATTCAATTACGAATGTTGAATTTCATTTATATAACTCAAGTTTATATCCATCACTTCACTTTATTAATTTACTTCGATAACAAAATCAACTTATATACACTTTAACAATTCTGAAAAATTATTCCTTTATATATAAAATATACTCAAGGTAAAATTATTTCATTTACCCAATTTAAAACAATATCGTGTCGGTTTATCTTGTTTAAGAGTTTAGAAACCCCTATCTACCATAGTTAACTAGACTACATCGACCGAAATCTATAAACAATCAACCGATAAGTCAACACAATACAAAACATCTTTATATTCACTAACAAATACGCGCTCGTATCTATTATTACACTCAAACTCATTCTAGAGCACTACCGACTCTATCTCTAATGAGTAATACCCAACAGAGCCATGGTTGTCCCTTAACCATATGCTCTGATACCAGATGTGAAGACCCGCAAATCCGTACTCCTTGAATAGACACTAATCTCCATTGATTAACTCAAGATGAATGGAAATACGAATTCTCAGGGTTTTAAGAAAAAGAAAAAAAGAGGTGGAAAAGAAAAGATAGAACAGAACAGAAAGAAAACAACAGAACAATATCAGAATCTCACAATCGTAGTGGAACAACATATAATAGATAAATGAATAATCTTTAAACAAAGAACTATATCAGTAATTACATTACATTTCATTTCATTTCAATACATCATCAGAGTGTACAACAACAAACAACAAATGAACAGCGGAAAAGAAATACTATATACTAGTAAATACGCCATGCCATCCATCTTGCCTCCAGCAACTCCTGATAAACCTAACTCTTGACTGCCTGTGGGAAAATTGGTGGGCACCCAGAGTTTAGGAAGGAAAACAATAAACTCCGAGTCAGTCATGTGACTGGTGTGAGAACTAAAACAGTTTATTTTTAAAACAAAGAATGGGATAATTTTAAAATAGATTCGCAATGCTTTTAAAAATGAGACTACTATAAGGCCTCCCGCGCACACGCACACAATGCAAACGCAGAATCGGAGGAGATTTCTCCTTATGATAGTCAAAGATGCTTGATACGCATTAAAAAGAAACATTTGATATTATTGCTAGTGCATAGTGTAGAAAAAAATCATTTCGAAAGTAAAGATATAAATCTTAGCCAGCATAGGCATTCCGCACTTATGCCTACTATAGCTACCATGTTCAATAGCAGGTTACCGCCACATTCCATGGCAGGTTATACAACTAAAACCGTACAAGATCGTATTGTTTCTTTGGATTTCCAACAAATGGTCGGGCCAAGAAACTTCCCATTTCCACATGGAAACGCCTATGGAATGACGTCCCGAGAACCAAACCGGATCTCTACAACACAAGGTCGGGTTACCCCCAACTGGGTAACTACTGACACGAATATGTCGTCCCCCGATCGTTACCGATCTACATCCGAGGATCCTCGATTTCCAACAACCACAAAGTAATAAGTTTGCAACATCAACATAGGTTAAGTATCTGGGCTCCATACCATGATACCACCTCTATCCAGAAGGAATGACATACACTAAAGGGCGCTACCCCTAATAACCTTGCTGCATCCTTCCTGTTTTGACCATTTTCGGGGTATGAGGTTCGACGAAGTCTCGTCCACAAAGCCACACTTTGGTACAAAGCCATGCTTTGGGTCAACAAATGATCAAAGTAATGATCACAAAGATAAATGATCAAACAAATGATCATATCACAAACGATCAAACAATGATCATTTCACAGCAACACTCAGCATGTCACATTACCAAATTGGGAATATATCGCTGATAACCATCAACTACATAACCTCTGAGCTCGTACGTCTCAGAGAAGGGTGTTAAGCTAAGAGAATAAATTCACCGCCACCAACAGAAATATATTTGAAAGAAATCAGCTTTATATCTCAATTTGTAATGTCAGACATACAATCGATACAAGTCTGTTCCGGGATCGAATAGAACCGAAGGCACTTACAAAGAAGTCCTTGCAATCCGGATATTCACTAATCACGTCCGGACTTCCCACCACATATGGAATTTCTGTACCGGGGCCATTCGGTGCGGAAACATTCGACGGTAATCCTTTCGTTTTCAAAAATATCTGGTCTTCAACACCGGTCTTCAAATGCAATTCATAACAACGTATCATATATTCGGAATGGGTTATACGACCCCAAGGTCCTTTCCCGGTTAACCCGAATAGTGAGCGCTTATTCAAAAATAAGTGTGGCATTCAAATTCAAACAAATCACAACAAATACCTATTCAAAGGTAAATATTGATAGTCGGTTATTGAACTATCAATGGATATGCACAACATCACCAGGTTCCAAATAATTTTCCAAATTATTTATTTTTCAAAAATATCTTTACAAGGTATGTAATTTTCACACTTCAACCATTTGAAAACAATTTTCAAATCACTTTTCATCTTTACCACTTTTGAAAACAAATTTCAAACATTTTCCTTATGCGAAAATACTTTCATTTCAACATGGTTCATTTAAACCAATTAAATAAATCCTTAACGATTTACTTTATATTTACGTTCAAAATCCATAAATTAATTCCCACACTTCAAAAATAAATCAACGTTTATTTTTAAACAATTTCCCTTTTCATTTACAAATTCCATAGTGAATTTACATTCCAAAATACTTATGAATACACGATTTCAATTATTCATTTTCAATTTATCTTCAAAAAGATAAATTCTCAAAAACGTTTCATTTCACATTGGAAAAACATTTCCATACTTTAAGTATATATTTCATTCTTAAGGAAATCATTCTCTTAAACATATTTATTTGGGCCAAAACGAATGTTGCGTAAAACATCGTTACGACAACCCAAAATCACTAGTATAGAGATTCGAAATTAAAATAGATATATAAATCCCAATACTATACAAAACATTTCCTTTCAGAAATCATTTACTATAACAACGGTGTTATAGTCCACCATTTCCTTCTATTTCTCGAAAACGTCTATTTCAACAATGAATGTTGAAATCTATGGTTTCGAATCTTAACACATTTTAAAAACATCGTTAGATCGTTTTAATTATATTTAAAACATCACATCCAAAACAATTTCTTTAACATATTAATCACTATTCAAAAACGTGAATATACTTCGTTAACCAATTTTATCATTTCTATACATTTTATTTTAAAGGATTGTTCACTGTCTAAAACGTGAATATAACTACATTACTAAGTAATAACAATTTGCTTATCAAAATAAGTCGCTTGCGGATTTATAAAACAATGTTTATAAATTCCATTTCTATTTATTTTATAACCACTTCCTTTTATACATCTCCTTTATTAACCTATTTCAATTTATAACTCAATTATATACTAAAGGTCCATATTATAAGTTAAATGCTTATAATTAATTTGTTTTCAAAATCGTTCTTTTAAACTTCCCAAATTATAAATTTATTAACTTATAAGATTCATTTATTTACCCAAAACTATTCTTTTAATAACTTTACAAATTTTATAAACCTACTGCTTATAAAATTCCATTTATAACTTCACCGTTTATAATTCTATAAATTTCACTCATTATGAAATTCATTTACAATTCATTCTAACACTTATAAAAGCTCGTTTTATAATTCAAATATTTTTAATTTATAAGTATCAATTTATAAATCCTTTATTAAATCAATTCATATTATTATTTTAAAACGTCTTTAAACTCCTTTATAATTTCATCATTTTCTTTGATTTATAATATAATCAAATTTTATAAATCCAATATTTAAACTTTTTATAATAGATTCAAAAATCCCGATTTAAACTATTTTATAAAATCATTAACCCCTTATTTTCAAAAATCAACTTTTAACTATATTTCTCAAAAATCATAATTTTTATAATATTAAAATTATAACGTTTATTTATTTAAAATGAATCAATTCCAAAAATATTTTATAAACGTATACTTTCAAAAATCATTTTAAAAATCCTTTTAAAATTCCAAAATTGGCCCAAATGATGCTACACACCAAATAGTCAATCACGACAACAACGTCATCATATATCTATATATGATAATCAACTAATACCAAAATATTCATAATCAAATAAATACTTTTGAGGAATCCAGTTGGATCCCTTCAACCTGTTTTCCTGCATCCAAACATGTTAGCACAATACCAATTCCGTTCCAGTACGGAATTATCGTGGTATATGGGATTTAAAATATTATCCGCTTAATAGACGGCGCAATAGGGTCTCATCCGCTATATAATGCGGGAAATCAACTCCAAGTATATAAATAATACCAATTTCACTGTACTGTGAAATATTCGCGGTATATGTTTCTAATAAATAACATCAGCCTACTAACGGCGTATAATATCTATTTTAACAATCAATAGATAACAATCATCATTCAAACATACATTCAAGAATTTTAAATCTAACTATTTAAAATTAAAATCGAAACCGATTCGATTGAGTGAGAAGTTCTGACCTTGATTTCAATTTCGTTTTCAACTTTTATTTCGAATAAAATTAAATGGACGTTTAATTTTACCCGAAATTTTTGCTAGCTTCAAATGACTCCAATCCAATTCCATAGCGTAGTGCTCATCGATACGAACCCAACGCAACTGGTTTCGTGCGTTTTCGACCTCGTATGAAAAAGATACACTATTTTAAACATTGTACAATCTTTAATATAATTAATAATTTACAAATTTCTTTTATAAAACCCTACTATCCATCTGGGCCGTTCGATCTGCTGAGATGAGATCGTGGCCGTCCTCCTTTTCTTCACCCATCTCCCGGTAACAAACGCGCACGGCCGAACCCAAAGCCGCCACCCTAGTTCGAATTTTCGCAACCACTACACGCACTTCCACCTCGATCAGAAGCTTCCATTCGAACGACCATCTCCTAGGCTATCCACGCTCCAAGTGCGGCCCCACTCGGTCGCTAATTGGCCTCGAACGACGTGCTTGAACGCACGGCTTTGAACGAAGATTGCCGCCAATCCACGCAATATAAATCGATCACCACCATTCAGATTATAGAGGAGGATGTGCTCTTCCACTGTGTAGTTGAAGGTTTTTGGTAAAAGTCGATGGATTAAGAGAGATCAAGGGGGAAAGAGATGAGATATCGGCCATTGATTTTATATGGAGGTGGCGGCCTGCAGTTTTTTTAACCTAGGGATTAATTTCTGTCTGCAAATGTGAAAAATTGGGGGCTTTTATAGAAAATTCAGCGAACACTATTCATCCCGGAATTTCCAAACTCCAAATGAAGCGTGCCGGTTGGCGTTCCTAAGGTTTACCCCGCGTTCCGAACACAATGGAACATGTTTCTGGAGCTAATTCGATCATCTGTGCGAGTTATGGCAATAAACGTTCGATTTTAAATTAAATCGGTAAATCAAATTTCTAGGCGTTTTGCTTGCCCCGGCAAACGGTAAATCCGATTGACACGAAATTTGAATCCATACAATAATATCATATTACGGATCCGATGAAACTGGTTTCGTCGAAATCCGAGACTGTTTGAAAAATGGCTATTTTAACTCGCCAAATTAATATTAAAAACAATTTCGATGCGTTTCGAGCTGCCACGGTCAAACGAAAACTCCAATTGACACAAAAATTGAAATCCGATAATAACAAACTATTACAGATCCAATGGATCTAGTTTCGTCCAATTCTGAGACTGTTCGAAAAAGGGCTAATTTCACTAGTCGATTTAAATATTAAAATATTCAATTTTCACAAATTAACTTTAAATTCAATTTTAAAAGTTCCAAAATATCGTTCTAACTCCAATATGATAAAATAAAATTTTACAAATCATTTTCAATCATATTAAACTCAATTTTCAATTTTTTCTGTATTTTCAACTATCTAATTATCGATTTAATTATCCAATTAAATCCAATTATTCAAAAGAAAATTTATTCGACTTATAAATTTCACTTATTAATATTTAAAATTAATTAAATATAAAAAATTTAATTGACAGAAATTCTGGGTCGTTACATAGATGCTTACATACGTAAACTCATGACATCCGCTATTGACTAACCTAATTCTACACTCAAAACCCTGCCATAACTCGGCCACTGAGTTTTCAATTCTCGAACTACACCACCGTAGTTCGTAACCTAGTCACAAGACTAGAAAAACACAGTTTTTAAAGAAGAAAATTCCAAAATAAAAATACTAAAAAAAACATATTTAATAAATTAAGCCCAAAATATTAATAAAGCTGGCCCACAAAAAATCCTTCTATTTTATTTCTTCAGTTTTAAAACTTTGGTTGATCACTTTCGTTCCTTCGTTCCTTTTCAAAAAGCTAGGAGTTCTTGAAATTGAGGCCACCGATTCAAACTGTTTGACTGAATGATGATCTTTCTTCAGTTTGCTTCGCCAATCAACTCGTGGCTTTGATTTGCATATGGCTGCTCCAGTGCATCGAGCTCAAATTGTAGAAGTGGTATGTGATTTTGCTTTCCCGATTTGCTTATGCTCGACTTGATTCGAGTTATTGATTTGGGATTTAATTTGAAGCTGGCCCTGTGATTTACTTGAACTCGAATGATTTGATTTGCCGATGACGATTTGGTTTTTATAAGGATTAAATCCCTATATTTACGTTCGTATATTTCCTTTTGAATTCTTCGTGAGTTTATCCCTTGCATTGCTTTATGCTTGGACGATGTTGATTTATACTGATTGGTTCAAATTGAATATTTTTCTATTATGCTTGCTTGGTCACCATGGCTTGTTTGGTTTTCTAATTATTCGTCCTATTTCTGATATTGGTTGATTTTCTCTGAGTTGGTTTCATTATTTATTCCTTTGACTTCGGCTATTTGAAAATTATGACTGTAGTTTTGGCGTTGAGATAAACCTGACTTCGATGTGTTCAATTATTTTTACCCTAATTGCTTGTGCTGATTCAACCTGCTACTGTTTTGATTTTTCTGTAAACTCTACTTCATATAGACTGCTAGCTTTGGTTGATTGTCTGCATATACATATATGTGTGTGTGTGTGTCTGTATGTATGTCTGTATGTATGTATGTATGTATGTACATACATACATACTTGTATGTATGTATATGTGTGATTGTACGTTGGTATTGCAGTCTTGTTCATTACTGCATATATGTATACATGTTGTTTCCTCTTGAAAACTGTTGCATATTTCGAATGTCCTCATGTTGCATTTATATGGTTTAAATGCATGTAGAATATACCCTTGTTCCAATGAGTAATTGAGTTATGTGTTCAGTTGCTTTTGTTCTAGACCTTGCTTTTGTTCATGCCTGAGTTTCCATTTGAGTTGGTGTTCTGTTGTCATTACGTACTACTTATATCAGTCAATGTAGAACTCCATTATGATGTTTTGCATTCATCTTGAACTCCATTGCTTCAAGTCTGTGCTATTCTGTTCCTCTTGAATGCTTTGATATTATTTTATTTTTGTTATCACCATATATGAACATACATACATATGCATGTGTGTGTATATATATGTTGTCGCAGTCCTCTCTGTTGTATATCATCATGCTTGTTGCTCTTTGTGATTGTAGTCTGGTTTGAGTTGAGTTGCATCCCTGATGATCTTCATGTTTAGTTGTCGTGCACTGCATATGTATGTATACATGTATGTATACATATATGTGTGTGTGTGTACGTATGGTGACTTCTTTGTGTAGCCTTCAATTGGTTATCACTTCTTGGTATTTTGCTGTGTTTATAGTCTACACTTTAAGCTGTAATTCAGTTCTGTGGTTGTCCTTGTAATTGAGGTCTGTTGATTTTGACATGCACTTATATATGTGTGTGTTATTGTAGTGTTGTTCTTTGTTGATGTTGCACCTAGTTGCACTGTCCACTTTGTTGCACATATTTATTTGAGTTTGATTCTGGCCATTGGTTTATGTTTACTTGAGTGTGGCCTTCATATTAACACGTCCTTGTGCATTTGAAACCTTTTGGCTTATATTCGTATTGCACCTGAGATGAATCCAGCCTCGGCTCGGGTTTGACCTGGTGCTCACCTATTCCTATACTTTTAACAAGTGTATATCAATGTGCACGACCTTGTGGCATGTACAATGATACACCGTGCATGTCACAAGTTGTTCATGTAGATGAATTCAAACAAGAAATAAATGACGAACAACCCAAGTAACTTAGGAGAACAATATTTTCAAAAACACATACTTCATTTTGAACTGCAACATATTTCTTTTTCAATTTTACCGCGTTAGTGTTTATTTTGCATATAGCTTAGATGCTGGATTCAGGTTGGAACAAAGTTGAAGATAAAAATACGAGTGTTGAGTGAATATGTAGTGAGGTGACATTGTAAATTAAAAAATGTGTTGTGATTGAAATAATATTATAATCGAAAATGTATAAATGTAGCAGGAGCTCAAATGTTTACTATTTGAATTTGTAATAAAATATTTGTTTGGATAAAATATGTCTAAATTTGAATTCTGTGTTATTTATTTTATTCAACTAATATTTATTTAGTTATGTGAAAACTAAAATAGGACAACAACAAATACAAATACATTTAAACAAATACATACATACATACATACATACATACATATATATATATATATATATATTATCATCAAAAAAATCATATACTAGCATATTCTAAGATCTCCCCCTTTCGATGATTACAAACATATATTAAGATTTTGAATCTATTAAATGTATTTGGTTTCGATGAATTCTATTAGCTCTCCCTATTTGAATGCTCCCCCTACAATAAAGCTCCTTCTACACAGATGCATGTAGTTAAAAAATTAATTGAAAATAACTTTGAATAAAAACACTCTCGAATATTAGTAAGGATTTCAAAAATCAAAATCTTAACCTCTCTCCCCCTTTTGTTATCATCAATAATAATAGTAATTGAAATAGCTACAATTTTGATTAAAAATATAAATCAAATCAAGAGAGAAATATTACTTTCATATTTCAATTAATCAAACAAAAATTATAATATTTTATTAATTAGAAACAAACTCAACTTTAGAAAATGACAGGTTTGTGGAAAATTTTATATAGTGACAAGATTTTGGTATTTTCAATAAAGGAATAATTTTTGCATTTTCTCTTTTCAAATATTACACTAAAAAAATGTGAAGCACTTACTAGCCATGCATAACCGTTAAGACTTTCAAATGAGGTTAGTAGTTATCTTTTTTAAAAGAAATATCAAGTATTTTCTAACGATGCATAACCGTAAGAACTTTTAAATGAAAGTGAATAATTTAGGATATAACTATTTTGCAAAAAAAATATTTCCTTATTTAGAAATACCAAATTCTACACACTATATTATGACATATGGATTGACAGAAAGGAGAAAGTGATAGAAACGATCATGGAATAAGTAATAATCTATTATAAATTTTGTTTAACTTTCAGGAAATTATAAAATTATACTTCTTCTTATTATGAAATATAATTTAATCAATATCATTCACTTTTCAAGCACTACAATAATTTGATAAATTTCGAAGAGGTTCAATTAGTTAATGATTATCATTTCTAGAATACATCTCTTACCGAAATAAACTAGAGTATTTTTAACATGATGAAAACTCAAGGTTCAAAAATTAAAAGAAGTGAAAATAAATTATGTAAGGGGGTTTGTGAAAAAATGACTTCTAGTTGAAAATCAATATAAATAATTAAACAATTGCAAAAATGATTTCAACATGAAATGATATGAGGTACCACTTGTATTTGAGATATTCAATGTGATATATAGTGGTATATAAGAAAAACCTGTACTCCTCAAAACATAATTTATTTATTTTTGAAATTTTCAGCACGTCCATTTGTATCGTGCATAAGTAATCTATATTGACCAAAAACAACACAAATTCAAAAAAAATCCAACAAAGTTGTTTCTCATGATATTCCAAAGTGAAACAATAAAAAGTAAAAACAGAGAAGTTTTAGTATTATCAGTTAGCTTTCCAAAACTTCAAGAATTTCAAAAATCAAAGTTGAGATGGCAGAAATATTTCAACAATGTTGATGTGAACAAAAATTGAGTTAAGATACCATATCTCACTTTCCTTTGATTCCGTGACATCCGAAATGGGATGATCTCCATCTAATCTTTATAGGCTAAGGAACATTTAAATTTTAGTTTATCAATCACTTATAAAAGCATGAAATCTACCTCCATCAAATTTTTTCTTTAGCTCAATTATGTGTCTAAATTTTGGAGAAGGCAAGTGTTCTAACTAAGGATGTTGGACCAGTATTATTGTCTATTGGAATCTTTGGAACCCAAATTTGTCTACATAATAAACCGTTATCATTTATAATTGTACCCTTGGGAATCCAAATTTGTTTGAACTTCAAACCATATATTCGTACCTTTTGGAATCCATATTTGTTTAACGGTTTTGTGTTTGTATATATTTTGACAATTATTCTTGCCATGGCCAATATTTCCACTCTATGCCCGTTTGGGTATCACACTTTTTCCCTTGACAGTGTTATTAGTTGTTTGTTCATATTTTGGCTCTTTCGCAAATCCAAGTTCTTTCCTTTTATTCACGAAGAGTCGATTTTATAAGAACATATTAAATGAATTTCTCTGGTGAAAATATTTTGAGTAATCAACTCAAGTTTATTAACCTTGGATTTTAAAAGTTTATTTTCATTTATTATCTTCGAACAACAACTAATGGTACTATCTCTCTTTTTAAAACTATTCATTTTTAATCGCATATTTTCGTTTTGAACCTCTCTAATTTTATTCTCAATTTCTAGTATCTCAGTTTCAAAAAGTTGGAGTTTTTTAAATTCAGTTTTTTCAAAATCCTTGATTTTTTTAACCTTCTTTTCAAATTCGTGATTTAATCGAATAATTTTAGATTTTCTCAAAATCACGTTTTATTTTTCAAGGGTTTTGAAATTTTCGTTTATCTCATTTAATTTCTTTTCAAAGGTCATATGGTTAGAACTTTCTGACTTCGTAAAGCTATCGAACTCTTTTTGCAAAATATTATTTTTACAAATCAACCCGGTTTTGTTTTTCTCCCGCATTAAAATTTTGTTTTCTATCTTTTGAATTTTTTCATGAAAACATGCACAAAAAAATTCATAGTTCAAACACCTTTTGCAGTTATAATTTTTATTTTTCTTAATAATTTTAAGTTCATTTTCCAAATCATTATTTTTCTAATGAATTTAGCATGTTCCCTTTTCAACTTATTATTTTTCATCCCAAAGTCTTTATTATTTTTCAATCAATTTTCGGTAAAAGAGAACTAAATCATTGAATGTAAAATCACTTATCTCATCGGCTATTGAATCTTCAACACTACTGCCTTTTCCCAATCATGTTAAGCACATTTCTTTAACTAAGTCGATTGTGGAGGATTTCTCATCATTGTTGACTTTTGCACCATATACTGTATTAAAAGTATTCAAGATTTCCTGTGCACTTTCAGAATGAGAGACAAATTTAAAATTTTGTTGATTAATATGAGAATATAGTATATGCATAGCAAGAGCGTTAATCGAAGCATTTTTCTTGTCTATTATATCATACCATTTTCAATAATATTCCAACAAATAAAATTAATAAAATTTAAATAAAATTCCATTTTTAATTTCCAATTTAAATAATATGTTCCATCAAAAATAAGGGGAATAATACCGAACGTACTCTCTCTAGGGTTAGACATCCTTTCTATTAACCTCTCTCTGATACCACTTGTAGGATCGACTTCACTTAAAGGGGGGTGAATAGGGTGATACTAATAATAATAATAATAATTAACGTGGAAATATATAACATAATTGTCGCACAGATAATAACAAAATTATAAAAGCAGAAATAGGACAACACAGATTTACCCATCTTCGAAAAAACTCTGCCTACGTGTTGCTCCTAAGGTTTCTACTAGAAATTAAGTAGTCAGACACTTACACACATAAACTTGCGACACCCACTATCGACTAACCTAACTCTACGCTCAAAACCTTGCCACAACTCAGCCATTGAGTTTCGAATTCTCGAACTACACCACCGTAGTTCGTAACCTAATCACACTACAAGAAAAACATAGTTTTTAAAAAAGAAAATTACATAATAAAAATACTAAAAAAAGACCCTATTTAATAAATTAAGCCTAAAATATTAATAAAGTTAGCCCACAAAAAAACCCTTCTATTTTATTTCTTTAGTGTTAAAACTTTGGCCGATCTCTTACGTTCCTTTGTTCCTTTTCAAAAAGCTATGGTTGTGGAAATTGAGGTCGTCGATTCAAACTGTTTGATTGAACGATGATCTTTCTTCAGTTTTCTTCGTCAATCAACTCGTGGCTTTGATTTGCATATGGGTGCTCCAATGCGCCGAGCTCGAACGGTAAAAGTGGTATGTGATTTTGCTTTTTCAATTTGCTTATGCTCGAGTTGATTCGAGTTATTGATTTAGGATTTAATTTGAAGCTTGGCATTGTGATTTGCTTAAACTCGAATGATTTGAGTTGCCGATGATGATTTGTTTCCTATAAGGATTAAATCCCTATATTTATGTTCGTATATTGCCTTCGGAATTCTTCATAAGTTTCTCCCTTGCGTTGCTTTATGCTTGGACGATGTTGATTTATAATAATTTGTTCAATTCGAATATTTTTTTGTAATGCTTGCTTGGTCACCATGGCTTGTTTGGTTTTCTGATTATTCGTCCTATTTTGGATATTGGTTGATTTTCTCTGAGTTGGTTTCATTATTTATTCCTTTAATTTTGGCTATCTGAAAATTGTGACTGTGGTTTTCTATTATGACTTTGGCGTTAAGATAAACCTGACTTCAACCTGTTCGATTATTTTTACGCTGATTGCTCATACTAATTCAACCTGCTACTGTTTTGATTTTCCTGAAAGCAATGCTTTATATAGACTACTAGCTTTGTTTGATTATCTCCATACATATATTTACATACATATATGTATGTATGTATATGTGTGATTGTACTTTGGTATTTCAATCTTGTTCATTATTGCATATATGTATACATAATGTTTCCTCGTGAAAACTGCTGCATATTTCGAATGTCCTCATGTTGCTTATGTAGGGTTTAGATGCATGTAGAATATACCCTTGTTCCACCGAGTCATTGAGTTATGTGTTCAGTTGCTTTTGTTATGGACCTTTTTTTTGTTTGTGCCTGAATTTTCATTTGGGCTGATGTTCTGTTATCACTGCATATTAATTGTCTCGGTCCATGTTGAATTCCATTATGATGATTTGCATTCATCTTGAGTTCCATACCTTTGATTCTGTGCTATTCGGTTCCTGTTGATTGATTTGATATGACTATATTTGTCTTATCACTATATATGAACATACATACATATGTATGTGTGTGTATATGTTGTCGCAGTCCTATCTGTTGTATATCATCATGCTTGTTGCTCTTTGTAATTGTAGTTTGGTTTGAGTAAAGTTGGATCCCTGATGATCTTCATGTTTAGTGGTTGTGCACAACATATATATGTATATATGTGTGTATACATATGTATATATATACATATATATATATATATATATATATATGTATGGTGATTTCTTTGCATAGCCTTCAATGTTATCACTTGTGGGTATTTCGCTATGTTGATAGTTCTGCACTTTGAGCTTCGGACTCAGTTCTGTAGTTTGCCTTGCACTTGAGGTCTATTGATTTTGACATGCACATATTCGTGGATATATGTGTGTGTGTGTTGTTGCATTGTTGTTTTATGTTGATGTTGCACTTGGTTGCACTGTCCACTTTATTGCATATGTTTATTTGAGTTTGATTCTGGCCATTGGTTTAAGTTTACTTGAGTGTGGTCTTCATTTAAACATGTCCTTATGCATTTGAAACTTTGTGGCTGGTATTCCTATTGCACCTGAGTTGAATCCAGCCTCGGCTCGAGTTTGACCTTGTGCTCACCTGTTCCTATAGTTTTAACAAATGTATATCAGTGTGCACGGCCTTATGGCATGTACAGTGATACTCTACGCATGTCACAAGTTTGTGTAGATGAATTCGAACAAGAAATAAGTGACGAACAACCCAAGTAACTGAGGCAAACAATATTTTGAAAGACACATACTTCACTTTGAACTGGAAAATATTACTTTTTCAATCTTATCTCATAAGTGTTTATTTTGCAGATAGCTCTAATGTTGATTCAGGTTGGAACAGACTTGAAGATAAAAATACAAGTGTTGAGTGAATATGTAGTGAGGTGACATTGTAAATTGAAAAATGTATTGTAACTGAAATTATATTATAATTGAAAATGTTAAGTATAGTGGGAGCTCAAATTTGTACTATTTGAATTTGTAATAAAATATTTGTTTGAATAAAATATTTGTCTAAATATGAATTCTGAGTTATTTATTTTATTCAACAAATATTAATTATGTGAAAAATAAAATATTACAACAACAATACAAATACAAATATTAATTATATGTTTATTATCATCAAACAAAAATCATTTACTAACATATTCTACACATATTTATTTACTTAATAGCATCTTCTATTTATTATTCAGTTATTTCACTTAACGTATATTGCAACATAGATTAATTGTATACATATTTATTATAACAACTAAATTTTATTATAATTCTCTCAATAAAATTTCAAATTACTTACATTTTATATTGTATATTATTCAATTACATTCAAACCTTTCCAAGTAAGTTCTATTAATGTTTCGAATGTAATCGAGCACTATACAAATTTACCTTTTATTTACAACGTTTCTATTAATCAAATTCAGTTTGTACATTTTATTACAAAAATTTCTCTTATATAACCTTTAATTAAAAATTTACACAATATTTTAACTTTTTGAACATTTCAAGTAAGCTTTACATAAGTATATATTTTTAGGATGCAATAGAGTATTATACAGATAAATTTTATCCTAGTTCAACTATTCAAGTTGTTTAAATTCCAATTCTCATTTTAAAACTTCAATTATTCATAAATTTGCTTCATTTCAATAATTGAAAACCATCACTTAATATAGAAGTTAAGAATTAAATTTTCGGTTTTTGTTCATACCATTTTGAAATAAGTATATAAATATATGTATATATGTTATACATCAAATCATACTCAGGAAATTCAAATCAAGTCCATTTTCCCAAAACAAAAGCGTAGCAAAGCTACTAAGTGTTCTCTCCAATTTGAGACTCGGAAATGAATGTTCATGGTGCTACAGTCATCACCGAAATTGTTTTCTAGCGACAAAAGAGGGGAATACTGACTTTTAAAATTCTTTTAAAAATTTGATGAAAACAATTTCCATTCGAAAATACTTCCAATAATATACTTTTCAAACTTTGAAAATCAAATTTTGAGAAGCATGGAGAATTTTATTCTCAAGTTCTTTAATTAAAACTCGTTTTATTTGCAAATCGGATTTATAAACCTTTTTATAAAATTTCATTTCTTTATAACATACAATAATAGTTAACGGTTAAAGAATGTTGACAAAACAATAAACGATAATCTAGTATTATCATTTCTAAAAACCAATTCATCTAACTATTTAATTCAAAAAATTATACTTTTATATATATATATACATAATGTAATCATACATAAAATTATTTCATTTATTAATTTTGAAAAAATATTGTGCCGGTTTGCTCTATTGAAGTATTTTGGAATTCCTATCGATAGCGTTGGCGAGAAGAATCGATTGAGACCCCAAACCAAACTTAACAATTCAAACGACACAATATAAAATATTTTGTATTAATTACAAATACACTCCCTCATAGGATGATTCAAGAATGGATTTTGAACAGGGATAGAGATTCAAATTAGAGGAACCAACTCAGAGAGAATTCTAGTAAAGAAGATAGGCTCGAATGGGAGATAAGACAATTCAATTTCAAAAGATAAAGATGAATAGACTAATATTAATCGTGGGCAACCTTAGCCGGTTCAACCGAGACTATGAAAAGACGATAATATCAATAATGAAAAACAAGAAAAACATGTTGAGAACATCGCGGAAGACGCGATTCACAAGATCGACGAAGAAGGCAGGAGCATTGGTCAATCTTGAGGGCATGACTAACTATTTACAGAAACCATTCATCCGAAAGGAAGGACAACAGGTCAAACTCTAGGAATAAGATCGATGCGGAATTCAAATTCCTGCTTGAGAGTGAGAGAAATGACTTCACCAAAGCATCAGGATATTCCCTAACTATCGCGGAAGTAAGATCACTAGGCTAAGAATACAGCGATAAGATTAAATTGCCTACATAATCCTGAGGCAATCGATATTCGATCACAAGAGAATCACCCGGGTCCTCTATGTTAGGAAATGGAGATAGTAGTTTTGATGACAACAACCTTCGTAACTTATTTTATTATAACTTATATACTAACACTATTGTCTAGATATATATATATGAATGTTATTATGCAGGATACATATAAGGCATGTACTGATTATTGAAGACTGTACAGCATAAAGATCAAGAATGAAGAAATCAAGTTTGAAGACTCATGAGTATCAAGATCAAGATGTTAAGATAAGTGTTTAGTTTTGTTAAAACTTCGTAATAGCATGGAAATCTGCATTCCAAATTTCATTTGGGATGGAACCTATTACAAAATATTCTTTGTTTCTGTTTTTTAAATAAACTCTTATTTTAAATTTCGCTTTTTTTAAAATTATCTTCTGAATTTTAAATATTATTTACAATATATATAATTGAGATTTAAAATCAAATTTATATATACATTCTAAAAATATATTTTTCTACTCTTCTTTATTTTGAAACATAGGAAAATCAGTTTATTTTACTCCAGAATCATTTCATCTTGTTTTCCTTTCAATAACATTTTCAAAACAAATTTTACATTGTTTTTAACTATGAGATGTCGACATCATGGGATATCCCATGTTGACATGGTGGCCGTTAAATTCAAAAGTTTCAATTTTAAAAAGGAGTGTCTATTTGTTTAAATCTCTTCACGAATGGTTATGACCGTTACTGGTCTATAAATAGCCTTCACAAACGAATTTTTAACTAGCTATTTTCATATTTTCTTCACTCCTTCTTCTCCACAAATCCATATTCTAAAATTTTCATATTTTTAAGATCGTGCCAAAATTCTGCCAAATTCTCATGTGAATCAAATTAGAATCTCATTCCTGTTTGATTCTCTTCCCTCTCTTGAAGATTAAAGGGTTATTCAGAGTTAGAAGATCAATTTGTAATCAAGAGTATATCGAGTCTCTATGTAAGGTATTGTTGTGCCTGGAAATCAATTGGGTAATCTTGTGTCCCGTGAATCAAGAGAGTTTGCCACGGACTTGAAGACAGGAGGGTACCTCAAGGCCTTTAGAAATTGAGGGTTGTAATCTCACATTAGTATAATAAAAATCTATACGAGGCGTTTGCCTTGGTGTAGGACTGGATATAGGGTAACTCCAAATCAGTATAAAATCCGGTGTGTTCTTTCCTTTTACTACTTTTATTCACTTTCTGCATCTGTGTTTGATTCAGTGATTAAGTTCTGCATTTGCTTATATCATAATTTTTAAAATTGTCCATATAAGTCTTAGGATCCATTAAACATTATTCCCCTTCTCTCTAGTGTTAAATTAGCCTTAAGATCCTTAATCCGCACTCCCTTTCAATTGGTATCGCAGCGAAGTTTTCATATTTTCATAATCTAAAATTTAAAAAGTTAAAAATGGCATTTTTAGGAAATTTTGTTAATACTAGTTTGAATTTATGCATTTCATCAAAGTATCATAAGTCTGCATATATTTTTATGAAAAATCAAGTTATCTACCGGATTTGTTTGTTTTGCAAGAATAGAAATGTTACATGGCTTTTAAAGAATCGATAACCAATGGATAAACTATACAAATGGAGAAAGATAAATAGATACTTTATAGTGGTTGTTCAAGGCATATGATTGGAAATCCCGAGATACTCAATGACATTATATATCAAGTTGGTGGATTGGTCAACTTTGAGGATAACTCAAAAGAATATGTGATTAGCATTGGCAGTGTCGGTAATTCCAAAACTCCTCTTATTTCTGATATTTTGCTAATTAGGAATTTAAAACATAATTTGCTTAGTATAATTCAACTATGTGATAAAGGATTTCAAATTAAATTTGGAAAAATTAAGTGTCACGTCGAAGATAATAAGTCAAATATTATCTTTGAAGGAATTAAGAAAAAAAAATTTACATTCTTAGTATGAAAGTTTCAAATGATAACTTATGTCTTCTGGATAATACAAGTGAACCTTGGATTTGGCATAAAAGATTTGGTCATTTAAATTTCAAACTATTATCTAGGTTATCAAAACTTTATTTAGCTAGAGGTCTTCCCAAGTTAAACTTTAAAGTAGATAGTATATGTAATGCTTGCCAATTAGGAAAACTTAAGAAAAGTTCATTTAAATTAAAAGATATGATTTCTACTTCTAAACCTCTAGAATTACTTCATTTAGATTTATTTGGTCCATCTCAAGGTCAATTAATTAATCACAATAAATATGTTTTTGTAATTGTATACGATTATTCTAGATATACTTGGACAATTTTTCTTAAACTTAAAAGCGATGCTTTTGAATTATTTAAAAATTCTGCTAAAAGAATTCGAAATCAACTTTCTTTAAAAATAAAAACTATTCGTAGTGATCACGGTGGAGAATTTGTAAATTAAAATTTTGAGAATTTCTGTAATAAAAAAGGAATTACTCATAATTTCTCTTTTTCAAGAACTCCACAACAAAACGTAGTTGTAGAACGTAAGAATAGAACGATTCAAGAGTGTGCTAGAACAATGCTTTCTGATAGTAACTTACCTAAAAACTTTTGGGCTGAAGCAGTCACCACAGCATGTTAAATATTAAATAATATATAAGATTTTAATTAAACCATTAACTAATAAAACACCATATGAGTTACTTTACAATAAGAAACCCATAGTAGCTTATTTTAAAGTTTTGGTAGTAAGTGTTTTTTTTCTTAATACAAAATATAATTTAGATAAATTTGAACCTAAATCCTACAAAGGTATCTTCATCGGATATTCTAATAGAAGTAAAGCACTTAGAGTTTATAATTTAAAAACTAACACTTTTGAAGAAACATTGCATGTATCTTTTGATGAAAATTTTGAAGATACTATACAAATAGAAGATGAAGAAGATTTTGTAACTTTAAATAATGAACCTAATGAAACTAATTGTGAAATCATTCAACCTAATAAAAGAGTTATGCTATTAAAAGATCATCCTCTAGCAAATATACTAGGAAATATTGAATCTATAGTTAAAACAAGAAATCAACTAAATAGTATGAGTAATGCAGCTTTTATATCAACTATTGAACCTAAAATTTCCAAAGGAAGCATCATCTGATGATTCATGGATTCTTGCCTTGCAAGAAGAATTGAATCAGTTCACCATAAATGATGTTTAGGAACTTGTTTCTAGGCCTGAGGATAAAAGTATAATTGGAACAAAATGGGTTTATAAAAATAAAATGAATGAATTTGGTGAGGTCGTGAGAAATAAAGCTCGTTTAGCCGTGCAAGGTTATTGTCAAGAAGAAGGAACTGATTATGATGAAATCTTTGCACCCGTAGAAAGACTAGAAGCTATTAGAATTCTACTTGCTTTTGCAAACTATAATAATTTCAAGTTATATAAAATGGATGTTAAAAGTGATTTTCTAAATGGTTTTGTAAAATAAGATGTTTATGTTGAACAACCTCCACTTTTTGAAGATAATAAATTTCCAAATCATGTACATAATTAAAGAAAGCTTTATATGGTCTTAAACAAGCTTCTAGAGCCTGGTATGAAAGACTAAGATCTTATTTACTACAATCTGGTTTTGAAATTGGTGAAATAGATACAACTCTTTTTATTAAAAGAAACAAAAATGATATTCAATTAGTATAAATATATGTAGATGATATAATATTTGGATCAACTAATAACATAAAGAATGAAGAATTTTCAGATATAATGACTAAATAATTTGAAATGAGTAATATGGGAGAATTCTTCTTAGGACTTCAAATCAAACAATTAGATAAAGGAATTTTCATTAGTCAAGAAAAATATGCTAAGGATTTAATTAATAAATTCAAATTGACCACTTCTAGTGGGAAACCAACTCTAATGACCACTAATGTAGCTTTAAGTAAAGAAGATAAATCAAAAGATGCTGATCAAAAATTATATAGGGGAATGATTGGTTCGCTGCTTCATATAGTGGCAAGTCGTCCTGACATCATGTATAGTGTCTATCTGTGTGCAAGATACAAATCTCTACATAAAGAAACTCACTTAAAAGCTGTTAAAAGAATTTAAGATATGTAAAACATACTTTAGATTATGGTTTATTTTACCCTAAAAACAATGTATTTGATTTAATTTCACATTGTGATGCTGATTATACTGGCTGTAAATCAGTCCGAAAAAGTACAAGTGGAACTTGCCACTTTCTAGGACATTCTCTGGTTTTCTGGTTTAGTAAGAAGCAAAACACTGTATCCTTGTCAACAACTGAAGCAGAATATATATCTCCTGCTTTGGCTTGTTCTCAAGTTATATGTATGTAACAAACTTTAAAAGATTTTCGATTAATGATAACTAAATTACCAATAGTGAAGGGGTCCTTGTTACGCGTTTTTTTGTTTTTTTGATTGTATATTGGCTTTTTAATTTGTATATAAATGCGATCTTAATGTTCTTCTAAAAACAATCAATGGTGTATAAAATCTTGAATTCCATTTAACTTAGGATGTTATATTTCACTCATATATAGTTATTATTCTTATGTCATATGTTTGTTTATCTCATTTTCTATTAAGCTCAATGTTTATTGGTTTTTTTTGTTGATGACTAAGGGGGAGAAGTTATATAAAATAGTAGGCTTGGAGTAAGAGGGATTTGTTGGTGTAAGCTTGGATTAAAGGGGAGTTGTTGGTGAAAGGGGGAGTTTTGGTATGATCGAAGTGGTAAGTATATTTTATAAGGTTGTCATCATAAAAAAGGAGGAGATTGTTAGAAACTGGAGATAGTGGTTTTGATGACAACGACCTTTGTAACATATTTTATTATAATTTATATACTAACACTATTGTCTAGATATGTGTGTGTATATATATATATATATATATATGAATGTTATTATGTAGGATATATATAAGGCAGGTATTGATTATTGAAGACTATATGGTATAAAGATCAAGAATGAAGAAATCAAGTTTGAAGACTCATGAGTATCAAGATCAAGATTTCAAGATAAGTGTCTAGTTATGTTAAAACTTCATAAGAACATGGAAATCTTTATTCCAAATTTCGTTTGGGATGAAACTCATTTCTATCTTCTTAGTGGCTTACAAACCCATGACAAATAGCTTACAAACCTACGAAAAGTGGCTTACAAACCCACGAACATCCTTGTTTTGTACAACTTCTCGAGTCCTAATATGATGAGACATTCTGCAGGAAGAAGCTTGCAAAACTACTGCAAAATGGTTTTTCAAAATTATATTCAAAACTGCTTTTCAAGATGCTTTAGCCTTAAAATATTCTTTGTTTTTGTTTTTAAATAAACTCTTGTTTTAAACTTTGTTTCTCTTTTAAAATTATCTTCTGATTTTTAAATATTATTTATAATATATATATACACACACACATGCTTGAGAATTAAAATCAAATTTGTATATACATTATAAAATATAATTTTCTAGTCTTATTTATTTTAAAACATAGAAAAATTAGTTTATTTTACTCCAGAATCATTTCATCTTGTTTTCCTTTCAATATCATTTTCAAAATAAATTCTACATTGTTTTTACCTAAGAGATATCGACATCATGGGATACCATATGTCGACATGGAGGCCGTTAAATTCAAAAGCTTCAATTTTCAAAAGAAGTGACTATCGTTTAAATCTCTTCACGAATGGTTATGACCGTTACTGGTCTCTAAATAGCCTTCATAAACGAATTTTTTAACTAACTATTTTCTTCACTCATTCTTCTCCAAAAATCTATATTCTAAAATTTTCATATTTTTAAGATCGTGCCGAATTCTGCCGAATGCTCAAGCGAATCAAATTAGAATCTCGTTCTTGTTTGATTCTCTGCCCTCACTCGAAGATCAAAGTGCTATTCAGAGTTATAGGATCAATTTGTAATCAAAAGTTTATCAAGTCTTTCTATAAGGCGTGGTTGTGCTTGGAAATCAATTAGGTGATCAAATTAAGAGAGTTTGCCCTGAACTTGAAGACAGGAGGGTACCTCAAGGCCTTTAGAAATTGAGGATTGTAATCTCGACATTGGTATAATAAAAATCTGTACGATATGTTTGCCTTGGTTCAGGACTGGATGTAGGGTAACTTCGAACCAGTATAAAATCCGAGTGTGTTCTTTCCTTTTACTGCTTTTTATTTACTTTCTGCATCTATGTTTGATTCTGTGATTGTTCTGTGATTAAGTTCTGCATTTTTTTATATCATAATTTTTATATTAGTCCATATAAGTCTTAAAATCCATTAAACACTATTCACACCCTCCCCTCTAGTGTTAAATTAGCCTTAAGATCCTTAATCCGCACTCCCTTTCAGTCTACAAGAGAAACGGTTCAGGCTTACAAGAAATAATCGCATCAAAACCAAGGACGTAGAAATCTTCGATAAATCACTTATATTATAAAGAAGTTTCATCCTCTTATGAATCATAGTGAGGTTAACGGGACCGCTGATGGTATCAGTCACACACAAGAATGAAGTTGACGGTTGAGGTTGAAGCTATGGGGTGCTCTAATGTCAAAAGAACCCAAATAGGACGAGACAAGAATGGATTCCAGTTCAAGGGGAAAGTTCCAAAATCCCAAATAAATACTAGTCCAGGAGGATCCTAATGAAGAAATTCAATCTCGAACGAAGGTGATTCTATAATTAATTCTACTCATTCTAGGGTATCACTACCCAATCTCTAATGAGTTTTTACTCTACATGCTAACTTTTTCCTAAACCAGAGCTCTGATACTACTTGGAATGACCGGCTATTTCGAACCATTCAAATTGATAATCATCCATTCATGTCAGACTTGAATTGCTCAATACAATAGATTGTTAATTTATATTTGGCAAAACTCAGCATATACAGTAAATAAATCAATCACAGAATCATAGATACATGTAGAATATGCTAGTATATGACTTTGGTTTGATGATAATAAACATATATATTCGTTTAAATGTATTTGTTATTGTACTATTTTATTTTTCACATAATCAAATGAATATTTGTTGAATAAAATAAATAACTCAGAATTCATATTTAGACAAATATTGTATTACAAATTTAAATAGTATGAATTTGAGCTCTCACTACGTTCATACATTTTCAATTATAATAAAATTTCAATTACAACACATTTTTCAATTTACAATGCCACCTCACTACATATTCATTAAACACTCATATTTTTATCTTTAACTTTGTTCCAACCTTAATCCAGCATCTGAGCTATCTGCAAAATAAACACTAATGCGGTAAATTGAAAAAGAAATATTTAGGAGTTCAAAATGAAGTATGTTTTTTTGAAAATATTATTCGCCTCAGTTACTTGGGTTGTTCGTCATTTATTTCTTGTTTGAGTTCATCTACACGAACAACTTGTGACATGCACAGTGTATCACTGTACATGCCACAAGGCCGTGCACACTGATATATACTTGATAAAATTCCAAAGACAGGTGAGCACAAGGTCAAACCCAAGCCGAGGCTGGATTCAACTCATGTGCATAGAGTCTCGATCAAATCAATTACAACATGAACCAAATAAAGCTGCACCAGACTTTAGAGAATGATGGACCAGACAAGTATCAATCATACCTCTCAAACATACATCAGATCAGCAAAATGTGAAACAGAGGACAAAACCAAATGATGTACATGTGAAGCAACTCAACATGGCATGGTTAGAAGCACACTGGAAGCAGATTCTCGATGAACCAAGAAATCCAAAGACCAGTGTGTACAACATGACACCAACATACAAGTCAATGCAACAGAGGTGACAGCAGAACATCAAGCTGAACAAGGCATCACAACATATATAAATACATGTGTGAACACCCATGTATATATGCAGTGGAAACTAGACTCCATTCCAAGCAAACAATGAATGGTGATATACAAATGTATACATGAAGCCAGAAATACAAGTTCATCATAAAACAAGTATATTGAAGGCATGAAGGCAACTCAAACAACTGCAACCAGACTCGATCAACATTCAATATTATTCAGACATGAATATAACGGATGCCATATGAGAGAATCTACTTTCAACAGTACAAAACTTAAAGGTTCATTTGAATCCAGACTACAGGAACAAGTGCACAAGAATAAGCCCATGAAACAAAAGACATAACAATGTAGACTCTACAAAGCGGATAGTGCAACCAAGTGCATCATCAACCAAAGAACTCAATTAAAAGGTTAAAATGCAGAATTATCAACACAACAAAATATCAAGAAGTGATAACCAATTGAAGGCTACACAAAGAAATCACCATACATACATACATACATACATATACACTTATGTATACAAACATGTGTGTGTGTGTGTGTGTGTGTGTGTGTGTATATATATATATATATATATATATATGAAGTGCACAACAACTAAACATGAAAATCATCAAGGATGCAACTCAACTCAAACCGGACTACAATCACAAAGAGCAACAAGCATGATGACATACAACAGAGAGGACTGCGACAACATATACACACACACATACATATGTATGCATGTTCATACTTGGTGATACACAAATATAATCATATCGAAGCATTCAAGAGGAACAGAACAGCACATACTCGAAGCAATGGAATTCAGGATGACTGTAAATCATCAGAATGGAGTTCAACATGAACTGATACAAGTAATATGCAGTGATAACAGAACACACGATCAAATTCAAACTCAAGTATACATATGCAATCGAACACAAAGGACTCATGTGCATCAAACATCTGCAACAACAACAACATCAGTTCTATGAATTTCAAAATGAACAAGTCAAAGCAGAAAAGAATTCAACTTGCACAAGTAGCACGAATCGAACTAGTTAAAAAGCAGTCAAACATCTTAAAAAAAATCAAAATGCTAAACAATCAAAGCAGTGGAGACCCAGGTAATAGCAACAATATTTCGCAAGTACATTGAACATGTCAAGGCCGAAGTAAACGAAGCAAATTCAAAATCATGGAGCAACACGTAGGATGAACGAGTCATTATAAATCACAAGCATTCAAGTAATACTTGTATGGCCGAGAAAATTCATGGGAAGAATTCAAACCGAAATTATACGAATGCAAACTAAGGGAACTAATCTCTATGAAAACCCTATCCTCATCAGCAAATCAAATTATTCGAGTTCAAGCAAAAAATCAAAGAGTAAGCATCTATCCAGGACTCGATTCAGTCGAGTATAATTATAAATCGAAAAAGGGGACAAACGTACCAATCCAAAGCACTATTCGATCTCGACAAATTGGAGTAGCCAAAGTCAAACAAAGCACCAATCGATTGACAAAGCAATCCAAAGGAGATACGTATTTCAATCGAAGCAAAAGAACAAGCGGCGGCTTCAACATAACAAAACCCTAATTTTTTAAGGAATGAAGTAGACATTACAAAGCAACGAAGAACAACAGCCAAAGTGTTACATGAGAAAAATAAAAAGGAAGACTTCTCTTTTATTTAAAATGGGGCGGTCTAGTTTAATATATTTGGATTAAATATATGTTAAGGGTTTTGTTTTTGTTCTTGATTTTTATTTGTATTTTTTGTTTTAAAGTTTGTAAAAGTCTAGTCGTGTGACTTGAGACGAACTACGGTGGTGTAGTTCGAGAATTCGCAATTCAGTGGCTGAGTTGTGGCATAGTTTTGAGCATAGAGTTTGGTTAGTCGATAGCGGGTGTCGCAAGTTTAAGTGTGTAAGCATCGGACTACTAAATTTCTAGTAGAAACTATGGAGGCAGCACATTGGTAGGGTTTTGTCGAAGCTGGGTAAATCTGTGTTGTTCTATTTCTGCTTTCATTATTTTGCTATTATCTGTGCTGCAATTATTTTATAAATTTCGGCATTAACTTTTATTGTTATAAATACCACCCTATTCACCCCCCTCTAGGGTGAAATCGATCCTACAAGTGGCATCGGAGCAAGGTTAATAGCAAGGATGTCTAACCCTAGTGAGAGTCAGTCCAGTATTATTCTCCCTATTTTTGATGGAACGGATTTTTCAAATTGAAAATTAAAAATGGAATTTTATTTAAAATCTATTAATTTTAAATGTTGGGATATTAAAGAAAATGGGTGTAATATAATAGACAAGAAAAATACTTTGACTAATGCTCTTGCTATGCATATACTATATTCTCATATTAATCAACAAAAATTTTCCTTTATCTCTCATTGTGGAAGTGCACAGGAAATGTAACGACCTAGAATTTATGTCATTTGAAATTCGTATATTCAATTTATTTTAAATATTCACAAGTTAAATTAATAAGATGAATAACTTATATTTGAGATATAGTGATTTAATTGGATAATTAAATTGTTAATTTAATATTTGAAATTGAAGAAAAATTGAAAATTGAATTTAATGTAAATGAAAATGATTTATAAAGTTGAATTAAATCTTATTGGAATTAGAATGATGTTAGTAAATTTTTGAAATTGAATTAAAGTTAATTTATAGAAATTGAATATTTTAATATTTAATTAACGTGTAAAAATAGTCATTTTTCATACAGTCACGGATTTCGAAAAACCAGTTTCATTAGATTCATAATGTTATATTATTACAAGATTTCAAATTTCGTATCAATCGGATTTACGGTTTGTCCGTGGCAAGTTAAAACGCGTAGAAATTTGTTTAATTGAATTTTAAATTTGAATAAGTTGATTGGAAAACCTATCTTCCAAATACGATCAAATTTGCTCTCGATATATATTCCATTGTGTTCGATATAGGGATAAAACATTATAAACGCCAGACGGAATGCTTCGTTTGGAGTTCGGAAAATTTTCGAATGAATAGTGTCGCGAAATTTCTATGAAAGGATTTCACAACTTTGCTTTTTTCACAAACCCTAGCTATGAAACCCTAGCCGCCGCTTGAAAATAAACTGCCAGAATTTTCGATTCTTCTTCCTTTAATCTCTTCCAATCCATCCACTTATAGCAAAAATCAACTACAAAATGATAGAGTGTAATGAGATCTTCAAATCCATACGGCTACGATCTAAAACGATGCAACGATCGAGGGGAAAAAGGCATGTGTAGTCGTGCATTTGAGTTCGGTTTTTTATGCCGAGATGGAGCCGAGCTTCATGATCGTTCGGTCGATGGAGGAGAAAGCATAGGCCTTTCAACTGGTGGCTGTTGATCAACGTGAAGATAATCGGTGGAAGCCCGAAAAAGTCGAGAAAAAAGGAGGCTCATTAGGTTTGTTGTGTGCATATAACCTAATGTTAGAGAAGAAAATAATAATGGCCATGATCTTATCTTTCGAAATCAACGGCTAGATCAAGTGGGGTTTTAATCAAATAAAATAAAATTGTAAATAATATATATATATATATATATTCGTTTAAACTTTGTAACGTCATAACTTTTTTATACGAGGTCATTTTTTGACGAAACGAATTGCGTTAGGTCCGTATTGACGAGCACTACATTTTCGGGTATGTTTGGAGTCGACTGGAGTTAGTGTAAACTTTGGGTAAAATTAAACGGCTGTTTAATTTTATTTGGAATAAAACACTGCAACTGCTATTAGAACCAAAGTGAGTACAACTCACTCTTTCATACTCACTGATATTTTTATATAAGTGAGAACAAATATTATTTATGATGATTGTTTGGATGATATATGATATATTGATTGGTATTTGGATATATTCCTGCCTGCTCGAGCAGATGAGACCTTATACATTCCCGTGTATGAGCGGATGACTTTTGTATGTGTGTCTACCTCGAAGTGCACATTGTACACATATTTCTAATATGTATATTTGTTACATGTGATAGGTTGGAAGGATCCAACTGCATTCCTCACCAGCATTGGATTTATTTATAGATACTGTGATATATGCTGTTATCATGTGATATATGATATTTTGAATGCCGTGATTGATGTATTTGGTGCTGTTGCAGCATTGGGCCTATTTTTGAAATTTTAAAATATTAAAGTGATGGTTTCCAAATTTAAAAAGGATTTTCAAGTGATTTTGGAATTAGATGTTTTATTTATTTAGAATTATTAAAGGAAGTGAACTTATTTTAAATTAATAAATGTGATAAATTATTTTGTCATAAAATTATGATTTTTGGAAAATATAATTGAAATGTGATTTTTGAAATATGGAAATAACTATTCGGTAAATAAATTTAAATTGGGATTTTTACTTATTATAAATGGAAGATTTATAAAATTGGTATTTTTATAAATCAAAGTGATGGAATTAAAAATGAATTTTATAAGGTTAAACGAAGTTATAAATGGATTTTATATATAAGATTATTTATAGATTTACAATTAGTGAAGTTATAAAAAGAATGAATTTTGTAAATAAATATGATTTATAAGTAATTAACTTTTAAATTAAATTTTGACATGTAAATGAGATTTATATAGAATTGGTAAATAAGTGGATTTTATAAATTGAAGTTTTTATAAAATATAAATGGGATTTATAAACATTGTTTTATAAATACGAAATTGATTGAATTTGATAAGTTAAATATAGAAGTATATTAAACGAATTTCGTCCATGATCTTGGACAGTGGATAATCCTTTAATTAAATGTGCAATAGCAATGAATTTGGTAAAAAGACTATATTCATGATTTTGAATAGTGAATAATATGTTAATAAAATGGATGTTTTTGAAAAGTGATATTTTAAGTGAAGTTAAATGGTGAAAGATGTTTTAAAATACGTTAAGTATCGAAACTATAGATTTCAACATTTATTGTTGAAACAAATGTTTTCGAGAAATAAGGAAATGATGGACTATAACACTGTTGTTATAGTAAATGATTTTCGAAAGAAAATGTTTTGTTTAGTATGTGGTATTTATATATCTATCTTATTTTCGAATCCCTATACTAGTAATTTTGGGTTGTCATAACGATGTTTTACACAACTTTTGTTTTGACTCAAATAAAAGATGTTTAAGAGAATGTTTTCCTTAAACGATAAAATATATACTTAATCATATTTTAAGTATATGGAATATTTTCTAGGTGTTGAAAATAAAGACATTTGTGAATTACTTAGTATTAAATAAGTTATGGAAATGTTTTCCAATATTGAGATGTTGAAATGGTTTGGATTTATATCTTTTTAAAGATAATTTGAAGTGAATATTTGGCAAGTGTAATAAAAGAGTAATTAAAAGGGCCTAGTGATTGTACATGGTGCTAAATATTTGTTTGTTTGTTTTGATAGTTAAATAACCGACTACCAAATTTGGCCATTTTAGTTCCTCGACTTGATGTGGGAACTATTTAGTCGTACACTTAGTATGTTGCCTTCTATGTAGGCTTGATTATTGTTTGTGTTGAGGATGTTGATTTGTATAGTGCAGAGTATTTACTCCAATCTATCGAGCTTCTTCTTGGCCTGAAGGATAGCAAGTTGAAAGTTGGAGACGTGATAAGTCTATGAGACTTAGTTTCCGTGTGAGGTTGAGAAACCCTTTGCGTTGTTGGTGCGAAGAGAACGGGATCGATTCATCCGAAAACCATGTCGAACCAACGTATATGCCTTTGATTTGTGCAGATTGGATGATATTGATATTCAGGATTTTCATAGTAGAGGATTGCTTGTTGATCATTTGGGTTTAAAATCCTAATATATATATAGTAGCAGTGGTCTTTTCATTATGAAATATCTAATGGAGGACTATTCCATACTAACCCTAGGGATTTTCCGACAGGATGTGGTAGGAAAGTACCTTCGGTTTATCCTGTTCCTAGACAAGTTGTATGAATGTTTTTTTGACATTGCATTTCTAAAGATTCCGTACATTGGTTTTTATAAACGTACATCAGTGGTGGCGGAGAAGGTAACTTTTCTTTGCTTAACACCCTACTTGAGACATGTGGGCTCAAGGGTTGTAATTTTGTGGTAGGCACTTAGTAGTCAACGGAAATGGCCGTGTGGCATTCGAAGTGATGAGATTGTGATTTGTGAAAGGTAATCATTACCTCAGGCCTCATCAACCGAAAATGACCAAAACAGGGTTAGACGCAGCAGGGCTAAGTGGGTCATTCCCAAGTAGGATATGATCATCCTCTTCTAGATATATCTTTGTGCACTATGATGTCATGTATCTAATTATTGTGGTTTGTATGATTCGAGGGCCCTTGGAAAAGGTCGGTAACGATCGAAGGATGACATATTTGGTGCCATCTAGTTATAGAGGTGGGACGGTCTTGTATTGGTAGAAGGAAGATGTTCTGTGCATCAGGACATCCATCTAGAGGTGTACCCATTCGGAAGGTAGTCCCTTCACCTAGTCATTTGTATAAAAATTCAAACTCCACTACGAGATGTTATTTTGTTTGTAAAGGCGTAATGAATAGCCTTGCATTGCTATATGGGTAACCATTTCGACTATGATTAATATTATTTGTATATACTAGACACTAGTATAATATAAGAGGATTTGATATGAAATGTTTTGGTTATCTTAAGGCAAAAACATGTTTGTGTTTATGTGTGGGCGTATCTTATGAGATACTTTTCTTTTGATAAGGAAAAGTTTAGTAATTTAATAAATTCAGTTGAGTGTGTTTCTCATGCTGGTTTACCAAACTGATGCGGACATTCTTCCCTTTCAGTGCTCGGGTCAGACCGAGTATATTTATAGGTTCAGATTTGGTTCTTTAGAGCTTCAGCAGGCAAGCTGGAGATCTTCATTTCATATACATGTATCTGTTTTGATTACTGATTATCTATTATGCTCAGTTGTTTATACTATCAACAATTGTGAGGACATGTTATTATAATTGTCCAGGCTGATAGCTATTGATTGATTGTTGAATTCTGATTGATGTACAATTTTAAAGATTATTGTATGATATTATATGTTTTCCGCTGCGATGTGAGATTCTATATTGTTCTGTTTGGTTCTATCTTCTTTCTCTCTTCTCTTCTTCTCTCTTCTTTTCTTTCTCCTGACTTTCCATCAGTCTGTGCTTTTTAGATCCGATATGTATGGTTTATTGTTGATTCAAAGGGTATGGATTTGCGGGTCGTCACATTTGGTATCAGAGCTTAGATTTTTCTATATTGCTAAGTTTTGATGTGTACTCAGTGTAGATAGGAACAGTAGCACCCTAGATTGAATTTGAGTGTATTATATATTAGCGCTTATTTGTTAGTGAATATAAAAATGTTTTATATTGTGTTTGCTTATCCGTTGAGTTATTGTGAATTCTGGTCGGTATGTGGGATGCCACATTATCGATAAGGATTTCTAAACACTTAAACGAGGCAAGTCGACATAGTATTATTTTAAATTGGGTAAATGAAATAATTTACCTCGATTATATTTTATATATAAAGGAATAACTTTTAAGGAATTATTAAAGCACATATAAATGAATTTGTTTGGTTATTTGAAAATGTAAATATATATAAGTTAATAAAAGTTGTTAGAATAATCTTAATGGAAACAACAATTGTAAAAGAATGAAATTATATAACCAAATGAATTATAAGTACGGAGTTATAATTAAAATGATTTACAATTATGAAATAATCTTATATATAGGAAATGAAACAAATATGAATATATTTATAAAAATGAGTTGTAAATAAAAATAAATTTAAACTAAGAATTTGAAAATTTTGAATCCTGTGTATTTTGATAGTTGTTTTTCAAAGTTTAAAGAGGTTATATTATTATTAATCTAAATAAGGTAAATAAATTTGGAATGATCTTATATAAATGAAGCAAAATATTCAAATTATATAAGTAAAGATTTATAAATGTGATTTATAAGTAAAGGATTTTTTAAAAAAGAATATAAAGCACTGAATTCACTACTATTGCTAGGAAATAAAAAGGCTGATGACTGCAGCATCATCAGTATCATTTTCGAGTTTCTGTGTGATGGATTTTCTACCAATAGTAAATTGAAATTGAAATTTTGTTGTAGTAAACAAATTTGATTTATAATCCAAGTTGAAATTGATAAATATGAGTGAAATGAGTTTTGGATTTATAATATGAAATAAAAAGTTTGACTTTAGTAAAGTTGAAATAAATTTCATTTAGTACGATAACTATATGATTTGAAATTTAACTAAAGGAAAGTTAAATAAATTGAATTGAATTTGAACCAGATTGGATTAGTTATTGAAATGAAAATTAAACTTTTAAGTGATTATATAATATGAATTTGGAAGTTTATATAAATAAGTTGTATAACTTATTAAGTGAGAAAAGGTAAGTAAAAACAAATATTAAAATGGTTAAACAATTTTGTTAAGTAAAACAAAATCTGAATTTGAATAGTGATATGAATTTCGCTTAAGTAAAAGTTAAATAAAATAGAATTTGAATTAAATTAGCAGTGAACTTATTTTGTAAATTGAAAGTAAATGTAAATGAAGATGAAATGAAATATAACTTAAGTGATGTTGAATGAAATTGATTTTGGTATCGAAGTAAATTAATAAAGTGAATTAATTGAATGCGAACTTGGGTTATATAAAGAAATTCAAATTTAGTGGCAAAATGAATTGGCAATTGAATTAAAAAATGAATTGAATTAGACTAATGAAATAAATTAGTGAATGAAATGTGAATTGAATGTTAATCAATCAATGTAAATAAATTAAGATGGAATAATGGATGTAAGTGTTAATTCATTAAAAGCTAATGAAATCAAATTTAGTTGATAATGTTGGATATACATTAGTTGTAGTTGATTGAATAGAAATTCATATGGAATTGAATTAGTGAAATTGAAAGTTAAATAATCGAATTCAAATTGGAAGTAAGTGAATTTAAATAGAATTGAGTTTGATTTGAATTGAAAGTGAACAATCTTGAATGTAAATTAGTGAATGTAAACTAATTGAATATAAATGAATGAATGTTAGTCAAATCTAATGTTAATGGATCAAATGTGAATAAATTGAAAACCAATTCAATGAATATTAATGAGAAGTGAATGAACATTAATTTGGTTATGGATTGATTAGGTAGAGATTGATTTGTTGGATGTTAGTTGGATGATAGTTGTTTGATGGTTGGATTTGTTGCTTTTGTTGCATTTGCTATATTGGCATATATAGTTGTGGTATTGGTATATGTTGTATATTGAAATTACTTTTCATATATACATGTTTCTCATTTGTTGTTGAGTGTTTAGTAGGTGTGTATGGCGCTTGCTTCCCTTTTGGAGCTCGCTTTAGTCGTATATGCTCGCTAATAATATATAAGATACATATTTCGGATTACATACCGTACTTTTACACATTTTTCCAACGGGATGCCTCATCCTCGAAGATGAGATATATATTTGTGTTATATATATGTTGTGATCCTACTACGATCGAACCGTGCAAAGGAGACGCTGGTGGATTTTTTTTTTGAATTTTAAGGCGTTAGAAATTTTTGAGAATTTTGGAAAATTTGTGATAGATATAATTTTGATTTTCAGTTGAAAGTTAAACGATATTAGTTGGTTTTGAAAAGATAATTAAGTATGATTTGAAAACTAAGAAAAGGTTTTATAAGAAGTTTAACTCATGATTTTGGGAAAGTTAAACACTTAAGAGATTTGGTAAATCTAGTTGAATGATTGTTTTGAAAATTTAATGGATTTTATGACTTTTTCTTACTTGGTAATTTCGAGGACAAAATTCTTTTAAGCAGGGGAGAATGTAATGACGCATAATTTCTATCATTTGAAATTCGTATATTTAATTTATTTTAAATATTCACAAGTTAAATTAATAAGCTGAATAACTTATATTTGAGATATAAAGATTTTATTGGATAATTAAATTGTTAATTTAATATTTGGAATTGTAGAAATAATAGAAAATTGAATTTAATGTGAATGAAAATGATTTATAAAGTTGAATTAAACCTTCTTGGAGTTAGAATGATGTTAGTAAACTTTTGAAATTGAATTAAAAGTTAATTAACAGAAATTGAATATTTCAATATTTAATTAACGTGTAAAAACAGCCATTTTTCATACAATCTTGGATTTCGAAGAAACCAGTTTCATTAGATCCATAATGTTATATTATTGAAAGATTTCAAATTTCGTATCAATCGGATTTACGGTTTGTCTGTGGCAAGCTAAAACGCGTAGAAATTTGTTTAAGTGAATTTTAAATTTAAATAAGTCGATTCGAAAACCTATCTTCCAAATATGATCGAATTGGCTCCCAATATATATTCCATTGTGTTTGAAATAGAGGCAAAACATTATAAACTCTAGGCGGCATGCTTCGTTTGGAGTTTGGAAAATTTTCAAGTGAAGTGTTGTGAAATTTTCTATAAAAGGACTTCATAACTTTGTTTTTTCACAAACCCTAGCTATGAAACCCTAGCCGCCGCTTGAAAACAAAAGGCCAAAATTATTTATTCTTCTTACTTTAATCTCTTCCAATCTAAGTACTTAAAGCAAAAATCTTCAACTACAAAATGATATAGCGTAATGAGATCTTCAAATCCATACGGCTATGATCTAAAACAACGTAACGATCGAGGGGAAAACAACGCAACAATCGAGGGGAAAAGGCACGTGAAGTCGTGCATTTGGTTTCTATGCCGAGATAGAGCCAAGTTTCGTGATCTTTCGGTCGATGGAGAAGCCGGCATAGGCCTTTCGACTGGTGGATGTTGATCAACGTGAAGATGATCGGTGGTGGTGCAAAAAATTCGAGAAAAGAGGCGGCTCTTTGGGTTTGTTGCGCGTGCATAACCTGGTGATGGAGAAGAAAGGAACAGTGGCCACGATCTTGTCTTTCGAAATCAACAGCTAGATCATGTAGGGTTTTTGTAACAACCAGCATATTTTACAATTGATTATTTAAATATTCTATTTATATATTTCATCGTTAGTCGGATTATAGTCCGAAAAGCTACTTTTTGCAAACGGTCAAATTAGAACTCGAGACCACCCCCACTGAGTTCAAAATGACGTTTGCGATCTTTTTGAGTATAAACTTCGATATGTTTGGAGATAGAAGAATTTTGCTACTTTTTCACGTAGGGCTTTGGTTTTGTTTCAGCCCATTAGATCCAAGCTTCACCCCTCTTCTCTTCATTACTTCATTTCTATTTCCTAATACTCAAGCTTTAGCAACAATGGAGAGAGGAAAGGGAAATTAAAACTCCAAGCCCTAGTTTCCATTTGCAAATCAAGTTCTAGCTCCAAATTTATAGAAGAAGGTTTGGTAAGCCTCCTCTTCTTCTTCTCTAACTCATTCTCTTACCAATTTCAGAAATTCCTAAACCTAGCTTACGAAATGTTTCTCTTTTTAGCTTATATTCAAGCTTGTTGCGTTGGAATTGAAGAGTGGTTGTCCTTGCCTTTGCTCTATAGCTTCTTCTTCATTTTTTTGGGTTCAAAGGTGAGATTTTTATCTCACATCTTAGTCTATAATTATCTTTAATTGTTAGGTATGCATTCCTAACACTTATTCTTGTGCAATTGATCTTGGTTTGGATTAATTTGGTGTATATTTCAATTTTTGGTGTTTTGAACTCAAAATCTATGAAAATCCTATTATGGATATTTGCACATTGATATTTGAGGCGTATCGAAGAGCCGTTAAGGCTGGGTTGTCGCGTGGCGTAAATGCTTAGTCGTCATTTGCTCGTCCGATCGCTTTCGATATTCATTTGGCCATTTTTGGTCGAGGTTCAGGGAATGCCCTGAACCACAGTTTCAGACGTCTGAATCCTTTTTTCAGACGTCTGAATATTATACTGGGAATTTTTATTCCCCAGTATTCAGACGTCTGAATCAAAATTCCAGACGCCTGAATTGGCTTGATTTCAAAAAGAAGGGAAATAGGTAAAAAAAAAACATCTATTTCAGACGTCTAAAATATAGGGTTCAGACATTTGAATCTCGTTCTTGAAAACTTCTAATTTTCCAGATTCAAACGTCTGAACCACCTATTTCAGACGTCTGAATCTGCTGTGTTTTGCCTGCTTGTCTATTTTGTTTAAGAATTCTAATTTTATCGATTCGTGTTGATTTCCTTTTGTTGTTATCATCTATTATCGACTTTGATGACATTTTCTTTGGGATTTTTGGAAATATCCATTTTGATGGATTTGATATCGATTTCTTTGGAATTAATTCACGTCTTCATATGTGAATTTTGGTGATTGATTGTTTCTACAATCATTTTTGTGATTTGTCACTTTAAAAATATAAAGATTTTCTATACTAGTAGTAAATATCAAAACTCTTCCATTAAAACGATTTCAACACTATTTTATTACAAAGCTCGTTTCTTAAACCGTTTTCCAATCTATTAGTATAAATAAACCTTTACCTCACTCGTATAAGAAATGTAATTAAATGACTTAGTAAACAAGTGGTATGAAACGCTTGCGTTTACTTCGTCGGTTAATTCTTAGAATTGTTCGATTGATTCTCTTGTAACAATTTTCTAGTGGAGATCTAAAATTAGTTCGTAAATATTTAAGTTAAGCTAGTGGTTATGGGACATGAAGCTAAGCTCATATATTTACTAGCTTAGTATAATTGACACTTCTTGATGATCGATGATGATCATTTTGTGATTTGGACTAGCGATATGCTATGTTTCTTTGTCCACGTAGGGGACGTTACCTCGTTTTATTGAGTTTCGTCTCATTTCTTTTATAGGCTAACGACCTATGTATTATTCGGAGTTTCGACTCAATTTTTGTGGGCTAGCGACCCATGTTCTTTTATGGAGTTCAGTCCATTGGACGTACCTTTGTACTACGTTGTTGCACCAGCTTATCAGGATCATCAGGCGTTCCGTTGTACTACGTCGTTGTTCCGAATTATTAGAGTTTCAGGTTCCTCGGGCGTACCGATATTGTACTACGTCGTTGAACCAGCTCTATGGTTAGCGACCATGGGATAGCGTCCCGTTTGTGATGCACGTGTTGGTGAGTTTTCATGCTCCCGTTTTGTGATAGGCCTCTCCTTTTTTGTGATTTCTAGATTTCTATTGAAGATTTCTAGAATTTGTGATCCACCAGCTTTTATGATTGGCATCGATATGATGTCGATATTTGTGACTTGGTGATTAAAACTAAAGGGTATGGCATTCTTTTGATCTTTGAGAAGATTCTTATGATATTGATTAATCTCTGGTTGATTTTCAATTGCATACTTATCATAGTATGGCTTTATGGTTATCATATGTTTTTGTCATAACTCTTATTCTATATCATTTTATCTGATATTTATAGTTAGACTGATCCGTTTATTATTTTCTTATTAAATAATACTCGGGTCAGACCGAGATGTTACCGGTGCTTCTGCTTGACTTCTCATCTGGGATTATTATCCTGACTTTTGGCTTACTACTTAGATTAGTAGTTTTTGGTTGTATACATTTGAGATATAGACTTATTGATGTATACTTATTCTTTTGTGTAGCACTTGTAATTATTCTTTTGTGATATTGTGGATCATGTTTGACCACTACTCTGATATACACTTTCATGTGTAATATTCATATCTGTTTCCGCCTTTGAGGTATGAACTTCTGTGATTGATTTATGTTATGCTTAATTCTATATTTGTTTCCGAAGATATTATAGCCACTGTGTAGTAGCTTTGAGTTTGCATCGGTATGTCGGATTTCCTCTTGAAATGCAAGTTAAATTTTTATCTGGCATATCGGTACTCGCACAAGGCAATTACACGGATGGTCGCTCCTCCACAGCCTTATTCTCCGCGCTAGTCGACGGCATTACCCTGTAGTTTACTTGGCTAGCGTGGGTATAGAGGTGGGGCGTCACAACTTGGTATCAGAGATAACTTCCGAACAATGTAGAATAATTTAACAAGGATCATCGTCCTAAGTCCATCTTAGGAGTCGTGCCTTAGGATTTAATTCGTGTCTTCGGACCGTTCTATCCTACTTTCTTTGTGACGCATTGTTTTATCAATCATGATTGTTTGATAATTATTTTGTGAATAACCTTTTTCTTCTTTCTTTCTTTCTTAAAGAAGAGAAATGGTTAGACCTGACCGTTCCAGCGCCGGTCAATCTAGTTCTACTCCTCAGGATGGAGTATTTATGTCTTTCCAGCAGCTTTTAGATCTCGTGAAGAATGCTCAAGTTGCCGGACCCAATCCAGAGCCTACTCACCCTAAGTTCGGATTTGCACGTTTGTGCAGTGACTGTACCAACTTGGGTGGGAAGCCATTTAAGGGTTCCGAAAGCGTCATTCAAGTCCAAGCTTGGCTGAAAACATGCGATCGCATCTTTACTCGCTTGAATCTAATTGATTTTCACCGTGTCCAAGTGGCTTCAAGTATGCTCCAAGAAAAAGCATTAGATTGGTATGAGCTTCTTATTTCTGAAATTATTGAAGAGGATCTTACTTGGGAGCAATTCCGAGGAAGATTCAAATCAAAGTTTGTGCCGGAAGCTGAAAAGGTGACTTTGGCCCGTCGTTTCATTGACCTTGTTCAAGGTGAATCCTCCGTGGCAGATTATGCCACATCCTTCGAGTCGCTTTCGAAATACGGGGTAGAGTACATAAACGCCGCATTGAAGAAGAACCAAAGATTTGTCTATGGCTTGAATAAAAATCTCAAGAAGCCATTACTTCTAAAGTTAGAAGTTTCTTTTGATCAACTCGTTGATATCGCTCTTCGGCTTGAAGAGGCAGATAAAGAAAGTGATGTTGAAGTTGTGGGTGCCAAACAAAACTTCAACAACAACAAGAAAAGACCTATTAAATTCAAAGGTCTTTATCCCATTAAGAAAGGGAAGCAAGAAACTCCAGTGGCAAAGACTTCTGCCCCTAGTAGTGGGCAATGCCACAATTGTGGTTCTAAAGACCATTATGCCAATAGATGTCCGAAACCTCTCTTTTGTCGTTATTGCAAAAGTTCAGGTCATCTTTTATATTCATGTCCTAAACTTCAAGGCAAGAAGGAGGGAAAGTTAAATGTTGCACAAGCCCCTAGCTACACTTCTCGTGGTCAAGGTATTTCTCATTCTATCCTTGATGGCATTATTTTATTTCGTGATCAACCTATTCGAGTTCTTTTTGATACGGGTGCGTCCCATTATTTTATATCAAAGGAACTTGTTGATACTTTTTCTTTAAGTGTTATTGCTTTAATGACTTCTTTGAGAATTGCGAATCCGATTGGTGGATCCGCAACACTTAGTTTACTTTATAAAGATGTCGAGATTATTTTGTGTGATTTTTCTTTCCGAGCCGATTTGCATGTCATGCGTGACTTAGTCTTTGGAATGATTTTGGGAATGGATTGGCTTAACCGCTATGAAGCTCAAATCCTACGTCCTAAGCGGACTATTCGTTTTCGACATCCTTAATCTGTTAAGAAGATTTCTATTGATCTTAAAGATTCGGATTCCAAATTGGTTGCATCTTTATATTCTTTAAATCCTCATGATGACGATAATGACGATAAGGAAGATGTCATTTCTCTTATTCACGTTGTTCGTGATTTTCCGACATATTTGAGCCCGTTTTAGGATTACCACCTAGGCGAGAAATTGAGTTTAGAATTAATCTCATCCCTGGAGCTCAACCTATCACTCGTCCTCCCTATCGCATGTCCAATAAAGAAAATGAGGAGATGCGCAAATAATTATCCGAATTGATGACGAAGCAATTTATTCACTCTAGTTCCTCGCCTTGGGGAGCTTCGGCTACTTTTCTGAAGAAATCTGATGGTATGCTTAGGCTTTGCGTTGACTACCACAAGCTTAATGATCTTACTATCAAAAATAGATATCCTTTACCTCAGATTGATGATCCATTCACTTAACTTAGTGGTGATAAAGTCTTTTCACAATTGGACTTGGCAACCGGTTTTCATCAGCTTCGTATTACATAGGATATCATTCCTTTGACTTCGTTCCGTACGCGTTATGGTTCCTACGAATGGCTTGTTATGTCATTTGGTTTAACGAACGCTCCGGCTTATTTCGTTGACCTTATGAATAGAGTTTTCAAAGACTTCCTCGATCGATTTGTTATCATCTTTATTGATGATATTCTTGTGTATTCTAAAACCGAGGAGGAGCATGAAAAGCATCTTCAGATCGTATTGGAAACTCTTAGGAGCAATCAATTGAAAGCAAAATTTTCTAAATGCCCCTTTTGGCAATCTCGTATGAGGTTTCTTGGTCTTATTTTTTCCGAATCCGGAATTTCCATGGATCCTTCAAAGATTGAAGCGATTCAAAATTGGAAGAGACCGGAGAGTGTGACGGAGATCCGTAGTTTTCTTGGATTGGCAGGTTATTACCGCCGTTTCATAAAAGACTTTTCCAAAATTTCTGAGCCACTTACTAGTTTGACAAAGAAGGGAGTTAAATAAATTTAGTCGGACAAATGTGAAGCTTCTTTTCAGAAATTAAAAGGACTCCTTTCCGATGCTCCTATTCTTGTTATTCCCGAAGGGAATCAAGATTTTATTGTTTATACCGATGCTAGTCACGTTGGTTTGGGTGCCGTTCTTATGCAAAGAGAACGTGTTATTGCTTATGCTTCAAGGCAATTGAAGCCAGCCGAGACTAGATATGCCACTCATGATTTAGAGCTCGCGGCTATTGTTTTCGCCCTTCGAATTTGGCGTCATTCTCTTTTGGAAGAAAAATTTATTCTCTACACCGATCATAAATCTTTGAAATATTTATTTTCTCAAAAGGAACTAAATTAGCGTCAACAGCGTTGCCTCGAATTTCTTGCATCTTATGATCTTGATATTCTTTATACTCCCGGAAAGGGAAATTGGGTTGCCGATGCACTTAGTCGCAAGCAACAAGCGGTTGTTTCCATGATAATATCCGAATAGAATGATCTCGAGATTTTATCCACTTGTGAGATTAGATATCGTGTATCTGATTTATGTTCATCCCTTGTTTTATGTAGCCTCGAGGCTTATCCTTCTCTTCTAGACCACATTCTTGAAGCCCAAAGGTTAGATCCCGAATTGGCTCTACTTGGCCAAAATTGTAGGGATAAAATTGATATTGAAGGTATGAAACACTTTGATACTGATTCTCGTGGCGGAATTCGAAAATTTGGTAGACTTATCGTGCCAAATATTAGTGATCTTCGTAAAGACATTTTAGAAGATTCTCACCGTTCTAAATTTACCATTCATCCCGGTAGTAGTAAAATGTACGCGGATATGAAGCGACTTTATTATTGGGAGGGAATGAAATATGATATTGCTAACTTTGTTAAGTGTTGCGTGACTTACCAACTTGTCAAGGCTGAGCATCAAAGGCCCGGTGGGTTATTGCAACTTTTAGAAATTCGAATTTGGAAGTGGGATTAAATTTCCATGGATTTTATTGACGGCCTTCCCCGTCCTCGTTCGGGTCATGATAGCTTATGGGTGATAGTTGATAGACTTACTAAATCCGCCCATTTTATTCCCGTTCGGTCTAATCGAACTGTTCCTCTTTTGGCCAAACTCTTTATTAAAGAGATTGTTAAATTACATGGAGTTCCTACTTCTATTGTTAGTGATCGTGATCCATTGTTTACTAGTGGATTTTGGAAGAGTCTTCAAAAAGCTTTGGGAACGAAGCTTAATTTTAACCGCTTATCATCCTCAGTCCGATGGACAAACCGAGCGTGTGAATCAAACCCTTGAAGATCTTCTTCGTACATGTGTTCTTGATTTTGGTGGAAGTTGGGAAGATCATATTGCTCTCGTTGAGTTTTCCTATAATAATGGCTTCCAATCTAGTATTGGTATGGCACCTTTCGAGGCACTCTATGGAAGGCCATGCTGATCTCCTTCTTGTTGGCTAGAGGCCGGTGAGAAGCTGGTTTTAGGTCCAGACTTTATTCATGATTCCATAGAAAAGATTGATCTCATTCGTCATAGGATGAAAGAAGCTCAAAGTAGGCAAAAGTCCTATGTCGATAACTGAAGAAGGAAATTAGAATTTTCTGTGGGAGATTTTGTGTTTGTTCCTGTTTCACCTATTAAGGGTGTTGTGCGTTTCAGTCGATCGGGAAAGTTAGCACCTCGATATATTGGTCCATTTTCCATCACCGAACGTATTGGTTCCGTGGCTTATCGCCTCTTATTATCGGCTCAATTTTCTGCTATTCATGACGTGTTTCACGTTTCTCAACTACCGAAATGCCTTCGAGATTCCGATTCTATTCTTGAGCCCGGTGTCGCGGAAGAAATTTAACTTTGCCTAATTTAACTTATGAGCAACATCCTATTCGTATTATTGCTTCGGAGGACAAACGCCTTAGAAAAAAAGATGTTCCTCTTGTGAAAGTTCAATGGTCCTCAAATCCTAATGATTGTTCTTGGGAATCCATAGAATTCATCGAGCGAACACATCCGGACTTACTTTCTCGTGCTCTTTAGGGTGAACTTTTTATTTCAAATTTATTTTGTGTTGAATATGCTTTTATGGTTGTTACTTTATATTTTCTTCTTAAATATTGCGAGGACGCAATTTCTTTAAGGAGGGGAGTCTGTAACAACCCGCATATTTTACGATTGAGTATTTAAATATTCTATTTATATATTTCATCTTTAGTCGGATTATAGTCCAATAAGTTACTTTTTGCAAATGGTCAAATTAGAAATCCAGACCACCCCCATTGAGTTCAAAATGATGTTTGCGATCTTTTTGAGTATAAACTTCGATATGTTTGGAGATAGAAGAATTTTGCTACTTTTTCATTTAGGGCTTTGGTTTTGTTTCAGCCCACTAGACCCAAGCTTCACCACTCTTCTCTTCATTACTTCATTTCTATTTCCTAATACTCAAACTTTAGCAACAATGGAGAGAGGAATGGAAAATTAGAACTCCAAGCCCTAGTTTCCATTTGCAAATCAAGTTCTAGCTCCAAATTTATAGAAGAAATTTTGGTAAGCCTTCTCTTCTTCTTCTTCTCCGACTCATTCTCTTACCAATTTCAAAAATTCCTAAACCTAGCTTAGGAAATGTTTCTCTTTTTAGCTTAGATTCAAGCTTGTTGGGTTGGAATTGAAGAGTGATTGTCCTTGCCTTTGCTCTGTAGCTTCTTCTTCATTTGTTTTAGGTTTAAAGGTGAGATTTTTATCTCACATCTTAGTCTATAATTATCTTCGATTGTTAGGTATGAATTCCTAACACTTATTCTTATGCAATTGATTTTGGTTTGGATTGATTTGGTGTATATTCCAATTTTTGGTGTTTTGAAATCAAAATCTATGAAAATCCTATTATGGATATTTGGACATTGATATTTGAGGCGTATCGAAGAGCCGTTAAGGCTGGGTTGTCGCGTGGCGTAAATCCTTAGTCATCATTTGCTCGTCCGATCGCTTCCGATATTCATTTGGCCATTTTTGGTCGAGGTTCAGGGAATGCCCTGAACCACAGTTTCAGACGTCTGAATCCTTATTTCAGACGTCTGAATATTATGCTGGGAATTTTTATTCCCCAGTATTTAGACGTCTGAATTGGCTTGATTTCAAACAGAAAGGAAATAGGCCAAAAAAACACCTATTTCAGACGTCTGAAATATAGGGTTCAGACGTCTGAATCTCGTTCTGGAAAACTTCTTATTTTCCAGATTCAGACGTCCAAACCACCTATTTCAGACGCTGAATCTGCTTTGTTTTGCCTACTTGCCTATTTTGTTTAAGAATCCCAATTTTATCGATTCGTGTTGATTCCATTTTGTTGTTATCATCTATTATCGACTTTGATGACATTTTCTTTGGGATTTTTGAAAATATCCATTTTGATGGATTTGATATCGATTTCTTTGGAATTAATTCACGTCTTCGTATGTGAATTTTGGTGATTGATTGTTTCTACAATCATTTTTGTGATTTGTCACTTTAAAAATATAAAGGTTTTCTATACTAGTAGTAAATATCAAAACTCTTCCATTAAAATGATTTCAACACTATTTTATTACAAATCTCGTTTCTTAAACCGTTTTCCAATCTATTAGTATAAACAAACCTTTACCTCACTCGTATGAGAAATCTAATTAAACGACTTAGTAAAACAAGTGGTATGAAATGCTTGCGTTTACTTCGTCGGTTAATTCTTAGACTTGTTCGATTGAATCTCTTGTGACAATTTTCTAGTGGAGATCTACAATTGGTTCGTAAATATTTAAGTTAAGCTAGTGGTTATGGGACATGAAGCTAAGCTCATATATTTACTAGCTTAGTGTAACTGACACTTCTTGATGATCGGTGATGATCATTTTGTGATTTAGACTAGCGATATGCTATGTTTCTTTGTCTACGTAGGGGACGGTACCTCGTTTTCTTGAGTTTCGTCTTATTTCTTTTATAGGCTAACGACCTATGTATAATTCGGAGTTTCGACTCAATTTTTGTGGGCTAGCGACCCATGTTCTTTTATGGAGTTCGGTCCATCGGACGTACCTTTGTACTACGTTGTTGCACCAGCTTATCAGGATCATCGGGCGTACCGTTGTACTACGTCGTTGTTTCGAATTATTAGAGTTTCAGGTTCCTCGGGCGTACAGATATTGTACTACGTCGTTGAACCGGCTCTATGGTTAGCGACCATGGGATAGCGTCCTGTTTGTGATACACGTGTTGGTGAGTTTTCATGCTTCCGTTTTGTGTTGTGATTTTTGGATTTCTATTGATGATTTCTAGAATTTGTGATCCACCAGCTTTTACGATTGGCATCGATATGATGTCGATATTTGTGACTTGGTGAATAAAACTAAAGAGTATGACATTCTTTTGATCTTTGAGAAGATTCTTGTGATATTGATTAATCTCTAGTTGATTTTCAATTGCATACTTATCATAGTATGGCTTTATGGTTATCATATGTTTTTGTCATATCTCTTATTCTATATCATTTTATCTGATATTTATAGTTAGACTGATCCGTTTATTATTTTTTATTAAATAATACTCGGGTCAGACCGAGATGTTACAGGTGCTTCTGCTTGACTTCTCATCTGGGATTATTATCCTGACTTTTGGCTAACTACTTAGATTAGTAGTTTTTGGTTGTATACATTTGAGATATAGACTCATTGATGTATACTTATTCTTTTGTGTAGCACTTGTAATTATTCTTTTGTGATATTGTGGATCATGTTTGACCACTACTCTGATATACACTTTCATGTGTAATATTCATATCTGTTTCCACCTTTGAGGTATAAACATCTGTGATTGATTTATGTTATGCTTAATTCTACATTTGTTTCCAAAGATATTATAGCCACTGTGTAGTAGCTTTGAGTTTGCATCGGTATGTCGGATTTCCTCTTGAAATGCAAGTTATATTTTTATCTGGCATATCGGTTCTCGCACAAGGCAATTACATGGATGGTCGCTCCTCAACAGCCTTATTCTCCACGCTAGTTGACGGCATTACCCCGTAGTGTCCTTGACTAGCGTGGGTATAGAGATGGGGCGTCACAGTTTTATAAAAATAAAATAAAATTGTAAATAATATATATATATAAATTCGTATAAACTTTGTAACGTCATAACTTTTTCATACAATGTCAGTTTTTGACGAAACGAATCGCTTTGGGTCCGTATTGACGAGCATTACACTTTAAAGCTTGTTTGGAGTCGATTGAAGCTGGTTTAAATTTTGGGTAAAATTAGACGGCTGTTTAATTTTATGTAGAATAAAACACTGCAACTGGTATTGGAATAAAAGTGAGTACAACTCATTCTTTCTGACTCACCGATATTTTTATATAGGTGAGAATGAATATTATTTGTGAAGATTAATGATTGTTTGGATGATATATGATATACTGATTGGTATTTGGATATATTCCTGCCTATTGGAGCAGATGAGACCATATACGTTTCCGTGTATGAGTGGATGACCTTTTGTACGTGCGTCTGCCTCAAAGCGGACATTGTACACATATTTCTAATATGTATATTTGTTACAGGTGACAGGTTGGAGGGATCCAACTAGATTTCTCACCAGTATTGGATTTATTTATAGATATTATGATATATGCTGTTTTCATGTGATATATGTTGTTATCATGTGATATATGATATTTTGGATGCTGTGATTGATGTATTTGGTGTTGTTGTAGCATTGGGCCTATTTTTGGAAATTTAAAATATCAAAGTGATGGATTCCAAATTTAAAAAGGATTTTCAAGTGATTTTGAAAATAGACGTTTTATTTATTTAGAATTGTTGAAGGAAGTGAATTTATTTTAAATAAATAAATGTGATAATTTTTGTTGTTATAAAAATTATGATTTTTGGAAAATATAATTGAAATGTGATTTTTGAAATATGGAAATAACTATTTTGTAAATAATTTAAATTTGGATTGTTGAGTTATTATAAATGGAAGATTTATAAAATTGATATTTTTATAAATCAAAGCGATGGAATTGTAAAGGAATTTTATAAGTGTTAAAATGAAGTTATAGATGGATTTTATAAATAAAATGATTTATAGATTTATAGTTGGCAAAGTTATAAAAAGAATGAATTATGTAAATAAATATGATTTATAAGTAATTAACTTATAAATTGGATTTTGGCATGCAAACGAGATTTATATAGAATTGGCAAATAAAGGAATTTTATAAATTGAAGTTTTTATAAAATATAAATAGGATTTGTAAACATTGTTTTATGAATCAGAAATCGATTGAATTTGATAAGTTAAATATAGAAGTATATTAAAGGAATTTCATCCACGATATTGGACAGTGGATAATTCTTTAATTAAATATGCAATAGCAATGATTTTGATAAATGGACTATATTCGCGATTTTGGACAGTGAATAGTATATCAAATAAAATGGATGTTTTTGCAAAGTGATATTTTAAGTGAAGTTAAATGGTGAAAGATGTTTTAAAATGTGTAAGCATCGAAACCATAGATTTCAACATTTACTGTTGAAACAGACATTTTCGAGAAAAAAGGAAATGATGGACTATAACACTGTTGTTATAGTAAATGATTTTCGAAAGAAAATGTTTTGTTTAGTATATGAGATTTATATATCTATCTTATTTTCGAATCTCTATACTAGTGATTTTGGGTTGTCGTAACGATGTTTTACGCAACATTCGTTTTGACTCAAATAAAAGATGTTTAAGAGAATGTTTTCCTCAAAGGATAAAATATATTTTTAATTGTGTTTTAAGTTTATGGAATATTTTCTAGGTGTTGAAAATAAAGAGATTTGTGAATTATTTATTATTAAATAAGTATATGGAAATGTTTACAATATTGAGATATTGAAATGGTTTGGAATTATATCTTTTTAAAAATATTTTGAAGTGGATATTTGGCAAGTGATTTAATTAATAAAATATTAATTAAAAGGGCCTAGTGATTGTATATGGTGCTAAATATTTGTTTATTTATTTTGATAGTTAAATAACCGACTATCAAATTTGGCCATTTTAGTTCCTCGACTTGATATGGGAACTATTTAGACATACACTTAGTACATAGCCTTCTGTGTAGGCTTGATTATCGTTTGCGTTGAGGATGTTGATTCGTATAGTGTAGAGTATTACTCCAATCTATCGAGCTTCCTTCTTGGCCCGAAGGATAGCAAGTTGAAAGTTGGTGACGTGAAAAGTCTATGAGACTTAGTTTCTATGTAAGGTTGAGAAATGCTTTTGCGTTGTTGGTGTAAAGAGACCGGGATCCGTTTATCCGAAAACCACTTTTGACCAACGTATATGCATTCGATTTGTTCAGATTGTGATGATATTGATATTCAGAATTTTCATAGTGGAGGACTGCTTGTTGTTCGTTTGGGGTTAAAATCCCAATATACATATAGTAGCAGTGGTCTTTTTATCATGAAATATCTAATGCAAGGACTATTTGCTACTAGTCCTAGGGATTTCCCAAAAGGATGTGGTAGGAAAGTGCCTTCGGTTTGTCCTATTCCTGGATAACTTGTATGGATGTTTGTCTGACATTGCATTTCTAAAGATTACATACATTGGTTTTTACAAACGTACATTGGTTTTTACAAACGTAGATAAGGGTAAAGTGTGATACCCAAATAGTAAAGTGTGGAAATATTGGGCATGGAAAGAATAATTGTCGAAATACATACAAACACAAAACCATTAAACAGATATGGATTCCAAAAGGTACGAATGGTTTGAAATTTAAACAGATTTGGATTCCCAATGGTAAAATTGTAGATGATAACGGTTTGTTATGTAGACAAATTTGGGTACCAAAATTTCAGTAGATAATAATAGTGGTCCTATATCCATAGTTAGACCACTTGCCTTCTCCAAAATTCAGACACATAAGTGGGCTAAGGAACAAATTCGGATATCACGGAATCGAAGGAAAGTAAGGTATAGTCTCTTAACTCAATCGTTGTTCACATCAAAATTGTTAAAATATTTCTGCCATCTCAACTTTGATTTTTGAAATTCTTGATGTTACTGAAAGCTAATCGATAATGCAACAACTTCTCTATTTTTAGCTTTTATTGTTTCACTTTGGAATCTCATGAAAAATGGCTTTGACGATTTTTTTTAATGTGTGTTTTTGCTCAATATAGATTACTTGTGCTTGATATCAATAATTTATGTGTTGAGGAGTGCACGTTTTTTCTTATATACCACTATATATCACCATGAATATCTCAAATATAAGTGGTATATGATATCATCTCATGCTGAAATCATTTTTGCAATTATTTAATTATTTATATTGATTTTCAACTATAAGTCATTTTCACAAAACTCCCTTAAAGAAAATTGTTTTTCACTTATTTTAATTTTTGAAACTTGTGTTTTCATCATGTTTAAAATACTCTAGTTTATTTCGGTAAGAGATGTACTCTAGAAAAAATAATCATCGACCAATTGAACCTCTTTGGAATTTATAAAAATTATTCTAGTGCTTGAAAAGTGACGTATATTGATTAAATTATATTTCATAACAAGAGGAAGTATGATTTTATAATTCCATGAAAATTAAACAAATTTTATAACATTCTTATATTAGTAGTTATTCCATGATCAATTCTATCACTTTCACCTTTCTGTGTATCCATACATCATAATGTAGTGTGCAGAATTTGGTATTTCAAAATAAGGAAATATTTCTTTTGTAAAATAATCATATCCTAATGTATTCGCTCTCATTTAAAAGTCCTCGCGGTTATGCTTGGGTGAATTACTTGAATTTCTATATATGTGCTTCCATTCTAATTTAAAAGTCCTTGCGGTTATGCGTGGATGGGACGCATATAAGAAAGGGATAAATATCAAGTATATTCTAATCTCGTTTAAAAGTCCTCACGATTATGCATGGTTAGAAAACACTTGACATATTCTTTTAAAAAAAGGGTAACTACTAACCTCATTTAAAAGTCCTAACGGTTATGCATGGTTATTAAGCGCTTCACATTATTTTTATACAATATTTGAAAAGATAAAATGCATAAATTATTCCTTTATTGAAAATATCAAACTCTTGTCACTATATAAAATTTTCCATAATCCTACCATTTCTCTAAAGTCGAGTTTGTTTCTAATTAATAAAATATTATGATTTTTATTTGATTAATTGGAATTTGAAATTAATATTTCCCTCTTGATTTGATTTTATATTTTTATTCAAAATCGTAGCTATTTCAGTTACTATTATTATTAGTGATAACAAAAAGGGGAGAGAGGTTAAGGTTTTGATTTTGGAGCAATATCCTTAATAATATTCAAGAGTGTTTTTGTTCGTAGTTATTTTTAATTAATTTTTTAGTTTTAACTACACGCATCTGTGTAGGTGGAGCTTTGTTGTATAGGGAGCGTTCAGCTAGGGAGAGCTAATAGAATTCATCAAAACCAAATACATCTAATAGAGCCAAAATCTTAATATTTATTTGTTATCATCCAAAGGGGAAGATTGTAGAATACGCTAGTATATGATTTTTGTTTGATGATAATATATATACACACACACACACACACACATATATATATATATATATTTAAGTGTATTTTTTATTGCACTATTTTATTTTTTACATAATTAAATAATTATTTGTTGAATAAAATAAATAACTCAGCATCCATATTTAGATAAATATTTTATTCAAATAAATATTTTATTACAAATTCAAATAGTACAAATTTGAGCTCCCATTACATTTATACATTTTCAATTATCATACATTTTCAATTACAACACATTTTTCAATTTAAAATGTCACCTCACTACATGTTCACTCAACACTCGTATTTTTATCTTCAACTCTATTCCAAACTGAATCCAACATCTGAGCTATCTGCAAAATAAACACTAATGTGGTAAAATTGAAAAAGAAATATTTCGCAGTTCAAAATGAAATATATGTTTTTGAAAATATTATTTGCCTCGGTTACTTGGGTTGTTCGTCATTTATTTCTTGTTTGAATTCATCTACACGAACAACTTGTGACATACACAGTGTGTCATTGTACATGCCACAAGGCCATGCACACCGATATATACTTGACAAAATTCCAAGGGCACATAAGCACAAGGTCAAACCCGAGCCGAGGTTGGATTCAAATCATGTGCATAGAGTCTCGATCAAACCAATTACAATATGAACCAGAGAAAGGTGCACCAAACTCTAGAGAATGATGGACCAGACAAGTATCAATCAGACCTCACAAACATACATCAGATCAGCAGAATGTGCAACAATGGACAAAACCAGATGATGTACATGTGAAGCAACTCAACATGACATGGTTAGAAGCACACTGGAAGAAGATTCTTAGTGAACCCAGAACTCCAGAGGCCGGTGTGTACAACAAGTTACCAACATACAAGTCAATGCAACAGAGGTGACAACAATGCATCAATCAGAACAAGGCATCACAACATACATATATACATGCGTGAATACACCCATATATATGCAGTGGAAACCTGACTTCATTCCAAGAAAACAGTAAATGGTGATATACAAATGTATACATGAAGCCAGCAACACAAGTTCATCATAAAACAACCAGAATGAAGGCATGAAGGCAACTCAAACACTGCAACCAGACTCGATCAACATTCAACATGATTCATACATGAACATAAGGGATGCAACATGATAGAAACTACTTTCAACATGTACAAAGCTCAAAGGTTCATTTGAATCCTGACTACAGCAACAAGTGCACAAGAACAAGCCCATGAAACAAAACACATAAAAAATTACCTTTAGTTAAATCAAGTTATAAAATCCTACCTTTCGAAATCTCAAAATCAATAAGTTTCCAATCAATTCTTTATATTAAATTTCTCAAACAAATTAAATTACAAATTAACTTAATTTATTTTCCATCCTTTATTTTGTTAAAGTTATAAAAAAATTATTTTAAAATATTAATATAATTTTAAATAAATACTTTGTTAGGAACTGAAGATAGTGGTTTTGATGACAACAACCTTTGTAACTTATTTTATTATAACTTATATACTAACATTATTGCCTAGATATATATGAATGTTATTATGCAGGATATATATAAGGCAGGTACTGATTATTGAAGACTGTACAGTATAAAGATCAAGAATGAAGAAATCAAATTCGAAGACTCATGAGTATCAAGATCAAGATTTCAAGATAAGTGTCTAATTTTGTTCAAACTTCATAATAGCATGGAAATTTTAATTCCAAATTTCATTTGGGATGGAACCTATTTCTACCTTCTTATTGGCTTTCAAATCCATGACAAGTAGCTTACAAATCTACGACAAGTGGCTTACAACCCACGAACATCCTAGTTTTGCACAAGTTCTCAAGGACTGATGTGATGAAATATTCTACGGAAACAAGCTTGCAAAACTACTTCTGATTGGTTTTTCAAAACGATTTTCAAAACTGCTTTTCAAAATGTTCTAGCTATAAAAATTTTCTTTCCAAATGATTTTCAAAAAGATGTTTTAGCCTTAAAATATTCATTGTTTTTGTTTTTAAATAAACTCTTGTTTTAAACTTTGTTTTTTTAAAACTATCTTCTGATTTTTAAACATTCTTTATAATACGTGTATACTTGGCATTTAAAATTAAATTTACATATAAATTCTAAAAATATATTTTTCTACCCTTTTTTATTTTAAAACATAGGAAAATTAGTTTATTTTACTCCAGAATCATTTTATCTTGTTTTCCTTTCAATACCAGTTTCAAAACAAATTTTACATTATTTTTAACTAAGGGATGTCAACATCATGGGATACCCCATGTCGACATGGTGGCCATTAAATTCAAAGGTTTCAATTTTCAAAAGAAATGTCTATTCCTTTAAATATCTTGACGAATGGTTATGACCGTTACTGGTCTACAAATAGCCTTCCACAAATAGTCTTCACTCCTTCTTCTCCACAAATCCTTATTCTAAAATTTTCATATTTTTAAGATCGTGTCGATATTCTATCGGATTCTCAAGTGAATCAAAGTAGAATCTCATTCTTGTTTGATTATCTGCTCTCTCTCGAAGATCAAAGTGCTATTCAGAGTTATTGGATCAATTTGTAATCAAAAGTTTGTTGAGTCTCTCTATAAGGTGTGGTTGTGCCTGAAAATTAATTGGGTGATCTTGTGTCCCGTAAATCAGGAGAGTTTTCCCCGGACTTGAATATAGGAGGGTACCTCAAGGTCTTTAGAAATTGAGGATTGTAATCTTGACATTGGTATAATAAAAATCTGTACAAGGTGTTTGCCTTGGTGTAGGACAGGGTGAAGGGTAACTCTGAACCAGTATAAAACCCGGTGTGTTCTTTACTTTTACCCCTTTTTATTTACTTTCTACATCTGTATTTGATTTTGTGATTAAATTATTCATTTGTTTATATCATAATTTTTAAATTAGTGCATATAAGTCTTAGAATCCATTAAACACTATTCACCCCCCTTAGTGTTAAAGTAGCCTTAACATCCTTGATTCGAACTTCTTTTCATACTTAACATATTATATATATATACTAATTAAATTAAAATTTATTAAATCAAATCTTAGTTTGTGTATTTAAAAATAAGAAATTATAAGTAAAATCATAAAATTTATAATTTTAAAACTAATTTATAAATTTAAAATTTTCAAATCTAAAATTTAAAAATCTAAATTTTCAACATATATAAAATAAATTTGTATATTATATTTTTAAACATCAATATTTATTAAAGCCCACATATTTCCTTTCAAAACCTTGGGAATCATTTTTCAAAATTAGACCAACAGTGCCCGTACATAATTTTCTATCCTATGATCTAGTGATAGGGATATTTATTATTTCAATCCGTAATTATTTAAATTTACAGGCTTATATCATTTCAAAACGTAATCCCAAAATTTCAAAGTCAATAAAAACCGCTTGGGTTTATCATTGCAACCCACAACGATTTTTCGTAATCCATAAGATCATTCGGGTATGCATCATTTCAACCTATAGGGACTCCTAAACTAAAAAGGAACTTGCAGAGTGAGAAAAAATATAATAATAATATAACATATCAACAACATGCATATATCATTAGTAACAAATTTAAATATAATATAATATATAGGTTGTGATGTCATATGTTATAGGTAAACAATTGTAGATAATGACATATCATATTTAACAATTAAATAACTTAACAGTTCAAATTTAACCGCATATTTCAATCATCATTTCATGTGAAATTAATTTACTAAATATAAGAATGTTCATCATGAGTGACTGCTACCCTTCCATGGTTAGAAAATGATGGAATTTGAAAAGCAACTGACACGGATACGAACACGGACATAGCACGACACTTCATATAGCTGCGACAAGCAAAGAGTCGATTTAGCATGAAAATTCGATGGAAACGACTACATATATGCATATGCGTGACATATATATATATATATGTATATATATAGATTTTTTTAAAGTATAGAAGGAATAAATATATACGCAACATATAGCTTTCAATCAACAAAGCATATATGTGCCATATACACCACATATATACATAAGCTTGGATTTGAAAAAAAAAGGATTTTACTTCTCTGTCAATCAAGTACACATGCAAAGCAACACATATATGAGTTGTCATATATATATATATATCTGGCTTATAATAAAATACACACACACATATATATATATGTGTGTGTGTGTGTGTGTGTGTGTGTGTGTGCGAAACAACTACACACATATATATACACTTTTTTTTATAAGAGAGAAGGAAAATTCAGGTCACAGCAAACAAGACAAACAAGAAACATGGCATATATATAAGCAGATATATATATATGTATATGACATAGCATCTACTATGTATATATATTCAAAACAAGAAGAGGAGGCCGCTGCTGCTCAGAGGTGGAGACGAGGCATGGGCGAATGCCAGGGGAGGTTTGAGGAATAACTCGGCAATGGGAACTGTTGGATCGTGTTTTGTGAGGCGGAAACTTGGTGAGGTGGGTTTTTTCGGTCAGGGTCAGAGTTTGAAGGCTGCATGCACGGTGGGGAAAGAGGGAGGAAAATATGGATGAGGGTCGGTGGAAAAACGGATGACGATGGTGGCATAGGTTGATGGATGGAGTATGGGTTTGATGATGGGCGCTGAGGGTGGGCTTGCTTGGTGGAGTTTGTGTGGAGTCGTGGGTTGCTTCGGATAAAAATGGATAAGCATAAAGTTTATTCGACAAAATATATGAGATGCACGAGCCGGTTGAGAGAGATGGAAGAAAGTTTGATTTGTGAAAATGTAATAGGAGCACGAGCTACCTCGGGCAAGGAGAAAGTAAATATGGTTCCAGAAATGCTTACCACTTTTTTTATTATTTTTTCTTCTTCAGAGAGCAGTACGAAGAAGAAAGTGAAAGGACACCGAGAATATATACATTATGACCCTAGAATCACAAAAGTCAGCACGAATTTAGGAAGTTATTAAAACAAAAGGCTGTTGGAATTATATGGTGGATAATGAAAAGACACAAGGAAACCAAAAAGGCTCAAATACGGAACCGATACGGCAAATCGTTTCGCTGATTTCGTTGCATTGCGGACGCCGAATCACAGAAATGAATATACTAAGGAGATTAACATGACAAGATGAAAAGAATGATACACAGATGTCAGTGATACGGCCAAGCTATCAAAACTCCATATTCGCTGCCAAAAATGTTGCTAAAACACCGAAAATAAGATAACGAGGTTAGAGCAGTCCAAATTTGACAAAACGAAATACGGCATCTCTCTCAGAAAATGATCTATATTTTTATCATATAAAAATATTCAGATTTCGAAAATATTTTATTTCCATCTAATTTCAACTAATTCTAAATTGAAATTGAAGATTACATAAGAAAATTAACTTACATATTTTCTGATGAAAATCTACCATTTACTAAGTTTAAATAGACGCATACCAAATATCAAATTTCCATTGCAAAATTTAATTGTTATATTACAAAAAAAACAGTTAATTACATTATTAAAACCATTAAAATATCTGGGTCATTACGTAAACCATTCATTTCCTTCTCTAGAACCTACACAATCAATTAAAGGAAGAAGTAGCTTTAATTGGAGAGAGAAACCTTACATTTCTCTCTCACTGATTAGATTTATGATTTATTAAATGTCATTGATAATCAGTTCAAACATACAATGGAATGCAAGTAAATCCAAATATATTAATATACTATGTAAGTGCAACATATAAGAAGTGTGGATAATTAATATTTCCTTCATATGCGCCTATGTTATCAAAAGATTTTTTAATATATATATATATATATATAAGATTATAAATACATATACATACATGCATATAAATATATTAAAAATAAGTTTCACCATTTTATAATTTTAAAATTAAAAACAGCAGTTTTTAATCTGGTTTCAAAATTAGAAAGGATTTAAGACTAATATTATAATTTTATACAAAAGTCCATTTTATAAATCTTAAGTTAAATTGATACACACACTCTCTCTCACACACACGTACATATACCAAACATTGTAAATTATGTTTCAGACCTAAAACAACAGATATGTGTGTATAATTAATAAAATCTAATACCTATTTTGAAAACTAAAGTAGCAAAATAAAATCCAAATTTAATTTAAAAGGAAATCAAAAGATTGCCAATATTTTACACAAAAGTCCAGTTATAGTTATTTAATAACTTCTCTTTTTTTAAAACAACTTTCAATATTTGCAATAAGCAAAAGATTATATTCAAAACAACAAACACAAAACATATGTATAAAATGAGCAAAGTTATATCAAATAGAAAACATATGCAGTTTATTCATATTTGTATATGGGTCATTAATAGAATTATGTCATTAATGAAAACATAAGTTATGGTCAACAGTCCTTTTTAACAATATTTAAAAACAATAACAAAAACATATAAGACAAATCTAACACATATGTGATTGTTCAAAGATTTCGAATCTAAACAAAACAATGTGAACAATTAACTAAATGTGAAATCATATGAAATAGATCTAAAGATGACAAGGTGAACAAGTAATCAGTCAAAATATATCTTAAAATGGATTCAAATTAAAATAACGTGGTGAACATATGTCATTAATTAAGATGAAACAAAAATGGATCTAATCTTATAATAGAATGAAAAACATAAGGATGAGATGAGATATGTGACAGATCTAATTCATATGAACAAGGTGAATAATGAATAAATGAAATTAGAATTATTATCTTGAGATTTTGCCAACAGATTGTTGATGAGATGACTCCTAGATCCAAAAATCAGCCTCCAGATGTTGCAACTATCAAGAGGTATGAACCACCATTTGTTTTTATTTTGATTTGGTTTTGGAATTTTTCTTTAGCCTTAGAGGCCATTATTTTGGCGGGAATAGAAGAGGGAGAGATAGAGGAAAAATTAATTGTCTCTAGAAGGAATAATGAATGAAATGAAAGAGATTTTGTATTTAAGGTGAAACCCTTTCAATTCCTCCATTAAGATCTTCCCACGTTTATTGTTCACTAAACCACATTCTTATCAAATCAAAACCCTTTTCTCTATATATATATATATATATATATATAACTCTTTAGTAATTAATCAATTTAAATCAAATTTTAAATGTTTATCGATATAGTATATCGATACATACGTATATAACTTTTATAAATGCACTTTAGTAAACACTAATGGAATTCAAACAAATCAAATAAAATTTGATAAATATTATTTCATAAATATTAATAATTTAATTAATTTACAATGCTTATAAATTAATTAGATTATATCGTTTTTCGGAGTATCATCATTACAACTGTGCAACTCAAAGGTGTAAATTCAGTCAGTGATTAATATCGAAAATTCGAATATTACATTTGCACGTTAACTTAGTTAGTGGTGTGACATTTTGGCTGAACTTATCACTCACTCATCATTTTGATAAAACCCAATTTTACTTATTGTAAGCGGTATTTAATAGTAACGATTATTTATATCAATTCTCTTTGTGAAAACTATATCACATTTGAACTTATGGAATTTGGTTTTGGTCAAAACTCCAACATCATTCACATTCAACTTTGCAAGTCCAAACATAAAATCCTTAACTTAATAATAACAATGATTATTAATCATGCTACTATGACCAGAGACTTTGATTTTGAGTTGACTACAGTTGACCATAATACAACCCATATAATTGAGGAGACGAAATCTCTATTGAATAGTGTTTTTCTTCAAATGTTTCAACTCTGACCCAACTATAGTCTTTCAATGGTCGTCGTGCCATGATTTAACTATATCAAAGTGGAGTGTCCACATCGAAGTTCTACTGTATTCTCAAATCCAGGAAACTATTTAGCATCGTCACTTAGAGATTGTCTGTTTGACCTTTGCTATATTAACCAATAGAGAACTCTCGAGTGAGTCATTCCATAGTTATCCAATAACTATATGTATGTAACCCTTTGGTGTCCTCGGCAACTACGGGAATTACACTGCCTAACATTTGAAGAGTGTTACATACTCTTGTCTCAATGGATGAATCGATATCCTTTCTCAATACACCTTGACTAAGAATATGTAAAACGATATGTTATATCACTGTGGTAAAATTCTCATGATTACAATACTTAGTAATTACTATCACATAACATAACATATCATTTAAGGATTTCCATCTATATACTATAAATTAATTACTTAATTATTTATGTTACTATATAACATTATTATATAACATGTACATAATAGAAAGAAAAACACCTTTTATTTTGAACAAGATTGGGCATGGAGTTAGATATATGTAAAAATCACACAATTGCCCCTATGACATGCCCATAACTCTATCGATTTATTAACTTCTCATTCCTAGATGACTGTGCTTGGATCCTTAAATCTGATCCCTCCATCGTCAAAAATAAGGTATTTATTATTACAAATTAGCCTTCCATAATTGACATTGCTCATAAAAAAGTTCGTTCATCACAATTTGCATTTGTCAAACATACCTACTCAGTTACAACACTTAGTGGGATTTGATTGGTTAGCCGATAATTTTATATGATTGTTTGCCCTGATGAATTCACGGAGCGCTGTAACAGACTGGCCTATGCGCGAGCTTTACTGGAAAATACCTTGGTCACGAGCTCTTGCCCTCCCTTTCAATTTGTCTCTCTAAGTACGATAGTGGTAAGGTGGATGTTTCATTCCTCTAGAAACCTCCAATTTGGACATTTTGGATCTCCTTTGGACACAGTACTTCCTTTTCCAAATAGATTCCTCTTCCTGGCCAGATTAGGATCCCCACTTCTCCCAAGATTCCTCTCCAAAAGCCTCCCCTCGTGTGTGTCGTGTCAAGCCTTCTCCCGAGGATGTCTCGAATAGTGCTTCCCTTGGGGCTTTATCTCAGACTTGAAGACTTATGTTATTGTTGCTACTTCATAAAATGAACCCGCTATGGTGCTTAAGACTATTATTTCTCCACCACATTATCCCTCTCCTTACTATCCTCCTCTAAATCTTCCTCAAGCATCTTCACCGCAATTAGGCTTCTCTGATCTAGACGACCTTGATGATGGTATTATGTTTGCTATGTTGTGTACATATAACATTCCCCACACAAAAACCTAAAGATGTCACTCCAGAGAGCTGCATTCACCTTGTAATTTTCTTTTGGCAATAGAAAGTTCAGTATATATAGAAATCTATGTAACATAGCAATCAAATAAAGTTCATTACACATAATATTCTTTACAATATTTTTTTCTAAATTCCCAATCATTCCCATGCATGGGTAAAACATAAATCATTATATAATAGCATCGAAGATCCAACATATTGTTATGCCGAACCCTTTAATCTCTTGGGCTTATCATAACACGATAGGATAATAAGCTATCGAACAATAATATGGCCTTCTACCATCATCGTTTTTTGGCATAGTTTTGATAATTACTCCTAGCTAAAATCTGAATTTGAAAGCCTATAAACTCAACCGACTCAATTAGCACTCGTAGTTTATAAAGAAAAATAATAAACACACGGGTCAAATATAAGTCATCTAAGCTCCTCTACGAGTGGGACCATGCCACTAAAGCACGGAATGGGCCTCCCCTCACACAAGCCTCAGTTACACGACAAATATAAGACAATCTTTAGGCATAAATCATATGAAAATGTATGCTTAGTAAAACATGCATAAACACTACACCAGAAGCCATCTTTGCTATAGGCCTCAAACATAACAATTAACATGGGCCATATTCATTTTGAAAAATATCTGCTATGAACTATTTTTCATTTATTAGGCTTTGGCTTTAGCTATCTTTTTAGCTTCGTTAGGCTTCCAGCTTATCTTTTGCCATCTTAAGCCTTGGAAATTCTTTTACAATGCATCTTACTTTAGAAAACTCTAAGTACTACCTTCGGTCATCTGAAGCATTAGGTCTCCATATAAGATTTCCTTTGAAAGCTAATTGTTATTGGTATTAATTTTTCTCGAAAGTCATTAGGTCTCTGCTATCAAATCACTCCTCTTAGGTTTAATTCTAGGGTAGCATTTTTTATACACTCTTTTTAGAAACATCTTCATTTATAATTCTCACTTACAACCTTCGGTTGTCTCATTCGGCTACAATCTTACATAGTTCATTTACAGAACTTCTTTTAGTATTGCTTAGTTCATTGTAGGTTCAGATGTTATACCCTCGACATAACTCCTTCGGATAGTCTCTGCTTTCAGTACATGTAATAAAGCCTGCATTACTAAATGCCAACATATGCATAGGTATGCATTTCTTTCCACATGTCTCATCCTTATTAATTTGCCTCCACTTTTAGTTATGGAAGTATCCTTTATATATTTTCCAACACTTTGTAGGTTCTTGTCCACTTATTACTTAATCGCATAACTTACATGCATAAATTTGTTTCGGTGGCCTTATTATATATTTTCAGCATTCTAAATTAGTTTTCGAAAATGATTATTTTGGCGTAGAAAATTACTTAAAAATTTACAAAATTTCGGAATAACTACTTTACCATAATTTACTTCCATATTTAAGTCATTTTCCCTTAATTATTTAAAACAATGAATTTCCTTAAAAAATTAATAACTAAATATTTTAACATCAGAAACTTCTCTAAATTAAAACTCATCTTTAAAAACATGTTTTATCCATCATATTAAATTTTCATGGTATTTTAAAATCATTAGAGTAGCGAACCATAACAAAACTTCCCAACTAAGTCTGTTTCAACCCAAACATTCATTAAATCTAGATTTATCATTTAAAATACATATTATATGAATTCTATTATAAATAATCAAAGTCATAACCAACTTAGATGAAAACACTCTAAAAAGAAATGATACTACTTATCTAAGTCTTCGGGTTTGCTAGATCTTTACTCTTCTTAGATTTCCTTAGCTCCTTTTCTTTTTCCTTTTCTTCTCCTTATTTTCTTTATAATGGTGACCTGCTATACTTTTTTTTGTTTTAATTTGAGGAGAATGAATGAAAAATAAGGAGAATATGTTTAGTGGTGTTTATATAGTATAGTTTTTGGGCTTTTATTTTATTAATTTATTTCCTCCTTTACAAAATCATCTCTATTAATTTATTACTTCATGTATCTCCGAATTTACCTCTTTTCTGTTTCCCCTTAACAACCCATTAATAATTTCCTATCATTATTTATTGGATTACGTATATACAATTGATAAATAAATGTCCCCAGTTACTTACCTTATTTAATTTCTTTGTCCCCTTATTTAATTTCTTTGTCCTTTTATTTAATTTATTTGATTAAATAATTTAACCTTTGTAAAAATAATTAATTCCATAATTAATTATTTTTGTTTTATTGGTCATTATAGGCTTTAGGCATCATATAAATTTTTCCCTCGAAATTGAAATAAGGTGCGGTCATGATTCTTAATCTTTAACATGCCTACTCTAACATATATACATATGTTCCCAATCCATGCACCTCAGCAAAAATGTACTAGTGCATCTACTAATACTTAACAAATCAACCACCATAACAGCATAAACATATAGCCTATAATACACAGCAAATAAATATATGCTAAACATGAACAAACAACTCGAGATAAGTCCCCTGGACTATATCTTTATTTCCCAAGTACAAGCTACTTTGTCCTTACTACATTGCACCTATATTAGTTTCACGTCTTTATTCCAAAGTTTCTTTACATCTCAGTCTACAATCCAAATAGGTCTCCTAACATATGTCATGTTGGTTCCACAAACAAGTCATCCATAGCTCTAGGATTTGCTACTGCCTCAGGATCTTGGATACACTTCCTTCACTATGAAACATGAAACAAATTATGGACACTAGCTAAAGTACTTGACAACTCAACCCTATAACGTAACCTTTCAATTTTTCTAGTATCAGAAATAGGCCATACCTAGGCACTAACTTTCTCACATTTTCGGATCTCATAGTGCCTCTCATCGGCAAAACCTTAATAAACACTTGATCTCCCAGATCAAATTCCAAGTTTTTCTACCACCAATTTATGTAGTTCTTTTGTCTTGATTGAGCTTCCTTCATACTTTGTCAAATCCTCTCGACCTTTTTCGAAGCTTCTCTAATAAGATCCAGTTTCAACAAAAACTTTTCTCTTATCTCACACCAACGCAAGTGTGACAACCTGCACCTCTCGACACAACAAAGGGTGACTTTCAGATTCACGTTGGTGCCAAAAAATACGAGCTATCAAGGTTTTTTAAATAATTTAGAGACTAAAAATGTACAGATATGAACTAAGATATACTGCAGATTCAGAACTCACAATGGAAGGGAAAAATATAAATATAGAAAATAATCATCTTTGAAAATATATCAAAACTAGTCTTAGAAAACAACATAGTCAAATATAGAGTGCACAGACATACAACTCATAGTCTGATAAAATACTATGTACTGGGTAAGATAAAAAGTTACATCGAGAGTAAAATAAAATGATAAGCAACTCCAGTGATGAGCTTGCCTCCCCATGCACTGAACTTGGTCCTATAATCTATTGCCCTGTCCTTATGTGGTTAGGAGTAAGAGAGGACAATAGGTGCGTCAGACAAAATTTGGTGAATAGGTACATGTCTACTATATAGTGATCATGTGCAGTTGACTTTAATTCTACTATATGTGACCTAGTATTTTCTACAAGTGTCCGTGTATTACTATGGTTTTTTACTTAAGGGTTTTTACATGATACACAACTACACTAACAACTTGTGCACGCTCCTACAAGAATTGAACTACAAATTGAACCTTAATAACTAATGATCAGCTAATAGCTATTAGAGCTTCTCTAAGATTGGATCATCCTGTAACTTTTACGTATGGGACCACATCTCACACATTACGGCTATGCATAACTATCTCACTTTGGTTTTCATACAATTTCCATATAGAAATAAATTTCCCACACTATGACTACACGTACCCCAACTTGGCATTGAGAGGGAACACGCAATGTCCGCTCGTTGATATGTCTCCTCGTTTGGATCCATGTCTACCTTTCAATGGTAATTTACACCTCTTATTGCATCTGTCAGGATCCATCAACAACATAATACTACGTCGCATCTGTAACCTTACGCCAAGGAACTCCCATTGTGCCGAGCCCACACACTTTATCAAGCATCGGTCGGTGCTACACGTCCATCGTAAAACCACATATGAGTGTCATTTGCGACGGGACACCTCCAGTAAAATAATCGACCTGGGTAAAAAGCATTTACCCAACCCCATAACGTCCTAGCATTGCCTCATAGATAACTAATTTACTTACTATTCCTAACACCCATTTACAAACATACACACATACATATTTATAATATAAACTATTAAAATCTAGGTCTTAGGTTGATATTCAATCTGGGTTTCAAAACGCTTACGGTGGACTGTTAGACCCTGGACGATCGATCTATTATTGTCGACCGCTCAGGTAACACGGTCACTCAGTCGTTGTGTAAAATTGAAGGTTTTCATTATAGTTTATTCGATTTTGATTTATTATTAATTTCATTTGTTATGTGATTTCAAAAATAAAACTTGCACTTACAGTTTTTAGGTTTTACAATCCTCATGAATCTAAAGTGATATTTATTCATTTTCAAAATCAGCCCAATCTAGGTTAACACCAATATAACCAAGTTATATTAACAGTTAGGGTATTTCTATTTGATTAGAATGGGTTTAACCAAGAATAACATAAGTTTCCTAACAAGTTTATACCAATTTAACTTATAAACTCGACTTAGATTTAAAAAAAAATTCTTAAATTAAGTTCTAACATCCTAGATAAGTTGGTGTGAATTAAAGTTAACACCAAATACTCATCTTATTAAAATGATCACAATCATCTTGGATCCAAGCTTTATTAATATTCTTCATTCGAAAATCAACATTCGATTGCTTGCTCTTCCTTGCTTCGATCTCCTTGTATTCTTTCGATTTTTATTGATATTTAATTTTTGAAGAAATTTATTTTTAGGGAGGATGAAGAAATTGGATAGAGTTTGGGGTTACTGACTGATTTTCAAGTGAATTTAGGGTTTAGGTTAGGCGTACAATTATTAGGGATTTTATCTTAATACAGAGCATTGATCTTTACTAGGAGAATATTGGGTTACGTCATGTACGTTACTAGCTAATGTAGCCACCAAGTAAAATATTTCAGTCAATCTAGTTCGTTCATTGCCTAAAATCTAGCGTTCAGCAACATTAATCGGCTGAACGCTAGTAGGGATCGGTCGATCGCCACTTGTCGACCGATGGAGTAGTTTAATTAAGAATAGTTTGTTATTTAATTTGTGTGATTTTCAAATTTTAAAACGTTCGTAACTTCTCCATACTAACATCATTTAAAGTGTTATTGTAACGACCTGATTTTTCGACGTCCAAAAATTGGCATCAATACGTCCACTATATCAAATGCCATACAATCGAATGCCGAAAAACCGAACCATTAAGGTTAAAGAAGAAGAAGGTAGAAGAAGAAATAGAAATAGTATCAAAGTCTCACCATCGCAGCGGAAATAACATATATTAGATGACAATAGATATTTATAACAAAAGAATTTGTACCTTTTTATACATTACATTATCAGAGTACAACACAAATCAATAACACAATTCAGGACAATTATGATAACTCATCCTCTCAAAACTGAATACACAGCTTATACGATGTAGTGGAATATACATCTACGGAAATACTCCTCGTCATCCAGCTCGTCTCCTGAGCTCTACATTTGTCCATCTAGAATCTGTATTCTACAATACTCGGTCTGACATGAGCATTATAGTTAAATAACACCCGAGTTAGTCTGGAAAACCAGTGTGAGAAAACACACTCAATTGGATTATTAAGGTTTTCTAAAATCCTTTGAAATCAAAGGTATCTCATAAGACCACGCCACAAATAAACATGCTGGGTTTTTACCTTACGATAACCAAAACATTTCTGATAAAATCCTCTGATATTATAGTAGTGTCTACATACAAATACTTATACAAATAGCTGAAATTGTTACATTATTAAATTCCAGCAATACAAGCCACAAAGTGTGTTCTACAAACAAAATCATAAAGGCACGTAGGGAGAATGGATATCCATCAACGGAAGGAATATTGGGGTACCGTCCGTCACAGTACGTGGTCTAGATCATTGTATCGAGTATCCACCCTGATCCCCTGCATCACAAGACCGGAGCTACCCCTTACTGGATAGTCCGAATAAGATCATCCCGTGGTTGGGATCAACAACCGCCCACACAACCGAATAAAAAGGAACCTCTAGACAGGGATGACCATACCCTAATTGGTTGCTAGCCACTTAGCCTTGTGTGCACCTTCCTATTTTAGCCATTCCCGGTTGATGAGGGTCGAGGCTATGCATTGCCTTTTTAGCACATATTCACTTAGAATGCTCATTGTCCCCCTGACAATGTTCTGAAAGCATTCATCCATACATGTCCGTCCCGGGTCCGAATGGAACCGAAGGCACTATTCCTACTACTCCATTTTGGAATCACCCTCAGGACTAGCAGCGACTAGTCCTTGCACTTCACTGCTCCATCTTCGACTCCAAGCTCTTGTCTTCCTCACGAAAACGTTCAAACAGGATCGAAATGGTTTTCGAGAAATTAAACTTGATCCTGATCTCTTCGAAACAATCAACGCATTGGCCAATATTGAAAATCAGTTATTTGACTATCAAATAACATTCACAAACAACCATCGGATTTAAATAATTTTCTGAATTATTTATTTCAAAATATCTTTGCAAGCTATTTCCCATCCTTTGAAAACAGTTTCAAATCAGTTTCCTTTCGCAGAATAAATTCCTAAATATTGTTTATTTCCATTGAAAATTACCAAGTCTAAATACTTTAGATCTAAAATAATTTAAAATCGCTTTATGCAAAAACATATATACTTTAAAACGTTTAAAATAAAAACCACTTCAAAGAATTTATTTAAATTACTAGTTATGAAATTTTATAATAACTTCTCATGTAAAACTTAAGCCAAAACAAATTTTAAAATAAAAGTTACGAAATTCTATACAAGTTTTCAAATAAAAACTTTAGCCAAACTATCTTTAAAATAAAGCTACTTTATAAAATATAAATATTAATAATTATCTTTAAAATCATAATAATAGTCAAACCTTTCAAATAATTACCACAAAATTAATTTAAATAAATATTTGCTCTTAAAATTCTAAAACAATTTAAAATAATAAAATTTCTCTTAAAACATTCTTTAAAAATCACTTTAAAACTTCTAACTTATACTTGGAAATTTTCCTTTGAAAGTATACTCGGCTTTCCAAGGAAATACATTTTTCTTTCCGCACCTTTAAAAACAAATCACTTTTTATTTTTAAAAAAATCACCCTTCCCTTGTAAATTCCCATCCTAAATTTGTACTTCCAAATTATCCTCTGATAAATATTTCACTTTAGTTATAAACCCTGTTTATAAATTTCACAAACTCATTCTCCTTCTTCACCTTTTTCAGCACTTAGTAGGGTTTCAAATCGATTTCCAAATCCAACTCCATTTAAAAATAAATTCCTTATTTATCCAAAATTATTTCAAAAATAATTTATCCCACATTTACACCTTTATTTATGATTTAAATTCTTATTTAAATCAAAAATACCAATTCATATTTTATTTCAAATTCTTCTTTTATTTTCCCAAACTCATTTCAAATCTTAAAATTTAAAAATATATTTCTTCGTACTTTACAAATAATATTGCTTAAGTCTTTATTTTAAATAAAATCGTTTTTTTTCATTTATTCAAAACCCTATTTTCTCCCATTATTGAATTTAATATATAGAACTAAAATCAATCCTTTATCTCTTTCCAAATTCATTTTTCTCAAATACTAATATATTTAACCGGGCCATAGCATTTAAAAAATTATGTCCAAATAACCTCAATATAATCCATCACAAACTATCACATACATCACATTACTGAATATAAAAAAATTCAACATTTGAGGAATCCGGTTGGATCCCTCCAACCTGTTTCCCTGCATCCACAGATGTTAGCACAACAAATTAAAATACCAATCCCGCTTCAAGGCAGGATACCGCGGTATAAAGGGTCATCCGCTATTATGCGGGGTGCATAGGGTCTCATCCGCTATATAATGCAGGAAATCAATCACTCCAATATATATATATATACACACACACACTATTATATATAAAATCACATCCAGTCAATCCAATCATTCAATCAATAATTTAAATTTAACTAATTAAATTAATAATGTAGACTGAATGAGTGAGATTACTCACCTTTGATTTTTAATTTGCAATTCGATCCAAACCAGCTTGTTTTCTCCACGATTTAAACCTTGAACAGACATTAGATGATTTTATTAATATTCGAACAAATCGAACAATTTATTACCATTTAATAAATTTAATCAACTCGTATTAAATAATAATTACCCAATCTAATTACATTTGGTATAAATACCCTTGGTAATAAGCTGCGGTAATATCCTAAAAAAGATAAATTTAATTAATCTAATTTTCTATAATGAGCCGCTTCTTTAAGTTTTTAAAGCATTCGAATTATTTTAAATTTTACTAGTTAGCCTTACCCTTTGTTAAATGACAGAATAATCAACCAATTAATTAAAAGTTTTAAACTTACTTATCATTAAATTTAAAATGTTTTAAAAGAATAAATTACCTTAAGATACATATACATACATACATACATACATACATACATATATATATATATATATATATATATATATATTACTATTATTTTTAAAAACACAGGAAAGAAAAGAAAGAAAAAACCCTTACTATCGAAGAACAGCAGACCCAGTCGACTCTTCTTCCCCGACGCTTGCACGCATGAACAACCCTCTAACATGACACCTCATCTTCTTTTTGCCTGAGCACGTCCTTGCGAGCAACTCGCGATCCACGCTTGCCCTGGAAACGATGCCCAAAACCGAACCCTAGCTGGATTGATCGAGATCGCCCCAGCTTCCCATCGAACTACTTCAATCTCTCCGCGACATCGCGATGCCCAAAACCAGCAGCCGCGCCTCCCACTGACCCAAATCGAGGCCTAAAGAACAACGAATTCAAACTGCATTTGGTTTTCAATCGACTTCAAAACAATTGCCGAAGGCGAGATACGCGGCCCAGAAGAAGGAAAAGGATGGCTCGCCATTTTAGATTTCAGGGAAACGAATCGATTTTGAAAATGAAAAGAATAGGAGGGCACGGTGATATTTTCTTTTATACGAATGAATTCAATTGAAAGAAGGAGAGGAGACGCGTGTTAGACTGGTGAACACGTGTTTGGAATTTCTTTACATGTCTGATGCTACAGTGTTTCGATGCATTAATATTATTTATATTTGAATTTAAATTCAAATTTTAAATTGTCTCGAAATCGTAGCTTAAATTTTTTACATCCTATCAAGGCATGCCGCTAGACGTTCATTAGGTTATACCCCTATTCCAAAAGCGATGGAGAAGCTTTCGAGTCCTAATTCGATAGTATGGAGAAGATAGCTTTTTGGACCTAGTTATCATATTAAATTTTCGATATAGATTTCAACGCGTTTATCTACCGTATGGCCAAACGATCACCCAAAACATTACGAAAATTGAAATCCGATAATAATACATGATTATGGATTCAATGAAACTAGTTTCGTCGAATTCCGAGACTGTGCTTCGGAAGGCTATTTTTAAATACCAATTTAAACAATATATTTTCAAACTGAACAAAACAGTTTTAAATTCAATTTTAAAGGTTCTATTACCTCCAGTATTATTAGTATAAATTTTATAAACCTTCAAATTATTTTTGAAAGACTCAAAATCCAGAATTCATATTTTTACCTGATTTCCAATTGTTTAATTCAATAGTTTATTTGTCAACCAAATAGTGATATTTGAAAATTCAAGTTTAAAATTAACTTTTGAATATTTAAAATCAATTAAATATTCCGATTTCAAATATCCGAAAATTCCGGGTTGTCACAGTTATAAATAAAAATTGTCCATAAAATCTCTTCGAACACAATAGTGTAAATTTCGTAGCTAAATTAGGATGTTTGAGAAAAACTTTATTTTCACCCTTATTATATTTAATTTAATTCTTTATTAAATTTTTCGCTTAAATTTTCGAGGTGTTATATTCTTCTCCCTTGAAAGGATTTCATCCTCGAAATCTCAAAGAAGGAAAAAATATAACTCGCACATGCAAAATTCAATAGGTAGAACCGTATATTCATCCATCATCTATGGACAATCATTGTCCTTATAAAATTTCTAATATAGTATATGTATAAGAAGAACCCATACTACTACATAGAGTAGGCAGTCTGCTGATCTAGCTGATCTCCTATCATGCAAGTGCCCATGCCATGTATCCAAGTTGTATGCAACCTCCTAAGTAAATATACTAATTCCACATATATGTGCAACCATTCAATTCATATGCAGCACCCACATGTGTAATACTCCATAAGATAAAATAATTAAAAAAGATATGACGTGAGTGTGTGTACTATCCAGAGATGATGGATTCCCCTCTTCAAACGTATTTTTTTGTCTACTAATCCTTTTGAACTACTAATCCTTTTGAAGATAAAATACGCCTCAAATGACTCAACTGCTCTTCTCTACTAATCCTTTTGAATATATCCAGTAGTTCTGTATCTTATTTCCGACTAGACTTACGATCCATAAGCATTGGCTGCTCATCTAAAGCTGCTAACAATCCAATAGTAATGTCCGACAATGGTTGAAAATCAAATGTAGAGATAAACTCCAAATTCTTCCATTCCAAGAATAAAGGGATAAATACTACATGTTGCCTACTCAAAGCATTGGCCACTACATTGCACTTAACTGGTGGATATGAAATGTCGAAATCATGCGATGCCAAAAACTACATCCACCTCCGTGACCTTAAATTTAAGTCCTTTTGGGGAAATAAGTAATTCAAAGACTTATGATTCATATACAGCTCAAACCACTCTCCTAACAAATAGTAACTCCATAACCTGAGCGCAAAGGAAATGGTGCTCACTCAATGCCATGTGTAGGGTAATTTTCCTCATGGACCTTCAACAGTTGACTAGCACAGCTGTAACGACCTAGAATTTTTAACTTTCGAATAGGAATATTTAATTTATTTAAATACTCAAATTTGATTTGAATTTGATAAATAATAAGAAAATCGATTGTCAATAAAATGACTTAATTTTAATGATGTATTTTTATTTCAATTTATAGGATTTCTCCATAATTTTTAATTTGAAAAATATTTAAATTATCGTTTGACATATTTTTAAACCAATGGTGGTATTTTTGAAATTATACAGAATAAGATAACTAGTATATTTTATTGTTTTTTGGGTTCATATAGCATTTTTGTCTATGAACGTATTTTTTTTGTCTTTCGATGTTCGTATGCGAACAAATGTTATGTAACGAAATGCCAAAAAATCACAGAATAAACTAACCTCAACACTAAGATTTTTCCTCTATTCCTCTAACTTCCCCTTTCTCTCTCTTCTATATCCTATTCTATTTACTATAGAATACAGAAATCAACCCCTTTCCTTTTAAATTCAAAATCAAATAAGTTACCAAACGAAAAAAATTCAACTTTGGATATGTTGTGTTCGTAGTAATGAGATCTTCAAATCTATGTGAGATAAGAGGGTATGGTGATGGATAGGCATGCATGACATGAATGGAAGCATCTAGGTTTGATTTGAGCAAGTTATAGGCAACGTTAGGCTTCGGTGATGGTGGCAACATGCTTGTCATGCGAAGTAGAGGAGGGAGGTAATGGTCGGAGGTGGTGCGATGGCTAAGATCAAATCGCGACTGATGTTTATTGCGAACTGGACTGGAAGTTGGAATTTGGCTGGCTCAACCGATTTCGACGTGGATAGGTGGGATGTGAAGCTCTCTGGTAGTGGAGTGAACATAGGTGGTGGCATGTCATTTAGTAGAGAGACGAGGGAGAAATGAAGGAAGAAAGACGGTAGCAATAGGTTTGGGGATACAGGCGAATCACTGTATCAATGTGCACGATTTTAGGGAAGGAGATGGTTTAAAGGAAGATGACTAAGATAATAAAGTAATTAAAGGAATTAATTATTTTAATTAAGTCAAAAACTTATAAATTGAATAACTTTTTTATACGAGGTCCAATCGAGACGTAGTCTTTTGCGTTACGCTCTTAGGAGCGATATCTACGCATTGGAATTTATTTCGTCGTGTTTGAAGCAATTAGAATTTTAAGCTAAAATGAAATGTTGTTCGATTTTAGATTAAACTGGAATGCTTAACCATCAATTGAAATTTTGTGATTTGTCTCACTTCCAGATGAATATTGAATGATAACCGGTTTTGTTTGGTTGAGTATCTGCTTTTAAAAGCAAATGACGTATATAATGAAATACATCGAGTTTTGTAGAAAAATCCAATTTTCTCGCTATTGTGATTTTTTTATTTGAGTTATGTACTTGTTGATTTTAATTCTATTTATAACTTGTTTTATCAATCTTTGAATGCTAAAATTTGGTAGTTCGTCATATTAGGTATGACATTGATATACGTTAGAAGTTGAACCTTTTTAGTGAAAAGGTAGTAGTAGCATTGTTGGTAGTAGTAGCATTGGTTAAGTGTTATTGTAGCTATTTTCCTCGTTATAGTATTTTAAAATACTATAATTATTGTATGATTTGAAAAATGGTTTTGATTTGGAGAATGGTTTTAAATATGATTCTTTGAAATTTCTACAGCATTTTTATTTATAAACGGTTTTTGTACTTTTCTATTTTACTCCAACCTCTTCGAAAATATTTTTAAATGTATTTGGAAAAGTATTTATTTTTATGGAAAATTATTATAATAATGAATGTTTATATTAAAGTAAAATAAAGAGAAATATACTTTTTATAATAAAGTGGTTTTGTAAAAGAAGATAGAAACATTTTGGAATAAATACCGTGAAACGTTTTATGTAAAATGTTGTATAAAGTTAGATTTGTAAATAAAAGTATGGATTTATAAATGATATTTTATTAAAGGAGAAATTAATATCATTTTGGTAAATTGGAATATTAAATCACGTTTGTGAATTTATAGTGATATAAGAAATGATCATTTCATATAGAGTATGTAAGGTTTAATTATATCTAGGGATTTTTAAAAGGAGTTTGATAATTATATTTGGAGATTTATAAAAGGAGTTTTGTAAAAATAAAAGAGATTTATAAAAAAGAAGTTTTATAAAAGGAATGAGATTTGAATTTGGAAATTTATAAAAAGGAGTTTACAAATGAATTTGGAAATTCAATAAAGAAGTTTATAAATATAAAGATGTAACGACCCTAGATTTTAATTTAATTTAAATTAATAATTTATCGAATTTTTGAATTAAAATTGTGAAATGTATAGATGGATTGATGCGAGTTTCCCCGATCTCAAATAAAAATGTGTTAAATTACTTGAATTTAAATCTTATATTAGTGGTTTGAAAAATAAATATTAAAGTATATACATTGACACAAGTACGAAATGAATAAATAAGTGAATTGTTAATTTATTTTTGATGGTTAAAATATATATATAATAAATACAAGACAATAAATAAGAAGTAAATAAAATATAAGATATAACAATATAAAGTAAATATATATATATATATATATATCTTAATCTCATATTAATAAATCAATACAAGATAATACAAATGGAGTAGGCTACAAAAGTAATAAGAGTAAAATAAAAATAGAAGTTCACTTATTTTGTAAAGTAAAATAATTCATACTTAAGCTATGAATAAAAATAAGAACATTGATATATAAAACAAAAACAATAAGTATAAGACTAAACTAAAAAGAATAGTATGCAGCTTGTAAAGATTTGAACAAGCAATGATAAGTGTGTAAACTGAAAATAAACAAGAAATAGACAAAAGAAAGAAAAATAAAATATGCAAATATGAAGACAGCAAAAAAAAAATGTATACTAGTGTGAAACCAAAACAAGAAAGAGAAACAAAGAAAAGCAAAAAGAAATACAACACCCTGAACATGCTTTTTCTTTTATATACTATCTCTATATTTTACAGCCGAGATAGAGGAAATAGTTATAAGTAACAAAGCTACAGCCACAATAATAAAGAAAAGAAGATGTACAAGCAAATGAAGATATGCATGTAGACTGAGGAATAGAGCACTAAGCAATTAATGCCCTTACCTTAGTACACAATATAATACATCTCAGCCCATAATGTAAGCATAGCTGCCATTAATATAATATACATCAGCCACTAATATAAAATAAAAATCTCTGAACCAAAAATATCTATGTACAAACATAAAAATAAACAAGTAGAAATAGGGGTAAAGCCTGTAGAGTAGTATGTAAGGCAAGAAGAAAATGTCTCTGTTGTGTTGTACCAACATAATCTTACAAGCAGCAAATTCATTCTTTTATATATCTTCTTCATCATAGTTCAAAACTCTGAAGCATACCACTTAGAAAAAAAGAAAAAAAAATATTTTTAAACCTGGAAGCTTTAAACAAAACCAAAGCATTTAAAACCTTGAAGCAAAATTGAGTTGCAAATGTAAATCCAAGGCCTGGGAATTCAGCATGTAAGCAAAGCAAACAGGATCTAATCATCTCATATTTAATAATCAAGCTGAGCAGGGATTCAACTCAATACAAATCAGGATCAAAACTTAGCTTTTAATCAATTCCAGGCTTCAGTGTCTCTTTTCTTCCTTGGTTTCTCTGCTTTGTGCATATAGGTGAGTAACTCTCACTTTTAAACTTTAAGTATTTGAAATCAATTGCGTATAAATATGTGGAAATGAGTATGTGAGTAACAACTTATCATTTAAACTTAAGTTATCTATTGCAATCAGACTGCTGTTCTAATTGTCTCTGTTGAGTTCATAAGCTAATTTTTTTTTTTGATTCAAAGATCTTTTCTTCCCAATCTACTCACTGATTGAACTCGGGATCAAAATAAATTTTGTTTGTTATAGTATGATTTATCATCTAAAAATGGTTGTGTAAAGAATAAAGGTATGTGGAGTGAAAGAACAAGTTTTTACAGTAAAAACTTAAGTCTCTGGAAATTTCGAATATCTTAAATCATGGATTCAATCATATAGCTTAAATTTACAGCGCAAGATAAGATTTTTAAAACAAATATAGTGATTTTAAGTTGTGTAGTTTTGGTACAGTTCGAAGTTGAAGGGAGTGTGGTTTTTGGGGAATTGTCGGTGATTGGGTTGATCGGGGAAGACGCGACGTGGTCTGGAGGTGGGAAGGTGATCGAGGTTTCTAGGAAAAATACTTGGAGGTTGAACGAAGCTTTGTGGTGGCGGCGGGAAGTGATCAAACTTCGGTGACCTAGTTTTGGGGTGGCCGATATTTTCTACTCGCGCGACGTCGACGAGGGTGCGAGTGTCACGCGGTTTCATGGGGAGGTAGAGGGAAGATTGATGACGCTATGGCCGGAGTTTGGTGGTGAATGGTGGTCGGAGTGTCGAGCTAACGACGTTGACAGGTGAGGGCGTTCCAGTTTTTTTTTCGTTGTTCCAGGTTTTGGCATTGAACTCGATTTCGATTTTCGTGTGAAGGAGGGAGATTTGGTGGGTTGGAGTGTATGAATGGATGATCGTGGTTGTGTAGATGATCGTGGTGATGGTCAGAACGTCGCACGGCGACCGTGCAAGTGCACGGTGCATCTTCTTGTACCTGGTGATGTTGTCTGGGTAGAAGCAGCGTTCCAGTGGGTTTTTACCCGAAGTGGTACTCGAGTAAATCGAGTGAGTGATTCGAAGCAAATCGAGTCTGGGCTCGGTCCAAATTCATGTTCCAGGCTTCAAACCTGAAACTGTTTTGGTTTGCAAATTTTAAAACCAAATTTAAATTTTAAACCAAGATTTTTAAAGCTGAGTTCAAATTGAAATGTTAATATAAATTCAAGTTGAAGGTAGAGTTTAGTTTAAACATAAATAAGTTTTAAATTTAAATTGTTTTAATAACTTAAAAGCAATTCAAAATATATTAAAGAAATTTGAAATGGAGTTGAAATTTTAAATGAAAAAATTTAAGCAAGTTGAAACTAGAAGTTTAAATCTAAATTTAAATCTAAATTAAAGATAATTTGAATCCTAGTTCTAAAATCAAAGAAGTTTTAATAGTTAAAATTGTTTAAATTTGCTTTGTGATGATAATTAAAACATTAGTTAGAAAATGTTTAAAATTTGAATTAGTAAAGATAAAATGATATGCACTCATTAAATTAGTTCAAGTGAATAATTGATTAATTTATTTAATCAAGAAATTAGGATTTGAGTTAAATTAATTAAGGTAAATTAATTTGTAAATAAGATTCATTAAATTAATAAAGAGTTGTCTTTTAAACAAATGATTAAGGTTATTTAATCAAGTAATTAAGATTTATTAAGTTACAGTTTAGAACTTAATTAATTGAATAATTAGTGATTAAAATATGATTTTAAAGGTTAATTAAATGATAATTAACAATAGTTAAATTGAGTTTAATTACTTAAGAATAGTAATTAAATAATTATGAATAGTTAATGAGGATCATTTACCTGAAATTTATTTTGATAATAAATGTGAAAAGAATTATTCATAGAAATTTGATTTGATTTAAATTTATCAGATAATTGAATTAATCCTATCTATGGATGCTTGGATTATATTGGATGATAAACTGTTTGATATCCCTGATTTATGATGCTTTGTATATATCCTGATTTATGTTGTGATCTGCGATAAATTATCTGTGATGTAATTTACTAGCCGTGGTATATATATTTGTGATCTGTATATGACAGATAAGTGTTATAGTTTATATCGCTTATCAATTATATTTCTGTATTCTGATCTGTGATAATTGAATGATGTTGCACTACTGTGTATAACCCCTTGACCACACTTATACACACACCAATATGGATTTCACGAGGAAATCGATTAAGTCACAGATTTTGAAATGATTTATAAAATTGAATATTTGAATTCAAATGATTTTGAAAATGGATTTGGGTTAAACGGTAAAGCTTTTGAAAAAGGTTTTCACAGATAAAAGCTATTTTGAATAACTCGGTAAAATATCCAATTTAAATAATTCAATTTGAATTTGAATTCGATATTTGGAATTGAATTCGATGATTGGAAATTTTGGTTAGAGATATTATAAACATGTTTATATGAATTTAAACCGTTTTAAAGGTATGGTTTTGGGAATTTGAATTTAACCCAAGGATTTCAACTCGTATAAATGAATCAGATTTCCAAAATGAAAACTGTTGTTTTCAAATGATAAACACTTTTGGATAAGAACTGAGATTCCAGTTAATTAGGGGAATCTCAAGATTGAATAGAGAAATGATTTTCCTAAGTTATGAATGAATTCTTTTTGAAAGCTATGAATTAAATCTGTTTATTTTTAACAGATTTAAATTGATGATTTGTTTAAATCAAATTGAAATGAAATTGTTTTGAAGACTATAAGTTAAATCTTTGATTTAAAGATTTAACGAGTTAAATCAAATTGAAATGAAAATTGATTTGGAAAATCTGTGAATGAATCTTTTGTTTAAAATATTAAAATGTGAAAATTGTTTAAACCGTTAAAGGTTGTGAAAATGAATCTTTTTGTTTAAAGATTGAAAATGGTAATTTGTTAAGCCATTTGAAGAAAAGTTTTGGGTAATAAGTTGTGACTTAATTGAAATCCCATATCCATATATTTGTAAATATTGCGCTCACTATTCGGTTTAGCCGGGAAAGGACCTTTGTGTCGTATAACCCATTCCGAATATGTGATTTGACGTTATGGATAGCATTTGAAGACCGGTGATGAAGACCGAGTATTTGCGAAAGCGATAGGATGACCTATCGATTGTTTCTGCACCGAGTCGCGCCGGTATAGAAACTCCCTAAGTGATGGGAAATCCAATCGGGATTGTGAATATCCGGATTGCAAGGACTTCTTTGTAAGTGCCTTCGGTTCTGTTCGATCCCGGAACAGACTTGTATGGATTGTATGCCTGACATTACAAATTGAGATATAAAGCCGATTTCTTTCAAATATATTTCTGTTGGTGGCGGAGAATTCATTCTTTTAGCTTAACACCCTTCTCTGAGACGTACGAGCTCAGAGGTTATGTAGTTGAAGGTTATCAGCGATGTATTCCCAATTTGGTAATGTGACATGCTGAGTGTTGCTGTGAAATGATCATTGTGTTGATTATTTGTGATAGGATTATTTGTTTGATCGTCTATCTTGGTGATCATTTCCATGATCATTTGTTGACCCAAAGCATGGCTTTTGTATAAAGTATGTTTTTGTGGACGTGACTTCGTCGAGCCTCACACCTCGGGAATGGTCAAAACAGGAAAGATGCGGCAAGGTTATGAGGGGTAGCGCCCTTTAGGATATGTGCATTTCCTTCTGGAAAAGGGTGGTATCATGGTATGGAGCCCAGATACTTACTCATGTTGAAACACTTTATTTATAATTGTGTGAATTGATTACGAGATCTCGGATAAAGGTCCCAAAGGACCGGGGGATGGCATATTCGGTCAGTTGTTACTCAGTTAGTGGTAACCCGGCCTTGTGTTGGTAGAGATCCGGTTTGGTTCTCGGGAATGTCCATCCAGAGGCATTCTCATGTGGCAATGGGAAGTTCCTTGGCCTGATCATTCGTTGGAAATCCAAAGAAACAATACGAGACTTGTACGGTTTTAGTTGTATAACCTGCCATGGAATGTGGCGGTAACCTGCTATTGAACATGGTAGCTATAGTAGGCATAAGTGCGAAATGTCTATGCTGGCTAAGATTTATATCTTTATTTTCGAAATGAATTTTTCCTACACTATGCACTAGTAATAATATCAAATGTTTCTTTTAATGTGTATCAAGCATCTTTGACTATCATAAGGAGAAATCTCCTCCGATTCTGCGTTTGCATTGTGTGTGTGTGCGGGAGGCCTTATGGTAGTCTCATTTTTAAAAAGCATTGCGAATTGACTTTGAAAATCTTTTGTTGAATGTTTTAAAAGATAAACTGTTTTTGTTGCTCACACCAGTCCCACGACTGATCCGGAGTTTATTGTTTCTCTCCTAAACTCTGGGTGCTCATTATTTTCTACACGAGCAGTCTAGAGTTGGGTTTTTCAGATAGTCAGGTTTAGTAGATTATCTGGAGTTAGTTCAGTCTTTGGATCGGACCAGACTTGCTTATGCTAGGTGCATCGTTATTGGGGGTTCGAGCTAATGCTGGATTGATTCTTGGAAATGGAGTTGCGGTTCTCGGAGTTCTCTTTTGAAGACTATCTTAGAGTTATATTGTTCCGCTGCTAGATGTTATCGTTTTCTTTTCCGCTGCTATTTTATTGTATCATATCTCTGATGTATATTGATATCTATTGGATCATCTGTTGTATCAGATATTGTATCAAAGCTGTATATCAATGTATTATTCTTTTATTCCGCTGTGTTGTTTACTTAATGATTGTTATAAGCTCCGGCGACTCGGATTTGAACGGTCGAATCTATGGCATTCGAATACGATTTGAAGTATGGATGTCGATTTTCGAGCGGGCAAAATTCGTCTCGTTACAAAAGATATTTATAAGAAGGAGTTTTGTGAAGGTAAAAGAGATTTATTTTCCACAAATGATCATTTTAACTTAGGGTGATGTGAGAAGTATTATTTTCATACTTAACACCATATTCTGAGGTATGGAGACTCGTCTCTATCACAAAAATGTATTTCGAAGCAATAATAGTTTTCTAACTTGCTCGATTTCATTGTTAATCAAGGGATACTGCTGTTTGAGATCGGGAAATGGTGGTACGTATATTTGGTCTGATTTCCATATGATCCGTTTACTTACACCAATAGAAAAGTATTTTGAATTGTTATCAATTTTTTTAAACGACATTTGTTTTAACCCAATTAAGAATGGTTTAGGAAATTAAATTATTCTTAAGATTTATGAATAATCTTATACCATTGAGATAAGTAAATGGGTACATTTTATAAGTATTGATAATGTAGTGTTTTGTGAATATATTATACATTTGAGATAAGTATATCGATATTTTTCAAGTATTGAAAAGAGTGGAGAAGGTTTGTCAATATATATTTGTAAAAAAAATTTAATACAAGAATTTACAAAGTGGTTTTATTAATGAAAGGATTAATTAAAGAGCCTTAATGGTTGATTATTTGCTTAATCATGGTTGATTTCCGTATGGAATTAAATCTCAAGTTGGATTGTTTGTGTTAAATAACTGGCTATTGATATTAGCCAGTTTTTAAACTATCGTTGTTGAAACAGAGAGATCGAGATCAGATATATTATCAATAAACCACTTCGAACCGGCATAAGTGTTTGAATTGGAGACATCTTTATGATGATGCAATCGAAGATGGTATTCTTTGAAGTGCAACGGCTACTTGCTACTAATCCTAAGGATGATTTCAAATTGGATGTAGTGGAAGTAGTGCCTTCGATTTATTCATATCTCGAACAACTTGTATGGACCGATGTCGGCATTGCATTGTTACTTAGAGGACAGTAATGGCATTCCATGTGGGATTTCTATATAAAAGGTTAAACGTAGCCTCCAGCCTTATACCCGTTAATGAATTAAAAAAAAGGGATATGCTTTAGGTCTATATGGTTTGCTACCAGTAGGTTATGGTCATCACTAGATCTAGATCGATATTGATCCATTTATGTATGCATGTGACTTGGTACGGCTGTTGACTGGCAACCATAGTGATAATATATTCGTTACAATCTAATAAGAGGTAGGTCGGTCATAATTTGCAGGGGGTCCGTCTGAGGCTTTTGGTGCATTTTATTGGGATGTATTATGATAGGAGGTACCCTAGTAGGCTTGTCGTTGTATGGAATCCATTCTCCAATACGTGCCTCTACGAACTCAGTCGTATACCCATTATGCTGGAATGTAATTAATGTAACCATTTCGGCTATGATTAAATATTTATTTTAAACCATAGACATTATTATAATATCACAAAATTTCCTATAATATGTTTTAGTTAACGTAAGGTAAAAAACCGTCTGTGTTTATGTGCGGCGAGGTCTTACGAGATACTTTTATTATTTTTAAAGCAGTTTTATAAGAATAACTATCAATACGATTTTTGTTTCTCACGCTGGTTTACCAAACTGATCCGGGCATTATTTTCTTATAATGCTTGGGGTCAGATCGAGTTAGTTTCCAAATTTAGCTATGGATGTTTTGGAGCTTCAAGAGATGAGCTGGATGCCTCCAAGACGTATTCATTTATATTTTATTTCTACTGTATATTTTTGTATTTGTCAACATTTATGAGAATGGGTTGTTATAACTGTCCAGACTGAGGATAGATTGGTTTACTCTAATTAATGTGTGTATATTATATTTTTCTTCTGTAAAAGTTTTATTATATATTATGTATTACTTGTCACGATATGAGCTTATGTTCTATATTTTCTTTCTTTAAACCTAACAATCTGCCTTTCCGACACTTGGATGCTCGGCATGTGAATATTTTGGATGTATTAGTTTTGACTTTTGAGGGTCAAAAAGGTTGGTCGTTACACATGGTATCAAAGCAAGGTTGAACGAACGCATAGGCCTTGGTGGGGTGGCTCATTAGGGATAAGGTTAGTAACACTTAAGAATAAGTTTAGTGTATTATATATAAGAATGCATATTTGTTAGTGCTATAAAAATGTTTTATATTACGTTGATTGTTCTATTTTGTGGCTTATGAGTTCTGAGTAATACGAGTAGCTAACGTATTTACATAGATCTCTAAATACTTGAAATAGGCAAACCCATACGGTATTGATTTTAAGATTTTGTAAATGAAATAATTTTACCTAGATTTTATATTTTATATATCAAGAAATAATTTTCAGAAATTGATGTAGTTATTTATGATGTGTTTGTTTCTTAGGAAATAATAATATTCCATTATCATCATTTATAGGTTGATTAGTTGTGCTCGACCGGTTTATGAGCAGTTTTACCTTTTCACCGTAAGGGTTGGATAGACAGTAATTATGGAAACGTTGAGATTAACACCTTATGAATTAAATTTCGCATTTTGACTATAAGGTGTTCGATGATATTGTTGGGTTAAAATTTACTTTTCACAAAGTTTTTTTATTATAGTTTTAAAGAAAAGAAAGATATTTAAAGGTAAACACTTTTGGAATGACTTTATATAAGTATGGTTTATAAATAAAAAATATTTAAAATTAAGAATTTGAGAAATTAAATCCTGGTATTTTTTTAAATTTTATTCAAAGCTTTGATAAAATAATAATAATATTATTTAAAAGTATTTATGAATAGAAATATTTTAAAATAGATTTTAAAGGACATAGAAAGCACTGAACTCAATTCTGTCACTGGAAAATAATTCTAGCGATGACTGCAACATCATCGGCGTTACTTTATAAGTTTCTAATTCAGGGATTGCTACCATAGCAGTTTTACTCTCGAGTTATTTTGGTAAAATAGATTTTGAATTAATCCCAAAGGTATGATTTGATATACTAAAGTTATAAGTATATATTATTATTTCAAATAGAGTTAAGATAAAACTCAATGTTTAGTTCTTAAGTTTACAAGTAATTTATTACATGGACTCATGTATCTTGTGCATTAGAGTACTCTTATTTGTGCATCTCATTATGATATAATGTTTGGTAATTTTCATTTTTCGAAATGAAATGGAATTTTCAATGATTTTTGATAGTCGAAAATTTCTGAATTGATATTGAAATTAAAGCTAAGTGTTTTTGAGAAATTATGAGAAAATAAGTTTTTGTAACTTATAAATTTAAGATGATAGTAAGTTGAAACCAGTTAATTTTTTTGAACATCCTGTTTAAGTAAAACAAAGTTGATATTGTATATGCACTCTCAAGATATAGTAGAGTACTATACAAGTTAGAACTTATGTTATTTTAATGAAATGTCTTCATAAATAAACTTTGGAATTAAAAAGAATTAGTGCAGTTAAAAAACTAATGGAATAAATACGTAAGTTATATGCATATCATTTTAGTTATATAACCACTCTAAGAATATGATTTCGAGGGGATTTACATCGGTCCGAGTTAGGATTTTCACTTGATTCTTGGCGGCAAACACTTAATACAGATTTTTGATATGATTCTGAAGTTTTCTATCATAATATATGGCGTGTAAGGAGATCTAAGGTTTCTAATAAAGGAACCTAATCGAAACCCACACAAGGGAAGTCAAGTGAGTGATACTAGTTCGAAAGTGAAAATTGTCTGATTGAACGAGCGATCAGATTTCATATTACGTACGAATGACATATGTATATCGTACAAGCTTAAATAATTATATTATTTTATTGTCATGGTGAACTCATTTTTGGGTTATGTAAGTGAGATATTGGTTCATGTAAGCAAAGGCTTGTTAGTTGCTTTTTATTTCATGAGTAGAGTTTGGTTGCTCGACAAATGGTATGTGTTTACTGCTTAATGAGTGTGTTTGTTATGTGCCATACACATATTATAAGATATATCATAAGTATATAATATTGTTGGTGATCTTATGCCCCAGATATAGGAGACCAATTTTAGCCTTTTGTTTTCTTTGTTGATTTGGGCCAGTTGTGATGAGTTGTAGTTTTTCCGCATCAAGCCGCGCAAAGGAGGTGCTACCGAAATTTTCCGTAACATATGGAATTTTAAAAACATAATAACTCATTTTAATTAATTTATTTTAAAAGTCTAAGGGTGTGAAGATATTTTTCTTCCTCGGGAATTTAGGGGATGAAATTCTTTCAAAGGATGAAGAATGTAACGACATACAATTTTTAACATTTTGAATGGGAATGTTTAATCTACTTAAATATTCAAATTTGATTCGAATTTGATAAATAATAAAAAAATCAATTGTTAATAAAATGACTTAATTTTAATAATGTATTTTTGTTTCAGTTTATAGGACTTTTCCATAATTTTTAATTTGAGAAATATGTAAATTATCGTTTGACATATTTTTCGACAAACGATGGTATTTTTGAAATTTTACATAGTCCAATAACCAGTGTATTTTATTGATGTTTTGGGATCGTATCGTATTTTTATGCTTCATCGTACTTTGCTTTTTTGTTTGATGTTTGTACGCAAATAAACGCTATGTAACGAAACATCGAAAATCACAAAATAAACTAACCTCAACACAAAGACTTTCCCCCATTCCTTTCATTTTTCCTCTTCTCTCCCTTCTATCCTTTTCTATTTAATGTAAAAAAAGAAATCAATCCTTCTTTATAAATTCAAAATCAAATAAGTCACCAAACAAAAAAAATATAACTTTGGATCCTTGTGTTCATGGTAATGAGATCTTCGAATCTATTGAGATGAGTGGTTGTAGTGCTGGTTGAGCATGACTGACATGAATGGCAGCATGTCGGGTTTTGATTTGAGAAAGTTATAGGAGACGTTACGCTTCGGGAATAGTGGCAACGTGCTTCTTGTGCGAAGTATAGGAGGGAGGTGATGGTCGGAGGTGATGCGATGGCTGAGGTCATATCGGATCGATTTTGTCACGTATTGGGCTGGAAGTTGAAATTTGATTAGCTCGACCAAGCTCGACATGGATAGGTGGGATGTGATGCTCTCAGATAGTGGAGATGAACAGATGTGGTGTCTTGTCGTTTCATGGAGAAACGAGGGATAAATAGAGGAAGGATGATGGCGACAATGGGTTTAGGGATACATGCATATCACTGTATCAATATGCACAACTTTGGGGAAGGAGATGGTTTAAGGGAAGGTGGTTGTGCTAATAAAGTAATTAAAGGAATTATTTGTTTTAATTAAGTAAAAAACTAATAAATTGAGTAACTTTTGCATATGAGATCCAATCAAGATGTTGCCTTTTGCGTTGCGCTGGTTGGAGCAATATCTACGCACATGAATTGGTTTCATCGAGTTTTGAGCAAGTGGAACTTTGAACTAAAATCGAACGCTGCTTAATTTTAGACCAAACTGGAAAGCTTAAGCGTCAACTGGAACTTTGGCATGTTATCTCACCTCTAGATGAATACTATGTGATATATGGTAGATATAAATAAGTATTTTCGAGTTTGAATGATTAAGTGCTTTAGTTTGGTTGAGTATATGTTTTAGAAATAAAATGACATATAAAATGAATACATAGAGTTTTGTAGAGAAATCCGGATTTCTTTCCGTTGTGATTTTTTATTTCAGTTATATACCTGTTGATTTTAATTCCATTTATATACTTTTTGTATAAAATGTTGAATGCTAAAAGTTGGTAGTTGGCCATATTGGATATGACGTTGATATATGTTAAAAGTTGAACTTTTTTGTTGGCAATGGTAGTGGTGACATTGGTTAAGTGCAATGGTAGTTATTTGCCTCACTATAGTATTTTGAAATACTATTAATTGTTGTTTGATTTGAAAAATGGTTTTGATTTGGAGAAAGATTTTAAATATGATTTTTGGAAATTTCTATGGCATTTTTATTCAAAAATGGTTTCTTCCTTTTCTATTTTACTCCATCCTTTTTGGAAATGTTTTTAAAAGTATTTCAGAAAGTATTTATTTTTATTGAAAAGTTATTAGAATAATGAATGTTTATATTAAAGGAAAATAAAGGGAAACGTACCTTTTATTATAAAGTGATTTTGTTTTAAAAGAAGACAGAAATACGTTGGAATAAATAATTGTGAAACATTTTTTATAAAATGTCGTATAAAGTTAGATTTATAAATCATATATTATAAATAAAAGAATGGATTTATAAATGATATTTTACAAAAGGAGAAATTAATATCATTCTGCTAAATTTGAATAATAAATCACATTTGTGAATCTATAGTAATATATGAAATGATCGTTTTATGGAAAGTATATGAGGTTTAAATGTATTTGGAGTTTATAAAAGGAGTTCTATATTTATATTTGGAGATTTATAAAAGGAGTTTCGTAAAAATAAAAGAGATATATTAAAAGGAAATTTTATACAAGGAACAAGATTTGAATTTGGAAATATATAAAATGGAGTTTATAAATGAATTTGGGAATATATAAAAGAAGTTTGTAAATATGAAAGAGATTTATAAAAAGGAATTTTATAACATAAAAAGAGTTTTTTTCTATAAATGATCATTTTAACTTAGGGTGGTATATCAAGTATTCTTTTCATACTTAACACCAAATTTTGAGGTATGGAAACTCATCTCTTTCTTGAGAATTAAGAACGCATGTCGATGTAAGGGTAATTTTCTAACTTTTCTGATTTCATTGTTAACCGGGGGATAGTACTGTTTGAAATTGGGAAGTGGCAATAAGTGTATTTGGTCTAATTTCCATACGATCCGTTTACTTACACCAAAAGAAAAGTTTATTGGGTTTATTGTTATCAATGTTTTTAAGTGACATTTGTTTTAACCTAACTAAGTATGGTTTTGAAAATGAAATCTTACTTAAGATTTGTGAATATACTTATACCATTGAGATAAGTATATGCGTACGTTTCCTAAGTATTATACTTATATAATTGAAATAGGTATATCAATATTTTTCAAGTATTGAAAAGAGTAGAGAAGGTTGGCGAATATATCTTTATAAAAGTATTTTAATACAAAAATTTAAAAAGTAGTTCTAATTAATGAATGGATTAATTAAAAAGGCTTAGTTATTGCTTATGTGCTTAACCATGGCTGTTTTCTGTATGGAATCAAATAAATGGTTGAATTATTTGTTTATTTGATACTTAATAACCGACAATAAAATCTTGTCCAGTTTGAAACTTTCGTTGTCGGCTTGGAGAACCAAAAATCAGATATTTTATTTGAAAAGTACTTCGAACTGGCATAAGCGTTCGAATTGGAGACATCTTGAAGTTGATGGAATTGAAGGTGGAGTTCATTGAATTACAATGGCTATTTGCTACTAATCGTAAGGATGATTTCAAATTGGATGTACAGGAAGTAGTGCCTTCTATTTTTTTCATATCTTGAACAACTTGTATGGATGAATGCTAGCATTACATTCTTGCTTGGAGGGCGGTGTTAGTATTCCAAGTGGGATTGCTATGTAAAAGGAAAAACATAGCCTCGAGCCTCACACCTAGTAATGACTAAAACATGGGATATGCTTCAGGGTTGTGAGGTTCGCTATCATTAGTGTTTGGTCATTACCCAATCTAGATCGATACCGACTCATTTATGTATGCTTGTGATTCTGTATGGTTTTTGGCCGGCAGCCCCGGTGATGACATATTTAAAACTACGGTAAAGGGTAGGCCAGTCCTGATTTGTAGAGGATCCATGTGAGGCCCTCGGTACATTTTCTATGGATGTACTATGACAAGCGGTACCCCAGTAGCCATGTCATTATATGGAATTCATTCTCTAGTACGTACCTTTATGTACTTAGTTGTGTACCTATTATGCTGAAATGTAATTAATGTAACCATTTCGACTATGATTAAATATTTATTTTAAACCCTAGAGATTATTATAATATCACAAGATATCCTATAATATGGTTTGTTTATCGTATGGCAAAAACTCGTCCATGTTTATGTGGGTCGTGTTCTTACGAGATACCTTTATTTTTATTAAAGTGTTTTATAAGTATAATAATCAATATGATTTGTGTTTCTCACGCTGGTTTACCAGACTGATCCTGGTGTTATTTTCTTATAATGCTCGGGGTCAGACCATATATTTTCAGATCTAGCTATGGATGCTTTTGAGCTTCAGAAGATGAGCCGGTTGCCTCTAAGACGTATTCATGTTTATTTTATTTCCACTGCATTTATTGTTTTGTATTTATCAGCATTTGTAAGGATATATTGTTATAATTGTCCATGCTGAGGATATGTTAATTTACTATGATTGGTGTGTGTATTATAGTTTTCCTTTGTAAAAGATCTGTTACATATTATGTATTACTCATCATGATGTGAGATTCTATTTTGTTTTTTCTTTCTTTCAGCCTAATAATCTGTCTTACCGACACTTGGATGCTTGGCATGTGAATACCATGGATGTATTAGTGTCAACTTTTGAGGATCGAAAAGGTTGGTCATTAAAGTTGTTCACCACCCTTCCTTCTTGCATCAAGGTGTGCCCTACACCGCACCAAAAGTGTCGGCATATACTATGAATGCCTTCATACTATAAGGTAACACCAAAGCACTTGCACTAGTCAACGCCTCCTTTAGCTTAATAAAAGAGACCTCATACTTTGCTTCCCACGAGAAAACTACATTCGGTGAGGTGGGTAAGAGGGGCAGAGAACTTCGTAAAATCCTTAATGAACTTCCTATGGTAGCCCACCAAACCAACGAAACTCCTAACTTCTATGGCATTCTTCAGATCATGACAATCCTGAACTGCAACAACTTTACTAGGGTCAAATGCCAGCCTACTTTCCGAGACAACGTGTCCTAAAACACATACCACCTCGCCTCATAAATGACAATTAGAAAAATTCACCTTCAACTTGTACTCATAGAGTGTATTGAGCACTTCTTCCAAATCCAACATACACTCCTTCTTTCTCTTTGAATAGACAAAAATGTCATCCACAAATACCATAATGATACTAGTTAAGTAACCCTCTAAAAACGTGGCTCATCAGATCAGCAAAGTAAGTGGGTGCATTGGTCACTCCGAAGGGAATTAATAACCACTCATAAAGTCTGTTTGCTATACAAAAAGCAGTCTTCTGAATACTATGCTCAACTACATGCTACTTGTGGAATCCGGTATACAAATTAAGCTAAGAGAACACCTTCGATCCAACCAACTAATCAAAGAGATTGTCTGTACAGGGCATTGGATATTGATTCTTCTTTGTCAGCATATTTAGCTCCTTATAGTAGACACAAAGCTTTAGGGAACCATTCGCCTTGGTGGCAAAGATGACCGGCGCTCCTCACCCTAAAATACTCCTCCTGACGAAGCCGCTCTCTAACAGCTCATTCACTTGCTTCTTCAACCCGCATCACTCCTTTGGACCCATATTACTTAGGTGTAAGGCAATATGTCTGGCGTTCTCTATAAGATAAATTCGAAACTCGAAATCTCACCATGGTAAGGGACCGGTAACCTCAGAAAAGAATTTGCGTAATCCCCATATACAGACACTGAATCTAACTCGTTATGTGATAAGTCTAACGAATATAGATCTGATAAGTCATGTGATAAGAGCCTAAATCACCCATTTTGAAAACTTTTCAGAAAAATATTTGAAAAACCTTTATTTTTTAACGACGTTTCATGTACTCTCTCTATATATATATATATGCTCCTAGTGCCTAAAGAATTTCAGTCCTAGGCTCTGATACCCATATTACTAACACCTCTCGAAGCACCGATCCAAAGCCGAAGGTGACTTTCAAACTCATATCAGTGTTAAGAAATACGAGCGATCGAGATTTTTAAACAATTCGAAAACTAAATATGTACAGATATATTACATTTTCAAACCTCACAGCGGAAGGAGATTATATATACACACACACACACACACACACATATATATATATATATATATAATAAACATCTTAGGATATATCACAAAACTAGTCCTAGAAAATAGTGCATAGTCAAATACAGAGTACACAATAATACAAGCCATAATCTGATAAAATACTAAGTGCTAGATAAGATAAACGGCTGCATGGAGAGTAAAATAAAATGTTAAGAAATTCCAATGATGGGCTTGCCTCTCTACATACTGAACTCAGGCCTATGACCTACGGCCATATCCTCCTATGATGGGGAAAAATAAAGAAAATGGGATGGTTCAAACAAAATTCTGATAAATGATTACATGTTTAATATATGGCGATCATGTGTAGTCGACTTTAATTCTGCCCTATGTGACCTAGGGTCTTCTACAAGTGTCCATGTGTTACAAAGGTTCTTTACTTAAGGGTTTTTACTTGATACACACCTACACTAACAACTTGTCCAAGCTACTACAAGGATCGAACTACAGATTGAACCTTAATAAATAATGACCGGTTAATAACCACTAGAGCTTCTCCAATGTAGTATCATCCTACAGCTTTCCGTATGGGACTACATCTCACACATTATGACTATGCGTAACTATCTCACACAAATTTCCCTAAAATTTCCATATGGGAACTCCTGTTGTGTCGGGCCCACACACTCATCAGCCACTGGTCAATACTGCGTGTCCATTATAGAACCTCTTGCGAGTATTTTTGTGATAGAATCACCCTCAGACGAAAAATCGACCCCCATTGGGTAAAGAGCATTTACCTAACCCCACAACGTTCTAGCGTCATCTCATAAGGATCTAACTTCCCTACTATTCCTAACACCCATATATATACAATATGTATATAAACAATTAACAATTAACTATAGTTTAAAACCCAGGCTTTAGGCCATGGCTTAATTTGCGCTTCGGAATGCCTATCGTTCGATTTGTATACCCTGGGCGGTCAACTGCTGCGGTAGCACGGTCAGTTGGTGCTATGTAGAACTTAGGGGTTTTGATTATTGTTTATTCGATTTTGATTTATTATTAATTTCATTTGTTATGTGATTTTTGACAGTAAACCTTACACTTATAGTTTTTAGATTTTTACAATCCTCATGAATCCAAAGTGGTATTTTTCCATTTTCAAAGTTAGTCCCACCTAGGTTAACATTAATACAACCAAATTATATTAATAGGTTAGGGAATTTCTATTTGATTAGAATGGGTATTACCTATAATAACATATGTTTCATAATTAGTTTATACCAATTTAATTTTTAAATTCAACTTATATTTAAATAATATAATTCTTAAATTTAGTTTGAACATCCTAGATCAGATAGTGTAAATTAAAGTTAACTACATATATTCATCTTATTAAAATATTCCCACTCACCTCGGATCCAACCTTTATTCCTACTCTCTGTTTGGAAATCAACACTTGATTACTTGCCCCTTCCTTGCTCTGATCTCCTTATGTTCTTTTTATTTTAATTACTATTTTACTTTTGAAGAAAATTATTTTTAGGGGGGGGGAAGAAAACGGACAGAGTTTGGGGGCACCGACTGAATTTCTAGTGAATTTAGGGTTTAGATTAAGCGTATATATATGGGTTTTAGATTAATATGGACATTGATCTTTACTAGGAGAATATTAGGTTACGTCTTGTATGTTACTCGCTAACATAGCCATCAAGTTAAATATTTCAGTCAATCCAGTTCATTCGTTGATTAAAATCCACCATTCAGCAACATCAACATGGCCGACTGGTAGAGGGACTGATCGACCGCAACTTGTCGACCGACACACCCTAGGTTGTCGACCGGTGGAATAGTTTGAAAGTTTTATTATTTAATTTATTTCGTTTTCAAATTTTAAAATGTTTGCAACTTCTCCATAACAGCTTCGATTTCAAAATGTTATATATAAAAATTATCTAATCAAATTGCTACGAACGCGGTAGTGTATGTTTTGTAGCCAAATTAGGACGTTTGTGAAATTTTTTATTTTTCTCTTGTTATATTTAATTTATTCTTTTATTAAATTTTTCTCTTAAATTTTTATGGTGTTACAACATGGGTGACTTACATGGTCTTCCATACAATGCCTTAAATGGCGATATTCCTATACTGGATTGGTATCTATTGTTGTATGAAAACTTCAGTAAGTGTAGATGATTTCCCAAGATTCATCAAAGTCTACCAAATAAGCCCGAAATAAATTCTCTAATATCCAGTTGACATCTGGTCTGTACATTCGTCTATGCATGGTATGCTATATTCATGCATAACTCTGAACCTAAAACACTGTATAAGCTCGATCAAAACTCAGTAGCAAACAACAGGTCTTGGTCATTGGCTATAGTACTTGGTACTCCATGTAATCTCACTGTAGTCTTCAAATAAATCTCTGCCAACTTTGATGTCGTTCATATAGATCTTATTAGGGTCTCTTGGTCTATAAATTATAACCCATATGCTCTCGCTTGCAACCCTAGATCTCGGCAAGCCATCTATAAAATCCATAGAAACCGAGTTTGATTTCCATACCAGATCTTTAAAAGGCTGTAAAAGTCCACTTAGCTACTAATGCTCCGCCTTTACCTGTTGGCATGTGAAACATCTCTTCACACACTCCCTAATGCCTCCTTTCATTTCTTCCTAGTAGAAGCTTCTCTTCATATCTTAGTACATTATAGTACCTCCTAGTTGAATATAAAAATTTGAACAATGACATTCGTTTAAGAATTCATTCAAAATAACTTTTACATCTGAAACATATGATTTTCCATTCTTTAGAAGCCAAGCACCTTCATCAAGAACGAAACTTTTTAGTTCCTCTACTTCATCTCTAGGCTCTAGGCATCTAACTCTTTCACCACAGAGTCGGTCTTCCCTTTGCTTCTGGGCAATCCTTTCCATGAGAGTTGGCCGAACATCTAAGCATGATAGTATCCCAGAAGTTTTACTCGAAACAACACCAACCAAAAATGAACATCGCAAGATCTGCGTCTCTAACACATTACCACTCCTCCCTCATATCTAAAACACAACTCCACAGCTTTTGACTCAAAGCATCTACAACTTTATTTGCCTTTCTCAGGGTACCCCCTATCCTAAAATCTTAAGATGTTGGAAACTCTAACCAACTCTACTGCCTCATGTTTAACTCCTGTTAGTCCGTGAGATGATGGTATTAATGAAAACAACCTTAGAATAGGATTATAAAATATAAATACCAACATTATAGTTTAGAAATATATGTATATGTAGGATTTAACCATGCAGGTATCAAGAATGAAGACTGTACAGTATAAAGATTAAAGATATCAAGATTGAAGACTTATGAGTATCAAGAATATCAAGATTATCAAGAGTTCAAGATTTCAAAAATAAGTAATTTTAATTATAAATTTTTGTTAAAACTCCTAGAAAAGCACTGGCATCTTAAAATCCAATTTATTCATGGAATGGAGTCCGCTTCGACCCAGTTAAAGGGATGGAACCCTGAGTAGAATGGATCCTATGAAAATTCTAGTGGAACATTGTTTTGTATCCGCTAATTTTTATTCAAAATGATTTTACAAAAATCTTGTTTCCAAAATGTTTTCAAGATCTTCCTTTTAAAAGAATCAAAAACATTTATCCCAATTTCAAATACTTTTAGCCGCAAAATAATCTTTAATTTCAAAATCAAATTATTCTTAGTTTTAAAACTATCTTAATAATAATAAATTTAACTTTTAATATTTATACTTAGATTTAAATATAAAATTTTATATATTATTCTCTATATTTACTCATGTATTTTAACTATATTCAAGTATATTTATAAAGTTTTAAATAGTTTTTAATATAAGGTAAAAGTTATTTTCAAAGAAAAACAAACCACCAATAATTCCTTTGGGATGTCGACATGCTCAATATACCCATGTTGACATAGTGTCAGTTAATTTCAAAATTTAATTTTCAAAAGAAGTGTCTATTCGTCATATCTCTTCACGGATGAACATGGATGTTGTTCTTCTATAAATAGAGGTTGTTTTCAATGAATTTTTTATCATATTTTCTGGTATTCATTCATCTTCTTCTTCCACATTTCTTTATACATATTTCTACCATTACTTGGCGAAATCAATAATGAATCTAAATAGATTATCTCTAGTTTGATTCTCTATCACTATCTCAACAAGATCCTCAGTGCTATTCAGAGTTATAAGCTTCTTTGTAATCATTTCTATGAGAAAAGGTGTGATTGCAGTCTTGGAAATCAATCAAGCGAGAAAATGTGTGATTATCGCCTTGAAAATCAATCAAGTTAGAAAAGGTGCGATTGTAGCCTAGGAAATCAATTGGGTGAACTTGTTGCCCGTGAAATCAAGTATCTCTGCCCAGAGGATTGTGAATCCAGAGGGTGTACCTCGTGGCCTTGAAATCAAGGGTGTAATTTTACAATTGCTTTTGAAAGGAAATCCATACTTGTGTGCGGGACTGGATGTATGGTAACTTCGAACCAGTATAAATCCGGTGTGTTCTTTCCTTTACTGCTTTTACTTTATTTCTACATCTGTGTTTGATTTGTGATCATATCTGTGTTTGAATATTGAATACATTTGTGTTCAATTAATAAAAACTCAAAAAATTTAATAATTTCTTAACAAACTATTCACCCCCTCTAGTGTTTATCCTAGCCTTAAGATCCATAATCTGCATTTCTCACAACTCCTTCCAAGAGAACAAATATCTCAAGAATTTATGGGCAGTAAGTAGTTTAAACCTTTCTCCCAAACGGTAAGATCTCCAAATCTTCAATGTGAAGATAATAGTTGATAACTCAAAGATATATGTCGGATATCGAACCTCGTGGGGTTGCAACTGAAAGTGTACGTGCAGTACTAAGGATCGTGTAATATAATATATAAATGCGGAAACTAATAATAGCAGTAAAATAAAAATTAAAGTAAGCACACCAGGAATTTTTATACTGGTTCGAACTTCCCGTTCTACGTCCAGTCCCAGACTATCCTCTGGATTTAAACTAAACCCCTCACTTAACCCGGAGGAATAGGTATATCACACATGAGCAGCCGAACAGGAATTTTTCCGCCTCAACAGCCGAAGAGGACTTCAACTTAATACAAATACTTCGTTGACGAGTGTGTTCTGAATAACACGGATTGTCTTTTGATAGTACAATTTCCTACAATCAAATCCTCAAGAATATGTAGTGTATGTGAAGATTTAGAAGGAAGATAATCTCGTAGAATCGAAGTATATAATTTAAATCAAGGATTCTAGTGATATTAAATAAAAATGAATGCTTTTATTTGCAGAAATAAATAGAGAATAGATTTCAGAAATATAAACAAGAATTGGTAATTGTAGAAGTGATTTGAACATGTTTATATAGTTGTAGAATAGTTACAATCTTTCATGAAGAGTTTCAATCAAAAGTTGTGTCCGTATCTATTGAATTGAGGGACATTCCTCTTCATGAAACAATTGCTACTCTTCAGAAAACTAGCCGTTATGTTCAGGTCGGTCGACCGAAAAAACTGGCCGGTCAGCTGAGTTTAAAATCGTACACAAAACAGAGAGTATCTATGCACTTGACACAGGGTCAGTCGACCGAAGATCCTGGTCGGTCAGCCGACCTATTGTTAAACAAAAACAATAGTAGCTCATTTGGTTAGAGTACTTGCTTTCTAAACTAGTGACCCGGGTTCGATCCCTGCTCCATGCATTTTTTTGTAAACTTGATTTTGATTAAAATATGCAAGCAAGTTTATTTGAATGTGAATGATGATTCTTGAGGAAAGATTTTAACAAAGCACTAAACTAGACTCTATATACATATTTGATGACTCTTGTTAAAATATATAACTATACAAACCATATATTGAGCCGATGAGCCTGGATGTTACGTAGTCATAGAATCGTGAATTGTTGTGTATTGTCAGCAATCAAAACCTATGATCCAACATTCTCCCCCTTTTTGATGATGACAACTTCATTTGTTACGAACAAATCTTTGACAAGCTTTGTTGATCTTATCTCCCTCACTGAATATATTCCTGTAATTGTGCTTTAGATTACTCCCCCTGAATCTATGCTATATATTCCTGTAAATAATTAATCTTTTCTCCCCCTTAATCTGTGCTTGCATGATTTATTGAATAAAAAGTTAAAACGCAATTTATTAAGTATTAGTCAGCTATGTGATAAAGGTTTTCATATAAATTTCTCTGAAAATAAATGTAATATTCTCGATAAAAATCATACCACTATCGTTGAAGGAATAAGAGATAAAAATATTTATATTTTAAATATGAATGTTAACAATGATTCAAATTTATGTCTAATAGCTAAGGAAAATGATTCATGTCTTTGGCACAAAAGATTTTGTCACATCAATTTTAAAACCATTAATAAGATAGCTAAAAATAAATTAGTTAAAGGATTACCTGACATAAAATTAAAAACTAATATATTTTGTGATGCATGTAAATTAGGAAAATTAACAAAATCGTCCTTTAAGTCAAAGAAAGTAATATCTACAGAACAACCACTTGAACTTCTACACATGGATCTTTTTGGTCCAACTCAAGTGCAATCTATTAATCATAATAGATATGTATTTGTTATTGTAGATGATTTTTCTAGATATACTTGGATTTTGTTTTTGAAAAATGAAAGTGTACGTGTAGTACTAAGGATCGTGTAATATGGTATATAAATGCGGAAACTGATAATAGCAGTAAAATAAAAATTAAAGTAAGCACACCAGGAATTTTTATACTGGTTCGAACTTCCCGTTCTACGTCCAGTCCCAGAATATCCTCTGGATTTAAACTAAACCCCTCACTTAACCCGGAGGAATAGGTATACGACACCTGAGCAGCCGAATAGGAATTTTTCCGCCACAACAGCCGAAGAGGACTTTAACTTCAATACAAATAGTTTGTTGACGAATGTGTTTTGAATAACACTGATTGTCTTTTAATAGTACAACTTTCCTATAATCAAATACTCAAGAGTATATATGTGTGTGAAGATTTAGAAGGAAGATAATCACGTAGAATCGAAGTTTATGATTTAAATCAAGGATTCTAGTGATATTTTAACAAGAGTCATCAAATATGTATATAGAGTCTAGTTTAGTGCTTTGTTAAAATCTTTCCTCAAGAATCATCATTCACATTCAAATAAACTTACTTGCATATTTTAATCAAAATCAAGTTTACAAAAAATGCATAGAGCTGTGGGATCGAACCCGGGTCACTAGTTTGAAAGGCAAGTACTCTAACCAAATGAGCTACCACTGTTTTTGTTTAACAACAGGTCGGCTGACCGACTAGGATCTTCGGTCGACCGACCCTGTGCCAAGTGCACAGATACTCTCTGTTTTGTGTACGATTTCAAACTCAGCTGACCGGCCAGTTTTTTCGATCGACCGACCTGAACATAATGGCTAGTTTTCTGAAGAGTTTCGATTGTTTCATGAAGAGGAATGTCCCTCAATCCAAGAGATACGGACACAACTTTTGATTGAAACTCTTCATGAAAGATTGTAACTATTCTACAACTATATAAACATGTTCAAATCACTTCTACAATAACCAATTCTTGTTTATATTTTTGAAATTTATTCTCTATTTATTTCTGCAAATAAAAGCATTCATTCTCATTCAATATCTCTAGAATCTCTGAATTAAATTTGCTTCTTCGATTCTACGAGATTATCTTCCTTCTAAATCTTCACATACGCTACATATTCTTGAGGATTTGACTATAGAAAATTGTACTATAAAAAGACAATCCATGTTATTCAGAACACACTCGTCAACAAAGTATTTGTATTAAGTTAAAGTCCTCTTCGGCTGTTGAGGCGGAAAAATTCCTATTCGGCTGCTCAGGTGTGATATACCTATTCCTCCGGGTTAAGTGAGGGGTTTAGTTTAAATCCAGAGGATAGTCTGGGACTGGACGTAGAACGGGAAGTTCAAACCAGTATAAAAATTCCTGGTGTGCTTACTTTAATTTTTATTTTACTGCTATTATTAGTTTCCGCATTTATATATTATATTACACGATCCTTGGTACTGCACGTACACTTTCATTTGGTATCAGAGCAAGGTCATCCTATAACCGTTACAAAGTTATTTGATATTTATTTCTAGTAATATGGCAACGACACAAACTAACGATTTTGGCACTAACACTAATACTAATTTCACAGAGGGTCAATCAACTTCACGACCCCCATTTTTTAATGGTATAAATTATAATTATTGGTCAACTAGAATGAGAATCTATATACAATCTAGTGGATTTGATATCTGGAATATTATACAAAGAGAATACATAACTCCTACTGGAGAATACTCAACTTGGAGTAACACACAAAATCTAGATGCTACATCAAATGCAAAGGCTATGAATATTTTATTTTGTGCATTAGATAGAAATGAATTCAATAGAGTTAGCATGTGCACTTCAGGTTATGAAATTTGGAGAACACTTAAGATAGCACATGAAGGTACAAACAAAGTTAAATTAAGCAAAATCTCTATGTTGAAAAATCAATTTGAAAATTTCAAAATGAGGCCAAATGAATCTATAAATGACATGTACTCTAGATTTCAGGATATAAATCATGCTTTACTATCACTAGAACAAAAGTTTACGGATTTTGATGTTGTTACAAAAATCTTAAATTCTTTAACGGACGAATGGGAAAGAAAAGTCTTAGCCATTGAAGAAGCAAGTGATTTGTCAACAATAAAACCAGAAGAATTAATAGGTAATTTAATGTCCTACAAAGTAAATTTGCAGGCAAAAAGAAATGGAGCACAAGAAAAGAAAATTGTGGCTTTTCAAGCAGAAAAAGATGATTCCGACTCAGATAATGAAGATATAGCAATGATCGCTAAAAATTTCAAAAAGTTTTTGAAATTCAACAGAAATAAATTCAAGGGAAACAAAAATAATTCCAACAACATTTCTAATAGCAGCAAACCATCATCTTCAGCAATGGAATGTTATGAATGTCACAAAAAAGGTCACATGAAAAAGGATTGTCCAGAACGCAAAAAGAGCAATTTTAAGAAGGACAAAACCAAACGAAGAGCTTTTTCTGTCACTTGGGACGACACTGACTCATCATCCTCTTCAGAGAGTGAAAGTGATAATGAACAAGCAAATGTGTGCTTCATGGCTTCATCAGACGATGTAAGTGATTTTACTTTTGAAGATTTAATTGAAATAAATTCTGAATTAGTAAATGTAACAAAGCAACTTAAAAAGAAAAATAAGGAGTTGCAAAGAAAATTAGATAGAACAGTCTTAGAAGTAGATATGCTGAAAGATGAGAAGAAAATATTAGAAGAAGAACTTGAAAGTTCTCAACAATCAAATTCTAACTTATCCTCTCAAATTTCGTCAATATCTGAAGAACTAGATATTCAAAAGTATAAAAATGATGATTTACTTTTCAAAAATAATAGTTTAAACTCTAAGATTAAGGATTTAGAGTTAGAAAAATCTAGTCTTAAAATAAAATTTGATGATATATCTAAAAATGTATCTAATTTTAATAAAGGGAGAGAAAATTTATCCAGGATTATTGAAAATTCTCAACCTGCTTCAAATAAGAAGGGTCGGTCCACTATAAAACCGTCGGCCTTGCCAAAAAAAAAAGAATTCAAAAGCTCATAATGATAAAAGTGGTTTAGGATATAATAAAATCGATCATAGAAATAGCACTAGATATGCTTTCATGTATAGTAAAAATGATAGTTCTAGTACTAAATTTCGAGTAAAGCCTAAATCCAATTTTTATAGAAATTCAAATACTACTATGACCTATAATGTTGATAATTTCTTTAGAAGTACAAAATCATTAACAGGAAATATGAATAAAAATTATCTAAGTATATGGGTTCTTGTTAATTGGAAAAATAGAGAAAAATACATTGATGATTATTTTGATATGATAGTTAATAATGAAAATTATATTTATAAAGGTTCAACCACACCCAAATGGGTATGGTTTCCTAAAATTTAGGAAATTATAAGAAGCCTAGGTATCGCATGCTTTAAATGTTAATTCTTCTGATACCTTACATTATAAGTAGTAGTTATTTTGTTTTATATTGTTCTATGTTAACACTTATGTGAAATATAATTTATATCATCGGTTAAACTCTCCTTTTTGTCGATGACAAAGGGGGAGAAATATATAAAAGCTAACAAGTTTTTGCAGAAAAGTCTCCATATATTCAGGGGGAGAATTACAATATATACTACTTCGTCACATAAGTATTGTCATCAATCAAAAAGGGGGAGAATGTTGATTCATAGGTTTTGATTCATGACACAAGCTTCAGAGATCATAAGACGAACTACAAAGAGAATACTATACAAAGGCGACAAAAAGAGAATAAAAGTAAATTGTGCACTACAAAGGAGACAAGACTACAATCCAGAGATTAGTATTAATATTTTATTATATTGAGTCTTAGAATATTGTTAAAATCATTCCTCAAGAATCATCATTAACATTCAAATAAACTTGCTTGCATATTTTAATCAAAATCAAGTTTACAAAAAAATGCATGGAGCGAGGATCGAACTCGAGTCACTAGTTTGGAAGGCAAGTACTCTAACCAAATGAACTACTACTATTTTTGTTTAACAACAGGTCGGCTGACCGACCAGGATCTTCGGTTGACCGACCCTGTGTCAAGTGCACAGATACTCTCTGTTTTGTGTACGATTTTAAAATCAGCTGACCGACCAGTTTTTTCGGTCGACCGACCTGAACATAACGGCTAGTTTTCTGAAGAGTTGCGATTGTTTCATGAAGAGGAATGTCCCTCAATCCAAGAGATACAGACACAACTTTTGATTGAAACTCTTCATGAAAGATTGTAACTATTCTACAACTATATAAACATGTTCAAATCACTTCTACAATCACCAATTCTTGTTTATATTTCTGAAATCTATTCTCTATTTATTCCTGCAAATAAAAGCGTTCATTCTCATTCAATATCTCTAGGATCTTTGAATTAGTACTCTAGATTTCAGGATATTTATCATGCTTTATTAAAGCTGTTGACTTTTTCTGTTTACTTCATATTATTAACCCACCCCTTCACTTTTTTTTTCCTCTTCACTCTTGTTCTTCACTTTCAGTTTTTTAACCCTAGCCTCCATTAAAAACTTCCTTAATTTTTCATCTTTTCTTCAAACAAAAAATCCATGGCTCCAAAGAAGAAATCAAAGACTGCCGGAGGTTCATCTTCGACACCTCCCGTTGATATTCAAATTGCCTCATGGCTAGTCAATGACGTAGCACTTCAAAGATGGATATGACTTCAAGATGCCAAAATCTTTGAAGAATCATTCGTAAGTTATCCTGATTTCGTTACCTATCGAATTGAAGATGCCGCAATTAGAAGTGGGTTAGATGCTTTTCTAGACTACCGAAAAAATAATTTGAAAATTAACCACATTATGGTTAAATTGTTTTTGGCTAACCTAAATCTTGTCAATCCACCTAGAAACACTGAAAATTGTGTTTGAACATCGGTTTGTGGCACCTCAATCTTTCTCTCCATTGATCGAATCAACCACATATTAGATGCTAGACTGGGTGGAATTTCATTACACGACGTAGACTGTAATATATCAAGTCGTGACCACATAAGTCATTTATTTTTAGAAGATGATGCTACGGATTTTAGACAGACATCATCACTTAGACCCAAAGCTCGACTCTTTCATCGTTTCATGATGAAATCAATTATACCAAGAGGTGGCTCCTACCACTTAGTGTATCCTGAGAATTTTAAAGCTTTATATGCTTTGTGTTCAAATACACAAGTGAATTGGGCACAATTACTCATGGATGAGTTTCTTACATTCAATCAAGGAAAGATGCTTCATATCTATTATGGAGAATACATAATTAGATTGATTAATAGCTTCATCCAACATACTCCGGAATCCGAAACTTCCAAAGTTCATTCTTTTGATTCAAGGACCATAAAACTAATGAAGTTGCCCGATGCACCACCTAGATTTTTAACCTTTAACCAATGGAAGAGTACTCCTCGAGAACAACTACGCCGTAGTCAATCTACACCTCATCCATCAACTCATGCTCCGGAGCGTCTAACACGTCAACACTCTGTTCAACGACCAACTCCCGACATGAGTACAGAAGAAGCTATTGATATTTTGGCTCAAAATCAAATAGCCTTAGATGCCCGCCTTCGAAAAATTGACGGTCGTTTTAAGAAAATCAAGGGCTTCTTCGTGAATTTATGGGATGCCTTATCATGTACTACCGAAGCCGGTGCCTCTTATGTTGCTCCCGGAAAACGGCCAGCACCAAACTTCTCTTTTTCAACTTCGGAGAATACAACTTTCGGTACATCGGGAACTCACACTTCTAACACTCAAAGACGTGGTAAGGAACATGCTCCACCGGAAGAAAATATCCGTCCAGAATTTGGGGATTCCGATGATGATGAGGAGTGATCATATCGTTTTACAATTTGCTATCTCATAATTTCTAGTATTTTGTTTTTAGATGTTGTGTACTTCGGAAAAACATCAGTAATATTCCTATTTGCTTTGAGTATGTATTATTTAAAAAATCGATGTTTTCTTATGATCTGTCACATATTCCATATTTTTTAAACATCCACTAAGTATTCCTTTTTGTCGATGACAAAGGGGGAGAAATATATGCAAGCTAACAAATTTTTGCAGAAATGTCGCCATATATTCAGGGGGAGAATTACAATATATACTACTTTGTCACATAGGTATTGTCATCAATCAAAAAGGGGGAGAATGTTGATTCAAGAGTTTTTGATTCATGACATAAGCTTCATATATCATACGACGAAAGCGACAAAAAGAGAATAAGTGTATATTATGCACTACAAAGGAGACAAGACTACAATCCAGAGTTTATTATGAATATTTTAATGTATTTAGTCTTAGAATATTGTTAAAATCATTCCTCAAGTAGTCACATACACACACGAATTAATTTATACACAGATAAGTATGCACTGTGCATATAACTACAGGTCGGCTGACCGACCAGAAACGTCGGTCGATCGACCCTGTAGTCAGTGCCACAGATACTCTATGTTTTTGTACACGATTTCAAACTCAGCTGACTGGCCAGTTTTTCCGGTCGACCGACCTCCATATAACGGCTAGTTTTCTGAAGAGTTGCGATTGTTTCATGAAAAGGAATGTCCCTCAATCCAAGAGATACGGACGCAACTTTTGATTGAAACTCTTCATGAAAGATTGTAACTATTCTACAACTATATAAACATGTTCAAATCACTTCTACAATCACCAATTCTTGTTTATATTTCTGAAATCTATTCTCTATTTACTTCTGCAAATAAAAGCATTCATTCTCATTCAATATCTCTAGAATCTCTGAATTAATTTATATACTTCGATTCTACGAGATTATCTTCCTTCTAAATCTTCACATACACTGCATATTCTTGAGGATTTGATTATAGGAAAATTGTACTATCAAAAGACAATCCGTGTTATTCAGAACACACTCGTCAACAAATTATTTGTATTAAGTTGAAGTCCTCTTCGGTCGACCGGCCCAGGGGCTCGGTCGACCGAAGCCTGTAACCAGCACTTCCAAAACAGAGGCAAGAAGTGCCTGGGCTGCAGGTCGGTCGGCCGGCCCAGGGGCTCGGTCGGCCGAACCTGTATACTTGCACTTCCTACCCTATTTCAAAAGAGGTGCAAATCCCGACCAAATTGCAATCGCACGAGCAACGGCGCTAAGGGTTTATGCCAATCGACTACCCGGCCCTATAAGCTCTTCGATGCATCACAAAATCATGATCAAAGATCAAAGCTATGATTTTTAAGGAATTGAACCCAAAACACCAAAAATTGGAATATTCACCAAATCAATCCAAACCAAAAGCAAATGCACATGAATAAGTGTTAGGAATTCATACCTAACAATCGAAGATAAATATAAGCATAGATGTGAGATAAAAATCTCACCTTTGAACCCAAAAACAATGAATGAGAAGCTTGAAGACAAGGGAAGATCAACCACACTTCAATCTCAACACTAGAAGCTTGAATCTAAGCTTAAAAGAAGAACATTCCCTAAGTTAGGTTAGGAAATTATGAGTATGACATTTCCTTTGATTCTTGTGTAGATTTTGTGATATTGATTAATCTCTTGTTGATTTTCAATTACTTATATATATCACTGCTTGGCACTGTGATTATTATGTGTTTAATCATAGCTCTTATTCTAAATCGTTTCATCTGATATTTATAGTTAGACTGATCCGTTTATTATTTTCTTATTAAATAATACTCGGGTCAGACCGAGATGTTACAGGTGCTTCTGCTTGACTTCTCATCCAGGATCATTACTCTGACTTTTGGCTAACTACTTAGATTAGTAGTTTATTTTGTTGTATACACTTGAGATATGGACTCATAGTTTTATTCTTTTGTATAGCACATGTTGCTATTCTTTTGTATTATTATGGATCTTTTTGACCACTACTCTGATATACACTTTCATGTGTTAGATAGATATTCATATCTTCTTCCGCCTTTGTGATATGAATTATCTGTGACTGATTTGTGTTATGCTTATTTCTATATTTGTTTCCGAAGATTATTATAGCCACTGTGTAGTAGCTTTGTGTTTGTATCGGTATGTCGGATTTCCTCTTGAAAATTAAATGCATGTTTTACTATCTGACATATCGGTGCTCGCGCAAAGCAATTACACGGATGGTCGCTCCTCAACAGCCTTATTCTCCGTGTTAGTTGACAGCATTACACCGTAGTGTTCTTGGCTAGCGTGGGTATAGAGGTAGGGAGTCACAGCTTGGTATCAGAGCGAAGTTTCGATCCTCGGACCTGTGGGTTATGGGCCCACCACGCTTCTACGATTCACGATTCTACGACTACGTAACATCCAGGCTCATCGGCTCAATATATGGTTTGTATAGTTATATATTTTAACAAAAGTCATCAAATATGTATATAGAGTCTAGTTTAGTGCTTTGTTAAAATCTTTCCTCAAGAATCATCATTTACATTCAAATAAACTTGCTTGCATATTTTAATCAAAATCAAGTTTACAAAAAAATGCATGGAGCGGGGATCGAACCCGAGTCACTAGTTTGGAAGGCAAGTACTCTAACCAAATGAGCTACTACTGTTTTTGTTTAACAACAGGTCGGCTGACCGACCAGGATCTTCGGTCGACCGACCCTGTGTCAAGTGCACAGATACTCTCTGTTTTGTGTACGATTTTAAACTCAGCTGACCGGCCAGTTTTTTCGGTCGACCGACCTGAACATAACGGCTAGTTTTCCTAAGAGTTGCGATTGTTTCATGAAAAGGAATGTCCCTCAATCCAAGAGATACGGACGCAACTTTTGATTGAAACTCTTCATGAAAGATTGTAACTATTCTACAACTATATAAACATGTTCAAATCACTTCTACAATCACCAATTCTTGTTTATATTTCTGAAATCTATTCTCTATTTATTCCTGCAAATAGTGTTAGAACAATATCTTTCTCCCCCTTTGTCATCGACAAAAAGGAGAGTTTATATGATGATATAAATTATATTTCACATAAGTGTTAACATAGAACAATATAAAACAAAATAACTACTACTTATAATGTAAGGTATCAGAAAAATTAACATTTAAAGCGTGCGATACCCAGGCTTCTTATAATTTCCTAATTTTTAGGAAACCATACCCATTTGGGTGTGGTTGAACCATTATAAATATAATTTTCATTATTAACTATCATATTAAAATAATTATCAATGTATTTTTCTCTGTTTTTCCAATTAACAGGAACCCAAATACTTAGATAATTTTTATTCATGTTTCCTGTTAATGATTTTGTACTTCTAGAGAAATTATCGACATTATAGGTCATAGTAGTATTTGAATTTCTATAAAGATTGGATTTAGGCTTTACTTGAAATTTAGTATTAGCACTATCATTTTTACTATACATGAAAGCATATCTAGTGCTATTTCTACAATCAATTTTATTATATCCTAAACCACTTTTATCACTGTGAGCTTTTGAATTCTTAACATAACCTGATCCCTTTTTATTTGAAGCAGGTTGAGAATTTTCAATAATCCTAGATAAATTTTCTCTCCCTTTATTAAAATTGGAAATATTTTTAGTAATGTCATCAAACTTAGTTTTGAGACTAGTGTTATCTAACTCAACAATTTTAATTTTTGTTTTTAACTCATGATTTTCAGAAGCTAGAGCATTATTCTTTTCTTTTTGAGCTTCTATTTCTTGACTTAATAGAGCGAGTTGAGAATCGTCAAAGAGTGAATTTTGAATTTTCTCAAGTTCTTCTTCTAATATTTTCTTCTCGTCTTTAAGCATATCTTTTTCGAATTCTGCTTTCTTCTAATTTTCCAGAGCTTCCTTATATTTTCTTTTGTGACTTTTTAAAGTGTCTAGAAGTTCTGAATTTATTTCTATCATATCATCAAAAGTTAGATCACTAACCTCATTATCTTTTGCCATGAAGCATTTGATTGTTTGCTCCTTCGATTTTTCTTTATTGCTTTTCCTCTTCTTATTGCCTTGACTAGATCTCTTTGTAGTCATTTATTCTAGAATGTTGTTACGATCTCTAGAATACCAGGCTCTAATACCAAATGAAAGTGTACGTGCAGTACTAAGGATCGTGTAATATAATATATAAATGCAGAAACTAATAATAGCAGTAAAATAAAAATTAAAGTAAGCACACCAGGAATTTTTATACTGGTTCGAACTTCCCGTTCTACGTCCAGTCCCAGACTATCCTCTGGATTTAAACTAAACCCCTCACTTAACCCGGAGGAATAGGTATATCACACATGAGCAGCCGAACAGGAATTTTTCCGCCTCAACAGCCGAAGAGGACTTCAACTTAATACAAATACTTCGTTGACGAGTGTGTTCTGAATAACACGGATTGTCTTTTGATAGTACAATTTCCTACAATCAAATCCTCAAGAATATGTAGTGTATGTGAAGATTTAGAAGGAAGATAATCTCGTAGAATCGAAGTATATAATTTAAATCAAGGATTCTAGTGATATTAAATAAAAATGAATGCTTTTATTTGCAGAAATAAATAGAGAATAGATTTCAGAAATATAAACAAGAATTGGTAATTGTAGAAGTGATTTGAACATGTTTATATAGTTGTAGAATAGTTACAATCTTTCATGAAGAGTTTCAATCAAAAGTTGTGTCCGTATCTATTGAATCGAGGGACATTCCTCTTCATGAAACAATCGCAACTCTTCAGAAAACTAGCCGTTATGTTCAGGTCGGTCGACCGAAAAAACTGGCCGGTCAGCTGAGTTTAAAATCGTACACAAAACAGAGAGTATCTGTGCACTTGACACAGGGTCGGTCGACCGAATATCCTGGTCGGTCAGCCGACCTGTTGTTAAACAAAAACAGTAGTAGCTCATTTGCTTAGAGTACTTGCCTTCCAAACTAGTGACCCTGGTTCGATCCTCGCTCCATGCATTTTTTTGTAAACTTGATTTTGATTAAAATATGCAAGCAAGTTTATTTGAATGTGAATGATGATTCTTGAGGAAAGATTTTAACAAAGCACTAAACTAGACTCTATATACATATTTGATGACTCTTGTTAAAATATATAACTATACAAACCATATATTGAGCCGATGAGCCTGGATGTTACGTAGTCGTAGAATCGTGAATTGTTGTGTATTGTTAGCAATCAAAACCTACGATCCAACAGCAACTGCATAGATGCATAAGCTATTACTTTACTTCTTTGCAACAACAGGCTCCTAACCTCAAATCTGAAGCATTTTTATAAAAGATTATATCTTCATTCCCTTCAACTATAAGTAAAAATATAGCAATCATCAACCAAATCTTCAACTCTTGGAATGTCATCTCATAATCCATAGTCCACACATATTTCTTCTAAGTAAGTCTTATCATCAGTGTTGATAATTGGGATAAATACTTAATGAATATCCAGTAGTAGCCTACGAATTCTAAGAAACTCTGAACCTTTGTAAGAGTCATGGATTCATCCATCCATTCACCAAGCCTCTTCCCAAAATGGTATGGCCTAAGAAATCAACTTCCCTTCTATATAAATGACACTTAGAAAATTTCGCCTTTAACTTAAGTTGCCTCAAAGTTTCCAACACATGCCTTGGGTGAACCTTATGCTCTTTCTTATCTTTTAAGTATACAGGAAATGTCATCTATGAACAATGAAAAATAAATATAAACCTTATTTTAGCACTTTGTAATAGTATTTTATGTTTGAACTCTTTATAATTAATTCTAGGTATATTATCTTTGCGATATATTTTGGGGGTATACTTATACCATATTTAAGTATATTTTAGTAATAAATTTGAATATAAAATCTTTGGAAAAGAAATGATAAATTTATTAAAAGAGAAAAGTGGTTTATAGTAACATATGTTTTAATAGCAAGTGTTTTAATCTCCATATATATAATTTTAAGTGTACTATCTTTGCGAATAAATTTGTATCCATACTTATCATTAATAAAATTACTTTAAAGTATGAAAAGAGTTTGTAAAAATGATTGCCAGTCCATATTAAAGATATATATGTTTGGTAACATAAGTTTTAATAGCATTTTTTCCTTGTAAAATAAATGGTTTATAAATTTAGATGATGTTTAGGGAAATTTTAGATATACTCTTATTTAGGACCAACTAGTAAACTTCTCTATATGATGGGTGTCTAACAATAGTACTGTCTTGGCTTGAGGTTAGATATGCAGTATTCTCACATCCTTGACTATTGGTCTGGCCAGTTCAATAGATAAGTCATAATATTGACCCGTAAATTTGAGTATTATGCATAAGTGTTTAAAAAGTAAGTAAAACATCGTATGGATAAATGAAAGTGATTATAGATGTTTACTTTTTAAGGCATACCAAATAGTTGATTTTTCAACTATCGAACATGATCTTAGCTTAGGAAATATATAAAAGAGATTCGAAGTTTATATGATAGGGGTATCCTCCGTGAGGCTTTACTATACGTATAAACTCGTCTTTCCCTTCAAGGGTGTGTTTATTTTCCAAAGAACCAGTATTATGTTGAGTAGAAATTCACTATAGAACTATTTTGAAGAGTCTAGAGTCAGGTAAGCATATATAGGTATACTTAAAAAAATCCACTTCAAAACCTGAAAATATGTTAGGCCAAATAAAGATACCTTAAAAGATCCATGGGGAAGATTTTGTTCGAGATGTTGACCTATTGTATTGCCATTCTGGAGGACGATTTCGAAGTATAGTGCAGGGTTAACATCCTTATGATTTGTTATGTTTGCTAGATCTATTGTATTGCCTACCTTGAGGGTGATTCCAAAGGAGAGGGCATGATTAGCATTCCTATGCCTTTTCTGGAAAGTCAATTTAAAAATAACCCTTGACTTAGGGAATGACTAAAACTAAGGCAAAGGGGATGGCGAGTTATATGGATCACTATCATTATGGTATGTCATATCTTTTCTAGAGTGGATTTTGTTTGTATGCGCATATATGATATATTTTACATTAGTGGGAATTAGTGAGGAGGGCCTCGTAGCCAAGTCCGATTATTTTGTAGGACTCGAGTTTGAAATAATAATTTTCCAGGACAAAGACACAAATATGGTTGAATTTCGGTTCATTCTCAAATCCAAACGCCTCGCTTTTTTTAGAAATCGATCGAGCGCGATTTTTTCACATCGATCAAGCATGGTTTTCATCAATCGATTAGGTAGATGCATTATTTGATAATCGATCAAGCGCGATTTTCCTAAATCGACAAGGGAGGCGCGTTTATCCCAAATTGATCAGGCGATTTTCCCAAATCGAATTAGGTGCATTTGAGATTTCATATCACGTCGGAAGAAAGCTTCGATTGCTGTTTATGATTTTGTTCTTAGATTTATTTAGTTCTACCTATGGATCTGAAACTCAAAGTTCAAGCAATCAGTTAATGGATCATGGTGGTCAAAGTTATTGTTTTTTAATTTTGTTGATTTTAAGGATCTGTTTTCTTTGTTTGCGATAAAAATTCGTCATTTCTGTTTTTATTTTATGCTGTTTGCTGACAAATTATTGTCTCTAAGGAACTTTCTGATGATATTAAGCATATTTGTGCTGTTCTTGCTAAATGTGACAACTAATTGTTGATTTCTTGTTTAGTTCTGACAATGCTTTTTGGAAGAACATAAAATCATAAACGGAAGGAGGGCTTGAAGTAACGGATTGAAGGGCTAACGTAACATGTATAAAATTTTATCCTTCAAAATAATTATTTTAAAGCCGTGTCCCACAAAATTATTATTTAATGAAAGAAGGCTCTTGCAGTAAAATTCCCCTTTACATTATGTATGATTGATGTGGTCCGGTTTGGTAACATCCGAGAGTAGCCTAACTTACGTAGTTATCAGGTATATCTACTCTTAATATATATCATGCATTCGATAGGGAGGCCTTTGCCCTTTTCATGTTGGAAAGATTTCACAAAGTACTATAGCTCTTTCAAGGGAATCCATTTACCGAAAGTAGACATTACGAATTTGGATGTATACCTAAATACTATTGTATGTAAGATGAAAGCGTCATAACTATTTTATGTTTTTTTTTTTCACATATCAAACACTGTTTATGTATCACTCACATTTAGTTATAAAAATAAAATGATTTTGGTTCTTATGAGGATAAGGCCCGTTTCGTTATGCAGCATGGTTTCATAATGTACTATTATATGTTTACACATATATCTTGAGTTTATTATACCAAATCCTATCTGATTCAAAGATTTATTTTCCCTTAAACTCTCAGTTAAACATATGAGTAGGTCGAGAAGAGCAAGATATGTTTTACGCGTTTTGGAGCTGATGGATAACGAGCATGAGGCTTCCATAGATATCAACTATTTTGTTTTCTGCTGCACTATTAGTATATAGTATTTGTCAATGTAAGGATATGCTATTGTTACTGTCTAGAATGAAGGTTGGTATATGTTCGTAACTCAGGTAAACCCTTATTTAAAGAATACCCATATGCATTACATGTTGTTTATATTATATATGATCCTTTCATTGATAGATATTGTTGTTCTTCTTTTTATTATTTATTTTCTTATACCGCAACAATCTTTTTTCGAAAGCTTAGATGACTGGAACATGAATACCGTGGACATATTTAGTGTCATCTTTAGGAATCAAAAAGGCCGACTGTCATGAAAACCCTATCAAATCAAAAAAGAAAAAAAAAACGATGCCGGTGCACCGAAAACCATTTTTGAGGGGGTCTGATTGAAGAGAAAGACATAAAACGATGGGGGATCACCAAAATAACGAGGGCAATTATAGATCTCTTTTTTATAAAGCAACAACATTTTTTGGTACACTACATCGTGGTTTTATAAAAATTGGAAAATGCACATTTATTCAAAATTGGAGTCCCTTTAACAATGCCCTCAATGAAATGTAATATCACGAACAACACCAAATACTCTTTTTAATGAATATGACATCGACATTTATGGAAGAGTTAATACGCATAATATGTCAATGGATTAGAGTAATTTATATCTAGAACCAATAAGCAATTCATTGAAGAAGAAGTTTGGATGGCTATCAAGAGTTTGAATCGGATAAGTTAGATAACACTGATGGTTTCTCAATGATATTTTATCAAATTTTTTGGCACATAACTAAATGTGTTATAATGTGCCTTTTCGATAAAGTATATGATGGTAGCCTACAATTAGGTGGTGGATTTAACTTTGTTGATATAATTCTTATCCTAAAGAAAGTCTCGAGGATCTGAAAAATTCCGTCTCACTAGTTAACTTCTCTATTAAAATTATTACTAAAATGTTAGTTAACAGATCCAAAAGTAAAATGGACGTTTTAATTGACGGAACATAAAATGCATTCATACATGGTAGAAACACATGGACATAATTGTTACTGCCTAAAAATTTATTAACTACCGTGTTAAAAATAAAACCAAAGTGCACTTACCAAATTTGATTTTGCTAAAGCCTTTGATTTGATAGGTTTACACATTTTATTTGATACTCTAAAAGCCAGAAGTTTCACTGAAAAATAGATATGTTAGATTAATCTTTTTTAAAAACTAATGTCTCTTCCATTATAGTAAATGACGTTAAAGGTAATAAAATCTATACTAAAAGAAGTCTATGGTAAGGAGATCTTCTTTCCTTTTGTTTTTTCATATCGTCGCTGATGTCTTTAACAAAATTATTAATTTAGCAACAAATAACAATATTCTTCTTACAACGGGTGGAGGCATCACTTATAGAAGAATTTGTTCTCTCTAGTACGCTGATGACATCCTTTTATTTTGCTCACATCAACCGCAACCTAAAATAAATCTTTCACTGTTTTGAACTTTTATCTTGACTTAGTATTAATTTCAACAAAAGCTCGGTATTGATCCTTAATGGGATAGCTATAATGTTGAGTTGCAATGCGGCAAAATTCCCTATAAATTACCTTAGAATCCCTATTAAACCATCTAAAAAAAAGTGGCTAGACATTATAGGTAAGGTCAATAAAAGGTTACTGCACCGAAATGAAATTGTCTTTCTAGAGTAGGTAGAATTGTGCTAGTTAATTCAGTTTGGTTTAACCTATAATCTATTGGCTTCCTTTTTACCAATTCCTGACATAGGTAATTAGTAAAATTGATATAATTAGAAGGAATTTTTTTATGGAAGGGTGGAGGTGAGTGGTCGAGTTTAGGTTGTTTAGTAAGTTGGGAGCAAGTCTATAAAACTAAAAAACAAAAGGGTCAGATATCGTTACTTTTAAAAAATTGAACATCATTCCTTTGAAATACTAAGGGACGTGGAAATTCTTAGACAATATGAATGCAAATTGAAAGAAAACAGTAACCAATTTTTATCATAATGGTACCTTAATATTCATAAACCACACCATCAACGTATACTAGGCTATTTAATGTTTTTAAGTAGGGAAATAAATACATAATCAATTGAAGGGATAAAATGACATTTTGGAATGAGCCTTGGTTATTGTCGATCGCCTTGAAACTTGAATTTCCAGATCTCTATCTTATCTTAAGAAACAAAAATGATCTTGTCGTCGATCGTTTAAGACCGTATGAAAATTTCAAATGGAATCTAACTTTTACTAGTAATCTAACAGGAGCTTCATCAAGACAATACTGAACATGTATTATGACAAATGATGAATTAAATACGATTGAATTAATAAAATCTAAAATTAAGAATAACATTAACGATAATAAATGCTGCTTTGTACACTTTTGCTTGAAATGACTAAACATGTATTTTACGAATGTCATTACACACAATATATTATTTCTACACTAATAACTCTTTTAGAACTTCCTTCTCTCTTTCACCCTATGATTATTGGATCAATTACATGTTAAATTATCAATCCTTAAATATGTGTGTCTTGGATATTATAACATTATAACTAGTTGGTGTTTGTTGATATTCATGCACAGTATCAGAAGATATTTCAACTCCAGCTTTACACATCAGGGTTTGCTACAAACTTTTCACTCTATTCAGCTTAAATACATGCTCAGTTGGCCTCTCTAGCTACTGCATTTACAATGTCACTCATTTCCATGTATTTCCTCCATCTATTCGGTGACATATCCAAATCCTTGGTAGCGGTTTACCAGTGCAAGCTTCAATCTGTGAATAATTTGTGCATGATGGATACACGCTTGTAGGAAGCATTAACGAGGCAGACACATTTAGACTCTTCGATTCACAGAGTTGGTGTATGCTTCAACCAACGTTGCATCGTTTCAGCTCATTTCTTGCCGCTGCATCATTTTTTAGCATCTTCATTATCATTGCAACACCGTCATTTTTGACAAATGTCTAGCTGCCTTGTTGAATTTTGCACAAGCCTTTAGACTATAAGAATCAAATTATAGCTAACTCAGTTGTGTACTAGTTTATATTGAAGTATAGATGCATACAATATTCGTACTTGCACTCAGTAGATCATTCTTCAGATTATAATTTCAGCTAGTCCTCGTATTGCTTGTGCATTCATACTTGCACACAGAAGATCTTTCTCATATTGCATACAGCGGCTTCCTTGAGATATTTACATCTTCTTCATCCATAATGTAATATATAAGAAGCAATTCAAATCCAATTAACTAAAAAAATCTACCCCAATCTTCTGGTTCTAAGTACAAGCACCCAAAAACGTTAGTAAAACATTTGGTCTAATATCCCTAAAAAGTGTAGAGCGAATAATCAAGAACATAATTATTAGGCATTATTTATGCAAAGCTTTTAGTCTTTGATGCACAAATCAAGGTAGTTCTAATTCAGTATTTCAGATCAAATCAATAAAAAAAAAAATTAATGAAATGTGAAGAAGATAAAATAAAGGCAAAACAAGCACAAAAGATTTATATGCATACATATACTTTAAGATACTTGTATTGCTGGTTTATATAAGATTCTAGAAGTAGATACAATTACAATCTTGAAATTTAATGGAGATTGATAATGATAGTACTTCCACTTGAATAAATGGTAAAGAGTTCAAGTCATTTTTCACATGTGCTCTTGTATTTATAAACGTAGTAGGTTGAGTTTAGATGCTAGTACTTAAACTAGAGCGTTAATCTTGCGTTTTTCAGCAGGCTCTTAGTTGTAGCATAGAGTATCAATCTTCTTTGTTAACTCGTCTAGAAAATATCCTATCTGCAAGTCCAAAGTAAAAGGGGTAGAGTAAGTCACAATTGAAAGTTCCATGCATCGATACCGATTATGGACTTGACTACTCTACCTCTAGCTCTACGGTTAATAGTTGTTGCTTCAAGCGTTAAGCCCCTTTCATGTTCCTAAACCAAAAGTTCTTATATAAATCCGCTGAGAATGTTGAAATATGATGGATGGATCTTGATCTATTTATGGATAGGTACTCTTACTAAATTATCCTTCTTCTTTCTATTACAATCCTTCATGCTTGATCATATTTTAGCCTGACATCCATTCTCTCGTAGTTTTGAAGTCATATGTCATCAGCATTTGTGGAAAACCAAAGATAGCACATACTTTAAGAAAATATAATTATGTTTGCGTTCAATTTAAATCTATATGACATACATGGAAAATGGTATGATGTGCCATAAGGACACATGTTAATATTGATTAAATTATCTAATTAACCCCGTTTGAATTACTCCTATTTTTATTTTTATGTTATAAGATTAAAATAGATATTTGCAAATAATATTTTTGTCCTTTAGCATATAATTACCATATTAAGTTAACAAAACCCGACATATATTTAAACACTTTTAATTGTTATTGAGTAATTGAATATGCAAACTAATTATGACACTTGGCCTTCATCTTATGAAGCTGAAGTTAAGTAATCGTTATAACTTACTAGACATGTCTGACAGTCTAAGAAACCAATCGTAGCTAATTTGTTTGTACGTGTCATAAAGATGTCTCCATTATAGATTGTAAGCGGGTTTAATTTGGAAACGGTAGACGCTAATCTGGTTACATGGTCTAAATTCATTCCAATAGATAGTGACTATTCCTCTAAATATTGATCAATTACACTCCATTCATAAGCATTGAAACATGTATAAATGAACGTGTTCTAGTTCAATTTTTATAGAAGTATTAACTTTTAAGAAGTAGTCCAGTTCGATTTCATCTGTTTAAATGTGGTGATGGTGGCGGTGTTTGGTTCACTGGCAAGTTGTTCAAACTTTGTTAGCATAAGGTAGGTTCAAGTTAAAAATATTCATTATATCTCGACAAATAGCTCAGTAAAAGTAAAATCAAGTTGCAAAGGCATTACAACTTATAAACATTTGTGATTTTGTTAAAAAAAAAAAAAAAACCTAGGATTTTCCTCAACAATGAGGGAAATTCTTTCTCCTCATAGAAACCAGTCACATCTTTCATTTTCAAGACATCAAAGCAGGCCATTTGAAACTCACATCATAGAATCAAACAATGGAATCATCATAAATGATGACGGGTTTCGATTGGTCAGTCAAAATCATAAAAGAAACGTCAACCCAATCTGCTCGGTAATCAGAGAATGTCACGAATCAGTAATGGCGAAATGAAGAAGAAAGAAGGTCAGAATCAAACCTTCCTCCATTAGAATAATGGAAATCAATCGTTCCAATCTCATAAACCCGTAAAATTTTCTCTGAATAAAGAACAGGGCCAAAAATCATGAGCATACATTGTTTTTGAGCAATCTAAAAAACCAAAAGATGATGAATGCAACCTTGAAACTATTGCTTCCATCAAAATTAACAATAAGAAATATGGTTTGATAAAGGAAAACGTCTGCAAAAGAGCAATCGATTGCTGGAATGATTCGATCTTGGTTTATGTTGTGCGTACCAAACCATATTATATGTTTTTTAAAGCTTACATTCAGCGCGTGTGGAAGCCTGATGGAGAATTTTAAATATTTACCAGAGAAAATGGGTTTTTGCTTGTTAAATTTAAGGAGTTTCAAGATTGCAATTCAATCATTCAGAATGGACCATACTTCTATAATGGAAAGCTCGTCATAATGAGAAGATGGTCTGAGTCCCTGAAAATTGATAGAGATCTCCTCAGTACGATGCCGATATGGGTTAAATTACCCAATGTCAATCCCAAATTATGGGATCGTGGAGCTTTTAGCATGATGGCCAGCATGATTGGAAAACCCATAAAAGTGGACGCAGCTACAAACTTGAAAACGAGATTGAATTATGCTCGTCTTCTGATGGAGGTATCTGCAGATGATGAACTTCCTCAGGAAATCAATCTTACACTATACAATAGAGAAAACATTACCTAAAAATTGAATATGAATGGGTTCCACTGAAGTATAGTATGTGTAAATGTTTCGGACACATTAGAGAACAATGTATCTCAAAATAAAAGTGGATACCCAAAGCCCATAATCAAAACAAAGAAATAGCTGCAGTTCAAGAAAATGATTCAGATGCGATATTTCAAGAATTGAATCTCAATGAAGAGACACCAAATCAATCAAGAATTCAAAAGAATAAGGATCGAATCAGGCATAAAGGTATCATCTTCAATCAAGAACCAACATCAAATTCGCTCACAAATCAAGATGACCAGATCCTTGCTTCGGAAGTTCATCATTCAGAAGGTTTGAAAGAGAATTCAAAAGATATATCACAACACTGCTCAAAAGAGGGAATCGGCAATGAAAAGGTTACTCTGAAATCCCTCCCATTTCAGAGTTATGTTTAATTACAAACAATCACGGTACAGTTATAAACAAAATCCCTCATCTAAGACGCAGTCGGAGTCAGGAAAATAATATGGAGAGTGAACCTCCATCAATTAATGCAGCAGATGTTGAGGACAATGTTGGCATCCACTCAACTTTGCATCGCAATGCTAAGGAATTTGACATCTCTCTTATCCAAATCCCAGATAGCACTATCGCATCAACACTACAAGAAAAAGGCAGAATACCGACAGCCAAGACCGACGGCTTCCGACGGCCATTTTCCGACGGCTTTCGACGGGCCGTCGGCGGCCGTCGGAAGCCGTCGCAAATTTGCGATTATACCAGCCAGCCGAGCCCTTTCTTCCTCCTCCATTTCATACGAAAAAAACCCAAAAAACCCCCCAAATTCAACCCCTAAGCTTCCAATCCCTAATTTTTAGCTTCCGGATCTTCCAACGCACTCTAATCAAGCTTCAGTACTCTTAATCTCAGGTATAATCTCTTATTTTTATGAAAAATTCAGTTTTTACCCTAATTATAGATTTGCATAAATTGATAAATTAGGGCGAATTAATGATTGCAATTGTTTCCACTAGCGTAATAACGGTTTATAGCATCACATGGTATACCAATTTCATCTTTTATCGTGAAATTGTGATAAACACGTATAATTTGTGCATGTTCATGTATATGTATTTTGTTGTGTATGCCTTGATTCGACGATTGTATACGTTATTTGGAATAAGATAAAATGATTGAATGAACTAGGAGTATTATATTGTGCACGTTTTTACTTATGACACAAAAAAAATGCATTACTCTAAATTATAATTGTGTGTATTGAAAAATGACAAAATGTTAAACCAGCCCTAAGTTGATGCGTAATACGTCGAATAAATGTGTGAAATTAATATATAAATGTGAACAGTGAGTAAAACTGTATTTTTGAGTAAAATGCGCGCATGTTAACCGACAAATGTCCCTTAGAGAGTTTTTGGCCCCGTCTGACGAGTGTTGTACATGATCGTTGTATAAATAGTCGTTTTTTTCGAAAAACGACCATTTATATTCATCTGGTACAATGTTTGTCGGATTTGTCCCTGTATTGGACAAGTTATGAACACAGTAAGAATTTACATTTTGTATACTACTTCGTCTCAAACGGTTCATAAAATTTCGCCCTAACTTTTCTTTTTTGTTTCCTGCGTACACGCATTTGTGTACAATGCAGGGAACAAAAGGGAAATGCTGCCGAAATTTTATTGAATCGTTTGGGACGAAGTAATATACGAAATGTAAATGCTTACTGTGTTTGTAATGGGAGGTAGGATGTCTGACCAATGAAAAAAAATTATATATTTTTAATCGTTACGTACGTTAAAAAATGAAATGTGCCCTATTTGAAAATATTTTTAAATTTGTGAAGTTGTTCTTTAAATTCAAAATATTATACGAACATGAAAATAATCTTTTTCGAATGTGTATTCTTCAAAATAAATATTAAATTTTGAACTTCTCATTTTGTCAAATAGGAAAAATGATTGATTATTTTGTTGATCGAAGGAGATGGATGTACCAAAGAAAAGGAATGAGGGGCTCAATAAAAGAAGATTTTTATAACGGTATAAACGTGTTTGTTGAATTCGCCTTAAGTAATAACGGAAACGATCCAGAAATTCGTTGTCCGTGTAGTAGGTGTAGACATTTGAAGTTTTTGTTACCAGATATTGTGAAAGTTCATTTGTGCCAACACGGTTTCACACCCGAATATTATGTTTGGGATCGGCATGGAGAAGTTGTAGCAAATACTTCTGTAGAGTCTGAAAGTGTCGTTAACGAAATAGTTTCAACGACCCGTATAGAAAATATGGTCGAAGATGCAGCACGATCAATGTTTCCTATGGTTGAAGTTGACGACGATGATGTAAATGTTGAAGAACCAAATATTGAAGCTAAGAAAATTTATGATTTACTAGATGCAGCTAAAAAACCTATTTGGGATGGTTGTAAAAGCGGCACGCAGCTGTCAGTAATCGCAGAATACATTGCGATGAAGTCAAAATACAACATCACTGAAGCTGGGTTTACGGCTGTTGTACAAGCTGCAAAAAGACATATGCCGCCCGATAATCTAATGTGTGAAAATCACTACGAAGTTAAAAAACTTATGTCGGCTTTTGGTTTACCGTATCAGAAAATAGATACATGTTTAAAAGGATGCATGTTGTTTTGGAAAGAAGACGCAAACCTTAGAAATTGTAAAGTTTGTAACCAGGAGAGATACAAACCAAGAAAAAAGAAGGGTAAGGAAGTTCCGTACAAGCGTATGCACTACTTACCCATAACTCCAAGACTTCAAAGATTATACGCATCTTCTGTAACTGCGTCTAATATGAGGTGGCATAGCGTGAGAACGGAGGAAGAGGGTACGTTGACACATCCGGCCGATGGAGAAGCATGGAAGCATTTCGATAAAACGTATCCAAATTTTGCAGCGGAGAGTCGAAATGTTAGATTAGGATTATGTACGGACGGTTTTTCTCCATTTTCTCAATTTGGTTCTAAATATTCATCCTGGCCCATTATCGTCACACCGTATAATTTACCTCCATGGATGTGCATGAAAACGCAATATATGTTTCTTACTGTTGTCGTTCCTGGCCCCGACGATCCGACACAAGGAATCGATGTATATTTACAACCGTTGATTGAGGAGTTAAAAATACTGTGGAACGAAGGAGTAGAAACATACGATGTGTCAAAGAAGAAAAATTTTCGTATGTTTGCTTCTTTGTTGTGGACTATAAGTGATTTTCCTGCCTATGCAATGCTTTCGGGATGGAGTACTGCCGGTCGTCTAGCATGTCCATATTGCATGGATGAAACACGAGCGTTTTCTTTACCTCATGGTAAGAAAATTTCATGGTTTGACTGTCATCGATATTTTCTCCATGTAAATCATCCCTTCAGAGGAGACAAGAAAAACTTTTTAGCTAATAGAGTAGAAAATAGACAACCACCGACGATATGGTCAAGCGAAGACATATATGAACTTGTTAAGGACTATCCAAAGATATATGAAACGGGGGAGCAAACAGAAATTGAAGGCAAACAGAAACAGCAAAGAGTGGTCAAGACATATCCAATATATTTCGTCAATGGATACAAATTTAACACTAAAGAATACGGTGCAGAAAAATTAACAAATAATACTGGTGTATTTGTTAAAGGTAGTGACGATCCAGAAAACCATTTAAATGATTTTTATGGCGTTCTAACACAAATTTTGCAACTGACATATTTCTCAAGACCCGCGGAGGAGGTGTTTCTATTTAGATATGATATTAGTAATTGTTTTAGTTGTCAAATTATTATGAAATAAGATATGATATTATTAATTTGTCAATGCAGGAGATGTTTATGGAGCAGCGACAGAAACTCCTTTCTGATACGGGTCGAGAGCAGCTGACGACCGATGAAGAGGACATTATTTTTGAGTCCGTTATGAGTCCACCAGAGCATGGTCGACGATACGGATTTGGCAATTTAGCGGTAAATAATTTAATTTTTCTTAAAATACTTAAAATATGATATTCTTACCTTTTCAAAACAATAAACTTTGATTTTATTTATTTTTCAATTATTGCAGTCCAGTAGTCAGAGTAGGAGACGGCGGAGTAGACCTCAGAGCGAGCTAGCAAGTATAGAAGAATTACAGACTAGAGTTCAGCAGTTGGAGGAGCAGAACCGCCAACAGGCCATGCAGACGGCACAGTTATTTGAGTACATGCAGCAGTTTGGTGGCCGCTTCCCTTCATCGGCTGGCTCTGGATCTGGGGCAGATTGATTCATTGCTTTCTAATTCGTTCGTGCAGGTATGTTTAGTTTTAGTTTACAATGATTTGGTAGAAGGAACAATTAATTGTTGATATGTATAATTATGTATAATACACTTGGTTCTGTAGCTGTATCAGGATATGCATGATTAGAACAGTTATTGTTAGTATTATTGTTAATGTTGGAATGTTATGTATATTTTGTATTTTATTTTTATTCTAATTTAGTTTATTTCTGTGTCTATTGAATATTTTGGAGTATTGGTTTGCATGTTTGGTTGGATTATTGTTTATTTGATTGTGCAGTATTGATATTGTAGTGTTTGGAAGAGAAATGTGGTTGGAAGGCTCTATTTGCAGCAGATTTTAAAAAAAAACAACAGGTTTCCGACGGCTTCCGACGGCTCTCGACGGCTTATTGGTCGAAATTTTCCGGCGGTTTCCGACGGGTTCCGACGGCTTATTGGCCTGATTTCCGACGGTTTCCGACGGTTTCCGACGGCCGTCGGAAGCCGTCGGAAACCGCCGGAAACCGCCGGAAACCGTCGATAATGTATACGGCATCACCCGTCGGTAGCCGTCGGAAATACTGCTCCCCGACGCCTTCATTTCCGACGGCTTTTTCCGACGGCCGCCGACGGCTTCCGACGGCCGCCGACGGTTTTCAGCCGTCGGAAATCCCCCCTCCCCTTGTAGTGCAACTTCTGACAATGTTATGGAGGAATCTGAAAAGCAATTTAATATATCAGAATTACATATTCCCAAGACTAAAGCAATTGGCAAATATAAGAGCGAAAATAAAGAGAAGTAGGCTTCTAGGCAAAAATACATATCAGTCAATCCAGATTCGAATGAAATGACCACAAGACTTAAAGCTAAAAGCTCTGAGAAAAAGAAGAAGGGTAAGGGTAGCAGTGTATCAGGTTCAATCTGAAACCCTTCTTGGTTCTTATATTTTTATATATACTTTTAACATTTTTTATTATATCTATCATTGCCTGGAGTGTCAAGGGTATGAATTCCCCTGCAAAACAAACTGATATTATAAATATGGTTAGAATTTATAAACCATCATTGTTTGTCCTCATTGAAAATAAGATGGATGATTCAAATATTGAGAAATTATGTTTTAAACTCTCCAATAATTGGAAATCCATTAACAATAATGACTGTGGTAGTAAAGGTAGAATTTTAGTCATTTGGAACTCTAATGTTTGGGATATGGTTAGCTACAATAAGGACATTCAATTTATTGATTGCAATTTTAGAAACGTTGGTGGTTTCTCGTTACAAATCACTAATATCTATGGTAGTAATTTCGAAAATGAAAGAAATAGTTTATGGTACAGATTAAAAGCACTTAGTCAAAGTTATGATTTTCCTTGGAATATTTTGGAAGATTTTAATATTGTTTTTCATGCAAATGAAAAATATGGTGGTAATAAAATCCCCCACAGTGAGCTAGAAAAAATTAATAAATTTTTACTTAAATCTGGACTTATAGAACCTAATATGAGAGGTAATAAATACACTTGAAAATCTGGTAAGGAAAAGAATATACATTGCAAGCTTGACAGTGTTAATTAATAAAAAAAATTGTGATGCTTTTCCAGATTTCAGTTGTTGCTTTATTGAGCAAAATACTAGCGATCATACCCCTTTACTTATTAACTTTTTTCATAATCAGATTAATGAAAACTTTAAAGCTGTTCCTTTTAGGTTTAAAAATGGATGGTTTACTAACAATGAATACAATGAGATAATTAAAGAATGTTTTAATTTTTCAAGTAATGGATCTTATCAATTCCAGTTCAACGTGTTTTTAAAAAACACAAAAAATAGAATTAAAAACTAGAACAAGGCTAACTGAAATAAGAATGACATTTTAAATAAATTAAGAGAAGAAGGAAATTTTTTGCAAAAGCTTGCCGATGATAACCCTGGCAATACTAATATCACTGATAAATTCTTTTCTGACCAAGTAAAACTTTCTCACGAGCTTTATATCAACATAGTTAGTTATAAGCAAAAAAGCTAAAGTAGACTGGCTTACTATGAGATATGACTGCACCAAATTTTTTTATACTAAAATGAGTTACAGGAAACACATCAACAATATAGGAAAAATTATTGACAGTAGAGGTGTGTGCATAAATGTCTATGATAGGATTGTCAGTGAAGCTTTATATTTTTCAGACTCTAATGAATCTAATTTCCCTAATATTATATGTAAGAATGTGTTAAATGATAATGATGCAGAAATTTTATTAGCTGCTGTAAATTATGAAGAAATTAAATCAATTATTTTTAGTGCTGGTGATAATAAAAGTCCTGGTCCAGATGGTTTCAATGCAAAAAAATTCAAAACTCACTGGGAAAACATCAAGGAACGGATTTTTAAAGTTGTCAATGAATTCATGGATCAAGGAAAGTTGCTTAAAAGTTTTAATCATACATTTATTACCTTAATTCCAAAAACAAAAATCCAACTTATTGGGGATTACAGACCAATATCTTGTTGTAAGTTTGTTTATAAAATCACTGCTACCATTTTAAGTAATAGAATTAAACTGTTTCTTCCCTTTTTAATCTCAGAAAATCAATGTGCTTATATTCCTGCAGATTAATTTATGAAAACTCTTTGTTAGCACATGAAATGGTCAAGAATTTCAATAATAAAAAAAGTGATAAAATGTGTCTTAAAGTTGACCTTCAGAAAGCCTATGATAAAGTAAACAGAAATTTTATAATTCATATCATGAAATGCATGAGATTTCCTACTAAATTTTGCAAGTTATTTTTTGAGTGTATTAATACACCCACCTTCTCTATCTTATTTCAAGGTAAGGCTGAGGGTTTCATCAAGAGTAGCATGGGTATTAGACAGGGAGATCTACTTTCTCCCTATCTTTTTACTTTGGCCATGGAATATTTTTCTGTTCTTATTAATATAGAAACAATCAAAAACAACACTTCTCCAATAAACAAGTTCAACCATCCATTACTCACCTGATTTATGCTGATGATCTTATGCTGTTCTCTAAAGCTAATAAAGATAATGCAGAGGCTATCAGTCAGGTTTTGGAGAATATGTTCAAATATGATGGTCTTAAAATTAATGAATTTAAAACAAAAGGCATATTTCAGCAAGCATTGCGGGTATAAAAAAGAGGTTTTGAATGTTCTTAAAGTGGGTGAAGGTAATCTTCCTATCGAATACTCAGTTCTCCCTTTATCTGTCGATCAGATTAAAGACAATGATTACTCTAATCTGATAGACAAAATTCAAAGCAGAATGGAGACTTGGTCATGCAAACTTCTATCTATTGCTGGTAGAATTGAGTTAATAAAGACTATTGTTTATGCCATTATTCTATGCTGATTTCAAACACACCATATCCCTGTTGCTACAATTGAAAAAATTGAAAGTAGATGTGCTGACTTTCTATGGAGAGGTAAATACCATAAAATTAGTTGGGACAAAGCATGCAAACCCAAAAAAGAGGGAGGTCTTGGTATTAGAAATTTGAATGATCTTAGTTTAACTTGTCAATTAAAACTCATTTGGAGATTTGTAAGTGGTGATTCATTATGGAAAAAATGGACGACATGCAAATATCTCAAAAATGGCAACTTTTGGACCACTTTACCAAAAAATAATCAATCCAATGCTTGGAATAAAATTTTAAAATTCAGAGATTCAGGAAAATCTTTAATTCAAAGAAAATTTAAAGCTAGTAATGAAACTAGTCTTTGGTTTGACCCTTGGTTTCAAAATGATTCTTTTATAAATAGGGTTGGATGGGATAATCATGTTATTTGTGGTGAAGCTAATGTTGATGTAAATGCTATTATTAAAAATAATCACTGGCAACCTCACCTGCATCCAATTAGTAATCCTCATAAAAAATTTATTACCAATATCCCCTTAGATCCTGATGCATAGTGTGATTACTGGGAATGGTTGCTAGCAGTAAAGGTAAGTTTTCTTTCAAGAAAACTTGGTAGCATATTAAAAACAAACAACCTATTGTTGATTGGCATAAATGCATATGGAACAAGGTGAATAATCCTACGATGGCTATCTGCACATATTTTGCTATTAAAAAAAGATTGCCAACTTTGGATATAATCAATAAACGGGGGAGAAATATTTTTTCACTTTGTTCCTTATGCAACTTAACAGATGAAGCTTTTACTCATTTATTCTTTGAATGCAGTTACAGTTATTTTATACTGAGCCAAGTCAGAGCTAAACTGAGCATGAACAATAAAAGAAGCATGGATCTAAATCAGATTATAATGGATATCAATAACCAATTCAGAAGCAAATCTCTCGAAAGAGATCTCGCGCACATATTATTGACCATTGCCGTTTATCATATATGGAAAGAGAAATAATCGTACTCATAACAAACCAAAGTTGTCCAAAGAGAAAAGATGGCTAATTATTGAGAAAGACAGCAGAATCATTCTTCAGAAATCTAAGAAAAAAGTTAGAGACCAAACCAAATTTGGTTTCCTTGTGGATTTTTGGAGCAAAGAGGCCGGTAGTAAGCACATCGAACATTATCTCCACAATCTGAAGGCTTATCAAACTGATTCAAGCATTCATCAGCAACTCAATCGTGTCAACAAAGAGCTTCTAACTATCAATCATCCTGAAGATGGTGATAATAACTACAGATCTACAGATCTGAGTCGCGATGACATCAGATCTGTAAATCTAAGCTTTTCGAACCAAAACCCAGACTTGAGAAACTACACTAGCCCAATCAAAGCCGACAGTAGTATGAGAAGCAAGTTTAACCAATGTCTTTCATACTGAGAAAGGGGAGAAAGCGGTAGAAAAGAGAAGACGAAGGAGATCTGATGTCTCGCTTTTGAGAATATCTCGTCGTCATTTTGTCTAGCTTTGTTTGATAAGAAGAGTTTTTCGGCAACCCTAATTGTGTTAGGGTTTTGTTTTAGCGTATCGGGTTTTGCCTTTTGATTTACCCGTTTACATGCATTTAAGGCTGGGCCCTTTAACTTCTTTCAAAAAAATGGTAGGTTCAAGTTTGTAGGTGACCAAATGAATGGTTCTTCGATTTTTTAATCCAAGTATAAACTTCTAATTGTTTTTAGCAAAGTTCAAGATTTCGATCGGCGTGTTAGAATTCCAACGACAACGTGCTAGAATTTGCTCAAATACTCGGTTTGGTCAAGATGGTAATAAACCTTGTATAGAACGAAATTGGAAATAAAAAGCAAGTATCAAAGATAAAAATTAAAGCTGTGTAAAAGAGAAATTCAAAACTCAAAGAAGTAAATTGAACAAAAATATTGAAGAACCTGAGACAACCAAGTGTAGGGGCTGCTTCAATAATTAGGGCCTTCTCATGTATCGATTTCAATTTATTTGACCGTCACTATTCAAAAGTAGTTTTACTTTGGGCTTACGAAATTTGAGTTAAGGCTTAAATAGGAAGTAATATTGTAGTGTTGTGCATAATATGTTTGTGTTATATTTGTTGATTGGGCTTTACATTTGGCAAGTTTATTAGGCTTCAGGGCTTGGTAGATTTATAGATGTTTGGAATATTCAGACGATAAAGATGTATATTGATTGGGCTTGGCATGTAAATAGGTTTTATTTGGAATGCAAGTTTATCGTATTAAAGAATTTTTATAGATAAAAATAATGAAATTTGAAACTAAAAATAAAATGGAATTTTCAAAACATAATCGAAACTTCAAAAAGTTTAGACGATCAAAATGGAATCGAAAACCATGATTTTTAACAGGGTTGTAAAAATCGTTAGACGAACGCTTGGCAGTTAGAACAGATTAGAGATTAATCGTTTAGGTGAGTATTAATTGGTGATTAATCGGAGTTAGGAATATTGGATAACTCGTAGCTTTGGACAATGTTTTAGTACTTTGTTTAATGTCGATTGATATAAGTTAGAATTTTGAAATTTTGAATTTGCGTAGTAGCAACCAATGAGGCAAAGTATCTAAAACTAGCACATTGATACTTATATTTGATATTGAAGCTTAAATATGTCAAACCAATGTCTAAATACATTTTTTGACTCATAAAAAAGACAGTAAGCCTTGTCTAGATGGATCTAGACAAATCCTAGGCAGTAAGCCTAGCCAAGCGTTTAGATCGGACCTAGGCGGAGACCTAGAATGATTTTAACGAGAGTGGGTTTCAGGGTGTTGCAACTAAAACCACAGGCTGGGCGTAAATGTATACATCAAGGTTCAAGATTTCGCCTGGCACGACGGAAATCCGGTCATCCTAGTCCGGTTCCGACGTCGACCGAAACGAAATCTGTACAAAAACCCGGTTTCAGCAAGAGCAGATGAATATCGTGAAGATATTGAAGCAAAAGAAGGAACTTGTTACCTATTTCAGATATGAACGATGATTTATACGTCATTTTGATTTCTTCGCGCTCATTTTAATTTTTAGGGCACAGCCGAAATAAAGACGAGAAGAAGAAAGAAACGCTGGATTTAAGCTGGACAGTGGAAGCCTGTCTAGTTCAATTTCTTTAGCTTGGGCAAGGCTTTGGTTGGATTTACACTGGATTTAATATATAACTTTGTTTTTCGTTTTTATTTATATGCAATTTAAATTGATTGTAACATAATTTGTCAAATACATATGATGCAGTAAAAAGTTTTTGTTGTTAAAATTGATATATTTTTAGTATTTTTTTTGTATGAGAAAAACAGTCGAAATTCGTAAACCGGAATTAAAACAAAATTTTCAAAATTTCCGAAACATAACCGAAATTTCAATAATTTAAGTGACCGAAACGGAATTTAAAAACGAAACCTTGAACCTTGGTATACATGCATCATTACGAGTGTATGTTTAACTGAAGATAAAAGCAAATGCATATGCTCATAACAGGAACATATTAAGTGATCACGCTTGTGTAACCTTAAAACGATTCAACAAAACATTTGCAAGAAGAAATCGAGCATGATTTTTTTTTCAGTTTGTTTTTAGAAACGTGAACATGATTGTTATCCCGCTTTTTGGTAAAGCCGTGATACCAAAAGATCGATCGGAAACCGAAGATAGTTCGTCTCAAAGGTTGGTTATATATACATTGCTTCGCTATGGATATCGATGAATTTTGTCCGAGCCCGGATCAGGCTACAATTGGTAAGACATGACAAGTAAAGCCATGAAAGCCTGTGTTTCAAATTTCAGGTTAATCGAAGTTCGTATGAACGAGATATGATCGATGCAAGTTAGCTAAAGCACACAGTTCGTATCCATCGAATTGTTGAGGAGATGCCCATTTCGAATTGATGGGATTCGTATCCACCAGGTTCGAATCGATGAAGTTCGCATCGATCAACCCACACCGCTTCACATCCATCGATGCACCATCCATAAACCTTAGTTCGTATCGAGGCACTTGGTCGAATCCATCAGAGAACCTTGGTTCGTATCCATCGGTTGTTCTCATTTCGTATCCATCCACCTCCATCGATACGAAGTAGGTGAACTACGAACCAAAGCGAAGTACACGTCATTGGTGGATTCGAGCAATACAACGGTCATCGATACAAACGAGGCGAAACTCATGGAGTCGAAGCGGTCAACTCGGACGAAAGGCGGATCGATGCGAGATGTGCGCGCCACGTCGTCTCGAAGGCACGTGCATCCATCGATTCGAACGGATGGATTCGAAGTGGTCGAGTCGAAGTAAGCAGCCAACCGAAACATATCAACTTGTATCGATCATATCTCTCCCAAACCACTAGTTCAAATGCCACGAAATTTTCACAGAAGCTTGCATACATGTTAAAGAATGTCCACACTAAATTTCACCTCGATTGGATGATTTTCTGATCGATTCGAATGGAGTTCGTATCGATCCCAAAGTGGGCCCAAATTTTCTGAGGCCGGGCATGTGGGCCCCCTCACGTGCCAGAAGTGGTCTCCCGAATTTTCAGCGAAATATCAGCATCCTACGCCTATAAATAGAGCCCCAGAGCCTAAAGAAAAGAGACTTTTTGGTCATTCAACGTCCAGACTCCGCCGAATTCAATTCCACTCTTCAATAACGCTGTTGTAACCAAGTATCAGAGCTATAACTTGCTGTAATCCGCTGTAATTGACTGAAATCATCAAGTGAATCAGTAAAATCATAAGCTTCAGAGTGGACGTAGGCAAGATCGCCGAACCACTATAAACTTTGTGTTTTTGATTGTTATTGCTGAATTATTATGATTGCTATTACTTAGATCTGAGTTTTGTGTTGATTATTGCTGATTTGAGTTCATAAACGGGTGCTTTCACGATATCGGGTGTTTGCGATCAATTTTGACGCAAACAATGATATTTTTCTTCATTTATGCATAGGTGAAATTACTACAAAAAATTAACAATATATTTCATTGTTTGACCGTGAATAGAAAACAGTTTCTAATAAATAAGCAAAAGGTGATGCTGTTGGAATGAATATGAGTAGCTAACTTCTTGGAAATACGTAAGGTCAGATGAATAGAATACAATGAACCGTAGATTCATAGAGAACACGAAACGTTCGTTTTAACACGATATTCCAGTAGAACGCAAACTCCCAGAAAAACTCAAAAGTCTCTAACAATGAATGCAATAAACCATCTTTCCGTATTGGTCCATAGTTGCTCTGTGATTCTAAACACCTATATATAATTAACCACCCTTCACCTGAAAACCCATCATCCTCAAAACAAAATGGCTAGTAAAAGAATGAGCATGAAACTGGTGATAGATAGAAAAACAAAAAGAGTATTGTTCGCTGAAGCAAGAAAAGACGTAGTCGATTTCATATTTAGTTTGCTTGCAGTACCCCTAGGCACTGCCACCAAACTACTAACGAAAGAAAGCATGCCTGGCTCAATAGGTTCCATTTACAAAAGCATTGAGGAGTTGGACGTTAATTATTTCCAGTCAGACGACCAAAACAAGAAAAATATACTTCTTAATCCTAGCATTACAGTTTCTCCTGTGAAACATAATAATTTGTTGTTTGCATCAAACACAGCTGGATTGCCATGCAAATACTATCAGTGTACCGACTGCCGTAATAACTATTTTACGGATGTTTACAAAGGTAAATGTACAGGCTGCGGCGATTTCAAAATGAGTAAAGAGATAATGTTTACATCAGCACCATCTACAACCGAAAATGGGATAGTAAAACGCATGGTGGTGTATACTGTTCTGGATGATCTCTCTGTTCTTCCTATGTCAAGTGTATCAAACATGAAGATGCTGGAGAAGCTAAACATAAAGGATTTGGGTGAATTAGAAGAGTATACTGTCAACTTTGGAGCTGAAGAAGTTTGTTGTTTCTTCCTATATGAGTTGTAGAATATTTTTTCTTCTTTTTCATCTATCATCATTCTCTAATTCGTGTTTTTAATTGCATTTGCTGCTAGGGTTTGAAGATTTTGAAGGCTTCCTTGCAATCGAAGACGGTGCTGACAGATGTGTTTGTTAGATTGGAGGTCAAGTCTAAAGGATCATGAGCGCTGAGTTTTGTTATTTGCGTGAAGAAGTGAAAGGAAAACATGGTTTTCTGTGTTTTTGATGTTTTTGAAAAGGCAGTAAACAATAGAAGTTTACTGCACAATGTTTTTTAAATTACTTCAAAGCTCAAAATTAAAAAAGGTAGATCAAAGAAGATCCGAGGGATTAACTTTGCATCATTGCTGGATTTGCAGTAATGTTTTGATTGATCAGTTACCTACTGTATCTGTCATATATTCTTATCTTATGTTAAGTCATGTACAAGCAACTTTTTGCAATATGATGTGTATGCACTGGTTGGTTTGGTTTCATTTACACTGTCTGTATTATTTAAATTCTCAACCACCATCTTTTTTTCCTTTACTTGCGGTTCATTTTATCTTTAATTTAGAAATGAATTTTACATGTTGATTTGGGTTTTACTAGAAACTCTTTATTAAATGGTTTTTTTTTTCCTTTCGTTTTTTTTCCTTTTTCCATTTCTTCAAGAGTTTGGCCACTTGTATCAAGTTGGAAGATTATATATTTGAGTCTTGCTATAGCGGGTTTTGAATCAATCATTGCATAAAACGTAAACAGTTCCTAAGCAATAATTCTACTCTATCTCAAGATCACATACCTGAATCAATCCGGTTCTAACCCTACGATATCTCTACCTTCCTTAATTCCCCCCTGTAGCATGGTTCATTCCAACGAAGGAAAAAAAGAAATGGAATGGTAAAATTAACAATCATAGAGATAGATTGTTTATTGAACTCCCATAATCTATAAACTTTTCACAAAAAGTGGACATTTTCCTAAAAAAGAAACGAAAGTATATCAATTTCTTACATCGTTTTTCACCATTGTTTTCTATATGTCACTAAAATTATGGATCTTGCTATTACTAACATCTCTATCAAAGAAAAACATGAAGCATATACTTTCTCAACATGTTAACGACAAAATACTGGAAATTAGGTTTAAAGGTTTCTCACTCCACTTTGATTGGATTGTACATCTATGGTTTTCAACTTTATTAATCTAGGCCAAGTTTTACTTATATATCAAAATTAGGAAAGGGAAAATCAATTTAGATAAGGTGCGTCATCATTGAAATCGTGTTATTGTGAAAAAGGAGAACGAACTATGTATTTATTTCCCTTAGTAAATGAAGTTATTATTACAATTCTATCTTTTATACACACACATATAAAGTAGATGACACCACCTCTTTTAGATTAGATGATATTTATCACGTAAATGATACAAATTTTTAAAACATTAATCTAAAGTGACTATTACTGTACGTTCACCTAACTATCTAAAATTTCTCACTCCACTTTGATTTTGACGTTTGTAGTATATCGCTTTTTGAAGCTAGGTAGGACATATTCATAATGTGTGTCAACACGTGTGTGTGTATGTAAGGGCATATGTTAGCAATGATTGGTTTAAACTCAAAAACAATTATATATATATTTTTTGAAAATGATCCTTTTATATTTACATAATAGTTAACATGTGAAAATCAAAGACAATTAAGGTAATTTAACAACTTTAACATGTGCTCTTAGTGTATGTAGGAGAAGGATTTAACAACCCTCTCCATTCAGCCTCTAAACATAGTTCTTTAATTTCAATCACTCGTTCCGATTGAAATAATTATACTTTGTCTCTCTCATCACACCGTACAATTATTAAAATCAAAAAGAGTGGTTGAAATCAAGTGCTATGTTGAAGGCTAAATAGAAGGGGTTGTTGATCCTTCCCATAGACACACACATGTTTATAAGTTTTAAAAGTTGTAGAAAATTACAAATGTTAAAAATAATATTTTCTTATTATTGTAAATGTTTATAAGTTTAAAAATAAAATTACACTCTAAAGAGTCCGTCAACTCTTATGACACTGTCACTAAATGGGTGCATAACCCTTAATTATTTGAGATATAATTAGCTAGTATCACATGATTCATAATTATATAATAAAAATTATTTCGTAAAACTAAGGCTTAGTCTAAAATTTCAAAATAATTCTAGATACTTCAATATTTTCGAGTGCATCAATTTTGTTGTAAAAACAAATACCATATTATAATTTTATTTCATAACGAATATTCATAATATTCACATTGAAATATAACTATGTCTATTTTTTTGTTAACATCGAAAAATAGTCATTACTTTATAAATAGTGTTCAATATGTTTTACGAAAACAATTTTCGTAAATTGATGCAAACAATAAGCATTATATGGCATGCTCATACTATTTCAGCCATTACTATAATAGTGTACTAAATTCAAAGGTCCATCATTCACTTAATAGAGATTATTCATTTAATATACTACAACTAATTTACAACGGAGAGTTCTTTGATCGAATATCTTAAATTCAAAGAAATAAATCTCATGAAAAATAATTTTTTATATAAAAATACATTTCGGAATAGAAATCATACTTCTCATTCCAATGCTAAGTACCAATTATTATTACAATTCTCGTTTCCGATGTTTCTTTAAGAAGAAAAAGTGACTATTCACTCTTTTCATCTCGACTGCATTTCAAATCACATCTATTCTTGTACGCTCGTTTTTCTTTTCAAATGGCGAACCAGTCAAAAGAATACCTTTACTACAACATCATAACGAACTCTTTACAAAAGCATGCTCGATTGTCCTTAACATTTAAGGACATCAAAGGACATCAAATACGTTGCACCTTGCGTAAAATGTTCAAACTGACATTTCAACAATAGACTTCTTAGATTAATCTTGTAGTTTTGGTCTGATGTTACATTTAACACAGTATGATTTTACTGTAATCAACAAAATTGAATACTTCATCTTACGGTATGGTTTATTTGTTTGCTTCAAATGAACAAATTATACAGAAGTATCGTATATTACGAACTATGATCATTTATCATATGACAGCTATATGTGATAGTATATGGATCAAATATCCATATTCTTTTATTGTTTTTAAATTCAAAACTCATTAAATGCAATACACGGTCTTGACCAAATAAGCATGTCAACGACCAAATTTACGAATGTATTAAGTAGTTGTAAAATTAGACACTTGTGTCGGTATGAAAAATATTAAAATGTATAGGAAGTATTTAATAGTAAGTGTATATGTGTGTGTGTGTGTGTGTGTGTGTGTGTGTGTGTGTGTGTGTATGTATGTATGTATGTATTCTATTTTTATTTGGCAATCTTCAATCCGGTTCATTTGTATACCTTAATTGATAAACGTTTTACCAATCATATCAACTGCACAAATTTTATCAGTGTATGTCATAACACTATATAACACACGTTCTTACAATATTAGAAAGGTTAAATGTTAACATATCATTTTTCTAGCAAGGCTCCCACTAATTTTTTATGTTTCGTCAAATCCTAAAACGAAACATATAAGTCTTTCGACTTCACTGGTGGGTGTTTGGACTCGTCTGTCTTGGAATTCTGACCTTGACTTTTCTCAACAAGTCATTGTTCCATGGCCGATGGATAACTCATTATCGGTTGTATCATATACAACTCCTAACCCTTGATACCTTGCCCTAATTTCACTTCGATCCTTTGTTTTCCAAACAAATCGAAATGAAATTATTCATATTTACCTACCATATCGCGATGGCCTTAGTATAGTATATGTATTTTGAGTTTGTTCAACAAATGCATATAATTATCTTACCTCATCTATTTAATATATTAATAATATTGCACGTAACGTCTATAGCTTGATTATGCTCAATAACTAAGGTGTACGCAAGTAATTTATTAATATATATATATATATATATGGTAGAGGACAACATTATATTGAAGATTCATAATCTTCAATATATTATATTAAGTGATATCGACTTATGGATTAATGTATTTCTTATGAAATACCCTCATGATTCAAGCGTCGGACATATCTAAAATCATGGTATACGTAAATTTACGTTATGTATTTATTCTTAAGTCTATTTAGAGTTTCTTAATGTTCCACCTTTAATTTATACATTCATATTATACAAGTTTTATCATTATATAATTTTTATATTTTATATTACTTATATAATAGTCTTATATAAATATTATATTAATTAAATCTTATTTAATTAATTAACATTTTAATTAATTTTATATTATCTTAATATAACATTTATATTAAATATTTATCATATATTATAATCTTAATAGTATTACACATATATTATATACATGCGTTTATTATTTAATTATTTAACCTTTTAATTAATTTAACTTAATTTAACATTTTAATTAAATTTATATAGATTTTGAAATTCATTTATATACATACATGTAATATTATGTTATTTAACATTTTGGACAATATAACATATATTATAATATATAATACGTGTATATATTTATTAATTAATTAACTTATTTAATTAATATATTTTATTAACCTCGTTAATAAATTTTATAAATTTCAAAATCAATTTGCAACAATTTTCAAACATTTTGAAAATTTTATTATATTATAATAACATTGGTAACATGGATATATATTATTATAGATTTATCTATTAAATTTAAAATCTTAAATTTTTAATTTTCAAAAATTTGCTCAAGGCGCAATTCAAATTATGTCTTTTCTATCAAGGGAAAACTTTAGGCTCGCATATCTATTCAGGCTGAACCGATAGCCAGTTTGAGCAGAGTGCATGATTACCCAAACTCAATTCTTCAATACTATCTTTTTAGACACCCTACTATCTAGTTGTGAGATCAATAATTACCTTAACATGACTAATTTATACCACATAGGCTATTATACTCTGATACTATTGTTGAAACTAGACCAGCTCACGACGGAAGTAATGGGTGGATTTCAAATTTTTTACCATTTTGGATCTTCATTGAGCCTATGAAGTTAAATTTATTTAGAACATTTCTATATATATTTTAAATAAAACCTTTATTTTATTTAAATTTATAATATATATTTTTATTATGTAGTTAATATTTCTTATATATATATATACGTGTATCATATCTATATGCATATGCATATGCATATAGATATAGATATACATATACATACATATATATTTATGCGTGTGCATGTTTAAAATAGTGATCCATGCAAGGAATAACATGCCTGTATAGAAGTATTGAGATTTACACTACAACAGACATGTTAGCTCATCTACCATACGGATATATTGTTCAAATGTACGTTTATATATTTTGTTTCATATGTATAAAATATTGCAAAAATATATGTATATATATGTGTGTGTGTTTTATTTTTAAATTATTTTATGGAAATACACATACATATATAGACATATATGAAACTTCTAACACATACACAGATACATACATACATACATATATGTATGTATGTATGTATGTATGTTTGTATATTAAATAATTTAAAATTATATTGAAATTTGTTTTTTTGGAAATTCAAAATCATTATTAATCATTTTATTCAACGTATATAATATATATAAGTATATATTAACATCTTGTAAAATTAATAGTATATATACCTAAATAATATATGTGTGTGTGTGTGTGTGCGTGCATGAATATACTCAAGAGAACCCAACAGACCGGTAAACTCCTCAGAGGACTTAAGTTGTATCTATCTGCTTCAACTCATGACATCTATAACACCTGGGTACTATTTGTTATGAGATATTTGTCCGAGGCAGGGCTCAAACTTGGATCTTATATAGCTCACGGCGAATGTTTTTTTTTCATTTCAAAAGTATATTAATAGATATTTCCGTACAAAAATATAATATAAAAGAGTGAAATAATATTTTTAATGTCAAATTTAAATATTTCAGTAAAAGTCTCGAAGATATTATGGTATTTAAACATTTTATATGTATTTTATAATTTAAAATCAATTTAGTAATTTCATTTCTTATTTAAAATATTATATTGAATAAAAATTTAATTTATTGTCTCTTCTTTTCTTCTAAAAGTTATATTAGATGTAACTTTAAATTTATGAAATATAAAACATATTTTATAACGTATATATATATATATATTAATATTATTTATTTATAGAATTAAGTGATTTAAATAATAAATATAATATGAAAACGATTTTAGTTCTTCTAAAAATATTTGAAGTATAATATTATTTATATGAAAATTTCAAAACAATTTTTCATGTTGTGTATGATTTAACGTTTAAATTATAAATTTTATACAAATTAAATAATGAGTGTCCTAAATTAATTTAAATTAAAAAACATCTTTTTTTGAGCAATATATGAATGATTATGTCACGATTTTTAGTTTGTAAAAGTATATATATCCATTCAACCATTTAGAATATGATAATATATTAATATAAGAGAATCATCATCTAACTAATAAATCAACACACATGATATATATATATATATATATATATATAAGTTACACATAATATACATTGATAAATTAGAGAATTCACCTTATTACCGTTACCTATAAGTACACCTTAAAACGATGAGATCTACTCCTTAATCTAATTTTCGATCCAATAGATTGTTAACCCCTAACCAATGACTACCTACTATCGAATAGTATTTTTTTACCTTGATTTGTGTTTGGAAATGGAGGAATGGCAGGAGATAGTCCTCGGCCAGAGGTTAAGAACTTGGAGACTTCAAAAATTTCTCAAACGGGGCGGGTAGAGATGGTTTTAGGGGAGAGAGATTAGAGACAAGTTAGAATCTAGGTTCTCTTTTATCTCTTATCAATTTTCTTGCCTTTATCCATGCAAAGCAAACCGACCTAGTTGCCATCATATGGTCTTATCCATCATAGTCTCAGCATGGCCAAAACACACCGACCCTCCATAAGGGCTTTTAACCCATTTAAAGCTAGAATAATATATTTTGCGTTTAAATCCAATTTAAATGCGTATCGGCATCATATATCGATTAATATATTTATAAATGTTGTAATAAATTTAGTAATTTTTGTTCACCAAATCAAAATAAAATTTTATAACTAAAATTTAATAAATATTAATTAATTTATAATAATTACAAAGTAAATAAATCATTTGGTCAAAGGAGTATTCAACATTTTTGTTGTGTGACCCGTTAGATGTAAATTTGGTCGACGATTAATATGAAACTATTCGAATATTAACATTCACACATCACTTAGCGGGTGGTATGGTATTTTAAAAAAATCTATCACTTACTTGGTTTCAGTAAAATCCATTTTTTCTTTATCACGCATTACCTGATTGTAATAACTATTTACACCAATTCTCCTCTTCAAAACTATCACTCTCGACTTATGTGTATTTGGTAATGGTCAAAATTCCAGTTTCATTCATATTCAACTCTATAGTCCAAACACAAAGTTCCTGGTTCAATAATAACAAATATTAATCAAAAATCTTTGGCTAGGGAATTTGACTTTGAATTGACTTCAGTTGACCGTGATAGTAACCTCATATAACGGAGGAGACGAATCCTCTCTTAAATAGTGTTTCACTTCCGATGCTTCCACTTAATCCAACTATAGTCATTCGATGGATGTTATTCCACGATTTAAATATAATCAAATCAGATCTCCACACTAAAGATCAAAGTATTCTCAAGTTAAGTGAATCGTATAACGCTGTCACATAGATATTTTCTGTTTGACCTTGGTTATAATAACCAACAGATTACCATCGAGTGAGTCATTCCATAATTATCCAATAACTATCGATACGTAACCACCTGGTGGCCCAAACGGTCATGAGTAATACAGCGCTCAATATTTGCAGAGCGTTACATACTCTACTCTCAATGGATGTATCAATATCTAGTCTCGATACATCTTGATTAGAAATATTTAAAATAGTATATTTATTTTATTGTGATAAATTACTCATGGTTACAACACTTTGTAACTACTATCATAAAACATACCATTTATGGATTTTCTATTTAATATAATTTTAATCAAATTAATTAATAAAATATATAATACCAAGTATAAATAGAAAGAAAATACCTTTTATTTTGAACAAGATTGGTTATTGCTTAGATATATGTAACATATTACATAATTGCCCTAGGGCATACCTCTAACTCTATCATGTTTCACATATTTGTTGTTTTGAATATAATTCTTGTTGTTGTTGACATTTGTTTAAAAGTTGTTTCGGTTAAAAAGGAAAAAATATAAGTGGACTTTTGTGCAAAACATTATAAATCCTTCGAATCCCTTTTAAGTTAAAATAAATTTCAATTTATTACTTTAATTTTAAAACATATAATAGATTACAAAATTTGCGTGTGTGTGCATGTGCGTGTCTCTGTGTGTGTGTGTGTGTTTGTGCCTGTGTGTCTGTGCATGTGCTATTTTAATTTAAAACATTGTTTGTAGTTATTCATATATGCATACATATATGTGTTTGAGTGTTCTAATTATTTTGTAATAGCAATAAAGATAAGTAAATGAAAGGAGATAACTCCTCCACCTTTTTCTTTCCTTATTAATTGCTTAGTTTAACATAATTAATTGTCATTTTAAATATATGTAAAATTTTGATTAGTGAGGTAATATATTATATATTAGTAATATAAGTAACCTATATATATATATATATGCATATATTGTTATTTTATATAATTTGAAAAAAAACTATGACCAACAATAGAAAATATAAAGGCCGAATTTTTCTACTACGATGTAAATCTCAACACCTATATTAGTACACATTAACTATGTACACTATTTATATATTGCATTTGTACTATATACGCATGAATGTATTTGCTACATTCATCATTATATACGAGCATAACGGCACGCGCTTCGCGCGTGATGACGGCACGTGCTTCGCGTGTGAATTGTTGTTCTACAAATATTGTGTATTTTACATACGCAAGGAAAAATGATGTGCACAAATGTTGCTTGGTTTATAAAACTATCACTCCAAGAAAAAGAAGTAGAAAGACTACACTGTATAAACATATTTGAAAGTAATGCTTATAAAATTTATTCAACTATTTTGTCTTTTAGTGGACATAAGTACATCTCTATAAATAATATTTTTAGTATAAGTTCCCGATTTTCCATGAACTTTGCCATATTTTATCAAAACTTTCGTGTTACTCATTGAAACTCCTCTTGATAACGCAACATAAAGCTGACCATGACCGAACACGTGTTGAGGCAAGTAAATTCCTATATGTGGAATTGTTTGTCCTTGTGCTTTGTTGATAGTGAGGGCAAAACTCAACCTTATAGGAAATTGTTTGCACTATAATGTTAATGGAAAGCGGATATCTTCGGAAGGCTTCACAGGTATTCTTGGTAAGAAAACTCGATCTCCTGCAAATTGTCCAGTGGCAATTTCTGCATCTATAAGGCTTCTGTAAAATTCACGACATATTAATCTGGCACCATTGCATAATCCATTCATTGGACCAAGATCCGGAGTAGCATGATCGGTGCTCCTATCTTTAAGAACAACTTATGTGGAGGCAAACCACCTGGAGCTATTGAATTAAGGTATTCAAGTTGGTATATATTTCTTGTATCATCTTCGACAAAATCAAATGAGTAGTACGTATGTAATTCTCCAGGAAATAGATTAATAACTTGGTTATTCAACTTATCAACGCATTCATTGAGAGGGGTAATTAAAGCTCTTGCCACAATGTATTCCTTTTGGAATGCATTTTCATGTAATGTGGGAAAAATTGTATTTATAAGAGTAGTTATTGAACATTCATCTTCCCACGATACTGCCATTTCATTTGGAATTCAAATCAAGTCGTTGCCTATATGCGGTTCATTCCCATCACCAACACGTAATAGAAAATTCGAATAGAAAGAATCTTTTTTTACTCTCATATTTTGAGTAAGTTGGATGACTTCTATATGATTCCATAGTGGTGATTTAACAATGCATGCATCAATTGTTTCTGCTATTGTACCATTTGTACAACGGTTAAGACTTGTCGAAAATCCTCTCTAATAATAAGAGTTTTACCTCCAAATGGCAAGCTATTCCCTATAATATCCTTAAGGGATCTATCCAATGCTTCGAAAGCATATCTATGAGTCATAGTTGCTTCATCCCAAATAAGAATAGATGCTTGACGCAAAAGATCTGCTAATTCTGATTGTTTAGATATCGTACACATTGATTCAGATGTTGTATTAATTGGAATTTTGAATCTCGAATGCGCCATTCGACCGCCTGATAGAATAGTCGCAGCAATCCCGGATGTGGCTGTTGCAAGTGCAATCAAACCTTCTTATCGAAGTGTTGCAAGTATTGCTCGATAGAGAAATGTCTTTCCTGTTCCACCAGGACCATCAATAAAATAAATCATGCTCTCTTTATTATTAATAGCATTCATAATTGCAGTATATGCATGCAATTGGGATCCATTCAACTTGCTGGAAAAAGTTAGATCCTCCTTTGGTGTTATAATAGAATACTGCTCATTTATTAATCTCGAAGTTAATGAACGATCATCTATGTCATCTCTAGTTGTTGGAAGGTCGTAATCAGAAACTTTTTTGTAATGATTCATTAATAAAACATTAAGATCTTTTAAAAGACGATTTTCAAGTACAACTCGACATATTACACTTGAACTCGAATAATCTTCTATCATATAGTAGAAAAATTCATCCCATAATTTTCTAATATCGGTTGGTGTACAATAAATCAAGATTGTAGCTAATAATCTTCTCAAAGATGATGGCATTCGTGTGGCTGATGCTTCCTGCAAACATGCTCTAATGCTTTGATCTTCCTCCAACAGTCCAATATTCTCCGCTGTTTTCTGAAAAGTTGGACATTTAATACCATCATTGTGAGAAGATAGTAAATGATGTTGGTCCTTTTACATGATTTAAAAGAATTCTCAAGTAGTAACGTTCTCCTTCTGATGGTGAAATGCTATAAATCCGCCCTATGACTTTTTTTGATGATGTCTTACGTCTCCATTTTTTTATATCTGTTATCCACATGTATTTCTCTGGATATTCACGATAAAAAAGTTGTCTTGCTTCGGGATCTTGCGAGTTTATGTTGAAGAACTCAATTAGCATCGATGTAGAGAGGCTTTCATCCAACAAAATATCAAACGCTGTTTGATTAAAATGATACGTGACTTGTTTCCTACTTGGTAAGTGTATTTGTAATCGTTGAATGGAAGGATAAATTATATGCAATGAAAATTCAAAAATTCTCCAAAAGGCCTCTTGAGGGCATATCCATCTTGCATCAATAAACTTTTGAATTTCATCGTACACACTTCTTGGACGAGCATCAAATGCCACACGATCTGGACCTTTGTAGACGTACTTGTATAGGTATTTGACATATTTGATACTACTACAACCTTCGACATTAATATGACAATCATATTTTTTTTAACAACCATGGATTATATGGGACAACCCAACGATTATCGACAACAAAATCATGGTCATTGCCTAATGCAATGCTTCTACCATTATCTCGCCTCTGATAGATTGGATATGAATCATTGCCTTGAAGAGTAGTTGGAGAAAATTGTTTTGGATAATTATTTTTGCATTTTCCATCTTTCATACATGGTGAACTTGGTCGATGTCTTTCGCATGGTCCATGAAGCATCCATTTAATAACAGTAGTATATAATTCTGGTTCTTCATCACGGTCTGGAATTTCTGCTCTTACAATAGCATCATAATCATCCGGGATATGAAGTTTATCTTTCTCATCTAATATGATAAGAATATGAGCATGAGGAAGTCCTCTTTTCTGAAATTCTATAACGTGCACATGTGCTGCAACTAAACCGAGAACTTATTTGCTATAAATATCGTCCTTCAGCTGCTCATATTTTGCACGAAATATTCTTGTCATAAGATCTGGACGATCTTGAGCTGATTGTCCATATAGTAGTTCAAAAGTGATTTCATCCCATGAAGGATTACATGTCATTGTAATGAAAAGGTCAGGTTTTCCAAATTTCTGCACCAAAGCCATAACATCTTGGTAACGTTGGTACATGTTGCGTGGGCTTCCATTAAATGAAGCGGGTAATACTGTTTTTCTTCCGATGTTTCTTATATTTAATTTTCAAACAATTTTTAGCATGCCGATGATATTATATATATATATATGTATTTATGTATGTATATAACATATTTTGCATATTAATGTTATTAAGCAATATAAATAAATTCATATACATGCATTGTTCTCTCCAGCATTCAATGCATCTTGTAGACCCACATACAGTTCTGATCTTATGTGATGTTGTTTTTCGCGAAACCATCTAATTCTACTACTTTCAGTTTTACGTAATTATCCACAATATATTGTTGTAACAAACGTCCATCGAGCAGTAAAAGTGATGTGCTTTCTTGTCGAATCTATAATTATAAGATTCATTAATTATATAAGTATTTTACTTAGATAAATAAAAGTTGAGTAACATATTTGATTAATACTAAGATTATAAAGATATATAAAGTAATCAATGATCTATGTTCGTATCTATAAGAGATATGCATAATACTCTCGGCATGTAACGGGGGTACCATTCTCATTACGACTATTTAGGTCCCAACCATTATTTCCATAAGGCAGTAAAAGAGGATATTGTAAAGGATCGTAACAACCATGCGTCTCCGGTACTCTCATAAGTTGTCCTGATACAGTTTGTACAACGATATCCCTACCAGTTATGATACTTTTCTCATCACCTACCACTATTCCTGCAACTTGTGAAGTTGACGGAAGTGCATATTTTCGTTGTAATGTTTGTTCCTTGATTATAAATCTACAGTCATGAATGTTAGGAAGTTGTGAAACTCGACGAAAATTTTGTGCAAAATTATTATTTTCATCTAATATATGTTGTATCTTTTCTAGTATTCTTTTATCCAACTCTTTATTTTCCGCCATACGATTTTCAATTTCATGGTCAGTGTCATATACATACAATAGCAAAAACCTTGGTCTATATCCTTCTTGGGGTAGTAAGCCGCCAATATTGTGATATATACATCCTTGAGCACGAAAAGTGTAGACTCCAGCTCTTCCGTTTGCCAAATTTTCGTCAATATGAACTCCTATTGAAGTGAAAGAAAATGCATGATTATATGACGAATATTTCTTTTGAAGTGTACACCATCATTACTTGTGTTAATGTGAAGGTTGAAGAGCTCAGTTGGTGACTGTAATGGGGGCAGTATAGTTCGTCCCTTCTCACAACATAGAGAATATGTTTCATGTTCAAATAATTTTGCCGAGCAATGCGGACAAAATTTTGGTCGTTGTAATGAATGCCTTCGAAAGTCAATGTGGTCTTTGAAAAAATTTTAAACGTTATGAATTCGTATATGTATGCGTACTCCTTGATGTCTTTGCATGTCATTATCATTTTCCATAATTTGTCGTCTTTGATGGTAAGAATTTCGACGGTAAGCTAGATAGTGTTCTCTGTCTTCTATAGACATAGTTTCTCTTTGTTCTCTTTGTCTTTGACGATTTCTTTCTTGGCGGTAATGATGATACTCTTCATTAATATGCTCATTTGTCGCATTTGAATTAATTATCTCTATAACCATCATTTCAGTTTCTTCGGATTGGTTTAAATTTGTTTGGTGGTTGTTTACTTGCGATATTGTAAATAATTCTTCATTTGGTTGATGCATGTCATCCAAATTTTCATTGATTATCCCATCCAAATTTTCATTGGTTATGCCATCTAAATTTCTACTTAAAGACGTATTTTGAAGCCTTTCTCGGCGTAGTCTATAAGCCTGACGACGTCGAGCAAGATATGCTTCTCTTTCCTCCGGAGTCATGGCTTGTCTTCGTTCTCTTGCTCTTACTCGGTTAATTTCTCTTTGTTCATCGGTTGAAACATTTGTTCTTCTATTTCGCCTTCTTTGATTATTCATTTTTGGTACGCAACTGTATTAAAATATAAATATTCATGTATGATTAATATGGCTTTAAATTTGTTAATCATGCACAATAATTTATATAGTATTAAAAAAATGGCAAGATCATATAACTAACGAACATAAATGTTAAACAAAAATCTAATAATGAAGCATTTAATACGATAATACTAAACGATATACATTTTTCCTAATTAACTATTATTAAAGATATGACGATAAATAATTTCATCTTAGTTGTCTTCATTGTCACCATCCATTTTTCTCCAAATAATTTATCTGAAAAAATAAACGAAGAAAAATAAGATTAGATAATGAATACTCGTTATTATATATGTGTATGTGTATGTATGTGTGTGTGCATATATATGTGCGCATATATATATATATATATATATATATATATATATATATATATATTAGTGTATGTATATATATATATATATATATTAGTATATAACTTACCAGCTCAGAAGCAAAATTTGGATCGCAGCCATAGTCTTCTATTAAGAGGGTGTGTTGATCGTTGCGTGGTTGTTCTTGTACTTATTTTTTATTTTCCTCTGCTGTAACTTTGGTAGGTGATGCCCCATCGTGTGCCGATTTTTGTTTATCGGATTGTTTGACGTCCATTATTTGGTTTATGATTTTAATGCGCTAAAAACGTAGCCTCACAGTATCAAAATTATCGCACTCAAACTACAAAAAAAATTAAATACAACAAACCAATTCATTCAGACTTTTAATGTTCCTAAACAGTTCATAAATAGTGTTAGCGTACATAAAAAATCCCTCTATATGTCAGAATTTTCGAAGATAAAGAACAAAATTTAAAACCACCAAAATCTCACATAACATTGAGAACTTAAGTTCACTTACCAAATCAATGAAAAGATATAAACTCACAGAACATTCCACACAAAAGGACAGCATGTTAAGGCCCTCAAAACATAATTCACTAACAAAACATATGTAATATAACAATCTGCAATATATATAAACAAACAATTTGCTTTACATTGCCTATCTTAACCTACTAAAACTTGAGTTTTATTCACATACTAAAACTTGAGTTTTATTCACATACTAAAATTTCGCACCTTTCAAAAATATGTTTCCATATTAATTTATGAATCCTTGAATGGGAACAAACCCGTATTAACACTCAGGTAGCTACATGCTTCTAGAAACGCACACGCATGAAATAAAATAGGTATCCAACTCATGCAAGAACATGCATATACACTGGTATTATATTTCACGTCTTAACTTTTGCACTCACACCTACACTATTCACATACCCATGTACCATACTTTTGCACTCGCACATACACTATTTAAGGCTACGCACATTCACACACTCAAAATCTAATACCTGCTGCACACCAATACACATACCCACACACATGCATGCACCGGTATGACATGACATAAGCACAGAAAACTGCAAGCGCGTGTACAACTCCAGTTAAACGCGGTCACTCTAACTTATCACTCCCACTTCCCCAAGCCCAAAACGAACTTTTGTAAGAACTTAAAAGATGGGCATAATTTGGACAATATCATTGGAACCAATCCTGATTGGCTGATGGTGATAACCATATGTGAGATATAATAATGTTGTTAACGTTATAAAGCATGGAAACAATTAAAAAAATCTATCGGAAAAGAAAATTGTACTTACTGTATGTGAAGAAGAGGTAGGTAATTGTACTTACTGTATTGCAACGTGAAAGGTTGGCTGAAATAGTGGTACTTTTTTCTTTCATGTTTTATGCATAATTTTTTATGCATAATTTTATACATAATTTCATATTGGCATAATTTTTTCTTTCATAGTTTGTACATGATGTGCTGACAATTACATAACTACATGCACGAAACTTACTGTATTGCAATGTAAAAGGTTGGCTGAAACAAAGTACTGCATTGTATTGAAATGCAACCATGAGGAAATATGACTTGCATGTAAAAACTTGTAACAAAAGCTCATGATCCCAATCATAATTAACTACACAGAGTAACCGAGTAAGCAAATATGCCAATGATATGTTTCATAATCAACATTGGTACATAGGCTAATTTACTACACAAACTAAGCAAAGGCTGCAAACAAACACAAAAATGAATAAGTTTAGTCAAACGCAAAAATGAATAAGTTTAGTCTTTGGATTTTTGACTTGGCTTGCATTTCAGGTATTTCCATCTTTACATTGTTGTGCCCTAATATGTTTTGGACCTTTACAGACTGAAAAATATATAATTTTTGGTGATTGCAATTTTGCTATCTTATGCTAAGTTAAATCTATTTTGGTGATTGCAATTTTGCTCGCATTTTTTCTAAGCCTTAAATTCTGGTGCGTTAAGTGTCTTTAGGGTATATTTATAATTTCCAACCATTTAACATTGCAAGTTTACAAATGTTATGCCCAAAATTGTAGCTTAAATTCTGGTGCGTTAAGTACAACTCTATAAACTCAGAAGTAAAATTATGTGCATATATATATATATATATAGTTATATATTAGTAATATATTAGTATATGTTAGTTATGTGTATGGAAAAATAATCATACACATTTCAATCATCTGGAAGAATGCCGCTGAAAAGTTTGTGTACCTTGCTGTAGCAGGTACACCCATTACACATAGTATGTTAGTCTGCTAATAATGCAAGCCTAAAACTTGCATTTGTTGCTGATAAAATAACGACATGCACGAATTGACCATACCCTATATGTACTATCTTTACCAATTAAATAAATAAGAGGTAACATAAAGTGAAAAGCTAACCTAAAGCTTTGACCTACAATTAAAACCGTGAACAGCAGAGAAGAATGAAAATGAAAAGGTAGCGTTGAGAATGTGAAAGCAAATAGGTAGAGTGAATGATATTTAAAGGGTTAATGGTGTGTTCCAGAATGCTACAGTGAAGGGATAAGGCTTTGAATATTTCATCCAGAGAATAAGTTGAAATATGGATGGGCCACATTTTGTGGTGACGTGTGCATTTTTTGTGGTGACGTGTACATTTATATGCTGATGTTTGAATAGCGCATACTTTTGGATGCTGAAATATTAGTGATAATATGGATGGACCACTTCTTTGTATTTTATATGCCTACTTTTATGTTGGAATATAATAATTTATTATAACATAGCAGATATGTTTGACGTGTATGAGCTGTTTTATTGCACGCGCTTTTGTATGCTGAAATAATGGTGATAATATGGATTGAACACTTCTTTGTATTTTATAATATAGCACATAGCTATTTTGTGCACTGGTTTAAAGGGTATTTTCGGTAGTTCACATTTACACCAAAAAAGTGTGACACCAAACGTATTACAACTATTATTAAAGATTTAAATTCAACTTAAACTTAAAACTCGTTTTTAGCAATTTATGTAAAATAAGATTTTATTTGAAACCTCCTTAGATTAGATTTAATACTCTTTTAGACTTCATAAGCCCAAGAGATCCAAAATAGGAATTTTTCTGCAATTTACTTCTAACTCTAATGCGGGCTAGCCAAGTCCCAACACACACATACACACATATAATAAAAATACCAACATTTGAAACTTGAAATATGTATTTATTCTAAATCAAGATTTATTTTAAATTTAGATCTATCTTATGATATTTAGATATTAATTTGAATTACTTTGAATTAGTCAGTACCTTTTAAATAAACAATATTGAATAAATAAGTGTTTGTGTGTGTGTGTAATAAATTAATTATGGACAACAAATATATATATATAATGGGGCAAATGTGTCTGTTACAGCATAAATTTTGACACTTATATACGAGTACATTTAACCATGTACACATTTATGTGTTGCACATCAAATTTACGCATACACATTATATACTAGATATATAAGAAATCAAATCTTTATATAAATTAATAAAATAAAATAAAGATTTTATTTAAAATTATTTAGTTTGGATCCAAATTAATTTAGACTTCATAGGTCCAATAAGATCTAAAAATAAATTTTCTTTTTTTGAAATTCACTCATTTAAATCTCTGTGTACTTACCCAGTTCCAACACCATGATCCTAGCTTCTTCTAGTGCCGTAATAATGATCACCGCCACAACTGGATCAATTAGTATCGATCGGTGATGGATTAGTACCAATCAATCCATTTGGAGTGTTTCCGCTGGTTGCATTATTTATTCTAGCATTTCTTTCCCCGGCTATGTTTGACTGGTTCTACGCCTTGCTACAAAAACCCCTTTCTCAGATCCGGCCAACGAATCCCTTCTTCCTTCGAAATCCCCAACATGAAATTCTTCTACTTAACAGGTATGTCTTATCACATTAAATTGTCAAGCCAACTCTATCATCACTACTCGCCGCATTGTTTCCATTTGTTTGTTGACTCTAACTACAATTCCTTCTCGTGACTAAATCTGGTGGTGGTTGTGTAGATCCACCACTTGCAATTTTTGATGTTTCGTTCATCTTTATCCCCTCTAACTTGCTTTTCCTTATTTTTCTTATGATCACATAATACATTCAAATCCAAGTAACTAAAGAAATCTAGTATGATCTTCTGGTTCTAAGTAAAAGCATCAAATAATGTTAGGAAAAGAATTGGTCTAACAACCCTAAAAAATTATGTAGAGCCTATATTCATGGATGTAATTGTTAGCTATGGTTTATATGAAGTTTTTAGTCTTTGATGCACTTATCTAGGTAGTTTCTAATTCAATATTTGAGATCAAATCAACGGAAAAATTGATAATATGCAATATTAAGAATACAAAATAAAGGAAAAACAAGAACATAAGATTTATGGTGGATCGATTATACCTACATATACTTTAAGGTTCTTGTATTATTGGTTTATATAAGATTTTGGATGTTGATACAATTACAATCTTGGAATCCATTAGATATGGATAATGGAAGCACTTCCCTTTAGATAAAATAGCAAAGTGTTCAAAATTCATTTTTCCATTGCATGGGCTCTTGTATTTATAAGTGTAGTAAGCTGAATTTGGTCATCATTCTTCTTTATTAACTTGCCTAGAAAATATCCTACATCCAGGTTCAAAGTAATAAAAGGTAGAACAAGTAAAAATTGAATAATTTTACCAATCCATCCATGAATCGGTATAGGACTTAACTGCTACACTTCCAACTCTTCGGTATACTAGTTGTTGCTTCACCAGAATCATCTGGTTTTAAATAGAATGAATGTTTGACTCAGAAAATGGTCTCGGTTTACCAGCGGACACCTAGATCCTCCAGAATCCAGGAGAACCACTCCTTCAGTATTCCATGGGCGTGTGGTTGGTTCAACTACGACTGTTTAAACTCTGTTTCCATTAGCACCAACATCCAACTCAAAATCATCATCATCAAGCTGCAAGCCTTCTTCCTCATCAGAACCATCCATTACATTATCTTCCCGTCCCCCATTTTCCATAGTATTCCTTTCGATACCAAGAGAAATCCTCTTAGTACCAGTGGTCTTCTAATGCGGGAGCACTTCTGCTTCGTCTTGCAATTCCTCATGTAACTCCAACAACTACCTCCTTCTGTTTTTGCTTTCCATCCCTTCTGTTTTGGCCAAAAACATAGAACTTTTCCAATTCGAATCTAGGTAAAGTTTTCTTTCTAGTCCTCCTTATCCTTAATGGTTATATGTTAAGAAAAGCATCCATCTTGTCCATCAAGACTTTCTGACTATCCACCATTTTCTGGTTTAATTCGTACAACATCTTATCAAGCTCTCATCTAGTAACCACATCTTATTAACCAGATGATTCTGGTGACATCCGTTGGTTACTAACTTAAACTTAATGAGCATTCTCTTCATCGCCACTCGCTGTTGCTCCTATGGATCTATTGGATATTCTAGACACCATTGACTTCAAATAGCAAATCTTCAATGTGACGACAAGGATTTTTGGACCAGTTAAAATTTCAGAAAAATTCATCCGTTCTAAAACTATTAATGAAAACTACCAACTTGATACACCGTATTTGATAAATATTCAACATTGTTAAATGTATAGGATAAAATTTCACTTTTACAAGTTATCAAAGTAATCAATTTAATCTACTAGGTGTGCTTATATACAAACCAAATACAAATAGATCTAATGCTGCACAACTCAAATAAGAGAAACAACAATAGTCATTCCTGCCAACTCAATAAACATGTCAAATGTGGAATAAAATAGTAAGCAGGAAAAATACAATAACACGAGATAAACAACAACCATTAACAGATAAACATGAAAGGGTTATATTATTTTAGGGGCTGCATCACTACCACTTGTGACTGCCTACGTACCCCTATCTAATTGGGTATCCAATTAGATACAGGATCAAGCCAACGTAGTTCTCCTACTGCAAATAGGACTCATGGAGCCTACGATGCAACAAACAAATATGCAATTCCCAAAACTACCCACTTAGGCTTAATCTTTAAATTTAGATTTTCAAATCTAATTACCTTTACAGAAATTATCTCTTTGGACTTTATTCTCGAATTCTTATTTCAAAACTTTTGAAATATATATCCTTTATATTAAAATTATACTTTACTTCGGGATCTTAAATCAAATCACTTTTGAAAAGTTTATTTGGAAATCCTAAATATTGTAATAAAAACATATCAAACCATATGTAACCAGATCGGGAGGTTTCTCCCGATAACAAGGCAACTGGGTCCCAGCCTTCATACAATCGATAAATAAGTACATCCCTTTATACCAAGAGCGGACTATACCAAAAACATATGCCCACTTTTTAGTTACGGGTTACCCGAATCATTAGTAACATAACAAATAATTTATATCCCGAAGCAATAAATCATTTCACACGAATATTCACAAGTACTTTCAAATCTATAATAATTTTCATTTTCCAAATATGTTCAAAAATCATCTTAAAACCATCGGGTTTAGTCCTCGAAATTCTTTCCGTTTTATAAAACACTTTTATAAAACCATTCATTATATAAATCACTTTTATATAATATAACTTCAAAACATTCATTATCAAACATTTCTATTTCTTTTAAAAAGAAAACATTTCATAACATTTCAACTTGAAAGCCAATTTTCAAAACAATCCATTAAATTGAAGTGAACCAAATATTACCGCTAGACGCCTTATAGTCAAATTGTGAAATAAATCACAAAGTGTTAGCGTACAATTATTTTCTTCCCAGCCCATGCATATGGATAACTAATTGCTCATAAACTGGTTGAGCAAAGTCAATAATCAATAAATAATAATTGGTGCTCATAAACAGGTCGAACCAAATTCAAACAACCAAACAATCAATTAACAAAATAAACACAACAATAAATGATAAATCAATGCTTCATTCTATAATGAGTTTTATTTTATCTCGAGTTAAAACAATTTGATATTTATTTTGGAGCATTCGCGCTTTTACTTCGACATGTTTCGTCTCTCACCCAAGTCTTCTTGGATCTCACAGACGAAGCACATGTACTAGTCGTTTCCGCATACCCCATTAAGTATTTAACTTCTAAATTATAAATTACTTAATTAACCATCCAAACATAATAGCGAGCAAGGAAATTAACCATTGTTTTAGAAAACAAAGTAAACAAGCATTCAACAAGGGTTTTCAAACAACACTTTACAATTAAAGTTCTTTCAACTTAGTGATGGTTTTAATGAACTTAAAATAAGAAATAACTTACTTTGAATTCCACTCCGTCAAACTTTAAGGTAAGGAACTTAAGATCTAACGCATACTTCCTACCATGCTTCGGAAGCAAATAAAGATAAACCCGAATTCCTCCTTCCTAATGCTTGGTTAAGGCTTGAAATGGAGATTAGCCGAAAGTGTAGAGAAGAAGTGGTAGAGCTTTGAACTTGAATTCACAAAATTTGACCCCAAAAATAGGTCATCTTCTCTCTTGTTTTTGACTCTCTTACTCTCAAAATTAAAAAAACTTGTTAACTGAAAAGGTATTTAAAATTCTTTTCTCTTAAATTTTAGAAAAAGAATCATTCGAATCCAAGTTGTTTTGAGGGAGATGTGATAGAATGACGAAGAGGTATTGTCGGATTAACAAAAATGAAGCCCGAAAATGCACTTCAAAGAATTGAGTTTCAGGTATAGCAAATCTCAAAACCGGAATAAGTGATCAACATAAAAGTTATAGCCACTGGAATTTCATATATTTTAAAGAAAAATTTCTTAATTTTGGCTTGTTATGATCGAGTTATGATCAAAACAAAATGGCATATTTTTTGGCATAAAAACTAGGCCAGAAAATGCACTGGAAAGAAGTGTATTTTTGACATGATTAACTTTAGAATGAGATAAAGTGAAAAACATAATAGTTGTAGCCACTGAAAAAATAAATGATTTGAAAAAAATAATTTTACATTTTGGTTCGGTTTTGAAGAAGTTATGACCGAGAGAAGTAGAAGTAAAATATGGAGAAAAGATGATTTAGATTTGAAGAGAATGAACATTGATTTCTTTTGAATATTTTATAAATATTTTGACATTATTTCTTTTTTAATTTTTTTTATATGGTTTGGAAGCCATTAAAGAGAAGAGGAAAAAGACGAAGAAGCTTGAGAAAAGAAGAAGAAGAAGAAAATGTCAATGAAATGAGAGAAGGATGTGGGTATTTATAGAAAAAAATATGGTAAATTTACCAAAATAAACTCTTACCAAATTACCAAACTAACCTCAATTTAACCTAAAGCAATATACAATTTTTCAATACGTAACATTACCTTTCACATCCTTACTTTATGTCTTAGTCACTTAAAGATTAAGTAAAGAATGTCATAATTATGTTGGCTTTGATTTGATGTGATTTGATGTTTACTTTTTTTTTACTTTTGTAAATTCTTACTTACTTTTACTAATGACTTCTAGAAGTTTTCTAATCTTATTTAGTAAAAGTAAACATGTTTGGTGAATTAATTAATACTTACACTATTTAAATATATATTCCTATATAAGAAAATAAAGGTGCGACAACGTTGCGACAACTTTTAGTCGACAAAACATCATTTTTTGACAAAATGTTTTACGGTCGCATTTTGATGCTTTAGTTAAACTATTTATTTATGTAAACCTAATTTAAAAATAAATTTGTATAATGCTATTAAAAAATATAAACACTCATAAATAAATTAAAATAATTTATTTAACCATTGAAACATGCTTTTCTAAAATCAGCATTTTGTCGCTTTTGTCGATATAAGTAAATGTTGCTAATTTTGTGTGTACTTCTCTTTTCAAATCCTATCTAATATTGTATGAATCATATAACCTTACCTATTTTATATTTAAAATTACTTTAAATAGTATATTTTAAAGCGGTCAAATTCTGGTTTGTTACATTCTCTCTTACTTAAAAGAATTTCGTCCTCGAAATTAAAATGATGAATACACACCAAAAATAAATATCACCCATAACCTCGGTCGAAGGTACGATGTCTTATCCTATCCATTTTACTTACCAAATCAAGGTAGTTTCATTTTTAAAATTTCTAGGTTGATATACTAATCCTAGATGAATTTTACTTAGGCACCTAACCTAAGCTCTGATACCACGTGTGACGACCATGATTTTTGGACCAGTTAAAATTGCAGAAAAATCCGTCCGTTCTAAAACTATTAATGAAAACTACCAACTTGATACACCGTATTTGATAAATATTCAAGATTGTTAAATGTATAGGATAAAATTTCACTTTTACAAGTTATCAAAGTAATCAATTTAATCTACTCGGTGTGCTTATATACAAACCAAATACAAATAGATCTAATGCTGCACAACTCAAATAAGAGAAACAGCAATAGCCATTCCTACTAACTCAATAAACATGTCAAATGTGGAATAAAATAGTAAGAAGGAAAAATACAATAACACGAGATAAACAACAACCATTAACATATAAACATGAAAGGGTTATATTATTTTAGGGGCTGCATCACTACCACTTGTGACTACCTACGTACCCCTATCTAATTGGGTACCCAATTAGATTCAAGATCAAGCCAACGTAGTTCTCCTACCGCAAATAGGACTCATGGAGCCTACAATGCAACAAACAAATATGCAATTCCCAAAACTACCCACTTAGGCTTAATCTTTAAATTTAAAATTTTAAATCTAATTACCTTTACGGAAACTATATCTTTGGACTTTATTCTCGAATTCTTATTTCAAAACTTTTGAAATATATATATATATATCCTTTATACTAAAATTATACGTTACTTCGGGATCTTAAACAAAATCACTTTTGAAAAGTTTATTTGAAAATTACAAATACTGTAATAAAAACATATCAAACCATATGCAACCAGATCGAGAAGTTTCTCCCGATAACAAGGCAACTGGGTCCCAGCCTTCATACAACCGATAAATAAGTACATCCCTATATTCCAAGAGCAGACTATACAAAAAACATATGCCCACTTTTTAGCAATGGGTTACCCGAATCATTGGTAACATAACAAATCATTTTATATCCCCAAGCGATAAATCATTTCAAACTAATATTCACAAGTACTTTCAAATTTATAATAATTTTCATTTCCCAAATCTATTCAAAAATCATCTTAAAACCATCGGGTTTAGTCCTTAAAATTCTTTCCATTTGATAAAATACTTTTATAAAACCATTCATTATATAAATCATTTTTATATAATATAACTTCAAAGCATTCATTACCAAACATTTCTATTTCTTTTAAAGGGAAACATTTCATAACATTTCAACTTGAAAACCAATTTTTTAAACAATCCATTAAATTGAAGTGAACCAAATATTACCGCTAAACACCTTATAGTCAAATTGTGAATTAAATCACAAGGTATTAGCCTACAATTATTTTCTACCCAGCCCACGCGTATGGATAATTAATTAATTATAAACTTGTTGAGCAAAGCCAATAATCAATAAATAATAATCAGTGCTCATAAACTAGTCGAGCCTAATTCAAACAACCAAACAATCAATTAACAAAATAAACACAACAACAAATGATAAATCAATGCTTCATTCTATAACATGTTTTATTTTATCTTGAGTTAAAACAATTTGATATTTATTGTGGAGCATCCGAGATTTTCCTTCGACAAGTTCCGTCCCTCGCCCAAGTCTTCTTAGATCTCACAGACGAAGCACATGTACTAGTCGTTTCCGCATACCCCATTAAGTATTTAACTTCTAAATTTTAAATTACTTAATTAACCATCCAAACATAATAGCGAGCAAGGAAATCAACCATTGTTTTAGAAAACAAAGTAAACAAGAATTCAACAAGGGTTTTCAAACAACACTTTACAATTAAAGTTCTTTCAACCTAGGTATGGTTTTAATGAACTTAAAATAAGAAAAACTTACTTTAAGATTCCACTCCGTCAAACTTTAAGGCAAGGAACTTAAGATCTAACGCATACTTCCTACCATGCTTCGGAACTAAATAAAGATAAACCCAAATTCCTTCTTCTTAATGCTTGGCCAAGGCTTGAAATGGAGATTGGCCGAAAGTGTAGAGAAGAAGTGGTAAAGCTTTGAACTTGAATTCCTAAAATTTGACCCAAAAAATAGGTCATCTTCTCTCTTGTTTTTGACTCTCTTACTCTCAAAATTTAAAAAACTTGTTAACTAAAACGTTATTGAAAATTGTTTTTATTGAATTTTTAAAAAAAAAGTCATTTGAATCCAAATTGTTTGAGGGAGATATGATAGAATGAAGAAGAGGTATTGACGGATTGACAAAAATGAAGCCCGAAAATGCACTTCAAAGAATTGAGTTTCAAGTATAGCAAACCTCAAAACTGGAATAAATGATCAACATAAAAGTTGTAGCCACTGGAATTTTATATGTTTCGAAAAAAATAATTTCTTAATTTTGGTCTGTTATGATCAAGTTATGATCAAAATAAAATGGCTTATTCTCTGACTTAAAAACTGGGCCAGAAAATGCATTGGAAAGAAGTGTATTTTTGACATAGTTAACTTTAAAATGAGACAAAGTGAAAAACACAAAATTTGTAGCCACTGGAAAAATAAATGATTTGAAAAAAAATAATTTTACATTTTGGTTCGGTTTTGTAGAAGTTATGACCGAGAGAAGAAGATGTAAAATATGGAGAAAAGATGAGTTTGATTTGAAGAGAATGAACATTGATTTCTTTTGAATATTTTATAAATATTTTGACACTATTTCTTTTTAATTTTTTTCTATGGCTTGAAAGTCATTAAAGAGAAGAGAAAGAAGATGAAGAAGCTTGAGAAAAGAAGAAAAAGAAAATGTCAATGAAATGAGAGAAAGAGGTGGGTATTTATAGAAAAAGAAAGAAGTGGCAAATTTACCAAAATAACCTCTTACCAAATTACCAAACTAACCTTACTTTAACCTAAAGCAATCTACACTTTTTCAATACGTAACATCAACTTTCACATCCTTACTTTATGTCTTAGTCACTTAAAGATTAAGTAAAGAATGTCATAATTATGTTGGCTTTGATTTGATGTGATTTGATGTTTACTTTTTGTTACTTTTGTAAATTCTTACTTACTTTTACTAATGACTTCTAGAAGTTTTCTAATCTTATTTAGTAAAAGTAAACATGTTTGATGAATTAATTAATACTTACACTATTTGAATATATGTTCCTATATAAGAAAATAAAGGTGCGACGACATTGAGACAACTTTTAATCGACAAAACGTCGTTTTTCGACAAAATGTTTTACGGTCACATTTTGATGTTTTAGTTAAACTATTTATTTATGTAAACCAAATTTAAAAATAAATTTGTATAATGCTATTCAAAAATATAAACACTCATAAATAAATTAAAATAATTTATTTAACCATTGAAACATACTTTTCTAAAATCAACATTTTGTCACTTTTGTCGATATAAGTAAATGTTACTATTTTTGTGTATACTTCTCTTTCCAAATTCCATTTAATATTTTATGAATCATATAACCTTATCTATTTTATATTTAAAATTACTTTAAATACTATATTTTAAAGTGGTCAAATTCTGGGTCGTTACATTCAAATTCTTCAAGCAAAACTTTTGGATCAAATCACTGGGTCTCTTCAAATCCATAGTAGCAAGCTAGATCTAACCTTGGACAAAATTTCTCAGTAAAACACTAAAATGTTATGCCAAAAGTGGAACAACACCCAAATATGACTTGTTGTAGGATTAGATCAAGCAAAAATAAAAGAAAATTGCAGAAAAACGTAGAAAAGTAGAGAGACACAAGATTTTTATAGTGGTTCAAAAATCTCTGATCTACATCCGCTATATATTTTTATTGATTATGGATTTGAAAGTGAATTAGAGTCATTAGTACAAGAAACTGACAGGTTCTTAAGGCTAGAACTGCTAATATTATCTACCTAGGCGACTACTGTGAGGGAGATAAAGGAGATGAAGAAGGAGCCTTATCCTCTATTGATTGCTATAGAGCCAATATTTATAGGGAAATAGCTACAAAGCTATAAGGGTCAGCATAAGCCGAAGTCCAAAAGAAAGCTTAATGATGTACAAGTGAGCACTAGGGTCCATGGGAAAAATAAACCTCTCGTTACGAGTGGTTTTGCATGGTGAAAATCCAGTTTTCTTCCTTGCATTATCCTTCCATCTCTTATTTGATGCATTGCAAACTCTTTTCCATGTACTTTGAGTTGTTCACAACCGTTTTCTTGATAACACTTGTAGTATCCTGCTTTCTTTGATTTCTTCTCGTAAATCCAGAGAATTGCTCATCCAAACTCTGAGAAAAACATTCGATCATGAGTGGCTAGGGTAACACGTTAAGTGTATGGGGTTTGTAGTACCAAAATAGGAGAGAAAACCTCTCGGCATAGAGAGAACATCTTGGTACTGAGTGAGTTATTAGCCCCAAATGCCACGGTTTTTTCTCAAGTTTGCTTTTCTACTTCTTCTAAGCGTGTTTCCAAGTTGCCAAGTCATTTTTTCATCGTTTTGATGTTCTAATTTCTATTGGCATTTTCTTAGTTAAAAACCTGGTTAACACTTATCTTAGTTTTGATCAAAATATTAAAATTTGTACTGTTTTTTAAAATTTATAACATATTTAATGGTTTTTATTTAAGCCACCAGGATGAAATTTGATCCATCGACATGTTTAATGCCTTTATTTATTTAAAGAACCCATCAAATGTGCAGATGCTTGGAAGCAAAAATAATTTGTATTTGTATATATCAAAGAAAATAATTATAAAGTAAATATCCAGAAGAATATTGAAAATAATAATAATTTGCAACATTACTTAGCACCCTAGGACCCCCTTCAATCAAATTTAGATAGATTAACTACAATAAACTGTTAAATATAAAAAAGAATCATTGTAGTAGTAATTATACATTAATTATTAATAATCATTAATTATAGATAATGAATTATATATGTTGTCATTTATAAATTTATTAATTGTAAATTACCATTTATAAATTATTTAGTATTAATTATTAATTACTGATTATTAATTAGAATAATATTTAAAGCAATAGTAAATATAATTACCATCCATAAATTTATTAATTGTTATAAAACTTTGTAACTGGGATTTTTTATAATGTTTTGAAAATGAAAGTTGTAAAAAAACGTTGTAACGGGTCATTTTTGTTATAATGTAATCATTAGTTACTAATTATTAATTATCAATAATTAATTAAATATGTTACTAAATAGTATTTATCATTATTGAATAAATGTTAATTATTAAACTATAATAAATTATTAAATAGTAATTATTAAAACAGTAAATTAATTAAATATTAATTATTAATTATTATATATTAATTGTTAATTATTATATATTAATTATTAAAGTTAATTATTGATTATTTAATATTAATTTTGTATACGTCACAACTAGCAAACTAAAAAGTTTGTAATATGCATCTATTACAACTAGCAAAAAAAAAAAGAATGTGAAAATTGACATCTATTACAAAGGGCAAAAGAAAATGGTTGTAATAAGCATTTATTACAACGGACAAACAAGGATGAAAATTGGTATCTATTACAATGGACAAAAAATAGTTGTAATACGCATATATTACTATGGGCAAATGAAAAACGTTGTGATAGATATCTTTTTAAACGTGCAAAGAAAAAGAGTTGTTGAAAAGTTGCATCCATTACAACAGGATAAAAAAAACCGTTGTAATAAGTTTCTATTACAACGGGCATTTACAGTCCGCTGTAAAAATGATGTCGCAATAGTGTATTTTTGTTGTAGTGATCACTTGTGGTTGTGGACACTCTTCATGTGATTAGGTGGTTTTTTTAATCTTAGAAATTATTATGTGGACTCCATGATTTCCATTGATCAATAGATAAGCATGTGTGAGCGACTGTTGATGAAATACCTCCTACTTTATACAAGCCCTTTATCTTGAAATTTGAAATGTTACGTTGATTAATTTTCTCACTTAGAACATTTGCTTTTCAGTTAAAGGTACGAATGTGTTTCCAGTTAAAAAAGGAACTGTTGGAGTTGGCGTCGCGTCCGATGCTTCTCGCGTCCGATGCGTCAGACACACCTGACACGTCAAAGGGTGGCTCAAATATTCGTTCATGCGAACCATTGAAATGAACTGTTGGCTTTTAGATGCATCAGATGCATCTAACACGTCCATGGGGTGGCCTATCAAAATAGTCTATTTATGCGAATAGTTAGAAATGAATTGTTGGAATCAAACGCTTGGATGCATCTGCCGTCAATGATGTATTACGCCAAATAGTAGCCAATTAATCCCAGATAAAAACCATCCCTTCTTCCTTTTCTTCTACCAGCTCTTCTCTATACACCTCCAAATCGAAAATTCAAGGCCTTATACTGTTTAAAACGTTTATTTCTTGAGGTAAATTTCTTCATTATCATGTTTCTCATACTTCTATCAATCATCTCTATTTTTATCGATTTTTTAATATTTTTTCCAGAATGTCAACCAATGAATTCTCGGACGCATCTACAAGAAGCGTCATAGATTGAACCATTGGTGGGGTCTGCGTTCATAGACATATGCTACGCCAACATCAGTTATCGTGGCAGACGTGTTGGCTAGTGGTACAAGATTAGTGTTGGCAAGTTCCACGCACTAATGGATGTGGAGTATACCTAACGAAATGAAGAATACGTGGGACAACTTAAAGTGCTCCTGAAACCCATAGAACCGGTCGCTACAGACTGAAGGTAGATGCTAGAATGTAGAGAAGGACATTATAGGCGGAGATAAAGACCGTTGAAATACAGTCGTAATGCATTAATTTTTTTTATAAGTTATCCCGCCGTCGAAATTTAAGGAGTTGAACATGATATGTTAAGGTTGTATTGAGACTTCTTCCAACAAATACACTGTCGGTGTCTCCACCTTCTACTGCCCACTTCAACATACATGTGCATTCCAACTTTCTTTTGGGCGATAATATGGAGTTCCAGAATCCTCTCCCCCCCAAATGGCTTCACATCCGCAGAACATCTTCACATCTGCATTGCTTTGATATTACTTCTACTCCTTGTAGACACTGGTCGAGTGCAGGTTCTTCGTGTGAGGCTGAGATTCACACTTGCTATGTATATGGCTGTGTGGTAGCAGGATGACCAGCTTCTCAAATGAGAAGTCACGCAAGTTCTGTCGGCTAGGGAATCAGATTACATAGCTGTCTGTGTACTGTTGAACATGCTTGAGGAGCTTAGGCATCTTTTGACATATTTAGTAAGAAATTTTAGGAAAATTATTTAATAGTGTATTTGTATTTCTAAAATACTCGTGTTTAATAAAAATTGTCTTTGTTACTTTAGTTTTTCTAGTATTCTATAATTTATAAATAATATAAATTCATTTAACTATACCATTTAAGCATACATAAAACAAAACAAAACAATAAGAATAAGTTATTAATAACAAGAGGATTAATATCGTTTTCAAATGTCCTCTTCGGAACACATAACGCATTATGTTTTCGTTAAACAATATTATTTCGTTCCGCTTACAAATGCCCATTTTAGTTGTCTCTTTCATTTCCTTTTTGTTTTGTACCCGAACACACCTAATTGTCTTGTTTGTCATTTATGTATCTTAGTCCCATAATTAGTAAATAATATGTATTTTATTTTATACAGAGAAATAATAAAAGTAAATATTTTTTACCTATAAAATAAAACTAATAGTTTATATGTATGACATTGTTAAAATACTTTAATTTTGTATATGTGGCAGCATAGCAATTTTTTTGGTTTAATTGACGAGGATATTTCAAAAAATGTTGCTCGTCGTAGGATGAAAACAAAAATGAGCATCTTTAGAACATTTCCCAAGGTTGAGAAATGATCGATCGGTAATAGAGGGCTGATTGTTCACATCGAGGTTGCTAAGTTAGCCGGTTTAGATGAAAATTTAATATTACCACTTTGCGAAAAACAATCGTGTGATTTGAAATTGCAATCCGTATGACCCACTTTAACCATCTTTATAAGAAGCCAATTAAAACGTGGATTTGGGTTATGGTTAGGATGTATTATTATTATTATTATTTATTATTATTATTATAAACTGAAGTTTGATGGATCAATGTGACTTAATTAATCTTTGGGCACAGCTGAAATTGGCCTCAAATGCATTTACCGTGCAACATATGTCACTCCCTCGTGCTACGCTGACATTTTATACTGCTGCACGTCGCCTCTGCAGCTTGATTTGACTAGTAATAATGATAGCTTCCTTTTGTCGTAATTGCAAGTAATGATAGTTGTTCCTATTCTACTAATTTATTCTGTATTAATCCTCATAATTTTATTGATTATAAATTTGTTTACACTGGAAAGAATAAATTACATTCGTTTTTTATCCTACGGTAGGTAATAAAGAATGTCACTTTTTTATGCATCTCAATAGGTAATTTTTGACATTGCTGTCTCTACATAAGACGACTCTAGTCTGAAGTATCAGTTTAACATGGATTTTGCGAAATAAAATATTTGATTAATAAAAATTCGCAGGCACTTTTTAAACACTAAGATTTACGTCCATATGTTTAATGTCGTGCTTAATTCCAAAGATAATATGTTTTATGGTAAATGAAGCGCTTTTAGATACCCGTCGCCACAATGTTGTAAATTAAGGGTGGACATAAACCGCACTGCTATACGAAAACCGTCCGCACCGAACAGCAAAAGCGGTGCGGAAACCCGCACCGAATTTTTAACCAAAGATGATACACCAAACCGAACCGACCCGCATCGATGCGGTTCGATTGCGGTTTGGACAATTGAATCAACCATATTAAACCGGACCGAACCGGATCGAAAATTTATATTAGTAATCTTATGATAAAAATATAAGCAACTCCTATCTTATTTTAGATTGCAACGATGTACATTTTATTTTTAGCGTATGTTGTTATATTAATAATAATCACATAATAAAAGAAGCTATAGTTTGGTATAATATTTTTTATCACATTTTTTTTAAATAAATGATAATTATAATCTCATTCTAGTCATTTTTCATAATGATTATGCATTGATTAATGTGGATATTTGATTAATCTACAAAAAAAATCTCACTTGTAGGTGAATGTCAAATTAAAATATTCATACAATTAAAAACTAATCTTCCATTTTAATATAACATTTTATGTTTTAACCTTTAAATGTAAAAGTTTCACATGGTTGCTTTTGTAAATTGATTGTTGATGGAAGTAATTCTTTTATTTTATATTTAATACGGGTTCAAACCGGACCGCACCGAAACCGAACTGTATTACATTCATACCGGACCGAAACCGAACTATTTAAAGGATTAGTATAATGGTTTGTATTTTTGATTAACCGTTTGATGCGGTGCGGAAGCACTTTGGACTTCAAACCGCACCAAACCGACCAGCGTCCACCCTTTAAATCCAAAGAACCCATTGATGACTGATGTGCATAGAAACCAAACTTTTGTATATTTACGAACAACACAAAGTTTGCTGGATGATACTTGATTGAGTGATTTTTTATTTTACTTTAACAATGAATATGATCATACGAACTCTGCTGTTAAACCCTGACGTTATTTTTATTATTATTTTACTTTTAATTTTTTTTCTTTTCATTTTACTGCATTTATTATTTACTAAAAGAAAAAAGAAGGAAAGAAAAACAAGTGCTGTTTGCTGATAGATGACAGCAAAGCTCTGTATATATACAACCGCATTAGGGCGGAGCTATCATCAACGCAAAATGACCAGCAAAACAATGAACATGAAACTACTGATGGATGGAGAAAGAAAAAAATTACTGTTTGCTGAAGCAGGCAAAGATGTAGTTGATTTTCTCTTCAGTTTGTTTGCCTTGCCTTTAGGCACCCTCACAAAGCTACTAAGAAAAGAAAACATGCCTGGTTCTATTGGCTGCCTTTACAAAAGCATCGAAGGGTTGGACGTCAATTATTTTCAGTCAGGAGACGAATCAAAGAAAAAGATGCTTCTTCTAAATCCAAGTACAACGGTTTCTGCTTTGGAATGTACTTTCTTATACGCATCCAACACAGTCCAATCTTCTGGCATCTATTATCTATGCGATAGAAACCCTTGTCCCAATCTTAACAGCTACTTCCCTACTTATTTCACCGACGTTTATAAAGCTAGATGTACAGGTTCATACACCTGCCCTGGAGAAATGAGCAAAGCAATAATGTTTAGAGTTGCTACAGAATTTGCAGGCAGTGAAGGAGGATTGGTGAAAGATATGGTGGTGTATACTGTTATGGATGATCTTTCTATTGTGCCTATGTCCAGTGTATGTAACATTAAGATGCTGGATAGCTTAAACATTAAAGATTTAACCACCTTGGAAGAGCGTACAGTAAAGATTGGACTTGTTGAGGTTTGTTATTCCTTAATCGCTTTGTTTTCCGTAGTTTGAATCTCTTTTTTTTAAACAGTTCTGATCATGAATAGGGTTTGAAGATGGTGAAGGCTGCGCTGCAGTCGAAGACTGTTCTGACTGATGTGTTTCTTGCAGTGAAGACCGAACCCCAGTCTCAGTGATGAGAGTCACCGTCAGTACAAACGTTGTGTATTATGCGTTAGCAAGTAGATATGTTGTGTGTGTGTTTTATATATATACAAGTTGCTTAGCAACATAGGGAGCTAAGTTCGCCTGCAATATGTTAATGTCTGGTGTCTCTATGTATAGTGTGTGTTTTATCGCTTTAGCAACTATTTTGAATGGCTTCCTTTTGTCCACCTGTTGATGGTTAACCCGTTGGACTTGTTTTTCCTTCTTTTTTCTTTTGGTGACATTGAATTTTGATTTTAGTCCTAGGTTTATAGTTTCTGTGCAAAGGGAAAACTAACATATATACAGAGAGTGACAAAATTCAGTTCATTTTGTAAGAAATTATTGAAAGTATGTACCTCGTCTGTAGAAGTCAATAAAAATATGTTTACTATTGGATCTGGTACGTTTGTACAGAAAAAACGACGCTAGTTGTGAATGTTTGCTTTCCCGGAGAAAATATGACAAATTTGTAGTTCATACAGCGAAAAATTGTTTGTGCATAGCAGCAAGTGACTTACCCATGAATTTAACTTGCGTTGGGCAGATTATTCGAGTGATAAAATAGAGAAAAATTAAAATAACGACTTTGGTATATTTAATTTTATGACTATACATCCATATGGCTTGACTTAATTCTGAGTCATGCTTCATAATATCCTAAATTTTTTGAATTTTTTTAGGATGATGCACTTACATTTGTTGGGTTCAAGTTATCTAACTTTGAATTTTATCTAACTCCAAATTGAAAGGAGGAGTTGGAGATGATGTTCCACTAAAGTAAACAAATTTTGTGTTAAGACAGCTTCAAACGATAGTAAATAAAATTGATCAACAATTAATTCACCTATCTATAATTTAAACAATTTAAAAGTAAAAAGATAATACATGGAGAAAAAACTTGCAATAGTTTCAAGTAACTCTTTCTTTTGAACTTGAAGATATAGCTACTAAGTTTGAAATAAAAATTATATATATAGTAATCAATTATCTCTGGCTGACCAAACAATTCGTTTATCTTTGTGGTTTCAAACAGCAAACATGTAAGATTGTTGAACTAACCGCCTTTGATAGCATTTTCAACTATAAAGAAGAAACAAAGAGTAGAATAACATTTAAAAGGCATATTTTGTCTTGGCTGAAGGCAATAAAGAAGAAATAAAAGGTAGACTTCATAATTAACTCCCCAATAGCTAGCAGCAGCAGCAGGCAATTAGGGATTGCGCCGTCAATGAGCAGTAGGCGTCAATTACTGGAGTAGCCGATTAAAGGAGCACGGTATTGGAGAAGCCGCTTTGAGAAGCAGAAAGTCTAGGGTTTTCCTTGCTTAATTTGTCGTTGATCGATAGCAAAAAATTTCTGTTTTTAAGGCTCGAGGAAGAGAAATTTGAAGAAACCAAGGCTTGTTGTATTTTTTGTAACATTATTTAAGATATTTAATTAGCTAAATTAATTAAAATAATGTGTTAATTAGGGGGATTGGGATTTCATTTAAGTAAGGGGTAGCCGTAAAATTTAAACAATAAATTAAAATAAGAGTTAAAATGAAATAGGGGAGTTTTAAAATAAAAAAGAGATCATTCCTATATCCTTAAACCTTGGCTGTGTATCCCCATACACATTCATTTCATTTGATAAAATTTTAAACTGGAGTCCAGCCACCATAAACAAGAGAAAGTTGAAAAAAAAATTAAGAAAAGCTAAGGGAAAAGCTTAACCAAATCAAATCAATTCACATCTCAATCTCTTTAATCTCTAAAGGTAAGGTAAATAATGTTTACATCTTATATTTCTATTTATTTTAGGTTTTAAGATGAAATCCGAATTTATTTGCAATAATTTATCATGTTTTTGAATGATGGAATGATTATATATGCTTGTTGATGATTTATGCACGTTCATATTGAGTTTATGATATGTTTTAAAATGAAAACCCTATTAAATGACATCTAAATGCCTTGCGAATTTTTATGTAGATCGGAAATAATATTTGAAGATGGGTTACAATTTTCAAAATTATCTTAATTTTTATGAAATTTGTATGAATTTTCTAGTGAAGGAAATGTTAATCTGGGTTAAAAATTATTTACGGTTAAATAAATTATGGTTTGGGTCTTAAATTAATATATGCTAGAAAACATATTAAAAGTAATTTATGGAATTTTTGTAGAATTTTCTTACGTTTTTTAACGGATATATAAAATTATTTAAGGCATAGGATTTAAATGTTTTATATATTTATAAAAAGGAGAAGGGGTATTTTATAAATAATTCCAATTGTTATTTATGAAAATTGGTAGCATTTTTAGAAAAGTAAACTTACAGCCAAGCATAATTTGACAAACAAGACATGTTAGGTGTAAAGAAATAGTTTTAAAAGGACAAATATACATTGTTTTGACTATTTCGATGCTTTCGGCACCAGGTTCAGCCTCCATACCTCCGCCTCTGACTCCATCGAAACCAATGCATATGGTTTCAGGGAACTGGTACATAGTGAATTGGACGTAGAAGAAAGGTATAGGGTCGAAAACAGGGTTTCCAAAGAGGTAGAGGCACAACTTTGCTTTTAAACGAAAACGCGCTTGCTTACTTTCGACTGAATAGCTTTCGAACGGGCCAAATGGTTTTAAAGAAATGGTTTCGATTGGGTTGCGACTTTGTTTTCAATGATTGCTTTCGACTATGTCGTAACCCTTAGCTACTGCTTGTTTACCTTTCGACCCATATGGTTTCGAAAGGGTTACTTTGCTTTCAAACTTGGTCACTTCTCCAATGCTTTCGAATGGATGGTTTCGACTCCATCACTTCTTTACTTAGAAATAGTTTTCGAAAGAATGTCTTTCAACTTAAATGGTTTTAATGACTCTTTATCTCTATTGAAGTATTACCCAAATGCTTTCGTAAGAGATGGTTTAATTGGTTTCGAAATGTGTTTTTTCTCTACATGTTTTAAATTGAACCCAATTGCTTTCAAAAGGGTTGCGTTTGCAAAGGTTTGATGCTTTTGAAAGGTTTTAAAGCATGGTTTTGAAGGGGTGGTTTCCCAAGGGTTTCAAAGGAGTTGAAAGGGAAGGTTTTTCTGGTTGTTTTGAAAGAATTGAAAGGAAAAGTTTTCCAAAGGTTTCGAAAGACAATGTCTAAAGGTTTAAAAAAAAGATGTCTAAGGTTTCTATAACTTTCGAAAGGAAGGTTTTCCAATGGTTTTGAAAGGGTTTTGAGAATGGTCACGAAAGGAAGGTTTTGGCCTTTCGACCAAGATTAAATAAAGAGTTTTACTTGGTTTAGAAAAAGGTACTTTCAATGGTTTCGAAAGATATACTTTCAATAGATTTGAAAGAGGGACTTTCAAAGATTTAAATGTTTTCATCAACTAAGATTTGAGTAAAGAGTGTGTGTGTGTACAAACATACATATATAACATGGCAAGGTTATTTTGAGTAAAGCATGGAGTTTTTATATATATATATATATATATATATATATATATATATATATATATTTCTTGTTTGTGTTTGATTTAAAAGTTTATCATTTTGAAAAGGTTTTCAAGGAAAATTTTGAGAAGGGATCCCTAAGTAAAATGACTTGGATATTAGAATACGAGATGAGACTGACATACGATCGCGCCCTATACATTAGCTATTAGCCGCAGCTAATTTTGTCCAAAATTTTAGTGTGTAGGGCTTTGTCACAGGTAAGACTAAAATTATGATTATATACAGAAAGAAATATATGTTTGTATACAGATAGATTATTGATGAGCCCGCAAAACCATGAAGATCAAGTGACCCTAGGAGATTTTAAGTTAATGATAGATCGTCTAGAAGAGAAGTATTTAACAGATAGTTGATGATAGATCGTATAGAAGAGGAGCGTCTATCAAATGTTTGATAAATTTTGTTATATTGTTTGGTAGGCCTGTATCAGCCAAAGGTTAATAGTTATTCAAATAAAACTATAATGTTTGAAAAGATAGTTCATTTATTACCTGATATGTATGTTTGCATACTGATGCTTTATAGACTTTAACCAGTTTTGGTTGCAGGAAAAGATTTGCTAAAGATATATTTTAAAAGGATGTTAGTGAAGGGAAACCCGTTCGGCTAAGCGGCATGGTCTTACTTAACATCAAATAACTAAGATGTAACAGTATTATTCACATCAGGCTTTATGTTTGACTTGAAGTTTTTGTTTTCCTTTAAACTCTCGGGTGCTCAAAATTGATTTGAGTAGGCTGAAGGTTGAGGTTTACAGGTTTCAGTAATTTTGACAAATAAAGCTTCCGAAGACGAGCCGGTGGCTGACGCATAGCTATTTAGGAGTGTATTAAGTCAGATATGACTACATTTACTCTGATCAATCAAGGAGGAATAATCATATATCTCTCTTGGCATATTACTGTGAATTATATTTGATCTTTACCTAGGAAACATTTGGGATTATGTAAATTGGATATGAATTAATGTTTTGAAATGTAACCAGTAAAATGTTACTTTTGTAATATGTGACTTTTTATATTCAAGTGTTTCTGATATTATGAATACCATTAGTGTTACCGTATTTTATCACCATAAGTTGATACTACGGATGACTGCAGCATCTGTAGCGCTTAGATTTTGACCTCCAGATACGAGATGTTACAACTTGGTGTCAAAACATATGTTTATGAAAAAATTTAAACTACAAATAATTTTGAAAGCATAATCCTAAGGAATTAGAGTAGGATTGGAGTATGGGATAACGCTATAGTAACGTACTTATATTTATTATATATAAGTATACGCTTTATCTCCAGTCTCCATTTTTTAGGGCTATTATTTTGTACCTCATGAGGTTTGAATACAAATATGGATGGTAGAAGAGGAAGAGTTAATCTAGGAGGGGAAGGCATCGATGGAAATGCCAGACCTAATACGAGGAGAACCCAAGGTCAGACACAAGTAGGGAATGATGGTGTTAGAGTCTCACAAGTTGGAATGGAAGCCATGTATCAGTTTTTCATGAATATGATGCAAGCTGGTATTGCCACCGAGTTATGGGAGGAGGAGTTTCGGAAGTTCATGGATCATACCGTTGCAGTTCAACCTTGAAAAATCATGGATCATTGTGGTTCAAAACTCAGCCGTGCACAAAGCGAAGTTCGAACCTTCAAATTTACGGTTTAACCGTCCATTTTACACAGTTAAAACATGGTTTTCTTATTTTCCTTTCGTTTTCTTATTGTATATCATTCTCATTCTCTCCACTATTTCGAAGAAGAAAAAATTAAATCATCGAAAATACCATCATCGTTCCTAGCTCTATAAAACAAGCTCTACTGCTTCGGTCTTTAAAGCTGCAAACACCTTTAAGGCCACAATAAGCTCCGTTAAGCTCACCGCTACTAAACTTTCATCATTGCATACCGCAAACATTATGAATGCACAACATCTTTTGTGCAGCTGTAGTTGTGCACAATTGTTGTAGTTATGCGCTACAGCAGTACATAACTTCACTATGTATCTTATGTTCTAGACATTTAAGAATCATTATGACTCGTATATCTAACATTTTTATTTTATTTTTTGGTATTTTAATTTGAATTTTTTTGAAAACTACACACTGCACGAGTCTGATGTTCAACCGGTTGAAATATTAAAATCTTAAATCTCGAGTCGTCGCGGTTCAACTCGCAGTCCGGTCATGATAACTATGCTCATATGAAAAATAAAACAATTGTAAACTTGCATTCAAATAAAATACAATTTTTTTAAAATTAATTAATAATTTTTTTTTAAATTGTGAATATTTACAATTTTTGTAACGTCCCGCCTTTTCGCACGCTTTAAATCGACATACGTACCAATTCAAACCATACGGAAGGGCGGATTGTTATGGGGTAAATAAGAAAAACGAGAAAGAAATAAAACAAACAGAATCTCACAGCGGAAGGATAAAATATAGTAATCAAATATACAGTTCATGAAGCTGTTTACAAAATATTTAATTTTACTCACATAGTATATATCAGAGTTGCGCATACCAACGAATAAAATCGATGCAGCGGAATACAGTATGTAGTGTAACAATATAATAAAATAATAATAATGAAATCTTCGTCTTCATCCTCCAGAAATAAAGTCTTCGATCCAGAAATGCTCGGACTGACCCAAGCGAATTGAAAAGACAAAACACTCGAGTCAGAACTAAGAGATCTTATGTAAGTTAAATAACAAAAATAAATATGAGTTCAGTAACTCAAGAGATGCTCGGGATTTACATCTCTTAAGGATCAGTTAAACTATTTACTATGTAGTATATTTCGCTATTATAATAGTGTCTAATTGTAAAATAAACTTACTTTTAAATAGCGTTAAGGCTTTACATTTTCCACCTCAACACATTTATATATTCGCATAGTCTATACAGTACCGTAATCTCCCCTGTACTGGGCGTCGTCAGAGGGCACTCCATAGGTATGGTACAAAACCAAAATCGTATAAGGCGCGCTAGGGTAGGTGACACGGCACAACTAGGCAATGCCAGGGTAGATATACCAATTACGCTTCTGGGTCGGTGGTAACGCATAGCCGCAGCTACCGCCCACCTCGAGCCACACCCCCAAATCAAAGAAATCAAAAGTGGCCACCGAATCAATCCAAAAGTCAAGTATAATATCGAAGGGATGTGTCCGATCAAAGGTGCTACCTCAATTAACCCGTCAATCGCTCCTTTTTTAGCCACCTTATGCCAACTCACGGGAGTTGGGTCCACGTATTTACCTCAAGGAAACGCCGCCGCCATCCTACTTCATTTTGGAGTCTCCACCGCGTACACGGTTATTAAAGTGGTTTTCGAGGTTGGTAGAGAGTATAACAACTTTCGATCCCGGTCTCTTCAACAACCAAACATTATTATAACACCGCGGTCTTTTCAAAATAATTTATATTTTAAAACCAGAATATAATATCCCTTCCGAAACCTTATAAATACGATATCATTTATATTTTTTAAAACCCCAAATCAATATGATATCATTTTTTATTTTATAAATATCCCTTTTCCCCCAAATCATAATATTTCAAATATATATATCTCAAACCCAAAAGCTTTGAAACAAAATTTCTAATACTTAAATGGTTTAAGTATTAAACCGCTTTGCATAACAAAATAGCTTTTAAAATTTCACAAATAAATTCCAAATATAGGTTTAAATTCCCAAATAAACCATTTCAATTTCCATATATTTCAAAGCTTTAATATTAAATGTTTCAAAACTAAATTTTATAATTCACATATATATCAAATTTACTTTACTATCATTTAGTTTTGAAATATTTAGTTTAAATCAATACAGAATCCTTTAAATAGACTTCAAATTTCAACAATTTTATATTCCTTGAATTTAATTAGACTTGATATATTCACTTAAATCACCTTAACCTCAAATTTTGTTATAAAACAATATTCTTTTAAAATCTAAATTTCAATAAGCTCCAAATGGACTCTTATTAAATATAATTCTTAATTAAATAAAATCTCAATCGATTTCACTATCTTCCTAACCTTGGTTTATGAAAATCAACATAAACTCTATATTAAATATACTTTAAATAAATACTTGTCCATATTATATTTAATAAAATCAAACTTTATTTTATACTTTATACCAATTTTATACATAGCTTAAAACAAAAATTAACTATATATAAAGTAACCTTCATCAAATATCAATTTCTCATAAAACCTTATATAGATTTCTTTACAAAACCATAGAAAACTATTTCAAATTATAAATAAATAAATAAATAAATATATATATATATATATATATATATATATATATATACCGCGGTGCCTGTATAAAATTTTCTATCTTATGGTCAAGTGATACAGATATTTATCATTTCAATCTGCGATTTAAAAATAAAAAATGCGGTTGTATATCATTTCAAACCTCAATCCCGAATGAAATGAAATGCATGATAACTTGCAGTTTATTCAATATAAAATACAACATCCATTCATCCAATATCAATCATCAACCATTTATCACAATCATCATCCAATTAAATCAATAGCATCAATATACAACGGAAATTAAACAATAGGTATTAAATAACAGTTTATATTCAATAATAAATTAAATAATTGTTTAACTGGCAGTTTATATGCAATGAATAATTACATAACAATTTAACTGGCAGTTTAAATGCAATGAATAAATTAAATAGCATTTTGATTTAAATAAATGCGATTTAACCGAGATGATAAATAATATATGCCAAACAGTCATAAATGAATTTATACTCATATCATAAATCAATTTAACAAGCATAAGAAATTTTAGAAATTGTGAGTGGGTTAAAACACTCCCCTTTTGAATTTAAATTGAATTTAAATCCAATTTAAACCCAAAAATAGGACGGTCTCAGAATTCATCCAAACCAACGTCAAAGTGTCCAGAATTTAGATACGATCCTAACAAAAGAAACCGCGTGAAATTCTGATACCATATGTGGAAGTTATTGCAGTTAGAAGATTTGAAATCAAAATTAAAAATAAAATAAACAAAATGAACCACTTTTACAAGCCACGTCATCGTCATTTGATTCACGCGCATCTCTACAGGTTGAAGCCGAAAACCCTAGTTACGCGATTCGAATGTCTCAATCGAACTAGAACCACGCCGCCACTTCTTTGATAAATTTTCATCGCTGCCTCAATCGCTTAACCCTCGATTAGGTGATACCATCGTGCTCACCACCTCCAGGCGCCCCCTCCATGTGGTCGCAGTCAACTCCGGTACGCCCTAGGCGTTCGCCCATGCCGCCCTAAACAAGCCGATCGTAACGATTCTAGTCACAACTACCCCAAATGAACCGTGCCGATCGAAAGCACTCGGCCTCCTCTACGCGCCTAGACTTCCTGATCGATGAATCGTGGCAGATCCACCGTCAATTCCGACGACCTAATATGAACGGCTGGCAGTTATTTATTTAATTCTGTACGCACAAAAACTCGAATCGTAAAACGAACACCACCAGTGAATTTCGCTAGTCGAGAGCTTCAACATATATTTTTTCTGAAAGTTTCTAAGGACTTTGAACCTTTTGACTTTGATTTTGAAATGTATTTGGATCTGAAATTTTGTCTGCCATTGAGGAGGAGGAACAGAATAAATTTACGTACAGACAAATGGGAATTTAGAAGGCTAGGGTTGATAGCAAGATATTTATAGGCAAAGTTGAAATAGGACGGATCGGGTAAGATAGATGTATGCGCTAACGACAAAATGGCCCAAAAAGCCCGTTCTGACCCTGGGACAAAATTAGGTCAACCCATATACTAAAATAGATGTTTAAAAATATTTTAAACGCGATAGAAAAGGTTTCAGGTTCAAATTGCATCGTATGAATAAGTTATGCTAAAATCAATATTTTTCAAATTGATTTCAATTTCATTTATTTCAAGGCGTTTCAAGCCCGTACGATCAAACGACAAGTCCAATCGATACGAAACTTGAAATCCTACAATAATTCATCGTTACAGATCCGATGAAACTGGTTTCGTCGAAATCCGAGTCAGTGGCCAAAATGGATATTTTTCCATTAATTAAATAAATTAATAAATCAATCAAATAAATCAAATTTTAATTTCACTTCTGTAATTGACAATTTTTATCAACTTTATATTTTTTAAATCATTTATACAAATTTAAACAAATTTAGATGTCCTTTAAATGCTGATTCAATTATGAATTTCAGTGTTGAATTACAATTTCGTTAAATTCAGAGATTATAAAATAAATTTTCAATAATTTCATTGAATTAAATTTTAATTCTATTATTCTACCTATTAGTATCAAATAGATGGACCTAACATTGGATTCCTACATAATTCCATAAATATCTCCAAATTTAATCTAAATTTTTATTAATGTAAAATTTTAAAACGTTAAATTTCATTCGTTTACAATAAATTCAGTTTATTGAATTTTTCACTTCAATTAAATAAATAAATCTTGTTTTCTACCCCTTAAATCAACTAATGGTCATATTATAAATAAAATTAGCATAAATTACATCTTATAACATTAACCCTTTTTAATGACACATCAAATCTATCCTAACTGCACAAATTAAGACAATTAATTGCAATTTGATTTCACATTAAACTTCATTAATTATCAATTGAAAATCGAAAAAAACCGTTTATTTATTTAAAATCTTGCTATTCAATAAATGGACAATTTATGTGTATAATTAACATTGATTCCCGGTTATTACTTAAATATATCACAAAACATTAAATTTAGATTCACTACAATTTATTACCCAAAAATTTATTTAATGCCATCAATTATGCCCTTTACAATTTTTATACATTCACTAATTGTCAATTATCATTCAAACAAATCCATTCATTTGATTTCATTCCAATTAATTAAAATTGATTTCTATAAATTGATTTGATTTCATTGCCAAAATATACATAAATTTCTATTAAATGCATACATACTTCCGTTACTCCTCTTATTTCCATTAGAGTAATATTATTATCAACCACAACACTAAAATTTACTTATCTAGACATTGATTGTACAAACTTTCAATTTATTATATATTACTTCCTTAGTTAATATAACTTCAGTGTTTATTCCCCGATTCCCTAATTTAAATCAATTATAACCTTACAAGTTGTTTCCATTACTAGGTATTGCACAAATTAAGTTATTCAATCACTTTCATTTACGATACTATTATCATGGGTTATACTATAGTGCATTAATATTCTTTTTATATCTTAATTTCAAATGATGTAATATTAAATTCCATTTACTACACTAGGTCCAATTAATTAAAATTTAATATCAATAAATTGTTTTAAATTTTTATTCAACAAATTTCTATAATTTCATACATAATATTGAAATCATTCAATCACCCCTAATTATCATTTCTATAGTTAAATCAATATTTCCATTTTTTTCTTATATTAAACTTATAACCAAGGATGACAATTTACATTATTTCAACTAATTCAATTTCATTTTTGATTATTAATTTTTATTACAACTGCTACACTAAAGTTTCTAACATTCGCTTCATTATAAATTAAAAGATTTTTATTTTTTCCTAAATTTAATTGCAAAATTTAAATTAAACTAACAAATTTATTAATCAAAATTTACGGGTCGTTACAATTTTTATTCTATAGAAGTATCCATTTTTGATAAAAATTAACAATCAAACTAATAAACAATATGTAAAAGCTTTGCCTCCACACCCTATCTTAGTGGTTGTCCCCCATTTGAACCTCTCTTGCATGGTGGCAAGCCTACTTAATAGGCACATTTTCTAAAGAAAATTACTATTTACAGTTAATTATGGTATTTTCTTTTATGTATTCTTTCATATAATGTCTATTGTTTCGTTTTTTTTTCAATTTCGGGCATACCAATATCTACTTTAATGGAATCGCTTTTTAATCTTGCAATGTCCAATCATGGTATTTTCTTTCATGTATTCGTATTTTTTTTTCAATATCAGTGTATTAATTTCTATTTTGATGCAATTGTTTCTTAATTTTTCAATTTTCACATTAATTTGTAATTTAGTATCAACTAGTTCGTTTATTCAAAAATATTTAGAACAATTTAAATCAAATAAATACAAATAATCAATCCCCTTTCGCTATCATTTTCACGGTACAAAAATGTGTTCTCTTGTCGTCCCTTTCGGAATTTTCTTCTGCATGTCTTTTCGGTTTTCGAAAATATGCACCATAATAAGCTAACTAAAATTTGGAATTAATTGTCTTGTCTTGATGTTGAAATTAATATCAGAGTGTGTAATAGAAAATTAAGATAAAATATACTCTTAATAACCGTTGTTAATTGAAATATACTGAACAAAACCAAATAAAGAGGGTTTATGGATGGTTGGAGGATCAATTATCGATATACCCCCATAGATCAAGAATCGCTTTTCATTTTCGCTTTCACTTGTTTTCTGTTTGATCATTTGCATGAGAATTTGCACTAATATTAATTGGTTCACACAAACTATGTTAGTTTGTATGAATTTGATTGAACATTTTTTTGTTTCTTTCACTCCGAAACATTGATATCGAATAGGCAGTAGCAATTTGAGCTAGTTCAAAAACTCTAGAACTCTTGTGGAGTTTAGGTCAGTCTATGATTGATTTTTGGATGTTTGTAGACCTGGTTAGTTGAAAAATAGGGAATTTTAGTTTTTATCTGATCTACTGCCATATATACTTACTATATTCATATTCAATGAACAAATGGTTTTCGTTTTCTTCATTTATGTTGCAAAGCACACATTAGTTGAAAATAGGCGTACCTTGAGAAGTAAGTATTCTCATGAAATGAAGTTCGTTCGCAATAGGTCTGAAAAAACACATAAATTCGTTTTGGATTGGCATTGTTATCCTAAAATAAGACTATGCTATTGTAGTTTGTTTAGATGTATTTTGGTTGCTTCCCATATTTCCCTACATACAGAGTTACCATTATTATTATTATTGCAGTGCTCGAACATCATGATGGTTGTGGTATACTTTGATTTGATTGATTTCTTAGCCAATTCCCTTTGTTTGTTTGTTGAAGTGCTTCTGATTGCCATGAACTATTTTACATAATGTGGCTAATGGATTACATCTCACCTCCCATGTAAGCTAGTGAATTGTCCTAACTTGTTAATAAGCCTTGCTTCCTTCTACCATGGAACATACCAAGGCCGGAACCTATAATGTTCACTATTATCATATTAAACAAATTTAATGTTTTTGTCTCACTCTCAACATGTTTTTCAAATTACTTGACATTGGACTAGATATCGATGTTAAATTTGGGTGATTCTAATATATGCTGAGGAGGAAAGAAATTGATTAATTGGTTCAATCAATTAATTTGGCTTGCATATGGAAAGATATGAGAGAATATTTTGAAAGGAAACTAATCAATTAGCCAATCAGTTTATTAGTCAATGTATTTGTTATATGAAGGAATAAATGGTTAGCCATGGAGAATCAATCAATAAATGGAAAGACATGGAAACCAAGATTTCACCATCTATTTGTACTAAAATCAAATCATGCAATTTGAAAAGATATTTGGGTAATGAGGAAATTGATTTTCTTAATCTCCAAGCAACCCTTTATTATCAAGTCTATTTAAATGAAGGAATTTCATCTTCATATGTATGTGAGTGTGTGAGGGCCTCGACCATTATTCTTTTTTCTCTTTTGTACTCTTTTCTTCAGTGGAATAAAAGAAGTTGTTGGGTCTATGTGTACGTAGGATATTCATATCCGAACCACGTTAAATCTACCATGTATCTTATTTCTGATATTGTTTCTGGGAGACTGCATTGTTGATTTTTTTTTAAAGTTCCATTGATATTTAAATAGACAGTACTATATCCTGATCAAATAATTTGCTTCCGCTCATATTAAATAGCTCCATTGGTATCAGAGCTTGTGTTATTTTTTCTGTTTGGATATTAATGGCTACTTAGTAAGCCTGCTGGTAAATCTGGTGTCAATTATGGTGTAACACGTTTTGAAAGAAAGGGAGATTTTGGTATTTGGAAGATGAAGATAGAGGTTGTATTAAAGAAGGAGAAGACTTATAAGGTTGTTTCTGTGCCTGAGAAATTGAAAGGTATTGATGCAGCTGATTTGAAAGGGATGGAAGATGAAGCTCTCACAATAATTTAAGTTGAATTTTTCAGATGAAGTTCTTAGAGAATTCTCTTAGAAGAAGACGGCAAAGGAACTACGGGATGCATTATCAGATGCATATCAAGACAACTCTCTCACTAATCGGATTATTCTTCAGCAACAACTCTATTCGTTCAAGATGAAGCCTGGAGCTGATGTCATGGAGCATGTAGATGCTTTGAACACTTTGATTATGAACCTAAAGGCGGCGGAATGTGATATTACTAGTGAGGCTCAAGCTGTGATCCTCTTATGTTCATTGCCTAAGTAGTATATTTCTTTTGTTAATTTCATGATTTATGACCGTAGTAAAATTAGCCTGTCTTATGTAAAGGCTGGTCTTCATAATGAAGTATTAAGAGGTAGATTAGCGACACTAGCTTGGATAGTGATACCGAAGGCTTATCTGCTACGAGAGGTAGAGGCCAAAGCTGGTCGAAGAAAGATGGAGGATAGAATTCTTTGCGGTCTCAGTCTAGGGAGCTTAAGAAGTTGACTTGCCATTATTGTAAGAAACCAGGACACTTCATAACACAATGTCCTAAGCTTGAAGGTAGAAAAAAAGATCCAAAGCAAGGCTCAACTTCTACAGTAGAGAAATCAGATACAGAGAGTGACACTGATGTATTTACCGCTTCTAGCTCTCCTGGGAAGAGCAACTTATGGCTGATTAATTCTGACACATCCTATCATATGACACCCGATAGGAATCGCTTTCACATTTACCGTGAAATTGATGGAGGAGAAGTTATGATGGGTAATGATACTTCTTGCTGTATGGTTGGTGTTAATAGCGTGATGATCAAGATGTTTGACGGTGTTAGTCGTACGATTACCGATGTTAGATATGTACCTGATTTGAGGAGGAGCTTGATTTCTGTTGGGGAATTGAGTAGACTTGACTTGAAGATTGTAGTGGAAGGAGAGAAAACGAAGATATCGATGGGTTTCATGATTGTTATGAGAGGTGTGAAGGTAGGAAATCTTTATCTATTAAAAGACATTAATGTAGTTGGTGAATCAGCTTCTGTTACTTCTGTCGATTTGGATTCTTCCAGATTATGGCACTTATGGATGGGTCACATCGGTGAGCACAACATGGATGAATTGAGAAAACAAGGATTGATTGATAGAGTTCATCATTCAAAACTTGGTTTTTGTGAAGAATGTGTTATTGGAAAGCAGACGAAGATTTCTTTTGGTATAGGACAGCATAAAGCAAAATTCGTCCTGGAGTATGTTCATACAGATGTATGGGGTTCCTCCCATTGTCATTCTTTCGGTGGAGCCACGTATTTTGTTTCATTTATATATGATTTCTCTTGTAAAGTATGGGTATACTTTCTTCAGTCAAAGAGTGAAACCATTGCTAGATTCTGAAAGTGAAAATCTACGGTTGAAAAGCAGTCAGGGAAGAAATTGAAAGTTCCCCGTTCAGATAATAGAGGAGAATTTGTATTACATGAATTCATCGATTATTGTAAGTCTTAAGGCATTAAGAGGCATTACACTACACTAGGCGACCCCCAGTCTAATGGAGTTGTAGAAAAGATGAATCAGACATTATTGGAGAGAACAAGATGCCTCAAACTTACTGCTAAATTGAAGAAGGGATTTTGGACTGAAGCTTTATCTATGACCGCTTTCCTCATCAACCATACACCTTCCACTGCCATAGATACGAAGATCCCTGAAGAAGTATGAAAAGGAGAGCATGTTAGCAATTCATTTCTTAGAGTGTTTGGTTGCCCAGCTTATGTGCATGAGAGTAAATGAAGCTAGAACCTAGAGCTCGCAAGTGTGTCTTTCTAGGATATAGAAGATGAGTGAAAGGATATAGGCTGTGGTGTCCTATTAGAAAGAAGATCGTTATGAATAGGCATGTGACTTTTTATGAGAAGACGATGTTGAAGGTGGAGCCTTCCTCATCGAATGACAAAGATAGGACATGTGAAGAATATCGACACACGGCAAGTCATATGTTGATTCTTTCCATAGACATTCAGATGGTGTTTCCGATAACACCATGGTTGATGAGGGTAATACCGATGTTGGTATAGAGTATCAGACTCAAGGTGGAGCTCATTCAGAACCTAGGTCTGTCTGACAAAGAAGAAAGCCTAAGTGGCTTGATGAGTTTATTGGATTGAGCATTGAAGAAATTAACTTCGATGATATGAAAACATATGTTTTGAATGTTGTCCATGATCAGACCTGTGATTATAGAGAATCTGTCTCATCAGTTAACAGTTCCAGTTGGTTAATTGATATGGAGGAGGAGATTGAGTCATTGCAAAGAAATCATACTTGGGATTTGGTGCATCTTCCCTCTAACAAGAGAGCTATTGGATGTAAGTGGATCTATAGAGTGAAAGATGGTGAAAATGGTAATTTCAGATACAAGGCAAGATTAGTCGCAAAGGGGTATGTTCAGAAGAAGGGGTTAGAGTATCATGATATCTTTACTCCAATTGTTAGGCATACTTCTATTCGTATTCTCTTGGAATTAGTTGCTCATTATGATATGGAATTAGAGCAACTAGACGTCAAAACTGCATTCTTGCATGGTAATCTGGATAAGGAGATTTATTTAAAGCTGTCGAAAGGGTTCATCGATAGTAGCAGACCAGATTATGTTTGCAAACTCAACAAATCTCTATATGAACTGAAGCAGTCTCCTAGACTATGGTATAAAAGGTTTGATAAGTTTATGCTTTCAAAGGGATACTCCAGAAATTTTAAAGACCAACGTGTTTATTTCAGGAGATGTGATGGTGATATGATTTATTTGTTGTTATATGTTGATGATATGTTGATTGCATCTCGAGGTATGGTCAAAATTTAGGAGTTGAAAGCGGAGCTCAGTAAAGAGTTTGACATGTTGGATTTGGGAAAGGCACAAAGAATATTGGGTATGGAGATAAGCAGAGATAGGAAACAGAGAGAGTTAAGGTTCACTCAGGCGCAGTACATTAAGAAGGTCCTCGCTCGATTTGGAATGAAGAAAGCCAAACCGATAGGCACTCCATTTGGCTCTCATTTTAAGTTGTCAAAAGACTTATCTCTCTCATCGAAAGAGGACAAAAGGTGTATGGTTGATATACCTTATTCTAGTATATTTGGTAGTCTTATGTATGCGATGGTGTGCACAAGACTGGATTTGGCCCATGCAGTGGGTGTTGTGAATCGATATATGTCTAACCCAGGCAAAGAGCATTGACAAGCAGTGAAGTGGATTCTTAGATACCATCGAGGCACTTCTTCGGTGGGCTTGTTATATGGTGGAGTGGATGGTGACATCTCTCTTAGAGGATACTGTGATTCTGATTATGCCGGGGATAGAAATGCTAGAAAGTCATTATCAGACTATTTTTTTTACACTTGGCATAGACTCGATTTTATGGAGATCAAAGCTGCAATTTATCGTAGCTATGTCGACTACCGAAGCAGAGTTGATATCAATTATGGAAGCAACAAAGGAAGGATTATACTTACTTCAGTTGTTGGATGATCTTTCAATGATGCAGTGCATAGTAGAGCTATTTTCAGACAGTCAGAGTGCGATTCATCTTGTGGATAATAAAGCTTATAGTTCACGGATGAAGCACATTGATTGTAGAGGTTTATTTTTTATGGTTGTGGAAGAATGAAGCAAGATTAAATTATTGAAGGTAAGTACTTTGGATAATCCTTCAGATATGATGACAAAGTCACTTTCAAAGGACATGTTTGAGCATTGCTCAAACTTAATCAGTTTGATTCCTATTACTTGAGCGCCATGGGGAGCTAGACTCAACAACTTCTATGTTGATTGCTTGATGATGAGGTGATAAAGAGAGATTTTTATATTTGAATCAAGGTGGCATGTTAAATTTGGATGGTTCAAATATTTGTTGAGGAGGAAAGAAATTGATTAATTGGTTCAATCAATCAATTAATTTGGCTTGCATATGGAAAGATATGAGAGGATATTTTAAAAGGAGACTAATTAATTAGCCTATCAATTAATTAGTCAATGCATTTGTTATATGAAAAAAAATGATTAGGCATGGAGAATCAATCAATCAAAGGAAAGATATGGAAACCAAGATTACGCCATCTATTTGTACTAAAATCAAATCATGCAATTTGAAAGATATTTGGATAATCAGGAAATTAATTTTCTTAATCTCCAAGCAACCCTTCATTATCATGTCTATTTAAATGAAGGAATTTCATCTTCCTATGTATGTCAGTGTGTGAGAACATCCACCATTATTCTTCTATTTCTCTTTTGTACTCTTTTCTTTACTAAAAGAAGTTGTTGGGTCTCCGTAAACGTAGGATATTCATATCCAAATCACGTTAAATCTTTTGTACCTCTTATTTCTAATATTGTTTCTGTGAGACTGCATAATTGATCCTTTTTAAAAGTTCCATTGATATCTAAATAGAAAATATTACATGCTGATCAAATAATTCGCTTCAGCTCAAATTAAAACAAATTTAACTACAATTGACATCTCCCATATGCTACTATATACTATGTACTTATTGCTGAGCCTCTTAGACCACAATGGCTTTTCGCTCAAAGTTTTCACGGTCCTTTGGAACAGTATACTTCATTCATATTCACCGATTCCCGAAGACCTTGATGCCCTTCTTCCCTGGGGGATATAACCACATCTATGGAACCTTATTACTTTTACCCCTCCATACAAAATTACCGCATATTTGATTTATGGTTTCAATCACACCGGCCGAGATTTTAAAACTTTGCATCCAATATCTAACAATTGGGTAAATAACTACTTTGATCAATACAAGTTTTCTACGCATGCTAAGTAATTTAGGCCCCGTTTGGTTTCATTTTGGGTTTTGTGTTTTCAACTTTCACTATGAAATACTAAGTAACAAGAGAAGAAGGTATATAATTCTTAGCCATTCCCTCGACCAACAGACATCGGGAATTAGATTGTTCTCCATGCTTTTGTTATCCTTCAAAATACAAAAATAAAATAAACTTGTTTTCTATTTTACATATTAATTTTATTTTTTAAAATGGTTTGTTTTCCAACAACATATGTGACACACGTATTTTTTTAGACAAAAACATAAAATTAAAAACAACAAACTAAACAGGGCCTTATTTTTCCATTATTCAACTTTTTTTCAAAATCCAATAAATTATGATATTGAAATTATTCTTTCTAATTTGTGTGACTGATAGTGGGATACTCAGGTAATTTATTGATAAATTCCCTTCCCTTAAATTTTAAATGTCAAGCATATACTGCTTGTGATAATATTTTTAAAAAATATACTCGGGTCTTCTCATCATTAAACTCTCTCACATTTTTATCCTTTTCCCAACCTTTACTGAAGGCCCGTGCAATGTTCCAATTTGCTAAAAATAATAATTGTAGATGCTCCTATCTTTGTAGCTTGCATGAAAACTAGTAAATCATCAACATAAATCAAGTGTGTTATTGATGGATTATTCTCTATGGAGAGTTGAATCTTATTAAATGTTCATTTAGGTTCATAAAAATAGTGAAATACTCTGTCAGGATTGTGAAAAGGTAAGGGGAGAAAGGATCTCCTTGTTTGATTCCTTTGTTGGATCCAAAAAATCCAATTGAGCTGCCATGAACCATTCAAGAAAAAGTTGATTCAATGAGAGTTTCAATAACTCTTATCCAATTGATGGAGAATTCCATTTCTCTCCTATTATATGTCTTCCTAGTTTAATGCATATTCTGTTGCTCCCCTTAATATTAAAGTTTCTAATATTTTCATAAGCAAGAATAATCCCTTCAGAATTGTTTCTTTCTAGAATAAATGCAGTTTGGTTTTTAGAAATTAATTCCATTAAAACATATTTCATTCCATAGGAAAGCACTTTTGAAATAACTTTATAGAGCATATTGCATCAGGCAATTGGCCTATGCTAAGCAACTGAAACTGGGTTTTTTCTTTTGGGAATCATTAGTAAGAAGGAGAAATTACGTTCTCTTATGTTTTTTCCTAGGTTCAAAAATATTCTAAGTAGCATCAATAATATAATCATTAAAACTATCCCAATTATGTTTATAAACGCATGCATTAAACCCATCCAGTCCTAGTATAGCATCATTTGAAATACCAAAGATGACATTTTTGATTTCATTCATCGTGATTGCTTGATTTTGCTTGATTGAGATAATTTTTCCAACACTAATATTTTTAACTGCGATTTGTGGAAAATTTACTATTTGGTTTTCTTTGGTATGCAAGCCTTTGAAATATTGAACTGCTACTTTTGCAACTTCCTCTTGATTTTTTACTGCTAAGCCATTTTTCAAATTAAGTTTTGCGAGCTGCTTTTGAATTCTCTCATGTTAAGTCTAATATGAAAATATTTGTTGCTTTCATCATCATAATTTAACCAAATATATTTAGCGTTTTGCTCAATGTCTATTGCTTGTTTTTTAGCATCATTCCTTATGTGCTTTAAATTATTCTTTTGCATTATCTCTAAACTGATCAAAATCAAGTTTTACTTAAAGCATATGGTACTTTTCCCTGCATTCCTTGACTTTTTTTTAAAAATATTTTGTTGATTTGCTCCCTATTTTCTTAAATTAATTTTGAGCTTTTTTTTCATTTTAAAGAGGTTATACATACTATATTGATTTTGCGGCAATTTGATGAAGCGGTCCACTAATAATATTTATTGTTGACTATGAATCTAGTGATTTCTAAAGTTAAAAGGTTTTCTGAAGGACTACTGGCATAATTATTTAAGTTTAAAGAGTAGGATTATGATTGCTTGACTCTAAGAGCATCTCCAACAGCAGGAGATACAACCTTTATATTAAGGCACACACAAAATTTCCACTCCAATAGCTTAATATTCATCGAATATTAAGGCTAATATTCAGAGGCCAATTTAGTATTCTGAGTTAGCCCTGGGTACTGATTTAATTAGCGCTTATAGCCCCAACGGCCATCTCCACAATGGCTCCCCCAACGGCTCCTTCCAACGCCCACTTCCCGCGACCTCTATAAAATCATTCTCCTCCCTCTTCCTATCTACATAACCATCTTTATTTCTTTTACAACCTTAATTCTCTAAAAATGACTTTACCGTTTGGAGATTTCATGCATCCTTCTTAGTCTTAAAACTATTACTTCGATGAAAGCCAGCAACAACCAAGCACTCCTCCCACACAGCATTCATCTTACCCATGGAGAAGCAACGAGGGCTATGATTTATGCAACGTTTACTGTCATTATACGAACAACCCAATTAAAGGAAACGATCGGAGCGACGATAAGTTTTGGAAGAAAATAATGCATACTTTTAACCTTAAGCATCCTGAAAATATTCGATCTTTGTCGACGATTCAAGGTCAATTTGGCAAAATCAATCGTCAAACTCAGTTTTATGAATCACAGATTTATAAAATAAAGAAAGAAAACCCCAGTGGAATGGGAGGCGAAGAGCATTTGGTATATTTTTTTATTATTAGTTTTTTTTATTAAATATGATTATTAATTTTTTTTTCTTTTTGGTTTACAGAAAAAAGGGCAAATGAGGAATTCATAAAGCTTTTTCAAGGAAAAATGGAGCAAAAAAAGCGCATTATTACCAATTTTATAACCGTTACGAGTTGCCGACGAACACACCGAAGTGGATCTCCGATAACGCTAAATGCCTCCGAGACGTTAAAATAAAGGGGAAGGGAAAGAACAAAGCATCGAAATCTTCATACTCGTCATGCCCAGGAGATTCATCTTATAGAGAAAGTCAATTTCAGGGAGAAAATGAGTCGGATGCGCTCAACTAGAGACCGAATGAAGGTTATAGGCCAATGGGGGTAAAAGCAGCAAAGAGAAAAATAAGGCTGATGCCATGGTGGGTGCTACAGTGAATGCCGCTCTTGAAATTCATGAAAGAAGGCATCAATATAGAAGCAAGCTAGTTTAGGAGAAGATTAATGTGACGCGTAAGTTTGTAGCAATTGAGCAACAAAAACTGGATATAGGAAGGGAAAGACAAGAATAGATGATTATGGATAAAGATCTGACGGGGATGGATGGCATGCAAAAGCAGTATTGGATGAAGCGCAAATGATAAATAATTTTTTTCAAGTTCCCTGGAAGTAGTTTATTTTAGCCATAGAATTGTTTAACTTGTACTACTTTCGGTGTACTGTATCATTTATTTAAATCTGCTGTATTTTGTTATTAATTAATGTTGTACCATTCTTGTTTCCATTTAGACAAAGTCAATAACCAAACATAATAACATTTTGAAGGAAATGCAATACATAGCAATAAGACAACTTAAATACTATTACAACACAACTGCGTACATACATGATGGATCAAATATAAAATTGATCTAACAACCACCAACGTAATTCCAAATGTGATTCATAAGATCTTTTTATAGCCGGTTGTGAAGTTGTGCGTCGTAGTATGAAAGTTGACGTTCCACATGAACGTTGAATACTTCTACTATTATAAGAACATCGTCTCGGAATACTTCTGGCATTTAACCTGCACCATCATATTTGTAGTGACACTGTTCTTCTTCCATATCCCTTTCGTCTTAAATAATCATATTATGCATAATAATACATGCAAACATGATTGTGGACATTTTTTTCCGAGACCAAAGTTGACATGGATTACTAATCATTGCAAATCTGGATTATAGAATGCCGAAAGCTCTTTCTACATCTTTTCTTTGTCCCTCTTACATCATAGCAAACTTTGCTTGCTTTGTTATTATTGGGTTTGGACATGTCTTCACAATGGTGCTTCATTTTGGATAAATTCCATCGCCAAGATAGTATCCATGCTCGTAAGTGTTTTGCCCAAGTGTAAGCGACAATGGAGTTACTCGACCAAGCACCAAACCGTTAAATATGTGTGACCTTTCAATAACATTTAAATCATTGTTAGATCCATGCATTCCAAAGAAAGCATGCCATATCCATAAATCATATCAAGAAACGGCTTCTAAAATAATAGTTGGTTTTCTTTTTTTACCATCGTAAGCTTCTTGGTATGCTTTGGGACGGTTCTTCCATTCCCAATGCATACAGTCGAGACTTCCAAACATTCTAAGCCATCCTCTGCTCTCATGCATTTCTTGAATCCGCACCACATCATCCTTATTTGGCGATCTAAGGTACTTAGTGCCGAAAATGTCCACCACAGATTGGTAGAATTTGTCAAGAGTTTCTAATGCGATCGTCTCTGCGATCCGATATGCATCATCCAATGCATTTGTGAGGGTGCCATAAGCTAACATCCTCAGTGCAGCAGTCATTTTTTGTTTACCGCGAAGCCCTTGTGTTTTCGAAGCATTTGGTTTTTGAATAAAATATTTGTAGTTGTTTTGAACACCTATTAAAATTCTTAAAAATATACCTCTTCTCATTCTGTATCTTCACCTGAACATATTAGATCCATAAGTGCAATTTGGGTTGAAGTAGTCTTGCATTAGAGTTTTGTGGAAGACTAATTGACTACGGTTTACATGTTTGCGACCCATGACCGGTTTGTTGTGTTTTCGAGATGTGGAGCCATAAGCTTCACGACATATGTCAGCTATATCCTGCAATTCTTCGACTTCCTCTTGGAGTATCTCTTCTTCATCGAAATCACTAACGAATGTCATAACACATTTAAGGAAAGATGAAGTAATCATTGTTGTATTTAGCTTAATGCTTGGAGAGAAAGAAGACGTTAAATGTGATTCATGGAATGAAAGTTGAAGTCCTTATATAGAAGTGATACGATATGTAGTCAGTGGCAAGTGGTAGACAAAAAATGTAGAGTATAGTCAAATACTCTTTATCAAGTGGTGGACAAAAAGTGCAGAGTGTAGTTACATCAACATTACCAAGTGACAGACAAATAATGTAGAGTGTAGTTAAATCAACTTTAGGAAGTGGCAGACATTATTGATTTGTATAACGACGAGTATGAATTGCCTATTTAAACGAAAATTCCATAGTTGAATTCTACAAAAAATTCCATGGAAAATGAAAGTTGGACTCCATAGGATTATTTGATACTAATCAAAGCGTACATAGCAGCCTTTACAAGACATATGGAAGAGGAGATTGAGCATGATTTCTGCGTCACACTAAATGAAGCCTTTAATAATCATTCTGATTGTAGATTAGTTCGATGAATCTGGATACTCGCATTATTTATGTCACCTTTACTAGAGCTAGTCAATGTTACAGAAGCGTTATAAACACAGTGAAGGAAGAAGACCTATTTCAGTTAACATGAGCTACGTATGATTCATTTTATTTTTGGGAGTATCGTACTAATTTTTTGGACATGATGCATATGACCTATGGGTTAGCTATATTAGATAGTTCGAATGAAGTTTTATTTATTTCTATTTAAGTTCCATGTATTTCCTTTCAATCGAATGTATTAAGATTCGGTTCCATGTATTTTTTATAAGTTCAATCTTTGTTTTTTAAGTTCTACGTATTTTGATTTATTTGTTTAGTAAGTTGTGTACACTTTCACTATCTACTGAGTACGTAATATAACAAACAACATTGAAAAAGACTGATATAGAAAGGATAGCATACTTCGAAATAAACCGATACAGTGGTACTAAACTAATAATTGAAACGATGCAAACAAGATCTAAAAAATACGAATCAGATGATTTAAAATCTGTCTTTGATCACGTAATAACTGAACTGAACCGAGCTTTCGCCTGAGAGTTTCAATTTCTTGTTCAAGTTCAGATGCATACACTACTGCACGATGAGGTAAATGATCGTCCAACCATAGTTATAGTCCACATCCATTAGGAAAATTGCGGCATCTATAGTGGCATCGACCTACGTCTGATCCGTTTCTTATGACAAAATACAATACATTAACTCCACAATTGCAGCATATTTCTTCAGAATCAACCTCTTGTTCTCGTTGAGGTTGTTGCGCCCGTATTTCAAACCCTCTTTAACTTCTCCCATACTACTCCTCCGCTCCTCCATTTGTCTTCTCCCATCCTCCAATTGCCTCTGCTCTTGAAAAGTTCTCTCATGCTTTCTCACATCTTCATAATGCCTTTCCTCCATTTCAACATACCACCTGGTTGATCCTTTAGGGTAAGACAGATTAGGAGCGTTCTCGTGACTTAAAGGACCCTTGTATGAGTATGATTCTAGCTAGGAAATATGGCTATAATCCACCATTTTTTGCTTAATAGGATGAGATGAATTCACAATGATTTGCCAAACAATAGAATATATAGCAGTAAGAAGATGTTCTATGGCAAAAACTATGCAATGTGGCTATAGTGTTCGAATAATACAGAATACGGTACCACTTTGTAATAGCATTGACATCAAAAGTATTGCAACATGTCTAGAGTGCTAAGTCTAGCAAACATCAAAAGAAGTGCGACGTACAAACAGTCCTTGATATGACATGACACTACCAATATAGCTATGCAATGTAAATGTGCTGTAAATAAAGCCAAGCAAACATCAAAAGTTGTGCAATGTGCAAACAGTGCTCGATATGAATAGGACGCTGTAAATAAAGATATGCAATACAATACATATCCTCAATACAATACATGTCCTCAATGTAAATGTAAAAAAAGTTATATAACATTACAAATAAACAGTATTATATGTCCTCAATATAATATAGTAGTGCATCAATATATACAATCACCGGTAAATTAAATGTACCAGTACACAACATGATCATCCTAAGTCAACAACATCGTCATCGTCGTCTTCTTCATTGTTCGTCATCCACGGTGTCGTCAACATGAGCAGGACCACCATGATCAAACTGAAATGCAGCCAACTGAGCCTGCAAATCATCAATCTGTGCCTGCATTGCCTATCAAGTCTGCTGAGCCTAAAGACTGAGCGCCTAGGTATGAACGAGTGTCATATGCTGAATAGCAGCACTATATCGCCTATGCTCGTCCAACCTACCCGCATACTGTAATTGCATATAATATATCAATATTCGTTTGATTAATTAATACTGTACAATTAAATATTAATACGAGGATTACCTCATAAGGCTGGTATAGTCCAGTAATGGGGACACCAGCAATATCATGATTCGAGGGATATACTATCGGCTGCTCGATAAGAGTACCAGTAAGATCATACGCTCTATAAGAGGCATCTAGACCAAAGTCCAAGGACTGTTGAGAATACGGGGACGGAGAGCAATCAAAATAAAATGGAGGTGCCTGAACTCCACTGCTTACAACGTATGGGCCTATATGATCAGAGTTCACTCCTCGAGCATAGTCAGGTAACGTGTATCGTCGAGGAGCAACTCTAACCTAGTAGTTGTCATTGTCCCCCTCCGTTAAGAAAAATGTAGAAGCATCTACCCATCTAATCTGTCTATTTCCCTATATATACTATGATCCTATGGTCCGACATCTGCCAAATATGTCGTCGCAAGATAATATATCTCCAAGGATATGTATCTCCCCAGTAGTCTGAAACCAGCATCGCTCCCCCAAATACCAAATAGGAAGAAACACCGGTGGGAGTAAGATTATCCTCGGCATGCCCAAATGATACGAAATATAAAGTGGATGAGCATCATGCATCAGGCTCGATTGTGTCATGGAAATCCAATATGCAGCCTATGGTGCCCAAAATATATTGTTCCTACACCTCATATCAATCTGCGTACTGGCCTCCATCGGGTTATGTCTAACCCACATAGACGCCCAAGAAACGAACTGAACACGCTTCCATCATCTCATGTGAGGAAAATATGTCCCTAGAGCATGACTAGCAGTCTTTTTTCCTGGAGATTTGACCAGGCAACTTAGTACTCGGCGTTAGCACATTCCTCGGCAATTTATGGGTCGTTCGGCATTTGGGAGTGGTCGACATCTAAAAGCGGTTGGCATCCAGGAGCGCTCCGCATCAGATGAGCACTCGGCATCAGAAGAACGCTCGGCATAAAGGAACGCTCGACATGAACCGGCGCTCGGCATCTAGAAGCGTTCGACATCCAAGGAAGTTCGGCATACCAAGGATGTTTGGCATACAAGGTACGTTCGGCATCCATGAGCGTTCGGTTCCAAATGACGCTCGGCAGGCAAGGACGTTAGGCATCTCTGGACGTTCGACATTCGAAGATCGTTCGACACCCAGAGGTGTTTGGCATCCCGAGGTCGTTCGGCAGTTAGAAGTGTTCGATATTCAACCAGTCTCAATCAACTTCAATCATTGATCGACATACACTCGCCACTTGGCATCTCACTTCGTTCGGCATGAAGATGGTGGTTTGGCATTTAGTCGTTCAACATTCATGCCCTGTTCGGAATTCATGCCCTGTTTGGCATCTATGGATCGGCGCACAGAGACCACTTCATTTGGGCCGAGGTATTCAGCTACCAGGCCCACCAGGGAAGTCCAACCCACCTTCGTCTATAAATAGAGAGGCTGGGACTGAAAGGGACCTTTTTTCGGGGAACACTGGGGAGACTCTGCCATTTTTCATACTCTCCTATTTTTCATTCAAACTTGTATTCAAGTAATTAGAAACGGATTGTATATGTAATCAACTATCATGGAAAGAAATAAAAATCAACTTCAAAGTGGACGCAGGCAGTTGCGCCGAACCACTATAAATTTGGTGTTCTTGTTATCTTCATTCAATTTTACATACTGTCTTATGTTTTAATTTATTATCTTCACTAATCTCTCCACACAATCTTTCTTGAGGGTGTTAGTGGCCAATTTTGATGCTAACATTTTGGTGCTTTCACTGAGAATTGAATTCTCAGGCTGTTAGGATCTGCTTTATAGCTACTGGATTGCATAAATCCCCCAGAGGCGATCTAAGATCGTTCACAAGGATATTTGATTCTATTTAGAGTTACAACCAACAACTGTGCCATGGGAAGACCACGAACTAGATCGGCCTCTCAGAACGTAGATGTCCACGAGACTGCTAGCGTGCAAGAAGTTGGATCTAGAAATCCGCAAGCAACTGGAGGTGCAAGGCCCTCCACCCAAAACCAAGTGGAAGTCGTTTCTCGAGCAGAGTTCAATGACTTGATAAGAGAATTCAAGGAAGTAGAAGGCAACTTGCTGAGCAGATTCAAGCCAACGCTAATCTCATGACTCGGCTCACTCAACAGCAGCGTCAGAATGCTAGAGGTAACCCTGCCCCTTATTCTGAATCTGATAGTTCAACCTCAGCTGATGAACCTCCTAGACGTAGACGCCGTAAGGATGAAGGTGCATAGGCGGGTGCCATAGATCGATTGACTAAGGATCAAGCCCATGAAGAGACTGGACACCTGAATCTCCAAGACCCAAATCAGGCGGGATATCAACCCGCACGGTCCCGTGGAACGGAACCCAACCTTCCATCTTCCATAAAAACTCCAGTCTTAACAATTATGGTCAGGCGGTTGATGAAAGAGAACCAAGGCTTGACCAATGAAGATTGGGGAGTGTCCATAAGCCATACTCCCTTTATAGATGGTATCCTACAGGCTGAGTACCCTAAGAAGTTCAATATGTCGACCATCCCGGCCTACGAAGGGAAGACTGATCCCAGGCAGCATGTGATGAGGTACGGATGGATGATGGATTCTGCGAGAGCTAATGAAGCAACCAAGTGTAGGTGCTTCCCAATCATTCTGTCCGGAATTTCCACCATGTTGTTTCGACTTCCAGCACGATCTATATCCATCTTTGACGAATTGGCAATGAAATTCATAGAACAATTCAGAATACACACCACTCATCCAAAGGATGTGATGTCCTTATCAAGCATCATCCAAGCTCCGGGAGAGTCGTTGAAAGCATACTTGCAGAGATTTCATGTTGCGGCTACCGAAGTGAGCAATCCAAACGACCATGCAATTTTGATGGCGGTAATGCGTGGAGTGGATCCAGACTCTGAATTTGGAGATTGGTTGGCGGGAAAGCCCTCAGCCACGCTGGAGCGTTTTTATTCGAAAGCTCATCAGTTCATAAGAAGGGAGGAAGCTCGATGGACAAGACGAGACAAGGCACCAGGGCCTGCTCAGGAGGCTGTGAAAAGTAATGTCGTCATGAAGCAAACCGACGATAATTCGGGAAAAGTTCAACTCAATGCCCAAAACAAGTCTGGGCAGTCTAAAGGATCCGGAGGTGGAAATCTTGGAAAGAAAATAGAGACGGGGAAATGGAAGTCAAGGATCCCGATCTACAATGAATAGACTCCGCTCAAAGCATCTCTTGAGAACATCTATTTGTCAACTTGCAACACTTTTCAATATAGAAAACCACGCCCAAAGGAATCAACGGATGAATAGAAGAGAACTGGAAAGTATTGCCGCTTTCACGACTCTTATGGGCACAACATAGAGGAGTGCATACACCTCCATGCGCTATAGAAAAGTTGATTAGATAGAAGAAGCTACAAGAGTTTGTCAAAGACCCACAAGACGGAAGACAAGAGACATCAAACCCCAGGCGCGGGCCAACTCCACGCCAACCAGAACAACCTGCTCGAACTGTGGGTAGATTGGTTATCAACACGATTGCTGGCGGACCTCATCCCGCGGATAAGAATTGGCAGGAGATGGAGCAATATGCTAACTCTTTATGACATGTGGAGTATGAGTTCTGTTCGAATGTGGAGGATGGGACTCTTGCAAAGCAGCAGCGCACGATGGACGATGATATTGTATTCAGGAGCAGAGATGCGGATAAGGTAGAGACTCCTACTATCGACCCGATGGTCATATCTGCGACAATCGGGCCGGCGATTGTGAAGAAAATTCTAATTGATTGCGGAAGTTACGTTAACACCATCTTCAAGAAGGAATACGACCAAATGAAGCTGAAGACTAAGGATTTGAAACCATATAAAGCCAGAATCCATGGCTTTAACGGCGCAGCAACTGATGCAGTGGGATATGTGGAGCTACCAGTTGAACTGGGGCAAGGTGAGCGTAGGAGGGTGCGAATCCTACCGTTCATAGTGTTGAATGTTGACTCTCCATATAACGTATTTCTAGGACGTCCATCCCTGGCAGAATTTAGGGCAGCATTGGCCCCTTGGTGTCTGACGTTAAAATTTCCAACAGACGGTGGTGTTGGAGTGGTACACGGCGATCAGGCGACCGGCCGTGCATGCGATGTGGCTGAGTGAGAGAAGCTCGGCGTAGAGAGAAAAAAAGGTTGCAGACAGCTCTGTCCACATCCAATATTCTGATGATTGACAAGTAGCGCCCAAGCCCTGGCTCGATAAACATTCTCAGATCTATAGAGACATAGATCCAGGAGATGATGATGGGGGACCCACGGAAACAAATGCAGCACCGGCTGAACTCACAATTGACATCCCAGTCAGCCGCGATGACCCGTCATGAATTCTTAAAATTGGATCACAACTCGACCCCGTGGTGGCCGAGAACCTCACTGACTTCCTCCGAGCGAATCTTGATGTTTTCGCTTGGACACACTCTGATATGTGCGGGATTTCTCCAACAGTTGCGAGTCATATGTTGAACATAGACCCAAAGTACGTTCCCGTAAAACAGAAAAGGAGAGGTATGGACCCGGAGAGGTCCACGACTCTCAAAGAGGAGGTGGACAAACTCAAAGCCAATGGGTTCGTCCGCGATGCCCTCTGTCCTGAATGGGTATCTAAGCCGGTGCTAGTGAAGAAAGCGAATGGAAAATGGATAACTTGTGTTGATTATTCTGATTTAAACAAAGCATGCCTGAAGGATAGTTTCCCATTGCCTAGGATTGCCCAGCTGGTCGATTCAACTGCCGGACATGAGTTACTATCATTTATGGATGCATACTCTGGATATAATCAAATCACGATGCACCTCCCAGATCATGAACATACCAGTTTTGTCACAAACGTTGGGTTGTATTGCTATGTAGTGATGCCCTTTGGATTGAAGAATGCAGGAGCAACTTATCAACGTCTGGTGAATCGGGTGTTCAAATATCAGATTGGTAGAACAATGGAAGTCTATGTGGATGGCATGCTCGTGAAGTCACGACAGTCAAATGACCACATCCGAGACTTGGTGGAGATGTTTGACATACTTAGGCATTATGGAATGAAGATCAATCCTTTGAAGTGTTCATTCGGCGTAGCATGAGGAAAATTTCTGGGTTTCATTGTGAATGCACGGGGAATCGAGGCTAACCCGGAGAAGATTCAAGCTATCCGAGATATACAAGTGCCCAGAACCATAAAACAAGTGCAAAGCTTGAATGGAAAGGTGGCCGCGCTGAGCCGATTCATATCCAGGGCCACAGACAAGTGTATTCCTTTCTTTGATGTTATAAAGAAAGGAAAGAGGAATTTCGAATGGACATCCGACTGTGAGGAAGTATTTCGAGCTCTTGTAAGGCACTTAGAAAGTCCCCCAGTATTGTCGAAACTAATAGACCACGAAATGTTGTACGTATACTTGGCTATATCCCAACACGCTATCAGTACAACCTTGGTTCGCGAGGAAGATCAGGTTCAAAAGCCAGTTTACTATGTTAGTAAACGCTTGACGGGGGCAGAAAGAAATTATCCAAGGATTGAAAAACTAGCCAATTGCTTGGTGATTGCATCACGCAAGCTTCGCCCGTATTTTCAGGCGCACTCAATCAGTGTTTATACTGATCAACCTTTGCGGCAGATACTCCAACGACCGAAAACTTCCGGAAGGATGTTAAAATGGAATATTAAGTTAAGTCAGTTTGATATTACCTACCTGCCGCGAAGGGCCATACAAGGACAAGCACTAGCTGACTTCATCGCTGAGTTTACTATGTTAGACGAATCAAACGACCACACTGTCATACCTCCCGTTCGATGGAAGATGTACACCGATGGGGCATCTAACGACCGTTGTTCGGGGGTTGTCATAGTTCTTGTAACTCCTGAGAACCGATCAGTTTGCTATGCTTTGAAGATCGAATTCACAGCAACGAATAATGAAGCCGAATATGAAGCGTTGACCGCCGGCTTAAGACTTATCAAAGAACTGGGAGTAAAATCGGTTGAAATCTTCAGCGACTCGCAGCTGGTGGTGTACCAAGTGCGAGGAGACTACCAAGCAAGGGGGCAGAGACTTGCCCCATATTTGGTTCGAGTCCAGGAGCTGCTAGCGAATCTCGAATATTATGATATTTGACATGTCCCATGTGAGAAAAACAGAGCAGCCGATTCATTGGCAAAATTCGCAAGCACAGGCGATGCACAGCAAATGAGATTATTTCCTATTGAGGCCCTCCATGCTCCGAGTATAGATATGATGGAGGTAGATTTCGTGTTAGAAATCGTGGATGACCCCAATCAAGCAGTACTTGCTGCTCGAGATCTTACCCGAAGAAAGGAGCGAAAGACGACAAAGTCCTTCGTAAGGCTTCTCGTTATGTAATACAAGATGGAATAATGTATCAAAGGGGATTCTCGGCCCCATTACTCCGATGCATTGCCCATGTTGGGATAAAACGAGTCTTGAGCGAAGTCCATGAAGGAGAGTGCGGCGACCATACTGGGGGGCAGACATTAGCAAAGAAGGTCCTCCATTATGGATACTACTGGCCAATTGCAAATCAGGATGTTGCAGATTAAGCGAGAAGATGTGATAAATGTTAGATATATGCAAAAATCCTGAGAGCTCCATCGACGGAACTCATGCAAATGGTTAGTCTCTGGCCATTTGCAATATGGGGAATTGACCTAGTTGGTTCTTTACCCATAGCCAAAGGTGGAGCGAAATATGCAATAGTTGTGGTTGACTACTTTACCAAATGGGTAGAAGCAGAGCCCCTGGCCACAATAACGACCAAGAAGGTTATTAATTTCGTCGTATGAAATATCATTTGCCGTTTTGACCTTCCATGGACCATCATTACAGAAATGGAACTCAATTCGAAAGCAGGGAGTTCAAAGAATTTTGTCAGAAATATGGCATTGAGAAGAAGTTTGTAGTGGTTGCTCACCCAAAAGCCAACGGACAAGTGAAAGCCGTAAATATGATAATCAAGTCCATATTGAAAAAGCGTCTGGAAAAGGCTAGAGGCAAGTGGGTGAATGAACTTCAATGGCGCTTTGGGCCTACAAGACCACCCACAAGACCGCGACTGGCCATTTAACGACCCGTAAATTTCGACAATTTAATTTGTTAATTTAATAGGATTTTTAAATTAAATTTTAGTAGAAATAATTAAGGGGGTAAATTAATATTGAAATGAAGGCTAAAATAAAATATATGAAAGGTAATTAAAGCCTTTAGTTGTAATATGAATAAAATTTCAATAAATAAAATGGTGTAAGTATTGTACTTGTATATAAGGTGAATTGAATCAATCCTATTTATTGGAACCTTGTTTATTGATATGCGAATGTATAATAAATGAGTTATTACAAGAGATTGAAATTTAAATAGAATTCTAAATAATGAATAGTGGAAAGGATTTTACAGGTGTATAATTTAATGCGAGAAAGGAAAGTATTTAATTAATTTTGTAATAAAAAACGTTGAAACGGGAATTGGAATAAATTTATTTAATGAGAGCTGTTGAAATAATTGTTGCAGAGAATAAATTACAAATGTTATAAATTGTATAATGGTAACAACTATTGTTCGTTACCAATGCATTTAACTTACAGCGATTAAATGTAATTAATCATTGCCTTTTTGTAAGTTAAGAAAATAGCTGAAAATTTTGAAGGTAAAATCAATAGAAAGGTTAACTATATGCATAGGTTGGAAAGTTGAATAGAATTCTAATAAATGATAATAATGGAAAGCGTATACAATCAATGTAGATAAGAAATTTTAATTAATGATGTTTGATAATAAACGTTACTTGGTGATTATTAATATAGTAACGGAAGTGAGAATGTAAAGTATTTAAAGACCTTAATTTATGTGTTCAATAGATAGAAATACACATTTAAAAACGTAATATTCATTCAAATTTAAAATGTAAATAGGTGTATATTTAGGTAACGAAATAAAATTAGCGTTTGAATATGAATTTTTTTATCTGGATTGATAAGTAACGAACTTATTTGGGTTTCAATTTATAATTAATAACATTTAATGTGGAATCAATTACAATCAATTACAACCTTGTAAGCGACTCATTCGAAATGAGAGTCCGGATGTCTCCTTCTTCGACAGGAAGGGCTCGGATAGCCTCGACGGCCTCAGAGTATCCGTGACCATCAGGACGCGGGTTGATACCTGAAAAGATGAAACAAGAATTAGAAAAGAATGGCTCTGACCAAGTATGAATATCAATCCGGAGAAAAGACTTACTTCCTTCCACCCATCTCCTCGCAAAACCGGGAGGGCAACGCACATAGAATCATTCCTGTTTGTACAGGGCAAATTTGCTCCACGCCCCTGTTAAGATTTGGCATTTGCGATATGGCTCGAGAAAAATGTAAGAGGGGCTATCTCCCCGCTTCTTGATCATATAAATATATCTGATGTCGTCTGGAGTTGGGGGCCTAGAGAGGACGGTCATGAAGAGGATGTAGGTACCATAGATAAATGTGTGGCCGTTCGGGTGTAGTTGCGACGGGGCAATGTCAATGTATTGCAGCACATCCCGAAGAAATAAACTGAACGGTGGCATGTTCCCAACCCAGCACATGAATTTATTACATGCCGTGTATCCAACTGGGGGCAAGTGTGGACGATCGTGCCCCGAGGGAACCAATACGTCGTCGAAAGGGATCCCATGGATGGAGCATATTAACCAGAACGCAACTTCATTGACCTTCGAAGCCTGTGAATCAACAGGGTTATCCAAGAGAATTGCCGCCTCCAAAGTGTCGGGAACTAAGTTATGTGTAGGGGAGGTTGACGGATTTGAAACATCCGCGACTTCTTGTCGGGAGGACGGTCCCGGTCTATCTGAAATCGTGGCGGAGCTAGATCTCTTAGACATTTCCAATAAATATTGAGTTTGGCAGAGCACCTGTTTGAACTATACTCGAAAAATAATCGACGTTAGACTTAACAACATAAATTTTCCCCCTTGTGCGGTGTGTGATCTAGTGCAATCATTCAAATATAAACACTGAGAAATTATAAGTCACGTAACTGATGGTATAAAGTTGAACTTTGGACTGTCATTTTCGAAGACCGTCATTGCTGACCGTCTCCGAAAACCAGCCTTGCGATGTTTTCAATTTTGGACTCGGACATCGACATTGTATGTCAAAAGCTTTTATCTGTTTTTATCGACTTCAATTCAGGCTTACGAGTAATTGAAACTAGGAAGTTATCAGTTCAGATCAGTTCGATATGCTAGTATGCTGGAGTCCTTGTCCTTGTTTTGTTATATGATTTGGCAAGGTAAATGAGTGTTCGGCCTAAGTATTGTTCGGTTGAGATATGGTTTAACATTCATGATCGTTCGGTCTAAATATTGTTCGGCTTAACTGTCGATCGGCCAAGCTATCATTCGGCTAAACTATCGTTCGGCCGAAGTATCGACTGACCAAGCAATCATTCGGCCAAACTATCATTCGGCCAAACTATTGTTCGGCCTAAGCATCGACCGGCCTAAGTTTTGTTCGGCCGAAATAACGATCGGCATCCTATCTAATTCGTACTTCCATCCTATCCTTCCATTCCACTGCTTGGCATGTGGTGAGTCATGCCGAACTAGAATTACGCCAAGCCCCAACGATCGGCACTCCGTTCTTAACAACGTTTTCATTCCTTCTTCTCTTCCTCCCTCCGCACTGAACAACAAGGACAGATCGCTCGACGAGTCATACCAGACCATGCTCTTCGGCATCCAAGCCACTTCCTACTCCTCCTCTATTCTTTTTTCCTCCCATCTCGTTCGGCACAAGGGAACTGTGCCGAACTACGATATATCTCTCAACAACTCCATCGTGTTCTCATCCCCGAACATTTCTCCTTTCTTCCACAGTATCTAGCCCTAAATAACATCCTAATCATTGTTTGAGTCCTTCACCCACGCAACACTTATTGGCTATAGTTCTAATGTTCTAATTTACAAACTGGAGCCTCTCGTTAAAGTTTTTTAATTAGGAAAAGGAGTTAAATAGAGGGATAGATACCTAGTTAGTAGATCGAGACGTGGGGGGATGCCGAATGGATTGGGAAGGATCGTTAGATCTTTGGAGGCTGTTAACAGGCGAGGTCTGCAAGTACAAGGTAGCGGAGGTAAAAAGTGAAAAGAGAAGGAGGAAAAGGCCGGCCTTTATAAGGAAGAAGTAGAAGTTGAAGCGGCAATGACCGGTGGAAACAGTCAAAAGGGTAACGTTCGGCACACACCACCTCAAGCAGTGATCAAGAGAAGTCACCATTGAGGAAACTGAACCACGTCTTGAAGCAAAAGCAGCGGACTCATGATTCAAAGTGCATCACGTTCGGCCACGCGATACACTTTGGGGGGCAATTGTTTCCTGGAGATTTGACCAGGCAACTTAGTACTTGGCGTTAGCACATTGCTCGGCAATTTATGGGTCGTTTGGCATCCAGGAGCGGTCGGCATCCAGGAGCGGTCGACATCTAGGAGCGCTCGGCATCAGAATAGCGCTCGGCATCAGAAGAATGCTCAGCATAAAGGAACGCTCGGCATGAACGGGCGCTCAGCATCTAGAAGCGTTCGACATCTAAGGAAGTTCGGCATACCAAGGACGTTCGACATACAAGGTACGTTCGGCATCCATGAGCTTTCGGTGCCAAATGACGCTCGGCAGGCAAAGACGTTCGACATCTCTGGACGTTCGGCATTCGAAGATCGTTCGGGACCCAGAGGTGTTCGACATCCCGAGGTCGTTCGACAGTCACAAGTGTTCGGCATTCAACCAGTCTCAATCAACTTCAATCATTGCTCAGCATACACTCGGCATCTCACTTCATTCGACATGAAGATGGTGGTTCGGCATTTAGTCGTTCGACATTCATGCCCTGTTCGGCATTCATGCACTGTTCAGCATCTATGGATCGGCACACAGAGACCACTCCATTTGGGCTGAGGTATTCAGCTACCAGGCCCACCAGGGAAGTCCAACCCGCCTTCGTCTATAAATAGAGAGGCAGGAGCACAGTGAAAGGGACCTTTTTCCATGAAACACTGGGGAGACTCTGCCATTTTTCATACTCTCCTATTTTTCATTCAAACTTGTATTCAAGTAATTGGAAACGGATTGTGTCTGTAATCAACTATCAAGGAAAGAAATAAAAATCAACTTCAAAGTGGACGTAGGCAGTTACGCCGAACCAGTATAAATTTGGTGTTCTTGTTCTCTGCATTTAATTTTACATACTGTCTTCTATTTTAATTTATTATCTTCATTAGTCTCTCTACACAATATTTCTTGAGGGTGTTAGTGGCCAATTTTGGTGCTAACAAGTCTCAACAATATGTGGATGCATGTTCGCCATGCACTCATAGTACCATCAGGGCAAAATGTACCAAAACCCAAACATCCGTATAACCTCCCCCAACGCAAAAGAATCAAGAGCGGTGTACAAATATCCGAGTATAGTGGAACCCCAGTCTATAGTGTGTATCTGATCTAAATTGGCTACCGTTGCAAGGTAACTTAATCTAATGATACTCTTTTGGCTTGAAAATAAAGTCGAATCAAATAAGTATAGCATAAATGCTCTAAGCACGGCGTCGTTCATAGCCTCAGTGCTCATATGAGCTGCAATGTACGCCTGCAGATACGTAAGGGGAACCGCCCCGAAGGCAACATGACCCTCCTAAAACTGGGGTAGATAAATAGTGAAGACCTCAGGGCTCTTAAATGTATGGTCAAAAGAAATGGTATCCTGTCAGAGCCTCCGATCTCAATCCCAGTCAACATATAGAAGTCGACGAGGGTAATGCTGAGCTCAAAATCCGAAATATGAAGAGTATGTGTCGTAGGCCATCACCTCTCAACTACGGCTGCTATGAGTGGACGATCAAATGATTATGGTGGCCTAATCTGTAAGAAATGTGCAAAAGGAATAGTCTGCAGCCTATCTACTAAAACCTGGGGTGCTGTGTCATACTGTTGTGCTCTACACTTCACGTAACTACCCCAATAGTTTACGTACTGTGACTAAAAAATTAATGGGTTGTTCGAGATTATTGTACAGTTTAAATTTAAACAACTAAGAAAGGCGCTTTATAAAATCACATATCTATCCAATAAACATTATTTAATGGTTAGTTATTTATTAGTAAGAATTATACCTCGACCACATCCAATGTCGTGAGGATACTATGACTATATCCCTTTGGTAGCTCGTACAAAAAACATAGCTGGAAAATCTTTGTATTCAGAGCTAGAGTAATGTGTGCTGGGCCTACAAGATTCTCTGGTTGATGTTGCACAGTCCGTCTTACGATTTTGGTTACATGTGGCGGCATTTCAACTTTTTTTAAATAAAAAAGCAAATAAAACGAGTTAAAATGAGGAGGAATATGGCTGGGCGCCCCCACTTATTTGAGCCCAGCCCGGGGCTCTGATTTAATCAGCGGACAAAGCTTGGGTGCTAATTTAATCAGCGTCTAAGCTAGGGCGCTGATTTAATCAGCGCCCAGTTGTTGGGCGCAAGCCCTTTATATTTAGGGGGTAATATTCAGTGCCTGAATATTACCCCTCCGGAGCTGTTAGAGATGCTCTAAGGGACGTTAGAAATCTTGAGACTGACTAACGTTCTGAAATCATAGAGGGTTGATGAGGACTCTATCTATTTTTGTTGCAATATTTTTCCCTTGGCCGACCTCTAAGAATGCTTCAAGCCCATTGCATTCGTTTCTGAATGGACATTAATAAGCCATTTAAGTTCCAAAACATGTAATAGATTTAACATGTTACCCATTGTTTTTTCTAAGCTAACATAGTTAAAATCACCTGTTACACACCATGAGATATTGAAGGTGTTAGCTTCTGATATAGTTAGGGGTATACCATAGAGGAAATTATGTAATTTATTACATATATCTAACTCGATAACCAATCTTGTAAAAGGAGTTTTCTTTCTGTCATATACTTGTTATATTACGATAAATTAATTGAGTAATTAATTTAAACGATATTATATAGAAAATCTTAAATAATATATATTATATAACAGTAAATACAATGATACAATCATGAGAAACTTGTCACATTTAAAATAACATATTATTCCAAATATTTCTAGTCTGGATGTATCAAGATGGGATATTGATACATACGCCGAAGCTAGAGTGTGTAACACTTTCCAAAATTTAGGTAGCGTATAACTTATGGCTATTGGTGGTTACATACTGATAGTTGTTGGATAATCATGGAATGAATCACTCGAGAATTCTCTATTGGTTAATGTAATAATGTCAAATAGAAAATCTCGAAGTAACATTGTTACACGGTTTCCTCGACTTGGGAATACTGCGGAGCTTTAACATGTACACTCCTTTTCGACTATAGTTAAATCATGGCATGGCTTCCATCGAACGATTATAGTTGGGTCTAATTTGAAGCATCGGTAGAGAAAAACTATACAATACTGAATTTATCTCCTCGGTTATATGAGGTTAGGGTCACGACCAGACTGTAGTCAACTAAAGTCAAAGTCTTTGGTCAAAATAGTATGATTATTAATAATTGTTACTATTGAATCAAGTATTTTGTGTTTGGACTTACGAAGTTGAAGGTGGATATGTTGGAACTATTACTAAAACCAAATTCTATTAGTCCTAATGTGATATAATTTGGACGGAGAAAATTGATGTAAATAATCATTACGACTGGGTACCGCTTATAATAAATAAAAAGATTTACCAAAAGGATGTGTAAGTGATAAATTTCAAGATATCACACACTAGTTAAGGTGATGTGTGAACATTAATACTAAATTGTTTAATGTTAATCGCGTACTGAATTTACACATTTGATTCGTACAACCGTAATGATGAATACTCCACAAAGTCCACATAATTTAATTAATTCGTGATCGCTGTAAATTAATTAATATTTGTGAAATATTAAATTTTAATTTTTATTTGATTTTTGAATACCATTTGTATTTAATAAAGTGTATGTGTAAAAGTTATAAGCGCGTGTATCAGTTTACAATATCGATAGAATATTCGAATTAGATTAATGGAACAAATGTTGGATGGATTTGGGATGGATTTGGAACTTTTTGAGGCCCACAATACCTCATTCTATAACCGGCCATACATGGTGGGGGGATGATTTTATGAGATTTAATTGGGAAGGTATTAAAGATGGAAATTGAAAGGTTTTTAAGACATATTTTCTCTCTCATTCATTTATTTTCTTCCCCGACAAAACTCTTTCTCTATTTTTCTCCAATCATGTCATCGTCAAAATTCCATTGTGTTCTAGGGCTAAAAATTCCAAAAATCAAATACAAATTAAATCAATTTATCAATGGTAGTTTTTGCATCTTGATCTTTGTAACATCTGGAGGTTGATTCATGTATCAAGGTGCATCGATTAATTATTCAATGTGCCACTTTTTGGCAACATTCTAATGCATTTTGATTTAATTTATCTATGTGATTCTCATATTCATATGCTTAAATTCTATATTATTCATCTTGCCTTTTATGTTCGTCTTACAACATCTAAATTCAATCTCCTTTTATCCATCTAAATTATAATTATGTTTATTATGTTGTTTTTTATTCAGATTCACATCTAAATTAGAGTTGGATAAGGACGATATTGGAATTCTAACCATTACCCAATTCTATTAAGTCCAAAATGATAAAGTTTTGACAAAGAGAGTTGGTGTAAATAAATATCACTATTAAGTAATGCTTATTAAAGTAAATTTGGATTTTACCGAAACCAAATAAGCGATAAACTTGACCATAATATCATACTACCTGCTAAGTGAAGTGTGAATTTAATATTTGAATTGTTCAATATTAATCACGGATCAAATTTACATCTAAGAGTCACATAACCGAAACATTAAATACTCCTTTTTCATCAATCAAATTATTTTATAATAAATTAACTGTTAATTAATATCTATGAAATATTATTGATAAATTTTTATCTGATTTGTCTTAAATAATATTAAATAGTGTGCATATAATAATTATATTAAACTAAATGATATTCGATATTGATGTGCATTTAAATTGGATTTAAATGCAATAAATGTTGTTCGGGTTTGAAGTGGATTTAAGGCCTAAATGGAGCTTGATAATTTCGACCACAATGGGGGCAAGGTAGCCGACCTTTTGATGGTTTATGGGTGTGGTTTTGGATGTTTAAAAATAATAGAATGGCTAAAGAGGGAATTAAGGATCTTGATCTTACTTTTACTCTCTACTCTCTCTTATGTATAAACATCTTTGCCCTCATTTTATTTTGATCATTTTGCTACCTTTATCATCCCTTTGTTGGTTGAAATATATCCCTCTCCACTCCTCAAGAATTTAGGTAACTAAATACAAATTAAAATGAAATAATCGTCAGTGGAAAGACAATTCAGAAGCTAGCAACTTTGGGATTGGAATTAGATCCAAGGAGTTTAGTTTTTCGTTTCGGCATGTGAGCTTTAGGTTATGGTGAAAGTTACTCTTCTAATTTAATATTATATATAAATATCTATATGATCATTGCTTCATATATTGTTTTTTTAAAATATCATGATTCAGCATATTGATGACCATCATAAGTTGATGGTTGTATATGTAAATGTTTGTGTGTATGTTGGAATTTTTTTTATGTATATTTACTTGCATATGCTTTTGGCAAAAAAAAAAGAAAATTGAAGTAAAAGTAATAATATATTATATGACTTTTAAATATTAAATCTAATTTAATAGACTAGCACAACATAATATATGTTTAAAACATTTCAAAATTTATTTTTGTTAGAAACCTTTGATAATAATAAAAAAATTAAATTTTTGAATATTTATTTTACACATACTATTATTCAATTCAAAATTGTTTATATAAATAAAATGTATGTATATATGTGTTTATTAGTAATATAAAATTCTAAAAAAAATATATAGTACAAAATACATATTATTGTTTCGAAAATGATTTTTTAATTTTTTTTACCGATTTCTACTTTTATTATTAATTATAAAATTTTAATTATCAAATTATCTAAAATCGAAAATTAAACATTAATTAAAAAGTTACTTTTTTTCCTCTTGTCGGAAGTGGTAGAAATATATATATTTAATTATATATGTACTATAGTTAGTTTTATGTTTATATGTAATATACATTTAAATTAATTTAAAACATAAAAAATAATTCAGCTCCCATTTCAAATTATAAATATTCTAAACTATTTAAAAAAATTAATTTTTTTTATAATTTAATTATATTTATTTATATGAATTTATGTATATGTATTTTAATATTTTATGTGAATAATAAACAACTGATAATGTATAATGTTATATAATTATTATTTTATAGTATTACATATATCTATATAATATTTTGATATAAATACACACACACACACACATATATACATACATACATACATACATATATATATTTAGACAATCCAGTTGATTACACGAGAGGTTATTATGGCTGTTGCGGTATGAAACCCAGTGTCTATGTGACGACCCGAAAATTTTGAACATTTGAAATTAAAATATTTGAATGAATTTTTATATTTAGAAGTTTATTTAACTTGAATTTTAATTGTAACTATGAAATTGGCAATTTAATTATTGAATTTAATTAATTGAAGTTGGATAAAAATTTGAATCTTCAGTTATAAGCTGATTTAAAATATTTCAAAGGCTTAGGAAATTCATATTGATAATACTGAAGATAATGGAAGCTTCAGAATTGGATTCGGAGATGATTTGTTTAGTTTTGAATTTGTATCGTTTAAATCGATATCTAAAAATAATCTTCCAAGGCACAGTCTCGGAATTCGACGAAACTAGTTCCATTGGATCCGTAATATTGTATTATTATCGGATTTTAGTTTTCGTAGTGTTTGGAGTGATCGTGTGACTGTATGATTGATAAACGCGATGAAAATTAAATCGAAAATTCGATATTATAACTGTTTCAAAAAGCTATCTTCTCCATACGATCGAATTTGGACTCGGAACCTTTTCCATTACGTTCGGAATAGGGCCATAATATTATAAACGCCTGACGGCACGCCTTAATTGGAGGTCGAAATTTTTTGTTGCGTGATTCGAGACAATTTAAATTTGAATTTAAATTTTTTTATATAAATCATATATATTCACAAATTTAACGCTTTATTTCTTCAAAGACGTGTTCCATCTTCCCTGTTCAAATTAAACACGCGTCTTTAACAAAATAATAATAATAATAAACGTATCAGAAGAAAGGAAAAGAAAAAATTTAAAACAAGACTTTTGTCTTCAGACCAAAAACAAAAACCAGGGGCTCAAAGAAAAGAATGGCCAAGTAAATAAAACAAATTCTCCCTTTTTTATCTCGAATAAAAAATCAATGGTTGTACTTTTCATAAAATTCAAAAATGGAAAAATGAAATCGCAAATCGTCCCCGTTCTTCTGCTCGGCCTAATTCACGTAGTTTCTCCCTCTTGTCATTAAAAAACGACGTATCAATTCGAGAAATCACGAATCGCGAAGGAGGCAGCAACTCGAGTTGGGGATACTCGGTCGAATGGCAGAAATTGGTCGGCGGTGCGGCGCAATTTTAAAGACGGGATCGAAGTATGTTCGGCATCGAGCGTGGCGAAGTCGTGATGGCGCAACATTTATTTGGCTTGTGGTGGTTATCGGTGGCTGTGGTCGACGGGGAGATGGTGGCGGCGAAGGATTAGGTGTCACGAGTTATTCTTGTGCTAGCGTGCGATGTTTGGCGGCTCACGAGGTCGTGGCAGCGACAACAAAAAGGATCGCGAAGGCAGTGGGTTCCAGGTTCTCTTTTGACAGGTAGGTATTGTTCATTTATTTTATTAAATTTAAATATATATATATATATATATATATAAGGTTTTAAATTTTAACAGTAAAGTAAATGCAGTTATGTAGTTACAGAAAGATAATACAATAAAATATAAATGCAGAATTTATTTTCTTTTTCTTTTTTTATAGAAAATAGATTTTTAATATATATATATATATATATATGCATGCAGAAGAAAATATATATAGTTTTAGAAATTTTCAGTTTGTATAAAATTTACAGTAAACAGAAAATTAATATAAGAATTTATAGAAAATTAGATTTCTAATATAGATTTTTTTTATGTATATATAGGTAGTTCAAAGAAAATAATGTATTATTGGAAATTAATTTATTTAGTTAACCAATATAATTATTTTGGTAACTAGAAAATATTTTATTTAAAAAGGAAATTTAGTTTTAAATTTAATTTTTTAGTTAAATAAATTTATTAAAAGAAGCCGAGCAACCATAAATCTATCAGCCTTTACTATATTAATTGGATCCCCGCTCTCTGTCTCACTCAAGTGAATTGGTTTCGAGAGCATTCCGCCAGTTTTTGGCGACTTTCACTTTCAACCCGATGTTTTAAAATAAAATCATTGGTTAATTAAATTTATCCAATAGGAATTTAATTGTTCGATTTATTCGAATATTAATACAATTATATAATTGTATACAACGTCTAAAATCGTGAAGGAATCAAGCCGAAAATGGAAAGTGGTTGCATGCATAAGCAAAGGTGAGATCTTCTCACTCAATCACTTATGTAATTTTAATAGTTAAATTTAAAATTGATTGATTGTGTGCTTGAATAATTGATTTATAATCCGTTATATTAGTTTAGACCCTATGCACCGCTTAATAGCGGATGATATTATATTAAACCCATATACTGCGATATTCCACCTCGAAGTGGAATTGGTTTTATAAATGTATTTGGAGTTGATTTCCTGCATTATGAGACCCTATGCGCTGCATAATAGCGGGTAATGTTTTATAAATCCCATATACCGTGATATTCGACGTCGAAGTGGAATTGGTATTTAATTGTTGTGCTAACGTCTGTGGATGCAGGGAAACAGGTTGGAGGGATCCAACTGGATTCCTCAAAACATTTTGATTTTTTTTTCAAATTTATGTCTTGATTATTTATAATCTATGTGTGATTATTTGTGATTGAAACCCTTGAAGGCTAAAATTTAGCCGAATATATTTTTGGTATCGTAGGATACCAGAAATAAATAAAATTGGATCTTTAAATTTAGGTAGAAAATCTATAGTGAAATCTTATTGAATAAAATTCCAAAATATGGGAAAAAGTTTAATAAATGGATTTCAAGTAATAATATTCAAAGGGTGAAGAATACATCTTAAAGATATGGTTTTTAAATAATTTGGAAGATAAAGGAATCCATTTTAAAAATAAATTCGAAAATTGATTTGGTGTTAAAAATAAAACCCTTGGAAATCAGTATGAAAATTGATTTGTTGATTGAAATAAATTTAGAAAATAATTTGGAATTAGATTTGATAATTGAAATAATTTATAAATCAATTTGAGAATTGATTTGATGTTGAAAGTGAATATTTGAGAAATGATTTGAAAATTGTATATCTATGGATATTAGAAAATTAAAATTCACAATGGGAGTTTTATAAAAGAAAGGGGAATTTGTTTTAGAATTAAGTATTTTTTTTTAAAAAAAAGTGTGGAAAGGAATTTACAGATTTGGGACGTAAATTTAAATTAAATCCAGAAAGATTTATAAATTGATTTGAATGAACTATTCTAGAATAAAAGATGTACTTTCCCTGAAAAGCTGAATATATTTTCAAAATAGCTTTTGAAATAAAATTAAAAGTTCTAGATTTGGTTTTAAAAGAATATTGTTGGAGAGATCATTTTTGAAAATTGTTTTGTATCTTTAAAAGTGAAGATTTATTTAATTAAGTATAGAAGGGATTGTTTTAAAGATTTAAATTGATATTTGATTTAGAAAATAGTTATTTAAATATTTATATTCTATCTACTAATTTTATTTTAAAATTAGTTTCGACTTGAAGTCTTATATGTGATAATTAGTATAATGTTCTCATAATCAATATTTAAGTAAGTATTTAAGATGGTTTTATTTTAAATGGTCCAAGAATATTTTGGATAAGTAATTTGAATTGTTTTTAACTCGGCAGATTTTCAGTGGAAATGAATAAATGTTTGGAAATATATTCCGCGTGAGAAAAGTGATTTGAAATTTGTTTTCAAAAAAGATGGAAATGTGGAAATTGATTTGAAATTGTTTTCAAATGGATGAAGTGTGAAACTTTATCTTGCGAAGATATGTTGAAATTGAATAATTTGGGAAAATTATATGAAATCCAGTGACTGTTGTGAATGATGATTGATAGTTAAATAACCGACTATCAATATTGGCCTTTTTATGGCATTTGAATTCCGATCGGACCGGGGGTCGGATTCCAAATGGATATTCGAAACCCACATTGAACCTTTGTGATTGTGGTGGATCTTTTATTTAAATGATCAAAGTGGAATTTGTTGTATTTTTTTGAATCTGAGTGTAACACTTATTTTTAAAATAAGCGCTCGTTATTCGGATTAGCCGGGAGAAGACCTTGTATCATAAAATCCATTCGGAATAACGATACGACGAAATGGGATTGCGTTTGAAGATGGTATTGAAGACCGGGTATTTTCAAAAGCGAAAGGATTACCTGTCGAATGTCTCTGCACCGGGTTGCTCCGGTATAGAGATTTTATCACCCTTTGTGATGGGGATTCCGGACGTGATTAATGAATATCCAGATTGCAAGGGCTTCTTTGGAAGTGCCTTCGATTCCGTTCGATCCCCGAACGAACTTGTATGGATGTGTGTCTGACGTCACACTTTGAGATGCGAAGCTGGTTTCTGTCAAATACATTTCTGTTGCTGGCGGAGAATTTATTCTCTTAGCTTAACACCCTTCTCTGAGACGTTCGAGCTCAAAGGTTATGTAGTTGATGATTACTAGTGATACACTCCAGATTTGGTAATGTGACATACGAAGTGCTGCTGATCATTTGTTGATCGAAGCATGGCTTTTGGGAAAAGCGTGCTTTGTGGGACGAGACTTCGTCGGACCTCACACCCCGGAATGGTCGAAACAGGAAGGATGCAGCAAGGTTATAGGGGGTAGCGCCCCTTAGGGTATGTGTATTTCCTTCTGGATAGAAGTGGTATCATGGTATGGAGCCCAGATACTTAACTATGTGGATATCGCAAATATATATTACTTTGTGATTGTTGTTGTCGAGGATCTTCGGATAAAGGTTGTTTACAACCAGAGGATGGCATACTCGTTTCAGTAGTTACCTATTTTTGCAGAGGTAAGCCGACCTTGTATTGGCAGAGATCTGCTTAGGTTCTCGGGGCGTCCCTCCAAAGGCGTACCCATGCAGCCCAAGAAGTTCCTTAGCCTGACCATTTGTTGGAAATCCAATCACTAATACGCGCCTTGTACGGTTTTAGTTGTATAACCCGCCATCTAATATGGTAGATATAGTAGGCATACTATAATTGTACGTATGCTGGCTAAGATTAATATTATACTTGCAAATGTTTTTCCACTATGCACTAATAATAATATTAAAGGAGATTTTGCGTATTAAGCATGTTTGACTATCATAAGGAGAAATCTTCCCCAAGTGTGTGATTGCATTGTGTGTGTGCCGGGAGGCCTTATGGTAGTTTCATTTTTCAAAAAAACATTGCGGATTTCTTTTAAATTCTTCTGTTAAAGTATAACTGTTTTTAAGATCTTACACCAGTCGCATGACTGACCTGGAGTTTATTGTTCCCTTTCTAAACCATGCGTGCCCACAATTTTTCACACGGGCAGCCTAGATTCAGGTTAGCATATTCTGGAGCGAAGTCAAGAATTGCTGTGGAGATCAGGAGCTGAAGCTGATGGCGAGACGTATCCCTTTACTATGTAGTGTCCGTTGCGTATGGTTAGTACAAATCAGTTTTTATATGGTCAAGTTATAAAGACTGCCATTTTTGTGTGTTGTTGTAATACTCTGATGTTATAATGTTTAAATTGATATAGCGATTTTGTTTAAAGATATTCATTTATCTATTATATTTGTTCAGCTGCGAAATGTGAGATTCTGTTGTTGTTTCTGGTCTTCTTCTATCTTCTTCTTCTTAAACCCTAACGGTTCGGTTTTTCGGCATTTGAGTGTGCGGCATTGGTTACAGTGGACGTATCGATGTCGACTTTCGGGCGTCGTAAAATTGGGTCGTTATAGTCAATATACAACATGTCAAACCGTATGCACATTGTCCTGTTGTACGTGCATGCACTATGTGTATATTATACACACATATAAAAGTTTATATAAATTATATAAAATATTAGTTTATTCATAAATTTAAATAAAATCTTAATTTCATTTAAAAGAAATTTAGGAAGGTTTTTAATGAATTTATACTACATATGCATGTTAAAGATCCAGTAATGGAAATTCTTTTGAAATACACCAAATTACTCTATTGCGGGCTGACCTAGTTACAACAATAATATCAAAGACAAATAGCCTATGCGGTCTATATTATAATTAATAAGACAAATTATTAAAGCCCACCCATATAGTATGGTATCTAGAAAAGTAGCGTCTAAGGTTGGGTTTGGATAATCAAGTACTCTGCCCTACTTGGACTTGGCCCGAATGCATGAGGTAAGCCCGAAGGTCATCCCAAATTAGAAAAGGCCCAATTTGAATTGGGTCTTGGGCTAATTTCAAATATTTTTGAAAATTAAATAAAATTTAAAAGTTAAATTTAAATAAAACACATATTGCGAAAGTTATAATACAAATTTTCAAAATGTTTGGAAATGTTATAAAATTAATTTCAAAAATATTATTTATTAATAAGATTAGTAAGTAAATGGATTAAATACATACATACATGTATAATATAAATGATATACCATGTGTTGTTTGAATTGTTTAAGAAAATATGGGTATACATATGTGTATAAAAGAATTTTGAAAATTAATAAAATTTAATTAAAATTGAGTAATTATATATACTATAAAAATTAATTAATAAGTTAAAATACATACAAATATACGTATATATATACATATAAAATATATGTGTATTACTACAATTGAATAATATAAAAAAGGACGAATTTTTAAATTAGGATGACTTTCGAAACAATTTCACATTCTGAGCTTGTTTGCAGACTTATTACCAAACAAGGCTATTTTTAGCCTAGTCAGCCTCTAGCTTAGCTGGCTTGTAACTGCCTAGGATTAGGCTCAACTATTAGCTGTGCATAGGAGAGGAGGAGTAGGTGCAAATCTTAGTTGCTCATATGATTTTAAATGAAAAAATAAATAAAGCGCAACTACGAGTTGCGCATATTGGTATAACACAATAGGTGAAAATCATAGTTGCGCCTTTTCTTTTTTATATGTGTGCAACATTCAGTTGCGCATATAGCTGCTGCTATATAATAGTAGTAGCAACCAACTTCCTCTTCATTTCTTCTTTCCCCAATTTCAAACTCATTCTCTCCAAATCACCATTTTTCAATCTATTCATCAAGTACACCCAAAATCTTCATAGTTTTGCACCATTCTTTGATTAGAACTACGTTATAACAATCTTTGCAAGGTAATTGACTAAACCGTAGTTTGGAATCTAATGCCATATATAAAAAAATTATTTTTCGTATTGATATTAGTATTATACATTTTATATTTAGCTGGCTGAACCTACATAGTTAATCGGGAGATCGAATATGGTGTATTGATGAAATATTATAAACACGTCGGTGGTTAATGTGAATTTGTTCCTGAAACTCGGTATGAAACAATTTCTTAGAGTATTGGTGATGTAGTTGAATTTGGTTTGGAGAGTCGGGTTCGCTTAAATGAACTAAATCAACGATCGAGTAAACAAATTAGCCGCAAAGACAAAGTGAGACAACCATCATGTCTAATTTTTCATTGTGGAGTCATGTATCAAGTCGTTGTATGTAGGAATAAAAGAAATGCAGGGCGTCATTTTTATTGATGCGCATAGTTCAAAGAGCATAAGATCCAGCTGAACCATGTTGATTGCCGTGATTACTACTAATGGATAGATACTCCGATATGTCTTAGGAAACTTAAATATGCCCTATAGATGCAAGCCAAAATGAGGCAAATGGAAAAGGAAAATAGCAGGCTAATGCACTAGATAAACTATTTATAGTCTAAAGTGAGTTTTGGTGGAACCATGTAATGTTTATGCATTTTTATCCAATGGTAATGTAATGGTTATCCAGTAGACTGCTTATACAATGGTTATATAATGGTTATATATTAGAAATTTGCTGGAGTTTATGTGTTAATTAGATCTAATTAGAATGGTTATGTAAATGTTGATCTATTACTTGGTTGTTGTTCGAATCTGCATATAATGGATATTGCATAATGCGTACCTAAATTATATAATAGATCAACACACATCAGTGTTCGAAAAAACATAACTTTTAAGCTGCATACAAAATAAAAGAAGTACAATACTCAAATAACATAATAAGTAAAAGAAGCAAATTATATATTTCTTTCTGCACGTTCTTCTTTTATGACCCAAGTTGCCACATTATCCACATCTATCATGTTTTCTATCCTCCATTTCATCTGTGACCCCCTTAATTCTTATAGACCTTGGTCTTCCTATATTCGTACGTATAGGCGGTGGTTTTATAGTAGAGCCTTTATGTATATATTAATATCTACTGTCGGACACAATATGAAAAACCGAAGAATAACTATGTTTAGAATTCTCTACTGTAAACCAAGATGAGATAAGATCATGGTAAGCTCTATTAGCTCTTCCTTTGTATCGTGCACATGCAGCCGAAAATGAGAGCATGGAAAATAAGCAAGAATAGGATTATTGCATGAATAGTTACAGTTGTCATTGACAACGTTTATTGTGTAGTTACATGCATTTGTGTTTAGTAGTTGCCAATCCATCAAGCTGAACCCGTTAATACTCATACTTCATACTTCCGTTGCATATTTTTCCATCATTTTTTCATACATTGGCGTGAGTGCAGTTGTGTACTCCAGTCCACCAGTATGTCATATGTAGAAGTAACTATTAAGGCGATGGAACATACGTGCTACTAATGCATTCACTGGTAATGATCTTGCACTATTCAAAACTTCATTGAGACTCTTCGAAGCATTGGTAGTCATCATACAAAGTCTTTCACCATTGTCCTTTTACAAATTAGCCTATTAGTAAGCTGGACTAACATTTTGAAGTTTCTCTCTTAATTCTTTGCATGATACATATTCTCTTGCTTCTGCACAAGTGTGAAATAAGTTCTGGAAAATTTCACTACCTAAACCTGCTTTTTTAAAATTTGATTTCAAATGGCGGAAAGAAGTGATGATGATATAGTCTTCTCCTTTTTTATCACAAGGCGGTTGGAATTCCTTTCATTCCATTAGAAATAAGTGTAATGCATTTAGCATTTAAAGATGGAATTAAGTGTCCCATAAATGAAAAACACCATTCCCAAGTCTCCGCTGACTCGGTTCATACAATAACAAATGCCAATGAAAAAGGGGAATTGTTTACATCAACACCTGTAGCCACAAGTAAAGTACAAATGCATTCCATCAATAGAAAGAACAAGACGACAATGCTTGAAACCTTCCATGCTCGGTCCAAAAGCCCAAAAAGCCACCTAAAATTAAACATCGTTTGTATGTGATAAATAGTGCCTGGGTTGCTTGAAACTATGGCAAGCCATTGTATCATGATTTCCAATCATCAAGTATTTTCAACATAGCTTTGCTTAGTCCTTTTCAAGCTCTTATGCATTGTACGTACTTGCCATAAGCTCTTGTACAGACTTTACAATGTAACTCAAGTTCGATCTAATATGTGGAAGGACTTTGGTTCATATGAATTTGGTTATTGCTTGTTTATGATTCGAGTTGATTAGATTTGAGCATGTATGAACACTACCGTATTTTTCTATTACCCACCATCCAACTTGATCTCTTTTAGAAACAATGGCGTGAAGCCTCCATGGAAAATTATCATTAATATCACATAATTGCAGCAAATTCTCATGCACGAAACTTAATGTTTTTAAAAGACACCGAACATTTTATCGACTATTCACTTATATATTAAATTAGAGATTGCTTTGATTTAAAAATCATACCGACTTGTGGGTCTTTCTCTACATATTTCCAATCCAAACATTTCATCGATAAATTGAAGTTTTTGCATAAAAGATCTTTTCAAAATTGTATCATTGCATTGGTCGTCCTTTATGGTTCTTCCATCTCGATATGCTCGTCAATGTCAATTTATTTTGGAATATCATCTAATAGAACATCGTTAGTAATATTCATAGTAACTATCCATGTATCATCTTCATCAATAGAAGCAGCAATTTCCATTATATCCAAATGTGACACATCATTGCCAATATTTTCATTTTTCATGCCTTAGTTTCAACATCTTCATTTTCATTTTCTTGTAGATTATCATTTAAAATTTTAGTTGGAATTGACTATGGAGGATACGACATGAAACCATACCTGGACGACTACTATGGATATTGAATGAAACCATAGTCGGCTGTCTTTGTATACAACCTATAAACAAACAAAATACTATTAGTTATGGAAAGATACAAAGTAAGAATGAAACAAACTACATGATACAAACCATACAGGTGTTTATTTGTAAATGCTTGGTTGCTAGTAGCAATAGTATGGGTAATATATTTGACTTTGATCGAAAATATTGCTTGGTTCAAGTTGGCTTGCAAAATCATTGATGGAATCTTGCATTTTATTTGTTTGTATCTCCTCTACTTTTCTACAACTCGATTACTTTAATGGCAACATAAAATATCAAATCAACATCATTCACGTCAATAGCAATTAGACCATCATCCATAACCCATTTACTTACTAGCAAGATATCATATTTGTTTGAATTAGTATTTGTAGCTTTGTAAATTGTTATTTTCCACTCGAGATAATTACAACCCTTCCTTTATTTTGAACCTTTATGCTTTCCGCTAACATAGTTTAGCTTGCTATTTGGGTTGATGATTAAATCACTATCATAATGACAAATAATCGGCACAGTAATCATATATCTAATAAAATTTAAGAAACTAAATTTGAGTCATAGATCTAACAGAATAAGTAGAAATGGGTTTTAAATTATTAACTTAGGCTTAGAAGAAAGTGGAATCTTGTCTTGATCTATTTCAATAAGCGAATTTGAGTGGATTTGTTGTACTTTCGGTTGATATATAATAAGAGTAACGGAGGTTAGGGTTTTGAAATTTAGGGAAGAAGGATTACACTGGAATAGATAGTGAAACATGCTAATATATGTTATTGTTGGGTCAGCAATAAAAGCCTTGACATAATGCGCAACTGTTAGTTGCACATTCAAATAAATGCTATAGTGCAACTTATAGTTGCTAATGGGAAAACATGTTACTAAAGAAACAACGGGTACTATTTTCCATGAAAATAAATTTATCTAATTCAAACAATAATATCGTGTAATCTAAGCCACAAATTCAACTTAAGTAGAAGTCAAACTAGTCGATGCGAACAACATGTTCCTTACTACTAACCTACCATCAAATTGACTTGATAAGTTAAAACATACAAAAATAACTTGAAAAATAACTTAACAAACAACTTAATTTCTTAGGTTTCTACTTTTTCATGGTGTTCTTCTACTTCTGTTTGGGTTAGAGGCGGTTGAGATGTTCCCGCTTCAACTTCATCATGCACTGGTTGAGTAACTTGTGAAGAACCATCTGCAGCTCTCCTACGTTTTTTAGTATGCATGAGAAAAAGCTTTAGGCGGACGAGGTACATAATGCGATGGTTGTTCAAGCTTGTGTCCTTCAAGAATCAACTTGATAATGTCTCTGATGCCGAAGCACTTACTTTATACTCAATCTTCATCTCAGGATCTTCAAGCACATCATCAGTTTATTTGAAATCATGCACAACCCTTAAACCTAAAACAAAAGAAGTTTTGACGTAAGGAAGTAATGTTACTTGAAAGAGATATGAAATGAAAAATTATTTAATCATACCAAGCCTCATTCCACGGGTCCTCGTGGAGCCTATCTAGACAATATAATAGCTGATTCTTTAAGAACAAATCATCTCGTGATATGTCAACATCAACTATTATATTCTTCAATGGTAATGATTGGTATGCTTTCAAGCTGTGTGTAATCCAACCTATGATCTATCTAGCAACATAAGTGTTATATAAATCTCTATTCCAATAATTCGGGTATACTTGCTCGACTGCATCCGGTATATGCTAGTTAAGGCCATATTGTCTCATCACTCTATCAGGAAAATGCATGGCCGCACTTTGCAAGCAAATGATAGAGGTTCTCGAATACCATTTTTGTTGACCATCCAAGAAAAGTTGTGGAAAATCATGTAAAATCTCATCGGTGTATGGCATCCACTCAACATCATAATGCTCCATTACATCCAGCTCATTGCGATAGAGTGTGGCATGAAGGGTTGGATTATATCTCCGTGTCTATCTCCCGTCCATCTATAAACAATGTAACAACATAATGTGTGAATATGGTATAAAACATATTGTTTTCATTAGAAATTAGCAATAATTTTTAGCTAGCCCAGTATGGTAATTCAGTAGTGACAATGGTACGAACATTTGGATGGCCAACAGAAATACGCGTCCATGACCAAACTTACACATTATCAGTGTTAAAAAAGCTATTTAAAATATTAGTTAAATTATTATGTTAAATAGCATTATACCTGTAGAAGAGTTAAGCAACCGTCTGATCTTTTCAACTTCCTCAGTGCTACAACATCCAACTCCTTATACAAAGTACATAATACAGTGCTACCCTATGAATATGCAAATATTGTAGCAAAGTCCAGTAGTAGATATAACCATTTGACACACACTCGGCCATTAGTATGGTTTGGAAAAAGCCTAGATGCTATAAGAAAAAATAACATAGCCATTGTATACCATTTTATCACCTCAATCGATGAACCGAGGGTAACAGTCGAGTCAATTGTAAGTTTGTTAACCATTTAACTTTCAATTCTCTTTTATACACCACTACTACAGGGTGGAATCTCGCCAAGCACTTGGTGACGAATATCATCTACATAAACATCACTAAAATAATTCACAATGGCGTCTTTTATAGTAAGGCCGAGTAAAACAACAATATTTTGTATACTAATGGTCATTTCTCCAACAAAGAAATGAAACGCGCTAGTCTCGGACCTCCACCTATCATATAAGGCAGTGATTACAGACATATCAAATCTGATATATTTAATCCGCATGAAATACCAGAAGTTCGCTTATTGAAGTAAATGCCAAACTCGATGATCATCAACCATCTCCGTTAAGTCTTTAAAACTCCAGGAATGGTCCAGACAGTCGACAAGTTTTAGACTCCACAAAATAAAAAACTATAACATATAGTTAGTTCAAAATGATAAAGTTATTCAAATTTTTAGTGTACTTAGCAAATACAATCAACTACCCTCATTAGATCTTTAAAATTCGTATGGTACTTATCTAATAAATGTAACATGCAATTGTCTTACGGGTCCGCTCTTTGGTTCTGAAAGGTAATGTAAAAATAACTCAAATTAATGACAAGATTTACAAGCTAGGGTTGATTCAATGTTAAGAATTCGATCACGACCACCTATAACAAGCTAGTTTACATTGTTCATTACGCATACATACAAAGAAAACATAATTCAATAACAAAACCTCAAAATCTTATGTTTACAAAAATAGAAAAATTGAATTGTGTTGAAGAAGATCCTACTTCCATTGTTGTAGTTTTGTTCTGGTCGAAGAATGGTGTAGAAATATAAAGAATTTGGGTGGAATTGATGAGAGAAAAAAAATCATGGTGATTTGGGGAGTTTGGGTTCATAAATGGGGACATCAAGAATTGTGCAAAATGAAATAAGAAGAGGTGGGGGCTGTTGCTGCTTTTATATACTAACAGATATTTGCATGACGTGAAAAAGAAGAGGCACCAATAAGAGTTTCTCCTATTGTGGTAACAAAATATGTGTAACTCTTAGTTGCACTCTATGTTTTGTTCTTCTAACATAACAAGCATAACTAAGAATTGCACCTGCTCCTCCTCTCCTATATGCAACTCATAGTGGCATCTTATCCGAGCCAGTTACAAACCAGCTGTGGTGGCTGCTGACTAGGCTGAAAGTAGCATTGTTTGGTAATAAGTTTGCAAACATGCTCGAAACGTGAAATTATTTTGAAAATCATCCAAATTTGAAATTTTTTCCTTACTGAAAGTGTTAATTAATTAAATTAAATCCATAAGGTTTAATTAATATGGTGTTATACATAAAATATTATATATAGTTAAATAAAGCATCAAGGTTATATAATAATAGAACTTGTATAATATAAATGTATAAACTAAGGTGGAACATTAACAAAACGCTAAATAGACTTAAATAATAAATACATAAAAGTACGTGTACCATGATTTCTGATGTGTTTGACACTTTAATCATGGGGGTATTCCATAAGTTGATATCATTAATATAATATATAAAAGATTATTAGTCTTCAATATAAAGTGTTTCTCTACAATTTATGTTTTAATAAATTACTTGAATACTCTTTAGTTGTTGAGCAACCTCAAGCTAGAGATGTTATATATTGTATTATTGATATATTGAACAGACGAGGTAAGATAACTATATGTATTTGTTGAGCAAACTCAAGGTAAATATACTATACCTAGGTAATTGCAAAATGGTAGGTACGAGTGAATAATCTCTTTTAATTGGTTGAGCAAAGTCAAGGTTGAAATGAGATTAGGATAAGGAAACATGGGTTAGGGGTTTCATATGATACAATCGATAATGAGTTATCTATTGTTTGCGAGACTATCACTTGTTAAGCAAACTCAAAGTCAGGATCCCAAGACAGATGAGTCCTAACACCCACAGGTGAAGTCGAAAGACTCTTATGTTTCGTCTTAGGGTTTGGAGAAACATGAAAGACTAATGGGAGCCTTATTAACATTTAACCTTTCTGATATTGTAAGAATATTTACTATATAAAGCTATAATAATCTACATAGATAAATTTATGCAATTAATACAATTGATAAAATGTTTATCAATTAAAACATACAAATGAACAAAATTAATATTGATAGAAAGAAATAAAAAATATATTTACCATAAATTTTTTGCATGATGACTCATGCCATCATCAAATTATATAACCAGTAAATACGTTCATAACTTGATCACTTATGATTTTACTTTCCTGATACTGTGTATTGTCTTCAATGAGTTTCGAACTCTAAGAATATAGATATTTGATCCATATACGATTACATATAAAAGTTATATGGTGAACGGTCACAATTCATATTGTACAAAATCTCAATGAAATTAGGTCATTGAAATAAGCGAGTAAATTGTAGTGTGAGATCATCTATTCCATATGATTGATTCCGATAATAATCTTGTCGTGTTCAGTGTAACACAAGACCAAAGGCTATAAGATATATCTATGAATTCAATCACTGAAATGTCATTTTGAACAGTTTACATAAAGTGAAATTTATTTGATAACCATAAGAGTTAAGGATGACCAAATTGACTTTTGTAAAGAGTTCATTATGATATTTTAGTAAGGATTTCCTTTGAACGGTTCAACCATTTAGAAAGGAAATAGAATGTATAAGTGTGGATGTATCCTAAGGCACAATTGGGATGAAAAGAGTGAATTGTCGCTTTTACTTCATAAAGAAACATCGAAAATAAGAATTGTAAATTAATAATAGATACTTAACATTGGAATGATAAATATTATTTTTATTCAAAATATTTTTTCAGATAGAAAATTGTTTTTTACGATATTTGTTTCTTTTCAAGATATTTGATTCGAAAACTCTCGACTATAACTAGTTATAGTAAATGAAATAAGTAGCAAATATTAAGTGGTTGAATGGATCTTTGTATTTCATATGCTAATATAGTGATGCCGAAAATAGTGGGAGCATCACATATAACACTTATTGATCGCATCAAGTTATGAAAATTATTTTCTTAGAAGTACCAAACATTATTTACGAAATAATAAATATTTTTTGGTGTTGGCTTAAAAATAGACATAGATTTTTTAATATGAATATTATCAATGTTCGTTATAAAATTAAACTATAGAACTAGTATTTATGATACATTAGAAAATACAGAAGTATTTAAATTATTTATAATTAATTTGGAATTATGGACTAAGCCATAGATTTTCAATCAAGGGAAATTATGTCTCAAACAATCAAGGGAAAAGTACTTATTTAGTGGGAGCGTCATAAGAGTTGATGACGCAGAGTGATACATACAGATGTATGCAGTTGATAGTCTATTCATTCCAAAAATATTCCACGTATTTCATTGTATATACCGATGAGTTATCACAAACATAAGCATGTGTATTTGATACACATGTAGTATGCCTATGATAAGATCATAGAATATAAGATGGAAGTAAATTAAATAACATGCAAAAGAAAATCAAATGATTTGTAACGACCTGATATTTCGAACCATTCAAATCGACAATCATAAATACATGTCAGACTTTATTTAAATATAACCTAAGCAGTGTTATGGAATGTTTATAATAAACCTTAGTAATAATTTTGTAAAATGGTTTATAAATGAATTAGCTTATAGTGGAATGTCGGTCACTATAAAATGAAGCGAATAAATCTATGTGAATTAAATGAAAGTGAATGGAAAAGATGTAATATAAGTTGGAAGTAGAGTTAATAAGAATATGTGTGTGAACCATGTTAAAATATATAAAATATACTAAACTGTTCGAAGATCGATTTATATAAATGATCCTCAAGTGTTATAGTATTAATTGGATATGCTAAGTAAACGATAGCGAATAACTTGAATGAGAATCAATTTAAAATTAATTAGAATTTGGTTAAAATGGAAACTTAACTTAAGTGATTATTTACGAAATAGATTAATAAGTAAAATCAACATAGATTGGGAATGGGTTTGATATAAAAATGAAGCGAACAAAGTTGGGTAGATAACTTGAATGGGAATCACATGGAAAATAGAAACATTGGTTTAGAGTCAATTTAAAAAGGGAATTTATGCAAGAAAAGCATATAAAAGTCAATTTGGAATGAATATGAGTTTGGTTGTTGTAAATACGAATTGAATGCCATAAATTTGGTTGTAAATCATTTCGAATTGAATGAAATGATATATGGATCCGTGGAAAGAAATTAAACTAGTTTTGGATCCTTGTAGTTGCTTGTGAATATTTGGTTGGCATGTTAGGATTATGAAGTTTATATCTTAGCTAGTTAGATAGGTGAAATGTTATTAAAATTTCATGTTTATGAAACTTATGTGTTATTTAGAGTAAGTACTAGTACAGGGAGCTGTTTGGGTAGATTTTGGTTGCATAAATGCATATTAAATAAACCACTTGCGTAATAACGCTAATATGAGGTACGACTATCCAATAAAATGAAAAAAATGATAATATATTGTTATATATTTTGTTTCTCGGCCGTGTTGGTCGATGTATATATATTTACCTCTCTTTTGATATTGTAAAAGGCTTTTCGTACAATGAAGACCATGTCAAAAAAAATTGGAAATTTAAGGAGTTATAAAAATTTTGAAAATTTTTTGGGAAAATTTTGTTAACTAGAAAAGTTGAGTTTTGAACTATATTAGGAATCAAGGTATTTGGAATAGAATTGAAAGCTAATTTTTTGGATAGAAACTAAAAGGGTTTAAAGGAGTGAATGTAAGATTTTAACAAAGTGGGTTTTAGAAAAAGTTAATGGGTTTGGGAGCATTTTTCTTACCTTAGAAAATTTCGAGGAGGAAATTTTTACAAGGAGGGAGGAATGTAACGACCCGGAATTTTGGTCGTTTAGTTTTGAACATTTAATTTAGAATGCATCAACAAAGATTGGATTGATCTAGAAGGTTGAAGGCAGCCAAGATTGATAGGAGAGATTTGTGGATAGGAGACAAAGGAATTCAGAATTTGAAGTCGGAGATTTGGATTTCAAAATTTGGAAATTTAATTTTGGATAAAGTTTTCTCCGATCGTAAGAGCTATAAGATTGGGTAAGTTTGGAAGCTAGCTCAGAAATGTATTGTATCTATCTGTTTTCTCTTAAGGGTTAAGTGTATGGTCTGCAGGATTGAATTGCTAGTTCGGATGGCTGGAATTTGTTATGTTTTTCACGTATCTCTGAGGGAGTACATGTATGGTATATCACTGGTTTTAGAATCAATAGTTTTGGGAGATTTGGAAGTTGATCAGGACTTGTCTGTGGTCCAGTATCCTGTTTAGATTTGTAGATCTAGATACATAGAAGCTCTAGATCTGAGTGGTGTAGCCAGTTTAGATTCTGTAGAGCGAGTATTCCAGTGTTTGTACCTGGGAAACTCTAGGGAATCCTATCCAGAATTTTGTCTGGGTAGTTTGAATTGTTTGTTTGAATTGGTTGCTATGGTTGCTAGTATTTGGTTGATAGCATATGGTTGCTATTTTAAAATTAAATCTGTATGAGATTATTAAATTATCTTTGCTTTTAAATTTCGGTGACGAAATTCTTTTAAGGGGGGAGGAATGTGATGCCCCGGAAATTTAGGCAATATTTATTTAATAATTTCCATTAAGGTGGATAAACTCAAAGCCAATGGGTTTGTCCGCGACGCCCTCTACCCAGAATGGGTGTCCAACCCTGTGTTGGTAAAGAAAGCAAACGGGAAATGGAGAACCTGCGTTGACTATTCTGATTTAAACAAAGCATGCCCGAAGGATAGCTTCCCGCTACCACGAATTGATCAGCTGGTCGATTCGACTGCCGGGCATGAGCTACTATCTTTTATGGATGCATACTCCGGGTACAATCAAATCCCAATGCACATCCCGGACCAAGAACACACCAGCTTCGTCACAAATGTGGGACTGTATTGCTATGTAGTAATGCCTTTTGGGTTGAAGAATGCAGGAGCAACCTATCAACGCCTGGTGAACCGAATGTTCAAGGATCAAATTGGTAGAACAATAGAAGTCTATGTGGATGACATGCTCGTGAAGTCACGACAGTCAAACGACCACATCCGAGACTTGGCAGAAATGTTCGGTGTACTAAGGCACTATGGGATGAAGATCAATCCTTCAAAGTGTTCATTCGGCGTGGCATCAGGGAAGTTCTTGGGATTCGTTATGAATGCACGAGGAATTGAAACTAACCCGGAGAAGATCCAGGCCATCCGAGATATACAGGCACCTAGAACCATAAAATAGGTACAGAGCTTGAACGGAAAAGTAGCTGCGCTCAGTCGATTCATATCCAGAGCCACGGATAAGTGCGTTCCTTTCTTCGATGTCATAAAGAAAGGAAAGAGAAACTTCGAATGGACGAATGACTGCGAAGAAGCATTCCGAGCCCTGGTAAGACACTTGGAAAGTCCTCCAGTGTTGTCAAAACCAGTAGACCACGAAACATTGTACGTATATCTGGCTGTGTCTCAACACGCTATCAGTACAGCCCTAGTTCGCGAAGAAGACAAGGTTCAAAGACCGGTGTACTATGTTAGTAAACGACTGACGGGGGCAGAAAAGAATTATCCAAAGATCGAGAAACTTGCCTATTGCCTGGTGATTGCATCACGCAAGCTTCGTCCCTACTTTCAGGCGCACTCAATCAGTGTTTACACTGACCAACCCTTGCGGCAGGTACTCCAACGACCGGAAACTTCCGGTAGGATGCTGAAGTGGAACATCGAGTTAAGCCAGTTTGATATCACCTACCTGCCGCGAAGGACCATCCAAGGGCAAGCATTAGCTGACTTCGTTGCTGAGTTCACCATTCCGGATGAACCGAGTGAAAATCACAAAGTAATCCCTTCTGTCCGATGGAAGATGTTCACTGACGGGGCATCTAACGACCGTTGGTCGGGAGCTGGGATAGTTCTGGTAACTCCCGAAAACCGATCGATTTGCTACGCTTTGAGGCTCGAATTTATAGCGACAAATAATGAAGCCGAATACGAAGCACTGATTGCTAGCTTAAGACTTGCCAATGAATTGAGGGTAAAGTCCATCGAAATCTTCTGCGACTCACAGCTGGTGGTTTATCAGGTACGGGGAGACTACCAAGCGAAAGGACAGAGACTGGCTCCTTACCTTGCTCGGGTCCGGGAGCTACTAGTAAACCTGGAATATTATGACATTTCGCATGTCCCGCGCGAACAGAACATGGAGGCCGACTCGTTGGCTAAATTCGTGAGTACTGGCGATGCACAACAGATGGGATTGTTCCCTGTCGAGACTCTGCTTGCTCCAAGTATAGACATGATGGGGATAGATCTCGTCTTGGAGACCGAACTCGAAAGGGGATCATGGCTGACCCCGATCAAACAATACTTGCTATACGGAGACTTACCTGAGAAAAGAAGCGAAAGACGCCAAGTCCTTCGTAAGGCTTCGCGTTATGTAATGCAAGACGGGATAATGTATCGGAGGGGATTCTCGACCCCCTTACTCCGGTGCGTGGCCCATGACGAGGTAAAACGGGTGTTGGAAGAAGTCCACGAGGGAGAATGTGGTGATCATACCGGGGGGCAAACTTTGGCGAGGAAAATCCTCCGCTATGGATATTATTGGCCGACTGTAAATCGGGATGCAGCAGACTATGCGAGAAGATGCGACAAATGCCAGATATATGCAAAGATTCTGAGAGCTCCGCCAACAGAACTCACACAAATGGTTAGTCCCTGGCCATTTGCAATGTGGGGAATCGACCTAGTTGGATCTCTGCCCATAGCCAAAGGAGGCGTGAAATATGCAATAGTGGCAGTCGATTATTTCACCAAGTGGGCGAAAGCGGAGCCAATGGCCACAATCACCACCAAGAAAGTCATTAATTTCGTTGTATGAAATATCATATGTCGTTTTGGCCTCCCACGGACCATCATAACGGACAACGGAACTCAATTCGAAAGCAAGGAATTCAAAGAGTTCTGTCAGAGGTATGGCATTGAGAAAAGGTTCGCAGCAGTTGCTCACCCGAAGGCGAATGGGCAGGTAGAAGCCGTCAATAAAATCATCAAGTCCATATTGAAGAAGCGTTTGGAAAAGGCTAGAGTCAAGTGGGTGGATGAACTCCCAACAGCGCTTTGGGCCTATAGAACTACCCACAAGACCGCGACTGGCCACACACCATTCGCACTGGCGTACGGCACGGAAGCCGTCATACCCGTAGAACTTGAAGTTCCGTCACACCGGGTAACCTATTACGATCCTGCGTCAAACCAAGATCTCCTATTGGAATCATTAGACTTCATTGATGAGAAATACGAAGAAGCTGATTTGAGAGCAGCCTCATACAGACACCGAGTCACTAAATATTATAATGGAAAAGTCCAGCCAAGAACCTTTAGTGTGGGAGATCTCGTTTTGAAACGAGTCTTTCCAACCCCTTCGCACATGAATCCCGCATGGGAAGGTCCATACGTCATCGAACGGAGGCTTGGAGAAGGAACTTTCAAGCTAACGACCGTCGATGGTGCGACACTCCCCCGAGCATGGAACAACGAGCATTTGCGGCGTTATTACACTTAGTCTATTTCCTTTATGCGGTAGTTGCATTTATTTCTAGTATGCTTTCTTCTTGGCATGTAATAAGATAAGCTAGCTGGTTTTCATCAATAAAGGCTTGAAGCCATCTTTTCCATGAATGACCAATGTCTCTTCGTATGATATTCCTGTGACACGCAATTAAAAATTATGATATTCTGGCTAGCCTACAAACGCTCATAAATGGTCCAAAATCTCCAAGTCCCCGGAGTGCGGACTGGAGTACTCTAAGTCCCCGGAGTGCGGACTCGAGTATAAACGACCAAAATCTCCAAGTCCCCGGAGTGCGGACTGGAGTACTCTAAGTCCCCGAAGTGCGGACTCGAGTATAAACGACCAAAATCTCCAAGTCCCTGGAGTGCGGACTCGAGTACTCTAAGTCCCCGGAGTGCGGACTCGAGTATAAACGATTCAAAATCTCCAAGTCCCCAGAGTGCGGGCTGGAGTACTCTAAGTCCCCGGAGTGCGGACTCGAGTATAAACGATTCAAAATATCCAAGTCCCCGGAGTGCGGACTGGAGTACTCTAAGTCCCCGGAGTGCGGACTCGAGTATAAACGAACCAAAATCTCCAAGTCCCCGGAGTGCGGACTGGAGTACTCTAAGTCCCTGGAGTGCGGACTCGAGTATAAACGACCAAAATCTCCAAGTCCCCGGAGTGCGGACTGGAGTACTCTAAGTCCCTGGAGTGCGGACTCGAGTATAAACGAACCAAAATCTCCAAGTCCCCGGAGTGCGGACTGGAGTACTCTAAGTCCCCGGAGTGCGGACTCGAGTATAAACGACCAAAATCTCCAAGTCCCCGGAGTGCGGACTGGAGTACTCTAAGTCCCCGGAGTGCGGACTCGAGTATAAACGACCAAAATCTCCAAGTCCCCGGAGTGTGGACAGGAGTACTCTAAGTCCCCGGAGTGCGGACTCGAGTATAAACGATTCAAAATCTCCAAGTCCTCGGAGTGCGGGATGGAGTACTCTAAGTCCCCGGAGTGCGGAGTCGAGTATAAACGATTCGAAATCTCCAAGTCCCCGGAGCGCGGACTGAAGTACTCTAAGTCCCCAGAGTGCGGACTCTAGTATAAATGATTTGAAACCTCCAAATCCCCAGAACCCAGACCGGAGTACTCTAAGTCCCCAGAACACGGACTCGAGTATAAACGATCCAGAATCTCCAAGTCCCCAGAGTGCGGACTCGAATACAAATGACTCGAAATCTCCAAGTCCCCGGAGCACGGACTGGAGTACTCGAAGTCCGGTGTATAGACTTAATCACAAGCAGTTCAGACCTCTGAGTTCCTTGAATAGGAACTACGACGCAAATGACTTGGATATGTCAAGTCCCCAACATACGGGCTATGAAATATTCTAAGTGCTTGACGCACCAAGTGGAGATTGATCAAATCCAGGAAAGCTCCCAAGCCATGTAAAGACGAACCAAGAAGTCTAAATCACCCATAACAATTCAGATTTCAATCACAACCATAAAAGAAACTGAATAATAAAAGTCTTTTGAGAAGACAAAAGTGAAGATCAAATTTTATTCACAAAAAGCTTCCCGTTACAAAAACGCTCCGAAGTCCGGAGCCAATAGCCTATTTACACTGTCTACAAAAATTAGTACATGACTTAAACTAGTTCTCGTCGAACGGGGACGACGGTCATTTCTTGCGTTTCTTTGACTTCTTCCCGGATGGTTCCTTCCCAGAGCGCTTACTCTTGGAATCCTTCCCTGACGGAGGGGTGACGACCGAAGACGTAGGAGGAACATCCATGGGCTGGGACTTGCCAGGAAGAATGACCTTCAATGGTTTGTTCAGAGGATCGTCCCGGTCCACTTCACGCGGCTCGACCTTGACTGAGGTCGTATCTCTTTTCTCTTTCTCAAGCCGTTCCTTCATGCTCAAGTCGGATGTGTGCTCAGAGGCGCCTGTGATGTCTACTTCGAAACTCTCCGAGGAAGAGTCAGATTTGCCTTCATCCAGCGCCCCGATTACTTGAGCATCTGGACCAGGATCTCCGCCGACTTGAGTAGCCTCACTCGCCTTTTTCTCCACCTCCTTGGCGGCATCGCTCCTCGGAGTGGGCTCGGGGTCAGAACAGCCTGCGCAGAAATCACGAAAAAAAAACAAGTGTTAGAGCACAACAACTTCTGGGGGAACGAGAAAGATCTTTGTGAAGCACAGAAGTTACTCACCAGATGCCGGTGGGTTCTCAGTTATCAGGGGGGTCTCACCCTCCGGGATGGGAGATAAAACATGAATGCCAAACCCGGGGGCTTCCGGGTCATAGCCAACGTGCTGCTCGAAGGGGTCAAGTATTGGCCGACTGGCCGATTGAGTAGGCACGCGAACTGAGGGCACAACGCCGGAAGGGTCCATAGCCACCTCTTTCCCTTTCCTGGAGGGAGAACCTTTGCTGTAGAGGGCTTTAGCCGCTGATAAATCTGAGGGCTCTTTCCCCCTTAGGAATTCGTTTACCAATGCTTCTTCGTCGACCTCATCGACGTCGCTCTCAGCCTTCCTGATCTGAATCAGGGTTTCCCATGCCTCGGCCAGTGACTCAAGATAGCCGTCGCCCAGAAAAGTTAAGTCTCGATGCATGAGAACTCGGGCATTGAATTCAGCGATAAGCGGGTCGAATTCGGTCTTTATCTCCTCCCTACCTTCTTCCCTGGCCGCCTCGAGGCGAGAGTCGATGTCGACCGTTGCTGCCTTTTTACCTTCTTCACGGGCCTCATTCCTCAGTGCCGCGATTTTGGAGAGATCGTTTTCGAGTTTCCCCTTTAAGAGCCGGGTGGCGACGATCTCATCATAATAGTGCTGTGCCTCAACCTGGGTGGCCACTTTCTCTTCTTTCTCCTTATTGAGTTGCTCCTCGAGCTCCTTAACTCGCCTATTAAGCACATCTCGCTCCTTTTGGACGGAATCCTTCCCCAAGGCCAGTGCTCCGCTCCGTTGAACCGCTTCGTCAAGCTCTTTCTTATGAGTCAATTCAAGCCGGGAGACTGCCTCGACGGTATCTTTAGCATTCTGACGAGCAGCATCAAGCTCGGACCTGTAAGTAGCCAGCTCTTCATCCTGGACCTTAATGATATCCCTGTCATGAATAGCTTCAAGCTTTAGGCGGTCAATTTCGTGCTGGCGTTCCATAGAACTTCAGAAAGTTTCTCAGCCAGATGAACGAACGCGTCATGTTGCACATAGGCGTCATTGGTAAAGGCGATAGCATTTTGTTTGACATCTCCGAGAATAGAATGAATCGCCGGGAGGAACTTTAACCCATCAAAACAAATCTTTGGAAACTTAACCTTAAGTTCGTTCAATCTCTACGACACTGTCGGGTCTGTTACGGGAGCGGGAGGAGACGGCTTTGAAAGTTCGCCCTTCCTATGAGAATCTCGGGAGTGCCGGGTAGAAGAAGAGTCAGAGTGTTGGCCCCGGGGAGCATCAGAATGCGACCTCTTATGGCCACGTTTGTCCTTGCTGCGCTCCTGATAAGAAGAGGTCTCCTGGCGGTGTTCGGGCTGATAATAAGTTTTCTTCCGGGATGACGAGTCCCAGGCATGATAATCTCGGTCACTGTCTCTGTCTCGGCGCTTCTCGAGGCCCGAGTCCCGACCAGACTGGCGTAAAGTTGACGAACCACGAAGGCGGTCGTATCCGTGAGAGCGCCCCATGTCACCTGCAATCAGACAATAGCGAATTAGCGAGAGAGCAGAATGGTGAAAGAAAAGTAGGTGCAAAGTGAAATGCATGTGTCTGTGTGTGTCTTAGTGCTACCCCCCGACGGACCAGTGGCTTTGCTAACGGGAGTCTTTTCCCCTTGGATCGGGGCCGGGACACCCGCATCGCCCCTGACGGGCGAGCGAAACTTAAACAGCTCCGGGTCATTGAAATCATAGTTGAGCAAGTCGTCGGGAATGGAGAGGTTCGATAAGCCCTTCAGAGAACTTTCAACGCGCTGTGAAGAAGCCTCTTTCTCTGGCTGAATAGGCGTAACTTTGGAAGTCCCACCAACTTTCTCCTTCCTTGACTTGCACGCCAGCTCCTTTTTCCCCTTCGAAGGGGAAGATGACGTTTCAATATCATGAACTTCGGCTGCAGAGCCTAAATCCTCACCTCGCTTTTCAGGTGAATCGCCTGGAATTTCCCCTTCTTCCGAAGCCTCAAGAGAAGGGTGAACGGATGATTCAGGCAGTTTTTTCCCTCTGACGTGTATGGGCTTGGGAAGCGAGGCGCCCTCTGGAAGACTGACCCGGCGGCCAGGGGCTAGCAAACCGAACTTTGATAATGACTCATTGGAAATGAGGGCTCGGATATCTCGCTCTTCAGCAGGAAGAGCTCTAATGGCGTCGACAGCATCGGAGTACCCTCGGCCCTCGGGACGTGGGACGGAACCTGAAAAGATAGAACAATGAGTTAGGAGAAGTTCAACCTCAATTGGGAACGGACATCAACTCAGAGAAAGGACTTACTTCCTTCAACCCACCGCCTCGCAAAGCCTTGGGGGCAGCGCACATAAAACCACTCCTGTTTGTACAGGGTGAATTTGCTACTCCACGCGCTAGTGAAAAGTTGGCACTTCCGATGTGGCTCAAGAAACATGTAAGAGGGGCTTTCCCCCCGCTTCTTGGTCATATAGATGTACCTTATATCGTCGGGAGTTGGAGGCCTGGAGAAGACGGCCATGAAAAGCATGTACGTGCCATAAATGAAAGCGTGACCATTTGGATGAAGTTGAGACGGGGCGACGTCCAGATACTACAGCACGTCGCGAAGGAATAGATTGAAAGGTGGCACGCTACCAACCCAGCACATGAACTTGCTACACGCCGTATATCCCGCTGGGGGCAGATGTGGGCGGTCATGCCCCGACGGAACGAGCACGTCAGCAAACGGAATGCCATGAATAGAACATATCCGCTTAAGAGCGGCCTCAGTGACTCTCGAAGCCTGTGAGTCAACTGGGTCATCCAGTAAAATCGATGATTCCAAAGTATCGGGAGCCCAGTCATGAGCGGGAGAAACTGACGGGTCAGTTGTGTCGGGAGCCGTTCGCTTAGAAGACGGCCCAGGTTTGTCGGAAAGTGTAGCAGAACTGGATCTTTTGGACATCTTGAATAAATAGCAAACCCAACCAAGCACCCGTGTGAACTATACTCGAAAAATGATCGACGTTAGAATTAATAACGCAGATAACCCCCCCCCCCCCCGTGTGGTGTGTGAACTAGTGCAATCAATCGTGCATAAGCATTTAATATAACGTTAAGCCTAAAAACATCGCTTCCGAAAACCGTCATCGCTGACCGTCTCCGAAAGCCTTCCGAATAACGACTGCAGTAAGACACTAGAGGTAATTATCCGGTTATGCCAAGTAAAGACCAGTTATGAAATTGGGAAAGGAGAGTGTGCTCGGCATTTGTATATGTCCGGCATTTACGTGTGCTCGGCACTTAATTACGCTCGGCATGCTAACTATGTTCGACATGAAGATAGGACCGGTATTTATGTATGATCGGCATGTTAAGTATATTCGGCATTTGCTTGTGTTCGGCATTTAGGTCTGTTCGGCACCTAGTTATGTTCGACATGATAGTTTGTTCGGCATTCACTTGGGTTCGGCATTAGGGTTTGCTCGGCATCTAACTACGTTCGGCAGGACAGTTTGCTCGGTTAACTGATGGCTCGGCAAGGCCATTGTTCGGCCTACATCCATCGTTCGGCCAAAGCTCAGTTCGCACTGAGAATGTGACGTTTGGCCAGAGTACAATTCGGCCAATTCAACGCCCGGCCTTGCCGCTGGCTCACACTTCACCCTTCTAACCCCTTTGTTCGGCCATCGTTACGCCGTGCCAACTAAGATCATGACCGAGTCCGAACACTCGGCATATTCTCCATACCTTCCTCTCCTCCGCCGAACACCCACTAAAAATCCTACAAGGCATTCGAATTTAGCTCTCTCTCTCTCCCTACCTCTAGACGCTCGACCTTGGAAACGCTCCAAATCGAACTCGAGTCCTCACCAACATTAAATCTATGCGAATCGATGGGAAATTGCTAGGAAAGGAACCCGGGTGAGAAGACTGTACCTAGTACATGAATCGAGCGTAGGAAAGATATGAGGAACTCTTGAATTCTGATCGCACGAATGGCTTGAGGGCTCGGAATTGTAAAAGCAAGAAGTGAGAAAAGAGAAGGAGAAGAGGTCGGGTTTTATAAGGGAAAAGAGGAAGTTGAAGAGTTTCTGACCGGCTCTTCCGGTCAAAATGCTACCGGCACTTGTCTCGTTCGGCTCGATCATTCGGCATACAAAGTCACTCGGGGTAACGCATCGTTCGGCCTTCCCTGCTGCGTTCGGCCAAGGGAGCCTTACGACCTTCAAGGGTGACGACCAAGATTTAATCAAAGTGCATCACGATTGGTCACGTAATACACTTTGGGGGGCAAGTGTTTCCCAAGGGATTGACCAGGCAACTTAGTACTCGGCCAGAAAGGAGTGCTCGGAACAAAGTAGCGCTCGGCCAGAAAGGAGCGTTCGACACAAAGTAGCGCTCGGCATCAGGAGAGCGTTCGGCCAAATTAGGTTGTTCGGCCCCCAGGACACGTTCGGCATCCAGGACACGTTCGGTATCCAGGATACGTTCGGCGTTGAATGCCGCTCGGCCAATTAAGATCGTCCGGCATTCATGCCCCATTCGACCTGCATCTCTCATTCAACCTCCCGCCTCGCTCGGTCTAAAGAGGGAAGACTCGGCATGGCTCGTTCGGCATAAGGGGGGAAGGCTCGGCATGCTTCGTTCGGTACAAGAAGGAAGACTCGGCATGTCTTGTCCGGCCTCCCTGGTTCGGCGTACAGTACATAAACTACTTGGACCAAGTTATTCGGCCACCTGGCCCACCAGGGAAGTCCAACCCACTTTCGTCTATAAATAGAGAGGCAGGGGCACAGAAAACGGGGAGAGATTTCAGAGAACACTGAGGAGACTCTGCCATTTTCAAGACTCATTCAAGACTTATTTCTTTTACTTTGCAACTGTATTCAAACACTTAGAAACAGATCGCATCTGTTATCAAGTATCAAGAAAAGAAATAAAGATCAACTTTATAGTGGACGTAGGCTATTACGCCGAACCACTATAAATTCTGTGTTCCCGTCTCCCGCATTTTAATTTATATTATCTTCTCTATTTTAATTTGTTTTCTTCATTAATCTCTCTACACAATATTTCTAAGGGTGTTGGTGACCAATTTTGGCGCTAACACATATATAAATATATATACATATGTATGTATGTATATATGTATGTATATATGTGTGTGTTATGTTGTTGCCAGGTATCAGTATACCTGTTCTGTTTTTTTAAAAAACAAGGATTTTTAATAGAAATCCTTTATCACTTGATTTGATTTCAGCTAGAAATTAATATATAAACAAAAGTGTTTGTTTAGTATGGATTAAGTTTATAAATTATAATTAAGTTAAATTAAAAAAAACTGTTGTCTCTATAAACAATAAGATCAGTTATTGCTTCAAATAAGAGAATATCAAACTTCTTAAATTATTGAAATAGGTTTATAACTTGAATGCATGTATGAAATCATGAATTTTAAAACAAAAATCACATTTTTTTAGTTAACTATGGAGTGGCCATTTCTGGATTGAACAAAATAGGGGTTTTGGGGTTTATCTGGTGATTCAGTGGATTTGGGATGATGTAGTTCTTCCTGGAGGTGGAGAAATGATAGGTGAGTGGGGGAAAATTATCAGGTGGATGGTCATAGGTTGGTGGCGACGAGGGTCATTCATCTCAGTTTCTAAACCTAGTTTTTGGGTGGTCGAAGTTTTGTTGCTTCACGTGTTCTCTGGTGCATCGAGTGATGTAAGGCTTTGGGAATTGGAAGAGGGGATGTAGGTGAAGGGTTGGCCGGAGTCGTAGGTTCTCTGACGGTCGGACGTGAGTTTGTGCTGTGTTGACAGGTTTGGGAATGGTTGCAGTGTAATGTTCCAGGTTGCTTGGTTAACTCGAATTTGATTTCGAGCTTCTATGGAAACTCTGGTGGTCGTGATCATGTTTAGGATGGTCAACGATATGGTGAAGGGGGTTATGGTGGCTGGAGGTTTCCAGAGCGCCAGAGCATATGCACCGTGCATATTTTTGGTTCTGGTGGTCTTTTTGGGTTGTACAGTGATGTGACTCAAGTTTCACTCGGGTAGATCGAGTATTTTACTCGAAGCACTTAGGGTTTAAACTCGAAGCAGTAATGGGTGGTCTCGGGTAAGTGTTTGTTTTACATTTTATAAACTAGACAATGTGCAGTTTTTAAAATTTTGAATGAAATTTAAAATCTAAGGCAGGGATTTAAACAAGGTTTTTAAATGCAAGGTTTAAATTTGAATTCAAAAGAACGCTTGAATCCTAAGTTTTTAAAATGAGAATTTTTAAATTTAAGCAAGATTTAAATCAAGTTTAAAATCAAGTTTAAATATGAGTTCAAGTCTACTATGAACCCAGATTTTGAAGTTAAACAGTTTTGTAAATTTTAAATGTTGAACAAGTTCAAATGTTTTAAAGTAGATTCAAAAATGAGTTTGTTTTCAAATAAATGTTTAAACTTGACAAAATTCTTTTCTTTAGTATTTGAATTAAAGTTATGAAGTGTTTAACTTAAATTTGAAAAGTTAAAATAATCAATTTATTTTTAAGCTTGATTTCTTTTAATAAAATTAAGTATTTTAGTTTTAAACTTTTTCTTATATAAGTATCTTATTTAAGTAATGAATGTTCTTTATATTTATTTTAAGGTTTATAAATTTATTTAATTTTTGGATATAAGTTTAAATAGTTAAAAAATTTGAATCTTTAATTTTAAAATGGAATTTGAATTTAAATTTAGAAATGAAATGTTTTAAATACACTTGAATGTTAAGTCACTAGTAAAGTGAATGAATTATTTATAAATAATCAAGATAATAAAGAATTTAATTTATAAAAGAATTAGGGAATAATTTATTTATTTGACTTTAAATAATGATTTAGATTAATTTATAATTAGAGATGATTAATAATGATTAATCTAAGATTTATCCCTGTCTAGAGGTCCCTTTTTATTTCGGTTGTGTGGCAGTTGGCGACGGCCATCTGCGGGGTGGTCTTGTTCGGGACTGTCCAGTATGGGATGGTTCCGGCTTTGTGTTGCAGGGGATTGGGAGTGATCCTCAGTACGGTGATCTAGGCCATGTACTGTGACGGGTGGTACCCCGCAGCCCTGCCATTTAGGGAATCCAAAATCCAATAAGTGCATGTACGGTTTAGATTGTGCCAAACTATGTTGGAACGTGAGATGTAAGAATTTCAGCTATTTCTGTATTTTATTTTGAAAACCCTAGACACTATTATAATATCACTGGATTTCCTATCAAATGTTTTGGTTAGCGTAAGGTAAAAACTTTTCCATGTTTATGTGTGGGAAGTCTTACGTGATACCTTTTGTTTTCAAAGGATTTTCAAAGTTAAGCAACTTTAAACCCATTTACTCACACCAGACCCCTGTCTGACCTGAGTGTTTATTTTTTGTTTTACTAAACTCTTGGGTACTCATATTATGTATGAGTAGTCAAGTGATTCAGGATTGCTTTGACGAGTTTGGGAGGAGAAATGGAGCAGGAGGATTCAGCGTGTAGATATATATAGTGTTTACGCTGTGTTTGAGTTGTATCTGTTTTCTCTGATGTACTTGAATTGTAATAAATAGATAGGTGTTTATAACTGTCTAGTTTGTGTTGTATTCGCTGTATAACTCTGATGTATATGGTACTATGTAATATTTTATGTGATATAATATAATTTATTCGTTCCGCTGTGAGATTCTGATGTTGTTTGTTTCTTTCTTTCCTATCTTTTCTCTTCTCTATCCATTTCTTTCTTCTTAATGATGCATCTTTCTATGGAATGAAAGGCGGGTCGTTTATTGTGGTATCAGAGCGCTAGGTTGAGCGAATACCTAGGCTCTGGAGTGGTGTCTATCTTGAGAGAGCATATTTGTAATTTTGAATATTTATTTATTTATATATTTTTACCTATTTGATTAGGTTACCTGTTCGGGTTTTCCAATATAAGTTCTAGAGGTAGATAGGGTAGTGGTGTGTGTAAAACAACAACCAATGTTTGGAGTCCGAGTGTTTGAGGTTGGAAGTGAATTTTCTAGGGCAGTATTGGGCATCTTTAGTAGTTTTGTAGTTTGGTGTGAAGGATTTCTCCGATCTCTGAAGGAAATCTTTTCAAGGTTCGGAGTTCATCTTTGGAATGTAAGCTTGGTTGCACTCGTGCAAGTGGATTTTCTTGAGCCTGGATCAGTTGGGAGTACTAAAGCCGGCGATGGTCTCTTAGCAACCTTAGGAAGGATTTCTGTCTGTATTTGAGTTTGAGACTCAGTTTGGCAGAGTGTTTTTTGCTTGGTTTGAGATCGAGTTTCCTAAGAGATATCTGTCCATATTGAAGGCTCTATTATGGAAGGGCTGATGTAGCTTTGTGATTCGATGAGCTTTTGGATAAGAAAGTCTTTGGAAGCTATTCCAGAATAGAAGCAACACCGGATTCATTGGGCATTTGAGTTTTGTCTTGGATCAGAGGATTTCTACAAGAAATTCATTTTGGATCTGGAGGCTTGGTTGTCTTGTGCATCTATTTTGTTTTCCGAATAAGAGTAGTATGTTTGAAGTCTTCTATATTTGTGTAGTAGAGTTTGTGTGGTAGATTTTGATGGATTTTGGGAGACCATTTTGTTGAGTAGGATCTGGAGATCTTTATTTCTTTGTCCAGATTTGTTCCGTGAGGCATCTGCGAAGATTGGATTGATCTAGAAGGTTGAAGGCAGTCAGGATTGATAGGAGAGATTTGTGGATAGGAGACAAAGGAATTCAGAATTTGAAGTTGGAGATTTGGATTTCAAAATTTGGAAATTTAATTTTGGATAAAGTTTTCTCCAATCGTAAGGCTATAAGATTGGGTAAGTTTGGAAGCTAGCTCAGAAATGTATTATATCTTTTTGTTTTCTCTTAAGGGTTAAGTGTTTGGTCTACAAGATTGAATTGCCAGTTCGGATGGCTGGAATTTGTTATGTTTTTAACGTATCTATGAGGGAATACGTGTATGGTATATCACTGGTTTTAGAATCAGTAGTTCTGGGAGACTTGGAAGTTGATCAGGACTTGTCTGTGGTCCAGTATCCTGTTTAGATTTGCTGATCTAGATACATAGAAGCTTTAGATCTGAGTGGTGTAGCCAGTTTAGATTCTATAGAGCGAGTATTCCGGTGTTTGTACCTGGGAAACTCTAGGGAATCCTATCCAGAATTTTGTCTGGATAGTTTGAATTGTTTGTTTGAATTGGTTGCTATGGTTGCTAGTATTTGGTTGATAGCATATGGTTGCTATTTTAAAATTAAAATCTGTATGAGATTATTAAATTATCTTTCTTTTAAATTTCGGTGACGAAATTCTTTTAAGGGGGGAGGAATGTGATGTCCCGGAAATTTAGGCAATATTTATTTAATAATTTCCATTAATAATTATTTTAAAATATGAAATATTAATCTAATAATCTAATTCAAACAAAATTATCTTTTGAAGATTAATAATTATTTAGTTTGATAAATGTTATTCTTTTCAAAATTTATAATAATGATAACTTTATATTTGGGAATTTTATTCTTTTCAAAAGTTAAAAATATTTAAATGATAAAATTATCTTTCTAAGCTAATTTAAAGGATATTTTATTTATAATGTATATATGTGTATACATTGTAAATAGAGAATTTGATTTTAATTTAAAATTTAAATTTAATAAGAATATTTTCAAATTTATATATTTGTATGTGAATAAATTGTGAACTGGAAAAAATTGATTTAAATTAGTATTGAAAACTTTTCAAAAGTTAATTTAAAAATCTATCATGTACTTTCAAAAGAAATTAAAATAAATATTTATTTTGTTTAAAAATATAAATATAATAGTTTAAATTGTATATTATGATAAAAATTTATTTTTGTTTTCTTTCAAAGATTGGTTCTTGAAATATATTTAGTGTATATATATATTAAAGATCAATATTTTAGTTTAGAACTTTGAAAATAAGGCATAATTAAATATTCTTTTCTTTTCAAAATTTTTTCTTTCTTGAAAATTTAGCTTTAAAAATATTATTTTAAAAATATTCAAATAAAAATTAAGATATGTAATTATGTAAAGGTAATTTATTTGTAAACATTTAGAGGCTAAGTGTAAATAAACATTTAAAATATGATAGCATAAATATGAAATGAATTTAAAAACATTTATAAATTAAGAAATTTATTTTAATATTAAATTGTACATGTGTAAGGTATTTAACTTTTAGGAAGACACTTGTAAAACATTTTATAACATTAGATAACAAGTGGCATGGTTTTATTTATTTTTAAAAACATTTTTATTGAAAATATATTTAGTAGAAACTTAACAATTCATTATTTTTCAAACATTCTCCTCTAAAAGAAAACTGAAAATCAGAACTTTCAAAGAAATTCAAAACCAAATACAATTATATCAAAAATCTGCAAACAAATTCAAAAGCAAATCTGCAATTTTATTTTTTTCAAGTTTCAACATCAATATGAAGATCAACTACAACTCTAAGCAAAAGAAGAAATGGAGTTCAGCTGCAAATGATCAAAATCAACTAACAAATCACCAAGCAAATGCAAAACCCAGATTCAACTAGCAATCAACAGTTCAACAGGAAATTCAAATCAGGTTCCAGGAAAAATGAATTTGCATCAGAATTTGTCATCTGCATCAGAATTTATCAAATGTGTTTAATCAAGTTGAGTACTTAGAGAATGATTAATTAACTAAGTTAATTAATTTATGGATATATAAGCAGGATTTATAGATGTAGTGATTAATTTAATTTATTTTAAATTAATTAGAGATAGAAGTAATTAATTTAATTCATTTTAAATTAATTATAGATAGTGGTTAATAAAACATTGCTTATGGTTGATATTGATATTTCATTGGATGGTTGTGATCTCAGTAATGAGATGAGTAATATATATACGATATGGATGCTTGGTTAAAGGATGATGATATGGATTATCTGTTTGTGATAATAATACGGGTTATCTGTTTATGATAGAAATGTGATTATCTATTATGATATGTAAATTATCTATCCGTGTGTATATAGATAATGATGAATTGAATTAATCATTCGAATTAAAATCACTTGGACATTAAGATGGCCTTTGGATTTTGATGAGACCGGGATCGGGTTTCCAATTTTGGAATTCCGTAAACCACATCGATCCAAATTAAACGTTAGGTCGTGAATCTCAAGTGAAGAGTGAAGACTCGAGGTGTAAGGACTGTTCGTGTTAATACTCTCAGGGTGATTCCAATACGAGTTTAACGGGGGTAGTACTTTCAGGTTCGAGATGAAGATTCAGAGTGCAAGGGCTATTGTCGTTAACTCTGAGAGTGATTCCAAAACGAGTGTAGCGAAATAGTGCCTTCGGTTTCGTTCGAACCCGGAACGAACTTGTATGGATTGAATTCTTTCAGAACATTGTCAGGTGGACGATGAGCATTCTAAGATTGATGTGTCCTATAAAGGTAATCGTAGCCTCAAGCCTCATCAACCGGGAATGGCTAAAACAGGAGAGGTGCAGCAAGGCTAAGTCGGTCATGCCCAAGTACGACGAGATTTACCCCTGTCTAGAGGTCCCTTTTTATTTCGGTTGTGTGGCAGTTGGCGACGGCCATCTGCGGGGTGGTCTTTTTAGGACTGTCCATTAAGGGATGGTTCCGGCTTTGTGTTGCAGGGGATTGGGAGTGATCCTCAGTACGGTGATCTAGGCCACGTACTGTGACGGGTGGTACCCCGCAGCCCTGCCATTTAGGGAATCCAAAATCCAATAAGTGCATGTACGGTTTAGATTGTTCCAAACTATGTTGGAACGTGAGATGTAAGAATTCCAGCTATTTCTGTATTTTATTTTGAAAACCCTAGACACTATTATAATATCACTGGATTTCCTATCAAATGTTTTGGTTAGCGTAAGGTAAAAACTTTTCCATGTTTATGTGTGGGAAGTCTTACGTGATACCTTTTGTTTTCAAAGGATTTTCAAAGTTAAGCAACTTTAAACCCATTTACTCACACCAGACCCCTGTCTGACCTGAGTGTTTATTTTTTGTTTTACTAAACTCTTGGGTACTCATATTATGTATGAGTAGTCAAGTGATTCAGGATTGCTTTGCGAGTTTGGGAGGAGAAATGGAGCAGGAGGCTTCAGCGTGTAGATATATATAGTGGTTCCGCTGTGTTTGAGTTGTATCTGTTTTCTCTGATGTACTTGAATTGTAATAACTAGACAGGTGTTTATAATTTGTAGTTTGTGTTGTATTAGTTGTATAACTCTGATGTATATGATACTATGTAATATTTTATGTGATATAATATAATTTATTTGTTCCGCTGTGAGATTCTGATGTTGTTTGTTTCTTTCTTTCCTATCTTTTCTCTTTTCTATCCCTTTCTTTCTTCTTAATGATGCGTCTTTCTATCGCATGAATGGCGGGTCGTTACATAAGCTTTGAAAATTTAAATTTTTAAACGATTTCGAAAATCACTCGATTTAAACGATGAGTTAAAATTGTCTTCATTGGCATAGTCTCAGAATTCGACGAAACGAGATCCATTGGATCCATAATAGTGTATTATTATCGGATTTCAAATTTCGTAGCATTTGGAGGTTACTGTTTGGTCATACGAGAAAGAAACGCATTGAAATAAATATCGAAAATTTAATATTTTAATTCGATACAAAACTCAGTCTTCCGCATACGATCGAATTAGGTCCCAAAACATGTTCCATTTTGTTCGAAATATGGGTCAAACATTATAAACTTCAGGCGGCACGTTTCATTTGGAGTTCGTTCGAAAAAGCGCATTAATTTTGAAAATAATATTAAAATAATATAATACGCATACACACACACACACATACGCGCTTTACCGAAACCCTATCTATTTTATACAACCGCTGCCCATTCTTTTCAATGGCTGAAATTGTAACGACCCGTAAATTTTCAATATTTAAGTTTGTTCATTTAATAATATTTTGGTAATTTAATATTGAAGGAAATAAAAATTAGTGAATTGTTTTGAAAATACTAGCTACAATGAATTGTAACAGTATAAATGTAAGCTAACTTGAATATAATTCCAATAAATGAAATAATGTAAATGTTATACTTGATTATAATTTGAAATGTAAGAAAACAAATGTGAATATTTAATTAGCTAATGAAATAATAATATAGTTAATGGTAATTGAACAAAATCGGTATTATATAAGAATTAAAACATTTGTGTATTTATAAGTATGATTTAAAGTCAATAGTAACAACTAATATACGTTGCCTATTTAATTAGCCTGTTATATTAAATTTGAAACCAATTGCAATAAATGTAATAAGTATTACGTTAATGTAAATTTAGGTAATATTTGGTAACAATGTAAATTTTATTCATATAGTAATAATGGATTTACTTAAAAGAATGAAATTAAGATGAATAAATTTATTGGGAGTATAAATTTTAATAAATGTGTGCATTGATTTATAGTAGGATATAAAAGGTAATTAAAAATTTAAAGGTTGATTTATTTGTAATGGATGGAAATGGAATAAGTGTAGTGTAATGAGAGTTGTAATAATTTTTTGTAAAGAATTAACTTACAAACGTTATAAAATGTATAATGGTGACAATTGGCGTTCTTACCAATTTGAATAATCAATTTCAAATAAATGTAATTAAATGTTACATTAATGATAATTAATACAATAACGGAAAGTGTGCATGTAATAAAATAAATAGAAATGTAAATGTATTCATAAGATAATAATTGTGTTAATAAAAGAATGAAGCTAAAATAATTAATTGGGACTTTAAATTTTAATTAATGTGTACATTTGACAAAATTTCAATATAAGTGGAAATGTAGTAGTTAATACAATTAAAGATGGAAATTGGAGCATGCTTATGTAATGGAAGACAAACAACTATTAACTAGGTTAATTGAGTAATAATGGATCGAGTATAAAGGTTGAAAAATCAAGTTAAAGCAATTAATTGAAAGTTAATTTTAATAAACTGGATTTGATTACAGGGAAATTGAACACTGTAATCAGTGTTATAACCAACATTGAATTGTCATATAAACTTGTATTAAGTCATGGTAAAATTCCAAGTGATTAAAAGGATGAATTGGTTAGTTTATAAATATTGAATAAAAAGGCGATTAATTAATTTAATATTAATATATTTAATTGATAGAAAATAATTGTTCTACTTCTCATTACATGCATTTAGTCCATTTTGAAACTTAATCAACTGAAATTAATGTAATTGAAAATTTTCAATTAATAGGAGAGAGAATACTAATTGTAATAGGTGCAATTAAAAGCAGCTTATGTTTTATGAAAATATAAGAAAAGTTTTGATTCAATGAAAAGAACATTTACATCAAATAAAATGAATGTTTCATTTGTGAATATAGGTTTAATTTCATTAAAATAAAGAATAGAAAGATTGTTTTTAAAGAAAGAAGTATATGTTTATTTGAAATGTGTTTTAGCTTACAGACTAATTACAAGAATAGGAAAGTAATCTATTTATTACTCTTGTGTATAAACAACAAATTCATAAACGTGTTAAAATAAACAATTGTTCTATTTTTTCATCCCTTTTAGTTGTCTATTTTAAAATTTAGCTTTGTAAGTAATTGCAATTAATGTAATTCAAATGTTTCAATTAAAAGGAAAGAAAACGTTGATTGCAATTAATAGATTTAATAAAAGAAACGCACGTTTTGAGTTAAACAAAAAGGGCGTTTTAATGGAAATAAAAGATCATTTTGAGAAAACAAAATCGAACGTTTTCATTCTTAAGGTAAGTATAAATCTTTTACAATGCATAGATAAAAACCTAAATGCGTACGAATTTGAATATTATTTGAGTTAATGAAGTTAATTTGGTTACGTTTCAAAAAAATTAAATTTCAAAAAGGTTGTGCGACGTACATGGTCCCTTCATTTCTTTTATTATTAATTGTTGCATGAATGTTTTAAAATAGTTACCTTATTATTAATACTTGATCCGTTTATTTCTCCTTTTGTTTAATACCTAGGCCTAGGCTTTTAGGTTGTACTTAATTCTTGCCACCTCATTTTCACGTATACAAAATTTTACTTTCGTTTGAAAACTTTTCCATTCCTACGTACATTTCCTTACACATCCTAAAGCTTTCATAATAAAATGTGACATTTATTTTTGTCCCTCCACCTTCATTTTCTAATTATAAATAACCTACAACTTATTTCTACTTTTACATTTTGTTTCTCCTGACACCTCATATTCAAAGGCTCTTGTTCTTGCAAATCCAAAAGCTTTCTTTTATAAAATATGGTGTTTTATTTTTATTTTTCATTTTTCGTACACTTTCTGTCCTCATCTTAGTTGTTCTACAATCTTTTTCTGAAGTCTCATCTTAAGAAAAACGTAAGTACTAACTTTTTTTTATTTTTTTTAACGCGTACTAATTTTTATTTTAATAATATTTCTTTTAACATGAATATCTTTTGCATATAAACTTTGATTCACGTGCGATTTCTTTTATTAGATTCGTATTTAAATTCCGAACAACATGAAATTGATTTAGTTGAATTTGGAGATTGTTGAGTTTTGCACTTCTGTTTGGATTTTTATGGGCTAAAATCAATGGTGAGTGTTTTAATGCACTCGCAACTTCTAAAATTTCTAATGTTTGTTAAATTAATTTATGATGTGATTAGGAAATTATTTATGACTGTTGATATATTTAAATTTCCATCCCTGTTAATTTGTATCCCTTCGGATTAAATTGTTATTTAATTTATTTTTGAAATTAAATTTCCACTTGTATACCTGTTATTGTAATTAGTTAATTACTGATATTTATTTGGTTGGTTTGGATGATAATTATGATGGATGTTGATTATTGATATTGGATGATTGGATGTTATGTTAATATATATACACACAAACATACATACATATACTGTTATCACTCTACAAGTTCCTTTAATTATTATTATTTGAAAATCGTTATGGGTTGAAATGATAGACTCGAGCGATTTTATGAATTTCTATATTTATTCGGGATTGTGGTTTGAAATGACATATAACTGTAAAATTTTAAATTGCGGATTGAAATGATAAATATCCATATCACTTGACCCTAGGGTAGAGAATTATATATGGACACCGGATTTGTTAAATTAAATGATTTTTAAAATCCTTAATTTTTGAATGGTATTAAATGATATTTTGAAGTAAAATTTAATTTGTATAAATAAAAGTATTCTTGGAAAATCAAGTTTTGTGTTGAAATGTGAATTGGCTTAAAGGAATGGTTTTAAGAAATAAAATTGAAATGATCAGATTTTGTTGAAATGAAGTAAATAGTTTTAAATTGATATAAAGTCAAAATTCATATTTTCAAATATAAATAGTTTCAAATCATATTATTTTTAATAAATTTTAAGCTTTTCAGACTTATACCCTATTTTAACCTATATTAATTAATTTAACCTATTTTAAACTATTTAATTTATTTTAAAACTAATTAAACCATTTTAACTTATATTAAATCAAATTAATCTATTTTAAAGTTATTTAATATATTTTAATTTTATTTAATCTATTTTAAATCTATTTAACTATTTTAAATCTATATTTACTATTCTAGAGTATTCTGACTATTGAAAGTTTATTCAAAATATTTATAACTATTTATGACCATTTAAACTATTTTCTAAATTTCCAGACTAAGTAAAAGGGAAGGTTTTATATTCCAAATTTATTGGTTTAAAAAAAAAGGTTAAATGATGTTATAACCTAAGTTATGATTTTAATGTTAAAATTGATTAAATATGATGATATTGAAGTAAGAATTTAACCTGTTTTGGAAATGTGATTTTGGAAGAAATTATGATTTTGGAAACAATATGATTTGAAAGTGAATGGGGATTTTAAAGTAAATATGATTTGAAAGCAAATATGATTTGAAAGTATTATGGCTTTGAGAATATGATATTTTGATATCAATTGTGAATTGACTTTTGAAATGTAAAAGAACCATCCGGTGTGTAATAAGCGATTGGTTGTTAAACAGCCCGGGATCGGATATTATCATACTTTCTGCCAATACCGAAAACCACTTTAACAACTGTGTACGTGGTGGAGATTCCATAAATAAAGTAGAATGTTTTGGCGAACAATTTCTATATGGTATGATATGACCTTGACTCCAGTGAGTCAGCTTATATGTGACTAAAATCAAGAGCTACGCCGGGACAAGTGAGGTCATTCCTCCAATCGGGCACACTTCTTTGATATTATATTCTGATTTTGTAATTGTTGGTGGCGACCCCTCGATTTTTGATTTGGGAGTGTGTTCCAAGGTGGGCGGTGGTAGCTGCTATGCGTTACCACCAAATCTGGATCTGCAAATGGTATATCTATGCTGGCATTTCGTCGTGTATCGTGTTTACATGTCCTAGCGCTCCTTCTACGAGTTTGTTTTGTACCGTACCTATGCGGTGTCCTCTAGGTAAACCTCTAGTTTACGGAGGAGCTTACGCCATCGTATAGACTATAAAATATATAAAATGTGTTAAGGGGATATGGGTAGCGCCTTAACGCTATTTTAATACTTTTACTTTATTGTAGACACTATTAGAATTGCGTATTGTACTACATAGTAGATATTTTAAAGGATCCTTAGGAGATGTGAATCCGGAGCATTTTTTGAGTTACTGCACTCATATTAAATACTGTATAGGAGATGTTAAATCCTGTAAACATCTCTGACGCCGTTCCACTCATATTATTTCTGTTGGTTTAACTTACATAAGATCTTTTAGTTCTGACTCGAGTGTTTTGTCTTTTCAATTCGCTCGGGTCAGCCTGAGCATTTCAGGATTTGAAGACCCTATTTCTGGAGGACAAAGACGAAGATTGTATTAGTATTATTTATTGTATTTCACTGCATCATGTATTCCATTGCATTATTTATTATTCACTGGTATGTTTAACTCTGATCTGTGTTGTACGAGTATAATCAAATGTTTTATAAAACAGCTTCATGAACTGTTTATTTTATTATTATATTTTGTCATTCCGATGCAAGATTCTGTTTGTTTTTTCTTTCTCTTTTTTTTCTTATTCACCCCAATAACAATCATCCCTACTGTATAGTTTGAGTCGGCATGTGTGTCTGCCTAAAACGGACAAAAAAGTTGGATGTTTATTTTATTATTTATTTTGGAATATAATAATTATATTATTTAGAAGTATTTTCTGATCTAACTATTTCAATAAGATTTGAAATAATTATTTTAAAGAAATTTTTGGAAGAAACAAGTTCTGTATTCCCTTCTCTGTCGTTGGAAAATAATTTCGGTGATGAGTGCATGCATCATCGACATTCATTTTTGAGTTTCGAAGTGGGAAGGCCACTGTAATAGTTTTACTACAGATTTATTTTGATAAACAAATATGAATGTCAAACTGTTTTAAATATAATTAGATATATAAATTGTAAGTGTATACATATATCCATTATTTTGAAATGATTTGAAATTAAACCCATTATTTAATTCTTAAGTTTCTGTAAATTGATAGTTTCAATTATTGTAGTGAAATGGAATGTAATTAAGTTATAATTGGAACCTCTAATTAAAGTAAGAGATTAAATTGCTAAGTTATGAATGAAATTACAAGAAAATTTGAAATGGGTAACCTGTAAGACAAAGTAGGATTATTTGACATTTAATTAATATAAAAAGAAATGAGATAAACTTGTATAATTTTCAATTGCATTCTTTAACATACATATAACTTACCAACTATTTAAAAGCTAAAATGTTAAAAGAAAATGAAATGGGAAATTTTACATGTAAAATTTGAAATAATGAAAGTATTTAATGAAATTTTTTAATAAATAAGAATTGGATGTTGTAGTTGTTATAAACTTAAGTATAATTGAAAGGTTAAAGGTAAGTATTATAAATAAATCAATAAATGAAATTAAGTAATAAATGAATGAAAATAAATGAAATTGAGAAATGAAGGAATGTAATGCAATAAAAAGAAAATTTATATGATATGAATAAATAAAATGAATTTATGTAAGTATAAGTACAAATAAGTGAAATAGACACTGAATCAATGGTTGGAAATGAAAATTTGCAAGAAATAAGTGTAAATATAAAGGATAAATCATTATATGGATGAAAAAGAAATAAAACAACAAATACTATGAAATGAAATTAATAAGAATGAACTTGATCTATTGTTGGAATTGTTGTTTGTTTGGTTTATGGTTGTCTGGCAATGATACTTTAAATTTGGATTGGATGTATGAATAATCTATTTAGTTTCATCTAAGACTGTTGAGTAAATGGTGCACTTAGTAGTTTATTCTCCGTTCTGTACAATTTAAAGTTTTGAACCCAAACAACTATTTGTATGTTTGATATGGATGGATAATTGATTGTGTTGATTTTATTTGATGGTTGTATGCTTCATTGCAAGTGATAGTTGTTTATATTGATTTGTTTGCTATTGATTGAAACTAACTTTAAATATTTCATCCTATATAACTATTAACTCTTTTAGATTTTATAAGTGAAATACATTTTATGAAAGCAATTGCTACTGCTTTTGGTTTCATAAAATAAGCGTAAATTGTCCGACAAATAGGTATGCTATCGGATTACGATTTTCTAGCGATATTATATATTTTTCCCGTGTTGGGATATATTATGTTGGAAAATATATGTTGTATGTTGTTATATTTCATATTATGTTTTCTCCCGAACCTCTCCGTACAAAGGAGACTCTGCCGAAATTTTCCGTAAATTTTGGACTTAGAAAAATTTTGAAAAACATTTTCCAAACTTTATTAATTTGATTATAAAAGGATTTAATGTTTATAAATTGGTATAGTTTATTTTAATTTATTAATTTTGTAAATTATTGTTTATAAAGTTAATATTTTGAATAAGATATATTGTTTATTTAATTCTTTCATTTCGCTTCTTTTTCCTTTTCGAGGACGAAAAGTTTTGAGTGGGGGAGAGTGTAACGACCCGTAAATTTTCAACAATTAAAATTGTTAATTTAATAAAAAAATTTTAAAAATTTAATATTGTAGAGAATAAAATTTTAGTGAATTATTAATAAAAATAACAATTAGAATGAATTGCAACAGTATGAATGTAAATGAATGGCTAATAACTTGAATAGAATTCAAGTTAATTGAAATAGTGGAAATATTATAATTTGTTTATAAATGAAATATAAGAAAAACAAATGTAATTTTTGAAATAATGTATGAAATAATATAATAGATGCTGATTGTTTGTGAAGAATAAGCATACAAGTATTATAAGGGGATAATGGTGACAAATGGTTGTTGTTACCAGTTAATTTACCAATTTCAAATAAGGGAAATTAAATGTTACTTTAACGATAATAAATATAAAAGAAGTGGAAATAGGATGGTCAGTATAAGGGAGTTAGAAATTTGAATATATTAATGTTGTTATCCCGCTTTTTGGCAAAGCCGTGATACCAAAAGATCGATCGAAAACAAAGGACAGCTCGTCTCCGGGATTGGTCATACTTAGCTTCACTATGGATATCACCGAATTTTGTTCTAGTCCAGATTGAGCTACAATTGATAGGACATGACAAGAAAGATCATAGAAGTCATCATCTCAAATTTCAAGTCAATCCGAGTTCATAAGCTCAAGTTATGATCGATTCAACTTGAAGGGAAAAGCACTGGTTTCGAATCCATCGTTGAAGGTGTCTTCGAATCCATCACCAAACGCTGATTCGAACCGATCACCTTCGTATCGATCAACTTCAAATCCATCGGAGTGCCTCGGATTCGACTCCATCAACTTCGAATCCATCGAGTTCGTATCGATGAACCTCGTATCCATTAGAGAAACGCAAGTTCGTATCCATCAAGCATCGGCCGTTCGAACCCATCAATGAAGCCTTGTTCGAACCCATCGGTGAAGCTTCGTTCGAACCCATCATTGAAGCTTCGTTCGAACCCATCAGTGAAGCTTCGTTCGAACCCATCAGTGAAGCCTAGTTCGAACCCATCAGTGAAGCTTCGTTTGAATCCACCAAGTCAACTATCCATGATGACGTGTTATCCATCGGTTTGAATGCGCCGAGATATATGGAGTCTACGCGGTCAACTCGGAGTGAAGACCGGATCGATTCGAGGTTTGTGCTCCACGTCGTCACAGAGGCACGTGCCACCATCGATTCGAAACCATCGATTCGAAAGGATGGTTTCGAACTAAAGAGCTGCGCAAAGAACGTCATCTCGTATCCATCATATCTTTCAATCTACTGGTCCAAATGCCATGAAATTTTCACAGAAGCCTGCATACATGTTGAAGAATGTCCACACCAAATTTCACCTCGATTGGATGAATTTATGATCGATTCGAATGGAGTTCGAAACGATGCCAAAGTGGGCCCAAATTTCTTGAGGCTGGGCGCGTGGGCTTCCTCACGTGCCAGAAGTGGTCTCTCGAGTTTTCAGCGAAATATCAGCATCCCACGCCTATAAATAGAGCCCCGGAGCCAACAGAAAAGGGGATCTTCTTCGATCTTTCGACTCTCAAGCGTCCATACCCTGCTGGATCGAGATCTCCATCATCTTTTATCATAATTTTGCTATTGATTTCGAATTTCCAGTTGTAACTTGCTGTTGATTGCTGTAACAACTTGTAATCACTGAAAGAGAATCAATAAAACTGCAAAAAACTTCACAGTGGACGTAGGCAACACGCCGAACCACTATAAATCGCTTGTCTACGCATTTACTTTACTGTTGATTGGAGTTTCTGTTAGATAATATTCGATTTGAATTTACATTCTTCATTATTATCTCTTCAACGACTCTCGAAGAGTGTTGTGACCAACTTTGGTGCAAACACTTTGGTGCTTTCACTTAGAAAACTCAGCTTTTCTCCTGCTCTTTGGATCTGTCATCGATACCGGATTGAATGAATCTACGAGAGAGATCCAGATCATCATGTCCAACTTCCTTCCCTTTTATTCAGATTTGCACAAAGCCTAGGAAAGGAATTCAACTTTCGAAATGGTTAGCACAAGAACCACCCCAAACGCTGTCAGTCAAGAAGAACAGGATAGACAGAATCCTGCTCCACTACCTCCATCTAATCAAGATTCTACTTGACACTTGGAACCGTCAGGTCCGGTTACCCGGCAAGAGTTACAGTTACTACTCCAAGAGCTGACCTAGAGTCGGCAACAACTAGCAGAACAATTACGTGCTAGCACCGAGCTGATTAACAAGCTGGATCGCCACAAGCAAAAGAGATCCACGAGAGACCATGCTTCTCGCTCCTCCAACGAGAGTTCTTCATCTTCTGATTATCATAATCGATCTCCACGACCCCGGCTACATGGAAGTCACATGCCAGCCGCTGGGGATCAACTGACACTGACCGTTGGACAACTGAGAGTTGGTCCATCAGCCAGTTTCCAAACCGGACCCTCCTCCCGAGGAGGTGCCGTCGCTTACCACAACGTAGAATACCGCACCATTAACGTTGCGGCTGAACCAGGGGTCGACACCCAAGATCAGTCGAACCTTGACCGTCGTCATAGCGAACGTACTCATGAACCGTATGTCCCGGAGGACTATGAGCCAAGAAGGCAAGACTTGGATCGTCGACGACATCCGGTTCAAACCCAAAGTATGGAACGTAATCATACTCCGGCGCAAATGTCGGATCTTTCAACTATGATACGTCAGATGATCCGTGAAATCCAAGGATTTACAAATGACGATTGGGGAGTTTCCTACAGTCACACTCCTTTTATGGACGATATCCTTACTGCTGAACCCCCACGGCGATTCAGAATGCCAACTCTACCCATGTACGAAGGAAACTCCGACCCCAACCAACATATTCTGAAATATGAATGGTCGATGACTGCTGCCAGAGCTGACGATGTAGTGAAGTGTCGTAGTTTCCCCATATCCTTAGGAGGCATCGCTACCATGTGGTTCACTCGAATGCCACCTCGATCCATCTCCTCATTCGACCAGTTGGCCACAAAATTTGTTGAACAATTCCGCATGCACGTCGCAAGGCCCAAAGATGTCAACACTCTGTCTAGTGTCACTCAAGCTCCTGGAGAGACGCTCAGACATTACTTAGAGAGATTCCATACTGTATGTGCGGAGATCAGCAATCCAAACGATATCTCCATCCTCATGGCGTTGACTAAGGGGATCGACCCCGATTCCGAGTTTGGCAACTGGTTAGCTGGAAAACCACCTGCATCATTGGATCGTTTCCATGCCAAAGTGGCTCAATTCGTGAGATGGGAAGACGCGAAACAGTCTAGGAAGCAAACCGATGCGGGGCCAAGCACGGAAGGGATCCGAAGCAATGTTGCAATCAAACAGTCATGCGAGAGCTCCGGAAAAGTTCAGTTGAACGTTAAAAACAAACAAGCTCGGCGAAGAGAGAGCGTGAATCATACTAGAAAACGAGATCAAAATCGTGGCCCGCAGCGCAAGACTCCAATGTTTGACAGTTACACTCCTCTGAATACATCACTAGAGGACTTGTACTTACAAACCTGTGATACAATTCAGTATCGAAAACCCGCATCAAAACCGTCGTCCGAGAGGCAAATCCAAACGGGAAAGTTTTGCAGGTTCCATGAAAGCTACGGGCACGATACGAACGAGTGTCGTCACTTACAAGATCTCATTGAAAAACTGATCAGAGAAAGGAAGCTGGAACAGTTTGTGCGGATACCGCAGCCCAGAAAAGCGGGCCCATCAAATCAAAGCAATGAACCCAATCGACTTAGACATGAGGATTCAACTTGTCCCTGTTGAAGATTGGTGATAAACGCCATCAGTGGTGGACCAACTTTTTCAGTAGCCTGGAACGACGAAGATTCTCGTCACTGTCACACATGACAGACTCTGTTCAATCTATGAATACTATGCAATTTCCTTTACATTTTGAAATTTGAACCTGTAATAAGACACTGACTTTGCCATGTTTTCTTATTTCAGCAATAAAATACTCTCTCTTCAAGCTAGAGCTGTGATTCACCGAATGCAACGTTCAATAATCACGACACACGAAGAGCTAAATTCCATCAAACAATGGAATTTATTCAAATAGCGAGTGACTGTGATACGACCGGCCACTCACTTAGTGAAACCCCAGCTCAGGGGCAAACCATCACATTAAAGGCTGAACTGGACCAACACACAATTGTCCTACAACTAACTCCAACTTCCCAGAGCATGAATTGGAGTATAAACATTCAATAACTCGTTCCCAGAGCGCGAACGGACTCCAAATTCCCAGAGTGCGAATTGGAGTATAAACATTCAATAACTCGTTCCCAGAGCACGAACGGACTCCAAATTCCCAGCGAATTGGAGTATAAACATTCAATAACTCATTCCCGGAGTGCGAACGGACTCCAACTTCCCAGAGTGTGAATTGGAGTATAAACATTGAATAACTCCTTCCTAGAGCCCGAACGGACTCCAAATTCCCAAAGTGCGAATTGGAGTATAAACATTCAATAATTTGTTCCCGGAGTGCGAACGGACTCCAACCTCCCAGAGTGTGAATTGGAGTATAAACATTCAGCAATTCGTTCCCAGAGTGCGAACGGACTCCAACTTCCCAGAGTGTCAATTAGAGTATAAACATTCAGCAACTCGTTCCTGGAGTGCGAACGGACTCCAACTCCCAGAGTGTGAATTGGAGTATAAACATTCAGCAACTCGTTCCCGGAGTGCGAACGGACTCCAACTTCCCAGCGTGTGAATTGGAGTATAAACATTCAACAACTCGTTCCCGGAGTGCGAACGGACTCCAAATTCTCAGAGTGTGAATTGGAGTGTAAACATCAAATCCATCATTCCCGGAGTATGAACGAATTCCTAAAGAGCCCAAATAGGTGTGACTGACCATCTATCGGCCAACTCCAACTTCCCAGAGCGTGAATGGGGTACAAACATAAATTACAGATTCCCAGAGCGCGAACCCAAACATACATGCTTTCTCCAAATTCCCAGAGTGCGGATCGGAGCACAAATACTACGTCAAAGTTCCCGGAGTGCGAACCGAAGTATCAATACTAACTCCAAGTTCCCCGAATGTGAAGTGGAGTATAAACATCAATTCCAAGTTCCCGGAGTGCGAGCCGTGTTACAAACATCAGTAACTCTCAAATTTTCCGAGTGCGAACCGGATTATCGATCTCGAATTATCCTAAGTCCCCAGAGCGTGGACATGTACTTAAGATTTGCAATAAGTGCGATCGACCACCAAGGTGCAAATGTTGTTTCCCGAAACTTGGGGGAAAAAAAAGCTAAGTGTTAATCACTAACCAAAGTGATACAATGTCCGAAGTTCAACTTATTCATCGATAACAACATATGACCAAGATTTTCAGACTTGGCAAATAAATCTAACTCTACTTGACGGTAAAAACACCACAAGTACACCGGACTGAAAACCAAACACTAGAAATACTTAAGCACAAATGAAATGAGAATTGCGACAAAGAAATTGAATTTTATTTCAACTAACTAGAGACAAGAACTTACATGCAAACAAGTTCTTCCAAAAAATCCTACTAGCAAGGTCCGAACCTGCGTCTATACATGACCTACTAACGAAAAACAAACACCAGTTCCTATCTACCAAAAAATCCGCTTAAACAGTCCATCTACTTCTTCTTTTTGAATCTCCTTATCAGCGGTTCATCCTCGGACTCGCTAGAAATAGAGATCCTTCGTTTGGAGTGCTTCCTCTCCGGTGGTTGCTCTTCGGCGAAGGGCATGATGTCAACATCCTCATCAGAGCTCGAATCTACATGAAGGCTTCCCACCGGAGGAGTAGGAGGGACTGGATCCGCGACGGAAGATGGGATAGTGCCACCTGATGATATTACCCTTAAAGGTGCTGGACTATGCGCCGCTGTACTGCCACCCATACTGCCACCTTGCCCCGCAGCCTCTAACTCTGCATTAATCTCGACCAGGATCTCTTCGTCAAGAATCGCTTGGGCCTGGCTGGGGGCATCTATAGTATACGTTGAAGAGCTAGAGGTTGGCGGGAGGTCACTGACAATGAACGACAAGTCTGTGGAGAAGCCACCCTGCTCGCCGAGCAGCTCGCTCAGCATTTGTTCATCAAGAGATAGTGTGCCCCCCTGCGCCGCCTCAGTAGGCACTGCTGTTACGACGGTAGTCTCGGTGGTAATGGCCTTCTCCCCTTTGCTTGAATCTTGGGTCACGGCAATCGGTGCAACTTCAATCACTAAGCAAAGATAAGAAGAAGTTATTAGTAGCTACTTCAAAACAAACTCCCTATTTGGATTACACTTGAGATAAGTTCGGAGTACCTTCCTCAATTTGGCTTGCGGACGGCTGAGCGGCCTCAGAAGTATGCTCCTGAATAGGAGATAGCCGCGGTTGTTCTGGGTCGTAAGCTGGAACGGATTGTGACTCAACCACAGATACATGCTCTAACGAAGGTGGAGCAGTAAATTCAAGAATAGTAGTGTGATGCTGGACACCCGATCCTTCCCCAATCTCCCGGTGCTGGCCACCAATCATCTCCTTCTCATGAGAAATTATGGCATCATGAAGGATCTTCTTTTCGTCTTCGGTCAGCAACCGGTTCTCAAGCTCGAATTGGTCGACTAATGCATCCGGATGCGCTTCTCCTTCCTCCTCAACCAATCGAACCCAAGCGTTACGGAGATGTATCGGGTAATCCTGAAGCCAGGCCAAATTTCTTTGCCTCAACACATTGGCATTGTAAGTAACGAGGAGGTCTTCGAAGTCGGCCTCCAGCCTGGCCTCTGCCCTTTGAACTTTCTCCTTGACCTCGGCCTCGCCCTCAACTGCTTGAACTTTAGCCACCGCCGCATCTATCTCAGTCCGAAGCACTATAGCTTGTTTGCATGCTTCTTGGGCCGCGTTGTGCGCGTCATCTCTATCTTTAGTGATCTCGGCAAATTTGGATTTGAGTGCATTAAGTTCCTTTAGGGCCGCGTCCCGCTCGGCAGTCACGATGGTGTTTCGGTGGCCCATGTCCTCCACCGTAGCGTAATGCTCACGCTTCATCCTGTCCATCGCCGCTTGGGCCTCATCCGCTTTCTTTGTAGCATCCATTTCTGACTTTCGAGATGACTCGGCTTCATCAGTTAACACTTGTACGATGCGATCCCGGTGAGCTAGATCAGTTTGGATTTTCTTGATGATGGCCGCTCGCTCAAAGGCCAACGCTGGTGCTTTTTCGGCCGCTTTCGCCCACGCCTTGTACTCGTCATAAAAATCATGCACGTAGTCATGTACTAACTACCCGGCTTCCTCCGGGATCCTTTTTAAGTGTGGAGGAAAGATATAATTATCAAACCAGATATTTGGAAAGTGTTTCTTTAGCTGAGCAAGCTTGATTGCTCCTTCCCCTGAAATTTCCACGGGGGGCAGTTCTGTAGTGACAGCAGTTATTGTCTCGCTTCTAGAATGGTGGGATTCATGCCTAGAAGATTGAGAAGCCGACTTGTAGTGAGAAGATTCAGAGGGACGAGAAACATAAGCAGGAGGCTATATGGGATCTCTGGGAGGAGGAGGAGTATGCGACCGAGATCGATGCTTATAGCCTTTATCTTTATCATATCTTTCTTGACCAGAATACCCAGAGCGTCCCTGGTCGTAATCTCTGTCCCCTTCTCATCTGCGCGACTCATAATATGAAGACTTGCGCGCATGTCGGAGACTCCCTAACATTAAACCTCGCCTGGACATGGTATCTGCAGAGCAAAATAAAGTAGGATTAATCACCCTTCGATACAGGTAGTTTATAGTCAAAGGTTATCCAGTGTTGTGAAATATGTATGAATGTGCATCCCCCCGACCAACCGGATGTGTCTGCCACACCGGTGGGAAAAGACTCACTCAACGCTAATGTTTCTGAAAGTTCTTCCAATCCGGCATCATGCTGCAGGGACACATCGTCTGGAATTGGAATATCGGCGAGCCCTTCATAAAGATTTTCAGTTCTCGGAGGAGACATCTCCGGAATTCTAAATCCGGGAGCGGATCGGGCCGTAACAACCGATTTCCATCTCCCCTTCTTAGTTGGCTTAACAACAACTGCCTTGCCTTTTCTCTGCCCCGCGACATCCTGGACTACATCTGTAGGCTCGGTCAATGGCTCATCATCAGTATGAGTTCTTTCAGAGTTAGCTTCTTCGGCTATAATAACTTTAGGCTTCTTGTGCTTGACTTGTTTTTTCGAGACGGTCCTTAGTGCCCCGTTGAACTTTATACTCTGCCCCCGTTCGATCAACCTATAAGTCCGGAGGTTACTATCCGTCAAAAGCAACTCGATATCCCTATCTTCGCTCGGGACTTCTCAAAGTACTCGCACCATCTCCTTAAAGTGTTCACCTTCAGGTCGCTGAATCGTCGCTGTAAAAAGAAAAAAAACATAAGTTTCACTTTGACTGCAATTGCCTTAGTAATTATTTGAGAACTCAGCTATACTCATGTCTGAATAACCATCGCCGGGCAAACCCCGGAGGACATCTGACATAGAACCATTCCGTCCTGTAATAACTTAGCCTGGTCCAAGACCCGGTGACCACTTGACAATTCCTCACCGCTTCCAAAAATGTGAAGGAGGGGTAATAGCCTCGGGTTTTGAAATTGAATAGATATCTGATCTCGGTCGGGATCGGTGGTCTATAAAGGTACTCCATGAAGACGATGAATAAACTGTTCACAGAAGAATATCCGTTCGGGTGTAGTTGAGATGGAGCGATCCTCAAAAAAGACAATACTTCCCTTATGTACTCGTTGAACGGAGGAAGCGTCTTGGCCGCGCACGCGGGCGATTAAATGTTGTATATCCCTCCGGTGGATTGTGTGGTCCATCATTTGGCCCCAGAAATAACACGTCATCCAGTGACAGGCCGTGCCTTAAGCATATTCTCTCCAACATATCTTCAGAAATATTGGATTGAACGGAATCCGACGGATTGGCAATGAAAGACGCATTGGGAAATTCGTCCGGGGCTGGACCGATGATCTCAGGCTCAATATCCGGAACCTCTAGTCTCGAAGTAACCGTACTTTGAATCTCCTGCTGCTGCGAACTTAAAGGTTCCATGACTAGCTAACTCATGAGAAACCATCGTTAGACGACAAAGGACCCGTGCATTCCCCAGTGTAAAGTGTATGAATGTATGTTGTACAGTGCCATGCATTACTTGAATAAATGTCGCAGAGTTAAAGGAAATATGCAAACGAAAAAGCTACGAAGTCCAGTTATAATGACCGTCATCACTAAACCGTTTATATGATGGAAGTTGATTCGGATAGAAGTTGTTATGGTTCCATCGACGAGCTTCGAAAGGTGGTCAAGTATGCAGTTTAATTATCAAGTCCAGTATGCAAGAATGAAGCTCGTCCGGATTATGCTAAGAAAATGTCAAACTTTGGTATCCATCGTAGAGGGGTTCGAACTGATCACAGGAAGCTCATTCGAACCCATCCTAATACCACTTCGAATCGATGCAGAAAGGAGCGCTTCGAATCGATGATCAGGTGTCGAGTTTGAATCGATCAATGAGGGATGACTTCGAATCGATCCTTGGTTAACTGGTTCGTACCGATCAGGAAAACCTCAACTTAACATCGATCACGTTCGAGTCGATACCTTTCGTATCGGTCATAAACATACAAATCGTATCGATGTAAAGTTAAGGACTTCGAACCGATGAATGATGGATTCAAGGTCCATCGATTCGAATGGACCCATCAAGATAGTCAATCGGTGCGAACTGCGTCACCCCTACGAGGGCATCCCGGGGATCGATGCGAAATCCGAAGGAAAATGACGTCGCCCACATCGATTCGAACACGAGTCCCCAGATGGTTTTGAAGCTCCTCCAAACCAGATCTGGTTTTACCAATCACCAGAGTGGCCAATCGATGAAGAAGTGGTAGGTTTGAAATAGCTTTGCCGTTTGGATTCGAGGTTAGTTACCTAATTTGAGTGTGGGATTCGAGGAATAAAGGATGTAAATCTTGATTGGTTCGAAGACGTGGCATAGTTCCTCTCTGAAGCTTCGAATCGATGCAAGAGCATAGTAAACGCAAGGAAAAAGTAAAAAGTGAAAAATGGCAAGGTCTCTGCTATTTATATGGAGCCTTGAAGGCAACCGAGACGTTTCGCATCCCAGTTAACTCGACCGGTCACAACCGGTCAATTAACAGATCGGTTCGAAATCTGCCTTCGAATCCATGCGCTTAAAGCCTCATCGATACGAAGCGTACAGCAAAGCATCGAGTCGCATCGATGCGAAACACATAGTGGGCACATCAATTCGAAGCCCCTGTTCACAACTCCATCCACAACCTACCGATACGAACGACGATTTCGTATCCATCATTTCCTATCGATACGAACTGCTATTTCGTATCCATCCTTTCTCATTGGTACGAATGAACATTTCGTACTCGTCCAAGCCATCGGTTCGAATGTCGGTTTCGTACCCATCATAGCACAAGCATGCTCCATCCATACCAATGTTGATCTCGAATCCATCGATGCTCATACCCAACGGTTCGAAATATTACATTCGCGCAACTCAAATTCAATTCCTTCAACCTTCTATATCGATTCAGGAGAGGATCAATACGAAGGGACTTTTCCAAACAACCATCAAGCATTGTCTCAACTCAAATTTCCAAATCGGTTCAGGAGAGAATCGATACGAAATTTAATAGCAAACAAAACTGACAACGACTCGTGGACGCACGACGTTAACAAGGGTCAAACTAGTGCATATATGTCGGACTAACATTCGATTTTAAACATTTACAGGGGTCGAATACTCATCTTGTTATGAATGCAACAGCCAACGGCTAAGCACTATTATACATGAATCAGTCATATCAACGCAAGATTACAGCATTATGGAGTAAGAATCCCAACAAAAGAGAACAAAGATTGTTCAGAAATAAATTGCAGCTATTCAAAGCACGTCGTGTTTCCACAAGACGTACTTTGGGGGGCAAATTTTATCCCGATTTTTGGCAAAGTCGTGATACCAAAAGATCGATCGAAAACAAAGGACAACTCGTCTCCGGGATTGGTCATACTTAGCTTCACTATGGATATCACCGAATTTTGTTAGAGTCCAGATTGAGCTATAATTGATAGGATATGACAAGAAAGATCATAGAAGTCATCATCTCAAATTTCAAGTCAATCCGAGTTTATACGCTCAAGTTATGATCGATTCAACTTGAAGGGAAAAGCATTGGCTTCGAATCCATCGTTTAAGGTGTCTTCGAATCCATCACCAAACGCTGATTTGAGCCGATCACCTTCGTATCGATCAACTTCGAATCCATCGAAGTGCCTCGGATTCGACTCCATCAACTTCGAATCCATAGAGTTCGTATCGATGAACCTCGTATCCATTAGAGAAATGCAAGTTCGTATCCATCAAGCATCGGCCGTTCGAACCCATCAATGAAGCCTTGTTCGAACCCATCAGTGAAGCTTCGTTCGAACTCATCAGTGAAGCTTCGTTCGAACCCATCAGTGAAGCCTAGTTCGAACCCATCAGTGAAGCTTCGTTCGAATCCACCAAGTCAACTATCCATGATGACGTGTTATCCATCGGTTCGAATGCGCCGAGATATATGGAGTCGACGCGGTCAACTCGGAGTGAAGACCGGATCGATTCGAGGTTTGCGCTCCATGTCATCACAGAGGCGTGTGCCACCATCGATTCGAAACCATCGATTCGAAGGATGGTTTTGAACTAAACAGCTGCACAAAGAACGTCATCTCGTATCCATCATATCTTTCAATCTATTGGTCCAAATGCCACGAAATTTTCACAGAAGCTTGCATACATGTTGAAGAATGTCCACACCAAATTTCACCTCGATTGGATGAATTTATGATCGATTTGAATGGAGTTCGAATCGATGCAAAAGTGGGCCCAAATTTCCTAAGGCTGGGCGCGTGGGCCCCCTCACCTGCCAGAAGTGGTCTCCCGAGTTTTCAGCGAAATATCAGCATCCCACGCCTATAAATAGAGCCCTAGAGCCAACAGAAAAGGGGATCTTCTTCGATCTTTCGACTCTCAAGCGTCCAGACTCTGCCGGATCGAGATCTCCGTCATCTTATATGATAACTTTGTTGTTGATTTCAAATTTCCAGTTGTAACTTGCTATTGATTGCTGTAACAACTTGTAATCATTGAAAGAGAATCAATAAAACTGCAAAAAACTTCAAAGTGGACGTAGGCAACACGCCGAACCACTATAAATCGCTTGTCTACGCATTTACTTTACTGTTGATTGGAGTTTTTGTTAGATAATATTCGATTTGAATTTACATTCTTCATTATTATCTCTTCAACGACTCTCGAAGAGTGTTGTGACCAATTTTGGTGCAAAAAAATATAATTAAAGACAAATAAACATTAACTAAGTTTATAGGATAATGATGACTTAACAAATGGGATTGAATTGAATCAAATCAGTTATTTGGAATCAATTACAATTAAATGGAATCCAATTCATAAAAAATAAAGTTAAATACAATGGCAATTGATATTGGATTGAATTGGGTAATATCAAGGTAATAAATATAACTAAGGTTAATTATACCCATATGTTAATAATTGAATTGATAACTAGGTTGAGAAATCAAATAAATTGATTCGTTGGAATTTCAATCGACAATTTATGAATTTGCTGGGATTGAAATTTAATACTATAATTGGTGAATTAATTGACTTTAAATTGATACGAAAATTGGTTATAAAGGATTACAAATTTCTAAAGTAATCCAAGATGATAAAATTTATAAATTATAGAATTTGAATTTAACTGGTGATTTAATCAACTTAATATTAAATTATTTAATAAACTGGAAAATAGCCATTTTGGCCACTGACTTAGAATTCGACGAAACCAGTTTCATCGGATCTGTAACGGTGAATTATTATAAGATTTCAAGTTTCGTAGCGATCGAGTTTGTTGTTTGATCGTACAGACTCGAAACGCCTTGAAATCAATGAAATTGAAATCAATTTGAAATAACTTGATTTTAGCTTAACTTCTTCATACGATGGAATTTGGACTTGAAACCAATTCCATTGCGTTTAAAGTAATTAAAAACATCTATTTTGATATATGGGTTGACCCAATTTCGTTTCGGAGGCAGAACGGGTTTTCGGTCCATTTATCGCTCAACGGTCCAAACCAATCTGATCCGTTCTTTTATTTTCAACCCTGTCTATATATACCTTGTTATAAACCCTAGCCTATTTCTTATTCCGCATTCCTGTACGTACAATTCAGCTTTCTCTCCTCCTCAATGGCAGACAAACAAATTCTCACTTCCGAATACAATTGCAATTCAAAATCAAATCAAAATTTCAAACTCCACAAAAAAATTCAAAAAAAATATACAACTCGAAGATCTCAGCGACGCAAATCTACATCTGGTGTCTATTTCTACAAACGATCCTCGAGTCGGCCAAAAATCGCGGTCAAAGCTTCAAAATCGTGAATCGTGAATTCGATTAGGGGCTTTTTGATTTGTGATTCAATCGGCGAAATCAACTTATGGATTTTGTGGAGATTTGCATTTGGAGTTCATCCGTGGTGGTTGCATCACCTGTTGTTGAGGGAGCCGAGTGGAATTTCAGTTTTAGGGTTTCTAAACCCTATAGTATCGGTGGCGGCGGCGGCCTTTGTAGGCCACGTGGGTGGCGCGTGTCGGGGTGGGGTCGGAGGCCGGTGGGACGAGGTCGAAGGCGCGCGCGTCCTTGGCGATCGACGTGATGGCAGCATATGTTATCGCGCGGTAGGCTAGGGTTTCGGCACGAAACCTTGGACGCATTCAATTTTTTTTGGAGAGAGAAGATCGATGACGTGTTTTCTGATTTTTAATTTTATTTATTTTCAAATTTTAAATTGTAATGTTCTAGTCGCAATAACATTTGCATACGAGGTCCATTTCATGCGCGTTTTCTCCGCTAGGTTCGTATTGGAATTCTGGACATTTTGGCACTGCTTTGGGCAAATTCTGAGACAGTTGGAATTTTGAGTTTAAATTGGATTTAAATTCAATTTAAATTCGAATGGTGAGTGTTTTAACCCACTCACAACTTCTGAAATTTCTTATGTTTGTCAAATTGACTTATGATGTGATTAGAAATTTATTTATGCCTGTTTGGTATATTTTTATCATCATTCCAGTTAAATTGTATTTATTGAATTAAATTGTTTTTTAATTTATTATTGAATATAAACTGCCAGTAAATACCGGTTATTTATTATCTGTTCTATATTGATGTTATTGTTTGAATTGGATGATGATTGTGATAAATGATTGATAACTGATATTGGATGAATGTATGTTGTATTTTATATTGTTATAAACTGCAAGTTGTTATGCATTTTATTTCATTCGGGATTGCGGTTTGAAATGAAATATTTGTACTTTAAGATTGAAATGATAAATATCTGTATCATTTGACCATAGGGTAGAAAATTATATACAGAAACCGTGGTCAGTATATAAAATATTTTGAAAATGATTTCTACAGTTTTGGAAAGAAATAATAGTGTAATGAATATTGATTTTTGATAATATAAATATTATTTTATATATAGTTAAATGCTGGAATTTAAGCTATGTATAAGTTTGTTAAATAAAAATTTAAGTTTAATAATAGAGTTTGATTTTTATAAAAATAAATGTGAGTAAGTATTTAAATTTTATTTTAATATAGATTGTATAATGATTTAAATAAACTAAGGATGGGAGATAAATTGGAGATTTGTTTGAAAATAAAGTTATTTAAGAATTAAACTCAAAAGTTGATGTGAAATTTATTAAATTGGAAATTTTAAATGGTATAATTATCATAACTTGATTTTGGGGTCAAGGTGAATTAAATGAGTATTTCAAGTACAAATGAATTGAGGGAAATATTTAGTTATTTGAAATTTGAGTTTTATTTAAATGATAATGGATTTATTAGGTAAAATATTTCAAAACTAAATAATAGAAAATTTAACTGTTGAATCGAAATTGTCAAATTTAGTTTCGAAATTTTGGAAGATTTAAAGCCTTGAAATATGTCGAAATTGAAATGTTTTAACGAAATTGAAGTGTTTCGAGGTTATGAATTTCAAAGTATTATGTTTTAAAAGTGTTATAATTTCAAATGTTGGTTTCGAAGTGTATAAATTTGAGAGTTCTATGATTTTGGAAAAGGGATATATTAGAAATAAAATGATATTATATTGATTTGCGTTTTAATAAATATGATATCATATTAATTTGGTTTTTGAAGTGGAGATTATATCGTATTTATATGGTTTTGAAGTATAATTATTTTGAAATGACCATGGTGTTATAATAATGTTTGGTTGTTAAAGAGACCGAGATCGGAAGTTTTCATACTCTCTGCCAACTTCGAAAACCACTTTAACAACCGTGTATGTGGTGGAGATTCCAGAACGAAGTAGGATGGTAGCGGCGTTTCCTTTGAGGTGTGTACGCGGACCCAACTCCCGTGAGTTGGCATAAGGTGGCTAAAACAGGAGCAATTGACGGGCTAATGAGGTCGCTCCTGTGATCGGACACACTCCTTCGCTATTATATTCAGACTTTGAGATTGTTCGTGGCCACTTTTGATTCTTTTGATTTGGGGGTGTGGCTCGAGGTGGGCGGTAGTAGCTGCTGCGCGTTACCACCGGCCCGGAAGTGTAATTGGTATATCTACCCTGGCATTGCTTTGTTATGCTGTGTCACCTACCATAGCGCGCCTTGTACGAGTTTGGTTTTCTCCCGTAGCCTGTTGTGACACCCCACCTCTATACCCACGCTAGCCAAGAACACTACGGTGTAATGCTGTCAACTAGCACGGAGAATAAGGCTGTTCAGGAGCGACCATCTGTATAATTGCTTTGTGCGAGTACCGATATGCCAGATAAAAATATAACTTTTCATCTCAAGAGGGAATCCGACATACCGACACAAACTCAAAGCTACTACACAGTGGCTATAAAGGTCTTCGGAAACAAATATAGAAATAAACATAACATAAATCAGTCACAGACAATTCATATCACAAAGGCGGAAATAGATATGAATATAACACATGAAAGTGTACATCGGAGTAGTGGTCAAACAAGATCCACAATAATACAAAGGAATAGATACAAGTGCTAGACAAAAGAATAAGTATACATCATAGAGTCTTTATCTCAAATGTATACAACAAAAACTACTAAACTAAAGTAGTTTGCCAAAAGTCAGAAGATGGTTCCAGATAGGAAGCCATGAGGAAGTACCTGTAATATCTCAGTCTGACCCGAGTATTATTTAAGAAGAAAATAATAAACGGATCAGTCTAGCTATAAATATCAGATGAAGTGATATATAATAAGAGACATGACATAAACATATAATAATCACAATGCCAAGCTGTGATAAATAAGTAATTGAAAATCAACAAGAGATTAATCAATATCATAATAATCTACTCAAGATAAAAAGGAATGTCATACTCCTAATTTCATTCACCAAGCCACAATAAATGACATATATATCAATGCCCATCGTAAAAGTTGGTGAAACATAAATTCCAGAAATCAACACACGAAATCCAGAAATCACAATAAAAAGGATGGCCAATCCCACAAACTGGACATCGACGCACCTAGAAAGACACGCCCCATGTACAGTCGAACATCGACACACCTAGAAAGATATGCCCCATGCTCTAGCATCGGCGCACCTAGAAAGATACGCCCCATGCATAAATAAACATCGATGCACCTAGAAAGATACATCCCATGCATAAATAAACATCGATGCACCTAGAAAGATACACCCCATGTAATGTCTAACATCGATGCACCTAGAAAGATACACCCCATGCTAAGTCGAACATCGACGCACCTAGAAAGACACGCCCCATGCATAGACGAACATCGACGCACCTAGAAAGATACGCCCCATGTCCCGACTTATTGAGCCGATTGCTCCACGAAGTAAATAAACATCGATGCACCTAGAAAGATACACCCTATGTAATGTCTAACATCGATGCACCTAGAAAGATACACCCCATGCTAAGTCGAACATCGACGCACCTAGAAAGACACGCCCCATGCATAGACGAACATCGACGCACCTAGAAAGGTACGACCCATGTATAAACAAACATCGATGCACCTAGAAAGGTACACCCCATGCATAATAAAACATTGACGCACCTAGAGTGGTACGACCCATGTGAGAAATGAGACGAAGCTCAATAAAATGAGGAACGGTCCTCCACATAAACAAAGAGACATCGCATATTGCTAGTCTAAACCACAAAGATGATCGTCATGATCAACGAGAAGTGTCAATTACAATAAGCTAGTAAATATATGAGCTTAGCTTCATGTCCCATAACCACTAGCTTAACTTAAATATTTACGAACAAATTGTAGATCTCCACTAGAAAATTGTCACAAGAGATTCAATCGAACAAGTCCAAGAATTAACCGACGAAGTAAACGCAAGCGTTTCATACCACTTGTTTTACTAAGTCGTTTAATTAGATTTCTCATACGAGTGAGGTAAAGGTTTGTATATACTAATAGATTGGAAATCGGTTTGAGAAAACGAGCTTTGTAATAAAATAGTGTTAAAATCATTTGAAGAAAGAGTTTTGATATTTACTACTAGTATAGAAAACCTTTATATTTTAAAGTGACAAATCATAGAAGTGATTGTAGAAACAATCGGGAATAAAAATTCACATTTGAAGACGTAAATAAAATCCAAAGAAATCGATATAAAATCCATCAAAGTGGATATATCTAAAATTCCCAAAAAAAGGTCATCAAAGTCGATAATAAATGACAACAACAAAAGGGAGACAACACGGATCGATTAAAGTTGGATATTCAAACGAATTAGCAATATAGGCTAATCTGGCAAATAGTAGCAGGTCGGTCGACCGGACTCCCTGAGTCGGTCGACCGAACCAGAGGTTGGAAGTGCTCGGGGCACCGGGTCGGTCGACCGACCCAGGGGGCTCGGTCGGCCGAAGCCTGTAACCAGCACTTCCAAACAGAGGCAGGAAGTGCCTGGACTACAGGTCGGTCGACCGGCCCAGGGGCTCGGTCGGCCGAACTTGTATGTTTGCACTTCCTACCCTATTTCAAAAGAGGTGCAACTCTCGATCAAATAGCAATCGCACGAGCAACGGCGCTAAGAGTTTATGCCAATCGACTACCCGACCCTATATGCTCCTCGATGCATCACCAAAAACATGTTCAAACATCAAAGTTAGGATTTTTAACGAATTGAACTCAAAATACTAAAAATTGGAATATTCACAAAAGCAATCCAAATCAAAATCAAATGCACATGAATAAGTGTTAGGAATTCATACCTAACAATAGAAGAGAATTATAAGCATAGATGTGAGATTAAAAATCTCACCTTTGAACCCAAATCAATGAAGAAGAAGCTTGAAAGCAAATGGAAATCAACCACACTTCAATCTCACACTAGAAGCTTGAATCTAAGCTTAAAAGAAGAAAATTCCCTAAGTTAGGTTTAGGAAATTTCTGAAATTCAAAGAGAGAATGAGTTGGAGAAGAAGAAGGAGATGCTTACCAATGGGTTCTCATAGATTTTGGAGCAAGAACTTGGATTTTGCTATGGAACTAGGGCTTGGAGTTTTAATTTCCACTCCTTTCCACCATTGTTGCTAAAGCTTGAAGGGTTAGGAAAATAGAAAGGAAGCAAATGAAGAGGGGAGGGTTGGGACTGAATACACAAGTGGGGTTAATGGGCTCAGCCCAAACCAAAGCCCTAAGTGAAAAAGTGACAAAAATCAACTTTCTCCAAACATATCGAAGCTTATACTCAAAAAGGTCGCAAACGTCATTTTGAACTCAATGGGGATGGTATCGAGTCCCAAATCGACTGTTTGCAAAAAGTAGCTTTTCGGACCAAAATCCGACGAACGATAGAATATTTAAATATAAAATCGATAAATATGCGGGTTGTTACACCTGTGGAGTATTTAGGGTAGTCTTCCGATCTGGAGATGCGCTGATACTGGATGGACTACTGGGATTATTACGTGTTAAGAGAATATTGGGTCACTCCTTAACGCTATTTAAAAGTAAATTTATTTTACTATAAACATTATTATAATGGCGAAATATTACTACATAGTAAATAGTTTAACAGATCCTTAGGAGATATGAATCCCGAGCATCTCTTAAGTTACTGCACTCACGTTACACACACTGGATAGGAGATGTCAAATCCCGTAAACATCTTTGACGCCGTTCCACTCATATTATTTACCGTTGATTTAACTTACATAAGATCTTTTAGTTCTGACTCGAGTGTTTTGTCTTTTCAATTCGCTCGGGTCAACCTGAGCATTTCAGGATTTTGAAGACCTTACTCTAGAGGACGAAGATTTTATTACTACTATTTATTATATTATTCCACTACATTCACATTGTTGCGCTGCATTATTATTTATTATTCTCTGGTATGTGTAACTCTGATATGTGCTGTATAAGTATAATCAAATATTTTGTGAATCGGCTTCATGAACTGTTATTTGATTATTATATGGGGCATTTCACTAGAAGGACAAATTTTACAGTCCAATTAGTTTCTAGGACACACATCCACAAAAATTGATTTCAAGGCCAAAGCCAGAAAAATAATTATTTTTAAGGACAAAGTCAACAGTCCAATTACTTTCAAGGACATAATTCATAGGTTTTCAGGCCTTAAAAACTAGTTATTTTGCATTTTGTCCTTAAAAGTAATTATTTCAGTTGTGTGTCCTAGAAACTAATTGCACTTGCTAAAGAGGCCCTTGTGGCTAATTTCCACTTATTATATTTCGTCATTCCGCTGTGAGATTTTTTTTTGTTTTATTTCTTTATCTGCTTTTCTTATTTACCCCAATAACAATCCGCCCTTCTGTATTGTTTTAGTCTGACGTGTGTGGTTTATCGTCGATTTAAAGCATTCGAAAAGGTGGGATGTTACATTAATACCCGAGCCTAGACTTTTAGGTTGTAGTTTATTCTTCCCACCTCATTTTTACGTATACAAAATTTTACTTTCGTTTGCAAACTTTTCCATTCCTACGTACATTTTCTTATGCATTATTAATGCCTAAAGCTTTAAAAATAAAATGTGACATTTATTTTTGACCCTCCACCTTCATTTCCTGATTATAAATAACCAACGGCTTATTTCTACTTTTACATTTTGTTTCTCCGGACATCTCATATTCAAAAGCTCTTATTCTTGCAAATCCAAAAGCTTTCCTTTACAAAACATGGTTTTTTTTTTCATTTTTCGTACACTTCATGTCCTCGTCTTAGTTGTTCTTCAATCTTTTCCTGAAGTCTCATCGGGAGAAAAACGTAAGTATTAAAATTTGTTTATTTTTTAAAGCGTACAAGTTTTTATTTTAATAATATTTCTTATAACATGAATATCTTTTGCATACAAACTTTGATTCATGCACGATTTCTTCTGTTGGATTCGTATTTAAATTCCGAACAACATGAAATGGTTTTAGTTGAATTTGAAGATTGTTGAGTTTTGCGCTTCTGTTTGGATTTTTATGGGCTAAAATCAAAGGTGAGTGTTTAACCCACTCACAACTTCTAAAATTTCTTATGTTTGTTAAATTAATTTATGATGTGATTAGAAAATTATTTATGACTGTTTGATATATTCAAATTGCCATCCCTGTTAATTTGTATCCTTTCGGATTAAATTATTATTTAATTTATTTTTGAAATTAAATTGCCACTTGAATACCTGTTATTGTAAATTAGTTAATTGTTGATATTTATTTGGTTGATTTGGATGATAATTATGGTGGATGTTGATTGTTGATATTGGATGATTGGATGTATGTTAATATATATAAACACACACACATATACTGCTACCACTCTGCAAGTTCCTTTAATTATTATTATTTGAAAATCATTATGGGTTGAAATGATAGACTCAAGAGATTTTATGAATTTCTATATTTATTTGGGATTGCGATTTGAAATGATATATAACCGTAAAATTTTAAATTGCAGATTGAAATGATAAATATCTGTATCACTTGACCCTAGGGTAGAGAATTATATACAGATACCGGATTTGTTAAATAAAATAATTTTCAAAATCCTCAATTTTTGAATGGAATTAAATGATATTTTTAAGTAAAATTTAATTTGTATAAATTGAAGTATTGTTGGAAAATCTAGATTTGTGTTGAAATGTGAATTGGCTTAAAGGAATGGTTTTAAGAAATTAAATTGAAATGGTCTGATTTTGTTGAAATGAAGTAAGTAGTTCTAAATTGATATAAATTCCAAATTCATGTTTTCAGATATAAACAGTTTCAAATTGTATTATTTTTAAGATTATAAATTTTAAGATTTTCAGATTATAAACTACTTTAACCTATATTAAATCAATTTAACATATTTTAAACTATTTAATTTATTTTAAAACTAATTAAACCATTTTAACTTATATTAAATCAAATTAATCTATTTTAATTTTATTTAAACTATTTTAAATCTACTTAACTATTTTAAATCTATTTTTACTATTCTAGAGTATTCTGACAATTGAAAGTTTATTCAAACTATTTATAACTATTCATGGCCATTTAAACTATTTTCTAAATTTTGAAACTAAGTAAAAGGGAAGGGTTTATATTCCAAATTTATTGGTTTAAAATAAGATAGGGTTAAATGATGTTATAACCTAAGTTATGATTTTAATGTTAAAATTGATTAAATATGATGATTTTGAAGTAAGAATTTAACCTGTTTTGGAAATGCGATTTTGGAAGAAATTATGACTTTGGAAACAATATGATTTGAAAGTGAATGGGGATTTCAAAGTAAATATGATTTGAAAGTATTATCGTTTTGAGAATATGATATTTTGATTCAATTGTGAATTGACTTTTGAAATGTAAAGAACCATCCACTGTGTAATAAGCGATTGGTCGTTAATGAGATCGGGATCGATGTCATAATCTTTGCCAATACCGAAAACCACTTTAACAACTGTGTACGTAGTGGAGATTCCAGAAATGAAGTAGGATGGTTTGGCGAACGATTTCTATATGGTACGACGTGACCCTGACTCTCGTGAGTCAACTTAGATGAGACTAAAATCAGAAGCTATGCCGGGCCAAGTGAGGTCATTCCTCCGATCGCGCACACTTCTTCGATATTATATTCTGATTATGTGATTGTTGGTGCCCTCCCCTTGATTTTTGATTTGGGAGTGTGTTCCGAGGTGGGCGATAGCAGCTGCTATGCGTTACCGCTAGTCTGGATCTGCAAACGGTATATTTATCCCGACACTGCCTCGTGTGCCGTGTTCACATGCCTTAGTGTGCCTTCTACGAGTTTGTTTTGTAACGTACCTATGTGGCGTCCTCTGGGTAAACCTACAGTTTGCGGAGGAGCATACGCCATCGTATAGACTATGGGAATATATAAAATGTGTTAAGGGGGATATGGGTAACGCCTTAATGCTATTTTAATACTTTTATTTTACTGTAGACACTATTATAATAGCGCATTGTACTACATAGTAGATAGTTTAACGGATCCTTAGGAGATGTGAATCCCGAGCATCTTTTGAGTTACTGCACTCACGTTAGATACTGGATAGGAGATGTCAAATCCCATAGACATCTCTGACGTCGTTCCAGTCATATTATTTCCCGTTGATTTAACTTACATAAGATCTTTTAGTTCGTACTCGAGTGTTTTGTCTTTTCAATTCGCTCGGGTCAGCCTGAGCATTTCAGAATTTGAAGACCCTATTTCTGGAGGACGAAGACGAAGATTGTATTAGTATTATTTATTGTATTTCACTGCATCATGTATTCCGCCGCATTATTTATTATTCTCTGGTATGTGTAACTCTGATCTGTGTTGTATAAGTATAATCAAATGTTTTATAAAACATCTTTATGAACCGTTTATTTTATTATTATATTTTGTCATTCTGCAGCAAGATTCTATTTGTTTTTTTTCTTTCTCTGCTTTTTCTTATTCACCCCAAAACAACCCGCCCTTCTATATGGTTTGAGTTGGCATGTGTGTCTGCCTAAAACGGACAAAAGGCTGGATGTTATAGAAATCATCCAGTTTTCTTTCCTCAATTCCTCTCAACCATCAACCGATTTGTGACAACCCGGAATTTCTAACAATTTAAGTTGGAATATTTAATCGATTTTAAATATTTAAAAGTAAATTTTAACTTGAATTCCCAATATTAATATTTACTTGATAACTAAATTATTGAACTATTTAATAATTGAAATTGGGTAAGATGTTGAATATGGAATTTTAAGCCGGTTAAAAGTAATTTGAAGGCTTATAAAATTTATAAAGATGATGTTGGAGATAATAGAATGGTTGAAATTTAAAGGTAATTTGTTCAGTTTTAATAATATATCGTTTAAATTGAATTTAAAAATAGTCTTCCAAGGCACAGTTTCGGAATTCAACAAAACCAGTTCCATTAGATCCGTAATAATTAGTTATTATCGGATTTCAATTTTCGTAGCAATCGGAGTTGTCATTTGATCATGGCAGCTCGAAACGCTTAGAAATTATTTTAATTGATTTAATTGAAATTTGATCGTTTTCTTTCGTAACCCGCGCATATGATCAAATTAGCCTCCGAAGCACGTTCCATTGTATTCGGAACGCGGTAAAACCTTATAATCACTTGTCGGCATGTCTGTTTCGGGTTTCGGAATTTCGCGTTATGCTTAACGAGACGTTTCGTAAGCCTTATAATATAATAAAAATTAAAAAAAATCAACATGTCAGAGATATTTATAAAACTAGCGTAATCAGGAAGCTTCCGCAACCTCTAATTTATCACGGCCCCTCTTTAATCGATATTTTATTCTTTGCCCCTCTCTAATTTACTAACAGAAATCAAAGCCGTGCCTCTCCATCATTTTTCAAAATCGAACTCATAAAAAAAGGGGAAGATCTCGTATTCCTTCCTTTCCTCTTCTCCCACATGATACCACTTTCTCTTCAAATCTCGCGGCTGTGCAATTAACTGAGTAGTCGAAATCGTGAATTCAAGCTGCGTAACCTGGAAGGCGTTGTGCGCTTCCTTGATTAGGGTTCGATAAATGGAAGGGGAAGCGTGCGAATGGGTTCTTAGCCTGGGGGATTATCGATGATCTCGATTGTGAGAGGGACGGTGCGGCAAGGTTCCAATCGATAGCTAGGGTTTTATCATTCATGGTCGTAGGTCAGTTGTAGAGGCAATGGTCGCGATCAAAGATGGAGGCATGCGAAGCTCGGTCGTGGCAACCTGGGGACGTGACGACTTGGACAGTGGGGGCTTCAAGTGGGGAGTGTTGTAGCTTTGGCAAGGTGGAGGTCACCGCTAGGGGTCGCAGCTTGTTATGGTGAGCAGTTTCTCGTTTTTCCCTTTTGTTGTGTTTTGAATTTTTAAAGAGGTACTCTGTTTTTTTTATACTATTTAAATAACAATAATGATAATAAAATTTTGGTTATAAACTGATAATAACAGGAAGATTTATTTCAGCAAAGTGACATTTTACTTTAACTATTTATTGTAGAGGAAAAAAATAATAAAAAATAAAATAAAATAAATAAATAATAATGACACACACACACACACACATATATGAAACAGTTAACTCAGGATGACCAGTACATTTATTTGAGAAACGAGGATGTATATATATAATTAGTCATGAATGTTAATTAAATTAATTTAAATGGTAATGGGTTGTTCGGTTATTTCAAATTTTAATAATAAACGTGTAATGTTTATACAAGGTTATAACCCGAGAAACCAAGTCGGGAATGAAGTGGATTGCAAATTTATGGGGCAAAGGTGAGTAAATCTCACGCTTTTGGATTTATATTTAAATTTAAATGGTTAAATTCAAATGATTGGTTGGATGAATAAATTTATTGGATGCGTGCTGATGATGATGTGACTTTGGTTAGGTTGGATATCGAGTTTATTGTGGGTTGACTCGAAGTATTTTGGTTTTTAAATTTGGTTAGATGTAAAGTTGTAAATAAGAGAATGTTTTCATTCTGATGTTGTTGAGAATTAATGCCTTCTTGTTCGTCAAGTTAGTGGGGTAATTAAAATAGGTAATTAATTAATTCAATTAATTAATGGTTTGGGCCGATAAAATTTAGTAAGTAAGGGTTTGAATTAAATAAATAAATTAACGAAGATTTAAGTCCATTTATCAAGTTTAATGAATGTAGAATAATCAATGGATGGTTCTATAGGTTATTACCTAATGTAATTTATTAAAATATAATCACTTTGTGAAATTAACCAAGAGATTAATTAAGGTAATTAATTAAGGAGGAATTTGATTTATTTAACAAAGTAAATAAATGGATAATTAATTACAGGTTGAGATAATTCGAAGGTGATCAATATTGTGGTTAAATTAAAGTAATTAATTTAGATTGGAACAAATTAAAATATAATTGGGAATAGTTAATTAATATAATTAATGATGAAATTGAAGTTTGACTGATTAAGATGAATTAATCAGTAATAAGTGACTTAAGGGAAGTTAATTAGTATAAGTAATTAGGGATCAATTAATTAAATAAGAATAATAAAGATTACTTAATGATCTTGGTTGATACTAAGTAATATTGTGAAGTTAATTTAGGATAATAACTTGAATGTAATTGAAAAATAACTAATCCAGAGTGATTAATTAGGATAAATAGTGAAGGGTTGGCTAATTAATTGATTTGGAATAATTTAATATGGAATGAAGGAATCTTAATGAATGTGGTTAGAAATTCAATTAGAATCAATTGAATTAATTTATATGTGATTAAACATTGCTTATGTATGATTGAATGGTATTGGATGTTTTATCTCTGATATGAAATGTTGTGAAATTCATTTGGATAACTTGGGTTAGGATGACTTGAGACTCGAAGAGACCGGTTCGGGTATTAGGAAAATACTCAAAACCACTTCGAATATTTATTGATTGACATGTGAAATCTATAGGCTGAAAGGAAATGACCTTAGTGAATTGGATTATTTTATCTAAGTTTGGTACTTAGAAAGTGATATGCGAAATAAGTGTTGTCTATTACAAACTGTGAATTGGTTAAACTGATATAAGTTGCCCGGGTTTATATATGTTGTTTGCTTTGGTCTTCCATGTTAGTCTGGTTTACTCATGCTGGTTTCCCGCCTGACCCGGGTGTTACTTTGGTGTAATGCTCATGTCAGATCGAGTATTACAGATTTTTAGGTAGGTACGTTCTGGAGCTCAGGAGGCGAGCTGGATGGCAATAGCGTATAGAGTATTTCCGCTGTATTTATATTATTGATAATCTGAGACATGATAATTGTATTTATTCAGTGACTGTATATATATGAAACTCTTATGTATATTAATGTAATCAACAGATATAGTATTCTTCTGTAAACTATTATTTATTATTATATTTTGTCCGCTGCGAATGTGAGTTGTTGATGTTTCTGTTCTTCTTCTTCTTCTATTTCTTTCTTCTTTTTTGTAACTATCTGGAATTTTCAGGATTGAAAATTCCAGGTCGTTACAGTTGGTATCAGAGCTGAAAGGTTAAGCGAGAACCTTGGCTCTGGTGGGGATTATTCATTAAATAGAGTCTAGTACTCTAGAATGAGTTGAATATATATATATATATATATATATATATATATGAGAGCGTACTTGTTATTTGCTTATAAAGATTTTAAATGATTTTATATAAAAATATATTTTGATATATAAAGCAATATTTCCTTCTAATGAATATCTAGGTGATTGGTTGTTAAATTATTGGAATTAAGTTAAGAAGTAATATAAAATATGACCAAATTGAACTTATAACCAAAGTTGAAGAATAAACTTATATAACAAAATGGAATTTGAAATATAGAGTGTAAATGTAATTTATAAATTGAAATAAACTTCATAAATAAATGAGATTATAAGTTGAAATAGAATTCCAGAGAATATTTGAAAATAAAGTAAGATGAAATTCCAGAGTAATGTTTAAATATGAATTGGATGGATTGGGAATTTGGAATTTTGGGAAAATTTAAAATTCCTTTGGATTTGAAAGTGGTTTCCAAAGGTTTTGGAGAAATAATAGAATTATTTTAAAAATATTTTCGGTGTTGAATTTGAAACCTAGGAGATTTGAAATTAAAAATATTTGGAAATGTTTTTAAAAGAGATAAAAGCATTGAACTCTTTCGGTCACTGGAAAATAACGTCGGTGATGACTGCAGCATTATCGATGTTTATTTTCGAGTTTCTAGAAAAGAAATTGCTACCAAATTGTTTTACATTGGAATTGCTTGTGAACTGGGTCTGGTTTTGAAATTCGAAGGGATAATTGAATTTGCCAAAGAATTTTGGATATAGTTGAATTCTAAGGTGATATTGAAATTTTGGAAATTTGTTTAAACTCTGGAATCTTGATTAAAATGTTGATGGAATAATAAAAACATATGAGCTAAATAAAATGTATAGTTCCGAGTTAAAAGCAAAATGTGAATGTAATTGATTATAAATAGAAGTTGTAAAATTGGAATTATAATTAAGTTGTACAAGTTTAAAGATCAAATGGAGTTTGATTTGAAGTTGGAAGGAAATTGAGAATTAATTCAAATTGAATTGGGATTAAATCAATTTCAATGGAAATTGAAGATTATTCAAATTGGAATTGAGTCAATTTAAATGAGAGTGGAAATTTAAATTGAATTGTTGGGGAATTGAACAGCTTTGACTCTGGACTATTTCCAACATAAATTGTTTTGATAAAAACTTAATTTTCCAAGCTATTAAATATGTACAACTTTTCTTTCTTAAAGCCAAATTATTTTATACTTGTTTTACAATTGTTTTTGGAGCTATTTAACCATTTTCAACTATTTCTAAACTAATTTCTATTTTTTTCAACTATGTTACAAATTATTCACTATTTTACAACTATTTTGGAATTATCTAAAAGTTCTGAAACTATTCAGCTATTTTCCAACTATTTTATTATTAGTTAACTATTTTACAGCTATTTTGCAAACTATTAATTATTTTTCAACTAGTTATCTATTTTTTAAAATTTTCAAGCTATTTTCTAAACATGAACTGGTCGGAGTTCAAACTGTTGTTGATTAAATACCCAACTTGATAAGAATTGAAATGATAATCCAAACGGGGTTTAAGACAAATGTGAATAAGTGAATGAAAATTAAGTGAATGTGAATAGAAAGGAAATTGATATTGGAAAGAGTAATCAAATTTGAATATTTGAGTTTGATTTAATTTGGATATGCCGGAATCATAACGACGAGCATTACGTTGTGCTGTAGATCTCGAGTTGATTGGAGCTAGCAAAAATTTTAGGTTAAATCGAACTTGTTTGATTTAATTTAAAATTGGAACGTTGGCAACGTAAAAACTCAAGGTGAGTTAATCTCACTCAATTTTGGACTGCTAGTGGTTGATTTAAATATTTACAATTAATAAATGATTGATTGGTTAAATTGATGCATTTTTATCAGTTGTATTTGATATTTTATATAGTTATATATATATGTATGTATATTGGAGTGATTGACATTCCTGCACACACACACACACACACACACACACACACACACATATAGCGGATGAGACTATATACTCCCCGCATAATAGCGGATGACCCTATATACCACGATATTCCACCTTGAAGAAGAATTGGTATTTTTATGTTGTGCTAACATCTGTGGATGCAGGGAAATAGGTTGGAGGGATCCAACTGGATTCCTCAAAAATGTGAATTTAATTGCATGTATAGTGGTACATGTTTTTATTGAATAATCTTTGATAGGTTATTGTGTGATTTAAATTGATTTGATGTTAGGGCAGTTAACCTGGATTTTGGCTGCTTTTAAATACCAATAAAAATATATTTTAATTTGGTAAAGAATTGGAAATGGAATTTTTAAGTAAAAATGTCTATATAGAGTTTTAGGTAAATCTACTGGCTAAAGTAAATGGTTTTGAAATTGTAATGTAGTTATTTCGGATTATGGTGAACAGAGATTTTAGGAATAAAAATATATAAAGGATTTTTAATTATTAACCGGATGATTTTAAAAAGTTTTAAAATATTCTGGAAAATTAGCTGTTTAATTATTTTAAATTATTTAAAGCATATCTAATTATTAATAGTTACCTTACAATGATTTTTAAAGATTTTATTATTATTATTTAAGAACTAATCGGCATTTTTGTTTTAAAAGGATAAATTATTAAATATTAACATGTCTTTGTATAATAACTTTTTATTTATGTACATTTGACTAGATTTAACTTGAAATTTATTTTATAATTTACAAGCATTATTTTAAGATAATTTTTAAATAAAATTTTCAAGAAGTAACGGTATACACGCGTTGCGAAAATCGGAGGCAGTGAGTGCCTAAGTTAAGTTTTGGATTGCTCTGGGATAGAGACGTAACCATTGAGCCGTGATCCATGGTTTGATACCGCAGTGGTACTTTTCATATTATTTTTTCAATAAGGGTTTTCGAATATTTTGGAAAGGATAATTTGTGAATATACTGAATGCGATAAGATAAGTTCACATATTTTGGATAAAGAGTTTTAATTTATTAAAATTTAATTTAAATAAGACTCGGTGTTTCCCAGTTAAAATGAAGTTTTTGGTTGAATTGATTGTCTATTTGATAGTCAAATAACTGACTATCAAATCAGGGCCTAAATATAACTTTGAAAATATCTAGAAGAAGCATGGGACTATATGGTACAGTTACCGTTCGAGGTGCTATACTGTACGTATAGACTCGTTCGTTCTTCTAGGACGTTTTTAAGGAAATTTGTCCACTAATGGTTAGGAGGTGATTTCCAATCTTATCTTTGTTTGTTTATTTCCTAGAGAACTAGGTAGAGTTTATCGGAAATAGCGAATGTTGTTTCGAAGTGTCCGGGATCAAATTTGTGATCCAAAAGCCAGTTCGATCCAACGAGTAAGTTTTAGAAATGAAGATAAAAGCATGGAGTCAAAGATGGAGCAGAGAAGTGTCTAATCGTTATCCTGAGGGTGATTCCAAAATGGATGTAGTAGGAATAGTGCCTTCGGTTCCGTTCGGATCGGGAACGAACTTGTATGGATGAATGATATCACTACATTGTCATTGAAGGACAATAAGCATTCTAAGTGAACATTTCTAAAAATATAATCGTGGCCTCTAGCCTCGTCAACTGGGAATGACTGAAAAGCAGGGAGGATGCACCAAGGCTAAGTGGGTAGTACCCAAATAGGGTATGTTTATCACCTTTCTAGATACCTTCGGATATTATTACCTCGATTGTGGAAGGATCTTGGAAAAGGTTGGGAACATCCGGGGTGATAGCATATTCGGTCTATTCAGGTCAAGGATAGTTCGATCTTGTATAGTAGGGGATCCCGGCGTGGTCCTCGGTATAGTGTTTCTAGACATGAATTGCGATAGGTGGTACCCCAGTACCTAGTCATTCAGATGGAATCCATTCTCCAATTAGAGCCGTATGGTTTTGATTGTGCCCAACTATGCTGGAACGTGAGATATAAGCATTTCAGATATTTGAATAAGTATTTGTAGTTAGACACTATTATAATATCAGATGATTTTGATAAAAATGTTTTGGTTATCGTAAGGTAAAAATTTATCGTGTTTATTTGTGGTGTGGTCTCACGAGATGCCCTTGATTTTCAAATAATTTTGATAACTTTAATAACTCAAATTGAGTGTATTTTCTCATGTTGATTTTCCAGACTAACTCGGGTGTTATTTTAATATAATGCTTAGTCAGACCGAGCATTCCAAGTTCAAGTTAGGCTGCTATGGAGCTCAGGAGATGAGCTGGATAGCGAAGACGTATTAGTCGTACTTGTTTATTTCCACTGCAGTGTTTGTTTGAAATTGCCAGCAAATTGTGAGGGCAGGTTGTTATAAGCGTCCAGGCTCGTAATTATTGATTTGTGTACTTTGATGTGAGATATGCACGTTACAGTTTTATTTATGTAAAGAAATGTTTATATTATATGTTATTCAGTCCACTGTGAGATTTTATTTTGATTTGGTTTCTTCTTCTTCTACCTCCTTTCTTTTCCCTCAACAATTTGTCTTTCTGGCACTCGATCATTCGGCATGTTATAAGATGAGCGTATTTATGTCGATTTTTGAGGGTCGAGAAGGGCGAGCTGCGACAAAAATCATATCCACAAAATAGTTTATACCATCGTATCAAAATATTCGCATTTAAATCTATTAAATCTAAATCATAACAGTTCCAACTAAAATAGTTTAAATATTGAAAATAGTTTATATGTATTAAAATGTCATAAATTAAAAATAGTCTGTATATTTAAAAATAGGTTATAGATTAAAATAGTTTTATATATAAAAAAATAATTTATATATTAAAATAGTTTATGTATTAAGAATATATATATATATATATATATATATATATCGAAAATAGTTCCAAGTTAGAATTGTTTCTTCTAATTTCATAAATCAATTCAAATCAACTTTAATTCCAAAATTCAATTTAAATCAATCTCAGTTCAACAATTTCAATTAAAAGTTAAGGTTCAATTTAAATTCTTACTAAAACTATTTTAATTTATATCAACTTTAAATACGGGATTGAACTACAAATTCAAACCATTTCCAATCCAATAGGTTTCAAAGTTTAAATATTCAAACAATTTGTAATAACTCAATTTGATAATTTCATTCATATTTCAAAATTCAACTTTAATTTTATTTAAATTTTAAAATATCCACTTAGCCGTTTTAGTAACATTTAAATAAAAATTCAAATTATAATTCTAAATAAAATCAATAATTAAATATCTAACTTCAATTATATTTAATTCTAAAATATTTACCTAATCACCATTTTTGTATGCATTTAAATAAAATTTCAAATTACAAATTTAAATCAAATTTAACTACTCAATTTTGTTTAAATTTGAAAGTTTTCATTTAATCACCTTTAATTAAATCAAGTTATAAAATCATACCTTTCGAAGTCTCAAAATCAATAAGTTTCAAATCAATTTTATTTAAATTCATTTAAATTCAGCCCTTAAATAAATTAAATTACAAATCAATTTAATTTATTTTCCACTTTTATTTAATAAAGTTATTATTAAATCTATTTTAAAATATTAATATAAATTGTAAATAAACATTTAAAACATATTATATATATTAGTTAAATTAAATTCTTATTAAATTTTAAATTATTATCAAATTAAATCTTATTATTATAAAATCTATTTCTAAATCTTATTTTATATATTTTAAAAATAATAAAGTTATAAGTAAAATTTTATAATTTACATTTTAAAACTTAACTTATAATTTTAAAATTTTCAAAACATATAATTTAAAAAAAAACTAATTTTTCACATATATTAAAATTAAAATATCATTACATTATATTTAAAAATAAATATTTATTAAAATTCATATATTTCCTTCCAAAACTTTGGAAATCAATGGTATCCGTATATAGTTTTCTATCCTATGGTCAAGTGATAAAGATATTTATCATCTCAATCCGCAATAATTTAAAATTCATGGGTATATATCATTTCAACCCGCAATCCCAGAATTTGAAATCAATAAAATCCCTTAGGTTTATCATTTCAACCCATAACGATTTTCCCTAATCTACAAGATCATTCGGCTATGTATCATTTCAACCCATAGGGAATTCCTAACTAACAGGGAACTTGCAGTGTGAGAATATAAATAGCATAAAATGTCATTATATCAATAGCAAGCATATATAATCATAATTAGCAACTTAAATAAAATATACATAACAGGTTATGGTGTTATATGTCAATTAACATAGGTTAATAATTTAAAATAATAACGTATCATATTTAATGATCAAATTACTAACAATTTCAAATTTAATAACATATTTCAATCGTCATTTCATGTGAAATCAATTCACTAAATATAAGAATATTAATCGTGAGTGATCGCTTACCTTTCGAGGCTAGAGAAACAACTCGAACAAAGAAATAGACATGGACAAGCACAAGAAGGAAAGCAAAAAAGCTGCTGCGATCAATTTTGGACAGCGAGGCAAAAGCAAAGCCCGATGAACTAGATTCGTTGAAAATCAATTATACGAGTGAACTTATATATATGTATAAGCTATATTTTTTAATTTTTTTAAACGATATCTATTGAAACCCATATATTACTTTTAAAATTTCCAAATGAATACTTAAACATGTATATACATTAAAGCTATTACAAATAAAATCTATTTAAAGATATTAACATAAATTTAAGTAAATATTTCAAACATATTATATATATATATCTTTAAAAAAATTATATATTATACCATTTTTCATTCAGCAAACAGCAAAACAGACAGGAACGAGGAGGAGCACGGCTGGATAGCAATGCGGAGGAGGCTTGGCTGTCAGGTGATGACGTGGAGTGGCGACTACTCAGTAGGTTGTGCTCGTTCGGTTGTCGGGTGGAGAAGTGGAGAAGGAGTAAGGGGTTTTGGCTGTACAGGTTGCTTGCTTCGGCGAGGAGAAGGAGAGTAGGTGGGTGCGGCTATTTGTGATTGGTCGGAAAAGGTAGAGGAATGTCGGAGATTGCAGGAGGCGAGGTAGAGGTAGGTTTTGGCTATGGAGAGATATAGGGTGATGGGTTTGGCGAGTTGGTGTATGGGTCCAGGTGGGTGCCGGTTGTCGAGTAGAGATTGTGGCATTGTGTGGAGCGGAAATGTGGAGGGGATGGCCGCTGTAGTGTTGTTGTGGGCATGAAGGAGGTCGGCAGTAGGTGGAAAGGCGGATGTGGACGTGGAGTTTGATGCCTGCTGAGATATGCTTCTTGGTTCGGCAAAACAAATGGAATGATGGGTGGTTTGAGTGGCTATGTACAATCGACGGGTCGGTTATGAAAAGTGGAGGACAAGGCAGCTGGTGAGGGTTCTCTGGGTTTTAAGTTGGCAGAGCAAGGGAGTGGAGGTGGTTGGTAAGCTTCAGGTGCAAGGCAGAGTGTTAATGATGGATTAGGAGGTGGTGGTGCTATGTCGTACGATTTGTTGGTGGATGGTTATGGGAGAGAGTGTGAGGTTGGCATTTCGACGATGGCATCTTGGCATGGCGTTCGAGTGGTAGAGGAAATTCAGATGATGGAGGTGAAGGAACGAGCAGCTCTCAGCAAAACATAAAGCGCGAACATCGATGTCGACAGATAATAATATATACATATAAAGCACGAATACGAGCGAGAATAAAGATTTGTATATAAAGCTAAGGCTAGCTTCAGGTTATATAATAGCTTGCATAATATATATATATATATATATATATATATATATATATATATAGAAAGGGAATGGCAGAACGAACCAGAGGAATGAGAGAGAGTGGAAGGTCACACAGCAAATATATATATTGAAATGGTGGAATAGAGAAGATCATATATTGAATTTTAGAAATACAAATGCCGGTGGCTATTGATTTTCGGCCGTTTGACAATGACTGGACACAAAATATTCTAGAGACTCAAAATGGGTACCGATACGGCTAATCGTTTCGCAGATTTAACCGCGTACCGGACGCCGAAATGCACAAATGAATATACAGCGGAGATCAGCACGACGAAATGAACAAAATGGTACATTGATATGAGCGATACGATCATTCGATCAAAAGTCGATATATGCTGCCAAAATTGCTGCTAAAATATCGAAAATAAGATAAATGGAGCTAGAGCAGTCCAAATTTGGTTAAACGAAATATGACGTCTTGGACAGAAAATGATAAACATTTTTATTATGCAAAAATATTTTAGATTTTAAAATATTTTATTTTCGTCAATTTAACTGATTTTAAATTTTAAATTGAAATTACACAACAGAACAACCTTTCATATTTTCCAACGAGAATCTGATGCTTGCCATGTTTGAATAGACGCATACTAAATATCAAATTTTCGTTACAAAGATTTTAATTGTTTAAATTTCAAGATTTTTTTTATTAATTACGTTATAAAAATCGTTAAAATGTCCATGTCGTTACACTCTCCACCATTCAAAACTTTTTATCTCGAAAAGGAATGAGATAAGAGAATAGAAGGAATAGAAAGGAAAGATAGATTCGAAATACATAGTACTAAATACAACAATTAATTCAAAACCATATAAATTTTATTTTACACTTTATTATTACATTTATATTGCATATTATTCAATGACTTATTCTCATTACATTCAAAAAAATTCCAGGTAAGTTTTATTAATGTTTCTGAGTGTAATTGAGAACTATACAAATTTACCTTTTTTTTACAACATTATATTAAGAAAAATTTAGTTTGAACATTTTTTTACTTAAGTTTTCTTCTGTATAACCTTCAGTTACATACACATTAACATTTTAACTTTTTGAATATTTCAGGTAAGTTATTTATATTTTAGAATGCAATTGAATATTATACAAATAAATTTTTATCCAAGTTCAACTATTTCAAGCTGTTTCAGTTTCATTTCTCATTTTATACACTCCAATTGTTCAAAAATTTTGCTTCATTTCAATAATTGAAAACCATCACTTAACATAAACTTAAGATTAAAATTTCTGGTTTCACTTCAAACTATTTCGAAATAAATATATGTATATACATATATATATATATATATATATATATTGTACATCAAATCATACTCAAGAAATTCAAATCAAATCCATTTTCCAAAACAAAAGTGTAGCAAAGCTATTAAGTGGTCTTTCCACTTTCAGACTCGAAGATGAATGTCGAAGTTGTTGTAGTCATCACCGAAATTATTTTCCAGCGACAAAAGAGGAGAGTATCGACTTACTTCTTTTAAAATTCCTTGGAAACAATTTCCATTCGAAAATACTTTCAAATAATATGTTATTCAAAACTTTGAAATCCAAAATTTGAAAGTACCTAAAATTTAATTCTCAAATCCTTAATTTAAATGCATTTCTTTTGCAAATCAAATTTATAAACCATATTTATAAAATTTCATCTTCTTAACATAGAACAATAGTTAATTGTTTAGGAATGGTGAAAAAATCAGTAAATGATAATCCAACACTATCATTTCTACTGACCAATTCATTTAACTATTTAATTTCAAGGAATTAACTATTATATACAAAATATAATCATTCATAAAATTATTATATTTACCAATTTCGAAATCAATATTGTGTCAGTTTGCTCTGTTCAAGTGTTTTGGAATTATTATCGATAGCATTGGCCAAACAAATTTGTCGGAGCCTAAAATTTAAACTTAACAACTCAACCAACACAATATAAAACATTTTTATATCAATTACAAATACGCTCCAATGTAGGATGATACAAGGATAGAGCTTCAAATTTAGAAGGACCGTAATCAAAGGGAATTCTAACTGAGAAGATAAGCTCGAAAGAAGATAAGATAATTAAATTACAAAAGAGGAAAGACGGATATGCTTATATAAATCCCGGCGACCTTAATGGGGTCAAACGAGACTTAGGAAAGACAAGAATATCATCAATGAAAACTAGGACAACTTGTTGAAATCATCATGGAAAACGCGATTCGTGAGATCGATGAAGAAGGCAAGAGCTTGATTAATCCAGAGAGCATGACTAACCATTCATATAAACCTTTCTCCGTTCAGAAAGCTGTCTTGGAAATGCTCACCTCGGCTAAAGAAGCTAGTGAAAACCGGTAGCAAGATCGAGCTCCAAGAATAAGATCGATGCGGAATTCAATTTCCCGCTTGGGAAGTAGAAAAGTGACTTCATCAAAGACATCCAGAAATAGTTGGACAACATGGATGTAGTCAAGATCACAAGGCTGAGAATCAAACGAAAATATAAGACTGCATGCATAATCCTGAGTTAATCGACATTTGATCACGAGAGAATTGCCCTGGTCGTCCACTAGAGAAACGGTTTAGGCTTTGCAAGAAATAACAACATCTAAATCGGGAACATAGAAATCTCCGGTGAGTCGATGCCTATTGTAAAGGAGTTTCACCCTTTTACAATTCATAAGAAGGTTGGCGGGACCGCCGATGGGATTATTCTCACATAAGGGTGAAGTTGCCAATTTAGGTGGCAAGGTGAGCTCAAATTTATTACAGAGATCAACAGAAATAGAGCTATGGGGTGCTCCAGTATCGAAAAGAACACGAACGGAAAAAGGCAAGAATGGATTTTAGAACAAAGGTAAAGTTTCAAAATTCTAAAGAAATCCTGATCCAGGAGGATCCTAATGAAGAATTTTCAAGCTCGAACGAAGATGATTCTGTAATTGATTTTACTCATTCTAGGTTATTACTACCCCATATCTAATGAGTTTTTACTCCATATGCTAAGTTTTGCCTAAACCTGAGCTCTGATACTAACTATAATGACCTGATATTTGGAACCATTCAAATCGACAATCATCCACACATGTCAGACTTGATTTTCTAAAAATAGCAGATTGTTATTTCTATATTGGAAAGACTTAGCATGTGCAGTAAATAAAATCGATCACAAAATCACAAACATAGAGTAATACAACAACAAGTAGCGAAATAAGATAAATAATATTCACGAAGTTACTATATGAACATCAGAGTCTGAAAAAAATACAACAGAAATCTCAAATACAAAGAAGTCACTAATGCAAAAGCAAATGACAAGTATGAACATAAAACTGGAATAAACTGAAACAACCGAATAGCTGAGTAGATAAAGATAGGTCTCCAAGCTCCAAAGGTGAGTCTCAAATGTTGTGACGCTCAGTCTAACATGAGCATAAAGCAAAACACAGACACTCAAGTCAGGATTAACATTCTTATGCAAGTAAATCAACTCAAGTGATATGTCCAAGTGAAATGCAAATAACTTAAAGGATGTTTAGGATTCCCATCCTTTAAGGATCCGTTAAACTATCTACATACATAGTACAGTATGCTACATATATAATGCCTAAAGTAAAGTAAACTATTAAAATAGCGTTAAGGCGTTACCCATACCACTTAACACATTTATATATATTCCCTTAGTCCATACAGATACTGCAAGCTCCACCAAACTGGTGGTTTACTCAAGGAGCACTCCATAGGTATGGTACAAAACAAACTCATAGTGGTCGCGATAAGGCATGTGATAAGGCATGCGAGGCAATGCCCAAGGTAGGATTCTACCGTTTTGCGCTTCCGGACTAATGGTAACGCATAGCAGCTACTACTGCCCACCTCGAGACACACTCCCAAATCAAAGGTGCATCCAAATTAAATCACAAAGTAATAGAATGGTATCGAAGAAGCATCCTCGGTCGGATCGATAAGGTGAGTATATTGGAGAAAGTTCCTAACGTGCCTTAAAATGAATAAAGGTTCGATCTCAAAAGTAATTCTTTCCTATGATCCATGATGATGTATCGATAAGGAGTAATCGAACTTGGATGAATAGAGTACGATGAGTTATGAGTGAAGTTGAATTAATCTCTTTCTGTAAAGTTATGTACTTAGGAGTAGTTGTAACATCCCCCTACTTGGAAGCCTAAAACTAACGGCTATGGATGTTGCTGTCATCCATAGGTATTAATGCTCGATGACCAAATACGGCAATGTTAAATACATTGATACACAAAAACACATGAATATGGAAAAATTTAAAAACATCAAAACACATTCAACTTTCCATTCCAAAACTTTCATGTTCATTACATAATCTCACAATCGTAGCCACGTTCGGACAAAATATACTTATTACAACATACGCCAAGAGCAACATATGAAGATGCCCCCTTGTTTGATCAGAGTATATAATAAGGCAAGAAATCATATTTGTCTTTCAATCAAAACACAGCGGTAATAAAAGAACTCTTATTAATAAGCTTGCCTCTTACACGTCTTCGGAAGCTTTATTCGTCTAAAAGAAAAACATAAAACCTTAACCCCCAAATTACTCAAAATAAATTGAGCACCCAAGAGTTTAAAGGGAAAGAAAAACTTCAAGTCAGACATAAAGCCTGGTATGAATAATAATCTACCATCTCAAATCATTTAGATATCAAGTGGGGCCACGTCTCTTAGGGGAATGGGTTTTTCCCTCATTATTATCCTAAAAACTTTTATGTAAAATCATATACTGTGCTCCAGCATCCACAATGGTTAAAATAATTCAAAATAATATGACGATATGTAAACAAGTAAATTAATTCTAGATTACCCATCCTCGTTCATTATGACTATCTGTCTAATATATAGTTTCTAGGGTTACTATAACTCATTAGTTTTCATGGGCTTACTAATAACCCATATAATGTAAATTCACTCTCTGCCCGAGTTCATTGTTTTCATGAGATCACTAAGAACCTATTGGCCCCTACCAATATCTTTACGGTTTCATGGGTTCTCCCTGGTAACCGCAATATCTTTTCTTTCATCCTATTTTTCATGGGTTGAATAGGAACCTATTGACTTCTATCAATATCTCAATATAGATATAGTTTTATGGGCTAACTACAAACCTATTGGCCCCTCCCAATATCAAATCATAGTTTTCATGGGCTAACTATGAACCTATTGACTTCTGCCAATATCTTCCGCTATATGTAATGACCCTGGATTTTGGCCCTATTATTTTAATAAATATTCAATCTGATTAAATAAAATGAATATGACCTTTGGAAATAATTGCCAATTATTTGTATGGTTTTGTATTTTAAAAAGGAAATTGGATTCTGGAAATTTAAAATAAAATCTCTTGATAATATTTATAATAAAAATTATCTTATATAATTAAATTAAAATGCTTTTTTTGTTAACATTTGATAAAAATATCTATAGATAATAATGTTTAAAATAAAATCAAAGTCTATCAATATAAAATATAAATATTAAATATAAGTAAAACTTATGAATATAATTTAAATATTGATAGTCAAATACAAATAGAAATAAATATAAGTAAATATATTGAATATAACATAAATATTGATAGTCAAAATATAAAATACAAATGTAAATAAAAACCAGAATTAAATGAAACACATAGTATAAAGTAAAATAAAACCAAATATAATGTAAAACCAAACACAAACATATGTGTATGAATTATTTAAGTTAGAAGTCAACAAACAAATATTTTTATACAAACATTTTTATACAAGAATGTCTTCATTCACAAGCCAAAGCCTACCTGCTAAATGTATGTCTTCATACAAATATCTATCTACAGCAAATCATAATTATAACATGTAAACATATATGGAAACAAGGCATTTAATTGCCATCATCTCAGCCTAATATTTGGTCTATTCAAATATTTGCAAATCTTATCTTTTCAGAAACAAAAATCTGTCAAGTCAAAGCCAAAAGAAGAAAACAACAGTACCAGTTAATACCTTCCTCATACATACTGTTATCTTATATATATATATATATATGTATACATCTAAGCCATTTGGTTCGTTCAGCAAAACACATACGGAAAAAAGAAGAAAAAAGAAGTAGAAGCAAAACTCAAATTTTTATTCAAACCAAAAACAGAACAGAGAACAAAGATAGTTTCAAAACTTCAGGTTCAAAGGCAGTTTTCAAGAACATCAGAGTGTTTTCTATCCAGTAACTTTTTCTGGTGCGTAAACAAATTTTTTTAAAGTTTAAGTTAATTAAAATAGTTCATGACTCATTAATAGTGTAATTTGTATATGCTTTATCTTTGGATATAATTCTGTGTATATATATGTCACTCTGCATACTGTTCTTCTCTGTTATGGATCAGGGTTGATTATCATTCAAATTTAAAATTGTATTCAACTGAATCATTGTAAAGTTTTCATTTTTCAATCAATCAAGAGATATAAACTTAGATTAAGATTTTTAGAAGCTATCTAAAACATCTTTGAAAAGCATACTACTGTAATATTATTTTACAGGAAATCCAGAAATAAATTGATAAATCCAATTGTTATAAAAAGCTAATTCAAGTTTATAACTTAAACGCTTACTGAAATTTATGATTTTTAAAGCAAAAATGAAGATTTTTAGATTGGTATTTTATGAGCAGTTCGTAATTGAATAAAAATTACATTTTTACAAATTTAAGATAATTGAATCAATTTAAATTGTTGAAACATGAATTGAAGCAAGTATAACCATCCATGATCTTGGGAAAAATGTGAAAAAAATTATCTATTGTGTGAATTAATAGAACGAGATCATTTTAGGGTTTTATTTCAAGTTTTCGAACATGTTAGTAACGTGATGGGTTCGTCGCCTACACGTGATCGAGCTTCACGTGATTCAAGAGGGTGGAAGCTTGTCGTGTTGTGGTGGTGTGGATGGAATTCGAGCTTTTCTGGTGGTCGGAGTGACGATCATGAGGCGTTTTCGTTGATGGTCGAGTTTGCAGTTTTTTGTCGAAATGCTAAATTTCGAATTCGAATTTTTGTAAGCGAATTGAGTTTGTATTTCGAGTATGTGAGTAATTTGTGATGTGCCTGTGATGTTCGTCGAAGCTTGGTCGCACCGTCGTGCACGTGTACGACGCGGTGAATCGTGTCAGTGTCGTTGATGCTTGGCGTCTCGAGTCATTTCTCGAGTTATATTGGTGATTGCTTTGAGTTTTGATCACGTGAGTGAATACTGATGCTTTAATTTATATCTAAGTATAAACAAAACTTACCGGAGAAAAAGAAAAAAAATAAAGGAAGAAGAAGATGGACATGAGAGAACGAGGGAGAGGACTCGGGCAAGTGGGTAAGTAACTCGAAGATTACTCGAGTTAACAAGGGGGAGTGCACGGGTTTCCAAATTGCAGTACACAAAAAAAATAAAAAAAAATATATAAAGTTAACCAGATTGTGTTTCAACAGTTTTAGCACTATAAACAAAATAAGGTTTAACAATTTGAGGTAAAACTTAATAAAAGTTTTAATTATCTTAATTAATGTTTAACAATGGTTTATCTCTTAATTTATTATTCTAATTAAGTAATTACTTTAAGTTAAGTATGAAATTTATTAATATTAAGTTGTGTAGTTAATAATAAATTGAGTTTCAAAGTTAAAGAAGACCTTTTGAATGTTAATTAAGTTGAATAATTAATATTAATTGATTATTTTCAGAAAGTAATTAAGAATAATTACTTTTTAATTGTAATTACTGACGGATTAATTGATGATTAAGTAATAAATGAAATTGTATTAACTACTTAGGTTAATTAATGAATGATTAATAGTTAATTAATTAAGTAATTTAATTACGAATAAATAATTGATTAACTAAGTAATTAGTGATTAATAAATGGGTAATTAAGTTTGATTAATAATTAAGATTATTAATTAATGATTAAGAGTACTCAATTAAGTTACTAAAGTTAAATAACTTGATTAAAAAGTAATTAATTGAATAGAGTGAAACAAAATGAATAAGTAATTAATTAAATAATTAAGACTTAATAATTGATTAAGAAATGATTAATTAAATTAAATAATTTGAAAAGAAATAAATAATTAATTGATAATTAATGATTAATTAAACAGGATTAAGTAATTAATTCTCAAGTAATTGATTTAATTTGAATTAATTACAATAAGACTCAAAATGATTGCTTATGGATTATTGTGTGTGTAGGATATCTGATTTGCGATATTTATTTGGTGATATTCTGTGATATGCTCTTGATATATCTATGATGATTGTGTATGATTTATCTGTGATAAATGCTATGTGAATTCAAAGTGTTGAATTTAAATTGTTTAAATTAATTAAACAACTTGGCCTTCAAAATGGCGTTTGGATTTCGATGAGACCGGGATCGGGTGTCAATTTGATATTTCGAAAACCACATCGATCCGAATTAAACGTTAGGTCGTGGCATCTCAAGTGGAGATCGAAATGATGTTTTCAGAATGCAAGGGTTATTGTCGTTGACTCTGAGGGTGATTCCAAAATGAGTGTAACGAGATAATGCCTTCGGTTTCGTTCGAACCCGGAACGAACTTGTATGGATTGAATGCTTTCAGCACATCGTCAGGCGGACGATGAGCATTCTAAGAGATATGTTCTGTAAAGGTAATCGCAGCCTCAAGCCTCATCGACTGGGAATGGCTAAAACAGGGGATGTGCAGCAAGGTTAGGTAGGTCATGCCTAAGCAGGACGAGATATACCCATATCTAGATGTCCCTTTTTATTTTGGCCGTGTGGGCGGTTGCTAGCTACAACCGTGGGGTTATCTTTTTCGGGACTATTCAGTAAGGAACGTTTCCGACCTTGTGTTGTAGGGGGTCGGGAGTAATCCTCGGTACGGTGATCTAGTCCCCGTACTGTGACGGACGGTACCCCAGTAGCCCTGCCATTGGCGGAAATCCATTTTCCCTACGAGACCCTACGGTTTTGATTTGCATTACCCACTTTTGTGGCTAGTAGCTGGAATTTAATAAATGTAACAATTTCGGCTATTTTCTATTTACTTGAAAACCCTAGACACTATTATAATATCACTGGATTTCCTATAAAATGTTTTTGTTAGCGTAAGCTAAAAACCTACCCGTATTTATATGTGGGGGTCTTACGTGATACCTTTATTTTCAAATGATTTTCAAAGTTAAACAACTTTAAACCATTTACGCATACCATACCCATGTCTGTCCCGGAGTTTATATTTTTGCTTTTCATAAACTCTTGGGTACTCAAATTTTTATGAGTAGCCAAGTGATAGGTTGTGGACTTTGATTTCTGGAGGAGCTTGGAGCAGGAGTTCCAGACGTATGTATCTATATATCTATCTAGTTCCGCTGTGTTAGTTAGTGTAATTTGTATTTGTGGGCTGTATGTAGTGACAGATGTATATATGACTGTCATGTGTATGATGTTGTATAACTCTGATATATGTAAACTATGTAATAGTTATGTAATGTATTATGTTTTGTTCCGTTCCGCTGTGAGATTCTGATGTTGTTGTTCTTTCTTTCCGTTCTTTCCTTTTTCGATCCCTTTCTTTCTTAATGATGATACGTCTTTTTGGGAGTGGAAGGGCGGGTCGTCACAGTTGGTGTTAGAGCGCTAGGTTAAGCGAATACCTAGGCTCTTGAGTGATTTCTTTCTTGACAGAGCGTATTTGTAATTTTGATATGTATATTTATTTCTACCTATTTGTTGGGTTACATGTTCTGGTTTTCCAATATAAGTTATAAAGGTAGATAGGGTGGTGGTGGTATGTGTAACACGACTACCAATGGTTGGAGTTTGAATGGTTGAGGTTGGAAGTGTATCTGTCGAGACTGTAGACCTATTACCATCTCGAGTGAGCTTTGGATGGTGTAAGGATTTCATCGATCTTTGAAGGAAACCTGTTAAGGTTCAGAGTTCATCGATGAAGTGTAAGTTTGAATGAGCTAGAATTTGGATCTGTTGGTTGGACGGAAGCAAGTCATGATATCTTGATACCTCAGGATGTAGTAGCTGTGTGGTGAGACACGGTGACTATGGATGTCTCTGAAGATGTTTCTTTGGAACAAGTTAAGGAAGTATGTCTGCTTCGATGTTGTGGCTAAGTTCAGTAGGATGTTTCTGTTTGGTTCGAGGTCCGAGTTTCTTGAAGAGCTTTGGATAGGAAGTCTTTGGGCATCGGGGTCAGCAGTGTAGCTCGGAGTGTTCTGTGTACCGTTGAGAAGATTTTCTGGCTTGGCAGTTTTCCTTGAGGTAATTTCAGAAGTAGCAGAGTGGATCCATTTCTTCGATGGATTGGCTCGATAAATATAAGGCTGTTCTGAATTGTGATGAGAGAACAGTTTCATTGGAAACTGATTTGGAAAGAATTGCCAGAATGTCGTGTGATAATTCTGGAATTCACTTGAGTAGTCTTTTACATGGAGTTGAGACTTCTCAAGCGAAGGTTGAAGATATCGATGTGGTCCAAGATTTCCCTGATGTTTTCGAGGAAGTTAAGTGTTTGCCTCCCCATTGAGAGACAGAGTTTCGCATTGATTTGATTCCAGGAGCAGTGCCGGTAATTCAACCTAGTAGGAGAATGACTCCTAGAGGGAGAGAGAAGAGTTAGTTAAGCAGACTCAGGAATCTTTTGGAGAAGCGGTTGATCAGGCCTAGTTATTCTTGTTGGGATTCTGCTGCAGTGTTTGTCACTAAATCGGATGGATCGCTAAGGTTCTTTGTTGATCTGATAAATTGAGTCTTCGGGATATACTAAATAAGTTTGTTCTGGTATTTATCGATGATATTCTGGTCTATTCTAAGTCTGAAGAAGAGCACAAGCAGCATTTGAGAATAGTGTTGGAGACACTGAGGAGACATATTTTGAAGGCGAAGTTCTCCAAGTGCCAATTTTGGAAATCGGAAGTCAAATTTTTAGGGCACATTGTTTCTGGTGAAGGTATCTCTGTAGATCCAGCGAGATGGAGACTATTCTGGAATGGAAACAACCAAAGTCACGGATGGAAGTTCGTAATTTTCTGGGATTGGCTGGCTACTACAGGAAATTTATCAAGGATTATTCCAAGATTTCTTCACATCTGACTAAGTTGACAAGGAAAGGAGCTAAATTCAAATGGATACCCCAGTGTGAAGAAGCTTTTCAAGAATTGAAGACGAGGCTAACCTGTGCACTTGTGCTAGCTATTTCGAATGGGGAGAGAAAATTTGAAGTTTTTACAGATGCTTGTACGGTTGGTCTGGGAGCATTTTTGATGCAGAATGGAAGAGTAATTGCGTATGCGAGTCGGCAATTAAAGCCACATGGAAGGAACTATGCTACGTACGATCTTGAGTTGTTAGCCATTGTTTTTACTTTGAAGATTTGGAGACACTATCTCTTGAGAGAGAAGTTTGAGTTATTCATGGATCACAAACCGTTGAAATATTTTCTCTCTCAAAAGGATCTTAATCTGAGGCAGCTGCGATGGGTCGAGTTTCTGACATCATATAATTTGGATATTCTGTATACCCGGAAAAAGCGAACGTTGTGGCTAATGCTCTTAGCTGGAATACAGTTTTGTTTCTTTTGGAAGTTGTTCCATTTCTCCAGGTCAGAATTATAAGTAAGCAAATGGAGGATAGAACTTTTGAGGAACTGATTCTTTGAACTAAGGATGGTTGATATTCAGATTTCAAGGTGGACGATCAAGGTGTTTTGAGGATTAATGGTCGTTTGTGTGTGCCTAATATAGATGGATTGAGGCAAGAAGTCTTAGCTGAGTGTCATCGCTCCAGGCTGAATATTCACCCAGGAATTTCTAAGAGGTATAAAGATCTGAGAAGAATTTTCTAGTGGCCGAGCATGAAGAGGGATGTAGCTGCTTTCGTTAGTAGTTGTGCTATCTGTCAGCATGTGAAAGGAGATCAACAGAAGTCAGCCGATTTGTTGCAGCCTTTGTTTGATTTGAGAAAAAAAATGAACGTGAGTGGGCAGATGAAAATGTTAGCCGTGAATATAGAGGTACGATTGTTTACTAAAATGCCTATGTTTTGATTAATAACATAAAACCATTTTAAGACATTTATTTAATTACTTAAACACGACCTTCTTATAGTTTTATTCAAATCTCAATCTCCTTATCATTATAATTCTTAAATTATTCTTTGTAATTTATCTAATTAAGTGTCTTAAATAATGTTATCAAAAATTAGGGATGTTACAGGCTCCCCTCCTTAAAGAATTTCGTCCTTGAAATTCAGTAAGGACTAAAAATTAAACATAACAATCATTTGTAACAACTCCTAACAACCATACTAGCCTACCTGACTTGTTACTGTCTATATAAATCTAATATAGTCATACCCTAAAAGCAGATCAGGATAAGTATCTCTACTCCAAAATTCTGCCTCCCAAGTACAGTCCTTCTCATTGTCGCTCCATTGAACTTTCACTAACTTGTATGTCTTGTTCCTCAATCTCTACTCATCTCTTGCTACAACCGAACTAGTTGTCTAACAAAATTCGAATTAGGATCTACTATCAAATCTTCCAACCCAATCGGAGGAATAATATCATGCACATACTTGCAAAGATGAGATGCTTAAAATACATTATGGACACCTACTATACTACTCGATAACTCTACTCTGTATGCGAGCTTTCCACCCCTCTCTATAATTTGGAATCAACCATCATATCTCAATGTTAGCTTCCCTGACTTTCCAAATTATAACACACCCTTCATCAGTGATACCTTGATGAAAACCTTATCTCCAACTGAGAATTCTAGGTCTTTACGCCTCTTATCTACGTAACTCTTCTATCTGGACTGAGCTTTCTTCATCCTTTCTATAACCACCCGCCTTTTCAAAACCCAGAAGTCGACACTAATACATCCATGGTACTAATGTGTCAAACAACTAAGTGTTGGAAAGACAGAATGTTAGGGAAAATAAAGGAGATAGAAGATAGAAGAAACTAAACAATCACAGAAACTCACAACGCAATGGAATAACATATATTAATCAACATAATACTTTACAGAGTCATTTCAAAAACGATACATTGGAGTCATACTAATACAAATTTACCCTTGGACAGTTAAACAGAACGTCCCTGTCTAACTGATACAAGATACGTGTAATACAGCGAAAACAAGATAATAACTAGCTATCGATGAAACCTCCTATACCAAGCTCCTTCAAAATGGATCCGTTGGAGAACCTGAACTACTTGGCTGCCCATAAAAATTTGAGCAACCAAGATTTTAAGGAAAAGAAAATAAAAATCCGGATCAGACATGGGTCTGGTGTAAGTAAACTCAAACAACTAATTTATTATATTTAAAACCCTTTTAAAATCAAAAGTATCTCGTAAGACCACGTCGCACATAAACATGGATGAGTTTTTACCTTACGATAACCAAAATAATTTTTATAGAAAATCCAGTGATATTATAATAATGTCTAAGCGTTCAAAATAAGTATATGAAAATAGCCGAAATTTTTACCATTGTTAAATTCCAGCATACTTGGTTCTACCATCAAGAACATAAAGGCACATATTGTAGATTGGATTCCACACTATGACAAGGCACCAGGGTACCACCTGTCACGATACATCTTTAGAAAATGTACCAAGGACCTTGCCGATCCCCTGCCAACACATGACCAGGCTACCACAGACTGGATGGTGCCAATATGTCATCACCCCGGTTGCTTTGCAACCCTTTTTATTGAGATCTCATGCACACCCAATCCGTAAATATGTAGATGTATCTAGAATGGTGCTGACACACCCTAATGCGAGCGACCCACTTAGCCTTACTGCATCTTCCCTGATTTTGGTCATTACTAATTGATGAGGCTTGAGGCTACGCTTACCTTTTGAATAGCAATCCCACTTGGAATATTAATACTGCCTTCCAGGAAATATTATAGTGCCAGCATTCATCCGTACAATTTGTCTAGGATAAGGACAAACCGAAGGCACCACTTCTACTACATCCATTTTGGAATCACCCTCAGGACTAGTAGCAAGCAGCCCTTGCACTTCAATGATCTGTCTTTGGTTCCATATTCTTCAAGATGTCTTCAGTTCAAAACACATGAGTTGAATCGAAGTGGGTTTCGGATAACATATATGATCCCGGTCTCTTCGAAACATTCAATATTTTCAGATAAACTTAACCTCGATTCATTAGGAAATACATAGTAAAAGATAAGAATAGAGTTCACCTCCTAACCATTAGTGGCCGAATTTCCTTATCATTTATCTTAGAAGAATGAAACAAGGATTAGATGCATTGTACAACATCATTGGGGATGATTGTGCCATATAACTCACGTGTTTCTTCTTGATATTTCCAAAGTTACGTTTAGGTTAAGATTTGATAGCCAGTTATTTAACTATCAAATAAACAATCATCCAACATTTATTTGATTCTATATGAGATCCATTGAGCCTTTATTAATTAATCTTTAATTAATTAAAACATTTTGCAAAATTTGATCGAAAGATCTTTTTAAAACACTATTCCCAAAACCTTTACATCCCTTTTATACTTGGGAAACATTTTTACTTATCTTAATAATATAAGTATTTACCAAAAACAATTAGAAAATTACCTTTTCTCAAATTGCATATTAAATGGTTAAGAAATTCCCTTTTCAAAATATCACTACTGTAAAACCCACTAACTTTATAAAACTCGTTCACTTATTTCTTATAAAAAAATCTTTTTATAAGCTCACTTCATATTTCAAACCTCCATATAAATTTTCAAACAAGATTTAAACTTCTTTTTAAAATCTCTAAAATGATTTATAAAAGCGCTTCCATGTATAAAACTCTTTATAAAATTTCCTTTATAAAATATCTTTGACATTACAAAATATCATTTACAAATATCATTTTTAAATAAACCCTTTTATTTAGTAAAACACTTTTATTAAAATTTATTTATGGACATCTTTATAAAAAATTATATAACATGAAGTCATTTTTAAACTTTAAAACCCCAGACCGATAAATGAATTGAAGTTAATTCAGAATCATACTTCGTACATTAAAAAGGAGGCTCAGTAATCCCAGTGACACTAGTTTAAGTTACCATTTAATTTCAATTCCATTTTCAAGTCATTCAACAATTTATTTACATAAGTCAACATATATGTAAATACACATCATATTCAAATCGAGAAATAATATGTCAATATAAACTAACTAGCATATACTTGTCCAAATAACACAATAACAGGATGGTGATTTGTCCTGCTAAATAAATGTCTAACAATCAAACAACTTACCTATATCATAACAAGGATTTATTCTGCTAATACATATGTCCATACAATCAAATAACCAATCTATAGCAGAACATGGATTTATTCTGCTAATCTATGTCTATAGCAATCAACTCACATACATTATAGCAGAAAAGAAATTTATTCTACTAACACATATCCACATAATCACACCACTTACGTAACTCTTTCACAGTTTTTTGTCAACTTAGTGGTATCGACATTTTAATCCTTTATGTTCAAAACCATCTTTGAAAGAAGAGCTACCTTTAACAATTTGATTCTTGGAAAACAAGCATTTAAAACTAAAGACATCCTTTAAAATGATTAGCTAGAAGATAAACTCTTATTAAATAATAATTAGTATTCTTTATTAAATTTTGACTTAATTTAATTATACATCAATAATTAATTAAACCTTTAATAAATAATTTATTTATAAATTAAACCCTTAATTAATCCTTTACTAATTATTAAATAATAATTTGAAACCTTTATTAATAATTAACTGTTAATTAATATCGATTAATTAAATAATATTTTAATTATAACTTAAATAATATATTAAACCTTAAATAAATAATTTATTGCAAACTAAAACCTTAATTAGTTAAAAATAATTTTAAATAATTGGTTTAATTAAATTGTTAACCTTATACTTAATTAATAATTAATTGAAAATGAACCATATACTTATATTATATTAAAAATTAATCGTAGTTAATTAATAATTAATTAAAGTTAACCTTACCCACAAAAGATAATCAATTAATAACTAATCTTTACTTAATTATAATTAATAAACTCTATTTAATATTAATTTATCATTAATTATTTAAACTTAATTACTAAAATTTTAATCATTTAAAAACTTAATTAACTTTATAAATTGTCGTTATTAAGTTTATAAAAAAATTTCAAAACACTTTAAGCTAATAAAACAAAATTTTGCAAAAATTTGGATTTTTAAGCAAAATTGCATCCATAGCGACTATCACTTTGAATACCATAATTTTAAAACTTGTTTAACATCTCAAATTTCCTTTAAAACTCTTATCTTTACTTTGAATTACTTTACTAACTTTGCGTGAAGTTTTTGGAGCAAAGATAGAAAACATTATGAAACTTATTTTACTATCAATTAGTCAATACATGCAAAGGTAAAAACTTTCCTAAAAAGTAAGAAATTTACTCACCAATTTTTTTGGAAACTTCAAATACTTTAGTGTTCGGAAAGCTTGAAAAACCACGAAATCCACTCAAAATAGGCTATTTTCTTCTCGACTTTTGGACCATTTATTCTTGGAATTTGAAAAGGTTGTCAAAATAAAAGTTTTAGATAATTCTTTCCTCTATCATTCAATTATTAAATTTCGATAATTTTTTAGGAAGTTATGATCAAAATGGTGAATGGAATTTTCAAACTTCATAATCTAGGTTAAAAAAATACTCTCGAAAAAAATTGATTTTTGGAGTATCTAAGCGTGAAATTAAAAAAGTGGTAGACTGCAAAGTTGTAGCCACTGGAATTATACATGCTTTGGAAATATAAACCATGATTTGGGCAAGGTTACATGATGCTATGGCTAATAGAATTTAGGGTAAAATGGAGGAATCTTGAAATTGAAAAGAAGAGTTTAAAACAAGTCTGAACATTTAAAAAAATTCAAAAACTTTTTCTTTTGAAAGCTTAAAACTAAAAGGAGAAGCCATGTAAGATATTTTCAAGCTTAGGAAATTTTTAAAATGAACAAAGAATGAAAAAAATGAAAAAGAAACTAGAAAATTTGTTTTTTTTAATAAAAAGTGATATATGCAAAATTACCTATCGACCCTTGCCTAATACACTCCACTACCTTGCACCATCTCACCACTTTTTCCTCCCTCCCTCTTCTCACGTTTTTGGCTTTGTAACCTCCTTCATGAACACTAGAAAACATGTCTGGACATGGTACCTTAATGTACCTTTGTCTTCACATGATGTGACATATAACCTTTTTTCTTAATATATACATATATACATGTATTTTACCTTATATACTAAGGTGTATACACATATGAAATGTAATCCTCACTTTAGTTATAAATGAATGTATACACATTTGTTTTTTTTCCTTTTATCATAACATTTCCGATAACTTTTAGCCGAGATCATTCGAAAAATGAATTCGGGTCATCTTTCAGTCTTTCTTCGAATTAAATATTTTTGTAAATAAATTTTGAAAACTATTTCACCTCATTATTTATTATTATGAAAGATTTTTATTTTTGTTATAGAACCTATTATTTGAATATTTAAAATTAATTAAATATACACAAATCAAGGTAGTGAAATTCCGGATCGTTACACTTTCTCGAATCAACTTAGTCTTCTCTGACGCTTCTCTAACCAAATCTAGACCTAAGGCTAATTTGTCTCTAGTTTCCAACCAACAGGCTGGTGATTTGCATGACCTTCCATACAAAGCTTCAAAAGGCATCATCCATATACTAGTCTGATAACTATTTTTATAGGAAAACTCAACCAAATGTTGATGATCTTTCCAAGATCCACCAAAATCCAATGCACAGGCTCTCAATAAATCATCAAGTACCTTATTGACTCTCTTTGTCTTCCCGTCCGTCTGAGGGTGATATGCAGTACTCATATTAAACTTGGACCCAACACTTCCTGTAGACTCTTCCAGAATTCACTAGTGAACAAAGCATCTTTGTCGCTAACTATACTACTAGGGACTCCATGTAGTTTAACTATGTTCTTCATGAATAACTTATCTAAAACAGGTGCTATCCTAGTTGACTTAACTGGAATGAAATGGGCACTCTTTGTCAATTTGTTCACTATGACTCATATACTTTCATTTCATCCATTTGACCTTGGCAACCCGTCTATAAAATCCATTGATATCGAATGCCATATCCAAACTGGAATCTCTAAAGCCTGAAGCAACCCACTCGGCTTCTGATGTTCGGCTCTCACTTGTTGACAGTCTACACACTACCTAAACCATAAGCCAACATCCCTCTTCATACCTTCCTAGTATAAGCTTCTCTTCATATCCTGATACATCTTGGTCCCTTCAGGATGAATCATAGACTTTGACCGATGACATTCTTTAAGAACTTCTTTCCTCAAGTCCTCTACATTCTGAACACACAACCGTTCCTTCTTTCTCAACCATCCAACTTTAGTCAAGGCTAAAATCCTTTGGATGATCGATCTCAGTTCCAACCTCAAGCCATCTAATCCTCTCGGCTAATACTTGATCCTCTTTCTGCTTAGAAGCAATCCTTTGGATCAACACTGTTCGAACTTCTAAACAGGATAGCATGGCGGTTCTCTGACTGGAACCAACGATCGATCTTAACTGCACACTTCAAGTAGTCAAAGCTTCTAAATCCTTCTATTATACCAATATAGCTAACATCAGATTCTGATGTCCTCTACTAAGAGCATCCACTACCTTATTTCTTTTTCCCAGCGTATACTCTATACCAAAATCTTAAGCAGCCAAAAACTCCAGCTACCTTTGCTATCTCATATTCAACTCCTTTTACGAGAATAAATAACTTATAGACTTATGATCAGTATAAAGCTCAAACCTCTTTACTAAGAGATAGTGTCTCCAAATCCTCAAAGCAAAGATCACTGCAGCTAACTCAAATCATGAGTAGGATATCTCACTTCATGCGGTCTAAGGCAATAACTTTACCCTTCTGTATCAACACCGCTCCTAATCCAATTCTGCATGCATCTGTACACACCATCAAACCTTGGTTTTCATCTGGAACTACTAACATTGGTGCGTTGGTCAACAAATGTTTTAACTTAAGGAATGCATCCTCACATTTGTCAGACCAAACAAACTTGACATCATTCCTTGTTATTTAGTCGAAGGTGCTGCAAACCACAAGAAATCCTTGATGAATCTCCAGTAGTAGCCAGCAAGTCCAACAAAACTTATAATCTCAGTTTTTGTCACTATTCTCTTTCAATTGTTCACAACTTCAATCTTATCTGGATCGACTGACAAGCCTTTCTCTGAAACCACATGATTAAGAAACTTAACCTCTTTCTTCCAAAAATGACACTTGGTAAACTTCGCCTTTAGGTGATTCTGCCTCAGCGTCTCAAGTACCACACTAAGATGATCCTCATGCTCTCTCTCATCCTTATAGTATACTAAATGTCATCTATAAACACTAGCACAAATCTATCCATGTACTCTCAGAATCAGATCCATAAAGAAAGCAGGTGCATTCGTTAACCCAAATGGCATCACTACCTACTTATACAAACCATACCCAGTTCGAAATGCTATCAAAGGAATATTGTCCTTTGTCACCCTTAATTGATGGTAACATGTCGTCAAATCCAACTGGGAGAACACTCTTGCTCCAATCAACTGCTCGAACAGATCATTTATTCTCGGCAAAGTATACTTATTCTTAATCATCCTTTCGTTTAACTTATGATAGTCAATACACATCCTCAACGACCCATCTGATTTCTTCATGGACATCGCGGCTGCTCCCAAGGCGAATTGCTTGGCCTAATAAAATTCCTTCCTTCAAGATCCACTACTTGCACCTTCAAGTCCTTCATCTCAGTCGTTGTTATCCTGCTAGGCGGTCTACTCAATAGCATCCAATTCTCAGTTTTCGTCTCTGTTCTCTTCCAATTGTTCACAACTTCAGTGGTAGCATCCCTGCTAGGAGTACTAGTGAACAGAGACGAAAACTGAGATTAGAAGTTTATTAGGCCTTTAAATTCTTGGTAGCATCTCCCTTCTGGGCCCCTTCTTCTTAAAGAACTTTCTTTTCTTTCCCTAAGAACCATAAATCTCAACCGGCTTCCCTCTAGCACAACTAGTAAGCATCTCCTCATGGCGAATTGCCATCTCCACAAATATATTACTAAGATCGTGGGGATGTGGCAAGGTTATCCTAGCAATCTCGGACCTTAGTCCCCTAATGAACTTCTCGTTCCTCATGATGACAGTGTCTAAGGTATTATATCCATAATTGGGACAACTCATCAAACTCAGCAGCATACTCGACAACTGACATCTCCCTCTGATCCAGATCCATAAACTTTCTCAATAGCCCTGACTTAGCAAACTCAGACCTAAATCTTTACTCAAATCTCCTTCGAAATTCAGCCCAAGTCAACTACTCCTTCCGAACTCCGACAATAATATTGTTCCACCAATGAAGCATTGACCCTTGTAACTGTCTAGAGGCCTACCTTCTCTTCTGCTCATCATCTAAACCTAAATCAGCAAAAATACACTTACAATGTAGCATCCAATTCTCTACCTCTGTGGCATTCTACGTCCCCATGAAAGGCTTCCCACCAAGACTGGTGTAGTCTCAACTCAGCTTAGTATAATTATCCCTAACTGGAGCCTCGGGATTAGCTCCTCCTACATTCCATCAACTCCAGCAGCAGCTCCTACTTGCATCATATTGACGAATAACTAATACATCGCCCCTATATCTACTGGTAGATTTCCAACACCCACATTGGCATTAGCATTTTGATTATTAGCATTAGCCGGTCGACCTGGGTTCCTCCATGTAAGTCGAGCATTTTCATTGGTTGTGGTACTTCCTCCACCGAGATGTCCTCTTCCTTTTCCTACTTCCATATCTCTTTTCTCGTAAATATGCATACGATCCTTAGTAAGACACAGAAGGACGGTCTAAGAGGGCGGGGATTACATACTTACTCTACACCAAAGAAGGCATTTCATAGCGTTGAAAAAGATGCTAGCAAGACTTTTACTAGTGTTTCGGCGAACGCTGCGACACGACATGCAACTAAAAGTTAAAAAAAAATTATTGCGTTGTAGTAAATGCTACCAAAAATAAACACATTGTAGCCTTTTTGAAACCCTATAAAAGTTTTTACTGCAGCATTTTATTTATCCAACTATATATTTTTTGTTGCATTTTTTCTCTGTTACAGTATGATTTTTGTGTATTTTACATTTATTCTCATAGAATTTTTTAAATGCTACTAAAACTTTTTGATTGTTGTGTACCATATTTTAAAGCTACTATTTACTGGTAATGGCTTGTATCATTTCCAATAATCACTTATATATAATAGTCATATTAAAGCCAACAATTAGTAACATAATTATCATATTCAAGCCAACAATCAATCACATGATTATCATTTTCAAACCAACATCAATGAATGATATAATCATCATACTCAAGTAATGGAAAAAACACGTTAATAGCATGATCTAGTATAATATTCATAACTATTTCGATAAAGTATTTTGACAAAATGACCGAACTCACATATCATAACCATTCACAAACAAGTTTATACAACTTGTATGAAAAATATATTATAATAAATATATAACAATTCATTGCTTAATTATCGAAAATTCTTTGTTACAGCTGTTCTTCACTTTGGAAACTTTTCTTCGAAAGTCCAATGCATGCACAAGTGAAAACACAACATATAGTCAAACAATTATGTTAATTTGTAGGACTTCAAATTTGATTGTCCAACAATTATATTAATTTTAACAAAACTTAGTTAATTTTTGTTAACTTAGTTAACTTAGTTAATTTATTATTATCATTATTATAATTGAAACTCGAACAACTTAATTATATTATTATTTTTAACTTAGTTAATTTTTATAAACAGGGTTAATTCATCACCATCATCGTTATTTATAAAACCGTGTTAAATTAGTTATATTATTATTATTTATAAAAATTAGTTAACTTAAACTTAGTTAATTTTATAAAACATGTTTAATTTTAACAGAACTTAGTTAATTTTTTATAACTTGGTTAACTTAGTTAATTTATTATTTTTATCATTGTTATTATTATTATTAAAACTTAGTTAGCTTATTATTATTATTATAAATTTCGTTACTTTTTATAAACTTAGTTAATTCATAACCATCATCATTATTTATCAAACTTTGTTAAATTAATTATATTATTATTGTTTATAAAATTTAGTTAACTTAAACTTAGTTTGTTTTATGAAACTTGTTTGATTTTACAAAACTTAGTTAATTTTATTATCTTGGCTAACTTAGTTAATTTATTATTAGTATTATTATTAAAGCTCGGTTAACTTAATTATATGATTATTATTATAAACTTAGTTAATTCTTCATCAACAACAACATTATTATTTATAAAACTTTGTTAAATTAGTTATACTATTATCATTTATAAAATTAGTTAACTTAAACTTAGTTAATTTTGTACAACCTGTTTAATTTTAACAAAACTTACTTAATTTTTTTAACTTGGTTAACTTAGATAATTTATTATTATAATAACTATTATTAGTTTTATTATTATTATTATTAAACTTAGTCTCTACCCAATATGCTTGTACAATGTCCAAGTATCATGTGAAAAAATTATCACGGAAGGAAATTTACCAATTGCATACTGAATATATCACTGTTCCCAATCACATCAATCACATGCGGTAGCTCCAGCAGCGTACACCAATTACCTGGAAAAGCCTTCTTGATCTCTTTGTAAATTTTTCCAGTAACCCCAACGACCTCGACCAAAGACTTGATAACTTCAAACCGATTAGGGACTCTACTATAATGACTTTGACAACTGCACCAGAATCGGCTTACGGACCCTTTTACAAAAATACAGCTATGATCAGAACCATGTATTTCATGCACGACAATAGTAAAGCTTTTAGCCATTTTCAAGTTTGAATGGTCATGTACCTTTCATAGTATTTTCTATTAGGATTGGGCTTATCATAATATTTTCTATTAAACAACTAGGCCCTTTTAGTATTATCTAACCATTGGAGAAAAAATCAAATAAATCAAACAGGCCTGGCTCTTCACTGTTGCAACTGCTCTTATAAGACTTTCTTCTAGCGACCTGCCCACTCACAATTTCCAGAAGCGGTTGTCTTAACTATCGCTAACATAGCCATGACGGTTTCACTGCCTTTCTCCTTCTCCATAGCCTTACACCTTGGTCCATTGGCATCGACGCAATAGATCGAAACTCCAAACCCTTTTTCCATATTCAGTGTAAAACTGCTGCTTGCCAATTCAATGCCTTTGTGTGTTAGATCTTTATTTGCTTTGCTTTCTATACCCATCACTAATGTTGCTTTGCTCTCTACTTCTAGATCTAAAGTCAATTTTGTATTGTGAATGACCAGGGTTTACAGTTACCATGACATGATTCAGTAATGCAACCCTTATCGAGTTATCAACAGTCAGTGCAACTCTAAATATCTCAGATCCATGTCAAGACGCCTCTGTTTAAACCAAATCTTTGTTAAATTGTCATTAACATCATACCGAGGTTGTATTCATAACTGAAAATAGATTTGGTACTATGGACAACAAGCAGTATCTAAGCAATAGCACACCTGTGCGAAGAACAACCCCTTGATCAACTTGAAACTAGTCAAGCATACCAAAATTTGACAATGTGATTTATATTATGTGCGTTCATATACCTTTTGTATTTGTTCTTTTGTATGAGAAGAAGCTACTAACCAGGGTATCATATCTTAAGGGAAACTAAGATATAAAATTTTGTGGATTTGAAGGGGTAACCAGGGTACCCATTGTGGCATTCATTTACCGAACAATATATTCTCCTTTATCGATTCTATAAATAAGGCTGGCTCTTGACTGATTGACCCCATTTGTGACCTCAGCCAGTTCAACTGCATCTTTGTAACGTCAACACCATCAAGTAATATCTTTCCTGAACTAGGATCATATGATCTTTCAAGCAAAGCAATCACAGTTGATTGCTCTTGATAGTACATATAGGCAGCCTGCTCCTATCAAAAGTCCAATTGCTGAAAAAGGGAAGATAATAGCATTACCAAGATTGCAATAATAACTACCCTACACAAAAGTAAACGTGGTATTTAAAATTGATATAATTACATCAAGCTATTATATTTGTAGGATTCAATTACAACAGTATAAATACAACAGCAACAACAACAAAGCCATTATTCGCAAACAAGTTGGGGTCGGCTGGAGATGGAACCCTAATAATAATAATAATAATAATAATATAATAATAATAATAAAGTCAAATAGGTAAATTAATAATAATAACTAAGTAAAATAAGATAAAATAAAAATGTATATGTATATATAAGAGGAATGATAATAATAATACTAATAGCAATAATGATACTAGCGGTAATATTGGTCAAAGACTAAACCTACTTCTTAGGCTCATGTTCTCTAGTGCTATGATCTAAAACTCAATGCTCACGGTTCTGGCACGTAAATCGCTAACTTCCACTCGCTTCGATCCGTCACCAGCTCTTCGGATATACCCCAATCTTTCAAATCCCTTTTTACTACTTCCTCCCATGTTAATCTTGGGCGACCTCTACCTCTCTTTGAGCAATCAACACGGCCTATAATTCCAACACTCACAGGTGCCTCGGGAGGCCTTCGTTGAAGATGTCCAAACCATCTTAAGCGATGTTGAATTAGCTTCTCCTCAATTGGTGCTACTTCAAGTTTATCACGTATATCATCATTTCTAATTCGGTCTCTTCTTGTATGAGCGCAGCTCTATCGCAGCATACGCATCTCTGCTACGTTTATCTTTTGGACGTGTTGGCTTTTAGTAGGCCAACATTCTGCACCATACAACATCGCAGGCCTGATTGCCGTTTTATAGAACTTTCCTTTAAGCTTTTGTGGGACCTTCCTGTCGCAGAGAATTCCAGACGCTTGTCGCCATTTCACCCATCCCGCTCGAATTCTAAAACTAACATCTTCATCAATCTCACCATTATACTGCAACATTGATCCAAGATATCGAAATGATTCCTTCTTGGGAACTAATTGTCCGGCCAGAGTGACATCTCCATCCTCCGACCTGACACCGCTGAACCCGCACTTCATATACTCTGTTTTAGTTCTGCTAAGTCTAAATCCCTTCGATTCTAAAGTCTGTCTCCACAACTCCAGTTGTCTATCAACCCCAATCCTACTTTCATCAATTAGCACAACATCATCAGCAAATAGCATACACCAAGGAATCTCGCCTTGTATATCCTTCGTAACCTCATCCATCACTAGAGAAAAAATGCAGGGACTCAAAGCTGACCCTTGATGTAATCCTATGTTAATGGGAAAGTCGCTAGTTTCACCATCGCATGCTCTGACACTAGTCACAACATCATCGTACATATCCTTAATAAGTATAATGTACTTTGTTGGGACTCTCTTCTTTTTCAGAGCCCACCGTATCACCTTTCGCGGTACCTTGTCATAAGCTTTCTCCAAATCGATAAATACCATGTGTAGACCCTTCTTTTGCTCCCTAAACCTCTCCATAAGTTGTCTTATCAAGAAAATCGCCTCTGTGGTTGACCTCCCAGGCATGAAGCCAAATTGGTTTTTTGAAATACTTGTCATTCTTCTTAATCTATGTTCAATGACTCTCTCCTAAAGCTTCATTGTATGACTCATGAGTTTAATTCCTCTGTAGTTATTGCAACTTTGGATGTCTCCTTTATTCTTAAAAATTGGAACTAGTATGCTTCTCCTCCACTCATCTGACATCCTGTTTGATTTGGAAATATTGTTGAACAACTTAGTTAGCCAGGCTATCCCTGCATCTCCAAGGCATCTCCACACCTCAATGGGGATGTCATCAGGCCCCAATGTCTTGCCTGCTTTCATCCGTTTTAGTGCCTCTTTTACCTCGGATTCTTGAAATCTCCGAACAAAATGTCTATAGGTGTCATCCGAAGAGTCGTCTATCTCGATCATAGTGCTATCATCGTCTTCATTAAATAGCTTGTCGAAGTAATCTCTCCATCTATTTTTTATCTCCTCGTCCTTCACCAAAAGTCTATTGATGCATTTAACTTGGTTGAAGTCTCTTGTCTTCCTCTTGCGGAGTTTAGCTATCCTATAGACATTTTTCTCACCATCCTTCGTACTTAGATTATGGTATAGATCTTCAAACACCCGACCTCGTGCTTCACTCACTGCTCTCTTTGCGTTCTTCTTTGCTGCTTTGTACTTTTGCATGTTGTTCTCGCTCCTGAGATGGTGTAAGCACTTATAGCATTCCTTCTCTTTGAGCCTTTTGCACATCACTGTTCCACCACCAAGAATCTTTAAGTTCACGTTTATTTCCTTTTGCTATCCCAAACACATCGGTAGCCACTTTCCGAATGCGTCTTGCCATCTCACCCCACATGTGATTTGCTTCTCCTTCCATATTCCATTCCCCTTCTGCCGTTAGTCTATCCTTAAACACCCGTGAGGCATCTCCTTTGAGCTTCCACCACATCGTCCGACTAATCTTGGCTCGTTTACCATGTTGAACACGTATTCGGAGATGAAACTCGGAAACCAAAAACTGATGTTGTGAGACGACACATTCTCCAGGTATGACTTTGCAATCTACACAAGCTCGTTTGTCATCTCTTCTAGTAAGGACAAAGTCAATCTGGCTAAAGTGTTGGCCACTACTAAAAGTAATTAAGTGTGATTGTCTCTTTCTAAAGAAGGTATTAGCTATCATGAGGTCATAAGCAATAGCGAAATTCAATATTTTTTCTCCTTCTTGGTTCCTATCGCCATATCCAAAACCACCATGCACTCTCTAAAACCCCCCACTAGTTGCACCAACATGGACATTGAAATCTCCTCCTATGAAAAGTTTTTCGCTACTAGGCACATCTCTAACCATGACATCTAGCTCTTCCCAGAAATTCCTCTTGACGTCTTCACTTAGGCCTACTTATGGGGCCACTAATGACGTTCAGAATCATATCACCCACTACCAGCTTAACTAGAATGATCTTGTCCCCTTGTCTCCTAACGTCGACTACTCCGTTTCTAAGGTTCTTGTCAATTAAGATACCTACCCGTTTTTGTTATGCTCTTTTCCCGTGTACCATAACTTGAAGCCTGTGTTCTCCACCACCTTTGCCTTTTGGCCCGTCCATTTGGTCTCCTGAACGCATAAGATATTCACACGTCTCATAGTCATAGTATCAACTATCTCTCTTAGTTTTCCTGTTAATGATCCTACATTCCAACTACCTAATCGAATCCTACTTTCATCGACTAGCTTCCTTGCCCTTCGCACCCGCCGAGTAAAGTGCGAAGACCCTTGCTCATTTATCACTACATCGGGGCGTCGATGCAGCGCGCCACTAAGGGAGTGACGACCCAGCCCTTGCATATTTTTCACCATACCCGAGCCTCGATATGGCGCGCCACTAAGGGAGTAGCGACCCAGCCCTTGCTCACTTTTCAGCATACCCGAGCCTCGATATGGCGCGTCGCTAAGAGGGTTACGCCCCAATGAAATATAATTAGGTTCCATATTCATAAGAGAGGCTGGGGTTTTTACGTTGGCTCGCCAAGCCTATCACAACCGTCATCCTTTATCTTGGCTTGGGACATGCTGCATAGAAAACTACACAGGCGGAGTTAATTACAACACTATAAATAATAGAGAAAAAATTTGGATTAAAATGAACCTAAGCGCTGCATTTACAAGTGCTAACATATAGTTATCATGATGCTATGCAGCTCATTTGGGACATGGCAGCATGAAAAACATAAAAAAACAAAAATTTATAAATATACTTGTCCATAAATTTATGCAAAATTTTTGCTTACATTATTCTATAATCAAACCAACACACAATTGGAATAGGCAGAAAAGTGCCACAAGAAACCCGCTTTCCTATATCAAATACAAAAACAAGTTGAGAATGGATGTAAATAATGTAATTTGCAAGAACTACAAGAAACACATGATATGTATTTGTGTGTACTCAAGTTCATTATAATCGTACCTGATAATCATCAGGAACTATTAACAAGAAAAAGCAGTGACAATATATGCATAGATAAGGCAGTCATCACTACTGTGAAGAGACGTATCACCAAAAATCTAGGGAAATTACGTGTTGCCAATCATTCTTAAACCCAAAAAGCATGACTATATAAGTGATTAGTTTACTACCATTCCATTTTCCTATAGTACCGAATGAAAGTGAGTGAAACTACTATAGTGTTGAACCACTGAAGCAAATGAAGTTCCCCCGATTTTTCCAAAGCATCAACATTTTTATATGCAAAGCCAAAATTCAATATAAATTTAAGACACACACACACACACATATTTATATACGTATATACATATATATCAACTAAATCGACTAGATTACATTTTACAATATCAAAATGCCAACATAGAATAATAAGATATCAATACAAACTGACAAAAACTTCTTTCTTTCTTTTTTGAAGCAAACTTATTTGTTATCTCTTCGTCAAGTTCGAGAAAACCTCCTTGTTTCATGATATGGTTGAACTCATGGTTTTCAATACTTTATTAATGATAGTAATTGATCATATTCATCTTCTTCTTTCTCATCTCAATGTATTTAATCAAGAAGTATGTAAAATATGTTACTATTTGTGGTTGGTATGTAGGTAATCATACTATATAAACTTCTTTTTTGCATAAGCACATGAAAAATTTATGTGAAAATGATGCATCTTGCCAACTAAACCCTCCTTTTTCTCAAGATAGAAAAGCATTTAGTAAAATAAAAAATACACCTATATTGAATAGGAGTAACGCAACTTACCAAATTGCAATCTTCCTGAATGCTACAGGGGAATAACAAAATGGTGATTAAAAGGATTATAATTTAATGCTTCACTTAGTCAATTTAATTCCGACACAATCTGATAATCGTCATGGCATGAAGCATCCTTGTACATTTTTTGGAACACTGCTGTCATAGAATGAAACCATCAAAATTCCCAGATGTGTATAGTTAAAGAGCAGATTATCATCATTAGGAAGAAGATCTCTAATCGCTTGTGCGTTAATTTCTTATGAAATTTTAATAGGCTTATCATCGTCGAAGTTAGACTGAATTTTGAAAATTTTGAAGTGATAAGAAAATGAAATTTGTGAAATGCAAAGCATATTTATTTTGCTAATGATGACAAATTTTTTTGTTAATATTTCAAAATATTGTAATAGTCATGATAATTAATGAGTTTATAAACAATATTCATTCTATCTAATACCTAAATAGGGCTTAGTGACTATGAGTACATGATTGCATACACACTAGATAATATAGTCATTTTTACTTTTTCTAATGCTCCCAAACATTTCTCGAAGTGTAATGTAAAATTTCAACTATTGGTTAAAGCGCATATTTTAAATAATTTTCTGACCACCTTGCCTTTAAATAAATATTATGTATGGTGCAGTGTACAAATAATTAGTAAACTATGTATGTATGAATACTCATGCATATACACACACACACACATATATAAACATATATATATATATATATACAATTAAATATGTACTGCATGCGGCTAACCGTACTTGATCCCAACCCTAAGCCACCCACCAACGTTCTAGTGTTCTTTTGCCTCCATAATAAAACAAAAAATTCCGCATGTCTTAATTTAATATATCATGTGTTCGGTCCAAAAATACAATAGCATTTCAAAGTAACAAATTGAGGTCAATGAAATTAAAAGAAGAACAAAGAATAATACAGTTCTCATTTTATAGTGATTTAATGTGTATATAGAACTATGCCAACTTTTTAGTCGAAATATAAGTTTAAAATTTCACAAATTTCAGTACCTATTTTACAGTGTCAAAATTTATTTATTTCACCACTTCTGACTAATTTCTTACATTTAGCATCTTCCTAACGAAAATAGGACAACTTTTTGCAGAAACAACTTCGATTATTTGAAAGTTAGAAAAATAGATTTATGATGTTATAGTACCATCCTTGAGGATCATAAATACCAATGTCGCTGCAATGAATTCCTTTGTGTATGTTGTTCACATACATAGAAAGGTAAAGATCTGACATTTTTACTGCAACGATATAAAACCAGGAACACAAGAGATTGTAAGCTATATATATATATATATATATATGTATGTATGTATGTATATAGAAAGGGAATTTTATCACATGAGCAAGGCAAACAAAATGTCAATTCAAAGGAACATACATTGCTACTCCTGGAAGTAAGGAATCCCATTGATAATTTAAGCAGCAGCTACAACTTCAATAACGTTCAGTCCACTAGCTCGAAGGCCTAATGTTTATATTAGATAAACTATATAAGAATGAAAAAAATGATAATACAAAATTGCCATAAAATAATGATCAGAACCTTCAGTAGTTTTAGAAACATAAATCACACCACCCTTGTTTCCATAAAAAAGGGCGTGCTGTTGTAGTGGGATCATGTCTCCTACAATAATTATCAACCAATATCAATATACTTAATCCTAATTAATTAACCATAATTTAAAAATGAAGGACTATACCAGAAGCAGGAGGCTGCGAAGGGGATAAAATTGCAAGAGAGAACATGAAGCAGAACACAAAAAAAAGAAGTGCTAACCATTTTGAATAATTATGTAGTCGATGTTTATTCTTTTTGATACCACAAGCTTGAAATATATATATATATATATATATATATATATATATATATATATTAGCATGAGCAACACATGCCTGTTTCAAGTTAATCAATGCAGGGTAGGAATTTAATCAATGGTCGATATGAATTTAATAAAAATGGTAAAAATAATAATTTAAATGCTATAAAGTACAATAAAGTTATTGGTTTACCTTCTTTTTCATGTGGATTTCTACCTAAAGGATGAAGATCTCTAATTGTTTGGGCTTTAATTTCTTCTGAAATTAATAGGCTCATCATCGTCAAAGTTAGACTTAATTCCACTAGCTTATTGGTTTATCCAGCCATCTTGATGTTAAACCTAGTGCTTTGTCAAATAAGTCTAACGTGGAGCTCGAGAGGAGACTGTTCTCCTAATATCCAACTTTCATGACAACCTTGCAAGCTGATTAAACAGAACAATATTAGCCAGAATTTGATCACTAGACAGTAGCGCATTATCAAAATATTCAAAGGCAACAAAGTTATACTACATGTCAAAAGTACAAGAAATTGCAATCTTGATGAAATATAAATTTAAAAAGAAACAGACATGATTGATAAGAAATTGGCAATGCACTACGTATTAGTTCTATGGCACAGCTTTCTATCTTCTATTTCTTTATAGGCAAGTCAACTTAGAGCTAGACATAAAAGAATGGTCGAGTTTTAAGGCTTATATAATGATAGTCTTATGTCCAAGTAATTCATATTAAATTTATTTGTAGAAAAATCTTAAATCTAAGTAAATCAATTTTTTTTCACCTTTAAACCCATGTAATTCGGTATTTCTCATTAAACTCAAGTATTTACCTTCATCCTGTCGTTTACACTAGGCCTGTAAACAGATACTTTTGGATACGGATAGTGCTATATCCATATTCGTATTCGAAATCATTTTCGGATATCCGTATCCGCGGATGGATATCAGATATTTATCGGATATTTTTCGATCCGTTCACAACCGATAAATCTAAAAAAAAAATATAATTTATTATAAATTCGTTTTAACATATATAGAAATAATAAATACACTAAGAAAAATAATTTTAAGTAGTAAAACTTAATTTTTATATACATATTAATTTTTTAATTGGGATATAATATTAAAAGACAGTCATTTTATGTACTAAAATATATAAAAAAATAACTATAACCTTGATAAAAACCAAACGGACAATTTTCGGATACGGATATATCCGTATCCGTTTTTCGGATATCGGATAATTTTTCATATTTTCGATACGGATATGGACGGATTTTAGATTTTTCGGGTACTCATTGACAGCCCTAGTTTACATCCATTTACATTCTTCCCTACAACCTAAATACTGAATACCATACTACAGGCGTATATCTTAAGTTCCAGCTTAGAATCTCAACTCCTTATCCTAGTAAACCACTTATGACTACTGCTACTCAATCATCCATAACACATTTACAACTCCTATAACATCAGTGCCCATTGACATTGCCAACCCAATCACTAGCTTAACATAGAAAACTACAAATTCAAACTAAATCACACTCCCAATGATCTGACCATTGAGCTTCCTAATGAATTTACTTAAGCATATATAAGATGCAATCCATATTGGGTGTCACACTGGATGTATATATAATACAATCACGACTGATGCATAAATACTCACAACATAGAAGATTAAATCGATAAAAAGATAAATAAACACATTAAAATAGTTCACTTATAAACTATCACATAACACCATCATCCAGCAATACATTCAGATGTAAACTGAGACGGTGCATAACAAATGGAAGAGGATGCTACTAAACAAGACTCATAGACTCTTGAGAAAAATTTTTAATTCGTAATACTCACAAAAATTTAGATGTAAAATTATATCTAGAAAATGTCTTGTGAAACACACGAACTCACTAACTCAAGAATCGATTAAATTTAGATGTAAAATTCTAATTAAATATCTAGTACTTAACAAAAAAATAATCCAAGGAAAACAATTTGACTCTTGTGAAGAAAAATGCGAACTTCATGGTTAATTTCATAAGACGTTTCCTTATTCTATTTTCAACTAGAATAATAACATCAAACTATTATAATAAGGATTCTTTTAGTAATAGAAAACACGGTATGGAAATTGAAATACCTCAGCGCAATAAGGGTTTGGCGACTACCCAAATTTTTGATTTAGGGCTTGTGAACAAATCTAAAGGAGTTGAAAGGAAGCAAATTGAAGGAAGAGCGGATCGATGAATTGGAAAGGAGCAGATTGTGGAGAGAAGTAGCGCGAGATGGAGTAAATGTGACAGCAGAAACGAGAAGTATTTTCCGAACGAGGGTAAGGGTAACGATGAATTAGGGAAGGAAATGGAAAAACATGATAAGTTTTTTAGTATTTGGTAAGAAGGCGGCAAAATTTGGCAGAGTTTAGTAAAACAAAAATGCGAAAAAAGAAAACGTAAAAATAATATTAGTTCCATACATGCTATGAACGCTGACAACAAGGGCTAAATATAGGTAAGTTTTCTTGTAGTAGTGTATATATATAACTATATATCAAATACAAGTACATTACTATAGCATTGTCTCAAATCCTAATTTTATTTTCTGGTCAATTGGATTATGTTTGAAAAATCTAATAGGTTTAAATTTCCTTTAAGTTTCATAAACATATGCTTTGATACCAATTTATAACATTCTCTACTTTAAGGTTCAAAACTAACAGCTATGGATGTTGCAGTCATCCATAATTATTAATACCAGGCGACCAAATACGGCAATGTTAGATCCAATGATGCACAGAAATAAATGAACATGGAAAAAATTTAAAACATCAAAACACATTCAACATTTCATTCCAAAACATTTCATGTTCATTACACAATCCCACAATCGTAGCCACATTCAGACAAAATATACTTATTGCAACATACGCCAAAAGCGACAAATGAAGATGCCCTTAGTTGATCAGAGTATATAATGAGGCAATAAATCATATTTTCCTTTACAATCAGAACGCAGTGGAAATGAAAGAACTCTTATTAATAAGCTTGCCTCTTGCACGTATTCGGAAGCTTTATTTATCTAAAAGAAAAAACCTGAAAACCTTAACCCATAAACTACTCAAAATAAACTGAGCAGTCGAGAGTTTAAAAGGGAAAAAAAAAACTTTGAGTCAGACATAAAACCTGGTATGAATAATAATCTACCATCTCAAACCATGTAGATATATAGTGAGACCATGCCACTTGGCAGAATGTGTTTTCTGTAACGACCCAGAATTTATGCCATTTGAAATTCATATATTTAATTGATTTTTAATATTAACAAGTAAAATTTGTAAGTCGAATAAATTTTACCTCGAATATCTAGATTTAATTGGATAATTACATCGATAATTTAATATTTGAAATTACAAAAATAATTGGAAATTGGGTTTAATGTGATTAAAATTGATTTATAAAGTTGAATTAAATCGTATTGGGGTTAGAATGATGTTATAGAACTTTTAAAATTGAATTAAAAGTTAATTTGTGGAAATTGAATATTTTAATATTTAATTCGCGAGTAAAAATAGACATTTTTCTAGCAGTCTTGGATTTCGACGAAACCAATTTCATCGGATCTGTAATGTTATATTATTGTATGGTTTCAAATTTCGTGTCAATCGGATTTACGGTTTGTCCGGGGCAAGCTAAAACGCTCTAAAATCGATTTAAGTGAATTTTAAATTTAAAATAGTCGATTCAAAAACCTATCTTTCAAATATGATCGAATTTGTTCCCGACATATATTCCATTGCGTTCGGAATAGGGTAAAACGTTATAAACGCCAGGCGGCACGCTTCGATTGGAGTTCGAAAATTTTTCGGGTGAATAGTGTTTCGGAAATTTTCTATAAAAGGATGTCACAATTTAATTTTTGCACTGAAAAACCCTAGCTAGGGTTCACAGCCGCCATTTATTTCGATGGCCATAAACATTCAAGTTTTCCACCTTGATTATCTCTCGATCCAAACCCTTTTAGCTTTCGATTCCTAAATGAAAGTTGAAGAGCTTCGCGAGATCTACGCCTTTAACGGTGATGATCGTGATTGACGCAATGTAGAGGGAGAAATTGAGCCGCATCTGGCTGCAGTTCGTGCACGTTTTTCCACGCAAAACAGTGACCGAGCTTCGTGAAAATTTTGCCGAGAGTTGAGCACGGGATGAGCTTCGATAAGATGGTGGTCGATCGTCTTCAAACGACAAGATGGAGGCTCGAAAATCCGATTTATAATGGCGGCTACTTGGGTTGGTTCGGTCGCGTTTAACAACGGAGGGAAGATAGGTCGTGCGGCTGAGATCTAGGGCAAGGGAATGAACGTCCCAGATAGCAAATGGTTATAAAAATATAAATAAAAAGTTAATTAATTTATATATAATTCGTATAACGTTTAAAATGCTGTAACTTTGTCGTACGAGGTCTGTTTCGCACGTAACGAACTGCGTTGGGTTCGTATTGACGAACACTACGCGATGGAGTTGGATTGGGATCGATTGGAGCTAGTGATAATTTTGAGTAAAATTAAACGCGCATTTAATTTTATTCGGAATAAACGCTGAAACCGCTATTGGAAGTAAGGTGAGAACTTCTCACTCAATCGAAATTGTTTCGATTTTAATTTTGAATAATTAGATTTAAAATTACTTGATTGTATGTTTGGATGATAAATTATTATCTATTGTATTGAAATAGATCTATACGCGACATATTAAGCGGAGGTTATTTTATTAAACACATATACCGCGATATTTCACCTTGAAGTGGAATTGGTATTATATATGTACTTGGAGTTGATTTCCCGCATTATATAGCGGATGTGACCCTATTGCACCGCATAATAGCTGGTAATATTTTTTATATAAACCCATGTACCGCGATATTCCGTTTTGAAATGGGATTGGTATTGTGCTAACATCTGTGATGCAGGGAAATAGAGTGGAAGGATCCAACTGGATTCCTCAACAATATTGATTTATTTACAAATATTTGCGACATATTTTGTTATCATATTGATATATGATGTTTGGATATCGTGGTTGAAATATTGGTGCTGTTGCAACATTAGGCCTATTTTTGGAGTTTTAAAAATGTTAAAGTAACGATTTCGAATTTAAAAGGATTTTCAAGTGATTTTTGAAAGTATACATTTTTTTTTGAATTTTGGAATTGGTTCATTTTAAATAAATAAATGTTATAATTTTTATGTTATAAAATTATGATTTTTTTGAAATATAACCGAAATGTTATTTTTGAACTAAGCAGTTGATTAATTTGTAAAATTGTTTAAATTGGGATTTTTGAATTATTATAAACGGTTTAAATAAAAGATTTATAAAATTGATATTTATAAATTAAAATATTGGAATTATAAAATGAGTTTTTATAAGTATTAAAATGAAATATAAATGGTTTTCATAAGTGAATGAAATTTATAGATTTATAAATTGTGAAGTTATAAAATGAATGAATTTGTAAATAGAGAATTATAAGTAATTTGCTTATAATTTGGATTTTGGCGTGTAAATGGGATATGGATAGAATTTGTTAATAAAGAGATTTTTATAAGTTGAAGTTGTTATAAAATATAAATGGAATTTATAAACATTGTTTTATAAATCCGAAATCGACTTATTTTGATAAGTTAATTATTATAGTTTATTAAAGGAGATATATTCATGATTTTGGACAGTGGATAATCCTTTAAAATAAAATGTGTAGAAACGTTGAATTTGGGTAACGAAGTATATTCACGATTTTGGACAGTGGATAATCCTTTAAAATAAAATGTGTAGAAAAGTTGAATTTGGGTAACAAAGTATGTTCACGATTTTGGACAGTGAATAATATATTAAAGAAATGTTTTGGGGAAGTGATATTTTAAATAGAATTAAAATGATTTAAAGGTGTTTTAAAATGTATCAAGTATCGAAACCATAGATTTCAACATTCATTGTTGAAATAGACGTTTTCGAGAAATAAGGAAAATATGGACTATAACACTGATGTTATAGTAAATGATTTTCGAAAGGAAATGTTTTATATAGTATTGGGATTTATATATCTGTCTTTATTTCGAATCCCTATACTAGTGATTTTTGGTTGTCGTAACGATGTTTTACGCTACATTCGTTTTGACTCAAATGAATGTGTTTAAAAGAATGTTTTCCTTAAAGAATAAAATACATACTTAATTGTGATTTAAGTATATTGAATATTTTCCAAATGTTGAAAATAAATAGATTTGTGAATTACTTATTATTAAATAAGTATGAAAATGTTTTCCAATATGAAATGAAATGTTTTAAGATTATATATTTTAAAGATAAATTGAAAGTGAATATTTGAAATCGATTTGAAAATCATATATCAGTGGATATTGAAAATTTAAATTCACCATGGAATTTATAAAGGAATGGGAAATTTGTTTAAAAATAAACTTTGATTTATTTTTGAAGTGTGGAAAAATATATCTTGTAAAGATATTTTTGGAAAAATATAAATAATTTCGGAAATTATTTGGAATATGAGGTTGTTGTGCATATCTGTTGATAGTTAAATAACCGACTATAAATATTTACCTTTAAATGGGTAGTTGTTGTGATTTGCTTGAATTTGAATGCTACACTTATTTTTAAAATAAGCGCTCGTTATTCGGTTTTTCGGAAGAGGACCTTTGGGTCATGAATCCCATTCCGAATAGTGGTACGTTGTTATGGATAGCATTTGAAGACCGATGTTGAAGATCGGATATTTTCGAAAACGGAAGGTTACCGTCGAATGTCTCTGCATCGGCTGATCTCCGATATAGAGATTTTATCACCCTTTGTGATGGGAAGTCTGACGTGATTAGTGAATATCCAGATTTCAATGGCTTTTTTGGAAGTGTCTTCGGTTCCGTTCGATCCCGAAACGGACTTGTATGGATGTGTGTCTGACGTTACAATTTGAGATGTAAAGATGGTTTCTATCAAATACATTTCTGTTAGTGGCGGAGAATTTATTCTCTTAGCTTAACACCCTTCTCTGAGACGTATGAGCTCAGAGGTTATGTAGTTAATGGTTACTAGTGATACATTCCCACCTCACACTCCGGTAATGGTCAAAACATGAAAAATGCAGCAAGGTTTTAGGAAGTAGCGCCCCTGAGGGTATGTGCATTTCCTTCTAGATAGAAGTGGTATCATGGTATGGAGCCCAGATACTTAAATTATGTGGATGTTGCAAATATATACGACTTTGTGATTGATGTTGGTTGAGGATCCTCGGATAAAGGTTGTTTACAACCGGGGGATGGCATACTCGTGTCAGTAGTTACCTACTTTTGCAGACGTAACCCGGCCTTGTGTTGGCAGAGATCCGGTTAGGTTCTCGGGGCATCTCTCCAGGGGCGTTCCCATGTGGCAATGGAAAGTTCCTTAGCCTGACCATTTGTTGGAAAATCCAAAGAAACAATACGAGCCCTGTACAGTTTTAGTTGTATAACCTTCCATAGAATGTGGCGGTAACTTGTTATTGAACACGGTAGCTATAGTAGGCATACGATAATGGTCGTATGTTGGCTAAGATTTATATTATACTTTCGAAATGTTTTCTTACACTTTCCACTTATAGCAATAATATCAAAGAAATTTGCGTATCAAGCATGTTTGACTGTTATAAGGAGAAATCTCCTCCGATTCTGCGTTTGCATTGTGTGTGTGTGCGGGAGGCCTTATGGTAGTTTCATTTTCTAAAAGCATTGCGGATCTATTTTTTTAAAAATATTTCTTTGTTTATTTTAAAAGATAAACTGCTTTAAGTTCTCACACCAGTCCCATGACTGACCTGGGGTTTATTGTTTCCTTTCTAAACTCTGGGTGCCCACCAATTTCCACACGGGCAGTCTAGAGTCAGGTGTGAGTAACAGGTTAAAGTTGCTTAATTTTGAAAATCTTTTGAAAACAAAAGGTATCACGTAAGACTCCCCACAAATAAACATGGGTAAGTTTTTACCTTATGCTAACCAAAACATTTGATAGGAAATTCAGTGATATTATAATAGGTCTAGGGTTTTCAAGTAAATAGAAAATAGCCGAAATTGTTACATGATTAAATTCCAGCTACAAGCTACAAAAGTGGGTAATACAATCAAAACCGTTGGCACTTATTGGATTCTGGATTCCATACAATGGCAGGGCCACTGGGGTATCGCCCGTCACAGTACGTGGCCTAGATCAACGTACCGAGGATCACTCCCGACCCCTTGCAACACAAGGCTGGAACCATTCCTTAATGAACAGTTCCGAACAAGATAACCCCGGCAGTTGTTGCAATCAACCGCCCACACAGCCGAAAATAAGGGGACATCTAGACAGGGGAATATCCTCGTCCTGCTTGGGCATGACCCAGCTAACCTTGCTGCACCTCCCCTGTTTTAGCCATTCCCGGTTGATGAGGCTTGAGGCTGCGATTACCTTTAGAGAATACATTTCTTAGAATGCTCATCGCCCACGTGACGATGTGTTGAAAGCATTCAATCCATACAAGTTCGTTCCGGGTTCGAACGAAACCGAAGGCATTATCTCGTTACACTCATTTTGGAATCACCCTCAGAGTTAACGACAATAACTCTTGCATTCTAAATCTTCATCTTTAGTTCAGATTCACGACCTATTGTTAATTTGGAATCGATGTGGTTTTCGGATGTTCCAAATGTGGAAAACCGATCCAGGTCTCATCGAAATCCAAAACGTGTCTTTTAAGGCCAAGTTGTCAACTTAGTCTTAACAGTTCAATTCAATATTATCAATACACACAGATAGATAATGCATAAAATCACAGTAGATAATCATATCATCATCACATACAGATAATCAATATTATTGTAATGACCCAGAAATTTTAGTAATTAAAATTTGAATATTTAATTAATTTTAAATATTAATAAGTGAAATTTATAAGTTGAATAAATTTTATTTCGAATAATTGGATTTAATTGAATAATTAAATCATAATTTAATATGTTAAATTATGGAAATAATTGAAAATTGAGTTAAATATGATTGTAAATGATTTGTAAAATTTTATTTTATCATGTTGGAGTTAGAATGATATTTTAGAACTTTTAAAATCGAATTAAAAGTTAATTTGTGAAAATTGAATATTTTAATATTTAAATCGACTAGTGAAAATAGTCAATTTTTGAACAGTCTCAGAATTGGACGAAACTAGTTCCATTGGATCCGTAATAGTTAGTTATTACCGGATTTCAATTTTCGTAGCAATCGGAGTTATCGTTTGATCGTAGCAGCTCGAAACGCATCGAATTATTTTTAATATTAATTTGGCGAGTTAAAATAGCCATTTTTCAAAAAGTCTTGGATTTCGAAGAAACTAGTTTCATCGGATCCGTAATGTGATATTATTGTAAGGTTTCAAATTTCGTGTCAATCGGATTTACCGTTTGTCCGGTACAAATTAAAACGCCTAGAAAATCGTTTAAATCAGTTTAATTTAAATTGAACGTTTATTGCCATATCTCGCACAGATGTCCGAATTAGCTTTCGAAACCTGTTCCATTGTGTCCGGAACGCGGGATAAACCCTAGAAACGCTGGTCACCGCGCGTAAATCGGAGTTTGGAAATCCCGGAATGAATAGTGTTTTCGTTTGATTTTCTATAAATAGACCATACTCTCTCACAAATAAAAAAAAACAACCCTAATCTACAAACCCTAGCCGCCACTTCAGATGGGTGGCCAAAATTCTCTTGCCTTCTTCTCCAATTATTTCAAAATCCACAAACAATTAAAACAAATCTTCAACTAACAAAATGTAGAGCATCACGAGTTCTACAATGTGAACGGTCAAGATCGAGAACGAAGTGATGGATCAACGGGAAATTGCTTGCGTTCATGGTGGGTTTGGGTGCGTTTTTCACGACAATGGGGGAGCCGAGCTCGACCGGGGTTGGTCTGTAGGTGGCGCACGTATAGGGGAGGCCAGGGGAGGTCTTTGATCATTGTCGAAATGGAGGAGGGTGGCTCGTTAATTCAGTTATTAGCGGCGGCTATGGGTGTTGGAGGGGCACGTTTTTACTGGAGAAGGAGAAACAATCGCGTGCGGCCCTGATGGGTTTTGCAAGGGATCTACGGCTATGATCAAGTGTAGGGTAAAATATTAGAAAACGTTGTAAATTTATTAATTTAAAAATCGTGTAAAACTTTGAAAAATCATATCTTTTTCATACGAGGTCGAAAATGCGCGAAACCAGTTGCGTTGGAATCGTATGGACGAGCACTACGTGATGGAATTGGATTGGAGTCGTTTGGAGTTAGTGAGAATTTCGGGTAAAATTAAACGTCCGTTTAATTTTTTTCGAAATAAATCGCTAAAACGAAATTGAAATCAAGGTGAGAACTTCTCACTCAATCGAATCAGTTTCGATTTTAATTTTAAATAGTTAGATTTAAAATATTTGAATGCATGTTTGAATGATGATTTTTATCTATTGATTGTTAAAATAGACATTATACGCCGTTAGTAAGCGGATGTTATTTAGTAAAAAACATATACCGCGAATATTTCATAAACAGTGAAATTGGTATTATATATAATAGCAATATATATATATATATATATATATATATATATATATTGGCATATGTATATATTGGAGTTGTTGATTTCCTGCATTTTTTTTAGCGGATGAGACCCTATTGCGCCGTCTATTAAGCGGATAATATTTTAAATCTCATATACCACGATAATTCCGTACTTGAGCGGAATTGGTATTGTGCTAATGTTTGTGGATGCAGGAAAACAGGTTGGAGGGATCCAACTGGATTCCTCAACAGTATTTATTTGATTTCAGATATTTTGATATTTGATGAATTATCATATCGATATATGATATCGTTGTTGTCGTGATTGACTATTTGGTATGTAGCATCATTGGACCAAGTTTTGGAATTTTAAAATGATTTATAAAGTGATTTTTGAAAATATACTATATGTTTGGAATTGATCCATTATAAATAAATAAACGTTATAATTTTTATGTTATAAAAATTATGATTTCTGAGAAATATAGTTAAAAGTTGATTTTTGAAAATATGAGACTAATGATTTTATAAAATAGTTTAATCGGGATTTTTGAAATTATTATAAAGAGTTGGAAATATAGGTTTATAAAATTTAATTATTTTATGAATCAAAATGATGAAATTATAAAGGAGATTAAAGATGTTTTAAAAGAATAATATAAATTGATTTATATAAAAGGATTTATAAATTGATAATTTATAAATGAAAATATTTGAATTATAAAATGAGTTTTTATAAGTGTTAGAATGAATTGTAAATGAATTTCATAAATGAATGAAATTTATAGAATTATAAACGGTGAAGTTATAAATGGAATTTTATAAGCAGTAGGTCTATAAAATTTATAAAGTTATTAAAAGAATGGTTTTGGATAAATAATTGAATCTTATAAGTTATAAGATTTATAATTATGAAGTTTAAAGGAACGATTTTGTAAAATAATCGTTTTATGAGCATTTGACTTATAATATGAATTTCTAGTATATCATTGAGATATGAATTGAGATAGGTTAATAAAGGAATTTATAAAAGGAAGTTGTTATAAAATAAATAGAAATGGAGTTTATAACGTTGTCTTATAAATCCGCAAACAACTTATTTTGATAAGTAAATTGTTGAAACCTATTAATGGAGTTATATTCACGTTTTTGACTGTGAATAATCCTTTGAAATAAAATGAATAAAAGGATGAAATTTGTTAACGTGGTATATTCACGTTTTTGAATAGTGAATAATATGTTAAAGAAATTGTTTTGAATGTGATGTTTTAAATAGAATTAAAATGATCTAGCGATGTTTTAAATTGTGTTGAGATTCGAAACCATAGATTTCAACATTTATTGTTGAAATAGACGTTTTCGAGAAATAAAAGGAAATGGTGGACTATAACACTGTTGTTATAGTAAATGATTTCCGAAAGGAAATGTTTTGTATAGTATTGGGATTTATATATCTATTTAAACTTTGAATCCCTATACTAGTGATTTTGGGTTGTCGTAACGTTGTTTTACGCAACATTCGTTTTTGGCCCAAATAAATATGTTTAAGAGAATGATTTCCTTAAAGAATGAAATATATACTTAATCTCGATTTAAGTATATTGAATATTTCCGAGTGTTGAAAATAAATAGGTTCGTGAATTACTTATTTAATAAGTATGGAAATGTTTTCCAATATAAAGTGAATATTTTGAGAATTTATCTTTTTGAAGATAAATTGAAAAGGAATATTGAAACCTATTGAAAATCGTATATCAGTAGATATTGTGAAATGTAAATTCAATATGGAATTTATAAATGAAATTGAAAAATGGGTTTAAAAATAAATATTGATTTATTTTTGAAGTATTGAAAATAATATATCTTGTAAAGATATTTTTGGAAAATAAATAATTTGGAAAATTATTTGGAATCTGGTGATGTGTGCATATCCATTGATAGTTCAATAACCGACTATCAATATTTACCTTTGAAAGGTATTTGTTGTGATTTGCTTGAATTTGAATGCACACTTATTTTAAATTATTGCGCTCGTTATTCGGATTACCCATTCCGAATAGTGATACGACGTAATGGATCGCATTTAAGATCGGTGTTGAAGACCCGGTATTTGCGAGAGCGATAGGATGACCTGTCGATTGACTCTGCACTGGGTTGCTCCGGTATTGAGTTCTCCGTATGTGATGGGAAATCCGATCAGGATTGTGAATAACTGGATTGCAAGGACTTCTTTGTAAGTGCCTTCGGTTTTGTTCGATCCCGGAACAGACTTGTATGGATTGTATGTCTGACATTACAAATTGAGATATAAAGCGGATTTCTTTCAAATATATTTCTGTTGGTGGCGGAGAATTTATTTTTTAGCTTAACACCCTTCTCTGAGACGTACGAGCTCAGAGGTTATGTAGTTGAAGGTTATCAGCGATATATTCCCAATTTGGTAATGTGACATGCTGAGTGTTGCTGTGAAATGATCATTGTGTTGATTATTTGTGATAGGATCATTTATTTGATCGTCTATCTTGGTGGTCATTTCTATGATCATTTGTTGACCCAAAGCATGGCTTTTGTATAAAGTATGTTTTTTTGGACGTGACTTCGTCGAGCCTCACACCTCGGGAATGGTCAAAACAGGAAAGATGCGGCAAGGTTATGAGGGGTAGCGCCCTTTAGGATATGTGCATTTCCTTCTGGAAAAGGGTGGTATCATGGTATGGAGCCCAGATACTTACTCATGTTGAAAACACTTTATGATTGTGTGAATTGATTACGAGCGCTCGGTGAAAGGTCCCAAAGGACCGGGGGATGACATATTCGGTCAGTTGTTACTCAGTTAGGGGTAACCCGGCCTTGTGTTGGTAGATATCCGGTTTGGTTCTCGGGGATGTCCATCCAGAGGCATTCTCATGTGGCAATGGTAAGTTCCTTGGCCTGATCATTCGTTGGAAATCCAAAGAAACAATACGATCTTGTACGGTATTAGTTGTAGAACCTATCATTCACTTATGGTGGCGCCCCACTGTTTGGATGGTAGCTATAGTAGGCATAGTTCGGAATGTCTATGCTGGCTAAGATTTATATTCTACTTTCGAAATGAATTTTTCCTACACTAGGCACTAATAATAATATCAAATGTTCTTTTTAATGCGTATCAAGCATCTTTGACTATCATAAGGAGAAATCTCCTCCGATTCTGCGTTTGCATTGTGTGTGTGTGCGGGAGGCCTTATGATAGTCTCATTTTTAAAAGCATTGCGAATTGACTTTAAAAATATTCCTCTATTTTGGTTTTAAAGATAAATAAACTGTTTTGAGTTCTCACACCAGTCACATGACTGACTCGGAGTTTATTGTTTTCCTTCCTAAACTCTAGGTGCCCACCAATTTCCACACGGGCAGTCAAGAGTTAAGGTTTATCAGGATATTTCTGGAGTTGCTGGAGGCATGCTGGATATCATGGCGTATTACTTGTATATAGTATCTCTTTTCCGTTGTTTGTTGTTGTATATTGTTGTACACTCTGATGATATGATGTAATGAAATGTGACGTAATGTAATAACTGATATAGTTCTTTGTTTAAAGATTATTCATTTATTTATTATATGTTGTTCCGTTGCGATTGTGAGATTCTGATATTGTTCTACTGTTTTTTCTATTCCGTTCTATTCTCTTTTCTCTCCTCTCTCTATTTTTCTATCTTCTTCTCTCTTTTTCTCTCTTTCTTTTTCTTAAACCATAACATTTCGGGTTTCCGGCCTTCGATTTCTCGGCAGTCGATAAAGTGAGTCTCGATGTTGAATTTTCGAAAGTCGAAAATTTCCGGAACGTTACAATTATCATCCAAACAGATAATTAAATATTATCATACTTAAACCAACATCCATATCACATAGATATTACTCATGTCATATCTGAATCCAAAATCATCAAATGAAATATCAATATCATTCGTTCATAAGCAATGATTTATAATCATACCATTTGTAATTAATTTAAAATGAATTAAATTAACTACTTCTATCTCTAATTAATTTAAAGTAAATTAAATTAATTACTTCACCTATAAATCCTGCTTATACAACCATTAATTAATTATAAATCAAATTAATCTCTAGGTATTCATCTTGATTAGATACCTTTGATTAATCATTTTCTGATTACAATAAGTAATTAGTCTTTATTTAATACCACAAACTTAATTATCCTAATCATTTATAGTAATTAACATTTAATTACTTCATTTACTTAATTACATTCATTCTTAATTAATTACATAAATTAATCACCCCATTATTGATTATTCCTTAATTAACCAATTCTAAATTATGTCATTAATTTTTAGTTAATGATCTTTAATTTAGATTTAAATTAAACTACTTTATTTAAATTAAATTACATTAAGCAACTAATCTTTAATTAAACCCAATTATTAATCATCCTTGATTAATATCAACCAGTAATTAACTATCCTTAATTACATATTAATAAATTAATTATTTCATAATTAATTATCTCCATTAATTAATCCCTTGATTAATTACAAAAGTATTTATCCAAATTACTTCATTAACACATCATCTTTTACTAATTACATTTAGTAATTAACAATAATTACTTTCCTTAAGTAATTATGCTCCATTAATTACACTAAGTAATTACACTTATCAATATATCAAATGATCTTCTTAAATTAATTAAACTAAATTAATTAACTTAATCATTTTATCAAAATTAATTACAATAAGTAACTAATCTCTTAATTACTTTTATCAAGTAATTACATTTACACTTTACAATAGATTTTCTAATTAATCTAATTAATTATTATAATTAATTAAATAAGTAATGATCCTTAGTTAATTATCTTCATTAACTAATAACATTTCTTAAATTACCTTCCTAATTAATTTCTAATTATAAATTGATCTAAATTGTTAATACATAAGTCATTTCTTAGTTAACTTATTCATTAAATCATTTAAATATCTTAGTTATTCCTAAGATAATTCATTTCTTTATTAATGACTTAATTAATATTAAAGTGTATTAGAACATTTCATTTTTAAATTTAATTTCAAATCCCATTTTGAATGGTTATTTATTTAAACATCAACCAAATTTAAACATAATTTGAAATCTTTTAAATAAATATAAATAGCATTTATTTCTTACATACGAAACTTATATAAGGAAGCCTTTAAATTAAACTACTTAACTTTTAGTTAAAAATTAGCTTTTAAATTACATTGTATTTTGACTTGCAAATTCAAGTTAAACAATTTATTTAACTTTTAAAATTCTGATTTAAACTTTCTTTTAATAACTTGAATTAAAACTTGATTTTCCAAATCCAAATCCATTTTAAAACCTTAAGATTCCAAAGTTCTTTTGAATCTATACTTTAACTTTGAATTTAAACCTCTGTTTGAATTTCAGTTTTCAAATTTTAAATTGAAATTTAAAACCTGAAAATGGTCGGGTTTGTAAACATGAAATCCACATTTAAATAATTTAAAACCTTTATCTCATTTCAGTTTTGAATTCAAAAATTAAATTCGAATTCATACTTCAAATTAGATTTACACTTTGTTTAAACTTAGTTGACAAACTTAATTTCATTTGAATTTAACATCATGATTACAACTAGCTTACAATTTAATTTGCTTTAAATTTGGTTTAAACTTAACTTCAGGCAGTTATATACAACCTGTAGCAAAACTATTCAACCCGAGACCAAAGCAAGAATGCTTCGAATCAAACCCTCCCCTGCTTCGAGTAAACAACTCGAATGACCCGAGACTTCCCCGAGTTAAAAACCCCTGCACGCAAAGAAACACCACAACACTTCAATGGCACGGTGCACGTGCACCGTGGGCCCAGCCACCTCCGGCCACCCACACGAACTCCACCACGTCGCCAACTACCACCAGGCACGACCACGACCACCTAAAATCATCTCGGCAGCACGAATCGAAAACAAGTTCGAAACTCCACCTGAAACAAAAAAAATCAGGTTCCTCTCGAAACCTGGAAAACTCCACCGCAATTCAAACTCCGACCACCGGAGTACCACCACCCCCGGCTACAGCTTCGACCATGTCCAAGCTTCAACTTCCCAGAACCCCGTTGAACTCGACGCTTCAAGGCGTTCGAACTGACCCAAAAACTCCACTCAACCCAAACTAGGTTTATCCACTGAAAACGAAAACCACCATCGCCACAGTGATCGAGAGTGCCTCTGACCATTTTTCATGGTCTCTCCTATCACCCATCTCCCTCCAGAACAAACCTCAACCACTCCGATCAACGGTACTTCCAGAGGCAACCCAAAATGCTCAAATTGATCAACCCAGTAAAGCATGTTCAAAGCTCAACTAAAAAATGTGATTATAGTTTTAAAAATCAAGGCTTTGTTTAAGGATTCGAGTTATATATCTGAATCAATGAACTAACATGTTTGAAATCATACTGATTCTAAGATTGCTCTACTCTTATTTGTTTTACAGAGTAATCAGGTTTTGTTTTATCTTAATTTCAAATATATTTTTTCAACATAAATCTATACTAACAACAACTTTTGTTTAAGCCTTAATTCCTAACTGGAATCAGATCAAATGGTAAAGACTTTTATCAAAATCTTAGTTTTAAACAAAGACAGTCAAGCAGGTACATAATAGTACTTATGTATATATATACACAGAAGAATCATCACAAACCAAGCATTCAAGGCATACTCATTTACAGGCAACTGATAGTTATCATTTATGTTTCAAAATTTGAAGTTATTTACCTCAGAGTGAAGACAGAACAGTTTTACTTGCAACTGTTTGATTTTCGAAAAGCAGTGTGAATTTGAAGCTTTAGATTTTTAACAGGATATAATGCAGGGTATATAGTATGCAGTAATTTCATCACACAATACCCGGAGAAAAGAATATATACAAAATATTCACACAAATATATTGAGCATCCAAATATTAGCATGCAACAGATTTTAAAACTTAAGTAATTTTAAAAGTGTTACTCATCTGTATTTCAGAAATGAGCAGAGCATTTTATTTTGAAAAGCTTTGAATTTTAAAAAATGAGAATGGTTTGCTTGATTTTCCTTTGATTCATCTTGCCTTTTGTTCTTGATGCTTCAGTTGTAAACAAATAGAAATGCTACTTGTATATTTTTGGGTTTATTATGGTTTGAACGAACTAAAAAAGGAAGACATGTATATAAAGGAGTTTCAGGGGAAGGTGGCATCTGGGTAGCTAATGCAGGTACAATAATTTTTTTTTTGTATCAGGCAAGATATTTTATTTTGGAGGCTTGAAATACAACTCGAGTTGACCATGTTTTGCTGCTAAGGTGAAAGCATTTATTGTTTAAGTACTTTATGTTCCTACATACCATGTTTTATATTTAGATATTTTACATTTCTTTGTTTATACTTTACTTTGTTTCTTTGTTCTTGCATAACTGCTTTTACAGGCTACACATATACAACTGGTTTGCTTTCATTTTTATGTCTTCATACTTGTCTTCTTTTCTATTCTTGCCTGCATACTTTATTTACAAGCTACTTGCATTATTATTTTATTTTTTTCTTTGTTCTTGCTTTCTAACTTCTTACATGCTAAAACATATGTCACTTGACTTTCATTCTTAATTTTACAGGCATATTTATTTGTCTGGTTTACTTTTATTATTTTACATAGATATTTATGTTATTTTTCTTAGCTTTTCATTACTTTCTTGCCTGTACCTTATTTTTACTTTGTTTATTTCTAGTTATTAGTTATAAATTTTAACTTATGTATTAAGTTCTATGCTTACTTATGCTTATGTACATATATGAAGTTGTTATAGTTATTTTTATTGGTTATGTTAATATCATAGCTTCATATGTATATGTATTTAGACTTATGTTTAATATGTATAAAATTTATTTTATTTTAAATATTCTTGAAAGACTTATTTTTAAATCTTTCAAATTATAGCTTCCTCCAAAATACACATACATGTATTTAAACAATTTTAAAAAAACCATTCCTATTTGTATTGAAATCCATTTGTAAAGATATTACATTATTTAGATTGTTTTAAAATAACTCATTATTAAATTAAAATAGTTTATAAATGAAATTTTCACTACCTAAATATATTACTTATTTTATTAACCACATTTAAAATCAAAACAACCTTTGTTAATTTTAAATTTAAGTTAAAATCATTTAAACAAATTTTAATCTTATCTTGAGTATATTTAAACCATATTTTTATCAAACTATACTAAAAAGAAAATAAACAATCTTTTTATTTAAATTTAAACCTAGGCTAGAATTTATTTTAAACAAATTAAATTTATCTTGAGTATTTTTAAAATCATATTATTATTTATTCAATATTAAATTTCCAAATTATCAAAAATAATAGAATTAGAAAACATAGCTTTATCTATTAAATTTAAACACAAAACTTATCAATTTATTATATATACCAATATATACATATATACATTATAAATAGGAACAATTTAAATTAGCTTTTAAAGGATAAATTATCAGTTAAATATTTATTTAAAAGAAGATTATTAAATCAATTCAAATTATTATCAAATCAATTTAATTTTTAATGTAGATTATTAAATTGATATTGCCCCAATTTTCTGGGATGTCACATTCCTTCCCCCTTAAAAGAATTTCGTCCTCGAAATTAAAAAAAAAGGTAATTTAATATTCCAATTAAAACTTTAAATTTTAAACACAAGCATATATCAATCATATGCTAACAACCATAGCAACTAATACTACTAAGGTACAGAGCTTCCACTCATCTAGATCTACAAAACAAGACAGGATATCGGACTACAGACAAGTCTGAATCAACATCCAAAACTCTCTGAACTGCTGGTTCTATAACCAGAGGTAGATCTTACACGTACTCCCTCAGAGATACGTGAAACACAACGAATTCCAGTTATCCAAACTGATAGTCCAATCCTGAAGACCAAACACTTATCCAAAATCAAATCCCCGATTTCGGAACCCAAATTCCTTCGTCTCTTATTCACAAAACTCTCTGACGATCCTGGGCAGCCTACATCCTTACTGATTAGCTCAACTCTTGTTGATGACTTAGAAATAAACTAGACCAAAAACAATCTAACAAAATGATCTTCCCAATATCGACCCAAAACTCAGAACACAAACTCTATTCCAAATCAAAAAACAGAACTCACTTCTCTCATCCGGAAAAGATAAAACAGGTGCATTCCAAACTGGCCTTAAAATCCTGAAAAATTTCGTGTAGAACTCTCCAATCCAAACAGTGAAACATCCAATTGCTTCCAAACTAAAACAGCTGCTACCATACCTCCACTGCGCAACTCTGATAGAACAGATGAAAATGCTAATGATGAACTCAAGCACAGATTGGACAACACATTCCAATAAAAAAGTTCACATATCCAAAAATAAAACTCATAAGTTTCTCCAAAATCTGAGCTACTTTACCAAACTCAATTTCCAGATGTTAGCAAATCTCTGACTTCTTGAAGACATCCAGAAAAATCTTTGAAACACAAGAGAACGCTCAAACTATCGCAAGTCACTTTTGCGATCAATCCAGCCTCATTCCAAAGATACTGCTCTCTCTACCAAATAGAACAGCTTACGCTTATGTGGCCAATCCATCGAAGAAATGGAACTACTCTGCTGCTTCTGAAATTACCTCAAGAAAAACTGCTAAGCCAGAAGACTTTTTAATCCAAAGCTCTTCGAGATACTCGGACCTCAAAGCAAACAGAAACACCCAGCTGAACACAGCCACAACACCAAGCAGACACTCTTCCTTAACTTGTCCCAAAGAAACATCTTCGGAGACATCCATAGTCACTGTGTCTCATCATACAGCTACTATACCTTGATATATCAAGATATCATGACTTGCTTCTGTCCAACCGACAGATCCAAACTCTAGCTCATCCAAACTTACACTTCAAAAATGAACTCCGAACCTTAACCGATTTTCTTCAGAGATCAATGAAATCCTTACACCACCCAAAGCTCACTCGAGACGGTATTAGGTCTACAGTCTCGACAAGTACACTTCCAACCTCAAACATTCAAACTCCAACCATTGGTAGTTGTGTTACGCACATCACTACCCTATCTACCTTTATATCTTATACTGGAAAACCTGAACAGGTAAACCAACAATAGGTAGAAATAAATAAATAAATATATATATCAAAATTACAAATACGCTCTCTCAGGAAAGAAATCACTCAAGAGCCTAGGTATTCACTCAACCTAGCGCTCTGATACCAACAGTGACGACACGGCTTCCTACGCCCAGAAAACCGTATCGTCTTGAAGAAAGAAAGGGATGAGAAAATAGAAAAGATAGAGAAGAAAGAACAACAACATCAGAATCTCACAACGGAACGAATAAATTATAATAATCACATAAGTATTTACATAATATACAACATCAATCAGAGTTATACAGATGATACATCACATACTAGACAGTTATAAACACCTGTCTAGTTAATACAACACAACTCAAACAAATGACTCAAAGATACCAACACAGCGGAACTATATATATATCTACAACGCTGAAGCCTCCTGCTCCATTGCTCCTCCAGAATTCGTCAAAGCTAACCTGAAACCCTTGGCTACCCGTAAAAATTTGGGTACCCGAGAGTTTATGAAAAACAAAATAAACTCCGGGTCAGACATGGGTCTGGTGTGAGTAACAGGTTAAAGTGGCTTAATTTTGAAAATCTTTTGTAAACAAAAGGTATCACATAAGACTCCCCACAAATAAACATGGGTAAGTTTTTACCTTACGCTAACCAAAACATTTGATAGGAAATTCAGTGATATTATAACAGGTCTAGGGTTCTCAATTAAATAGAAAATAGCCGAAATTGTTACATGATTAAATTCCAGCTACTAGCCACAAAAGTGGGTAATACAATCAAAACCACTGGCACTTATTGTATTGTGGATTCCATACAATGGCAGGGCTACTGGGGTACCGCTCGTCACAGTACGTGGCCTAGATCAACGTACCGAGGATCACTTCCGACCCCCTACAACACAAGGCCGGAACCATTCCTTACTGAATAGTCCCGAACAAGATAACCCCGACAGTTGTTGCAATAAACCGCCCACACAGCCGAAAATAAAGGGACATCAAGACAGGGGAATATCCTTGTCCTGCTTGGGCATGACCCACCTAACCTTGCTGCACCTCCCCTGTTTTAGCCATTCCCGGTTGATGAGGCTTAAGGCTGCGATTACCTTTAGATAATACATTTCTTAGAATGCTCATCGCCCACCTGACGATGTGTTGAAAGTATTCAATCCATACAAGTTCGTTCTGGGTTCGAACGAAACCGAAGGCATTATCTCGTTACACTCATTTTGGAATCACCCTCAGAGTTAACGACAATAACCCTTTCATTCTAAATCTTCATCTTCACTTCAGATTCATGACCTATCGTTAATTTGGAATCGATATGCTTTTCGGATGTTCCAAATGTGGAAAACCGATCCCGGTCTCATCGAAATCCAAAACGTGTCTTTTAAGGCCAAGTTGTTTATTTAGTCTTAACAGTTCAATTCAATATTATCAATACACACAGATAGATAATTCATAAAATCACAATAGATAATCATATCATCATCACATACAGATAATCAATATTATCATCCAAACATATAATTAAATATTATCATACTTAAACCAACATCCAAATCACATAGATATTACTCATGTCATATCTGAATCCAAAATCATCAAATGAAATATCAATATCATTCATTCATAAGCAATGATTTATAATCATACCATTTATAATTAATTTAAAATGAATAAAATTAACTACTTCTATCTCTAATTAATTTAAAGTAAATTAAATTAATTACTTCACCTATAAATCCTGCTTATACAACCACTAATTAATTAAAAATCAAATTAATTAATTAATTAATCTCTAGGTATTCATCTTGATTAGATATGTGATATCCCGGAAATTTGGGACAATATCAATTTAATAATCTACATTAACAATTAAATTGATTTGATAATATTTGTTAATAATATATGAATTGATTTAATAATCTTCTTTTAAATAAATATTTAACTGATAATTCATCTTTTAAAAGTTAATCAAATTGCCTTCTATTTATAATGTATATATATCTGTATATATTGTAAATGGATAATCTTTGTTTTAAATTTAATAAATAGACATGTTTCTAATCTAATATTTATGATAATTTAGAAATTTGATATTTAAGCTATTTAATAAATGATCATATGATTTTAAATTACTCAAGATTTAAGTTTAGTTTGTTTAAAATAATTTTAGCTTACATTTAAATTTAGCTTGATAAAAAAATAAGTAGTTTTCTTAATAAAGAGATAAATTCTTTTATAAATCATTTTGACTTAATAATAAGCTCTATTAATAATGTAAATCTTTACAAATGAATTTTTAATAAAATAGTTATTTCAACTTTAATTATATATATGTGTGATTGAGTGAAAGTTATGATTTGGAAATTAAAAATAAAGGTTTCAAAATGTTCAAATTCAAATAAACATTTATTAATATTAATATAAGTATAAAATAAAATAATAATTGGTAATCAAATATTTGTTAGTCTATGTTTAAAATAAAAGACAAATAAAAGTAAACACACATGTTAGAAAATAGAACTAAATACTTAGACTAAATTCATAGTAAAGACTAAAACAACTATACATACATATTTGGGCATAAGTAAAAACATTACCCAAGCAAGAGAAAAACAAATACAATCAAACAAATATCTATAAACTAGTAGCTAGTAAATAAAGTATGCAGGCAAGTAATCATGACTGTAAATTAGATATGCAAGCTAAAGAGTAAACAAAATTTACGTATAAGATAGTGTGTAGAGCAAGATAATACAAGCTAAGTAAATAAAATTTCATTTTACAGGTTAGAACAGAAAGTGCAAAGCTAATAGTAAAAAGAAACAAGTAGAAATTAAGATGTAGGCAAGAATAGTAAAAAGAAACAAGTATGTAAAACATGATAAAATATCTATGCATGAAGTATAAAAATAAAACAGGCAAGAATCTTATATAAGAAGTTACATATGCTACAAAGTAGAAATATCTGTAGAGACAAAAAAATGAAGTGAAACATAAAGTACTATTTCATTAAATGCTTCCATTTCTCAGCATACAAACAAAGTCTTTTCGAATTGCATGAGGATCATTTCAGCCTCCATAAGAAAGATTTTTGCCTAATAAAAACAAAATCAATCTGATCAAAGAAATGCTATACCCAGTTATTACCTCCCTGGAAACTTCTTTATATATGTCATATTATATTTGTTCGTTCATAAAACATATCAATCCTGAAACAAGAAAAATGGCAAACATTTTCATCTATACAAACTTAAGTAATATTTGCAAATCCAACAAAGACAAGAAGATTTAGGAAATGAAGGCAATTACTTTCCAGTTTTGAAGATTCACTTGTTTCAGACATAAACAAGTGATCTGTTTATTTTCAAAACTAGGTGAGTAACACTTTTCTTTAAAAGCTCTTTAAGTTTAAAAAAAATCTGATGCATGAAAACTCTGGAATCATTGTGTTGGATGCATGAGTGTATTAGTGTTTTCTCTGTATGCATATATATATTTGTTTCATCTGGGTACTCTCTGTTTTTATCTTCCTATATTCTAGTTTTGTTTTTAAAAAAAAAAACTCAAATCTTTGATCTTGTCTCAGTTTAAATCTAATATATAAATCAAACTTGGTTGCGTAACTATAAACTTAGTTTTAAGCATGGAACTTAAGTTAAATAAGATATTTTTGACTCTGGAAACCAAGTTTACTGCTTAAAAACTAAAATAGGTGTAAATTTAGGTTACACAATGTATTGATTCAGGACTAGGATTTGAAACTTCATACCTGATCATGATTTTTAGAAGCAATACCACAATTTCTAGTCTGGGATTCTTGATGCAGTTCTGGTTTGAAGAGAAATGGGTTGTTGTCGATTTGTGGGTGATCAAATGGACCAGAGTGCTCGGAGTTCTATGCGATGAGGGACGAGTGACTGGAGAAGCTAGGAAAATTGGGTGGTGGTTGATCAGAAGCAGGTGGAGGCAGCGGTCACGTGATTTTATTTCTAAACCTAATTTTACTGTGGATCACAAATTTGAACGCCACGACTACGCCGTAGCGTCGAGTGTGGCCGGGTTCGGAGGGGTGGTGCCTGGGACGAAGGTGAGCGTGTAGGTGAAGGGGCGGTGACGCCGGAGGTCGGAGTTGCCATGCCGAGGTTTATGTGTGAAGGGTGTTGGGTTCGAAGTTATCAGGCTATGCTCGATTTTGATCGACATTATAATAGGGTTGTTTGTTGATTCATGGTCAACATTGGAACGATTTGCGACTTGAAGGGGGCAGTCTCGATCGTCAGAGCCCGGCGCCGCCTCCATGCATGTGCACGGCGAGCATTTGGGTCTTATTGTCTCTAGGTTTGCCTGAGAGGAGATGCTCGTGTTTTACTCGAAGTTGTTCATGGTTTGGCTCGTGTTAATTTGCTTGTGACTCGAAGCATTGAAGGGGGTTGGGAACTAAGATGGTTCCAGGATTTAAACTGTCACAGTTTTTAGTGTGCAGGGTTTTGAGCTCGGGGAAGTCTCGGGTTATTTGCTCTGTTTGCTTGAAGTAGGAGGCAGTTGACCCGAAGCAACTTTGCTTTGGTCTCAGGTGTGTTGAATTGCTACAGGCTGTATAAACTACCTGAAATTCTGAATTTAAACCAAATTTAAAGAAAAATTAATTGTAAGTAGTTGTAATCATGATGTATTTGAATTTAAGTTGTCAACGAAGATTTAACAAAGTCTAAATCTAATTAGAAGTATGAATTCAAATTTATATTTTGAATCTGAAATGAAGTTTTAAACATTTAAATGAGTTTCAGGTTTAAAACTTGATAATTTCCAGAAATTAAAATTTGACCTGAAACAAAAGTGTTGCTGCAGTTAAATTCGATTTTTGTTAAAGGTTTTGATTCAAATGGATATTTGAATTTTAAAGTTTAAAATGGATTTGGATTTTAAAAAAAATCGAGTTTCTAATTCTAGTTGTTAAAAGAAAGTTAAATCGAAGTTCTAAATCAAGATAAATTGAGGAATTCAAGTTTACTTAGAATTCAAATCTGAAAGCTTAAATCAGTTTAAATATGAATGTTTAAAAATAAGTTCAAATAAAATAGTTTTGAAAAGTCAATTGTTTAACAAAAATTAACTTGATTTTGAGAATTCTTTGATTAAAGAGTTTTGAATGGTAAGTAAATAAGTTGTTTAACTTGAGATTTGCAAGTTAAATATTAATGTATTTTGGAAATTTAAATTCGAATAAAGATTCAAGTAGTTTAATTTAAAAGTCTTTCTTATATAAGTTCATATGTAAATAATAAATGTTATTTACATTTATTTAAAAGATTTTAAATTGAATTTAAATTATAATCATTTTGACTCTTCAATTCAAATGATATTTGAATTTAAATTTAAAATGTAATGTTAATGAAGTCATTAATAAAGAAATAAATTATCTTAAGAATAATAGGGTAATTAAGGAATGACTTATGTATTTAAGTTAATAATTTAAATTGATTTATAACTAAAGATCAATTAAGAAGTAAATTAAGAAATGTTATTAGTTAATGTTGATAATTAACTAAGGACTATTAATTAATTCATATATAGGATTAGTTTTGGATAATTAATTAGATTAATTGGATAATCTATTGTAAATTGTTAAATGTAATTACTCAATAAAGGTAATCAAGAGATTAATTACTTATGGTAATTAATTTTGATAAGATGATTAATTTAAGTTAATTTATTTATTTTAATTAATTTAAGGATATCAATTGATAAATTGATAAGTGTAAATGACTTAGTGTATTCAATGGAGCATAATTACTTAAGGAAGAAATTAATGATAATTACTGAATGTAATTAGTGAAAGATGATGTGTCAATAAAGTAATTTGGATAATTACTTTTGGAATTAATCAAGGGATTAATTAATGGAGATAATTAATTATGGAATAATTAATTTATTAATATGTAATTAAAGGTAGTTAATTACTGGTTGATATTAATCAAGGATGATTAATAGTTGTGTTTAATAAAGGATTAATTGCTTAATGTAATCGATTTAAATAAAATAATTTAATTTAAATCTAAATTAGAGATCACTAATTAATAATTAAAGAGGCAATTAAGAGTTGGTTAATTAAGAATAATTAATAATGTGGTGATTAATAAATATAATTAATTAACAATAAATATGATTATTTATATTTAAATAAATTAAAAGGGTTATTAAATGCTAATTACTATGGATGATGTAGGATAATTAATTTGTGAAATTAATTAAAGACTAATTACTTCTTGTAATTAGAAATGATTAATCAAAGGTGTTAAATCAAGTTGCATTTCTAGAGAGTAATCAATTTATTTAATTTATAATTGATTAATGGTTGTATAAGCAGGATTTATAGATGAAGTAATTAATTTAATTTACTTTAAATTAATTAGAGATAGTAGTAGTTAATTTAATTCATTTTAAATTAATTACAAATGGTACGATTATAAATCATTGCTTATGGATGAACGATATTGATATTTCATTTGATGATTGTGAACTCAGATATGAGATGAATAATATCTATGTGACTTGGATGTTTGTTTAAGTATGATAGTATATTATTATCTGATTGGGTTGATAATTTTGATTATCTGTTTATGATGATGATATGATTATCTACTGTGATATTATGAACTATCTATTGATGATTTTGAATTAAACTGTTAAGACTAAATAGACAACTTGGCCCTAAAAGACACGTTTTGGATTTCGATGAGACCGGGATCGGTTTTCCTTATTTGGAACATCTGAAAACCACATCGATTCCAAATTAACGATAGGTCGTGAATCTGAAGTGAAGATGAAGATTCAGAGTGCAAGGTTTGTCGTCGTTAACTTTGAGGGTGATTCCAAAATGAGTGTAACGAGATAATGCCTTCAGTTTCGTTCGAACCCGGAACGAACTTGTATGGATTGAATGCTTTCAACACATCGTCAGGTGGGCGATGAGCATTCTAAGAAATGTATTCTCTAAAGGTAATCGCAGCCTCAAGCCTCATCAACCGGGAATGGCTAAAACTGGGGAGGTGCAGCAAGGTTAGGTGGGTCATGCCCAAGCAGGACAAGATTTTCCCCTGTCTAGATGTCCCTTTTATTCGGCTGTGTGGGCGGTTGGATGTACACCAACTGCGGGGTTATCTTGTTCGGGACTGTTCAGTAAGGAATGGTTCCGGCCTTGTGTTGCAGCGGGTCGGGAGTGATCCTCGGTACGTTGATCTAGGCCACGTACTGTGACGGACGGTACCCCAGTAGCCCTGCCATTGTATGGAATCCAAAATCCAATAAGTGCCAACGGTTTTGATTGTATTACCCACTTTTGTGGCTAGTAGCTGGAATTTAATAGATGTAACAATTTCGGTTATTTTCTATTTACTTGAAAACCCTAGACCTATTATAATATAACAGAATTTCCTATCAAATGTTTTGGTTAGCGTAAGGTAAAAACTTACCCATGTTTATGTGTGGGAAGTCTTACGTGATACCATTTATTTTCAAAAGATTTTCAAAGTTAAACAACTTTAACCTGTTACTCATACCAGACCCATGTCTGACCCGGAGTTTATTTTTGTTTTTTATAAACTCTCGGGTACCCAAATTTTTACGGGTAGCCAAGGGATTCAGGTTAGCTTTGACGAAATCTGGAGGAGCAATGGAGCAGGTGTGCTTCAGCGTTGTAGATATATATACAGTTCCGCTGTGTTGGTATCTCTGAGTCTTATTATTTGAGCTGTATTGTATTGAGTTGTACAACTAGACAGGTGTTCATAACTGTCTTGTATGTGATGTATTATCTATATAACTCTGATTGATGTTGTATATTATGTAAATACTTATGTGATTATTATAATTTATTCGTTCCGCTGTGAGATTCTGATGTTGTTGTTCTTTCTTCTCTATCTTTTCTATTTTCTCATCACTTTCTTTCTTTAAGAATGATACGTCTTCCTGGGCGTAGGAAGTCGGGTCATTACAATGGTATCAGAGCGCTAGGTTGAGTGAATACCTAGGCTCTTGAGTGTTTTCTTTCCTGAGAGAGCGTATTTGTAATTTTGGTATATATATTTATATATTTGTTTCTACCTATTTGTTGGGTTACCTGTTCAGGTTTTCCAATGTGTTATAAAGGTAGATAGATAGTGGTGTGTGTAACACAACTACCAATGGTTGGAGTTTGAATGATGGAGGTTGGAAGTGTACTTGTTGAGACTGTAGGCCTAATACTGTCTCGAGTAAGTTTTGGACGGTGTAAGGATTTCATTGATCTCTGAAGGAAACCTGTCAAGGTTCGGAGTTCATCTTTGAAGTGTAAGAGTTTGGTTGAGCTAGAGTTTGGATCTGTCGGGTGGACAGAAGTAAGTCAAGATATTTTGATACATCAAGGTGTAGTAGCTGTGTGATGAGACACAGTGACTATGGATGTCTCCGATGATGTTTCTTTGGAACAAGTAAGGAAGAGTGACTGCTTCGGTGTTGTGGCTGTGCTCAGCTGGGTGTTTTGTTTGCTTTGAGGTCCGAGTTTCTCGAAGAGCTTTGGATAGGAAATCTTAGCATCTGTGGTAGCAATACAGCTTGGGATGTTTTCGGTGTTGGCAAGAGACCTTCTGGCTTAGCAGGTTTTCTGGAATGGAATTCAGAAGTAATTATGTAGACCCGTTTCTTCGATGGATTGGCCACATAAGTGTAAGCTGTTCTGATTTGTAAAAAGAGAGCGGTATCTTTGGAATTTGGCTGTAACAATCACAAAAGTGACTTGCGATGGTTTGGGTGTTCTTTTGGGGTTTCAGAGATTTTTCTAGAGGTCTTCAGGAAGTTAGAATTTTGTCCGTATCCGAAGATTGAGTTTGGTATCAACTGGATTTTAAAAGTGGTACCGATGGATCGGCTTAGTAATAGGATGGTTTTTGAGTTTGGTGAAGCAGCTCAGATTTTGGAGGAACTTCTGAGTTTTATTTTTGGAACTTGTTGACCAGTCTGTGCTTGAATTCCTAATCAGGATTTTCATCTGATCAATCAAAGTGGCGCAGTGGAAGCATGGTGGCAGCTATTTTAGTTTGGAAGCAATTGGATGTTGCAGTATTTGGATTAGAGAGTTCTACATGAAATTTTTCAGGATCTGAGACCAGGTTGGAGTGTATTTGTTTTATCTCTCCGGACGAGAGATGTGAGTTCTGTTTTCTGATTTTGGAATAGAGTTGTATTTTGAGTTTTGGTTGATCTTTGAAAGATCAATTTGTTGGATTGTCTTTGGTTCAGTTTGTTTATAAGGGCATTAGCAAGGGTTGTGCTGACCAGGAAAGGTGAAGGAAGCCCAGGATCGTCCGAAGAATTTTGTGGATAAGAGACGAAGGAATTTGGAGTCCGTAATCGGAGATTTGATTTTGGATATGTGTTTGGCTTCAGAATTGGATTGTCAGTTTGGATAACTGGAATTCGGAGTGTTTCACGTATCTCTGAGGGAGTACGTGTAAGATCTATTTTTGATTTTAGAGTCAGCAGTTCAGGGAATTTCGGTTGTTGGGTCAGACTTGAGTTTGGTCTGATATTTTGATTTGTTTTGTAGATCTAGATGAGTGGGAACTCTGTAGTTTAGTAGTAGTATTTATTGTTTGGATTCTGTAGAGCGAGTAACCCGGTATTTATACTTGGGGAAACTCGAGAAAATTCTATTTAGAATTTTGTATGGATAGCTAGATTTGTTTGTTTGGATGAATTGGTTACTATGATTGTAAGTTTATGGTTGATATATGCTTGTGTTTCAAATTTAAATTTTTAATCGGATTATTAAATTACCTTTGTTTTAAATTTCGGGGACGAAATTCTTTTAAGGGGGGAAGAATGTGATATCCCAGAAATTTGGGACAATATCAATTTTATAATCTACATTAAAAATTAAATTGATTTGATAATATTTGTTAATAATATATGAATTGATTTAATAATCTTTTTTTAAATAAATATTTAACTGATAATTCATCTTTTAAAAGTTAATCAAATTGTCTTCTATCTATAATGTATATATATATATATATGTATATATTGTAAATGGATAATCTTTGTTTTAAATTTAATAAATAGACATGTTTCTAATTCTAATATTTATGATAATTTAGAAATTTGATATTTAAGCTATTTAATAAATGATCATATGATTTTAAATTACTCAAGATTTAAGTTTAGTTTGTTTAAAATAATTTTAGCTTACATTTAAATTTAGCTTGATAAAAAAATAAGTAGTTTATTAATAAAGAGATAAATTCTTTTATAAATCATTTTGACTTAATAATGAGCTCTATTAATAATGTAAATCTTTACAAATGAATTTTTAATAAAATAGTTATTTCAACTTTAATTATATATATGTGTGATTGAGTGAAAGTTATGATTTGGAAATTAAAAATAAAGGTTTCAAAATGTTCAAATTAAAATAAGCATTTATTAATATTAATATAAGCATAAAATAAAATAATAATTGGTAATCAAATATTTGTTAGTCTATGTTTAAAAATAAAAGACAAATAAAAGTAAATACACATGTTAGAAAATAGAACTAAATACTTAGACAAAATTCATAGTAAAGACTTAAACAACTATACTTACATATTTCGGCATAAGTAAAAACATTACCCAGGCAAGAGGAAAAAATATATAATAAAACAAATATGTATAAACTAGTAGCTTGTAAATAAAGTATGCAGGCAAGTAATCATGACTGTAAATTAGATATGCAAGCTAAAGAGTAAACAAAATTTACATATAAGATAGTGTGTAGAGCAAGCTAATACAAGCAAAGTAAATAAAATTTCATTCTACAGTTTAGAACAGAAAGTGCAAAGCTAATAGTAAAAAGAAACAAGTAGAAATTAAGATGCAGGCAAGAATAGTAAAAAGAAACAAGTATGTAAAACATGATAAAATATCTATGCATGAAGTATAAAAATAAAACAGGCAAGAATCTTATATAAGAAGTTACATATGCTACAAAGTAGAAATATCCGTAGAGACAAAAAAACGAAGTAAGTGAAACATAAAGTACTATTTCATTAAATGCTTCCATTTCTCAGCATACAAACAAAGTCTTTTCGAATTGCATGAGGATCATTTCAGCCTCCATAAGAAAGATTTTTGCCTAATAAAAACAAAATCAATCTGATCAAAGAAATGCTATACCCAGTTATTACCTCCCTGGAAACTTCTTTATATATGTCATATTATATTTGTTCGTTCATAAAACATATCAATCCTGAAACAAGAAAAATGGCAAACATTTTCATCTATACAAACTTAAGTAATATTTGCAAATCCAACAAAGACAAGAAGATTTAGGAAATGAAGGCAATTACTTTCCAGTTTTGAAGATTCACTTGTTTCAGACATAAAGAAGTGATCTGTTTATTTTCAAAACTAGGTGAGTAACACTTTTCTTTAAAAACTCTTTAAGTTTAAAAAAAAATCTGATGCACGAAAACTCTGGAATCATTGTGTTGGATGCATGAGTGTATTAGTGTTTTCTCTGTATGCATATGTATATTTGTTTCATCTGGGTACTCTCTGTTTTTATCTTCCAATATTCCAGTTTTGTTTAAAAAAAAAAAACTCAAATCTTTGATCTTGTCTCAGTTTAAATCTAATATATAAATCAAACTAGGTTGCTTAACTATAAACTCTAGTTTTAAACATGGAACTTAAGTTAAATAAGATATTTTTGACTCTGGAAACCAAATTTACTGCTTCAAAACTAAAATAGGTGTAAATTTAGGTTACACAATGTATTGATTCAGGACTAGGATTTGAAACTTTATACCTGATCATGAATTTTAGAAGCAATACCACAATTTCTAGTGTGGGATTCTTGATGCAGTTCTGGTTTGAAGAGAAATGGGTTGTTGTCGATTCGTGGGTGATCAAATGGACCGGAGTGCTCGGGGTTCTATGTGGTGAGGGATGAGTGACTGGAGAAGCTAGGAAAATTGGGTGGTGGTTGATCAGAAGCAGGTGGAGGCAGCGGTCACGTGATTTTATTTCTAAACCTAATTTTACTATGGATCACACATTTGAACACCACGACTACGCCGTAGCGTCGAGTGTGGCCGGGTTCGGAGGGGTGGTGCCTGGGTCATAGGTGAGCGTGTAGGTGAAGGGGCGGTGACGCTGGAGGTCGGAGTTGCCATGCCGAGGTTTATGTGTGAAGGGTGTTGGGTTCAAATTTATCAGGCTATGCTCGATTTTGATCGACATTATAATAGGGTTGTTTGTTGATTCGTGGTAAACGTTGGAACGATTTGCAACTTGAAGGGGGTAGTCTCGATCGTCAGAGCCCGGCGCCGCCTCCGTGCATGTGCACGGAGAGCATTTGGGTCTTATTGTCTCCGGGTTTGCCTGAGAGGAGATGCTCGAGTTTTACTCGAAGTTGTTCATGGTTTGGCTCGTGTTAATTTGCTTGTGACTCGAAGCATTGAAGGGGGTTGGGAACTAAGATGGTTCCAGGATTTAAACTGTCACAGTTTTTAGTGTGCAGGGTTTTGAGCTCGGGGAAGTCTCGGGTTATTTGCTCTGTTTACTCGAAGTAGGGAGGTAGTTGACCCGAAGCAACTTTGCTTTGGTCTCAGGTGTGTTGAATTGCTACAGGCTGTATAAACTACCTGAAATTCTAAATTTAAACCAAATTTAAAGAAAAATTAATTGTAAGTAGTTGTATTCATGATGTATTTGAATTTAAGTTGTCAACTAAGATTTAACAAAGTCTAAATCTAATTAGAAGTATGAATTCAAATTTATATTTTGAATCTGAAATGAAGTTTTAAACATTTAAATGAGTTTCAGGTTTAAAACTTGATAATTTCCAGAAATTAAAATTTGACCTGAAACAAAAGTGTTGCTGCAGTTAAATTCGATTTTTGTTAAAGGTTTTGATTCAAATGGATATTTGAATTTTAAAGTTTAAAATGGATTTGGATTTAAAAAAATCGATTTTCTAATTCTAGTTGTTAAAAGAAAGTTAAATCGAAGTTTTAAATCAAGATAAATTGAGGAATTCAAGTTTACTTAGAATTCAAATCTGAAAGCTTAAATCAGTTTAAATATGAATGTTTAAAAATAAGTTCAAATAAAATAGTTATGAAAAATAAATTGTTTCAATAAAAATTAACTTGATTTTGAGAATTCTTTGATTAAAGAGTTTTGAATGGTAAGTAAATAAGTTGTATAACTTGAGATTTGCAAGTTAAATATTAATGTATTTTGGAAATTTAAATTTGAATAAAGATTCAAGTAGTTTAATTTAAAAGACTTTCTTATATAAGTTAATACGTAAATAATAAATGTTATTTACATTTATTTAAAAGATTTTAAATTGAATTTAAATTATAATCATTTTGACTCTTCAATTCAAATGATATTTGAATTTAAATTTAAAATGTAATGTTAATGAAGTCATTAATAAAGAAATAAATTATCTTAAGAATAATAGGGTAATTAAGGAATGACTTATGTATTTAAGTTAATAATTTAAATTGATTTATAACTAAAGATCAATTAAGAATTAAATTAAGAAATGTTATTAGTTAATGTTGATCATTAACTAAGGATTATTAATTAATTCATTTATAGGATTAATTTTGGATAATTAATTAGATTAATTGGATAATCTATTGTAAATTGTTAAATGTAATTACTCAATAAAGGTAATCAAGAGATTAATTACTTATGGTAATTAATTTTGATAAGATGATTAATTTAAGTTAATTAATTTATTTTAATTAATTTAAGGATATCAATTGATAAATTGATAAGTGTAAATGACTTAGTGTATTCAATGGAGCATAATTACTTAAGGAAGAAATTAATGATAATTACTGAATGTAATTAGTGAAAGATGATGTGTCAATAAAGTAATTTGGATAATTACTTTTGGAATTAATCAAGGGATTAATTAATGGAGATAATTAATTATGGAATAATTAATTTATTAATATGTAATTAAAGGTAGTTAATTACTGGTTGATATTAATCAAGGATGATTAATAATTGTGTTTAATTAAGGATTAATTGCTTAATGTAATTGATTTAAATAAAGTAATTTAATTTAAATCTAAATTAGAGATCATTAATTAATAATTAAAGAGGCAATTAAGAATTGGTTAATTAAGAATAATTAATAATGTGGCGATTAATAAATATTATTAATTAACAATAAATATGATTATTTATATTTAAATCAGTTAAAAGGGTAATTAAATGCTGATTACTATGGATGATGTAGGATAATTAATTTGTGAAATTAATTAAAGACTAATTACTTCTTGTAATTAGAAATGATTAATCAAAGGTGTTAAATCAAGATGCATTTCTAAGAGTAATCAATTTATTTAATTTATAATTGATTAATGGCTGTATAAGTAGGATTTATAGATGAAGTAATTAATTTAATTTACTTTAAATTAATTAGAGATAGAAGTAGTTAATTTAATTCATTTTAAATTAATTACAAATGGTATGATTATAAATCATTGCTTATGGATGAATGATATTGATATTTCATTTGATGATTGTGAACTCAGATATGAGATGAATAATATCTATGTGACTTGGATGTTTGTTTATGTATGATAGTATATTATTATCTGATTGGGTTGATAATTTTGATTATCTGTTTATGATGATGATGATATGATTATCTACTGTGATATTATGAACTATCTATTGATGATTTTGAATTAAACTGTTAAGACCAAATAGACAACTTGGCCCTAAAAGACACGTTTTGGATTTCGATGAGACCGGGATCGGTTTTCCTTATTTGGAACATCCGAAAACTACATCGATTCCAAATTAACGATAGGTCGTGAATCTGAAGTGAAGATGAAGATTCAGAGTGCAAGGGTTGTCGTCGTTAACTTTGAGGGTGATTCCAAAATGAGTGTAACGGGATAATGCCTTCGGTTTCGTTCGAACCCGGAACGAACTTGTATGGATTGAATGCTTTCAACACATCGTCAGGTGGGCAATGAGCATTCTAAGAAATGTATTCTCTAAAGGTAATCGCAGCCTCAAGCCTCATCAATCGGGAATGGCTAAAACAGGGGAGGTGTAGCAAGGTTAGGTGGGTCATGCCCAAGCAGGACAAGATTTTCCCCTGTCTAGATTTCCCTTCTATTCGGCTGTGTGGGCGGTTGGATGTACCCCAACTGCGGAGTTATCTTGTTCGAGACTGTTCAGTAAGGAATGGTTCCGGCCTTGTGTTGCAGGGGGTCGAGAGTGATCCTCGGTACGTTGATCTAGGCCACGTACTGTGACGGGCGGTACCCCAGTATCCCTGCCATTGTATGGAATCCAAAATCCAATAAGTGCCAACGGTTTTGATCGTATTACCCACTTTTGTGGCTAGTAGCTGGAATTTAATAGATGTAACAATTTCGGCTAATTTCTATTTACTTGAAAACCCTAGACCTATTATAATATCACAGAATTTCCTATCAAATGTTTTGGTTAGCGTAAGGTAAAAACTTACCCATGTTTATGTGTGGAAAGTCTTACGTGATACCATTTATTTTCAAAAGATTTTCAAAGTTAAACAACTTTAACCTGTTACTCATACCAGACCCATGTCTGACCCAGAGTTTATTTTTGTTTTTCATAAACTCTCGGGTACCCAAATTTTTACGGGTAGCCAAGGGATTCAGATTAGCTTTGACGAAATCTGGAGGAGCAATGGAGCAGGTGTGCTTCAGCGTTGTAGATATATATACAGTTCCGCTGTGTTGGTATCTCTGAGTCTTATTGTTTGAGCTGTATTGTATTGAGTTGTACAACTAGACATGTGTTTATAACTGTCTAGTATGTGATGTATTATCTGTATAACTCTGATTGATGTTGTATATTATGTAAATACTTATGTGATTATTATAATTTATTCTTTACGCTGTGAGATTCTGATGTTGTTGTTCTTTCTTCTCTATCTTTTTTATTTTCTCATCCCTTTCTTTCTTTAAGAACGATACGTCTTCCTGGGCGTAGGAAGTCGGGTCGTTACAGTGGTATCAGAGCGCTAGGTTGAGTGAATACCTAGGCTCTTGTGTGTTTTCTTTCCTGAGGGAGCGTATTTGTAATTTTGGTATATATATATATTTATATATTTGTTTCTACCTATTTGTTGGGTTACCTGTTCAGGTTTTCCAATGTGTTATAAAGGTAGATAGGTAGTGATGTGTGTAACACAACTACCAATGGTTGGAGTTTGAATGATGGAGGTTGGAAGTGTACTTGTTGATACTGTAGGCCTAATACTGTCTCGAGTAAGTTTTGGACGGTGTAAGGATTTCATTGATCTCTGAAGGAAACCTGTCAAGGTTCGGAGTTCATCTTTGAAGTGTAAGAGTTTGGTTGAGCTAGAGTTTGGATCTGTCGGGTGGACAGAAATAAGTCAAGATATTTTGATACATCAAGGTGTAGTAGCTGTGTGATGAGACACAGTGACTATGGTGTCTCCGATGATGTTTCTTTGGAATAAGTAAGGAAGAGTGACTGCTTCGGTGTTGTGGTTGTGCTCAGCTGGGTGTTTTGTTTGCTTTAAGGTCCGAGTTTCTCGAAGAGCTTTGGGTAGGAAATCTTAGCATCTGTGGCAGCAATACAGCTTGGGATGTTTTCGGTGTTGGCAAGAGATCTTCTGGCTTAGCAGGTTTTCTGGAATGGAATTCAGAAGTAATTACCCGTTTCTTCGATGGATTGGCCACATAAGTGTAAGCTGTTCTGATTCGTAAAAAGAGAGCGGTATCTTTGGAATTTGGCTGTAACGATCGCAAAAGTGACTTGCGATGGTTTGGGTGTTCTTTTGGGGTTTCAGAGATTTTTCTAGAGGTCTTCAGGAAGTTGGAATTTTGTCTGTATCCGAAGATTGAGTTTGGTATCAACTGGATTTCAAAAGTGGTACCGATGGATCGGCTTAGTAATAGGATGGTTTTTGAGTTTGGTAAAGCAGCTCAGATTTTGGAGGAACTTCTGAGTTTTATTTTTGGAATGTGTTGACCAGTTTGTTCTTGAGTTCCTAATCAGCATTTTCACCTGATCAATCAAAGTGGCGCAGTGGAAGCATGGTGGCAGCTGTTTTAGTTTGGAAGCAATTGGATGTTGCAGTATTTGGATTAGAGAGTTCTACAGGAAATTTTTCAGGATTTGAGACCAGGTTGGAGTGCATTTGTTTTATCTCTCCGGACGAGAGATGTGAGTTCTGTTTTCTGATTTTGGAATAGAGTTGTATTTTGAGTTTTGGTTGATCTTGGAAAGATCAATTTGTTGGATTGTCTTTGGTTCAGTTTGTTTATAAGGGCATCAGCAAGGGTTGAGCTGATCAGGAAAGATGAAGGAAGCCCAGGATCGTCCGAAGAATTTTGTGGATAAGAGATGAAGGAATTTGGAGTCCGTAATCGGAGATTTGATTTTGGATAAGTGTTTGGCTTCAGAATTGGATTGTCAGTTTGGATAACTGGAATTCAGAGTGTTTCACGTATCTCTGAGGGAGTACGTGTAAGATCTATTTTTGATTTTAGAGTCAGCAGTTCAGGGAATTTCGGTTGTTGGGTCAGACTTGAGTTTGGTCTGATATTTTGATTTGTTTTGTAGATCTAGATGAGTGGGAACTCTGTAGTTTAGTAGTAGTATTTATTGTTTGGATTCTGTTGAGCGAGTAACCCGGTATTTATACTTAGGGAAACTCGAGAAAATTCTATTTAGAATTTTGTCTGGATAGCTAGATTTGTTTGTTTGGATGAATTGGTTACTATGATTGTTAGTTTATGGTTGATATATGCTTGTGTTTCAAATTTAAATTTTTAATCGGATTATTAAATTACCTTTGTTTTAAATTTCGGGGACGAAATTCTTTTAAGGGGGGAAGAATGTGATATCCCGAAAATTTGGAACAATATCAATTTAATAATCTACATTAAAAATTAAATTGATTTGATAATATTTGTTAATAATATATGAATTGATTTAATAATCTTCTTTTAAATAAATATTTAACTGATAATTCATCTTTTAAAAGTTAATCAAATTGCCTTCTATTTATAATGTATATATATCTGTATATATTGTAAATGGATAATCTTTGTTTTAAATTTAATAAATAGACATGTTTCTAATTCTAATATTTTTGATAATTTAGAAATTTGATATTTAAGCTATTTAATAAATGATCATATGATTTTAAATTACTTAAGATTTAAGTTTAGTTTGTTTAAAATAATTTTAGTTTACATTTAAATTTAGCTTGATAAAAAAATAAGTAGTTTATTAATAAAGAGATAAATTCTTTTATAAATCAATTGACTTAATAATGAGCTCTATTAATAATGTAAATCTTTCAAATGAATTTTTAATAAAATAGTTATTTCAACTTTAATTATATATATGTGTGATTGAGTGAAAGTTATGATTTGGAAATTAAAAATAAAGGTTTCAAAATGTTCAAATTAAAATAAGCATTTATTAATATTAATATAAGCATAAAATAAAATAATAATTGGTAATCAAATATTTGTTAGTCTATGTTTAAAAATAAAAGACAAATAAAAGTAAACACACATGTTAGAAAATATTACTAAATACTTAGACTAAATTCATAGTAAAGACTAAAACAACTATACATACATATTTGGGCATAAGTAAAAACATTACCCAGGCAAGAGAAAAAAATATATAATAAAACAAATATCTATAAACTAGTAGCTTGTAAATAAAGTATGCAGGCAAGTAGTCATGACTGTAAATTAGATATGCAAGCTAAAGAGTAAACAAAATTTACATATAAGATAGTGTGTAAAGCAAGCTAATACAAGCAAAGTAAATAAAATTTCATTTTACAGGTTAGAACAGAAAGTGCAAAGCTAATAGTAAAAAGAAACAAGTAGAAATTAAGATGCAGGCAAGAATAGTAAAAAGAAACAAGTATGCAAAACATGATAAAATATCTATGCATGAAGTTTAAAAATAAAACAGGAAAGAATCTTATATAAGAAGTTACATATGCTACAAAGTAAAAGTATCTGTAGAGAGAAAAAAATGAAGTAAGTGAAACTTAAAGTACTATTTCATTAAATGCTTCCGTTTCTCAGCATACAAACAAAGCCTTTTCGAATTGCATGAGGATTATTTCAGCCTCCATAAGAAAGATTTTTGCCTAATAGAAACAAAATCAATCTGATCAAAGAAATGCTATACCCAGTTATTACCTCCCTGGAAACTTCTTTATATATGTCATATTATATTTGTTCGTTCATAAAACATATCAATCCTGAAACAAGAAAAATGGCAAACATTTTCATCTATACAAACTTAAGTAATATTTGCAAATCCAACAAAGACAAGAAGATTTAGGAAATGAAGGCAATTACTTTCCAGTTTTGAAGATTCACTTGTTTCAGACATAAAGAAGTGATCTGTTTATTTTCAAAACTAGGTGAGTAACACTTTTCTTTAAAAGCTCTTTAAGTTTAAAAAAAATCCGATGCATGAAAACTCTGGAATCATTGTGTTGGATGCATGAGTGTATTAGTGTTTTCTCTGTATGCATATGTATATTTGTTTCATCTGGGTACTCTCTGTTTTTATCTTCCAATATTCCAGTTTTGTTTAAAAAAAAACTCAAATCTTTGATCTTGTCTCAGTTTAAATCTAATATATAAATCAAACTTGGTTGCTTAACTATAAACTCTAGTTTTAAACATGGAACTTAAGTTAAATAAGATATTTTTGACTCTGGAGACCAAGTTTACTGCTTAAAAACTAAAATAGGTGTAAATTTAGGTTACATAATGTATTGATTCAGGACTAGGATTTGAAACTTCATACCTGATCATGATTTTTAGAAGCAATACCACAATTTCTAGTGTGGGATTCTTGATGCAGTTCTAGTTTGAAGAGAAATGGGTTGTTGTCGATTCGTGGGTGATCAAATGGACCGGAGTGCTCGGGGTTCTGTGTGGTGAGGGACGAGTGACTGGAGAAGCTAGGAAAATTGGGTGGTGGTTGATCAGAAGCAGGTGGAGGCAGCGGTCACGTGATTTTATTTCTAAACCTAATTTTACTGTGGATCACAAATTTGAACGCCACGACTACGCCGTAGCGTCGAGTGTGGCCGGGTTCGGAGGGGTGGTGCCTGGGTCGTAGGTGAGCGTGTAGGTGAAGGGGCGGTGACGCTGGAGGTCGGAGTTGCCATGCCGAGGTTTATGTGTGAAGGGTGTTGGGTTCGAATTTATCAGGCTATGCTCGATTTTGATCGACATTATAATAGGGTTGTTTGTTGATTCGTGGTCAACGTTGGAACGATTTGCGACTTGAAGGGGGTAGTCTCGATCGTCAGAGCACGGCGCCGCCTCCGTGCATGTGCACGGCGAGCATTTGGGTCTTATTGTCTCTGGGTTTGCCTGAGAGGAGATGCTCGAGTTTTACTCGAAGTCGTTCATGGTTTGGCTCGTGTTAATTTGCTTGTGACTCGAAGCATTGAAGGGGGTTGGGAACTAAGATGGTTCCAGGATTTAAACTGTCACAGTTTTTAGTGTGCAGGGTTTTGACCTCGGGGAAGTCTCGGGTTATTTGCTTTGTTTACTCGAAGTAGGGAGGCAGTTGACCCGAAGCAACTTTGCTTTGGTCTCAGGTGTGTTGAATTGCTACAGGCTGTATAAACTACCTGAAATTCTAAATTTAAACCAAATTTAAAGAAAAATTAATTGTAAGTAGTTGTAATCATGATGTATTTGAATTTAAGTTGTCAACTAAGATTTAACAAAGTCTAAATCTAATTAGAAGTATGAATTCAAATTTATATTTTGAATCTAAAATGAAGTTTTAAACATTTAAATGAGTTTCAGGTTTAAAACTTGATAATTTCCAGAAATTAAAATTTGACCTGAAACAAAAGTGTTGCTGCAGTTAATGTCATTCGTTCATAAGCAATGATTTATAATCATACCATTGGTAATTAATTTAAAATGAATTAAATTAACTACTTCTATCTCTAATTAATTTAAAGTAAATTAAATTAATTACTTCACCTATAAATCCTGCTTATACAACCATTAATTAATTATAAATCAAATTAATTAATTAATTAATCTCTAGTATTCATTTTGATTAGATACCTTTGATTAATCATTTTCTGATTACAATAAGTAATTAGTCTTTATTTAATACCACAAACTTAATTATCCTAATCATTTATAGTAACTAACATTTAATTACTTCATTTACCTAATTACATTTATTCTTAATTAATTACATAAATTAATCACCCCATTATTGATTATTCCTTAATTAACCAATTCTTAATTATATCATTAATTTTTAGTTAATGATCTTTAATTTAGATTTAAATTAAACTACTTTATTTAAATTAAATTACATTAAGAAATTAATCTTTAATTAAACCCAATTATTAATCATCCTTGATTAATATCAACCAGTAATTAACTATCCTTAATTACATATTAATAAATTAATTATTTTATAATTAATTATCTCCATTAATTAATCCCTTGATTAATTACAAAAGTAATTATCCAAATTACTTCATTAACACATCATCTTTTACTAATTACATTTAGTAATTAACATTAATTACTTTCCTTAAGTAATTATGCTCCATTAATTACACTAAGTAATTACACTTATCAATATATCAAATGATATACTTAAATTAATTAAACTAAATTAATTAACTTAATCATTTTATCAAAATTAAATACAATAAGTAACTAATCTCTTAATTACTTTTATCAAGTAATTACATTTACAATTTACAATAGATTTTCTAATTAATCTAATTAATTATTAGAATTAATTAATTAAGTAATGATCCTTAGTTAATTATCTTCATTAACTAATAACATTTCTTAAATTACCTTCTTAATTAATTTCTAATTATAAATTGATCTAAATTGTTAATACATAAGTCATTTCTTAATTAACTTATTCATTAAATCATTTAAATATCTTAGTTATTCCTAAGATAATTCATTTCTTTATTAATGACTTAATTAATATTAAAGTGTATTAGAACATTTCATTTTTAAATTTAATTTCAAATCCCATTTTGAATTTAAGACTCAAAATGGTTATTTATTTAAACATCAACCAAATTTAAACATAATTTGAAATCTTTTAAATAAATATAAATAGCATTTATTTCTTACATACGAAACTTATATAAGGAAGCCTTTAAATTAAACTACTTAACTTTTAGTTAAAAATTTAGCTTTTAAATTACATTGTATTTTGACTTACAAATTCAAGTTAAACAATTTATTTAACTTTTAAAATTCTGATTTAAACTTTCTTTTAATAACTTGAATTAAAAACTTGATTTTTCAAATCCAAATCCATTTTAAAACCTTAAGATTCCAAAGTTCTTTTGAATCTATACTTTAACTTTGAATTTAAACCTCTGTTTGAATTTCAGTTTTCAAATTTTAAATTGAAATTTAAAACCTGAAAATGGTCAGGTTTGTAAACCTGAAATCCACATTTAAATAATTTAAAACCTTTATCTCGTTTCAGTTTTGAATTCAAAAATTAAATTCGAATTCATACTTCAAATTAGATTTACATTTTGTTTAAACTTAGTTGACAAACTTAAATTCATTTGAATTTAACATCATGATTACAACTAGCTTACAATTTAATTTGCTTTAAATTTGGTTTAAACTTAACTTCAGGCAGTTATATACTACCTGTAGCAAAACTATTCAACCCGAGACCAGAGCAAGAATGCTTCGGGTCAAACCCTCCCCTGCTTCGAGTAAACAACTCGAATGACCCGAGACTTCCCCGAGTTAAAAACCCCTGCACACAAAGAAACACCACAACACTTCAATGGCACGGTGCATGTGCACCGTGGGCCCATCCACCTCCGGCCACCCACACTAACTCCACCACGTCGCCAACTACCACCAGGCACGACCACGACCACCTAAAACCATATCGGCGGCACGAATCAAAAACAAGTTTGAAACTCCACCTGAAACAAAAAAAAATCAGGTTCCTCCCGAAACCTGGAAAACTCCACCACAATTCAAACTCCGACCACCGGAGTACCACCACCCCCGGCTACAGCTTCGACCATGTCCAAGCTTCAACTTCCCAGAACCCCGTTGAACTCGACGCTTCAAGGCGTTCGAACCGACCCAAAAACACCACTCAACCCAAACTAGGTTTACCCACTGAAAACGAAAACCACTATCGCCACAGTGATAGAGAGTGCCTCCGACCATTTTTCATGGCCTCTCCTATCACCCATCTCCCTCCAGAACAAACCTCAACCACTTCGATCAACGGTACTTCCAGAGGCAACCCAAAATGCTCGAATTGATCAACCCAGTAAAGCATGTTCAAAGCTCAACTAAAAAATGTGATTATAGTTTTAGAAATCAAGGCTTTGTTTAAGGATTCGAGTTATATATCTGAATCAATGAACTAACATGTTTGAAATCTTACTGATTCTAAGATTGCTCTACTCTTATTTGTTTTACAGAGTAATCAGGTTTTATTTTATCTTAATTTCAAATATATTTTTTTCAACGTAAATCTATACTAACAACAACTTTTGTTTAAGCCTTAATTCCTAACTGGAATCAGATCAAATGGTAAAGACTTTTATCAAATCTTAGTTTTAAACAAACACAGTCAAGCAGGTACATAATAGTACTTATGTATATATATACACAGAAGAATCATCACAAACCAAGCATTCAAGGCATACTCATTTACAGGCAACTGATAGTTAACATTTATGTTTTAGAATATGAAGTTATTTACCTCAGAGTGAAGACAGAACAGTTTTACTTGCAACTGTTTGATTTTTGAAAAGCAGTGTGAATTTGAAGCTTTAGATTTTTAACAGGACATCATGCAGGGTATACAATATGCAATAATTTGATCACACAATACCCAGAGAAAAGAATATATACAAAATATTCACACAAATATATTGAGCATCCAAATATTAGCATGCAACAGATTTTAAAACTTAAGTAATTTTAAAAGTGTTACTCACCTGTATTTCAGAAATGAGCAGAGCATTTTATTTTGAAAGCTTTGAATTTTAAAAACTGAGAATGGTTTGCTTGATTTTCCTTTGATTCATCTTGCCTTTTGTTGTTGATGCTTCAGTTGTAAACAAAATAGAAATGCTACTTGTATATTTTTGGGTTTATTATGATTTGAATGATATATAAAGGAGTTTCAAGGGAAGGTGGCATCTGGGTAGCTAATGCAGGTGCAATAATTTTTTTTGTATCAGGCAAGATATTTTATTTTGGTGGCTTGAAATACAACTCTAGTTGACCATGTTTTGCTGCTAAGGTGAAAGCATTTATTGTTTAAGTACTTTATGTTCCTACATACCATGTTTTATATTTAGATATTTTACATTTCTTTGTTTATACTTTACTTTGTTTCTTTGTTCTTGCATAATACTTTTACAGGCTACACATATACACCTGGTTTGCTTTCATTTTTAAGTCTGAATACTTGTCTTCTTTTCTATTCTTGCCTGCATACTTTATTTACAAGCTACTTGCATTATTATTTTATTTTTTTCTTTGTTCTTGCATTCTAACTTCTTACATGCTAAAACATATGTCACTTGACTTTCATTCTTAAATTTACAGGCATATTTATTTGTCTGGTTTACTTTTATTATTTTACATAGATATTTATGTTACTTTTTCTTAGCTTTACATTACTTTCTTGCCTGTACCTTATTTTTACTTTGTTTATTTCTAGTTATTAGTTATAAATTTCAACTCATGTATTAAGTTCTATGCATACTTATGCTTATGTACATATATGAAGTTGTCATAGTTATTTTTATTGGTTATGTTAATATCATAGCTTCTTATGTATATGTATTTAGACTTATGTTTAATATGTATAAGATTTATTTTATTTTAAATATTCTTGAAAGACTTATTTTTAAATCTTTCAAATTATAGCTTCCTCCAAAATACACATACATGTATTTAAATAATTTTAAAATAACCATTCCTATTTGTATTGAAATCCATTTGTAAAAATATTACATTATTTAGATTGTTTCAAAATAACTCGTTATTAAATTAAAATAATTTATAAATGAAATTTTCACTACCTAAAGATATTACTTATTTTATTAACCACATTTAAAATCAAAACAACCTTTGCTAATTTTAAATTTAAGTTAAAATCATTTAAACAAATTTTAACCTTATCTTGAGCATATTTAAACCATATTTTTATCAAACTATACTAAAAAGAAAATAAACAATCTTTTTATTTAAATTTAAACCTAGGCTAGAATTTATTTTAAACAAATTAAATTTATCTTGAGTATTTTTAAAATCATATTATTATTTATTCAATATTAATTTCCAAATTATCAAAAATAATAGAATTAGAAAACATAGCTTTGTCTATTAAATTTAAAAACAAAACTTATCTATTTATAATATATACCAATATATACATATATACATTATAAATTGAAACAATTTAAATTAGCTTTTAAAAGATAAATTATCAGTTAAATATTTATTTAAAAGAAGATTATTAAATCAATTCAAATTATTATCAAATCAATTTAATTTTTAATGTAGATTATTAAATTGTTATTGCACCAAATTTCCGGGATGTCACAGTAATGTGGCATACGAAGTGCTTTTGATCATTTGTAGATCAAAGCATAGCTTTTGTAAAAAGTGTAGCTTTGTGGATGAGGCTTCGTCAGACCTCACATCCCGGTAATGGTCAAAACAGAAAAGATGCAGCAATGTTTTAGGAAGTAGCGTCTCTTAGGGTATGTGCATTTCCTTCTGGATTGAAGTGGTATCATGGTATGAAGCCCAGATACTTAACTTATGTGGATGTCGCAAATATATATGACTTTGTGATTGATGTTGGTTGAGGATCCTTGGATAAAGGTTGTTACAACCGGGGGATGGCATACTCGTGTCAGTAGTTACCTACTTTTGCAGAGGTAACCCGGCCTTGTGTTGGCAGAGATCCGGTTAGTTTCTCGGGGAGTCTCTCCAGAGATGTTTCCATATGGCAATGGGAAGTTCCTTAGCCTGACCACTTATTGTAAAATCCAAAGAAAAAATAAGAGCCTTGTACAGTTTTGTTGTATAACCTGCCATGGAATGTAGCGGTAACCTGCAATTGAACATGGTAGCTATAGTAGGCATACGATAATAGTCGTATGTTGGCTAAGATTTATATTATAATTTTGAAATGTTTTCCTACACTTTTCACTTATCGTAATAATATCAAAGAAATTTGCGTATCAAGTATGTTTGACTATCAGAAGGAGAAATCTCCTTCGATTCTGCGTTTGCATTGTGTGTGTGTGTACGGGAGATCTTATGGTAGTTTCATTTTCTAAAAGCATTGCGGATCTATTTTTTTAAAATATTTCTTTGTTTATTTTAAAAGATAAACCGCTTGAAGTTCTCACACCAGTCCCATGACTGACCTGGAGTTTATTGTTTACTTTCTAAACTCTGGGTGCCTATCAATTTCCACACGGGAAGTCTAAAGTCAGGTTATCAGGTCATTCTGGAATTCAGGAGATGCTGTGGAGATCAGGAGTAAGCTGGATGGCGAAGCGTATCACTTGTATACGATATTATCTTTTCCGCTGTGTATTCAGTTGTGAGGACAGGTTTATATAACTGTCCATTATTGGGTTGTGTTGTATATTGACTCTAATGATGTAATGTATAAAATGTACAGTTCTTTTGATGTAAAGATTATTCATTTATCTATTATATGTTATTCCACTGCAATTGTGAGATTTCGATATTGTGCTGCTGCTTCTTCTTTCTTCTTCTTCTATCTTTTTCTTCTTCTTAAACCCTAAGGGTTCAGTTTTCCAGCCTTCGATTTCTCGGCAGTTGATACAGTAGATGTATTAATGTCGACTTTCGAGAGTCGAAAACACTGTTCCTCACTATTTCCCCTCACCAATATCCTTAAAACTTTTATATAAAACCATATACAGTGCTCCTACATCCAAAATGGTTAAAACAACTCAAAATAATATGATGATCTGCAAACAAGTAAATTAATTCTGAATTACCCATCCCATTCATTATGACTATCTGTCTTATATATAGTTTCTAGGGTCGCTATTAGCCCACTAGTTTTCATGGGCTTACTAATAACCTGTTTAATGTAGATGGACTCCCTGCCTGATTTCGTAGTTTTCATGGGATCACTAAGAACCGATTGGCCCCTGCCAATATCTTTACTGTTTCATGGGTTCTCCCTGAAACTTTTGGTAACTCCAATATCTTTTCGCTCATCTTAGTTTTCGAAGGCTGGCTAGGAATCTGTAAGGACCCCGGTTTTGAGTTAAATATAATTAATTGGTAATTTAAATATAAAATTTGGATTTAATTGTGAATTTATTTGAATTTTTCAAATAGAATAAGATATGTACCTGTTTATTTATATAAATTATAATTTGAAAACTTGAAACTGAAATTTTCCAAATAAATAGAATATGTGTTTATTCTATATAGATTGTCAATTGAATTTTGGATTTGAAAATCCAAACAAAAATATGTTGGAAAATAAACTGGATTCGAAAACTCTATATTTTAAAATTGATAAAAAAAATTTCTTATTATAATATATATTTATAGGAATACATATTAAGGAAGTTATATTCTGAATTAAAGGATATTTAAAGGGTTAACTTCTAATATGTATATATATACATGTTATTTATTAATGTATAATTAATTTTAAAATCAATTTCTTTGAAGTATAAATATTTATAAAGGAGATACATTAATTTAAAAATAGAAACATATATATACATCTCTTTTGAAATCAATAAAATAAAAAGAAAAAAATAAAAACATAAATAAAGGTTTAAGACATAAAATGCATTAGTTAAATAATGGAAAAAGTAATTATTAGAATTAAAAATGGGATATATATATATATGTGTGTGTGTGTATATGTATAAAAGTTTAAAACACTTTTTTTTCATAAACATAATTAAAAAAATATAAACATATATTAATATAAAGCTTAATTGATCAAAAAAGAAATCTTAAATAAAAATTTGATTTATTAACTTTGTATTTTGAAAACTAATATATATTATATATATGTTCATTTATCGGTGAATGATTAGTTTTAAATCATTTTCTTAAGATGATATGTATATACATATAAATAAGAGAAAATGTATATAAATAAATATTTATTTAAAGGTATCATAGTTTTAACTTAAAAAAATAGGATTTGATAAAAATATTTAATCTTTAAAAAATCTAACATGAATAAATATAGTTGTATATTTATAAATTTAAAATGTAAAACATATGTAAATATAAAATTAAGCAATTTATAAAAAGAAAAGGTTTAAAACACAAATAATAAATTAATTTAAAATAAGGTTTTGACATAAAGTTACATATTTGTGACAATTGTAATTTATAAATTCATGCAATTACATTTGTAAGCTTAGATGAACCAGTGGCAAATGTATGCCTCCTTTTAAGTTTAAATTTAAATAACATGTATTAGGAAAAAAAGAAGAATTTTTCCATTCATTTCAGTCCAAAGTTTCAAACTCTTCACTTCTCATCCTTTCTATTTTCTAAACTGAAACAAAAAAAAAATCAAAACAAAAAAGAAAACAAATCAAATCTGTGAAAACATAAAAGTCTGAAGCAACCATCACAGGCAACTCATATTAATCAAAACCTGATCAAGTTTTTAAGCCTGGAAATCAAAACTTCAACCTGGAAAACAAGAAATCAAAACAAAAGCAAATTTAAGCAACAATGTCTTCAATCTGATTCAATCTGAAGCAAAGTAACTAACTAAACATCAATCTCAGCCTGAAACAAGTAAAATCAAATAAGAATACAAGGATCAACTTCAACAAGCAAGCAAACTTCAGATCAAAAATCTGGTTCCAGATTCAAAAACAAGCATGTCTCTCTCTGTTCCATGTGAGTAAACTCTTAATCATATATATATATGTGTGTGTGCGTGTGCGTGTGTGCGTGTATTGATCTGTCAATGATAAATGCTTGATTAAGTGATAGTGAAATGTTTGAATGGATGCAAATATGTTTGTATATGCATATAAATATGCAAGTGTTGAATTTGCATGTCTGGATATATATACATGTCCCTGTCCTTAGTTTACAGGTTCTAAAAGTAAGATTTAAAATTCATATCTCAATATATATAGATTTATGTTATAATCCTTAAATGAAATCTGTTAATGATAACTAAATTTGATTTTAGAAAATATTACTGAAAATAATTAATAGGTAAGGTTGCAGGAATTAAGAAATATCAATAAAATCATTTTCAAGTTAAAAATTTATCATCTTAATTTCATGATGTGGTTATATGACTAGAATCGTAATCGAAAATGATGAATTTTAGTAATAAAATCGAGATTTTTAGTTTGTTACTGGATGCCAATTTACGAGATGAACAGAATCAATAAATTCATCAGTTTTCGTCGATTAAAGAAGGGATAGACGTCGAGCCTGGGTCTGAAGGGAGATGACGTGATGGAGATTAAGGGAAAATTGGTGGTTGGGTTTGCAGATCATCGGAGTGGCGTAACAATGTAGATTTAGGGTTTTGATAGCTGTTTTGGTCGGCGTCAATTCTCGAGTTCATGTGACGACGAGAGAGGATCGGGCTCGATCGCATAAGGGGAGTCGATGCATGGGACTCTGGCGATGATGTGTGTTCATCGGCGTTGACTCTGGTGGACTAGATCGGCGTAGCGAGGTGTTTTCGTCATTGGTGTTGGGTTTCAGTAGGAGGCTGGGTGGCTCTTTTTCGATTCTGAGGCGAATTGATGGATCTGAGTGTTCGTGGCAACTCAGGAGATGGTCGGAGACCTTTTAACATCGGCAAGGCTGGCTGGAGCTTTGGCGTTCAGGCGTGCATGTGAACGTGTGTCAGTGGTGTATGTGTCGGTCTGGGTGTTTCGTGACGGCTCGAAGCAGATGGTGGAAAGCCTCGGGAAAATTTTGTGATGACTCGAGTTTATCTTCGAGTTCGTACGCAAGTGTTTACCTGTTATGCAGAGTTTTAAATTTGAAACCCAAAACCATGTTTTAAAGAGAAGGGAAGAAGAAGAAAGGTGCTCAGGTGAATACTCGGAAGAAAGTGAGATTGACTCGGGTTAGACAAGTATTCGTCTCAAGTTTGTAATGTTGTAGTTTTAAAATTTTAAATTAAACAAGTTTTTCATTTAATCAAATTTTAAAACCTTTTTCTTGGTTTATTCTTGTAAGATAATAAATGGTTATTTTTGGTTTTGAATAAATTAAAGGTTTTGAAATGTTTTATTTAATCAAGTTTGAAGTGTTTTAATCCTTGATTTTTTTTAAATATATATATATATATAATGGTATAATTAAGAATTTAATTAAGAAGATTAAATATTTTTAATTTACTTAAATGCTTTAAGTCAAATTAGGTGATGATGATGATTTATCTCAAAGGTTGTTTAAAATAAGACTTAAATGATGATTTTGTAATTATTTAAGATAAATGGGTTAATCTTAAGATTAAAGGATCATTAACTTTGAAATTTAATGATAATTACTTAATCAAAGTTTAATTAAGTATTAATTAAAGATTAATTAATTTGTTAAGAGTTAATTATTTAATGATGAATAATTAGGATAATTTATTAATAATTAATTAATGTGATTTGATTTAGGATAATTAATTAATTAAAAAGATAATTAATTAATGAAAGTTAGTAAGGGTAATTACTTACTTAAAGATAATTACTTAATTAAAAGTAATTAATTAATGATTAAAGTTGATTAATCAAGTGATTTAAGAATAATTACGTAATATAATTAATTTGTCATTTATTAACATAAGTTATTAGGGATAATCACCTATGGTAATTAATTAAGGATAATTAATTAAGTGGTATTTAATTAATTAATTAATGCAATTAATTAAGATTATTAATTAAAGAATAATTAAGTAGTTAGAGGTTAATTATTTAATTATTAAAGGTTGATTGAATTATTAATCAAGGTTAATTGTTTTATTATTTAGGGATAATCAATCAAAATGGTTTGTAATTAATTAACGTTAATCAACCAGGATTAGTGATTCATTTATAAGTAATTAATCTGATTTAAATTAATCAGGTGATTGATTGATCTTACTTATGTGAAAAGACTGCTCCGATACCAATTGAAAGTCACTATGCACTGATACCAAATGAAAAAGACAGTGCGGATCATGCTATATGGAATTATACTATACTAGTGCAGAAATAAACTAAAAATACTATAGCGATGTATATAAGTAAAAATAAAACAAGCACACCAGGAATTTTTATACTGGTTCGAACTTCCCGTTCTACGTCCAATCCCAGACTTCTTCTGGAATTTCACTAACAACAAACCTCACTTAACCCATAGGAACAGGTTTACAACACCTGAACAACATAACAGGATTTCGATGCCTCAACAGCCGAAGAGGACTTCACTTGCCTGAACAGTAGAACAGGACTTCAACTTATACAGAGAGTATTTGACACAGTGTGCTCTTGATAACACGGATTTGTCTCTTAATAGTACAACCTTCCTATAATCTTCTCCTTTTGATATATATATGTGTGTGTGTGTGTGTGTGTGTGTGTGTGTGTGTTTGAAGAATATGGAAGTAAATGAATGATTTTGTATGAACTTGAATGCAGTAGAGTGTTAGAATCAAAGTAGATTAAGAATAGAAAGAATTAGATCAATTTTTTGTAATAAAAGAATGATTCTATTTTGTTTATATAGATTATAAATAGGTGCATTTGTTAGTGAAGAGTTATCATCAAGAGATATGGTCATATCTATTGAAATGAAGGACGCATCTCTTCACGAATGGAAGTGCCTATTTGAAAATATAGTCGTTGTAGGAATTCAGACTTCTGAATTGAAAAAGTCAGACTTCTGAATTTGCACGAGCTCAAACCAGAAAGAAAATAGGCTAAAAATGACCATTTTCAGACTTTTGAATTGAATAATTCAGACTTCTAAAATTGCACTAAACAATATTTAGACTTCTGAATTTGCACTAAATAATATTCAGACTTCTGAATTGAATAATTCAGACTTCTGAAATTGCACTAAATAATTTTCAAACTTCTGAATTGAATAATTCAGATTTCTGAAATTGCACGAGCTCAAACTAGAAAAGAAATAGGCTAAAAATAACCATTTTTAGATGTTTGAAATGAACAAGTCAAACGTCTGAATATTGTACTAACAATATTCTTTTTTTCAGATTCAGACGTCTGATTTGGTACATTCAAACGTCTAAATGTAACTAAAAAATATCATAGCTCAAATAGTTAGAGCACTTGCCTTCTGAACTAGTGACCCAAGTTCGAGTCCCGCTCCATGCAATTTTTTGCAAACTTGATTTTTCATTTAAAATATGAATGTATATATGTGTATACCAGTTGGAGAAGGTTTTAACATTTGTAAACTCTAGACACGACACTTTATGGCTAGTAATACTTTGTCTGTCACCTTCGTCTTGTCTCTATGGTGTATATCTCTTCTTGTATCTCCATATATATACTTTCATCCTTTTTTGTATTGCGTATGTTCATTTTGAATGTATTTGATTATCTCTTTTTGATGCTCATGTACCTGCAAATTAGCTTAGAGATTCTTTGGCACAATTGTATAGTTGTCATCATTAAAATCCAATAATTGAGGTTCTAACATTCTTCCCCTTTTTTATGATGACAACTATACAATTTTAAAAAATATTCATTCTATATAAAAAATAATATAAATATGTTTAAAGCTCCCCCTAAGTTTAATATCTCCCTTAATTAATATGCATATGAATTTCTCCCACTTTGTCATTATCAAAAAGAATGAGGGAATATAATAAATTATATAAAATATCTTATAAATAACGAGATAAACTCATTATCGATTGTGAATAGATTTTACCATATTTGCTGAAGTCCATATTTCATTGTAAACACGTACTTCTATTAAACGTATGGAACATTCTTTAAAATTCCAAAATCTATCCTTTTCCTTTTGTTTCTCCGAGTACCTACAATAAATAATTATTATTTTTGGTACCCACTTACTATGTTAGGGTCCGGAGGGTTTTGGGTCTTAGGAAAGCATACCCATTTGTGTGTGATTGAACCTTTATAAATATAATTTTCATTACAAATCACATTCTTATAATAGTTGCTAATATAAAGTTGTTTATCATGATCAATCATATTAGCTGGAATCCATATCTTAATACTATTAGTCATTAGCTTAGTACTTGAAGAATAATTTCTATCATTTCTAAACAAAGTACTATTATGACTATAACTGGTTTTAAAACTATCTTGGTTACTAGTACTTGCACTAAAATTAGTATACAAGAATGCATGTCTAGTACTATTTTTACTTTTAGCTTTTTTATAGCCTAAACCGCTTTTATCATTGTGAGCTTTTGGATTCTTAACATAACCTAATCCCTTCTTATTTGAAGCAGGTTGAGAATATTCAATAATCCTGGATAAATTTTCTCTCCCTTTGTTAAAATTGGAAATATTTTTACTACTGTCATCAAGCTTAGTTTTGAGACTAGTGTTATCTAACTCAACAATTTTAATTTTTGTTTTTAACTCATGATTCTCAGAAGTTACAGCATTATTTTTTTCTTTTTGAGCTTCTATTTCTTGACTTAATAGAGTGAATTGCGAATTGTCGGAGAGTGAGTTTTGAATTTTCTCAAGTTCTTCTTTTAATATTTTCTTCTCATCTTTAAGCATATCTCTTTCGAATTCTGCTTTCTTCTGATTTTCCAGTGCTTCCTTATATTTTCTTTTGAGTTTCTTAAAAGTGTCTAGAAGTTCTGAATTTATTTCTATCATATCATCAAAAGTTAGATCATTAACCTCATTATCTTTTGCCACGAAGCATTTGTTTGTTTGCTGCTTTGATTCTTCTTTATTGCTCTTCCTCTTCTTATTGCCTTGACTAGATCTCTTTGTAGCCATTTATTCTAGGATGTCATTACGATCTCTAGAATACCAAGCTCTGATACCAAATGAAAAGACTACTCTGATACCAATTGAAAGTGACTATGCTCTGATACCAAATGAAAAAGACAGTGCGGATCGTGCTATATGGAATTATACTATATTAGTGCAGAAATAAACTAAAAATACTATAGCAATGTAAATAAGTAAAAATAAAAAAAGCACACCAGGAATTTTTATACTGGTTTGAACTTCCCGTTCTACGTCCAATCCCAAACTCCTTCTGAAATTTCACTAACAAAAATCCTCACTTAACCCGAAGGAACAGATTTACAACACCTAAAAAACAGAACAGGATTTCGATGCTCAACAGCCGAAGAGGACTGCACTTGCCTGAATAGCAGAACAGGACTTCAACTTATACAGAGAGTATTTGATAAAGTGCGTTCTTGATAACACGGATTTGCCTCTTAATAGTACAACCTTCGTATAATCTTCTCCTTTTGATATGTGTGTGTGTGTGTGAAGAATATGGAAGTAAACGAATGATTTTGTATGAACTTGAATGCACTAGAGTGTTAGAATCAAAGTAGATTAAGAATAGAAAGAATTAGATCAATTTTTTGTAATAAAAGAATGATTCTATTATGTTTATATAGATAATAAATAGGTGCATTTGTTAGTGAAGAGTTATCATCAAGAGATATGGTCATATCTATTGAAATGAAGAACGCGTCTCTTCACGAATGGAAGTGCCTATTTGAAAATATAGCCGTTGTAGGAATTTAGACTTATGACTCGAAAAATTCAGACTTCTGAATTTGCACGAGCTCAAACTAGAAATAAAATAGTCTAAAAATGACCATTTTCAGACTTCTGAATTTAATAATTCAAACTTCTGAAATTGCACTAAACAATATTCAGACTTCTGAATTGAATAATTCAGACTTCTAAACTCTCGCGAGCTTAAACCAGAAAAGAAATAGGCTAAAAATAACCATTTTCAGACGTCTGAAATAAACAAGTCAAAGTCTAAATATTGCACTAACAATATTCATTTTTTCAGATTCAGACGCCTGATTTGGTACATTCAAACGTCTGAATGTAACTAAAAAAATATCATAGCTCAATTGGTTAGAGCACCTGCCTTCTAAACTAGTGACCCAGGTTTGAGTCCTGCTCCATGCAATTTTTTGCAAATTGAATTTTCGTTTAAAAGATGAATGTATATGTGTGTATACCATTTGGAGAAGTTTTTAACATCTGTAAACTCGAGACACGACACTTTATGACTAGTAATACTTTGTTTGTCACCTTCCTCTTGTCTCTATCGTGTATATCTCTTCTTGTATCTCTATATATATATACTTTCATCCTTTTTTGTATTGTGTATCTTCATTTTGAATGTATTTGATTATCTCTTTTTGATGCTCATGTACCTGCAAATTAGCTTAGAGATTCTTTGGCATAATTGTATAGATGTTGTCATTAAAATTCAATAATTGAGGTTCTAACATTATGAATATTTGGATTGTATTGAATGTTTGAATTTGTTTGATATCCCCGATGTGTGATGCTTTGTTATATGAATCATTTTGTTTTGAGCTATGATGAATATAATTTATTTATCCATGATGAATTTATATTATTTGTCTTTGAATCTGTGAATGAAGATCAGCGTTATAGGACTATACACACAAAAATATGGATTTCATGAGGAAATCGGTTAAGTCGCAGATATTTTGAAATCTAAATATTATTTTGTTTAAAAGTTGAAGTTAGAATCCAAATGGTTTTGGAAATGAAATTGAATTGAATATGAAAAGCCTTTGAAAGGAAAGTTTTGAAATTGAAATTTAGTTTTGAATACATTATATCTTGTTAAATATTATTTGAAATTATTTTGGAAATCATAGTTTGAAAGGTTGATACAATTTCTATATATGGATTTAAAACTATTTTAAATAAATTATTTTGGGAATTTAAATTTAATTTAAATTAGAACTTGCCAATAATACGGCAGTTCGTTGATTCTCTAGTTTATACTTTTAAAGGCTATAACTTGTGTATATTTGATCTGATTTTTCTGAAACAAAATGTATTTGTTTTCTAATGATAATGGCTTTCACATAACGAAAGAACTTGCAGTTTGTGTTGAAAAGATTTCAAGTTTGAAATGGAATTTTTTTTAAAGCTATGAATGAATCTTTGTTAAAGATTGGTAAACTTTGTTTTCAAATTTAAGAGGATCTTAAAGGTGTATCTTTTGTGTAAAAGATTTGGAATTGAAATAGTTTTGAAAGCTATAAATGAATCTTTGTTAAAGATTGGTGAACTTTGTTTTCAGAGTGAAGTGAATCTTTTTGTTTAAAAGATTGAAAGTGAAAATTTGTGTAAACCATTCAAATGAAAGGTTTTTGGCTTTAAGTTGTGACTTAACTAAGATACCAATATCCATAAGGTTTTAAAATTAAGCGCGCATCATTCGGTTTAGCCGGGAAAGGACTTTATGTCATAAAACCATTCTAAATAATGATACGACGAAATGGATAGCAATTGAAGACCGGTGGTGAAGACCGGGTATTTTCGAGAACGAAAGGATTACTCGTCGATTGTCTCTGCACTGAGTCGCGCTGGTATAGAGATCTCTATATGTGATGGGGAGTCCGATCGGGACTGTGAATACCCGGATTGCAAGGGCTTCTTTGATGTGCCTTCGGTTCTGTTCGAACCCAGTATAGATTTGTATGGATGTATGTCTGACATTACACTTTGAGATGTAAAGCTAGTATCTATCAAATATATTTCTGTTTGGTGGCGGAAAATTTATTCTCTTAGCTTAACACCCTTCTCTGAGATGCACGAGCTCAGAGGTTATGTAGTTAATGTTGCTAGTGATACATTCCCAATTTGGTAATGTGGCATAAGAAGTGCTGCTGACCATTTGTTGATCGAAGCATGGCTTTTGTGAAAAGCGTAGCTTTGTGGACGAGACTTCGTCGAACCTCACAACCCAGAAATGGTCGAAACTGAAAAGTTGCGGCAAGGTTATCAGGGGTCGAGCCCTAAGTTATGTCCATTTTCTTCTGGATAAAAGGTGGTATCATGGTATGGAGCCCAGATATTTAACAGTGTGGTTGTTGTTATTTGTTGGTGAATCCCGGGATAAGGGTTGTTAACGACCGTGGATGGCTTACTTGTAGGTGTTACCTAGTTACAGAGGTAGCCAGCCTTTGTTGGTAGAGATCCGGTTAGGTTCTTGGGGGCGTCCCTCTAGAGGCGTCCCATTTAGTAAGGAAGTTCCTTATCCTGACCGTTGTTGGAAATCAAAATGAAACAATACGAGCCATTTGCGATTGCAATTGTATAACCTGCCTCCTCAGGAGGTAGTTATAGCAGGCATAATATAACGGTACCTATGCTGGCTAAGATTTATATTATACTTTCGAAATGTTTTCCACGCTATGCACTAATAATAATATCAAAGAGATTCCACGTATCAAGCATGTTTGACTATCATAAGAAGAAATCTCCTTCAATTGTGCACTTGCATTGTGTGTGTGTGGGCAGGTCTTATGGTAGTTTCATTTTCCAAAAAGCATTGCGGATTTCTCTTTATTTCCCTTTGTTTTCTTTTGTTCAAAATTAACTGTTTTCGTTTGCTCACACCAGTCTCATGACTGACTTGGAATTTATAGTTCCCTTTCTAAACTCTGGGTGCCCACAATTTTCCACATGGACAGCCTAGAGTTGGGATTTTCAGATAATCAAGTAATGAGTGTAGATTCAATAGCATCCAGCCTTTGGATTTTGGAAATCGCACTCCGAACCGAATTTTTTTAGTTCAACTTGATGGTGGTTCAAGCTTTAACTTTAGACCTTTGACTTTGGAGCTTTGGCTATGGAGTTGCAATTCTGGATTCAATCTTTCTTTCTATTTATTAGAAGATCAGATTTGGTGATATTATTCCGCTGTTGTCTTGTATCTCTGATAGATATTGATATTCATTTGTATCAATATGTTGTACGTATTGTGTATCAATAATATTCATTTCTTTTTCCGATGTGTGACATTCAAATACGGGTGAAGTATTTGTTGCCGATTTCTGAAGGTCGAGTCAGGATCATTATTGAACCTATTGACTTCTGTCAATATCTTAATCCGGATATAGTTTTCATGGGCTAAATACAAACTTATTGGCCCATGGCAGTATTAAATCATATTTTTCATGGCTTACGATGAACCAATTGGTCCTTGTCAATATCTTTCCTTATACAAAGTTTTCATGGGCTTGCTGTAAACCTATTGGCTCCTGCCAATATCTTCAATTAATATTTTAGCATCTTTAATTTATATTCATTATTGGTAAACCTAGCTAGTTATTTTTCCCTTCCTCCAAGTATTGTTACGAGTTCATTACAATGTGAATAAATATATGATGAAGCAATCATAATAATAATACCAACACCTGCAGTTTAATATCCTTGAAATCTATTAATGTAAAAATTGGGCAATCCTTTAAACCAGTTAATTGATAGAGTTAGGAGTATGCCCTAGGGGGAATTATGTAATTTATTACATATATCTAACTCGTTGACTTATCTTTTTTGAAATAAAAGGTATTTTTTTCCTATTATATAACTGATATAATGTGATTATATTAATTAACTTAACTAAAAGTATATTTAATAGAAAAATCCATAAATGGTAAATTTTGTGATAGTAGTTACAAAGTGTTGTAACCATGGGAATTTATCGCAACGAAACAAATATACCACTTTAAATGTTCCTAGTCAAGATGCATCGAGACCGGATATCGGTGTATCTATTGAGACTGGAATACGTAATGCTCTCCAAATGTTTGGCAGTGTATCACTCATGACTGCTAGGGGCACCTAGGGTTTACGTACTAATAGTTATTGGATAACTTTGGAACGACTCATTCAAAAGTTTTTTGTTGGTTAATATAACTAAGGTCAAATAGAAAATATCGATATGACTAATTTACACAGTTCTCTCGACTTGAGAATATTGTGGATATTTAGTATGAAAACTCCGCTTTGATTATAGCCAAATCATGGCATGAGGTCCATCGAGTGACTATAGTTTGGTCGAGTGGAAGTAATGGAAGTAAAGCACTATTCAAGAGAGGATTTGTCTCTTTAGTTATATGCGCTAAGTATCACAGTCAACTCAAGTCAAAGTCTCTGGCCAGAGTATTTCGGTTAATAATTATTGTTATTATTGAACCAAGGGCTTTATATTTGGACAATAAAGTTGAATGTGCATGAGGTTGAAATTTTGATCGTTACCAAATTTCATATGTCTAAAGTGATATAGTTTTGATGAATAGAATTGGTGTAAACAAATGTCACAACCGGGTAACACATATTAAACTAAAATTCAATTTTATAGTAAATGATAAGCAATAAATTTGGCCATAATCTCACACCACCTGCTAAGTGACGTATGAATGTTAATATTAGAATAGTTCGATGTTAATCGCTGACCAAATTTACACCCAAGAGTTACACAGCCGAAATGATAAATTCCCTTAAGACCGAATGATTTAGTTAGTTTATAATTGTTATAAATTAATTAAATTAATTAATATTTGTGAAATATTAATTATAAAACTTGAATATGATTTGAGAAATAAATAATGTTATATATATTTGTAACAGTTATAAATATATCTATCGATGTACAATATCGACAAGCGATTAAATTAGATTTAATTGCACAGTATTTTGGCTTGGGCTTAGACGGGTTTAAGGCCCGTCATTAGGGCTGCAAAATTTCAGTTTTGGGAAGTTCTAGGGGTTGCTAAAACATAGGGAATTGGCATAGAGAAAATGGGTTGAGGTCAAGTGAGAACGGGTAAAAAGGTTTTCCTCGTTTCTCTATGTATGTATGCATGTATGTATGTATTTATGCATGTATCTCTAAAATAACGACTAACCTTTATTTTGGCCGCTATTGCCTTCTACATTGCATGTTAAAAGATTGCTCTTAATCCACTCTAAAATTCTCAAATATATTTGAAATTAAATAATACTATTCGATAATTAGAGGTCTACGGTTCCAGACTTGCAATTTGATGAATCAAGAACAGTAAACGGAAGAGAAGTCATTGCTTCAACGTGGATTCAAATGCATCGTTAAATTGGTAATATTAATTCATATTACAGTAATTAAATTATAGTCTATGATCATATAATGAGCAATTTCATATCTGTTTAAATATATTACTACTATATGTTTAGTTAGATGAGATTTTGTAAGTAGATGTAGTTGTCACAAATCAGTTTGGTTATAAATAATTATTTTATTACACTATTTGATTTATGTATAGAAAAATGTTGTTTACTGTACAAAATTAATTTTTGTCATTAATAATTGTTTTATGTATATATATATATATATATTAATGTGTATGTCTCTCTCATAATAGCATATATGCATATATAAGAAATATATGATTTAAAAATTTTAGTACAATTATTTATAAATAATATGAATTTACAAATTTGAAAATTAGTTATCATACATATATTTTTGAATTAACATTTATTGAATTTTTGAATTGTTTATTATATGTAAAATAATTATTTCATTAAAAATCCAATTTTATATTTTTTGTAAAATATTATGTCATTTTAGAAACATATAGAAAATATTTAGGATTTTTTCAATAATTTTATAATAATAATATTATTTTGGAAAAACGGTTTATGATTTATTAAGAATAATAATTTAATTTAAAAATTCTTCGAATTTTTTTGTAACCTTTCATTAATGATCCTAGAATTTCTAAAAAATTAAAATTTAAAATTTTAATAATATGTTATTTTATACTAAATAATTGTTGTTGAAATCAGGGTATTTGATTTAAAAAATAATATTTCAACTTTGAAAAATATCCAGATTTTTTCTTAGCTCTATTTTATGATCTTAGATTTTCTAAAATTGTAAAATTTGAATTTTCATCAATAGATTATTTTATGTTAATTATTTATGGATGAAAATATTATTTTATTCATAATATATACTAATTAAAATACTAAAATCATTACGTTTGTAAAACTAAGTTAATTTTTAATTATAATAATTTCTCTCTCTTTACATATATATATATATATATATATATATATTTATCTATATATAAATGTTTTATGTTCATATATTATATATAATATATTTATACTTACATATATGTATGTATATGTGTGTATGTGTGTATTTGTAACACATTTACATGCACACATTTGAACAACATACATGAAATACAAAATTATCTAATATGTCCGCTGCGATGTAAATCCCAACATCTACATATAGGCATATTATACCGTTCACGGATTATTATGTTAGACATGCACTTACACATATATGTTTATGATACATTTATGTATAAACTAAATCAAATAAAATTAATTTCATATCTTAATATATTTGAATTTAAATAAAATAAACGATTTTATTTAAATGAAATTTAGAAATGTTCTAATTCAGTTAGACTTCATAGGCCTAATAAGGATCCAATAGGGTAAAAAATATTAAATTCACCCATAACTTCCGCTGCGGGCTGGTCCAATTCCAACAATGGTACCAGAGCCTAATAGCCTATGCGGTCTAAATTAGTCATATTATGGCTAACTAATTAAGCTTGCCTACTTAGTACATTGTCTAAAAAGGCAATGTCTAGGATTGAAATTGGGTAATCAAGTACCATGTCTTACCTGGTTATTCGCCTGGCCCGAAAGGTGAAGTGAACCCAAAGGTTGCTCCTAATAGAAAAGGCCCATCCTTGGGTTAATTTTCAAAATCATTTTGAAAATTAATGTTAAAGATTTTAAATTTAATAGTTAAATTTAAAATAAAACATGTTTATTATAAAAATTATAATACTACATAAGTTTTCAAAATGTTTGAAAGGATAATGATATTTCCAAAATGTTTGAAAATATTTATATAATAATTAAAATTTAAAGTTTATTAACAAGATCGATAAAATAAATTAATAAAATATGTTAATTAATTAATGCATATATGCATGTATTATATATGTTATGTTATTTTAAATGTTTAAGATGACATAAGTATACTATATGTATACAAGATAAATTTTGAATTAATAAATTATAATAAAAAGCGTTTAATTGAATAAATTAATTAAAGGTTAATTAATTCAATAAAATACACTTATATATGATATATGTGTGTTAAACTTTAAAGATTATAGTATATACTATAAATCTTATAGTAGATATATCCAATATAAAAGTTATATTAGAATACTAATTTAAAATTAATTGAAGAGTTAATTGATTAAAATTAATTAGATAATATTTAATTAATGATATATTATACGTAAGACGATCACATAAGTAATATGAAATATAAAAGTTATATAACAATAAAACTTATATGATATGTATATAAACTAAATATGGAATATTAAGTAAACCCAAATAGACTTGAGAAATATATACATATGTAAATGTACATATACCATGATTTCTGTTGTATTTGACTCTTGAATCGCTGCGGTATTTCATAAGAAATATATTATTCTATAAGTCGATATCACTCAGTATATATATTGAAGGTCATGAATCTTCAATATAATGTTGTTCTCTACCACATATATATATATATTAATAAATTACTTACATACTTCTTTGTTGTTGAGAAAACTCAATCTAGGGATGTTATGCGTAGTATTATTAATATATTGAAAAGATGAGGTAAGATAACTATATGTATTTGTTGAGCAAACTCAAGGTACATATACTATACTTAGGCCATCACTATATGGTAGGTATGAGTGAATAATTTTTTTCGATTTATTGGACAAACTCGAGGTCGTAATGAGATTAGAACAAGGAAAAATGGGTAAGGAGTTGTATATGATACAACCGATAAGGAGTTATATATCATTTGTGAGGCTATGACTTGTTGAGCAAACTCAAGGTCAGAATACCAAAACAAACGAGTCCTAACACCCACTAGTGAAGTTATAAGACTTCTATGTTTCATTTTAGAGTTTGGAGAAACATAAAAGACTAGTGGGAGCCTTCTTAGAAAAATGAAATGGTAACATTTAACCTTTCTAATATTGTAAGAGTATATTCTATATAATGTTATAAATATCTACAATGATAAACTTGCACATTTAATACGATTGATAATACATTTGTTAATTAACATATATAAACAAACTAAATTGAAAGTTGACAAATAGAAATATAATATATATATATATACACTTACTAATAATTCTAATTGCATGTTATATAATGTTTCTATACCCATGTAAGTGCCTGATTTCGACTACTTAATACATTCGTAAGTTGGTCACTTATATGTTTATTTGGTTTGGACCGCGTATTTCATTTTGTGGATTTTTGAACTCTAAATGCAATTCAAGACTATGGATATTTGATTCATGTACTTTCATATATAAATATTATATGGTGAACGATCAAAGTTTGTAGGGTATAATATTTTAATAAAGTTAATTCATTCGAAGTAAGCCAATAAACCGTATTTTAAGATCATATATTCAAATTGAATGATTTCAAAAGGATCATATAGTATTAATGTGACACAAGAACATAAACTACAAGATACATCTAATAACTCGATCGTTAAAATATCATCTTGATCGGTTTACATAAGGTGCAACATATTTGATGTCTTAAATGTTAAGAATAATCAAATGCGCTTTTTTAAAAGGTTTGTTATGATATTGTAGTAAAGTTTTCTTTTAAATAGTTTGACCATTTGAAAGAAAAACGAATGCATAAAAATAGATGTAATTTAAGGTAAAGTTGGAATGAAGAGAATGGATAGTCACTTTTGCTTCATAGAGAAACATTGGAAACAAGAATTGTTATAATAATTGATGCTTAATATTAGAATATGAAATATGATTTTTATTTCGAAATGTATTTTCATATAAAAAGTTTTTCATAACATTTATTTCTTTGAGTTCAAGATATCTGATCAAAGAACTCTCCACTATAAACTAGTTGTGGCATACGAAATAAGTAAACTATATTAATAATATTAAGTGACTGGTGGACCTCTATATTTAGTATGTTATTGTAGTAATGGCGGAAATAATGGGATCATGCAATATAACACCTAACGATTGCATCAAATTACGAAAATTGTTTTCGTAAAATGTACAGAACATTATTTGTGAAATAGTATTTATTTTTTGGTATTGACTGAAAAATAGATATAACTATATTTCAATATGAGTATTATGGATATTCATCATGAAATAGGACTATATTATGCAAAAAAAATCATAGTAAAAGTGATGCAACAAAAATACATATGTATCTAATATTATTTATAGTCGTTTTGGAATTATAGACTAAGCCGTAGTTTTGAGAAATAATTTTACTATATGATTATGAATCATATGATACAGGTTAATTATATCTCAAACAATTAATGGTTGTGCACCATTCAGTGGTAGCATCATAAAAGTTAATGAGCTCTTTGAATTAATATATATTGATGTATGAAATCACAAGTCTATTAATACCAAAAGAGTTCCACAACATGAACATGTGTATTAGTTACACATGTAGTAAGTTTATGATAAAATCATAGAATATAAAAGAAATGTAAATAAAATAACATGCAATAAAATAAAATGATTTGATTTGATGGAATAAGTGAGTATATTGGAAAGAGTTCCAAATGTATCTAAAAATGAATATACATTCAATCTCAAAAGTCACTGATTTATGCGATACATAATGATGCATTGATAAGGAATAATCAGACATTATTGGGCAATCTACTATTAATTGTGAGTGAAGTTGAGTTAGTTTCTTTCTATAAAGTCATTTACTTAAGAATACAGGGTTGATATTATTTCATCTAAACACGAGTTTACAAAATCATACAAGATAAGGGTTTATAAGAAATCCCTATATATCCTAGGCCAATGAGTTGGTAGGTTATACGAATCGAAAGACTGCACGTAATGATTATTCATGAGAGATCTTGTATGAATCTCCAAAAAAAATTTTTGGAAAGGTTTGTCATTAAATGTCATATTTATATTTTGAACGTAATGTTTGTAAACTAAAATCAGTTTTATAAATAAAAAGGTTCATAAAGCATTTATGAATCCCTATTCTATTTGCACTAAGAAACAATTGTTGTTTCAAGATATATCAACTTTGTTGTAAAGGATTTTCTTTGAGATATTTTTGGTAGTTAAATGGAAATGGATCCGATCCATAGATAGACTATATGAGACAACCTAAATGAACACATTGCATTAGAATGTCTAATAAGTATTCTCGTACACCGAAGAGAACCTATGAGTTTCTTATTAATGTCGAAAATATACATTACCCTCGGTTGTTCAATTAAACCATTTAGATTGTTGACTCTATATGGTATGATGCGAAAATCTGAAAGAATTCCATGTACACTATCAAAATATGATTTTAACGGTCGTAACTAAAGAGATGTAATCCATCGGTTGAGATTGTGTCTTTATTGGAATGACTAATGTGGTTGGAATTAAATGAGCAATGTTGATAAGAATAATATCGCAAATTTCAATTATTGAAATTAGCATAACAGATTCGATATTCAACATGCTCAATTTAATTCAGATTTACTCATAAAATTATCACTCGATAAGACTTAGTTTTTGGTACTTATGTATTGAAACAGAAAATTCTAAATAATGATTTAGAGTAAGCCAGTTACACATATTAACCAAAAATGCCTCAAAGTCAGTAGGAGCGTTATTAGATTTGTGAGTCTTTGGATATGATCCAAGAAATGATAGGAATTTATCATTTTATAAGCATCAAGGTTGAATAATATTTTGAGAGAAATATCAAATAGTTTGATTTTCGATGGAAGTGCAGAGGAAGCGTGCGTTTATAAGAAAGAACGTTAAAAGGTACATTGATATTTCTAAACTATAAGTAAACAACACGTTGTTGATTTTAACAATATGCTTGTATTAAAATCAACCTTAGTTGTTTTAATACTCAATTTTGGATTGTAAATGATGTCTTTTATGGTGAGTATAAAAGATATAGGGATTGCCCCAAAACGATATACAAGAGCACCATATTAAAAGAGAACATGTAAATTGGATTCCTTATGCATTAGTAATAAGAATTATCATACAGGTTATGCTGTGTATGATATTGCTTTTTTTGTATTTGATACATGGAGCAAATATAAAATCCAATTTGATATCACTAAATGGTTGTTTGAGGTGTTCTCGCATATTTATGAAATACTAGAGAATTGTTTATAGAAACAACGAATTCGTTATGATGGAACGTTTGGACACAAACTTTATAAGTGGTATTGAGTATAACATGTCAGCGATAAAATTCTAGTTAAAATCTTTAATTTGAAAATAAAGGTGATTGTGGTCGATTCAACGAAATGTTGAGAACATTAACTTGAATAGCGCTATAACAAACCAATGTATATAGATATAAATCCATAAATTTATAATTGAGCCAAAGGTGATTCCAAATGTTGAGAATCCTATAATATTGTTATAAGATAACAATGTCATAAAATTGGTCATCATAGAACTTAAAGCTCACTACATGTCGAAAGACATATTTCGAATCGTTCTATGTGATAAAGGCAGTTTATCAATGTCAGAGAGAGTTAATCGACAAAGTAGATAATTAAAACATAATATCATACACATTCACTAAAGGACCGACCTGATTGGTTTTGAGAAAACTGATTGGAGTAGTTGGAATTAGATTCCATAATTGATACCAAGTGCAAGTGAGAGATTGATAGAGTTAGGGGTATGCCCTAGGGGCAATTATGTAATTTATTACATATATCTAACTAGTTGACCAATCTTGTTTAAAATAAAAGTTATTTTCTTCCTATTATATACTTGATATAATGTGCTTACATTAATTAATTAACTTAATTGAAATAAATTTAATAGAAAAATCCGTAAATGGTATATATGGTAATAGTAGTTACAAAGTGTTGTAACCATGAGTAATTTATCACAACAAAATAAATATACCATTTTCAACGTTCCTAGTCAAGATGCATTGAGACCGGATATCGATGTATCCGTTGAGACTAGAGTACGTAACGCTCGCCAAATGTTGGGTAGTGTATTACTCATGAATGCTGGAGGAAGCTAGGGGTTACATACTAATAATTATAAGATAACTACGGAACGACGCACTCGATAATTTTCTGTTGGTTAATATAATTAAGGTCAAACGAAAAATATCGATGTGACTAACTTACACAGTTCTCTCGACTTGAAAATACTGTGAATCTTCAATATGAAAACTTTGCTTTGATTATAGCCAAATCATGACTTGGCGTCCATCGAGTGACTATAATGGGTCGAGTGGAAGTATCGGAAGTAAAGCACTATTCAAGAAAGGATTCGTCTCCTTAGTTATATGTGGTTGGTATCACATTCAACTCAAAGTCAAAGTCTCTGGCCAGAGCATTTCGATTAATAATAATAATAATTATTGAACCAAGGACTTTGTATTTGGACTATAAAATTGAATGTGGATGAGGTTGGAATTTTGACCATTATCAAATTCCATAAGTCTAAAGTGAAATACTTTTGACGAAGAGGATTGGTGTAAACAAATGTCAGAACCGGGTAACGCTTATTAAACTAAATTTGGATTTTATCAAAAATGAGTAAGCGATAGATTTGGCCATAATATCACACCACCTACTAAGTGCTGTGTGAACGTTAACAATAGAATTGTTTGATGTTAAATGCTGACAAAATTTACGCGCAAGAGTTATACAGCCGAAATGATGAATTCCGTTAAGATCGAAGATTTAATTAGTTTATAATTGTTATAAATTGATTAATATTTATGAAATATTAATTATAAATTTTGAATATGATTTGAGAAATAAATAATGTTATATATATTTATAATAGTTATAAATATATCGATCGATATACAATATCGACAAACGATTAAATTAGAATTAATTGCATAATATTTTGGCTTTGGCTTAGATGGGTTTAAGGCCCGTTATTAGGGCTGAAATTTTTTGGTTTTGAGAAGGTCTAGGGGTGGCTAAAACATATGGAATTGGTTTTGAGATAATGGGTTGAGATTAAGTGAGTATGGGTAAAAAGATTTTCCTCTTTTCTCTCCAATACAACCATATATATATACATATATATATATACATATATATATATATATATATGCATGCATGTATCGCTAAAATAATAAATAACCTTTTTTTGGTTGCCATTACTTTCTACATTACTGGTTAAACATAGCTCTCAATCCACTCCAAAATTCTCAAATATATTCAAATTAAAATAATAATATTCGATAGTTAGAGGACCGTGATTCCGGACTTGCTGACGAATCACGAACAATAAAAGGAAGGGAAGTCATTGCTTCAATGTGGATTCAAAGGCATTTAAATTTGTAATTTTAATTCATATTACAGCAATTGAATTATATTATAGATCCAATAATGAGCAATTTCATATCCGTTTAAATATATTGCTACTATATGTTTGGTTAGGTGAGATTTTATAAGTAGATGTAGTTGTCACAAATCAGTTGGTTATGTGCATAATTTTTTTATTACACTATTTGATTATATATATTTATTAATAAATTCATATACATATATATATATATATATATATATATTGGGTATATTTCTCTCTCGTAATAACATATATGCATATATAAGATACACACACACACATGTATATATATATGATTTTAAAATTTTAGTACACTTATTTATAATATGAATTTACATATTCTAAAATTAATTATCTCACATATATTCATATTTTTAAATTCACATTTATTGAATTTTTGAACTATTTATTATATGTAAAATAATTATTACATTAAAAATTAAATTATATATTATTTGAAAATATTATATCATTTCTGAAACATATAGAAAAGTTTTAGGATTTTTTCAATAAATTTTATTATTTTTAATAATTAATTTATTTTGAAAAAACTGTTTCTGATTTATTAAAAATAATAATTTAATTAAAAAATTCTTTAAATTTTTTTGTAACCTTTCATCCATGAGCTTAGAATTTCTAAAATTTTAAAATTCAATTTTTTAATAATATATTATTTTATATTAAAAAATTATTGTCGAAATCAATGTATTTGCTTTTAAAAATAGTATTTCAACTTTGAAAAATCTCCTAATTTTTTTAAGCTCTATATTATAATCCTAGATTTTTGATAATTGTAAAATTTGAAATTTTCATCAACATATTATTTTATGTTAATTATTTATGGATGAAAACATTATTTTATTTATGTTATATAATAATTAAAATACTAAAATTATCATGTTTGTAAACCTAAGTTAATTTGAATTACAAATAATTTCACTCTCTCTTTCTCTCGCTATATATATTTGTCTACATATAAATATTTTATGTTTATATATTATATATAATATATTTATACTTACATGTGTGTGTTTTTTGTAACACATATACATGCACATATTTGGACAACATACACGACATACAAAATGAGCCAATATGTTCGTTGCGATGTAAATCTCAACAACGACATATGAGCATATTATATTTATCACGGATTATTATGTTACACATACACTTATATATATATATATATGTTACATTTATGTGTAGACTAAATCAAATAAAATTAATTTCATATCTTAATATATTTGAATTTAAATAAAATAAACGATTTTATTTAAATGGAATGTCCTAATTCGGTTAGACTTCATAAGCTCGATAAGGATCCAATAAGGTAAAAAAATTGAGATTCACGCATAACTTCCGTTTCGGGCTGGTCCAGTTCCTACATTAATCAAGGAAACTTCTTCAAAAATTTCATTTCAGAACTCTTTATTTATGCCATGGTTTTTTCTTTAAAATGAAATTGGGTTATTTGTTTTGAAACCTTAAAACGTCACTTTCGAAACCCATGGATAACGTCCTTTGAAAGCATAGATACTTATTTCCAGAACACAAAGTATGTACCTTTCGAAGCTCTTTAACCCCTTTTTTTTTAAACAAAAATATCCATTTTGAATGTATCAAAACATTACTTAATAATCTTTAGAAATTTAATTTCGAAACAAATGAAATTACCCCTTTCAAATCATTGGGTTAACTGTTCAAAGTTGGTTCGAAGTGGTCACGTACGAAAGTATCTCTTTCGAAACCTTTAATAAAATCATTTGGGAAAGAGTTGATGGCATCGGAACCATCCATTCGAAAGCTCAAAACCTTTGAGTAAAACTTTGAAGGATAGCATCGAAACCCCTTTTTGATGTCATTGCCTTTGAAACCCTTGAACCCTTTCGAAAGCATTTAGGAAGTGGCTTAGCTTAAGTTAAAAACAAAGACAACCCATCGAAAGCATTGATGGCTTCAATACACTCGAAAGTCAAAAGAAACTACAACAGGGTTTCGACTAGGTCGGAACCATTATTTTTGAAAGCATTCTTTTATAAACTAAGGGTCTCATTCGAAAGCTCTATTTATAATCAAAGAATGGCAACATCAGGTTCGAAAGCAATAAGGTATCGACTTGATTGAAAGCACATTTGATAAACAAGGCAGGCAGTTATCTTTTAAAAGTAAACTATGGTTTCGGATCTAATGAAAGCAATGCTTTTGACACCCTACCTTTCGCTCTTCACCAATCTCATTGATACCATGTTTATTGGTTTCGGCTTTAATAGATATCGGCTAGGTTGGTTTCGACTGAATTAAAGCGGAGGCATTGGAGTCGAAAGACACTTACGAAAGGGCGGAACCGACATTTTCTAGAAAAGCTAAATTAGTGCTAATTTTAGTAATAACTTTATAACTAACCTGCCTATTTGTAATCCTTTGTTTAGTTGCCTTAAAACTTTTCAAATAATTTACAAACATAACTGCTGCATAATTAAAGATCCAAATCAAAGGAAAATTTAACATTGAAGCCATTCCATTAAGCAAAACCACAAATAATTCCTTTAAATTAATTTGTTTTACAAAGTAAATCTCTTAGGAAAAATCCCCAAAAATTACGGAAATTCACTTTCATCATATTACCGAACATACAAAAATTCCAGACCAAAATTCTTAATAAAATAGTCAAAATTAATTTTAAACCCAATTTTATCACATTTTCCTTTGAAAATTCATATTAACTTTTCCATAGCTTGAAAAATTACAAAAATTGAAACACATCTCCAAAATCATATTATAATAACATAAAAAATTTCCATGGCATTCTAAAATCATTAACAATCGATTATGACCTAAAACGTATAAATTCATATGTAAATAATTTGATTTTGATCTAACATATTATAATTCAAGCATATCTTCAACCAAAACATCATGAATTTAATCTGTGACAAATCTCAAAGTCCTTATCATATTCAAGGTGAATAATAATTTATTAAATCCCTTAGCATTGATCTTTAGCTTTAGATTGAATTCCTCCCTTTTTTTCTCTTTGAAAATGGCCGGCTCCTTAGGTTTTATGTTTGTTTGATTTTGGGAAATAAACATGTCGGTGAACGGGCAAATGAAAATGTATAGCGATGAATATTGAAGTACGGCTATTTACTAAAGTGTCTGTGTTTTGATTAATAATATAAAAACCATTTTAAGCCTATTTATTTAATTACTTAAGCATGACCTTCTTATAGTTTAATTCAAATCTCAATCTCCTTATCATTCTAATTCTTAAATTATTCTTTTCAATTTATCTAATTAAATCTCTTAAATAATGTTATAAAGAATTAGGGATGTTATAGTAGTACACATGGTTAAAATTAATTTCATCTAAAGAATGATTTACAAAATTATACAAAATAATGGTTTATAAGAAGCCCTAACATGTCCTAGGTGTTCGTCGACGGAAATTCCATCGGATTAGAAAACCGTCGAACGAATTTAGAAATAAAATTTATACTGCAAGCGCACGGTGTACAAATGTAGCACGTGGCGAATACGGGTCGATCCATAGGGAATTGATGATTTTAAACTTCTATCCAATCAAATTAAACCAAAGTCGAGTGAAGTTGTTGGATAGAACTAAAATGAAGCTAAACTAGAATTGAAATGTGATTAGTAAACTATTGAACTAGAGAACAATTTAGAGGCAAATCCACTCTCATATTTTTGTAAATCAGCAACAAACAATTTATGATCTCTAACTTTGATTTAAGTGAAATATTGTTGTATTTATAAAAATATGAGAGTGGATTTGCCTCTAAATTGTTCTCTAGTTCAATAGTTTACTAATCACATTTCAATTCTAGTTTAGCTTCATTTTAGTTCTATCCAACAATTTCACTCGACTTTGGTTTAATTTGATTGAATAGAAGTTTAAAATCATCAATTCTCTGTGGATCGATCCGTATTCGCCACGTGCTACATTTGTACACCGTGCGCTTACGGTATAAATTTTATTTCTAAATTCGTTCGACGGTTTTCTAATCCGATAGAATTTCCGTCGACGAACAAGTTTTTGGCGCCGTTGCCGGGGAATTGTTTTGATTTTGATTTTCTATTCTTCGAATTATTTTTTGTTTGATTTTTGTTATGTTTTAATTTGTGTGTTTGTTTGCATTCAAAAAAAAATCGTGTTGTGTGTTTGTTGTTTGATTTTTTGTTTGCATTTGTTTGTGTTCATTACTTATTTTCTAGTTTCATTTTCCATTTGCATCTCTAGAAAAAGAAAAAAAAAGCACATACACAATTCAAAACAAAAAAATAGTTTATTGCTTTTCATTTTCATTTACATTGGCATTTCTATAAACAAAAAAAATTATTACACTGTTTACATTGAACTGCACATTGTAGTGCACACTGTTTCATTGTTTCTTTCCTCACTGTCCACTTCACTCCTCCTCCCCACTATCTTTCTACTTCAAACTGCTCAATTACACTTCAGTAACCATCCAGACCACTGCCTACAACCACCGAGCTACCACCAACAACTCTCGACCAACTTCAAACTACAGTGAACATCATCGAACACCACAATCCCCAAACCCTAACACCACGGCATCCTATAATCACCATCACCTCCCCAATTCCCAATTCGACAACCCCACTACCAACCACAATCGACATCAATCACCTCGACCTCCAGTAACCCACTAAACCCAGTCGCTTCAAATCGCCGACCTCAGAGGAACCGTCATCAGCCACTTCGCCAACAAGCAACAAACACGAGCAGCAATCCATTCCATCGCACGCCTTTACGAAAATTCGAAAGTAGCCAATACGTCGCCAATTCGTCAATTCACTTGATTCAAATCGCGGTTCCATATTAACCTGAATTTTAGAAATTGCGAATCCTAGTTTAATTTGGAGAAAAGTGTGGTTTTGGATTTAGTTTGGTGTTCGTTTGACTGCGCTTGTTTCAATTTTGGTTTAGTAGTTAGTTTTTGTTTTTAATGATTTTAATTGGGCTGGGCCATGATTAGTTTGTAAAATAAAAGAGTTTGGCTTTGTTTACTGAATTTGTTTTAATTGTTCCTTAGTTTGTTTTAATTCTTCCCTTTAAAAAAAATCAATTTGAATTTGTTTTGATTTTTTTGGTCTTGTTTTCACTTGTTTTGTTTCCATTTTTTTGGATTTTTGATTTTTGATTTTTTTTTTAAATAAGCATGAACTAATGCAACTAAATGAATGCAAAAGACTTAACTACAATTTGCTGTCCTTAGTAGCTCCTAACCCAAAATTGTACGATCACACTTTGTCTTAAATCAAAAAAAATATTTCTCAGCCAGGTAACGGACAGCAGATATCGGTGCACCACGAATCACCGTAGCAATGCAGCCGAAGGTTTAAGTACCTTCAGAGGAACAACCAGCATAATATTTACGTATCACCGTAATTTTTATGACTGGTTATTACTCTGCCGTAGCATAGACACCAAGAAATAAAATTGTTCAAATAAAACAATTATGAAGGTACAATTAAGCCCTAAGTGAGCTCGTGACACCCTTAGGTCCAACGTCTAACTTTTATTATTAGGCAAATTCTACGATGAAATGCGTTTGTGGGCTAAGGAAGGGGTGATGAAATCCCCCACCTTATGTGAATTGGGTATTGCCCTTAGAAAAGAAAACCAAGGTGAGATGAATGCAAAGCAAAAATTAAACGTGAATTTCAATGCAACTAAAATGTAGTTTGTTTTTTTTTTAACCATTAACCACTAATTAATCCATCATTTGTTTTGCATGAAGCTTTAACCTCCACTTAGTTGTCCATTAGCTCCAAATTGTACTTTTAGGTAAGTGGGTGGGGTCCTCCATGTTCATGGCTTGAATTATTTCTCTCTTCTTTCCTTTGTATTCATTTGTGCATGCATATATCTTCATATAAGCCTCTTCCATATGCATCCAAATTCCTATAAAAATTGTCAAAAAATGTCCAAGTAAAAATTCTTATATTGACACATGCACAAAATGACCGTTTTGCCCCTGAATGAAGATGAAAATATGATGGTTGGAAATAATTGAATTTTGGTTTTAAACATGTTAAAATGCCCAAATATGATGATTATTTAAATAAAAAGAGATAAAATATGGATGTAAATATATGCACAATTACGTGCATGTCATAACACTTTCTAAACAAGTGCTCAAAGTAGCAAAGTCTCTGCCATCTACCTAACCTATAGGATGTTATGAGGAGGGGGTCAGAACTAAAGTTCTGGTGAATGAACAAATAATGTACTTCTAAGTTTAACTCTACATATACCGTTTTACTTCTATTTTCAGTTATATTAGGTTTATAATACTCTCGCCTCTATGCGTGAATCGTACGCATCTACTCCCTAGTAGATCAAAACCTAATAACTAATATATATGCAGCTATATGTCCGTTGACCGTATCGGTCCTAGGAACTAACCTTAGTACCTTTCGTATCCTCCTCGAAAAGGACTCCATCATCTCGTTCCTATGGCATTTTATGACTACATCTATAAATGACTGCCTCATGAGGTTTATAATACAGATGTTCCGTCATCTAATATGGAAACGTAAAACTGCATCCACACTAACCTATACTAATGCTCGGACATGCACAAGGTACCACCCAGTGCGTACCTTGAGAAATATACGTAATCGTTCTGTCTACTTCCTGAATCTCGCTGAACAAGGTCTACCTTGTACAGAACTCAGTCGGGGATTTTCTATATCTGTAAAGGACTGCCTCCTTAGGCCTATAATATAGATATTCTACTTGGTTTGTCCCTTTTCTTATCGAGGCTATGGTCCCATGCAGCCACTCCTCAACTAATCGAAAGACCTCTAAAAAGCTAAGTGGATGTGCCCTACTGCAAACAATCTAAACATCTAATTGGTTGTGTCTCTCATCCAATGTGTCGATAGTGAAAGGTTCATTGGACTGTTGGTTTAATTTTAGTCTTTCCCAAACTCTCTTCTTGGTTTTGATGCTGGCCCAATATCCATATGCGACTATCTGTTTGGGTCCTGCCTACTAAAATTTACTTGCAAGAACTAGGACATACGAATATCCTACTCCAAACATCAAACCTTTTGACTGCTTATAATGGTCATGTCATGCAAAAAGCAGTCCAGGCATACTCTTTTGATGGAACACCTACAGACATGCCTCTGGAGGACTGCTCCGCTACGCCTACCCCCGAGGGCCATCCTAGAGTACCCTTACGTCCCGTTGATGTCTCATACTTCCTCTAGCCCAAAAATCTAAGTTGGATATGCTCCTTCTGTGCTGAAATATGTGATGAACTGCTTCGTTAGGCTCTTCATCTTTTGGGCTGCTCCAAACGCATCTTACTATTTTATTAGTCCCTACATCTAATATTTTATTATGCTTTTAGTTTACGTTTCTTATTCCATTGGCTATTTATTTACCCTAATCAGCATAAGCTTGTCCAATCCTCACCTAACTATTGTGTGATCATCAATTCTTGATTGAAAGGGAGTGTTGTCTATATGGGCCACTTCTATTATCTTGCTTATTAACTTAATTTAAGTCTAAAGTTTATCAAAATAAGTCTCCTCTATTATATCTGCTCTATTTGCTTAACAACTTAATTTATGCCTTAAATAAGCCTTTTCTGCTCCTTCTACTTAATAATAACCTATGTTATAATTTTACTTGTAATTGACACTCTTATTTTCTTTTATAATCTGTACATTATAAATATAATTACAAGCTTCTCTTTTATGTTCTAATCTATCTTCTTTTATTATGATATTGAATTCTCTTTAATTCTCTCATATCATATGACAATCTTGGCATGAGACTACGTCCGACTGTCACAAATTAACTTAACATAATAAGTGCTACGCCTTTATTCTATTATCTACGCAGTAATTGCAGATCTTGGTATATTTCTTTTAATTGCTTCTAGTCTTGTCTAATAATTAACTTGATTTCTTCTTTACTTCCTGTAAATCTTAACTTTATTTTCTTATATTTTAGGAAATAGTTCTATTTTATTTGGTTGGTTACAAAAACTACGCTAAAATTCCATTTCCATGTTTTAACACTAAACAATGCTATAAACAATAATCCGTAGCTCCAAGATATTTCTTTTATTATTTCTTTTACTTTTTGGATAGTGCAAAATACAGTAGTTTCTCTACTTTACACTAATTTCCTTTTCTTTCTTTTATTCTTGCAATTACATTTATCGTTATCTTTTAAACGTTAAACTATGAAAATGTATTTTCTCTTCTAAACCAACCAATTAATCTATCACTTACTTCCAAATCAAGTTATTAGACTTTCCCTTTTAATTTATTTTTCCCTGTATTAGCATAATTTACTGCAAAATTTTATTTAACACTTTTTATTCCAGCTTTTCTTATTTTACGTCTAATTTCTGTAAGTCTAGTGTTCTTGTATTTTAGTCAGTATTTTCGAATTCTTCTCTTTACTACTTTATTCGCGTAAAAAGGAATAAAAAGAAGCTAACATTTATAGGCTAAATTTCTACTTTCAAAACAGATGTAAATAACCGTAAATTTTTCATTTTGAGGCTTATGCCTTTCTCCAACCGTTAAGCCTAATATTATTCGTATTTAGTTTGATTATTATTTTCCATATACATAATAATTACATATAAGCTCTCTTATACAACTTACAGTCTCAACATAACTAATTAACAGAATTAATCACTGAAATAAATTCCGAATAAATTATTTAACTGGAATCTAACAATAATATATCATAAACGTAAAAAATATATAATTAAATTCACTCACATGGAAAGAAAACACTCAAGTTCCAGATCTGATTTTTAGCCCAATTCTACTATGCATAGCCTTCCCTATTGCAACCCAATTCGGATCCACAAATTGGTTTTATATGGATTAAGAAATCCGGATCTAATTAAAGAAAAATAAAATAAATAAACTAGCGTACAAGGTCTGAGAACTTTACCTCATTCGGACGACTTTCTTTGAACATCCCTATTTAGACCTATAATCTCTATCTCCAACTTGTAATTCAGAAGGCGTGAATCTAAAATAGCTAATTTCTGAAGAATTGGAGGAGAAAGAAGAGCGACAAGGTTTTCGCACCCATTAAGAAAAATATGAGTTTGAAAGTTAGCCCTGCCTCTTTATTTATAGAGAGACAAAATAGTGTCGTCCATCCACTTAAAACGATGCAAATAAGGCCGTTTAAAAGGGTGCAGAATGAGCGCGCCTGATTTATTATTAAACGTATTATTTATTATAAACGTTAAACGTTTATATGTTTCCTATTAATTCCAATTAACTCTTATTAATTAATTTATTTAATTCTCTTTATAAGCACGTCTATTTTGGATATTAAACGTGCCTTATTTTTTTTACTACACGCTATTTATAAACATTAACTTTTAACCATTATAAATTATAAACGTTTAACCTTTATTTATGTTGCTTGTTTATTCTAATTAATCACCATCAATTGCTTGATTAATTTCCCAATATAAAACTTGTTTATTTTGAATTTCACCTGTGACCAATTAATGTAAATTAACTTCTTCTAATAGCTAATTTGATTATATTGCCTACTAATGTTAATTAATTAGCTTTAATTACAGATATTAATTAATTTCCCTTATGATGGCAATGTTTATTAATTATCTTTATGACGCACGTCTATTTTAAAATTCAAATGCCTGTTATTTCTGAAATTTCATACGCACATATATTTATTTGTAACAAATATATTTACGTATATTTACATGTATAATTATTTCTCGATACAAAACTTCAAATGTCAATAACCTTTTCATACGAACCCCGTTCGAGACATATTATATATGTAAACTGATCAGAAAATCATCACGAACACAATGGAATAAATTTCAAGGCCAAATTCGGCAATTCCAAAAAAGATTATTTTCACTGTTCATAATTATATGATTATTTAATTATATAAAAATACTGGGTGTTACATTCTTCTGCCCTTTAGGAAATTTTGTTCCCGAAATTTGGCAAGGGTAAAACTATTTAATTCCTTGCATTAATTACATCCATTTTATGTACATCCAATTTCTCAACCATGTAACGACCCGTAAATTTAACTTGTTTTAATAACGTTATTAACTGAAATTTTGTGGAATTTTAAACGATAAAATTTCGAAATATAAATTTGATATTTGGAATGCGTCTAGTTAAACAAGCAACTGGTAAATTTTCGTTCGAAAATATGAAGTTTATTTTCGTGTGTAAATTTATTTCAATTTTATCAGTTAAAAATCGATGAAAATAAAACGTTTTCGAAACCAAAATATTTTTACATAGAAAAATTCTAAAACATCTTCTGAGAGAGGCATCATTTTTCATTTTTCCAGATTCGGACTTCTTTAGCTCCGTCGATTTTATTTTTCTACGATTTTGCTGCATTTTCCGCTAGTAGAAAATTCAAAATTTTATAATTTGATCATACCACTGATATATGTATACCGTTTTGACCGTCTAGTCGTGCTGATCTCTACGGTATATTCAATTCATTGTTTTGAAGACTGGGACGCAACGGAATATGTAAACATCGGCAACTGTACCGGTGCCAGCTTTATAATCTTTTGGTTTCTGACCTTTTGTTTTCCAACGTATAATGTCAACATCCATCATTATGACCGACCATTCACGCGTCCGACTCTCTGATTCCTACCATTTAATATTCTCATCTGAAATCTAGGGAGTAGACCGCTACAATTACTTTTATGTTACGTTCATTTCAAAAGTTTTGCTTACTTCATTTTCCCAAATACGTTCAAACTCTTCTCTGAACAATTCATTTGCTTCATATATGAGAAAAATATATAAAATATGTTGATGTTGCCATTCCATATTCTTCCATACGCAACCTCCGTAGCATCTCTCCTCTTTAATTTTCACAACCCATTAACAACAACAGACTCACTTCCCTTCGCATGCAATCAGGGTCGGACCCGCCTTCACACCTCCTTCCTCATCAAGCCACCACGCCGAGCTCCTCCACTCAGCGCCTCCCACGTCGGAAGCCTCTGTCCATTCTGCACGAACCCAACAACCAAACTGAAACCCATCGCCTCCTCTGCCGCGTGGCTACTCTCCGACCACCGATCCTGAACCGCCTCGTCGCTGACCTCCACGTCCACTCCCTTGTCATCGGACCCCACTGCAGCGGCCGTGCCATGCCGCGCACAACCACCTTCCCACACGAGCCAAACCTTCCACCTTTCCATCATTAGCTGCCACCGCCTCACTGTTGAACCGAGCCCCACCACCCGTCCATGACCCTCAACCGATCAAGTGCACCTTGTCATCACTGCTCCTCCGTGCCGTCCACCACTTGCTCCCCTCTCATCGCCTATCACCTGCTTGCACCGAAACCACTTCCATGCCGGCCGTGCCCACTCCCACCAAGCCTACCTCAGCCTTTCCTGTCCGCCACTCTCTCTGTTGCTTGTTGGAAGGGCACCACTCCACCACCTTCGGCCATCACCGTCCACAGCCGCCCATTGATCTGCCCCTTCGCTTCATAATTGGCTTGCACCTTCTCTGTGGATATAGGTATAAGTATTATAGTGCTTATTGCTTAAATAAGTTTTACAGTACATTATACTAGAGCAAGCCTCCCTTCCCTTCTTGATATATATAAGGTACTACTATATATATCCATCTATGATATTATAAAATATAAAATAGGTTTTTTTGTTTTGTTTCTGTTGTTGCTCAGTTTTATTATAAAATATATGTTTATATATTGATGCATATATATGGTTTATATATGTTTTGCAGTAGTTATGTGTTTAAACCATGTGTGTTATATTAAAGCTTGGTTTCACATTTGAAATTTTATTCGATCTAGGTTACAGTATTATTAAAAAAAAATACTCATCCATCTAGCTTTATATAAATTTAGTTTTAAAAGCTAGCCTATTTTAAACTTGAGCAGGCTGTTGTTTATAAGGGAAGTTGTATATATATTTTGTTATAAAGCTGCATGCCAATATATTGAGTTGATAAAGTTATATAATACTGTATTAAGTTATATTCGCATGTATATGTTATTATATACATAAAGTTTAATTTTAAGATTATATTTGTTTGGGTATCACCTGTTGGAACTATATAACGTCTGTTAGTATACTTATACGTTATTTGAACATATGTACAAAAGGAGTTTTGTTATATATGGATAGTATATAGTACTTTTCGTACCTATCTACATAGGTATGCATATATATAAAAAAAGAGTGTTTTGTTTACAGTACATATTTTTGTTTTTAACATCTTTGGTTAATAGTCTGATGTATATGCTTTATTTTAAAGTTATATTTTATATATATTATCAGTTATGGCGTAAAGATAGTATTTTAGAAATGGGTTGGTTTAAGTGATATAGATATTAAGTATTTATGTTGTAGTATGTATTATTATAAAAGAAGTTTATATGTTCGCGCGCTTTATTAAAATGATGATTTTAAATTATATATGCTATTTCATTTTAGTATTTGTTTCAAATGTAATATTGATTTTATTGAAATGAATAAATAATATAATAATAATGTACATATTTTCAGTTTGTATCAAAATGATTCTAATTGATTATTTATCGATTCCAGCTTTGCTTTGATCTTTGAATTCATGTCCATCTTGTTTAACTTTGGAATTCATGTTTGGATTCATAATTCGCTTCCATTCTCGGTTACCTCTCTCTAGCCTCGAAAGGTGAGCAATCACTCATGATTAATATTCTTTTATTTATTAAATTTGATTTCAATTGAATCGACAAATTGAAATACGCTGTTATTAGTTATTTACGCTGTTATTTATGTTATTAGCTATATCAGTTCACCTGTGACATCTAACACCATTACCTGTATCAGTTTAGTAGATGAATGATTGATTTTTTTTATGTTGATATTGGACGTTAAATTGTTAATGTATGTTGTGATAAATAATTTGAAATCGAAATTGACGTAGGATAGTTAGCGACTTGAAATTGATATATATGTTGAATTTAATTAGACAAATTTGTATAATATGACCCCTTTTAAATGTTTAAATTAATTGACACGTAGAAAAATAGTTAATTACCCTTGAACCATTTGAATTTGTGTTGTATTAATTGATAAAAGTATGAAATTGAATAATTGATGTCAAATGTAGAATTGCATAGAATAATAAGTGTAATAATCTTTAATCTACATGAAATGATAGTGTGGATTTTAGGAATGATTATATTAATTTGCACAAACAACAATGTGAATTTATACGATTATTTCGAGATTATTTGAACTAATTATTGGATTAATGTTATTGATTGTTGTTATTGCTTGTTTATTTACTTTGACACCATCCCAGTTATCACACTCCAAGTTCCCTTTGATATGTTTTGATTTTTGAATTGAAATGGAATCGGGTTGAAATGATAATACCCAAATGAACTTGACTTAGGATAGAGAATTATATAAAAATCCAATTGGTCAATAATTTGATTTAAAAATAAAAATGAAGATTTTATTTAAATAAATAATAAGATTTGAAGTGAAGTTGGAATTTGAATTTAATGAAAGGAAAATGTTAATATTTAAAAATCTGAAACAAAATATTAAAATAGTAGTTGTTGGGAAAAACGTTGTTTTAAATTAAATTATTTGACAATAAAATTTTGGAATTATTCATTGAAATAAGTTTGAAATTATTTAATAATTAAGTTTGAAATTATTAAGTTTTGAAATTTCTTAATAATTAAGTTTTGAAATTATTTAATAATTGAGTAAGATTGAATTATTTGATAATTAAATAAAAAAAATTGAATTCTTTGATAAGAGAAATTGAACTTCGAGATAAGTGAAATTGAACTTCGTTAATAAATGAAATTGAGTTCTTTATTAATTGAGTTTGGGAAAATTATTTAAATTAAGTAAATAAGTGAAATTGTTTTCCTTAACAAGAAGTAAAATATGATTTATGTGTTAAATAAATACAAGACTTGTAATTTAAGATTTTGATTTGACGAATTCAATTTAATTCAATTTGTAAGCTTGCTATAATGGAGTGGAACTTAAGTAATTTATTTAATGAATTGGATATTAAACAGAAATCATTTTGAATGATAAATTAACTTAACGAATATTTAATGAAATCGATCAATGAATTTTAAATTGATTTGAATGTTGAATTTAATTAATTTAAATGATTACGGAATGAAACTTATATACGAACTTGAATCAATATTTGAATTGTTTAAATAAAATTGAAATTGAATTATGGAATTTTGAAATGAAATTTGGAAGTTATGAAGCGTAAATTTGGAAATTGTTTGGAAAGGTAAAGGAAATGTTGGTTTACAAATTTCAATTGAAATTGTATTTGATTTGGTTTTGAAATTTATTAAATGACCAATCGGTGTAATAATTACGAAAGTTATTAAAGAAACCGGAATCGGTTATGGACATACTCTCTGTCTAAACCGAAAATCACTTTAATAACTATACGCGGAGTGTGATCCATAATGAAGTGGTTGGAATGATATACGTGATGACTGAAGAAAGAGAACGATAATGGATAGCCTTGACACTTGTGTCAAATTGGAAATAACAAAAACAGGAGCCGTGTCGGGACAAATGGGATTAGCCACCTCGAGCGAACACACTTCTTCGTAAACTACTCATTACTTATTATTAATTGGTGCACCCTCGTAATTTTGGGAGTGTTGTTTCGTAGTGTTGCGATCGTTACGGCGATGCGTCTTCACCAATCCGGATCAGGCAAACGGTAATTTCACTACCTTGGGTATTGCCTCGTGTGCCTTGTCATACTTGTATCCCTATATACGCGACCACTACGAATTTGTTTTGTGTTATACCTATGGAGTACTCCCTGATATCCCACTAGTTTACGGTGGGGTTTACAGTGCTGTATAGAGTATGACATTTATATAAAATGTGTTAAGGGGATAATGGTAACCCCTTAACGCTATTTTGATACTTTATATTACTGATAGACATTATCTACTTAGCGTACACTATTACATAGTAGATAGTTTAACAGATCCTTAGAGGATGGTTATTCCAACATCCTTTGAGTCACTTGTATTTCAATTGTTATTTCACTTGAGTTGGATTTATTGATATAAGAATGTTAATCCTGACTCGAGTGTTTTTTGTTTTGCTTTACACTCTGGTCAGACTGAGTGGTTCAGCTTTCGAGACTCAGCTTTGGAGTTAGAGCTTCGCTTGGAGATCCAGCTATCTGTACAGCTTTCAGATACTCAGTTGATTCTAGTAATATATTCTGATTCTTGTATTTAACTATTGTATTCGAGACTTCTGTTGTAACTTATTTAACTCTGTTATATATATAGTAGCTTCACGAACTACTATCTTTTGTTTCCACTGCATTTATTACTCTGTGTCTGTGATCCGTGATTATTTATTTACTGTATATGCTCAGTTTTGCCAAATTTAAATCAACAATTCGGTATTTTGAATTATTCAAGTCCGACATGTGCGGATGTGAATGGTCCAAAATAGCGGGTCGTTACAAACCATCCGTGTCATTGTGCAAAGTGCAATACATCATAAAATATATGCATACACAAGAATTTCTAAGTGGTACCTCCTATATAATATTTTTCATCTTTAAAAATTTATTTTTAAAACATGATGCGCACATCCTAAATATACTTGCAATTTCTATATGAATGCAATCTTTTGAAAGCTCAAACTATTTTTCATCCAATTTTTCCTACACTCTTACTGAATAGGAGTGTAGTTCAATGAATTTTTCATCCAAACCCTACCACACAACTTTTAATATTCGAATTTCAGAAAAATTTAATTTTCCTAACTCGATTTCTTATGTCAAAAAAGAGTTAGAAAATGGAAAAACTTGACAATTCCATTTTTCTTTTGCGTACCTCTCTCTCCATGCTTGGAACTTGTGCCGCTATCCTATAAAATCTCTATTTTCTTCCCCAAGCACAGTTTACATAAGAAAGATTTTTCTTTTCAAACCTTTTCCTATTTTTCTTTTGCAATTCTCATTTATTTCTATTGACGTTTATGTTGCTTTCTTAAGATCATACCGTTTTTCTTTTAGTTACCTTTTATATGCTTTTACACTTCTTTTAATATAGCAACTGAACACAGCTATCATCTATGGAAAGGAGGTCTAGGACCATGTCCACTCTGACACAGAAAAGGTCCTACTCTAGGAATCCAAGTAACTCATACACCCCTCCTGCCGCCTATTACTCGTTACTAACTTACGTTGTGTTACTCATGACGAATAAGATCTATTTATCTCTTCTATTCCATGCTCAAAAAGGAATAACCATGTCTCATTTACTGCAATGGTTAAGGGTTTTATTCTATGCAGTCTCTATCTAAAAAGGTAACTAAGATTGAGGAAATTTGCTCTTTATCTTTCATTTTCCACAACTAAGTTCTACGTATCCCAACCATGTGTGTCTTACCTTTTTACTAATATCATTTCACTATTCTTTAATAGTCTACACACATGAAGCAACATTTCTAGGTTTTCACTAGTGTTCTGTACACCTTATCGGAACTTTTATTATTACTACTAGGAGTAATTACTGCTATAGCTTTACACTTTTTCCGTTACACCTAGGAAATGATTCCTATCTACCCCATGTTTAAAAGTCTAGATTGTTTGGTACTTATCATTTTACTTCAAAAATTAAAGCTTCTAAATTTTTGAAACATCAAATCCCAAAATTCTTTCCTTTGAAAGTGTTATTTTGAAGTTTTTCGTTAAATTCAACGGTACTTGGTTACTTAAAATTTTGTCTTTCCAAAAATATATTTACATTTTTACCAGACCATTTTTCTTTGAAACATGTCTTGCTTGTTTTAAAAATATTTTTCTTGTTTCTTGACTTCAAAATCCTCACAAGTTTTAAAAATATCTTCTTTTGATAGATTTTCAAATTTACTAAAACTAGAGTAGATAAGAACAGTTATTTTATCAAAAATCTCCTAACTTTTCTACTCTTCTAATTAGTTAATCTCGGAGGAGTTTCTAACTTACTACACTTAATGGTTTTATACCTTAATGTATTGGAATTACTTTCTCTTATAAGAAACTATTAACGCTAAACGTTCTATGAATCCTTTAAAGAAGGATTCATGTTTATGTAAAATTATAAGGAATTTATTTTATATTTTTCTCAAAAAAGGCTATACAGATATGGTGTTTTCCATACCTTGTGCATCTCTTTCACATATTCCTTATAACTTGCACAAAACATCATTATTTGTGATTCATAGAAAATTATACAATTATTCATTTCATTCCAATAGATTAAAGTATGTTAACTCTATATTCACTTGCATAAGATATTTCCTACTAAATTCGTTAATTTAACGTACATAATTTTTCAAAAGAACTCATTTTCAAACCTGCTTTAATATTTTCATAATTAGAAAATATTTTTATATACTTATTTAAATAATAAGTGTACATACACACTACTTTAGAAATTATCTCCAAAACTCATTTGGATCAAAACAGATGTTGCGTAAACACCGTTACTACAACCCAAAAATACTAATATATGGATTTAATTAAAATAAATAATAATAAATCACATCTACGATGTAAAAACGTTTCCTTTGGGAGTCACCTACTATAATAATAGTGACATAGTCTATGCTTCCTCTATTTTTACCGAAAACATCTATTACAACAATAAATGTTGTAACCTACATTTCCAATACTAAACACACTCTAGGTTTTTATACTTAAAATCTTTATTTACCTACAAGGAAACTAGCGAGCTATACACGCTCTATAATTCTTCAAAAAGAATATCAATATTAACAAAATTTACGTCATATAAAAACCAATTTAAATTTCATACCACTTATATAAATATATTTTTTCCAAAAACCTAATATTTACTTCCTTAGATATATTAATAAATATATTTTTCAACTTTAAAAGTTTCATTTTATTGGGCTAGACATAAAGTGGATTTTCTTCTTACTAAAACCTCTTACTTCTTACAAAATAAAAACACTCCCCTACTATCCCTAGAGAATTTCTCTACTTTCTATAACTTATGGATACCAATCTTCTCTCAAAACATGGTTTATTTGTACACGTACTTGGGTCATCCCAAACCCAACTAGCAAACTATGCACAAACATACTTCTAAAAATTTTCCATATGTTAAAGTCTAATTTGGGGACTATTTGGATTTTAGTACATAATATACTTATATTTTATTCAAAAATACAGATACGTTCACTCGCTATCTACCTAGGAATCCTACTATCTACCTAGGAATCCTAAACCTAGGCTCTGATATCAAATGTAACAACCCAAATTCCAGTTGGTCCGGATTTTTCTGAAAAGTGCTAAAACCTAAGCCCACCGAAGCTCGAGTTATGTTTTTGGTATCCTGCAAATAGGCAAAGAAAAATATATCTGAGCTAAAAAAAATATCTCATAGCAGAGCTGACTGAAATATAATAGCAGGTAAATACTCATCAATATAATAACCCTTTCTAAACAAGTGTCTCAAAGTTGGAAAGTCTCTGCCATCTACCTAACCTCCAGGATGTTATAAGGAGAGTGTCAGAGCTAAAGTTATGGTGAATGGAAAAATCATGTACTTCTAAGTTTAATTCTACATATACCATTTTACTTCTATTTTCTGTTATATTAAGTTTGTTGGGTTTATAATACTCTCACCACTATGCGTGAATCGTACCCATCTACTCCCTAGTAGACCAAAACCTAATAACTAATATATATGTAGCTATATCCCCTATGACCATATCGGTCCTAGGTACTACCTTAGTACCTTCCGTATCCTCCTCGAAAAGGACTCCATCGTCTCCCTGCTAAGGCGTTCTATGATTACATCTATAAAGGACCACCTCATAAGGACTATAATACAAATGTTCCGTCGTCTGCTGTGAAAACGTAAAACTGCGTCCACACTAGCCTATACTAATGCTTGGACATCCACAATGTACCACCCTATGCGTACTTTGAGGAATATCGTTCTTCTACTCCCTGAATCGCGCTAAACAAGTTCTACCTTATACGGAACTCAGTCGAGGATTTTCTATATCTGTAAAGGACTGCCTCGTTGGTCCTACAACACAGATATTCTACTTGGTCTGTCCCTTTTCTTATCATGGCTATGGTCCCATGCAGCCACCCCTCAACTAATCGAAAGACCTTTGAGGAGCCAAGTGGATGTGCCCTACTGCAACCAATCTAAACATCCAATTGGCTACACCCCTCATCCAATGTCTCGATAGTGAAAAGTTCATTGGACTGTTGGTTTAACTCAATTCTTTCCCGAATTCGCTTCTTGGTTTTGATGCTGGCCTGATATCCGCATGCGACTATCCTTTTAGGTCCTACCCACTAAAACTTACTTGCAAGTACTGGGACCTATGAATATCCTACTCCAAACATCAACCCCTTTTGATTGCCTACAATGGTTTTGCCATGCAAAAAGCAATCAAGGCATACTCTTTTGATGGAACACCTACAGACCTGCCTTTGGAGGACTGCTCTACTACGCCTACCGCAGAAGGCTATCCTAGAGTACCCTCACGTCCCGTTGATGTCTCGTACTTCCTCTAGCCAAAAATATCTACTTGGAGGTGCTCCTTCTATGCTGAAATTTGTGATGTTCGTTAGGATCTTCATCCTTTAAGCTGCTCCAAACGCATCTCACTATTTTATTAGACCCTACGTCTAATCTTTTATTATGCATTTAGTTTATATTTCTTATTCTATTGGCTATTTATTTACCCTAATCAGCATAAGCTTGTCCCAGCCTCAACTAACTATTGTGAGACCAGGAGTTCCTGACTGAAAGAGAATGCTCTCTATATGGGCCACTTCTATTATCTTACTTATTAACTTAATTTAGTTCTTAAGTTTATTAAAATAATCCTCTTCTATTATTTATGTTCTATTTTCTTATTAACTTAATTTAATTCTTAAATAAGTCTTTTCTGTTCTTTCTACTTAGTTATAACCTATGTTATAATTTTACTTATAATTATCACTCTTATTTTATTTTATAATCTGTACATTATAAATATAATTACAAGCGTCACTTTTCTATTCTAGTCTGTGTTCTTTTATTATAATATTGAATTCTCTTTTATTCTCTTGTATTATATAACAATCTTGACCTGGGACAACATCCGACAGTCATAAATTTGCTTATCATAATAACTACTTTGCCTTTATTCTACTATATGCGCAGTAGTTGCAAATCTAGGTATATTTATTTTAATGTTTCTAGTCTTGTTTAATAATTAACTTGATTTCTTCTTTAATTTCTATAATCCTTTACTTTATTTTCTTATACTCTAGGACGTATCTATTTTATTTGGTTGGTTACAAAAACTGTGCTAAAATTCCATTTCCATGTTTTAAAACTAAACAATGCTATAAACAATAATCCGTAACTGCAAGATATTTCTTTTAATATTTCTTTTATTATTTGGATAGTGCAAAATACAACAGTTTCTCTATTTTAGACTAATTCCCTTTTTCTTTATTTTATTCTTGCAATTATGTTTATCGTTATCTTTTAAATGTTAAACTATGGAAATGTATTCTCTTTTCTAAACTAACCAATTAATCTATCACTTACTTCCAAATAAAGTTACTTGACTTTCCCTTTTAATTTGTTTTTTCCCCTTTTAGCATATTTACTGCAAAATTGTATTGCGCTCTTTTTATTTTAGCTTTTTTATTTTACTTCTAATTTCTATAAGTCTAGTGTTATTGTATTTAGTCCATATTTGCGAATTCTTCTCTTTACTATTTTATTCGCATAAAAAGGAATAAAAAGAAGCTAACATTTGCAGACTAAAATTCAACTTTTAAAATAGATGTAAATAACTGTAAATTTCTATTTTCAGGCTTATGCCTTTCTCTAACCGTCAAGCCTAATATTATTCATATTTAATTTGATTACTATTTTCCATATAAATAATTATTACATATAAGCTCTCTTATGCAATTTACAGTCTCAACATAACTAATTAACAGAATTAATCACTGAAATAAATACTGAATAAAATTATTTAACGGAATCTAATGATAATATATCATTAACGTAAAAGATATATAACTAAATCCACTCATCTGGAAAGAAAGCACTCCAAGTTCCGTATCTGATTTTAACCCAATTCTATTATCCATAGCCTTCCTTATTGCAACCCTATTTGGATCCACAAATTAGGATTTATACGGATTTAGAAATCCGGATCTAATTGAAGAAATAAAATAAATAAACTAAAGAACCAGATCTGAGAACTTTACCTCATTCAGATGACATTCCTTGTACATCTCTATTTTTGACCTATAATTTTTATCTCCAACTCGTAACGACCCGTAAATTTTGAGAAATAAATTGGTTAATTTAATAAGATTTTTGTTAATTAAATTTAGAAAGAAATAATTTTTTTTATAATTTATAATGAATTTGTATCTATGTTATCAGATTTAAAATTGGTTGGGTAAAGGTTGAAATCAAATTTAAAACGATTTACTAAAATAGAACTTTAATTAATTGGATCTATTGTAGAAAATGGAATTTAATATTACATCATTTGAAATTAAGATAAAATAGGAATATTAATGCACTATGGTATAAACCATGATAATTGTACCGTAAAATGAAATTGATTGAATATCAGTGCAAATTCGAATTAATTGAAACAATTGTAAGGTTTTAGTTGATTGTAATTTATAAATTGAGAAACAGATTCAAAGTTATAATTAATTGATGAAATAATATGTAATAAGTGCAATTTGATAGAATTAATGTTAGTATAAATTAAAGCAATAATTGGGAATCATATTTATGAAATAATAACGAGAATGCAAGGTAAACAATGCTAATAAAAGTTGATAATTAATGAATTTATTAAAATTGAAGGTTAAACAACGTAATTGTGAATTGATTATCTTTAAATAGATATGGAAATTGGTGATTGTAACAATTGATGTAATAAAGGATGGAACCAAGGTAAATTAATTAATTGGATTAGAAATAAATTTTAATAAATGTAAATAAATGTTACATTAATGTGAAATGTAATACAATGTTTAAGAGTTGTTAAATTGGGTATATTAAGGTAATGAATGGAAAAACAAGGTAACTAAGTTTATAGAGTAGTAATGAACTTAAAAAAGATTTGATTAACAAATCAATCGATTGAAATCCAATTTATAATAAGTGTAATTAATGTAGCGATTGAAATTAAATGTTATGCAATTGAAATAAAGATAAAATGGAAAAATGTTAATGTATCAGGATATATACCAATGTAAATGGTACCTAAGATGATAATATGATAATTAGTTGAATTACAAGAATGGGAGTCAAGATTTATTTATTTATTTATTGGAATTTAAAGTTAAACAATTGGATTTATTGCAAATAAGTAGAATTTAATATTAAATTTTACTTTAATTGAAATGAAGATGGAATGTGAGAATATTAATGTAATAGATTTTGAATCCAATATTAATTTCATCCGTTGACAATAATGAATTGAATAATAGAATGAAGAGTAGATTAAATAGAATTTTTGAAAATAAAATTTATATTTTTAAATTTAATGAAATTGAAGTTAATAATGAAATTGATAAATTAATCAACTCTAAATTGACATTTTAATTTGTTTTAACCATTGTAAATGATTGAGAAATCAAAAGTGATGAAAATTTTCAATTATCAAATTGGAACTTAAAATTTGATTTAATCAATTTATTTTTAATTTATCTAATTAATGTAAAAATATTCATTTTGGCCACTGACTCGGATTCCGACGAACCAGTTTCATCGGATCCATAACAGTGAATTATTGTAGGATTTCAAGTTTCATAACTTTCGGGATTGTCGTTTAATCGTATGGGTTTGAAACCCCCAGAAATCAATTAAATTGAAATCAATTTGAAATAACTTGATTTTGAGTATAACTTCTTCATATGATGAAATTTGGATTTGAAACCTATTCCATTGCTTTTGAAATATTTTAAAACATCTATTTTGATATAAGGGTTGACCCAATTTCGTTTCGGAGTCAGAACGGGCTTTCCGGGCCACTTTATCGTTCAACGTGTATATCAATCTTATCCATTTGTTCTATTTTCAACTTTGTCTATATATACCCTGTTATAAACCCTAATTCATTTATTATTCCTCATTTCTGTACGTTTTATTAGCTCCTCTTTCCAATGGCTGCAAACCCTAATTCCCAAATACAATTCAAAATCAAATCCAAAGCCAAAATTTCAAACTCTCCAAACAATATCAAGTTTTATATGGATTCGAAGATCTCAACGAGCGCAAGCCAATTCTGCACTTCATTTTTTGTTTTGAATCACCGGTTGTCCTGAAATCATGAATGAATGCTCGGCCGTTCATCACCCTTCGACGAACCACGGCGGATCGTCAAATCATCGATATCGTTGGGTAGAGATCGCCGCAGGGAGTGCATCTATGTGAGATTTGTGGCGAGTTAACGGCTAAATTGGCGCCAATAATTCGTTAAGGTTCACTAGATATTGGCGGCGGCTGCTCCGGAAGCGAGCGAGGTGGGGTTGCGTTAGTTGTCGACGTGGCTGGGGTGTGCAGCTGCGTTGGGAGGTGCGACGTATGAGGAGGTGGCGGCGCTCGTTCTAGCGTGTGTAGGGTTTTGAACGGGGATCAACCGTGAGTTTCTGTGATGTACAGTAGGGTTCTGTTCTTCGTGCGTGCCTAGGAAGATGGTGTGGAGGTGACGTGTACTTTATTAAATTATTTTAATTATTTTTAATTTATATTGTTGATCGTTCTAACCGCAATAACTTTCACATACGAGGTCCATTTTACACGCGTTTTCTCCGCTAGGTTCATATTGAAATTCCGGACATTTTGACACTGGTTTGGACGAATTCTGAGGCTGTTCAAATTTTGAGTTTAAATTGGATTTAAATTCAATTTAAATTCAAAAGGTGAGTGTTTTAATCCACTCACAACTTCTAAAATTTCTTATATGTGTTAAATTAATTTCTAATGTGATTAGAAATTTATTTATTGCCGTTTGGTATATTTTATCATCATTCCCGTTAAATTGAATTTATTTATTTAAATTTTTATTCAATTTATTATTGCATATAAACTGCTAGTTAAATTAATTTATTATTGAATATAAACTGCCAGTAATTACCTGTTATTTATTATCTGTTCTATATTATGTTATTGCTTGATTTGGATGATGACTGTGATAAATGTTTGATGATTGATATTGGATGAATGGATGTTGGATTTTATATTGCCATGAACAGCAAGTTTTTGTGCATTTTATTTCATTCGGGATTGTGGTTTGAAATGATATATAACCGTATTTTATTTTAAATTGCGGATTGAAATGATAAATTTCCGTATCACTTGACCATAGGATAGAAAATTTTATACAGACATCGCGATCTATATATAAAAATATTTTGAAATGATTTCTATGGCTTTGTAAAGAAATATATGATTTTATGAGACATTGATTTGGATATTTTATAAATGTTATTTTATATATAGTTAAATTCTTGGTTTAAGCTATGAATAAAATTGTTTAAAGTATAAAATAAGTTTAGTAATAAGTTTGATTTTATTAAAATATAATATGGATAAGTATTCACTTAAATTATATTTTAATATAGAGTTTATATTGATTTTTATAAATCGAGGTTGAGAAGATAGTTTTGAAATTGATTTGAGATTTTATTTAATTAAGAGTTATATTTGATAAGAATCCATTTGGAACTTATTGAAATTGATATTTTAAAATAATATGATTTTATAACTTAATTCGGGTTTAAGGTGATTTAAGTGAATATATCAAGTCTGAATAAATTGAGGAATATTCAGTTATTGAAATTATAAGTTTTATTTAAAGGATATTGGATTTACTAAGCAATTATTTCAAAACTAAATAATAGTAAAGTAAATTTGGTGTGTGTGTGTATATATATATATATGAACTGTAAAATTTAGTTTTGAAATACTGAATATTTAAGCTTTGCAATATATTGAATTTGAAATGGCTTATTTTGCAGTTCAAATCTGTTTTGAAATCGATATAATTTGGAACGGTCTATTTGAAAACCGAATTGAATTGAAATGTAAGATTTGGGGACGTGGTTAAATTTAAAATTTAGAAATTCGGGTTGTTTTGGAATTGATTTGTGAAATTTAAGAAGCTAGTTTATTTTATAAAATATTTTAATATTTAAACCATGTAAGGGGTGGAAGTTATGTTTCAAAGTTATAAATTTCAAAGTAATACGTTGTCGAAGTGTTATAGTTTTAAGCCTTGGTTTCGAAATTTTATAACTTTGAAATACTATGATTTTAAAATTATATCATATGGATTTGGTTTTTAAAACTAAAATGATATCGTAATTATATGGTTTTGAAATGAATATTATATCCTGGTTTTGAAGTATAATTATTTTGAAATGACCATGGTGTTATAATAACGGTTGGTTGTTAAAGAGACCGGGATCGGAAGTTGTCATACTCCCTGCCAACTCCGAAAACCACTTTAACAACCGTGTACGCGGTGGAGATTCCAGAATGACGTAGGATGGTGGTGACGTTCTATTAAGGTATATACGTGGGCCCGACTCCCGTGAGTTGGCATAAGGTGGCTAAAACAGGAGCGATTCTCGGGCCAAGGAGGTAGCCCCTTTTATCTGATACATCCCTTCGATATTATACTCTGACTTTTGAATTGATTCGTTGGCCAATTTTGATTTGAGGGTGTGGCTCGAGGTGGGCGGTAGATGCGCGCTACGCGTTACCACCAGCACGGCGTAATTGGTATATCTACCCTGACATTGCCTTGTGTGCCGTGTCACATACCCTAACGTGTCTTGTACGAGTTTGGTTTTCTCCCGTAGCCCGTGTGGTATCCTCTGGTGGCTTCCTAATCAAGAGGGACCATGATATTGGATGAACTACTGGGACTATTACGTTGTAAGGGCTATATGGGTAACCCCTTAACGCTATTTAAAAGTAAGTTTATTTTACTATTTACATTATTATAACAGCGAAATATTACTACTCAGTAAATAGTTTAATGGATTCTTAGAAGATGTGAATCCCGAGCATCTCTTAAGTTACTACACTTACGTTAGACACTGGATAGGAGATGTCGAATCCCGTAAATATCTCTGACACCGTTCCACTCATATTATTTACCATTGATTTAACTTACATAAGATCTTTTAGCTTTGACTCGAGTGTTTTGTCTTTTCAATTCGCTCGGGTTTGCCTGAGCATTTCAGGATTTGAAGGCCTTATTTCTAGAGGACAAAGTCGAAGATTGTATTATTACTATTATTTACTATAGTGTTTCACTACATCACATTTGCTCCGCTGCATTGTTATTTTTCTTTGGTATGTGTAACTCTGATATATATTGTATAAGTATAATCAAATGTTTTCGTAAAATGGCTTCATGAACTGTTTATTTGATTATTATATTTTATTGTTCCGCTGTAAGATTCTATTTTGTTTTTTTTTTCCTTTTCTTTTTTTCTCTGCTTTTTCTTATTTATCCTATAACCATCCGCCCTTCTGTATGGTTTATGTCTGACGTGTGTGGTTTATCGTAGATTTAAAGCGTACAAAATGGCGGGACGTTATATCTGGTATCAGAGCTTTGGTTTAGCGGTAAACCTTAGCTTTGTAGGGTCTGACTCTTTATTAATAGGGTAGTAATAACCTATGATGAGTCACTGAGTGTGTGTGTGTGTGTGTGTGTGTATATATATATATATATATGAGAGAGCGTATTTGTTAGTGCTATAAAAGGTTTTGATCTTGTGTTAATTTGTATCGTTTTGTATTTATAAATTCTGGTTGATGCATGGGACGCGATGACATCAATAGAGATTTCTAAACACTTAATAGGACAGACTGACACAATATTTGTTTTGAATATAGGTGAATGGAATAATTTTGCCTAGTATATTTTCTATATGTATAATTTTTTTGTAAATGATATATATATTTGGTTGCAATATATTGGTTGTTAGGTATTGAAATTTATAAATAATTGTTGAAATGAGATTGAAAATAAAATAAATGAAAATTGGTAATTTAGAACTTAAGTTCCGGGGTTTTAAAATTTCTTTCGAATGATTTTGGAATATATAACAATATTATTTAAAAGTATTTTCTGATATAAATATTTCAATATAATTTGAAAGAATTATTTTAAAGAAACTTTGAAAAGAAATAAGTTCTGTACTCCCCTCTCTGTCGCTGGAAAATAATTTCGGGGATGAGTGCACGCATCATCGACATTTATTTTCGAGTTTCTAAGTGGGAAGGCCACCGTAGCAGTTTTACTACAGATTTGTTTTGATAAACAAATATAAATTTCAAATTGTTTTAAATCTAATTGGATAATTAAGTTGTAAGTATATACATTCATCTATTATTTTAAAATGATTTGAAATTAAACCCGGTATTTAGTTCTTAAGCTTCGTTAATTAATAGTTTCAGTTATTGTAGTGAAATGGGATGTAACTAATTAATAATTGGAGCCCTTAATTAAAATAAGAGATTTAATGCTAGGTTATGAAGGAAATTAAAAGAAAGTTGAAATTGTAATCTATAAAACAAAAGATACATTGAACATTTGGTTAAATTAAAAGAAATGAGAAAACTTGTATAACTTTTGATTACATCCTTAAAAGCATATATGTAACTTACCAAATGTTAAAAGTTGTAATGTTTAATAAGAAAATGCAATGGAAATTGTACAGGTAAACTTATGAATGAAAGTGTTCAATGAATTTCTTTTGTAGAATTTGATGTTGCAGTTGTTATAAACATAAGTAAAATTGAAAGGCTACTAATTAAATAAATGGCGCGCTTAGTAGTTATTGTTTATTATGTACAATTTAAATTTTTAAACCGGAAAAACTATTTGTTTTGTTTGATATGAATGGATAATTGATGTGTGTTGATTTTATGTGATGGTTGTATGCCCTGTTGCAAGTGATTGATGTTTGCATTGATTTGTTTGTTTATGGTTGAAGCCACTTTAAATATTTCACTTTATATAATTTTTAATCTTTTGGATTATATAAGTGAAATACAGGTTATGGAAGCAATTGCTACTGCTTTTGATTTCATAATTAAGCGTTAATTGCCCGACAAATAGGTACGTTTTCGGATTACGGTTTTATAGCGCTATTATATTGTTTTTCCTGTGTTGGGATATATATTATTTTGGAAAATATATGTGCATACTGTTATATTTGATATTATATTTTCTCCCGAGCCCTTCCATACAAACGAGACTGCCAAAATTTTCCGTAAATTTTGGACTTAGAAAAATTTTGAAAAATGTTTTCCAAACGTTATTAATTCGAGTATAAAAAGGTTTAACAGTTATTAATTGGTATATTTTATTTAAACTAATTAATTTTGTAAATCTATTTGTTTATAAATTTAATATTTTAAGTAAGATATATTGATCTCATAATTTTTCTTTTCCCTTTTCGGGGACAAAAAGTTTTGAGTGGAGGAGAGTGTAACGACCCGTAAATTTTGAGAAATAAATTGGTTAATTTAATAAGATTTTTGGTAATTAAATTTAGAAAGAAATAAAAAAGTTTGTAATTTATAATGAATTGTTAACTATGTTATCAGATTTAAAATTGGTTGAGTAAAGGTTGAAATCAAATTTAAAACGATTTACTAAAATAAAACTTTAATTAATTGGATCTATTGTAGCAAATGGAATTTAATATTACATCATTTGAAATCAAGATATAATAGGAATATTGATGCACTATGGTATAAACCATGATAATTGTACTGTAAAATGAAATTGATTGAATAACTAAATTATTGTGAATCCCAATTAATTGAAACAATTGTAAGGTTTTAATTAATTGTAATTTGTAAATTGGGAAACAGACTCAAAGTTATAATTAATTGATGAAATAATACGTAATAAGTGCAATTTGATAGAATCAATGTTAGTATAAATTAAAGCAATAATTGGGAATCATATTTATGAAATAATAACGAGAATGCAAGGTAAGCAATGCTAATTAAAGTTGATAATTAATGAATTTATTAAAATTGAAGGTTAAACACTGTAGTTGTGAATTGATTAACTTTAAATTGATATGGAAATTTGTGATTGGATAAATCCGGTATTGGGTAAGTAATAATTGATGTAATAAAGGATGGAACCAAGGTAAATTAATTAATTGGAATTGGAAATAAATTTTAATGTAAATAAATGTTACATTAATGTGAAATATAATACTATGTTTAGGAGTTGTTAAATTGGGTATATTAAGGTAATGAATGAAAAAACAAGGTAACTAAGTTTATAGAGTAGTATTGAACTTAACAAAGATTTGATTTGAAACAAATCAATCCATTGAAATCCAATTTATAATAAGTGTAATTATTGCAGCAATTGAAATTATGCAATTGAAATAAAGATAAAATGGAAAAATGTTAATGTATCAGCATATATACCAATGTAAATGGTACCTAAGATGATAATATGATAATTAGTTAAACTAAAAGAATGGGAGTCAGGAGTTATTTATTTATTGAAATTTAAAGTTAAATAATTGGATTTATTGCAAATAAGTAGAATTTAATATTAAATTTTACGTTAATTGAAATGAAGATGGAATGTGAGAATATTAGTGTAATAGATTTTGAATCCAATATTAATTTCATCCGTTGACAATAATGAATTGAATAATAGAATGAAAAGTAGATAAAACAGAATTTTTGGAAATTAAATTTATAATTTTTGAATTTAATGAAATTGAAGTTAATACTGAAATTGATAAACTGATCAACTCAAAATTGAATTTTTAATTTTTTTTAATCATTGTAAATGATTGAGAAATCAAAAGTGATGAAACTCGTCAATTATCGAATTAGAATTTGAAATTTTATTTTATCAATTTATTTTTAATTTATTTAATTAACGTAAAAATAGCCATTTTGGCCACTGACTCGGATTTCGACGAAACTAGTTTCATCGGTTCCGTAACGATGAATTATTATAGGATTTCAAGTTTCATAATGACCGGGCTTGTCGTTTAATCGTATGGGCTTGAAACGCCCAAAAATCAATTTAATTGATATCAATTGAAATCAGTTTGAAATAACTTGATTTTGAGCATAGCTTATTCATACGATGGAATCTGGACTTTGAAACCTGTTCCATTGCTTTTAAAATATTTTAAAACATCTATTTTGATATATGGGTTGACCCAATTTCGTTCCGGAGTCAGAACAGGCTTTTCGGGCCACTTTATCTTTCAACGCGTATGTCAATCTTATCCATCTGTTATATTTTCAGCTTTGTCTATATATGCCCTGTTATAAACCCTAATTCATTTATTATTTCTCATTTCTGTACGTTCTATTAGCTCCTCTTTCCAATGGCTGCAAACCCTAATTCTCGAATACAATTCCAAATCAAATCCAAAACCAAAAATTCAAACTCTCTAAACAATATCAAATTTTGTATGGATTCGAAGATCTCGACGAGCGTAAGCCAATTCTACAATTCGCTTTTGGTTTTGAATCACCGGTTGGCCTGAAATCATGAATGAATGATCGGCCGTTCATTACCCTTCGATGAACCACAGCGGATCGTCAAATCATTGATACCGTTAGGTAGAGATCACCGGAGGAGTGCATACATGCGAGATTTGCGGTGAGTTAACAGCTAGATTGGCGCCAATAATTCGTTTGGGTTCACTTGCCATTGGCGGCGGCTGCTCCGGAAGCGAGTGAGGTGGGGTCGCGTTAGTCGGCGACGCGGCTGGGGTGTGGAGCTGCGTTGGGAGGCGCGACGTATGAGGAGGTGGCGGCGCTTGTTCTAGCGTGGTTAGGGTTTTGAATGGGGATCGACCGTGAGTTTTCGCGATGTACAGTAGGTTCTATTCTTCGTGCGTGCCTGGGAAGATGGTGTGGAGGTGACGTTTACTTTATTAATTTATTTTAATTATTTTTTATTTATATTTTTGATCGTTCTAACCGCAATAACTTTCACATATAAGGTCTGTTTCATGCACGGTTTTCTCCGCTAGGTTCGTATTGGAATTCCAGACATTTTGGCGCTTGTTTGGATGAATTTTGAGACTATTCAAATTTTGAGTTTAAATTGGATTTAAATTCAATTTAAATTCAAAAGGTGAGTGTTTTAACCCACTCACAACTTCCAAAATTTCTTATGTGTGTTAAATTAATTTCTGATGTGATTAGAAATTTATATATTGCTGTTTGGTATATTTTATCATCATTCCAGTTAAATTGAATTTATCGAATTAAATTTTTATTCAATTTATTATAGCATATAAACTGCCAGTTAAATTAATTTGTTATTGAATATAAACTTCCAGTAATTACCTGTTATTTATTATCTGTTCTATATTAATGTTATTGCTTGAATTGGATGATGATTGTGATAAATGTTTGATGATTGATATTGGATGAATGGACGTTGGATTTTATTTCATTCGGGATTGCGTTTTGAAATGAAATATAACCGTATTTTATTTTAAATTACGGATTGAAATGATAAATATCTGTATCACTTGACCATAGGATAGAAATTTTTATACAGACACCGCGGTCTATATATAAAAATATTTTGAAATGATTTCTGTGGCTTTGTAAAGAAATATATGATTTTATGAGATATTGATTTGGATATTTTATAAATGTTATTTTATATATTGTTAAATTCTTGGTTTTATGCTATGAATAAAATTGTTTAAAGTATAAAATAGGTTTAATAGTAAGTTTGATTTTATTATAATATAATATGGATAAGTATTCACTTAAATTATATTTTAATATAGAGCTTATATTGATTTTTATAAATCAAGGTTGAGAAGATAGTTTTGAAATTGATTTGAGATTTTATTCAATTAAGGGTTATATTTAATAAGAATCCATTTGGAACTTATTAAAATTGAAATTTTAAAAGAATTGTGTTTTATAACTTAATTCGGGTTTAAGGTGATTTAAGTGAATATATCAAGTCTAAATAAATTGAGGAATATTCAGTTATTGAAATTTGAAGTTTTATTTAAAGGATATTGGATTTATTAAGCAATTATTTCAAAACTAAATAATAGTTAAGTAAATTTGGTGTATGTGTGTGTGTGTATATATATATATATATGAATTATAAAATTTAGTTTTGAAATACTGAATATTTAAGCTTTGCAATATATTGAATTTGAAATCGCTTATTTTATGGATCAAATCTGTTTTGAAATCGATATAATTTGAAATGGTCTATTTGAAAACCGAATTAAATTGAAATGTATGATTTGGGGACTTGGTTAAATTTAAAATTTAGAAATTCGATTGTTTTGGAATTGATTTGTGAAATTTAAGAAGCTAGTTTATTTTCCAAAGTATTTGAATATTTAAACCATGTAAGGGGTGGAAGTTATGTTTCAAAGTTATAAATTTCAAAGTATTACGTTTCGAAAGTGTTATACTTTTAAGCCTTTGGTATCGAAATTTTATAACTTTGAAATACTATGATTTAAAAATGATATCATATGGATTAAGTTTTTAAAACGAAAATGATATTGTAATTATATGGTTTTGAAATTAATATTATATCCTGGTTTTGAAGTATAATTATTTTGAAATTACCGCGGTGTTATAATAACGGTTGGTTGTTAAAGAGACCGAGATCGAAAGTTGTCATACTCTTTGCCAACTCTGAAACCTCTTTAAAAACCGTGTATGCAGTGGAGATTCCAGAATGAAGTAGGGCGGTGGCGACGTTCTATTAAGGTATATACGTGGACCCGACTCCCGTGAGTTGGCATAAGGTGGCTAAAACAAGAGCCCTTCTTATCGGACACATACCTTCGATATTATACTCTGACTTTTGGATTGATTCGGTGACCACTTTTGATTTAGAGGTGTGGCTCAAGGTGGGAGGTAGCTGCGCGCTACACGTTACCGCCAGCCCGGATGCGTAATTGGTATGTCAATACTGGCATTGCCTTGTGTGTCATATCACCTACCCTAGCGCGCCTTGTACGAGTTTGGTTTTCTCCCGTAGCCCGTGTGGTATCCTCTGGTGGCTTCCCAATCAGAAGGGACCATGATATTGGATGGACTACTGGGACTATTACGTGGAAGGGCTATATGCGTAACACCTTAATGCTATTTAAAAGTAAGTTATTTTACTATAGACATTATTATAATAGCGAGATATTACTACATAGTAAATAGTTTAACGGATCCTTAGGAGATGTGAATCCCGAGCATCTGTTAAGTTACCGCACTCACTTTGGACATTGGATAAGAGATGTCAAATCTTGTAAACATCTTTGGCGCCGTTTCATTCATATTATTTACCGTTGATTTAACTTACATAAGATCTTTTAGTTCTAACTTGAGTATTTTGTCTTTTCAATTCGCTCGGGTCAGCCTGAGTATTTTAGGATTTGAAGGCCTTATTTCTGAAGGACAAAGACGAAGCTATAGTGTTCCACCGCATCACATTTGCTCCGCTGCAATGTTATCTTTTTGGGTATGTGTAACTCTGATATATATTGTATAAGTATAATCAAATGTTTTCGTAAAACAACTTCATGAACTATTTATTTGATTATTATATTTTATCGTTCCGTTGTAAGATTCTATTTTGTTTTTTCCTTTTCTTTTTTTCTCTGCTTTTTCTTATTTACCCCATAACAATCCGTCCTTCTGTATGGTTTAAGTCTGGCGTGTGTGGTCTATCGTCGATTTAAAGCGTACGAAAAGGCGGGACATTACACAACTTGTAATTCAGAAGGCGTAAATCTAAAATAGCTAATTTATGAAGAATTGGAGGATAAAGAAGAGTGACAGGGCTTCCGCACCCATTTAGAAAAATATGAGTTTGAAGACTAGCCTTGCCTCTTTATTTATAGAGAGTCAAAGCAGTTTCGTCCATCTGCTTAAAACGATTCAAATTAGGCCATTAAAAGGGTATAGAATGAGCATGCCTGATATGTTTTTAAACGTTTTATTTATTATAAACGTTTAACGTTTGAAAGTTTCCTGTTAATTCGAATCAACTCTCATTAATTCTATGATTTAATGCTTTTTATAACGCACATCTATTTTGGATTTTAAACATGCCTTATTTGTTTATTAAATGTTATTTATAAACGTTAACTTTTAAAGGTTATCAATTATAAACCTTTAACCTTTTTTTATGTTGCTTGTTTATTCTAATTAATCACCATCAATTTCTTGATTAATTTCCCAATATAAAACTTGTCTATTTTGAATTTCACATATGACCAATTAATGTAAATTAATTTCCACCAATAGCTGATTTGATTACATTGCCTGCTAATGTTAATTAATTGCCTTTAATTACTGATATCAATTAATTTCCTTTATGATGGCAATGTTAATTAATTACCTTTATGACGCGTCTATTTTAAAATTAAAATGCATATTATTTCTAGAATTTCATATGCATATTATTTATTTATAACAAATATATTTACGTACATTTACATGTATAGTTATTTCTCGATACAAAACTTCAAACGTCAATAACTTTTTCATACGAACTCCGTTCGTGACATATTATATGTGTAATTGATTAGAAAATCGCCACGAACACAATGGAATAAGTTTCAAGGACAAATTCTAAAAATTCAAAAAATGCTTATTTTCACTGTTCATAATTATTTGATTATTTAATTATATAAAAATAAAGGGTGTTATAGCTGTGGGCTAACCTAGTTCCAACACGCAATCAGCGATAATTCATCATTTTTTTTATGAAATAGAAAACTTTAGAAATGACTGGATCTAAGGTGCGCGCATAAACTATGAGCACTTGCCTCAGATGCCTTTTTAATAGGTACCTAACGACAACACACTTATTGAATACGTTCTTTCCCTCGGACGTTTAGTTAATAGGTGCATGTGGGAAAGACGCCTATAAAAATGACGCCTAAATTTCAAGCACCTATTTAATAGGCACTTGAAGTTTAGGCACCTTTTTAAGATGAACTAGTGGTTTGATGTCTATTAAATAGGCGATCAACTGTGGTAATTCCCCTAAGATTCAACCCTTAATATTTAGGAGCTGAATATTAAATTTTGAATATGTGGAGATGCTCTAAGTTATCTTGAGTTTTGGTCGATGGTCAAAAACTTTATTAACATTAGTAGTTAATTGCGTATACCACTTTATATTCTTTGGTTTAGTCCGATAACATTTATCAGTTAACTAATTTATTCTAGCTAGAGATTTTAAATTTAAATTGACTGTCAATTACGGTGATACCAATCTTCTACAAGAAGGAGACAAATAGCTTCACTTTATTCAATATGTATCGAACTATGGTCGTAACATGATCATTATGCCATGTGATTGATCGTAATCAAAATACAACCTAGCCACTTAATATTGGCAATACTCTATGAGTCCAAAGACTATTGCATGTTGTTACAATGAGATCTTCTATTTTGATTTAGTTGTATTAACCTATAGAAGCCTCCCACTTGGTCATTTTGTGATTGTTCCAAATAAGCATAAGTATGTAATTCCTTGATATCCCTAATGGTTATGGATGATTCACCATCCTTCATAGATGATATATTACGGTAGCCTTCCAGCCTCAATGGATGTATTGATATCATTTTCTTGATATCTTGATTAGGAATGTTTGAGGAATAATTATTTACATATCGTTTCAATAATCCTGATTATGAATACAATCATAACTATAATCGATAAAATACTTCTCCTAATTTTTTTTTACTTCTACATGTTATATGTATTAACATTATTATTTGTATCTCTATATAACAACACATATAAAAGAAAATAAAGCCAAAGGCGTACTCTATTTTGAATAAGATTATTTAAAAGAGTTAAGTTACATAACTATTTATGTAATTACCCCTAGGATATACCCTTAACTTTATAAATTATTTCGTATCATTACGTTTACACATATCTAATATTTAAATATCAGATATGTATGTGATGCATGGGTTCATCAAAGAAATCTAAATGGCTGCTTTGGTTGCACAAATGAACAAACCTGCACCTTGTTGGGAGTTGGTCACTTTGAAACCCTCCCCCTATTGAAGAAGCTCCAAGTGGCTAATAGAAAGATATCAGTTCATCCAAAAAAATATACAGGCTATAGAATATTTACCTTAAGGATATAAAAACATGAATGTTATAAATTATTGTTATATTTCAGGGAAAGAGAGATAATAATTGTATTCTTAAAATGCATTTGTGCATGAACATTGATGTAAATATCAAAAGGAAATTATTGAATCGTCAAAGCTAAATAATATATCAACTTCTATAATTTGAAAATCCTATAATAACCCCTTTATATATCGATCTTCAATACATAATGATTTAACTTTTGACAATTGTAGTATGTGACAAGAGTTAAACCATGAAATAGAGGGTATGTGCATTAATTTTTTATTGATATCATAAATTAAAATTCCATGTATCAGATTTTGATAGCTTATCGCTGTGTAATGTAGAAAAAACTTTGATACAAAACATTGATACAACACCCACTGAATTCAGCCACATACAAATGAACAAGTGAAAATATTCTATAGATAAATTAAAAAGAATTATTTTTTTGTTTTATAGTACATTTGGTAAAGTTTATAAAATGTCGCATAAAACTTTCATATAGGTGTCTCTAGGTATTGCTTGTGCCAAGGCTATAGGTGCGTTTATTGTTAAGTGAAAGGGGTTTTTTGGAAGGAGTATTTGAAAGGGATAAGTTAGAAAAAGAGGGTTGAGTTTTTTAGTTATGAAAGGGGCATTCGAATATTTTTATGAGAATTGTGGTGTAATAATTATTGTAAATTGGAATTATCTTTTAAATTGATTAGTATACGCATAAGTAAGATAAAGAGCGATAAAGATAGAATAGTTTATAGTTACAGATACATTAGAATAAATATATAGTAATGTAGAATTGAAAATACACTTTAGTCGATACAATGCAGAATGGTAAACAAAAATATGATAGAGATAATAATTAGCGAAGTCCTACAACAACTAGCTCATCCCTTATGTTATCTTGAACCAAAGCCATATTATTTCCTGCAATCCTATGAATTGGTTCAATCTCTCTCGCCAGTGGCTTAAAGTTTGTAGTGTTCTTCAAAGTACTCATTTTGAATAAGATCATGATCATTGTCAAATGGCATAAAGTCGAAATCTCCATTGTTGTGCTTTTGTATGAAGTTGTGAGTAGCCGTTATAGCAACACACTTTCACTTGAATCGGAATTAGAAAGTTTGTATATTATTGAATTAAATTTGCAAATTTAACATCCATATTCCAAATGTTCTTTCAATTATCATACGTAAACTTGAATAAAATCAAATTAAAAAAAATCTCACTTTCTGATTTCGAATGATTTTGAGTTTCATGAAAATAAGGAATATGATATCTTTCTTTTCGATAAGGGGGTATATAACCTTCTATCAATGGATATCCAAAGTTAACTAAGTAGTACTAACCTGGAGGAGGATGTGGAATATCCATGTCCTATTCGTTTATTACTTGATTAAAAACTCTACTGCCAAATGCAGTTCCTTCCCAACCAGCGATTACATTTCTAAATGTTATATCAAATGAGCAAACAATCATAACATTTTGTATCGCATATTTTTTTTGACCAATAAATGGATGAGCACTATCACTGGGCGCATGTGGCCAGATGTGTGTACTACTGCTCCAGTATAATTTTTAAAAAGCGGATTGTGTTATCCACTTAATTTCTAAAGAAAATATAACGCCGGATTGAAAGTAGGTAATATCAAAGGCCGCATCAAGAAACTATGCCGACCTTAAGATTCAAGGACGTTTTGCACCAATGAATTACAATAAGTTATGCTGTAAATAGAGGTTGCAGAGTAATATTGAAGGATGAGTTATGCTATAAGATTTTTATTGCCCCAATATTCAATGATGCAAGGATAAACAATGGCGCCACGTTACATCCAAATATCGCACTTTGTCGAAATTGCATATCATCAACCCCGAATACTGATGTTACTATAAATACCAATCCTAAAGGTATATGACATGTAGACATAGCCAAGATCTCACATTCAAGCAACGTCAAAAGTACAAAGGAAAACCAATGTCGGAAGTATACAACGTTACCCCTCATCAATAAAGAATAATATGCAATGTCGTAGGTCATCAACCAACAAAGCCGACAATATCGAATGCCATTAATGCTACATACCGCTTATGAAGTTAAATGAGTGATATCGTGCCAAAGAAATTGGAAACAATGCTGCATAATAGAAAGGGAATGATGACATTGGAAAGCTTTATGCCGAAAGCCATAATATCATGATATAATTTTAGTGCCGTATTCCATTAATGGGGCACTTCTTCCATATAGCCAGAAGAATCAATGTCGCTTCAGATTAATACCACATCTCTCCAATGCCGCTTTATTTTGATTTCACCCTTCAAAGTAATGTCATCTCCTATCAATACCGTTCATCACCGGTGTCGTCTTTCATAAATACCGCTCATCACCAATGTCATCTCCTATTAATGCCGCTTATCATCAATGTCGCTTATTATCAATGACACTTGTTATCAATGTTGTTTGCTATCGTTGCCTTCTGTTATCAATGTCACATATTGTTAATACTGATCATTGCCAATGCCACCACTTATCAATGTCACCACTTACTAATACCATGCCATAGTAATGCCGCACTTCATCAACTTGCAAAGAAGGCCGTATATTCTTAATATAATGCTAATATTGAACGTCATCAATGAAGGCTATCAATGGTGGATGGTTGCTAAGCGCCGAAGGTCACCATTGTGCAAGTGGATTCTAAAGTATAGCGCTATGCGCCATTAATATGGTCAATGTCATAGGTCAAACATGCCATATGGATACATGGCAACCACGCGCATCCCTCAACCCTTATAAATATGGACCTATGGGCAAGAAGGAAGGGGCGATCATTCCTTTTATCTCCTCTTAAAATTAAACTATTGTAACCCTAAACTAAATTGGAGGAAAAATTTGATTTGAATGTAATCATTAACATGAATAAGAAATTGAATATTCATATTACCTTGATTGTTGCACTTTGGACATTATTGGATATGAACATGCATATGATAAAGCTCTTTGGACCTAAAGCTTTTCATCATTTTATATAAACCATACGGGCTTCGGTCTAAACTAGTGTGCATATGCATAATCACTATCTTGCTATCAACATATGGACATAGGACTACGGACTAAGAGGATTGCATGTCTCGTCCATTAACATGCTTAATGGGCTATCATACATATCTATGGCCTATTCCTTTATCTCTTTTGGTCATATGGTATGGACTTTCGGATGTCTTATTCCAAAAGAACATATAGGCTTTCAAGCGACATGTTTCAAAAGATTATATGGGCTTTCGAATTCCTCATTCAAAATATCCATGGGCGTTATGGAGCCATTCTTCAATGACGTCATCTTGTACTGGGCCTTGATTGCTAAGCCTAAACTTGAGCTCTTAACACCAACTGGTCAACACCAACTATGCCATACTCAGTCGGGTCTTCAAGCGTGTTAAAATCGAATTATACAAAGGATCAAACCTCTGATCCTTTATAACTCTCTCCCTAAACTAATTATACGAAGTTTCACATAAGAGGAAAATGTCGTCCCTAATTTCAACTTGGGGAGTATAGAAACAGGATAGCCATCAGTGCCAGTAAAGCCTACCAGTAGCGAAGGTCAAATCAAAGGTCCAACAAAGTATGTGGCAATGATGCAAGATTTATTGGAGAAGATCCTTGCACAGAAATCTTCCAAAACTTCCTAGCTCTTTAAACGGGTAGAAGTCGAATCTCCAAGAAGGAATATGGAAGCTTCTTTGCTTAGTAATGGAGGCAAAGAAAAGTTTACTATGACTCCCAAAACGAGGAATGGAAATCAAGAAGCTGAACAAATATAACTCTCCCTTAAATCAATGGCATGCGATAAGGCTAAAACAAGTTACCAAGGAAGATTAGTGAATAGGTCTGATAAGCAATCCAAAAGTTCAACCTCCTAGGAGTATAAACCTGGTAGAAGCAATTATCACAACGACGGGGTTTATCTAAGAGGTATGGACAAAAAAAGGAAAAGGATATGCTTAATCTTAAAGGAAAAAGAACTCTTGATGAAAGAGTCAACAAGAACCACCGAGAAGCCTACTTCATGAATGAAATCATGTCCACAAGAATCTCATCCCACATCAAAATTACTTCCTTAAGATATAATGAAACTACCGACCCAGATGATCATCCAATGGTGTTCAAAAGCTAAATGGACCTTTACAATGCGTTCAGAGCATCGTTTTGCAGGCTTTTCCCTACTTCCTTTCAAAGTGCAGTAGCGAATTTGTATAGACATTATCATGAGAAACCATCTGTTCTCGGAAACAATTCTCTTATGAGTTATCGACAAAGTTTTGCATTTGCATGGATCCCACAATTGCCTACCGCATGCTCGCTAATGTCAACTAAAAGGCAGGGGATTTATTAGGTGAATATCTTAAGAGGTTTAATGCAGAGGCGCCGAAGGCAAAAGATATGACCTACATGGACAAATTAATGGCTGTGCACTCAGAGCTGATCAAATAGACACCTTTCTAGCAGAAGTTCGGTATTCATGGATGTAGAAATTTATGATATTTTCACTTTCAACCTGATAATTTCATCTGTAGGAATGAAATGAATCATGCCAAGAAGAAAGTTCAGACAAAGAAAGAAATGAGAAAAGCTCGCTCTAACTGCAACAATAGGATGTCAAGATGGGTGGGGGCCTCAAACACCAATCATATTGATTTGAACAAGCCAATATCCTACGTCTTCGCTACGGTGAAAGAAAGTAGTAATATTCTTGATTCTTACATAGCTCAAACCAATCCCAAACCAAAAAGAGGGTAGGACAACTATGCTTATCATAAGGTGAATGGACATAAAACAGATGAATGTCGAGTATTGGTTGGCGTTATTCCACTCAAGATTCATTATGGACACTTGAAGAAGTTTGTTAAGGTTAATTAGAAAGCTACTTATTCTGAAAATGGCAACCACAGACTCCCAAACAAAACCGCAAATTTAGTAGAAGGTGACATTCAATAAGATTTCATTCCACCTCTGATAGAATTGATGTTATGCATGGAGGCCCACACCTAGCTGGAAGCAGCAGAGGGGCTAGAAATTGTTATATTAGAGAAGCAAAAAATGGGATTTTCTATATTGGGGAAGAGCCGCTTCTCAAATATCCAAGATTTAAATCAAGATACATAACTTAACCATTAATCAGCAAGAGCTAAAAAGAGTTTGTCATCCACATAAATATCCATTTATGATCACTGTGCAAATTGGACTCTCTATGGTTACTAAAATTTTGGTAAGTACTTGAAGTTTGGTCAACGTGATCTTTAAAAATGCATTCGACCAATTGGAAATTCCAAAGGAAAAATTAGAGCCGCCCTTTGAGCCCATTTTTGGATTCAATGATAAAATGTCAATCCAGATTGAGCAGATAAGACTTCTCTTCCAAATGAGAATTCTGCCACGTTTTAGGACCTTTGAGACTCTCTTCGACATCATAGATCAGGCTTCTTTAGGCGGCCAACTTTAGACGAGAATGATGCTTTTGTCTTGCCCATGTATCTTATGGTATAGTTCTTGACTAAATGCGGATGGGGAACCGTGAAGGGAGAGCAAATTTGCTCTCGTGGAATGTACTTTATCACTCTTGAGCAATACAAACGATACAATCTTTCTTGTTATGAATTGGCAAAAAATGTAAATTAATCTGAATTGATATTAAAAGGCCTTTGAATGATGATTCTTCAACCCATCATCCAAAGCATAAAAAATTCCACGCATACATTGAGAAAATTTAACCGCTCTGAAAAGAAAAGAAAGAGAAAAGAAACAAACCTAGTGGAAGACGAAATAGAAGATGATGAGATCATCAATGAATATGATTATAAAGGTGAACAAGAAAGAATGAAGCCCACATAGGACCTTGATGAGATATGCATGGATCCAGTTGGTCCAACAAAGACCGTAAAAATTGGAAAAGAATTAGATATCAACCTTAAAGGAGAACTAATTAAATTTCTTTAATGCAGCAAAGATGAATTCGCCTAGATCCATCCAGATATGGTTGGAATAGATCTAACCATTATGTTTCATGCTTTGAATATAGGCCCAAGTATCACACACCTATTCGGCAGAAGAAAATGACAGTTCGATAAAGTTCGATCTAACGCTTTGAAAGAAGAAGTCAAGCAATTACTCAAGAATGGATTCATCAGAGAAGTACTTTACCCGAAGTAGTTTGCCAATCCAGTACTAGTCAAAAAATCTAATGGGAAAATAGAGGACATGTGTCGATTATACCGATTTGAATAAAGCACTCCCAGAGGACTACTACTCTCTTCCAGGGATAGATTAATTAATCGATGCAACAGGTGGGCACAAACTATTATCCTTTATGGACACTTATTCTGGATACAACCAGATGCCAATATTCAAACCGGATGATGTGAATACTAGTTTTATAATAGATTGGGGAACATATTGCTACAAAGTAATGCCTTTTGGATTAAAGAATGCTGGAGCGACATACCAGAGATTGGTATATAGAATATTAAGAGAACAAATTGGCCGGAACATGAAAGATATGTGTATGATATGTTGGTAAAATCTCAAGAGGAAAGTAACCATCTAAAAGATCTTGAAGAAATGTTCGATGTGTTACAAAGATATCAGATGAAGCTTAATCCTCAAAATGTTCCTTTGGAATTTAGTCCCGAAAGTTCTTGGGATATAGTCAATGCGAGATGAATTAAAGCCAAATTTAACAAATTCAAGCTATTAAGGTTATGACAGAACCAAAGACAAGTAAAGATGTAATGAGCCTGAATGGAAGTGTGGTAGCATTGAATAGATCCATTTCCAGGGCATTGAAAAATGCATCTCGTTCTTCAATGTGATTAAGAAGAAGAAAAACTTCGAATGGAGAGAGGATTGTCAAAAAGCCTTTAAAGAGCTAAAAGATCATTTGGAAAAACTACCAATTTTATCTAGCCCCATAGAGGGGGAAAACCTATACCTATATATTGCAGTTTTTGAACATGTAGTTAGTTTTGCTTTGGTAGGAGAAGATATGGGAACTCAACTTCCAGTATATTATACAGGCAGAAGACTCAAAATGCATAAAGTAGATATCTTGTTATAGAGAAATTGGCATATTGCTTGATTCTCACAGCTCAACAACTAAGATCTCACTTCAAACCACATTCGATCAAGCTCATAACCAACTTCCCACTTAAGCAATTTTTTAGTAAATTCAAAACTTTAGGAAGATTGATAAAATGGTGAGTAGAACTTAGCCAATATGATATTTAATATCTACCCCGAGTGGTGATCAAAGGATAAGCCAGTTGATTTTATTAATGAATGTACAAAATTCATTAAAGAGAAATAATAAAAGGAGAAGGATTTACAGCCTAAATGGCAATTGTTTGTGGATGGAGCTTGAAATGAGCAATATGCTAGAGCGAGATATGTCATTAATACCCCCGATAGGCATTGTTCACATTACGCAATGAAATTTGGCTTACCAACCACTAATAATGTAGCAGAATATGAATCAATGGCGGTAAGATGCACCCTAGCCATGCTGTTAACGATCCCTAGGATTGAGATTTTCGTGATTCCCAACTAATGGTAAATCAACTAAACCAAACATATGAGACAAAGGATGCCAAGTTTGTCTTATATGTCTAGAAGGTCTCAAAAATGGAAATTTGATTTGAGGATTTCTCCATACACTAAGGACCGAGAGGGAATAATTCTCAAGTTGATTCTTTGGCTAAATTGGCTAGCTCATGGGGAGCACTAAAAACATGAATTGTACCAACAGGCTACCAACCAAATCCTTGTATAGAAGTGAAGGCACCTGAATCAAGAAATGAATCTATTGTATCAACTTGATCTCAAGCATTAACACATGCAGAGGAGGAGTCAAAAAATGAAAATGAAACACTGCAAGAGAAATTTTCTCATCCAGAGATGGATGTTCGATATAAGAGCAATTGAATGATGCCCATTGATGAATACCCGATGAACAAAAAATTGCCAATAGAGAAAAAAGAAGCAAAAAAGAATAAAACACCAAGCTCCAACTTTCATCTTGATGAATGGAATACTCTATAAGAAAGGATATTTACTCCCTTACTTAAGATGTATTGATCAGGAAACAGAAGCAAAATTACTAAGAGAAGCACATGAAGGATTCTGTGCAGATCATTTTAATAGCATAAAGTTAGCAAAGAAATTTATGAGACAATGCTTTTGTTGGCCTCAGATGACTAGTCATGATATCGATTATGTGAAAAGGTGTGAAAAGTGTCAGAATTTCTTTAAGATCTCACGTTTTCCACCAAGCGAATTGACTTCAGTCTCAAGCCCAAGGCCTTTCGACGTATGGGGAATTGATCAAATCGGATCATTCCTTATATCCAAAGGAGGAGCTAAAATAGTGGTGGCCATTTATTATTTTACAAAATGGATATAAGCAAAACTATTTTCTAATATCACATCTGGAAAAGTTCTAAGGTTTGTAATAAAGAATGTTATTGCCAGATTTGTAATTCCATACATGATAATATCTGATATTGGAACTCAGTTTGTAAGCAAATAATTTGCTCGATTCTATAATAGAAATGGGATCATCAAGAACTTTTTGTCTGTAGCTCATCCTAAGGCTAATTGAGACGTTAAGGCTGCCGAAAAAACTATTAAGACCAATCTCAAAAAGAGATTGGACAAGGCTAAAGTAAATTGGGTTGAAGAACAACCTCTTGTGTTATGGGTATATAGAACTTCTACAAAAACCACAATAGGGCGTATCCCGTATTCCTTAACGTATAGTTGTGAAGCCATGCTCCCCGATTGAGGTTGAATTACCCTCTCATCGAAGGATTGCATATGCGTTTAATCCAAATAAAGAATCAAAGAAAAAAAAAATCCTTGGACTCAATCGATGAGTTACGAGATAAAGCAGTCATATAGACGGTTGAATATCAACGAAGAATATTCAAATATTACAATTATAAAGTAAGAGAAAGATGGTTTCAAAAAGGAGACTCAATGCTCCGAAGAGTTATGGAAAATACTAAGAATCCAATGGATAGACCGCTCGGGCCAAATTAGGAAGGACCTCTAATAATACACAAAGTAATCCCATCGGGGACCTATAGACTATGCATACACAATGGCAGCGTAATAGCAAGAATGTGGAATGTCGAACATTTGCAGCCGTACTTCCCAACAATGAATAAATAAAGAAGTTGAAATAAGTATATCTACATGGTTGAGGAAGATTCTCCTAAAATAAAAGGAAAAGCCTAAATTGCTACCTAAGATGGTAGTAAGGGGAGAAAAGCCTTTTACCTCACCAAGATGGTCTGGTCAAAGCACCTCCTAGAGGTAGGTCAGAGTAAGCCTGTGCTCCCAACTGAAAAGGCCAGATCAAAGCATTTACAACCCTTTAAGCGATCCTACATTGCCTGGTTGGAGCGCCTCCTAAAGGGAGGACGGAGTATGCCTTTGGTCTTGTCTGAGATGGCCTGACCGAAGCACCGAGCCAACCTTTAGTACCGTCTCCATGGCCTTACTAACGTGCTTTCTAGGGGGAAATCGGGTAAGTCATTGATTCTTTTTAAGATAGCTAACTAAATGCATCAAACAATAAACCTAAATCATCACTTAAGACATTGATAAGGGGTTCGATCCAAATTGAGAACATCACCTAAGATAGTGGCAAAGAAAAGTGAATAAAACGTCAAAGCCCAAAGAGAGGTGCAAAGAAAAGGGACCAAAATGTCCAAAGCCCAAAGAGAGGTGCAAAGAAAAGGGACCAAGACGTCCAAAGACCAAAGGGAGGTGCAAAGAAAAGAGACCTAGACGTCCAAAGCGCAAAGAGAAGCACAAAGAAAAAAGGGACTAAGCCGTCCAAAACCCAAAGAGACGCGAAAAGAAATGGAACTAAGATGTCCAAAACCTAAGAAGAGGCAATAAAAATCGATTGAAAATGAGCCTTTTGCGCTCCAAAGCATAAGTAATCTTCTAGAGGAAGGGCAATCAAAATGATCCATTTGGGCTCCAAAGCAAAAGTAATCTTCTAGGGGAAGAGAGCAATCGAAAATAAGCCATCTGTGCCCCAAGGCAAAGTCAAGCAATCATTCTTCAAGGCAAAAACAATTTTTAATTATCAGATGGATTTTTCGGTCTTATATAATTACCAGATTGATTTTCTGGTCTTCTATTATTGCCAAATGATTTTCTAGTCTTCTTCTATTATTTCCAGATGGGTTTCTACTCTTTCATTATTGCCAGATAAGTTTCTAGTCCTTTATTCAAAGTATTATTATTACTATATGGTTTTTTGGACCCTGCTATTATTACCAGTTGCAATTTTTGGCCTTCAATTATTATTGCCAAATGGTTTTTATGGTCTTCTATTATTATTTCCAGATGGATTTTGTGGTCTTCTACCTAAATGGTTTTTTTGGACTTTTGGTAAATTATAATTCATAAATAAATTTCTAAGTTTATATTCATGAAATCATTATTTTGAAATAGTTTTCTAATCCTGATTCTATGGGGTTCTATTCAAGTAAGATTGCTGCCAAATAGATTTTTGGCACTTTCAAGTAAATCTATAGATTCCAAAAGTAACATTGAATTACAAACAAAAGATCCTTATGATCTTGTCAATATTCCGAAAGGTTTGCCCAACTCCAAGAAGAATCTTCCGTAACTTGCTCAAAACTTAAGGAAATCAGACAAAACTTTGTTGGTACTCTCTTTAGGGTGTGTGGATCTACCATAAAATATCAGGTTGTGGGACCGAACTTGTATGGATCTTATGATCCATCTAGTTAGGTTGCCAATGATCCATCAAAAAACCTCTAAATTATCCCATTTTTTATATAAGCCTTCTTTTATGACTTTTAAGTGTTCTTTCAAAATTTCAAGTCAATCAGACTCCGTATGAGTTCTATAGGTCCATTTTAAGTGAGCTAGTTTTGGTCAAACAGCTTGAATCAGATGAGCCTTCACTTCTAGCTAGATTGTTTGGCATGCTATGAAACTTAGAAACATGCTTAGAAGCGGTAATGAATCATGATGCAAGAGGTTTGGATGACTCATGATGCTTCCCCACAGATCGCTAATGATCCATCTACCTAGTATTTTATTTGCTGATTTTCCTTGAGTCGCATTTGCTTATTCACTTGGTTGTTTTGGTTGAGTCTCAAGTTATTCTAGCATAGTCTGAATGTTCCAACTACTATTGAATTCTGATGGGTTAAAAATCCAGTTAACATTTGATCAAAATCTTATTATATATCAAAATCACATCATATATCAGAGTCATATCATATATCAAAATCTTCTTGTGTTCATCCAGGATTTATCAGTTTTATTCTATTTATATGGCATTAAAATCCTTTTATTAAATTAAATTTGTTTTAAGGCTCGATCTCTCCAGATCGTTTAAGTTTAATGCGCGATCTCTCCGGATCGTTTAATGTTTAGTTTAATGCATGATCTTTTCGGATCGTTTAATGTTTTAAATTAAGGAGATGATCTCTTCGGATCATTTGTTTATTGAGTTAAGGTGGATTAAGTAAACCTATCCACTCACTATCCGGTGAGGGGAATAACTTCTTGCACTCCGTCCCATTTCTCTAATCAAGAATCTAAGAGGATCTATATCGTACAAGTCTATCCACTCGCTCTGTGGCAATGGGACTTACACCTTTCACTCCGGTCCCATGACGGGACTCTAAGGCGATCCATATCAGTCATCACAATCAATGTGAATTATTCAAAATTCAAATATGTAAATCAAAATAATTAAGTAGAAATCAAATAAACACGATCAAAACGATCATAAATCCTAAATGTTCATCCCGGAGGCTCAACTCAAAGCATGCCTAGAGACCAATTTAGGTCATGTACACGTGTCAGCGGTCCGAGATTATTATTATCATAAATAGTCATCTTAGGCATTCGACTCAGAGCGTGACTGTTCGGGATCCCTTATAGTGTAAGCAACCCAAGGTTATTTTTATTGAAATACTAGAAGAAAAGTGTGGAGAAAGAAATGAAAAAGCAAAGCATGGGAGCCGGATCCGATCTCATCTACCCTAATCATAGGATAATCTATCCTGGCTTAAATCCCTGGGCATTTCTTGATGCATTTGCCGTGGATGGTGGCCGTTCTTATTTCTCTATCACGATTTTTTTCCTTATGTACGGTGGCAGCTGGTTATTCCTAAGCAATGTTTCTACCAGATTATGAAGGTATCGCGACTCATTCATTTCATTCTCATTTAACTCATGAAAGATGAAATTTTTTCTAGATCTTCTCCCTAATCACATAATTAGGTTGATGAGAATATGAGGACACCTCCTAGCTGTCCCCAGGCTCCGGTTAACTTGCTATAGCTGCAGATCTAGTATTATGTCTACTCATCTTCTCCAAATCTTAGATTCAAACTTCAGTTATTCAAATCTCCTTCAAGGTTCTCAAACAAAGCACCAAAATGTTAACCATGATCAACACCCCAGATCAAGTGTGAAAACACCAATGTAGATAATCAAGAGAACAAATCTTAGACAAACAACAAATAAAAATAGAAGTAAGAAAAGAGACATAGGATTTTTATAGTGGTTCGGTTAACTCCGGCCTACATCCACTTTAATAAATCTTTATTATAATTATACTAGTTGAATCTCTATGGATATCAACTAGTTAGTCCTTAGGTCTAAGTTATAATGAGTTAGAATAAGTCACAAGTACAATGGTTGATTGAAGAATCACAGTATCTCCCTCGATTACTATTGTATGGGAGAAGAAAGTTGAAGAAGTGAAGGAATTCGAGTAAGTAATGGCGGCTCTCTCCTCGAAAAAGATCTATCTCTAGTTGCAGGTAGGTGAGTATTTATAGGGGAAATCAGTGAGTATTACGCCAGAAGTTAAAGTGCAGAAGAGTCCAACTGTTATGCCAAGTCATCACCAAAAATCTCAAATCAATCTGAGTCATTTCAATGGATCGCTGGCTATCCATAGGGGATGGATCACTTGTTATCCATCAAATTAGCATATTTTTCTACCAGAGCCTTTACCTAGTGCTACGAAGGAGCTCAGAAACTTTGAGGGAGATCCGATCTATTTTGATGAATCTCTAGCTATCCATAGAGGATGGATCACTAGCTATCCATCCACTTAGCATCTTTTTGAGTGATTTTAGTTTGGTTGTCTTCCTTTCTTCTATTTAAGTGTCTTGTCCAAATATCAAGTCGTTTGGAGTTCGTTTGATCATTCGTCTTCGCGGGTCATCTAGTCCAGAGGAATCATCCATAACTCACTCATACTTAACCAAATAACACAAAACTTAACATATGTAATATAGACGAGTAAGAGAGCCTCCTCTATGGGTCATATGTCATGGGGCCCAATCCTCATAGGTTGGACTCGATGGATCAAACTGGCCCAATTCGAAGAAGAATCATCTATAACTCGCTCAAAACTTAACAAAACCAGATGAAACTTTGTAGATACACTCTCTAGGGTGGTTGGGACTTAAAGTATAAATTTTAGGTTATGGAGCCCAAACTACATGTATCGTTATCGATTCATCTAGTTATGTCACTAGCGATTCATCAAACAACCTCTAAATGATTCCATTTTTTCTCTAGCCTTCTTTTATGTCCTCTAAGTGTTCACCCAAAATTTCAAGTCAATCCAACTCAGTATGAGTTGCCTAGGTCCATTTTCAGTTAGCTATTTTTGGTCAAATAACTTGAATCAGACGAGTCTTCGCTTCTCGAGCTAGATTGTTTAGCATGCTATGAAACTTGGCAATCATGCTTGGAAGTGGTAGTAAATCATGATGCAAGAGGTGTGGACGACCCATGATGCTTCCCTATGGATCGCTAGTGATCCATAGGTGATAGATCGCTAGCGATCCATCTACTTAGTATTTTATTGGTTGATTTTCCTTAAGCCCAATTGGCTTGATCGCTTGGTTGTATTCGTTGAGTCTCAAGTTATTCTAGCATAGTTCGGATGTTCTTACTCCTATTAATTTCTGTTGGGTTAAAACCTGGATAACACAAATATCTACAGCCTATTCTTTTATCTACTTTGATCATGTGGCATAAACTTTCGAATGTCTTATTCCAAAAGAATGTATAAGCTTTCGAGCAACTTGTTCCAAAAGACTATAAGGGCTTTCGAATTCCTCATTCAAAAGTCCATAGGCATCATGGAGTAGTTCTTCAATGACATCATCTTGTACTAGACCTTGGATGTTAAGCCTAATCCTGATCTCTTAACACCATTTGGTCAACACCAACTAAGCCATGCTTAGTTATGTCACCAAGCCGGATAAAATCAAGCTTAGGCTCTTCATACTTAGAATTATGGGTGTTATTCCAATTTTTGGGTTAATAAATAGCATCAGTTTGAATTGATAATTTGTTCTGGTATAGCGTTGAATTGTTGATCGACATATTTAATTATATCATTGAACAATAACAACATGGCTTTTAAAACAACATAAAAATAAACACAAATGACGATACGTAATATTCAAAACCTTTCTACAACCTAACGCTTTAGAAGTGCTGGAACTTGGCCAGCCCGCGACGGGAATGACAGGTGAATTTCAATTTTTTTAAACCATTTTGGATCTTAATTAGGCCTATGAACTCAAATTTATTTGGAACATTTCTGAATTTCTTTTAAATAAAGTCATTATTTTATTTAGATTTATAAAATGATTTTATATTATGTAATTAATGTTTTATTAATATGTATGTATGTATGTATGATACATATACACAGACATGTGTGTGCATGTGTAACTTGGCAATCCGTGCGAGGTGTAACATATCCGTATATAAGTACTGGGATCACAATGCACCAGACACGTTAGCTCATCTAATATATAAATATATTTTCCAAATGTATATTTATATACTTAGTTCATGTAAACAGTATATTACAATATATGTATATATATATGGATATTTATTATCTATATTTGATTTTAAATTATTACATATATATATATATGTAAAGAAATATACACACTGAATTTTTACATTATATACTATATATATATGTTTAAAACATTTATAAAATTAATTTTTTTTTACAACCAAAAGCAATACTTATGTATATAATTTTTCCATATTGAATAGATACATTCACAAATATACATATCTATGCCATGATAATAAATATATACATTTTAATATCTTTAAAATTTACATATATATTAATATATTTACACCCATTATTGCGCATGACAAAATGTAATTCTCTTAATTTTAAAATATATTTTAAATTAATATTCGTACTTTTAAAAATCAATAAAATTAATAATAAATGTTATTCTTGAACATAATTTTGAATTTTAAAATTTTATAGAAACTCTGAGTGATAATCAGACATTTAATATATAATTTCATAATCTAAAACAATTTTAAAATCTATTTATTATTTTCGACCAATATTTAAATTTTAAATTAAATACAAAAAATGTTTTTTTAATTTCTACCTAAAATATATTACGTAAAAATCTAATTTTATAAAATATAAAACACATTTTATAATATACCTATATATATTGTTGTAATTAATTTACCTGATTAGTTAATTTAAATAATCATTATATAATATACTGGAAATCTTAAAATATTGAAACTTGTTGCAAATGTATTCATTGAATTGATTTGGTTCATCAATAATCTTAACTCAGAATCCTATTTTGACTCTGTGCCATTGATTCCACTATGATTATTAAATAATAATGACCTTCTTTGAAATGACATGCCTTTCTCTCCACAGAAAGACGCATCATTATTAAAAAGAAAGGGATAGAAAAGAGAAAAGATAGAGAAGAAAGAAAGAAACAACATCAGAATCTCAACAGCGGAACGAATAAATTATATTAATCACATACTATATTACATGGTATCATATACATCACAGTTACACAGCTTATACATCACATACTAGACAGTTATAAACACATGTCTAGTTATTACGACTCAAGATACAACTCAAACTAACAACTCAGAGACCAACACAGCGGAACCATCTATATACATATCTAAAAACGCTAAAGCCTCCTGCTCCATTGCTCCTCCATAATTCATCAAAGCAAACCTGAATCCGTTGGCTACTTGTAAAAATTTGAGTACCCAAGAGTTTAAGAAAAACAGAGTAAACTCCGGGTCAAACATGGGTCTAGTGTGAGTAAACGGTTAAAGTTGCTTAACTTTGAAAACCTTTGAAAACAAAAAGTATCACGTAAGACTCCCCATACATAAACATGGGTAAGTTTTTTACCTTAAGCTAACCAAAACATTTGATAGGAAATCCGGTGATACTATAATAGGGTCTAGGGTTTTCAAATAAATAAGAAATAGCTGAAATTGTTGCAAGATTAAATTCCAGCATACTACCCACAAAGTGGGTAATACAATCAAAACCGTAAGAGCATGTAGGAAGAATGAGTTTCCATCAATGGCAGGGCTATTGTGGTACCACCCGTCACGGTACAGGGCCAAGGTCACCGTACCGAGGATTACACCTAATCCCCTACAACACAAAGCCGGAACCATCCCTTACTGGACAGTCCCGAATAAGGTAACCCCACAGTTGAAGCTAGCAACCGCCCACACAGCCGAATAAAAAGGGACTCTAGACAAGGGTAAATCTCATCCTACTTCGGTGCTGCCTACTTAGCCTTGCTGCACCTCCCTTGCTTTAGCGATTCCCGATCGACGAGGCTTGAGGCTACGATTACCTTTATAGAACACATCTATCTTAGAATGCTCATCGTCCACCTGACGATGTTCTGAAAGCATTCAATCCATACAAGTTCGTTCCGGGTTCGAATGAAACCGAAGGCATTATCTCGTTACACTCATTTTGGAATCACCCTCAAAGTTAACGACAATAACCCTTGCATTGTGAATCTTCATCTTCACTTGAGATTCACGACCTATCGTTAATTTGGATCGATGTGGTTTTCGGATATCCAAATCTGAAAACCCGATCCCGGTCTTATCGAAATCCAAAACGCCATCTTTTAGGCCCAAGTTGTTTTAAAGTTAAAAAAATTCAATTCAAATCATTATCTATATTCACATAGATAGATAATTCACATATACACAGATAGATAATCCATATCACCATAATTCAACCAAATCATCTCATATCACCTATCACATATATCTCATTAGAGATATCTAACAATCAAGGCATTCAATATCATTCAGCCATCCATAAGCAATGATTTATTAATCACGCATCTATAATTAATTTAAAATGAATTAAATTAATTACTCCATCTCTTATTAATTTAAAATAAATTAAATTAATTACTTTCATCACATAAATTTTGCTTACTTAACCATTAATTAATTACAAATCAATTAATTAATCATCATCTTAATTAATCACTCTTGATTAATTATTCTTTAATTACATTAAGTTATTAATCCTTAATTAATTACACAAATTAATTATCAACAAACCATTTACAGTAATTAACCCTTAATTTCTCTCATTAATTACATTAATTAATGATCTTTAATTAATTACTTCCATTAATTAATTAATTATAATTAATTACATTGAACCATAATTAATTACATTAATTAATTAAACTTTAATTAATCACTTCCACTAATCAACCTTAATTAATCATAAACAGTAATTACCATCTTGTAATTACTTACCTTGATTAATTAACTCCAAAATTAATTATATTAATCCTTAACTAATTACACCAAGTAATTAATCCTTAAATTACTTCTACTAAGTAATTATCCTTTAATTACTTTCCATTAAGTAATTCCTTTTAATTAATTACATCCAGTAATTATACATTAATTACTTACCCTAAGTAATTACACTATTTAATCTCACTAAGTATTCATACTTAATCAATCATCAAGAATATCTATAACTAATCAACCAATAAATTAATCACATTCATTTGATTAATTACAATTGGGTAATTCATCCTTTAATTACCCCTTTAAATAAATAAATTAATCTTTAATTACAGATTAATTAACCCATGATTATTAATTAATAAACCTTAATTATCAATTAATAAAACATAATAACCAATTTATTAATCCTTAATAAATCAGTAAATCAATCCTTAATAACAATTAATTAACCCTAAATAATAGTTAATTAATCCTTAATTAACTTTAATTATAGATTAATAATTTCTTAATTATTAATTAATAAAGCCTAATTATTAATTAATAAAACTTAATTACAAATTTAGTACTTTTTAATTATAAGTTAATTAATCTCTAATTACTAATTAATCAACCTGAATTACTTAAATTAATCAATATCTAATCATTAATTAATAATCTCTAATTATAAAATTAATAATACTTAATTATAAATTAATTAGCCCCTAATTAATTAACTTATAACCCTTAATTACTAATTTCTAATAAATTAATTAAATCAATTAATTACTCTTAATTAATTTCTTAATTAATTCTTAATCATTATTAATTAAATTAATTACTTATACTTAATTTCCTCTAATTAACTTAATTAATTTCAAGACATTAAAACCTTAATTATCTTAAGATAAAACATTATCTTAATTAATGACTTAATTATCATTAAAACATTTTATCTTAATAATTAATTTTACTTAACTTAATTATTAACTAAGTTTTTAAAATACTCATTTAACTTGATAAATTAAAGTTACAAATCATAACTTACTCTAATGCTTTAAACATTATCAAGTAAAAGTTTAAATCTAGTTTCAATTTTAAATTTAAAAACATCTTTTTATAAAAATCTTTAAATTCCGTTTTTAACTTAAAAATTAAATTAAAAAAATTTCAACTTCTTAATAAAATGTTAAAGAAAACATTTATTATATATAAAGTAAATTATATAGGAAAGTTTTAAACCAATCTCATTTTTTTTCAAATTTTAAAAACCTTGTTTAAAAATTCTTTTTAAACTACTCAATCTTTTTGCTTCAGGTCGAACCCGAAAACCACTTGGATCATACCCGTGTCTCCTTTCCATTTCAAATTTTTTGTTTAGCTTTAAATTTAAGTTTTAAATTTTAAAACCTGTAACCACTACAACAGTTAACAGGTTAAAACATTACTAGCTACTCGAGTTTCCACTCGAGTCACGCACTCAAACACACGAGCATCTCTTCGAGTCGCCCATGAATCATCTTCCCAAACATGAGAAATCATCGTCGTGCACATGCACGGCCATTCGCCAGCGCTTCGGCGACCTTCACACATTCTAGCAAGTCGCAAATAATCTCAGCAGTCGATTCATGCTATCAATTCGAAAATGCCAAACCCAATACGAGATCGAGTAACCCAGCTCGAAACCGGAACTCGACATCACCAGAAAATCTGTCTCGCTACCACGTTACCGACCATCGAAGTTGCTGCAACTCCGGCCGCACCATGGCAACAACCCATGCGGCCATTCCCCAAAGCAACGAGTCACTCGATCACTCCGAGACAATGCAGAGACCCCAAAAGCAAACTCAACCCAAACTAGGGTTTAAAACAAGATCGCCTCACCGTCGCCACCACCATGGACTAACACCCTTCCTGCCATTTTTGCCAAACACCCTAAACCTTCACCTGTTTCAAGCCAAGATCCCAACCATCCCAGACCTTGTGCCCATCAGAATTTGCTCAGTAACCCAATTTCAGACAAACCCGAAACGCACACTCATCTTAATACTAAAAATATTGATTTAACAATCCTATCATTCAATGATAATTCAAGATGTAAACTTGAAATAGCAAATTTAATTGATTTATTTTACCATGATAAAAGAATTCCTACTGTATTCTTTTGATTCCATAAGATTTTCACATCTATTCTACTTAAATAAAATTTTAAAATTAAACTTTTTTAAACAAACATACCATGTTTAAAGCTTAAAACCTAACAATGATCAGTTAAGGTGATTTGAATTTTTCCTTTATTTCTACTTTTTGTAGTTTTAAAAACAGGAAAGAACAATCAAAATACACAAGCACAGTCATACACATTCATATACACAGATAATACATCTATATATATACATGCAAGCATCACCATCGAATTTCACAAGCAACCATTATTTTCCTACTTAAACTTTTTAATTTAAAATTTTACTCACCATTTTAAAAATGCAGAGATCTTTTGAAACTGGATGAAAACTAAAGCTTTTGAAAATTTGTAAACTTCTGTTGATATTTGATTTCTGAAAGCTTTGAACACTTGAAACTTCAAAACTTCAAAACTTTGCATTGCTTTGATTAACACACATGAAAACTGAAGCTTTGAAAATGAACTGGTCTGGAACATGATGATTCAAGACTTGATTCCAAGTTGCAGTTTTGAAAAAATGTTCGAGGCACTGAAAATGCTTTCCAGGTTCCAATTTGAAGTTGAACTCTGCTACAAAATCTTATTACAGGCTTTCTGCTTGAGATGGTTTGAGTTTGAACAGATCTAAAATCTTGGTTAGGGGCTTCAAGATAATGGTTTCAGGCATTTGATCTTGAGAAAATCATAGGATTTTGGTTTGAGTTTGTTCCAGAGGAGATGATTCAGGTTTGATGATTTCTCTGGTTTGTATTTGTTTTAGAGGAGACAAATTACAGACTTTGAGCATAAAGGTTTTAAGGCTTGAATGACAGGGTTTTGATTTTTCAAAAGATGCTTTAACACTTGAATTTGATTTTAGATTTGAGGATGTTTGCATTGCATAAGTTTGAACTGAGAAATGGTTTCAGATTTGAGAAGGGTTTCAGATTTTTTTCTTGAGGAATGAATTGAGAAAAAGAATTGAAGCAAGACGGTATATGTTTATATAAGCTAATTTAGATTTTATTAAAATTTAAAGAAAATAAAAATAAATGTGACACTTGTCTCTAACTTTAATTAATATGCTAACACATGCTACTTAAGAGGTTTAAAACTTTAACACTTGTAATAACTTATTTTTATATTATTTATAAATGATTTTAAAAGTTTTTATATTAATTTCTTAATTAATAAGTATGTTACTTAATTTATAAATGATTTTCTAATTTTAAATAAATAAAACTTTGAAAAGAAAATAAAATGAAACTAATCATATTTTAAATAAAATCATATATAGTATACCTAATCCATTTTAAATGTAAATATTAAACCTTTATATTTATTTACTATTAAATGAATATTTTCTAAGCTTATATAAATAAATTTTCTTTAAAGAAAAATAATATAAAATAATCTTATTTTAAATAAAAACTTTATCCATATTTTATATCCAAATTTTTTTTAAAGTAATTATCCTTAAATTCAAATCTTAAATCCAAATTTCAAAATCATATTCAAATTTAAAATCTAAACTCAAATGTATATTTAAATAAACACATTATTAAATTCATAAATAATTATCCTAATTAAAAATAACTTAAACACACACACACACACACACACACACACATATATATATAAACACACTTATTTAATTTAAAAATAATAAGTCTATTTAAAATCTGTTTATAAAATAACACAATTTAAATTTGTAAATTATTATTCCATTTAAAAATCTATTTATAACTATTTTTAAAAACATCACATTATATTTATTATTGTTTGAGATTAACAAACTTCACCAATTTTAAGTAATTAATTAAGAGATTATCACATTTTAAATTCCTTGAAATTCCACGATATCACATTCCTCCCCCCCTTAAAAGAATTTCGTCCCCGAAATTTAAAACAAAAGAAAATCCAAAGTTTTTATTTAATTTTATTTCAACAATTCAAGCATACATATCAGTCAATCAAACAATTTCATCCAAACAATCAATTCAACAAAACAACATTAGCTACTGAGCTTCTACTAATCTAGATCTATAATCTACACAAGAGATCTGACCACAGTCAAGACCGACTCAACATCCAAATCCTCCTAAACTCCTGGTTCCACAACCAGTGATGGATCATACACGTACTCCCTCAGAGATACGTGAAATACATTGAATCCCAGTCTTCCAAACTGGAAATTCAACCTTTATAAGCCAAACACTTATTCCTTACAAAAACTCAGAAGAATCCAGTATAACTCGGAGCTAACTTCCCGGTCTTACCCAATCTTATTGCTCCTTCGATCGAAGAAAATTTCAACAAAAACAAAGTCTCCAACTTTGAATTCCAAATTTCTCCGTATCTTAACCTCAAAACTCTTCTGACGATCCTGGGCTGCCCACACCCTTCCCGATCAGCTCAACCTTCGCTGATGCCTCTTGAAACAAACTGGACCAAAAACAATCCAACAAAATGATCCTCTCAAGATCTACCGAAATAAAAAACACAAACTCTACTCCATAATCATTAGAAGACTTCAAACTTACTTCTCCTATCTGGAAAAGATAAAATAGGTGCACATGCCAATCTGGCCTTCAAATCCTAAAAAACTTCCTATAGAAACCCTCTAATCCAAAACACTACAACTTCCGGTTGCTTCCACTATAGAATAGCTGCCACCTTGCTTCCGCTACACAACTCTGATCTGAAGCAGATGAGAATGCCGTCGATAAACACGAGAACAGACTAGACAACGCCTCCCAAAAATATGGTTTAACATATCCCTAAAGAGAAAACTCAGAAGTTCCATGCAATCCTGAGCTGCTTCACCAAAAACCTCTCTCTAGGAGACATCCTTCTACCCAACTGAATTACTTGTTGTTCCATGAACCAAGTCGATACAGAACCCAATCTCTAATGCACGCAACTTCTGACTTTCCCAGAAGACATCAGGAAAAACTCTAACAATACTATAACTCCTACATTCTCTAGAGATGCATTAAACCCAAGCAAAAGATTACTCAAGAAAACATTCAAACTATCACAAGTCGCTTTTGCTATCCTATTCAGATCAGTATCCAAAAGTACCGTTCTCTCTTCACCAATCAGAACAGCTTAGTGCTCGACCAATTCATCAAAGAAACGGGTCCACTCTGCTGCTTCTGAACTCCACCTCTAGGACACTTCAAAGACATAGGTTCTTCCTGCTGATACACAAACTACTCCCAGCTGCACCACTGCCACAGATGCCAAAAGACTTCCTATCCAAAGCTACTCGATCCTAAAAACCAGATCAACCAATCCCACACAGAACCTTGAGATGGGTGGACATCTCCTCAAGAAACTTGGCCCCAAACCAAACACAAACATCCATAGTCACTGCGTCTTACCAAGCAGTTGCTCCTTCTACCAAGTTGCCAAGATACCATCACTCGCTTCTGCTCAACCGACAGATCCAAACTCTAGAAAGTCCGCTCACACGAGCACGATCAAACTTACACTTCAATGATGGACTCCGAACCCTTAAAAGGTTACTTTAGAGATTGGTGAAATCCTTACACCATGTTGCAAAGCTCACTCGAGATGGTATTGGGTCTACAGTCTCGATAGATACACTTCCAATCTCAACACTTGGACTTCTTCCACTGGTAGTCGTGCAACACACACCACTACCCCATCTACCTTTAGAACTCACATTTGAAAAACCCGAACAGGTAATCCAACAAAATAGGTAGAAATAAATATATATAGTTATATATAAAAATTATAAGTACGCTGTCTCAAGAAAGACACCACTCTAGAGTCTAGGTATTCACTCAACCTATCGCTCTGATAACAAATGAAACGACTCGCCTTTCTCTCCACAGAAAGACGAATCATTATTAAGAAAGATAGAAAAGAAAGAAAGAAACAACATCAGAATCTCAACAGCGGAACGAATAAATTATATTAATCACATACTATATTACATAGTATTATATACATTAGAGTTACACAACTTATACATCACATACTAGACAGTTATAAATACCTGCCTAGTTATTACAACTCAAGATATAACTCAAACTAACGACTCAAAGACCAACATAGCGGAACCATCTATATATATCTACAAACGCTGAAGCCTCCTGCTCCATTGCTCCTCCAGAATTCGTCAAAGCAAACCCGAATCCCTTGGCCACTCGTAAAAATTTGATTACCCAAGAGTTTTAGAAAAACAGAATAAAATCCGGGTCAGACATGGGTCTAGTGTGAGTAAACGGTTAAAGTTGCTTAACCTTGAAAACCATTGAAAACAAAAGGTATCACGAAAGACTCCCCATACATGAACATGGGTAAGTTTTTTACCTTAAGCTAACCAAAACATTTGATAGGAAATCTGGTGATACTATAATAGGGTCTAGGGTTTTCAAATAAATAAGAAATAGCTGAAATTGTTACATGATTAAATTCCAGCATACTACCCACAAAGTGGGTAATACAATCAAAACCGTAAGAGCATGTAGGAAGAATGAGTTTCCATCAATGGCAGGGCTACTGTGGTACCACCCGTCACGGCACGGGGCCTAGATCACCGTACCAAGGATCACTCCCAATCCCCTACAACACAAAGCCGGAACCATCCCTTACTGGACAGTCCCGAATAAGATAACCCCACGGTTGTAGCTAGCAACTGCCTACACAGCCGAATAAAATGGGACTCTAGACAAGGGTAAATCTCATCCTACTTGGGTGCTACCCACTTAGCCTTGCCACACTTCCCCTATTTGTAGAACACATCTATCTTAGAATGCTCATCGTCCACCTGACGATGTTCTGAAAGCATTCAATCCATACAAGTTCGTTCCGGGTTCGAACGAAATCGAAGGCATTATCTCGTTACACTCATTTTTGAATCACCCTCAGAGTTAACGACAATAACCCTTGCACTCTGAATATTCATCTTCACTTGAGATTCACGACCTATCGTTAATTTGGATCGATGTGGTTTTCGGATATTCAAATCTGGAAACCCGATCCCGGTCTCATCGAAATCCAAAACGCCATCTTTTAGGTCCAAGTTGTTTTAAAGTTAAAACAATTCAATTCAAATCATTATCTATATTCACACAGATAGATAGTCCATATCATCACAATTCAACCAAATCATCTCATATCACCTGTCACATATATCTCATCAGAGATATCAGACAATCAAGGCATTCAATATCATTCAGCCATCCATAAGCAATGATTTATTAATTACACATCTATAATTAATTTAAATTGAATTAAATTAATTACTCCATCTCTAATTAATTTAAAATTAATTAAATTAATTACTTTTATCACATAAATCTTGTTTACTTAACCATTAATTAATTACAAATCAATTAATTAATCATCATCTTAATTAATCACACTTCATTAATTCTTCTTTAATTACATTAAGTAATTAACCTTTAATTAATTACATAAATTAATTATCTACAGACCATTTACAGTGATTAACCCTCAATTACTCTCATTAATTACATTATTTAGTGATCTTTAATTAATTACTTTCATTAATTAATTAATTATAATTAATTACATTGAACCTTAATTAATTAAATTAATTTATTAAACTTTAATTAATCACTTCCATTAATCAACCTTAATTAACCATAAACAGTAATTACCATCCTGTAATTACTTACCTTAATTAATTAACTCCTTAATTAATTATATTAATCCTTTAATTAATTACACCAAGTAATTAATCCTTAATTTACTTCTACCAAGTAATTATCCTTTAATTACTTTTCATTAAGTAATTCCTTTTAATTGATTACATTCAGTAATTATACATTAATTACTTACCCTAAGTAATTACACTATTTGATCTCATTAAGTATTCATACTTAATCAATCATCAAGATTATCTATAATTAATCAACCAATTAATTAATCACATTCATTTGATTAATTACAATTGGGTAATTCATTCTTTAATTACCCCTTTCAACAAATTAATTAATCTTTAATTACAGATTAATTAATCCATAATTATTAATTAATAAACCTTAATTATCAATTAATAAAATTTGATGACCAATTTATCAATCCTTAATAAATTAGTAAATCAATCCTTACTAACAATTAATTAACCCTAAATAATGGTTAATTAATACTTAATTAACTTTAATTATAGATTAATAATTTCTTAATTATTAATTAATAAAGCCTAATGAATAATTTATAAAACTTAATTACAGATCAAGTACTTTTTAATCACAAGTTAATTAATCTCTAATTACTTATTAATCAACCTTAATTACTTAACTAATTAATCTCTAACCATTAATTAATAATCTATAATTACAAAATTAATAATACCTAATTATAAATTAATTAACCTCTAATTAATTAACTTATAACCCTTAATTACTAATTTCTAATAAATTAATTAAATCGATTAATTAAACTTAATTAATTTCTTAATTAATTCTTAATCATTATTAATTAAATTAACTACTTATACTTAATTTCCGCTAATTAACTTAATTAATTTCAAGACATTAAAACCTTAATTATCTTAAGATAAAACATTATCTTAATTAATGACTTAATTATCATTAAAACATTTTATCTTAATAATTAATTTTACTTAATTAAATTATTAATTAAGTTTTTAAAATACTCATTTAACTTGATAAATTAAAGTTACAAATCATAACCTACTCTAATGCTTTAAGCATTATCGAGTAAAAGTTCAAATCTAGTTTCAATTTTAAATTTAAAAACTTCCTTTTATAAAAATCTTTAAAATTCTGTTTGTAACTTAAGTTTAAAAATTAAATTAAACAAATTTCAACTTCTTAATAAAATGTTAAGGAAAACATTTATTATATATAAAGTAAATTATACAGGAAGGTTTTAAACCAATATCTTTTTTTTAAATTTTAAAAAACATATTTAAAAATTCTTTTTAAACTACTCAATCCTTTTGCTTCGGGTCAAACCTAAAGACCACTCGGGTCATACCCGAGTCTCCTTTCAATTTCAAAAATTTTGTTTAGTTTTAAATTTAAGTTTTAAATTTTAAAACCCGTAACCACCACAATAGTTAATAGGTTAAAACATTACTAGCTACTCGAGTTTCCACTCGAGCCACGCACTCAAACACACGAGTATCTCTTCGAGTTGCCCACGAACCATATTCCCAGACACGAGAAATCATCGCCATGCACTTGCACGGCCGTTCGCCAGCCCTCTGGTAACCTTCACACATTCTGGTAAGTCGCAAATCATCTCAGCAGCCGATTCATTCTATCAATTCGACAATACCAAATCCAAAACCAGATCGAGTAACCTAGCTCGAAACTGGAACTCGACATCACCAGAAAATCTGTCTCGCAACCACGTTACCGACCATCAAAGTTGCTGCAACTCCGGTCGCACCATGCCAACAACCCACGCTGCCATTCCCCAAAGCCACGAGTCAATCGATCACTCCGAGACAATGAAGAGACCCCAAATCCGAACTCAACCCAAACTAGGGTTTAAAACAAGATCGCCTCACCGTCGTCGCCACAGTGGACTAACATCCTTCCTGCAATTTTTGCCAAACACCCTGAAACTTCACCTAACTCCAGCCAAGATCCCGACCATCCCAGACTATGTGGTCATCAGAATTTGCTCAGTAACCCAATTTCAGACAAACCTGAAATGCACCCTCATCTTAATACTAAAAATCTTAATTTTTGTTTTAAAAATCCTATCTTTCAATGATGATTCAAGATGTAAACTTGAAAAAACAAATTTAATTGATTGATTTATCATGGTAAAAGAATTCCTACTGTATTCTTTTGATTCCAGAAGATGTTCACATCTATTCTACTTAAATAAAATTTTAAACTTAAATTTGTGTTTAAACAAACATATCATGTTTAAAGCTTAAAACCTAACAATGATCAGTTAAGGTGATTTGAGTTTTTCCTTTATTTCTACTCTATTTAGTTTTAAAAACAGAGAAGAACAATCAAAATACACATGCACAGTCATACACATTCATATACACAGATAATACATCTATATATGTACATGCAAGTATCATCACAGAATTTCACAAGCAACCATTATTTTCCTACTTAAACTTTTAAATTTAAAAGTTTGCTCACCATTTTAAAAATGCAGATAGCTTTTGAAACTGGATGAAAACTAAAGCTTTTGAAAATTTGTAAAATTCTGTTGATATTTGATTTCTGAAAGCTTTGAACACTTGAAACTTCAAAACTGGAAATTTTTGCATTGCTTTGATTAACACACAGGAAAACTGAAGTTTTGAAATGAACTGGTCTGGAACATGATGATTCAAGACTTGATTCCAAGTTGCAGTTTTGAAGAATGTTCCAGGCATTGAAAATGCTTTCCAGGTTGCAATTTGAAATTGAACTTTGCTAGAAAATCTTATTACAGGCTTTCTGTTTGAGATGGTTTCAGTTTGAATAGAGTTGAAATCTGGGTTACAGGCTTCAAGATAATGGTTTCAGGCATTTGACCTTGAGAAAATTATAGGATTTTGGTTTGAGTTTGTTCCAGAGGAGATGATTCAGGTTTGATGATTTCTCTGGATTGTATTTGTTCTAGAGGAGATGAATTACAGACTATGAGCATAAAGGTTTTCAGGCTTGAATGACAGGGTTTTGATTTTTTGGAAAGATGCTTTTACACCTGAATTTGATTTCAGATTTAAAGATGTTTGCATTGTATAAGTTTAAACTGAGAAATGGTTTCAGATTTGAGAAGGGTTTCAGATTTTGTTTTCTTGAGGAATGAATTGGGAAAAAGAATTAAAGGAAGAAGGTATGTGTTTATATAAGCTAATTTAGATTTTATTATTATTTAAAGAAAATAAAAATAAATGTGACACTTGTCTTTAAGTTTAATTAATATGCTAACACATGTTACTTAAGAGGTTTATAACTTTAACACTTGTAATAACTTACTTTTATATTATTTATAAATGATTTTAAAAGCTTTTATATTAGTTTCTTAATTAATAAGTATGTTTCTTAATTTGTAAATGCTTTTCCAATCTTAAATAAATAAAACTTTTAAAAGAAATAAAGTGAAACCAATCATATTTTAAATAAAATCATATATAGTATATCAAATCCATTTTAGATATAAATATTAAACCTTTGAATTTATTTACTATTAAATGAATATTTTCTAAATCTATATAAATAAATTTTCTTTAAAGAAAATAATATAAAACAATCTTATTTTAAATAAAAACTTTATCCATATTTTATATCCAAAATATTTTTAAAATAATTCTCCTTTAAATTCAAATTTTAAATCCAAATTTCAAATTCATATTCAAGTTTAAAATCTAATTTAGAATCAACTCAAATGTATATTTAAACAAGCACATTATTAAATTTGTAAATAATTATCCTGTTTAAAAATAACTTAAATACACATACACACATATATATGTTTATATTTTTAAACACACTTATTAAATTTAAAAATAACAAGTCCATTTAAAATCTATTTATAAAATAACACAATTTAAATTTGTAAATTATTATTCCATTTAAAAATCTATTTATAACTATATTTAAAAACATCACATTATATTTATTATTGTTTGAAATTAACAAACTTTGCCAATTTTAAATAATTAATTAAGAGATTATCACATTTTAAATTCCTTGAAATTCCAGGATATCGCATTCTTTCTTTGAACCCATTTTTAAAGAACTCGAAAAAACGATAAAAGCGAAAGAGAAACTTTTAGAAGTATACATGTACAAAAAAAATTGAAATTATTTTAGACATGAAACTATTTATATAAAAATTTAAAACTATATTTAAATAGAATAAGATATAGAATTTAAATTACAAATATTATGTATAATTAAATGTTGTACGTTAAATTAACTAAAAATAATAAAATTATTTTTCTTTAATTTAGCCATGTACATCATAGGTATATATATAATAATTTTTATAAACATGTAAGTGTTTATAAATGTAAAACAAATCTAACTGTGACAATATATTTATATTATAGAATCATCGTCTAACTAATAATATAATATACATTATATAAATATCATACATACATTAATATTTATAATACATTAGAAATTTACCTAATATCCAATACCTTTAATTACGCCTTGAAAGAATGATATCTACTCCTTGAAACAGTTTCAATTCAGTAGAGTGCTAATCCTCGAACCGAAAATCACCTGCTATCGAATATTATCTGATTTACTTTGATTTGACTTTGGAAATGCAGGGCTAGAGATGAAGTAAAATGGATGGTTCAAAAAGATAAAATGAGAGTGGGTCGAGATGCTTATATAGAGGAGCACTGAAGAGAGAATTTAGGATCAAGATCTATGTTTCTTTCTTACTCTTTCTTTCCTCTTATCCACTCAACCCCAGTCGATCTAGCCAATCATATCGCCGCCCCTATGCTACTATAGTCAAACCAAACCAACACCTACATGGGCTTTAAACCCACTTAAAGCTCGAACAAAATATTTTGTTTTAAATCCAATTTAAACGCATATCAATATCGTATATTGATTAATATATTTATAACTATTATAAATATATTTAATAATATTTTTTCATCAAATCAAAATAAATTTTATAATTAATATTTCATCAATATGTATTAATTTGATAAATTTATAACGATGACAAATTAATTAAATTGTTTGGTCATAGGAGTGTTCAATGTTTCGATTGTGTGATACGTTAGGTTTAATTGGCTAGCGATTAATATCAAACCGTTCAAACAATAACATTTACAGCCACTTAGCGGTGGTGTGACATTTCGGTGAAATCTATCAATTACTTAGTTTTGGTAAAATCTAATTTTACTCTATTAAGCATTACCCGGTTGTAACAATTTATTTATGCCAATTATCTTTGTAAAAACTAGATCATTTCAGACTTATGGAATTTGGTTATTGTCAAAATTCCAATACCATCCACATTTAACGCTATAGTTGTAACGATCCGATATTTTCAATCATTCGCATCCGCCCATGTCGGACTTGAATTGCTCAAAATAACGCGTTGTAAATAAAATTTGGAAAATCTCAGAAAATACAGTAAATAAATAAACACAAATCACAGAGTAAATAATAATGTAGCGGAAGTAAAAGAGATGGTAGTTCATGAAGCTACTATATAAAAATCAGATACATCAGAGTTAAACAAGATACAACAGAAGAGTAACAAGATACATCAAGTACAAATCAGAATACATCACTAGAATCACTGGATACTGAAAGCAAAATAGATGGCTGGATCTTCAAGCAAAGCTCCAACTCCAAAGGTGAATCTTGAATGTTGAATCACTCAATCTGACTCGAGCGTAAAGCAAAACACAAAACACAAAACACTCGAGTCAGGACATAAATACTTATGAACTGTAAATCAACTCAAGTGAACAGTAACAAAATGCATCAGTAACTTAAAGGATGCTTGGGATCGCGCATCCTTTAAGGATCCGTTAAACTATTTACTATGTAGCAATATTGCGCTATTATAATTATGTCCACAATAAAATAAACATACTTTAAAATAGTGTAAAGGGGTTACCCATATGGCCCTTGACACAAAATAATGACAATAGTCTATACAGTACCATCGTACCTCCAGATCGGGAGGCTACCATAAATACTGCATAAGTACGACACAAATAGAAACTCGTAGTAAGGCTCGCTATGATAGGTGACACGGCACACGAGGCAATGTCAGGGTAGATATACCAATTACGCACACGGGCTGGCAGTAACGTAGTATCCACATACGCCCACCTCGAAACACACTCCCAAATCAAAATCAGAGGATGGCCATCAAATCAACCATAAGTAAGAGTATAATATCGAAGAAGTGCATTCGACCAGAGGAGCTACCCCTTTTGGCCCGAGATGACTCCTGTTTTAGCCACCTTAAACCAACTCACGGGAGTCGGGTCTACGTAATATACCTCAAGAACGTCGCTACCATCCTACTTCATTTTGGAATTCACCGCGTACACGGTTGTTAAAGTGGTTTTCGGAGTTGGCAGAGAGTATGACAACTTCCAATCCTGGTCTCTTTAACAACCAATCGTTATTATAACGCCGTGGTCATTTCAAAATAGTTTATACTTCAATAAAATCAAATCATTTCATTTCAAAACTATATTCCCTTTCAAATAGTTTAAACTTTTATTTCAAAACTATATTCAAATCAATACGATATCATTTCCATTTCAACCATATATTCACCTTTCAAAAATCATAATATTCTCAAAGTTATAACACTTTCGAAACTAAAATACTTGAAATCATACACTTTGAAAATCATAACATTTTGAAATCATACATTTGAAATCATGGAACATTCATTTAATTCTTTAAATTTTACAAATTTATTCAATTTAACCCAAATTTCAAATTTCCAATTTAATTCAATTCAAACCATCAATCCAAAGCGTTAAATATACTATATCTCAAAACTAAATTTTATAATTTCATATATCTCAAATTTAACTTCATTATTACTTAGTTTTGAAATGTTCATTTCGTAAATCCAATATCTTTTAAATAAACTCGAATTACAGGTAAACCAAATATCCTTTCACACAAATATAAACTTCAAATATTCATTTATCAAAATCAAATATTATTCCAAATCCACATTCTTTATCAAATAAAGATTATATCATTCAAAACCATTTTAAAATCATTAAAATATCATATCCTTCAAAACCCCATTATCAAATCATTATTTGAATTCAATTTCAAATATTCAAATTTAAATATCATTTAAAATCAAATATGTATTTCATTTACTATTTCAAATGTCATTACAAAATACATTTCAAATTCCCTTTCAAAAATTCATTTATCTCATTACATTTCATTCCATTTAACACATAACCAAGTAAACCTTATTTAAATTCAAATTCAATTTAAATTACTTAAAATTCAAATTTAAATATTAAAGTATATTCAAACTCTTTATATTTCACAAATAATCAATTTTCAAAAGTCAAATCATTTAACACTTTAAAATACAACTCAAACAGTGTTAAAATCTATAACATTTCAAACATTGACCTATTATGGCAACGCTAGCATTTATAAAGTGCTATCCTAGCTTATAGTTTCCAAAATAGTTTAGTTCATAAACAACGGCATTTATAAAATGCCGTAATAGATATTTAGTTATTTCAAACATAGTTAAGTTCAAAAACAAAAGCATTTAAAAATGCTGTCATAAGGCCATAGCATTTTGGGAAAATGCGATTAATAAAATTCCAGATTTTATTATAACTTTTTAAAAACAATAAAACTTCAATTTTAGCAAATTTTAAACTTATAAATCACATTTTTAAGCTTCTAAACTTTCACATTTAAATCAAATTAACATATGATTTATCACAATAAAATTTTATAATTGAATATCAAACTTTAAAAACTCAATTCATTTGTTAAGTCAAAATTCACTGTTTATTTACCTATAATAAAGTAAAACTTAACATTTTACTTTAAATATCATTTCAAAACTTTAAATTAAATTTCCATTATTTATTTACATTTTAAAAATAAAATTTAAAGTCCAAAGTCACCTTTACTTCAAATTTACATACTTAAATTCACAAATTCAAAAATTAATATTTAGCCATCTCAAAACCAATAAATATATGTTTTTAAATTAAAATTTCATACTTTAAAAATACATATCTATATAGAAATCATTCAAAAATATACCACGGGGTCAGTATATAATTTTCTAACCTAAGTCAAGTGATACAAATATATATCATTTCAATCCGCAGTTTAAAAGGAAAACTCGGGTTCTATCATTTCAACCCTGCAATCCTAAGTCGGATAAAATACAATAAAAATCACTCAGGCCTATCATTTCAGCCCATAATGATTTTGTTCTACTCTAATGTCCATTCGGGTATGTATCTTTTCAACCCATGGCGATTCTATTCTATAGGAAAATTTGCAGTGTGAACATATGCATAAACAATGTCAATGTTCAATATAATGTAATATATCAGATGTCAAGTGATAATTAACAAAGTAAACATCGTAATAACATGGCATAGCATATCATATAATCATCATTTACTTGCATAAACATTTTTAATTACTAAACACTTGACATCAATTTACGAGCTCATAAGTAGAAATATCAGAGTGAGAAGGACTCACCTTTTCAAGCTGAAGCTAGCAAATCAGACTACACGAATAAATTCCAAAAAGCACGATATGGCACGACACAGCACGACTTGATTTAAAAGAGAGAGAGAGAGAGAGCCAACATATGGTCTTGTGTCAACAACCAAAATAAAACAAACAAAACAATATATATAAATATTCAACACAAAATAACATTGAAACAATTTTGAAATACAAAGCAACAATGAACAAGATAAATTAGACCTTGCTTCAACCACTCCAATGCTTGTCCTTAGGGGACTCTATGCTCGACCATGATGTATGTTAAGCTCAGGTTTGGGTCATAACTCACGGCTACAAGTGAATGAATATGGTAGAAGTGTTGCAACATGGAGCATGTAAAGGGACAAGGCAAATAGAGGCAAGTTTGGTCACATGTAGGCTCGACCAAAGGGTAAATGAGCTCGGCCATGCTTAGTACAGATCTGGTCATGTCAAATATAGGTCTGGAGCTGATGTCAGAGATGATGTGATGGCTGGAGGTGGTGGCTAAGGGTGTGGACAAGGTGATAGATGAAGGGTAGGTGAAGCATATATTGTCTAGGCATTGTTTTCAAGGGTTGCTTTGCAAATTTGAGGGGTTTGCATAATAGAGAGGCCACGGTCTGGACTTGGTCAGTGGAGGAGGAGAGGTTGCAGCTGTAGATGGAGGAGGTGATGATGGAGCTGATGGAGAAGGGGCTAGGCCAAGCAAACTAGAAGAAACAAAGGAAAAATCAATAGAAAATATGAAAAGAAATAAGGAAAAGATGCCATAAAAGAACGTACAAAATTTTCAAAAAATAAAGCATGGCCGTGAGTTTTTGAGATGAGAATAAATGTTTCTCATGTTAATGAGAAGAGAAAATATACGGCAATGCATAGAAGAATGGACGGCTAAACTCAAATGAAAAGGCAATTGGAAAATGGAAAGGCAAGTATATGAAAAGTCAATGGAAAATGAAAGGTTTTGTTTCTTTGATTTCCAATTTATTTTAACTAAAATAACTAAATAAATAAAAAATAAATATGAAAAGAAAATAAAGTGAAAAAGAAAATAAATGAGAAAATAGCTTAATAATTGAAACTAGACTTTAAAAATTGAAAACAAAATAAAATCAACATTTGAAAATTATAACAACACTTTAAAAATGTTTAAAAAAAATAAAAATATATACATAACATGTCAAGTCACACACATATATACAAATTAGAACAAACAAAAATATTATTTATATAAATTAAATAAACAATTTTGTTAAATAAATCAATTTACACACAATATTGTAAAAAGCATAACTTTCACAATATTAATCAGATTTCAACGAAACGAAAAGCAGTATTCTTGAAATTTTATTTATTTTCATAATAAATGATAAAATTAAAAAATTAAATTTTAAATTTAAAAGTCAAAGTTTGACCACATTGACCAAAATTCACTTTTTTTGGAAAATATTCCATTTGTTCATATTTGGAATTATAATTCACATAACAATTAAAATTTATATTTAAAATAACAAAATTTATCCATTTTAATAAATAAAATAAAGTTTTTAAATCATAAATTCAAATAAAATAATTAAAATATACAGTTAAAACAATCACAAAATATAGGGTTGTTACACTCTCCCCCACTCAAAACTTCTCGTCCCCGAAAAGGAATGAGATAAGGGAAAGCATAGTAAAAGATCGAATGAAATAGGATTAAAACAAGTTGACAAGAATATTAAAATAATACCTGATAACTGTTGTTACGGGTAAGTTTAACAAGGTGGAGATGATCTTTCGAAGTTCCTCTAGAATCAATAACACAAGCACGAAAAAGTTCTCTATAATATGATTCACCCTTTCCGCTTGACCGACGGTCTGTGGATGGCAAGCAGTGCTCAGATTCAAAATGAGTACCAAAGATTATTAAAGATTATAGAAAGGTTTCCAAACAGAATGGTATAAGCAATAGCCTTCCCATTATGTAGCAAGATATAGGAAAATTAGGACAACCCAAAAGATAGTTTGAAAAACAAAATAAGATAATAAATTTGAAACCATGAAAATTTCAACTTAAATTGAAAATTAATTTTACATAATTTAAATAAATCTTAATCATCTTTAATTTCATTATCTTATCATCCAATTATCTTAAATTAACGATTTCTAAAATCATGGATTTGAAAAAAATCATTTATTATACTATGTGCTCAATAAATTTAATTCTTCCTTATTCCTAATTATAATTAAATTTATTCTTATCAATATGTTTTATCACCTATGTTAAATGTATTTATACATATTATAACTGCTTTAATTATTTCTTAGTTCCTTTAACTTCATTTTATATTGTAAATTATTCCATTACCCTTTGTTTCTATTTACCTCTGTTAATCTTTTTATAACTAAAATTTAAGTGTATAATATTTATTATAACCACACAAATTTTATTTATGAAACCTTTTTTTTATATTGCATATTATCCAATTACATATTCAACTTCTAAAAATTAGGGTAAGTTATATTGGAATGAAATTATGTATTATACAAATAAAACATTCTAATTTAATCATTTCAAGCTTGAATATTTATCCAAATCTTGAAATGATACTTGAAAATTATCCTTCAAGATATAATTTAAGAATTAATTTTTCAATAAATTCCAAACTATTTAAAGATAAATAAATGCACATATACTACATATATATCCATTCAATTTTAAATCAAATCAGCATATGTTATAAATCCAATCTTATTTTAGAAATTCAAATCAATTAAATTTCCCAAAACAAAATTGTAGCTAAACTACAGAACCTTCTCTTCACTTCGAAACTCGAAAATGAATGTCGATGATGCTGCAGTCATCATCGAAGTTATTTTCCAGCGACAAAGAGAAGAGCACTAATTTTAAACTTTAAAATTCTTTGGAAACAAATTTCTATCCAAAAATATTTTAAATAGTATTCCATTAAAAACTTTAAATACAAGGTTTGAATCTATCGGAAATTAAATCCTCAAATTCTTGCTTTAAACTCATTTTAAGTTTCCAAATAAATTTATAACCACGTTTTATAGTTCAATTATTGATATATGAAACAAGAGATAATGATATATAAAATCAATATTATTTGTTAACAATCAATTCAATAAAATCCAGAAAAATTTGTAACACAGTTACAAAATTTATTTCATTACTAAATTCGAAAAAAAAATTGAAAAACAGATTGTGTCAGTTTGCTCTGTTCAAGTGTTTTGGAAATCTTATCGATAGTGTTGATTAGACGAATCGATCAGAAACCCAAATCAACATCAACAACCCAAACAACACAATATACAAAAAATTAAATATTAGTTTACAAATACATTTCAAATTTTTTTTGAAGATAAGTTGGAAACAAAGATGAGATGATTAAATAACAGAATAGGAAGGTGGATAAGCTTATATAAATCGTGGGCAACCTTAACCGGGTTAACCGTGACTTAAAGAATAAGATCGATGTGGATTTCTGGGGTAAATCAACATTTGGTATCAAGAGATAGAGTTCGGAATTATAAGAGATACCAGCATCTAAACCGAGGATATAAAATCTTTGGTGATCGATGCTGTTGTAAAGGAGTTTCACCCCTTTACAAATAAATTTGAGATTGGCGGGACCGCCGAATCATTATAAAGATTGACTCATTCGAAGTAGAGTTATGGGAGACTCAAGAATCAAAAGAAGACGAATCGTGAGGGACACGAATGGATTTTGAAACCGCAAGGAACGTTCCAAATTCAAAGGAATCGAGTCAAAAAGGAAGAGATTCAAACTTGAATGTAAGTGATTCTGTAAATACATTTACCATATATGCTAAGTTTGCCTAGAGCTACCAAAGCTCTGATACCAAACTGTAACGACCCGATATTTTCAACCATTCGCATCCGCACATGTCAGACTTGAATTGCTCAAAGTACCGCGTTGTAAATAAAATTTGACAAATCTTAGAACATACAGTAAATAAATAAACATAGATCACAGATACAGAGTAAATAATAATGTAATGGAAGTAAAAGAGATAGTAGTTCATGAAGCTATTATATAAAAATCAGATACATCAGAGTTAAACAAGATACAACAAAAGAGTAACAAGATACATCAAGTACAAATCAGAATACATCACAGGAATCACAGGATACTGAAAGCAAAATAGATGGCTGGATCTTCAAGCAAAGCTCCAACTCCGAAGGTGAATCTTGAATGCTGAATCACTCAATCTGACTCGAGCATAAAGCAAAACAAAAAACATTCGAGTCAGGACATAAATACTTATGAATTGTAAATCAACTCAAGTGAACAGTAACAAAATGCATCAGTGACTTAAAGGATGCTTGGGATCTCCCATCCTTTAAGGATCCGTTAAACTATTTACTATGTAGTAATATTGCGCTATTATAATAATGTCTATAGTACAATAAACTTACTTTAAAATAGCGTTAAGGGATTACCCATATAGCCCTTAACATAAAATAATGCCAATAATCTATACAGTACCATCGTACCTCCAGATCGGGAGGCTACCATAAATACTGCATAAGTACGACACAAATAGAAACTCGTAGTACGGCTCGCTATGGTTGGTGACACCGCACATGAGGCAATGTCAGGGTAGATATACCAATTACGCACACGGGTTGGCGGTAACATAGCAGCCACATACGCCCACCTCGGAACACGCTCCCAAATCAAAATCGAAGGATGGCCATCAAATCAACCACAAGTAAGAGTATAGTATCGAAGAAGTGCATCCGACTAGAGGAGCTACCCCTTTTGGCTCGAGATCGCTCCTGTTTTAGCCACTTAAGCCAACTCATGGGAGTCGGATCCACGTAATATACCTCAAGAACGTCGCCACCATCCTACTTCATTCTGGAATCTCCACCGTATACATGGTTGTTAAAGTGGTTTTCTAGAGTTGGCAGAGAGTATGACAACTTCCGATCCCGGTTTCTTTAACAACCAATCGTTATTATAACGCCATGGTCATTTCAAAATAGTTTATACTTCAAAAAATCAAATCATTTCATTTCAAAACTATATTCCCTTTCAAATAGTTTATACTTCGAAACCAAAACTATTTTTATTTCAAAACTATATTCAAATCAATACGATATCATTTCCATTTCAACCATATTTTCACCTTTCAAAAATCATAATACTTTCAAAGTTATAACTCTTTCGAAACCAAAATACTTGAAATCATTACACTTTGAAAATCATAACATTTCGAAATCATACATTTGAAATCATGGAACATTCATTTAATTCTTTACATTTTACAAATTTATTCAATTTAACCCAAATTTCGAATTTCCAATTTAATTCAATTCAAACCATCAATCCAAAGCTTTAAATATACTATATTTCAAAACTAAATTTTATAATTTCATATATCTCAAATTTAACTTCATTATTACTTAGTTTTGAAATGTTCATTTCATAAATCCAATATCTTTTAAGTAAACTCGAATTACTGGTAAACCAAATATCCTTTCATACAAATATACACTTCAAATATTCATTTATCAAATCAAATATCATTCCAAATTCACATTCTTTATCAAATAAAGATTATATCATTCAAAACCATTTCAAAATCATTAAAATATCATATCCTTCAAAGCCCCATTATCAAATAATCATTTGAATTCAATTTCAAAAATTCAAATTTAAATATCATTTAAAATCAATATGTCATTCATTTATTATTTCAAACGTCATTACAAAATACATTTCAAAATTTCATTCAAAAATTCATTTATCTCATTACATTTCATTCCATTTAACACATAACCAAGTAAACCTTATTTAAATTCAAATTCAATTTAAATTGCTTAAAATTCAAATTTAAATATTAAATTATATTCAAACTCCTTATATTTCACAAATAATCAATTTCCAAAAGTTAAATCATTTAACACTTTAAAATATAATTCAAACAATGTTAAAATATATAACATTTCAAAACATCGACAAACTATGGCAACGCCAGCATTTACAAAGTTCTGTCGTAGCTTATAGTTTCCAAAATAGTTTAGTTCAGAAACAACGAAATTTATAAAATGCCGTAATAGATATTTAGTTATTTCAAACATAGTTAATTTCAAAAATAACAGCATTTAAAAATGCTGTCATAAGACCATAGCATTTTTGGGAAATGCTATTAATAGAATTCCAGATTTTATTATATCTTTTCAAAAACAATAAAACTTCAATTTTAGCAAATTTTAAACTTATAAATCATATTTTTAGACTTCTATACTTTCACATTTAAATCAATTTAACATATGATTTATCACAATAAAATTTTATAATTGAATATCAAACTTTAATAACTCAATTCATTTGTTAAGTCAAAATTCACTATTTATTTACTTATAAATAAAGTAAAACTTAGCATTTTACTTTAAATATCATTTCAAAACTTTAAATTAAATTTTCATTATTTATTTACATTTTAAAAATAAAATTTAAAGTCAAAAGTCACCTTTACTTCAAATTTACATACTTAAATTCACAAATTCAAAAATTAATATTTAGCCTTCTCAATACCAATAAATATATATTTTTAAATCAATCATACTTTAAAAATACATATCTATATAAAAATCATTAAAAAATATACCACGGGGTCTGTATATAATTTTCTAACCTAGGTAAGTGATACGAAAATATATCATTTCAATCCGCAGTTTAAAAAGAAAACCCGGGTTCTATCATTTCAAATCCGCAATCCCAAGTCAGATAAAATACAATAAGAATACTCAGGCCTATCGTTTCAGCCCATAATGATTTTTCCATATTCTAGTGTCCGTTCGGGTATGTATCATTTCAATCCATAATGATTCTATTCTACAGGGAACTTGCAATGTGAACATATGCATAAACAATATAAATAATGTCAATGTCACAATATAATGTCATATATCAGATGTCAGGTGATAATTAACAAAGTAAACATGGTAATAACATGGCATAGCATATCATATAATCATCATTTACTTGCATAAACATTTTTAATTACTAAACACTTGACATCAATTTATGATCTCATAAGTAGAAATGTCAGAGTGAGAAGGACCCACCTTTTCAAGCTGAAGCTAGCAAATCAAACTACATGAATAAATTCCAAAAAGCACAATATGGCATGACACAACACGACTTGATTTAAAAGAGAGAGAGAGCCAAGATATGGTCTTGTATCAACAGCCAAACAAAACAAACAAGACAATATATATAAATATTCAACGCAAAATAACATTGAAACAATTTTGAAATACAAAGCAACAATGAAAAAGATAAATTAGACCTTGCTTCAACCACTCCAATGCTTGGCCTTAGGGGACTCTATGCTCGTCCATAATGTATGTTAAGCTCAGGTTTGGGTCATAACTCATGGCAACAAGTGAATGAAGATGGTAGAAGTGTTGCAACATGGAGCATATAAACGGACAAGGCAAATAGAGGCAAGTTTGGTCACATGTAGGCTCGACCAAAGGGTAAATGGGCTCGTCCATGCTTAGTACAGATTTGGTGATGTCAAGTACATGTCAGGAGCTGATGTCAGAGATGATGTGATGGCTGGAGGTGGTGGCTAAGGGGGTGGCCAAGGTGATAGATGAAGGGTAGGTGAAGCATATATGGTCTAGGCATTGTTTTCAAGGGTTGCTTTGCAAATTTGAAGGGTTTGCATCATAGAGAGACCATGGCCTGGACTTGGTCAGTGGAGGAGGATAGGTTGTAGCTGTAGATGGAGGAGGTGATGGTGGAGCTGATGGAGAAGGGGCTAGGCCGAGCAAACTAGAAGAAACAAAGGCAAAAATCAATAGAAAATACGAAAAGAAATAAGGGAAAGATGCCATAAAAGAACTTACAAAATTTTCAGAAAATAAAGCATGGCCGTGAGTTTTGAGATGAGAAGAAATGTTTCTCACGTGAATGAGAAGAGAAAACATATGGCAATGCACAGAAGAATGGACGGCTAAACTCAAGTGAAAAGGCAATTGGAAAATGGAAAGGCAAGTATACGAAAAGTCAATGGAAAATGAAAGGTTTTGTCTCTTTGATTTCCATTTTCTTTTAATTAAAATAACCTAAATAAATTTCAGTAAATAAAAAATAAATGTGAAAACAAAATAAAGCTAAAAAGAAAATAAATAATTATTTTAATGAAAAATAGAAAATAAATGAGAAAATAACTTAATAATTGAAATTAGACTTTAAAAATTGAAAACAAAATAAAATCAACATTTGAAAATTATAACAACACTTCAAAAATGTTTAAAAAAATAAAAATATATACATAACATGTCATGTCACACATATATATACAAAGTAGAACAAATAAAAATATTATTTATATAAATTAAATAAACAATTTTGTTAAATAAATCAGTTTACACACAATATTGTAAAAAGCATAACTTTCACAATATTAATATGATTTCAACAAAACAAAAAGCAGTATTCTTGAAATTTTATTTATTTTCATAATAAAAGATAAAATTAAAAAATTAAAAAATTTAAATTTAAAATTTAAAAGTCAAAATTTGACCACGTTGACCAAAATTCACTTTTTTTGAAAAATATTCCATTTATTCATATTTGGAATTATAATTCACATACCAATCAAAATTAATATTCAAAATAACAAAATTTATCTATTTTAATAAATAAAATAAAGTTTTTAAATCAGAAATTCAAATAAAATAATTAAATATACAATTAAAATAATCACAAAATATAAGGTTGTTACAATAGTCCAAATGCAAAATCCTTTGTTCAATAATAATAATAATTAACCACAATGCTCTAGTCAGAACTTTGACTTTGAGTTGACTTCAATTGATCGTGTTACAAACCTCATATAGTTTAAGAGACGAATCCTCTCTTGAATAGTGTTCGCTTCTAATGCTTCCACTTGAACCAACTATAGTCTTTTAATGGACACAATGCCATCATTTAACTATAATCAAAGCAGAGCTTTCATGTTGAAGATCAACAGTGTTCCCAAGTCAAGAAAACCGTGTAATTTTGTTACATCAATGTTTTTTGTTTAACCTTTGCTATATTAACCAGCAGAAACTCTCTAGCGAGTCATTTCATAGTTATCTAATAACTATCAGTACGCAACCCCCTGGTAACTCTAGTAGCCATGAGTAATACAATGCTCAACATTTAGAGGGCATTACGTACTCTAGTCTTAACGGATCTATCGATATGCAGTCTCGATACATCTTGACTTGGGATATTTGAAATGATACATTTATATTCATTTTGGTAAATTACCCATGGTTACAACACTTTGTAACTACTATCACAAAACATACCATTTATGGATTTTCTATTTAATATAATTTTAATTTAATTAATTAATATAACACATTTATATAGTATATAATAGGAAGAAAACATCTTTTACTTTGAACAATATTGATTATTGAGTTATATATATGTAATAAGCTACACAACTACCTCTAAGGCATACCCTTACTCTATCAATCTCCACTTGCACTAGGAGTCAATTATGGAATCTTATTCCAACTTCTCTAATCAGTTTCCTCAAAAACCAATTGGGTCAGTGACGTTGGTCCCTCAGTAAACGGGTACGTTGTTATGCTTCAATTATCTACTCTATTAATAAACTCTCCCCAACATTGATAGAGTGTTTTATCATATGGAACAATTTGGAGTATGTCTCTCGACTTCTAGTAACCTCTAAGTTCTGTTACAAAATATATCATGATATTGTCATTATATAACAATGTTATGGCATTCTCAATATTTAGAATCACCATCGGTTCAGTTATAAATTTGTGCATTTATATACATTACTTTGATTACGACGCTAGTCACGGAAATGCACTTAGCCTTTTGCATTGAATCAACCACATTCTTTCATCTGGAACATTTCTCATTTAAAGAGATTCTTAACTTGAATTTATTATTAAAATAATATACTCAATATCACATAGAATGTTGAGTCCGAACACTTCTTCATGAGAAGTTCATTGTTTCTCTATACGATTCTCTATTATTTCATAAATACAAGATGATACCTCAAACAACCATTTAGTGATTTCTATTTGATTTTGATATTTGCTTTATGTATCAAATACATAAACAAAACTGCACCTGTTGAAGAGGCAGAAATGACTAGTCAAAAATCTAAAAACCTTTGGACTCATTTTAGTGATAAGAACAATTCATATTTCCATAAATGTCTAAAATTAAAGCAATACGACTCCAACATATATTCAATTCTTGATGACTCTGGCAACCTTTTCCCCACACCTAAGACCATTAACACTGCTTTCCTTTCCCACTTTCAAAACATCCTTGGAAGCGGTACCATCCCATCCCTTACTGCCAATGACACCTACCATTTATGCAGTCTCCCCAGAATCTCAGATATTAATAAACTCTTCCTTATCTCTGTGGTCACTTCCCTTGAAATTCACCAATCAATTTTTTCTATGAAGTCCATCAGTTCTCCTAGCCCTAATGGGTTCACTGCTCATTTCTACAAATCTTGCCAAGAGCTTATTGGTGATGACGTTATTGGGGCAGTGAAAATTTCTTTAGGAGCAACAGAATGCTTGGCTGGATCAATGCCACCAAACTAGCTATGACCCCTAAATGTGACTCTCCCTCTTCTGCCAATCACTTTAGACCAATCACCTGCTGTAACGTTATCTATAAGTGCATTTCCAAAATCACGGAAAGTATGACGAAGAAGGTCCTTGCTACTGTGATCTCCCCTAACCAAAATGCCTTCCTTCCCCATAGAAATATTTTAGACAATATTCTGTTGACTTAGGAGCTAATGAGAGGTTATAAGAGAGCTAATATTTCCCCTAGATGCTTGCTCAAAATTACATACATAAGGCTTATGATACCATTGAATGGAAAGCAATTTTTAATATCTTTCACAATATGAACTTTCCCCTTCCTTTCTTGGCCTGGTTATGCACCATCCTTTCATCGGTGTCCTACTTATCTATTAATGGCAGTGGTATTGGCTATTTCAAAGGCTCAAGTAGTATTAGGCGAGGGACCCCATCTCTCCTTACCTATTCATTGTTGTTATGGAGCTTCTTAATACTATGATCAATAAGGTTGTCTTCTGTAAGAAGATAGACTTGCACCTTATGTGTAGAAATCCCAAAGTTACTACTCTCATGTTTGTTTGTTGATGATATGATTTCGTTTACCAAACCTAATGCCAGGTCAATAACCAATGCCACCTTAATTTTGGAGGACTTTCATGTTCTCACTGACCTTTCAATCGATAAATCCAAATCCAAGATTCAGGTTGCTGGTATTCCTCATGATCACCTATCCCAAATTATTTAAATTTCTTATCATTAATCCCTTCCTAAGAATGATCTTAACCTTGGTTCTCCATTACTTTCTTCAAGAATTTCTACCACCGACTGCCTTCCTTTGTATGACAAGATTATAAGTAGACTATCAAACCAGTCTGGCATAAATCTATCTACTACTAGTAGATTGATCATCATCAAGTCTGTTGCCTCCTCTATGTGTCTGTACTATGCAAGACTCTTTACTCTCCGTGGTAAGCTCATTGGTATGATAAATTCTACAATATGACATTTTCTTTATCATGGCAACCTTCACTCCTCAAAACTAGTTCATATAGCTTTCAACAAGGTTATCAAACCATATTCTAATGGTGGTCTTGGAATTCTAAATCTAAGAACTTGTAATAATGGTGCATGTTCCACCATGATCAATAAGCTCCTTACTCATGAGACCAACTTGTGGGCTGACTGGATGAGGGTCAACCAATTAAAGAACTCTTTTTTCTGGAAAATAAGCATTCCAACTGATTGTAGTTGGTCTTGGAGGTGCATGTTGAAGCTTAGACATTCGCTTCTTCCTCTTGTCCAGTGTTCCACCTTGAACCCATCTTTGAGTTCCTTTTGGCATGACCCCTGGTTTGCTAAGGGGTTAATTTTCTCTTGCATATAGATTTTGACTTGAGAGCCATCACTGGTATTTCTGATTCAGCGACTGTTGAAAGGTTTATCCATAATGGCAGGGTGTCTCTTCCATTTTCTAGCTCAGCAGTTATTCGATCTGTGTGGAATCGGGTGGTTAATGGAAAGTTAGTTTTTTCTCCTTTCCTGTATATATGGGCCTCTAAACCACGCTCAATCAATCACATATATAACAATATCAATACCCATATAGAAATTTTCCCCTGGAATTCTAGAATTTGGTTTAATTCTAGCCACCTAAGGAGAATATGTTGCTTTGGAAGATAATATCAAATGGCCTGCATACTCAAGACAAGTTGCTCCTGAAAGGTATGATCCAATGCTCCAACTGTCTTCTATACAGTAGTGAACTAGAAAATACCATGCACCTTTTCTTTGCTTGTAGTTATACCAATTTTATTTGGAAGAACCTATTAACTAGATATGGTTTTCATGCCCCTTTACCCAACCCCAGGTCTGAATGGTTCATGATATTTAAGGCTACCAGATAGAGGAGTTTTAAGGGTAAGTTTCGCTTGAAAATTTTAAAGAAATCTAGGTATAACGTTTGGGAAGAAAGGAACATGAGATTGTTCACGGGAAACAAAAGACCTGCTCCAATGTTATTTGTGGATATTGTTAGAAAAATAGCCATGAATGTTTGAAGATATATTTAGCGCCGTGGTGCTTTTTCAAAATTTATTTTGTTATGATTATATATTTTGTTGTATGTATTTGAATTTATTTAAATAAAATGGTAGGAGACCATTTAACCCCGCTGGCCTTGACTAAAAAAACACGATATCGTAAACGCCATAACATGTGTAATAATTCATATTGCCAATGCTTACTGAATCAATCTTACATATAATTACTTAGAATCTATTTTGGATTCATGCATCGTACCGTATTATAGAATCAATACTCTTAATAGTTTAATTAAAGTATTGAGGATTATTTATTTTCGACTTTATCAAGAAACTCATAGTTTCTCTTTAATGTACATGAATACTCATTAGACATTCAAACGTGTTGTATTCATTTAGGTTCGGTCAATTTCATTTCATCCCTTATAATTAGTTTTATCATTAGAACGTATCCAAATTCATTTTACCAATAATTTCTTAAGGAATTCATTAGTTGTGAAGTTGGTATTTCTTGATACGAAAGTTATTTCTCGGTATAACGGAATGGGCATTCATAAGTATTTTATGAATTACCTTATATAAAACTGATTTTGGATTAGTTCGCAATATATTTATGTTTGCAACATAAATTAGTCATATAATGACTATCGTTCCCAAAATTCCATTGGGACGTTTCATACAAGATCCCTTACTTATAGTTATCACGTGTGGTCTTTCAACTCAAACAACCTACCAACCTCTTTGCTTAAGATATGAAAGGATTTCTATTAAACCTTTATCTCGTATGGTTTTGTAAACTATTTTTAGATGATATCAATTGTCACATTGTTTCTACTCTTAAGTGCACACCTTATAGCAAGAGTTTAACTCGACTTCACTCATCATGAATCATGCTTTGTCCAACAAAGTTCGATTACTACTTATCGATACATCATTAGGTACTATATGGAGAAGTGACCTTTTGTGACGATCACCATACACCTTTGGTACCTAGTATACCTATATATGATGCACTATGGAGGTACCCGGCTGATGCAGAACGATTGCTAAGAATATAAATAGCGAATAATCTAAACAAGGGACTTGTAGAACATCTCATAGCATACAGATAAAAGATAACAGAACAATACAGATGTAAAATAGGCGTGGTAGTAATATAATCAAATGAACCATAAATAAGAACATTAGAGTGCATCAGATTCACAAACTATACAAAAAACTGAAATAACGAGTTTATACATTCCAAGTCTCCAAAATAAACTCTACGACTATCTCTAATATTGCAAGTACTGATATAGCTCCATGGTACAGCATAATGGAACATAAGCGTTAGTATGATCCAAGTATAGATATATGAAAGCATAGCCTCATGCTTGTACTCCGTACAGCTCCATGCGCTATCCAGACCTATTTTTCCTAATCTACTCATTTAAGAGTACCAAAGATAATAAGAAGCAAATCATAAAACCTTAGGTCAGACAACAGTCTGGTGTGAGTGATACATCATCTTAAAAATACTATAAAAATCGCATATGGTAAATAGGGTATATGGTATGAAGTACCATACCTTACATGTTCCTGCATCCAAAGAGTTTGCACATAACAATCAATATATGCTAATTTACTATCACAACCATATAAGTGTACTACAGTCACAATACAATGTCCACTATTTAGGTTTATGGTCCAAATACCTACATCGTGTAACACCCTAGAGTGATAAACAACCGTGACAGATACAACATCCACCAAAAAATCTTCACCATCACTCATGTGCATTAGATATATGATAAATCATATGGCAGAATCGCAAACCAGGGACCCAATCGTAATCCCGGTACCATTGGTGCTCGAATCAATGCCACTTCGGAAGGCAAGGAACCAGGCCCACAATTGCAAAGCCTAGGGCAATCTACTATCACAAGATCTAGACACCATTACAAATCCGGGTAGCGTACCCACATACCCTTTTTTTAGGAGTACACTAGAAAACCTTCGAGTTATCAATGATCCATTTTTGTGCATCTCCATAATGGAACTCAATCGTGATTCCATCACGGTTACCTCCATAGTAGGAGACAATTGCAAATCCCACTTGCAAGCCCCCATCATCGGACATGCCCTTGTGGATCACCACCATGACTCCCATCAAGTCATTATCTTTGGAATGCCTCTAGACACATCGCAAGTCATAAAGCCATCTACTACGTCCTGAAGTTATCACATTATCGGCATTGAAGCACCACGTCGTTGCTTCATTAGTCAATGCACGAACTCTAAGGTCATCCTGAGTCGTCCCAGAGTCATATGCTCTTACTCCTCATTAACTCATCAAAGGCCCCCAAACTCTATCACCACGTCTGAAGTCCATAGCCAAACTCCATGCTCCACCCTTGTTAGTCTATCCTATGACCGAGCTTTGCAAGATGCAAGCCCAACACGCCTAGCTACATCACCTTCCTCGGAACGAATTCCACCATCGAACCCAGTTCTATGTTCGGTCAATGCTCCAGTGTACCATCAAACCACCTCACACCCGAATATACCATTACGACCTACCACCTCACTACTTACTGAACCGAGCATGCTGAACCAAAATCATGTAGCATCACAAAATTCAAGTTTCACGTCGATTCCACCGCTATGCTCCATTCTTCTACCCTTGTGCATTCCATATGCAACGATGAAACTCCCAACAATCTCGAGTCAATCCGTCGATGCCCGGTTTCATGGTTTCTAAATCTAAGTCACTTCAATGATCGTTTAAACCATACAAGCATAAGCATACAAGCAAACACTATACATGCACAAATAACATTCAAACATGCAACCATACAACAATACATGACAAATCATCTTATAATATGTCTCTAATATAGCCTAACACACATCAAGGCAATCAAACTTCAAACTAACATGATTAGAACACTTTAAAATATTTTACATTCTTTTTTATTTCATGTTTCACTTGAAACAGTTCAAAAATATGATTTTGAGCTTAAAAATGAGTTTAAAACATATCAAAACCTATACATGCATATATAGTAAGGTGAGAGATGATAAAATCACTCACCAAAGCCTCTGCAATCTAAATTTTGCATGCAAATCGAGGTAGATCCGAAAATGAACAGTAAAGGTGAAATTTTCCCTCCCTTAAAATGTTGATTTGGAGGTCTCTAATGATTCTTCTTGCTAATCTATACCTAATCTGCGATTTAGACTTGATTTGAAAGAGAAAATAGAGGGTTTTGGATAGAGGATGGGTTAATGGAGGGTTGGATCTAGTTGAGATGCTGTAAAAGTGATTTGGGAATAACGGGTCAGCCTAATAAGATCTCCAAAACTAAAATGGGTTAGTGGGCTTGCCACCAAATTCAGTAATTACCCACTAAGCTGTTATAGCAACTGCCAATATTCTAACAGTCATATTTCATAGTCAGAAAGTTCGAATCGCTATTATAACCATTCTACGGAAATGGAAACTACCATATATTCCAATGGAAGTGATCTCGGACACTCATTCGTTTTCTATTAAGAGTTATAACCGATACAAGTTTCCAAGGGTAAAATCATCTGACAAAATTGTAAAGATAGAAAATGTCTCTTATAGGCATTTTCCAAAGTTATAGAGTCATACGAGATCATAAAAATCTAAAAATAATATTTTATGTTCCTCCAATACATAAAAATATGGGTCGTTACACTCTTCCCTCCCACCACTTAGGAATTTTGCCCCCGAAATCCACAACACAACCAAAGTAAAATTAAACATAGGTCCCTTGCATGATTATCATCCGCGAGTAAACATATCAAACATCAAACACGCACACAATAATAATAAAGGATATCCACTCCTACCTTAGCATGCAGGATACTAAAATACTGTAATGACCTGATTTTTAGAGACGTATTTTTAAATGAATTTACATGATTTTTCCCTAAACTTTAATTTGGAAAGTAATTAAATTTTCATTTGACGCATTTTATGACAAATTTTTGGTATTTCTAAAAGGGGGAATTAATTTAAGGATAAAGATTTGTATATTTTTTGCCTCAAGGACACGACCTTAATATTTTTTCCACAAGGACCAACATTCTTCTAAAAATTATTTATAAGGACAAACGTTTACCAAAATTATTCATAAGGACAAAAAAACTGCTACCGAGCTAAAAACTGATACCTAAAAACTGCTATCGATAGCTACAAACTGATATCTAAAAACTGCTATCAATAACTAAAAACTGATACCAACAGAAAGTTGTCCTTCAGGATAAAATATTGAAGGTCTGTCCTTGAGGCTAAAAAGCTGTGAAATTATGTCCTTGACAATAATTTTCTGTTTTTAAAACTTCATAGAATAAGTTAACCAGTGTATTTTTTAAGATCGTGATATTGTTGTGCACAATTATATTTGTATTTCTGTCGTTTGTAGGTCATACGCGAATGTGATATTATGTAGCAATATACCGCAAAACTAACTTTTTCAAACCCAATCAAATTTACATAGCATGCACACAATCTTGCACATATCTTTTGTTGTTCTTTGGCATGACTATTGGGATTGCTTTGCCTTAAAGTAATCTGACTTAATTTACTTAGCTTTGAAGGAATTAGTTTATATATATGCACACAAAATGGCACACATGGAAGAAAAAAGAGGAACACGCACACATTTCTTCTCGCTCTTTTTCTCTCTGTAAATGAAAACTCAGCATCCTACATTCCATTTTTCATTTAATTAATCCAGTAACTTGGTCCACACTCACTATTAGCCGAAGTGTTGCACATGAAACTTATAGAGGGGAGTGAGAGCTTCAACCTAGTGCCATTCACTGGGAGTACGATTGGGTGGTGCGGCCATAGCGGGGCAATGGCCGACAATAGGGTTGGGTTGGTAGTAGCTTCTGATGAGGCCCTCAACCCCGAGTTCAACGGTGAAGAAGACGCCTCATTTCATGGTCGGATGTGAGAGAACAAGGCGAGAGAAGGTTTTGATGTTGGATTACAGGGGTGAGCGGGAAAATATTAGTGGGGAAGGCTACTATGGCGGTTGGTTTGTGTGATTAGGCTTTGGGCTTTGCTATGTAGTATGTTAGGCTTGGGGTGATAGTTTATATTAGTTTATTAAATAAGTTAATTAAACGTTTAGCTTCAAAAATTAATAATTCGCCAATACAAAGTCCGTTTAACCCGCGGTCTTCGACATATATTCATATAAATGAATAAATCACATTGGTATAGCTAATTGACAGATTTGATGAAGCATAAAATATTGATAGAATATTATGTTTTGAATTTAATTTCACTTAACATAGTTAAATAATTATATTGCATCAGTGATATTCAATTGGAAAAATAAAACACCATTCTCTTATAATTAAATTAAATAGATTATTTTGGACATCCATCGAGTAAATAAATCCTCATTCTACCATTATATAAATTTGTATTTTATTAATATGCTAGTTAATTTTGAATATATGTTATTATTCATTTTGTGATTGTTCATTGTGGATAATAATGTGTTGCTATTATTATTTGTTTGGTACTTTCAATCATGCTTGAACAGTTTACGAGCAATTACCTTTTAACAAGCATGAGTTGGGTAGACCATAATTACAGATGCATTGAATTAGAACATCTAGTGAATAGAATATCACAATTTGGCTCTAAGGTGTTCGATAAAAATATTGGTTAAGGAAATGTGTTATACTGAATGGATGTTTATCTTTTAAGTGAAACTGTTTCTTTTGGGAAACAAAAGAAGAAATATTCAAAAATAAATATTTTTACAGTGATTTTATATAAAAACGATTTTATATAAAAGTGATTCATATAAAGATACTTATAAATATATTTTTCATAAATAAAAAGAGAATTTCGAGGACTAAAACCTCGATGGTTTTAAAATGATTTTCCAAAGATTTTGAGGAAGTAAACAATGTTGTGTTTTGGAAATATTTATGAATAATAGTGCAAAATGATTTATCATTTCGGGAAACAAAATAATTTATCATTTCGAAAAACAAAATGATTTGTTATGTTACCGATTATACGGGTAACCCATAACTAAAAAGTTGGTGGAGGGTTCATGTAACCTTGGGTATAGTCCACTCTTTTGTATAGAGGGACATACTTGTTAACTTTAGAGAGGCTGGGACCCATTTGCCCTGTTTATGGGAGAAACCTCCTGATCTGGTTGCATATATATTGATATGCTTTTATATTAGATTATTTGGGATTTCCAAATAAACACATCAGATACAACACTGTATTATTATAGAGTATTTGATACCATTCACAAATAGCGATTTGTTTTAAATCCCTAAGAAAAGTATGATTCAATACAAAAGATAATACATACACACATACATATATAGATATATATAATTTGAAATGAAACCAGAAATTCAGAGATATTATTTTCGAAAAGATTATATTTTGAAATAATAAGGTTAATTAGGCTTCATAAATCTAAATGTAAAGATCGAGCCGTGGAAGTTTGAGAATTGCATCTTTGTTTGTGCATCGTAGGCTCTTTGAGTCCAATTTGTAGTTCGAGAACTATGTTGGCAGGATCCTCCATCTATTTCTGTACCCGATTAGATAGGGGTGTGTAGGCAGTCATAAGTGGTAGCAATGCAACCCCGGTAATAAAATAATTTTTTTCCTGTTCATTATTTGTTAATTATAATGTGTTATCGTATCTTTACTATTTATCATTTTATTCCACATTGGCATGTTTATTGAGTTTGCAGGAATGACTATTGCTATCTCTTACATCACAGTTGTGCAGCGGTAGATTTATAGTTTTTAAGTTTGACATGTTTTAAAGCACATCCAGTAGAACAAATGATTACTCTGCTAAGTTTTGTTATTGAAATTGTATCATATACACTTTAGCAGTGTTGTATGTTTATCAAAAGATGACGTGTATTAAGTTGGTAGTTGTCATTGTTTATTTTAGAATGAATGGGTTTTCGGTGATTTTGGTTGGTCTGAAAATCTGGATTGTTACAATTGGTATCAGAGCTTATGTTAGGTGCGTAAGTAAAATTTCATCTAGGGTTAATAAATCAACATAGGAATTAAAAATATAACTAGCTTAATTTGATAAAATAAAATGGATAGGATGGGCAGCTGTACCTCCGACCGGGATTACGGGTGATATTTTTTTGGTGTGCTTAAGTTTTGTTAACTGTTTAGTTGTCGTTATATTTTTCGCTCCAAGAAATTTTGAGGACAAACTTATTTCAAGGTTGAAAGAATGTAACGTTTTGATTTTTATGACGTGTTTTTAAATGAATTTATAGGATTTTTCTATAATTTTTAAGTTGGAAAATAATTAAGTTTTCATTTAATGCATTTTGCGACAAATGTCGGTATTTTTGAAACTTCATGAAATAAGCTAACCGGTGTATTTTATTGTCATTTTACAATCGCGATGTGTTGTTGTGCGTAATCATATTTTTATTTCTGTCGTTCGTGGTTCATACGCGAACGTGATATTATGAAGCGGTGTAATGCAAAAAAGACCTTTTTAACCTAACCAAATTTACATAGCACTCACACAATCTAGCACGTAACTTTTGCTGTCCTTCCACATGACTTTTGGGATTGCTTTGCCTTGAAGGAATTTGGCATAGTTTACATTGGATTGAAGGGATTAGTTTATATGTATGCCCATACAATGCACGCATGGAAAAAAATGAGGGACACACGCACATTTCTTCTTGCTCTTTCTTTTCTTTCCGCTATAAATGAAAATACAACAACCAACATTCCACTTTTCATTTAATTAATTCTATAATTCCTTCCACATTCACTATTTAGCCGAAGAGTTGTACATGAAACTTGTAGAGGGTATTGAGAGCTTCGACCTAGTACTATTTTCTAGGTCTTCGGATAGATGGTGTGGCTATGGTGAGGCAATGACCGATAGTGGTGTTAGGTTTGTAGCAGGTTCTAATGAGGCTCTCGATGTTGAGTTCAATGGCAAAGACGGCACATCGTTTCATAGTCGGAGGAGAGAGAACGAGGAGAGAGAAGATTTTGGTGTTGGTATATGAGGCGAGCAGGAAAATATTATAGGAGGAAGGCTACTATAGCGGTGGGTTTGGGTGAGTTGGCTTTGGGCTTTGCTGTGTAGTGTATTAGGTTTAGGGTGAGAGTTTATATTAGTTTACTAAATAAGTTAATTAAATGTTTAACTTTAAAAATTAACAACTCACCCATACGAAGTCTTTTTAACCCATGGTCTCCGGCGTTAGATTTGTATAAATGGGAAGAACACATTAGTATAGCTAATTTACACATTTGCTGAAGTATAAAATATTGACAAAATATTAAGGATTAAGTTTAATTACACTTAATGTATTTAAATATTTATATTGCATTAATGATATTCAATTGCCAGAATAAAACAACGTTCTGCTATAATTAAATTGAATAGATTATTTTGGATATCCATCGAGTAGAATAAATCATCATTTTGCTATTATATAGATTTGGACATTTACTTTTATGCTAGTTAATTTTGAGGATGTGTTATTATTTATTTTGTTGATTGTTAATTATGGATAATAATGTGTTGCTATTATTATTTGTTTGATTTTTTAAACTATGCTAGGTTATTTTATGAGCAGTTACCTTTTAACATGCATGGGTTGGGTATACCTTAATTACAAATGCATTGAATACGAACATCTTATGAATAGAATCTCAAAATTTGACTGTAAAGGTGTTCGATAAGAATATTTGTAAAGGAAATGTGTTATAATGAAAGGATGTTTATCATTTAAGTGAAATAGTTTCTGTCAGAAAAAAGAAGAATAAATATTTGGAAGTAAGTGATTTATACAAAGATATTTATAAATATGTGATTTATAAATGAAAAGAGAACTTCAATAACTAAAACCCCGATGGTTTTAAAATGGTTTTCCCAAGATCTTGAGGAGGTAAACAATAATGCGTATTGGAAGTATTTGTGAATGTTAGTGCAAAATAATATGTCACTTTGGGAAGCAAAATGATTTGTTAGATTACCAATGATTCGGGCAACCCATAACTAAAAAGACGATGGAGGGTTCGTGTAACACTAGGTATAGTCCACACTTTGTATAGAGTGATATACATATTGATTTTAGAGAGGCTAGGACCCAGTTATCTTATATATGGGAGAAACCTCCCGATCTAGTTGCATATATTTCAATATGCTTTTAAAGTAGAGTTTTGGGGGTTTCCAAATAGATATATTAGACACAACACTGTATTATATTCAGATTATTTGATACCGTTTACAAATAGTGATTTGTTTTAAATTCCAAAGAAAAGTATATTTTAATAAGTTATATATATATATATATACACACACATACATAGAGATAAGTATATATATTATTTCAAAAGGATTTGAAATGAAATCGAGAATTTAGTTTAAAGAGATTATTTATGAAAAAGATTATACTTTGAAAACAATAAAGTTAATTAGATTTCAAAAATCTAAATGTGAAGATTAAGCCGAAATGGGTAGTTTGGAAATTGCATCTTTGTTTGTGCATGGTAGGCTTCTTGAGTCATATGTGTGGAGGACTATGTTGGCTTGATCCTACATCTAATTGGGTACCCAAGTAGATAGGGGGTACACAGGCAGTCACAAGTGGTAGCGATGTATCCCGATAATAATATAATTTTTCTAGTTTATAATTTTATTCCACATTGACATGTTTATTGAGTTTGCAGGAATGGCTATTACTGTCTCTTGCATCAGATTTGTGCAGCGGTAGATTTATAGTATTTGAGTTTGGTATGTATTAAAGCACACCCTGTAGAATAAATTATTACTCCTATAATTTGTATTATTGAAATTATATCATATACATTTAATTGTATTGTATATTTATCAAATGATACAAGGAAAACACCGTGAATGTCCACCATCTTTTGAGGTAAGTCGACTTTGTAATCCAGGTTCCCAATCCACTTAAGTATCAGAAAAGGGCCAATGAATCGCGACACCAACTTTCCCTTAGTACCGGATCGAACAATGTTTCTTTAACAGAGAGATCTTGACGAATACCATATTATCGATGGATAAATCTAGATCACGTCTCGTTTAGCATAGCTCTACTTTCTATCCTGAGCAGCTTTCATTCTTTTTCGAATGATTTCAGTCTTCTCCAAAGTCTCTCTAATCATGATCGACCATATAATGCCTCAAATGGTGTCATACCGATGCTGGGCTGATAATTGTTGTTGTATACGAAATCTACTAAGTGTAGATGATCGTCCCAAAATCCACCGAAATCGTGAATGCAAGCTCGCAAGAGATCCTCCAAGATACGATTCACCCTCTTGGTCTGCACATCTGTTTTTGGATGATAGATTGTTCTGAGATGTAGTTTCATGCCTAACGTCTCTTGTAAGCTCTTCCAAAACCTGCTAGTGTACAAAGGGTCTCGGCCGCTCATAATGTTCTTCGGCACACCATGGAAACGCACAACATATTTTACAAACAACTCGACCAATTTGGATGTCATTCTACTAGATTTGACGGGTATAAATCTTGCACTTTCGTCATTCTATCGACTATGAACCAAATGTTATCATACCCTCCTCTGGTCCTCAGCAATCTGTTGATGAAGTACATCAAAACTTGTTTTCGTTTTCACTCGAGGATCTTGAGCGGTTGTAGCAAACCACTTGGCTTCTTCTATTATGCCTTTACCAACTGATAGTTCATGCATTTCAAGATGAATTCCAAAACTTCCTTCTTTATCCCCTCTCAATAAAATGTCTGCCTCATATTGTGGTACATTTTATAGGCATCAGAATGTATAGTCATTCTCGAATGATGGCACTTGCGTAGCACCTCATCCCTCAACTCATCAACATTAGAAAAAAAATCTTCCATCCTTACAGAGCCAACCATCACGTCCATTCTGCATTGCTTCATCTTCTCAAACTCTACCCCTTCCTCTGTCTTTGCCATGATCTCCACCAGTCTAGCGTCTTGCCTCTAACTAATATCGATCTGCTTGATCGAGGTAGGTCTGATGGTTAGGCTTGTCAACACCTTCTGCCTCTAGCTCACATCGAGTTCTAAAATAAAAGCCAACGATATGCTCCAAAAAATTTCATTCTAGGAACATTTCTCCTAAGAAAGCACGTCTCCACTCAAAGCATTAGCTCATTTCCCTTACCAGGTGCATAGGAAATGTTAAAGTCATAGAAGGCCCGAACTCTAACCATCGCTGTTGTTGGAGGTTAAGATCCTTTACGAGAATGGATACTTCAACGACTTATGGTCCGTATGCTATTCGAACCTATCTCTAAGCAAGTAATGCCTACATATCTTCAGAGTGAATACCATTACCTCCGACTCCAAATCGTGAGTGGGATACTTCCTCTCGTGCGGTTTCAGTTGTCGACTAGCATAGGCGACAAACTTTCCCCTCCACATCAACATCACAAAAAGTCCAGTATCACAGGCATTTGTGTACACTATTAGCTCCTTATTTCCGCTTGGAATGACTAATACTGGTGTGCTCGTCAACCTCTCCTTCATAATCACGAATGCATGCTCGCACCTCGCATCCCAAATAAAAGTATGATTCTTCTTCATCAAGTCTGTTAACGGCGTTGTTACCTTAGAGAAGTCCTTGATTAGTCAAGCTAAAACTCCTTATGTCTGTAGCGGTATTAGGTCGATCCCAGTCCTATACTACTCCCACCTTCGTAGGATCTACAACAATACCCTACTCTGAAACCATATGACCAAAATATTGCACTTCTCTCCTCCAAAAGTGACACTTCAAAACTTCGCCTTTAATCGGTGCTTCCTTAGCACCTCGAGCACATTGCGCAAATTCTTCTTATGTTCTTCCTCTATCAACGGATAAATAAGGACATCATCTACGAACACAAGTACGAACTTATTTAGTTAATCCTTGAAAACACGGTTTATAAAATCAAGGAAGTATGTCGCTGCATTGGTTAGCCCGAACGGCATAACCAACCACTCATAGATGCCAAATCACATACGAAATGCTGTAATCGGCACACTCTCCTTCGCCACTCTCAGTTGATGAAACCCTGTCGTATGGTCCAACTGAGAGAACACCCAAGCACCATTGAGCTAATCGATCAAATCACCAATATGCAGGAGTGGATGCTTGATCTTTTTATCACCCTTTTCAGCTCATGGTAATCTATGCACAACCTCAGAGGGTCATCCGACTTAGTAGCGAAAACCATAGGTGGGCCCCACTCAGATATACTTCTATGAATGAACCCTTGCCTCAATAGGTTAGTCACCTACACCTCCAACTCCTTTTGCTCTTTAGGTGTCATATGCCTCAAAGGCATAACTATAAGCCTGTCATCCTTCATCAAATCTATAAGGAACTCTATCTACCTATGTGGTGGTAATCCAGTCACTTCCTCAAATATGTTTAGATACTCCTTCGCTACAGGCATAGATGAAAACTCATCACGTGGGATCTCGAGATAGTACAAAAAGCAAACCATCACCTCATCATCAGGTAGGTAGCCTATCTCCAACCTACGCCCATCATCCATCCCTATCATCACCAATGGCCTCTCGGGATCCACCACTACTCTGTACTTCTATAGCTGGTCCATCCTAAGAATAAACCCAAGCCCTATAAAACCCAAAACAAATAAATCAAAAACATCCATGAGTCAATAAAGCTAAGTCTCGACAAACCATGCAAAGGCTAGTAAAGTCCTTAACTGGGTTCGTCACAATCAAGAGTCCATCAACAATTTCGGCTTTCAATCCTAATCTATCTATCAAATCACTAGACATGAAGGAATGTGAAGCCCCGATATCAAATAAAATATGTACACATGTGCCAAAAATAGAAAGCATACCCTATATAACGATGCACTTCCCCTTCTACTTCGCCGATGGAGCATTCAATGAAGAACATCATTCAAAGTGTAAGCAGACATAACCAGCTTATTTCTTGGCGATTCTGGACAATCCTTGTTGATGTGCCCTGACTTGTTATAGTTGTAGAACTTATTTCCTTCCACCTTGCAGTCTTTGACAGGATGGCTACCACTGGCCCTTCTTCTGACCACTCTTCTAAAGCTTCTTCTTCTTCCTCTTGTCCCCCTTTCTCTTGCCTCCCCTGCCAGCTTGTGTCTTTAGCTCATCTATAGGAGAAACAACCGACTTAGGCTTAAGATACAGACTTTCATGTCGAAGAGCCTTCTCCACTAACCTCTCAAATGACTCATTAATATACCCTACAAGATTCTCTCCAAGATAATTATCCAAGCCTATGATAAACATCTTATTCTTATTGTGTAGAGTATCGATAAAATATAAGTCATACTTCGACAGTTTGTCGAACTCAGCCACGTACTTAGACACAAACATGTCGCCCTATCTCAAGTCAACAAACTTTTGAAAGAGCACCGACTTCTAAGCGGTTGGTATATACTTCTCTTCAAACTCATCTTGAACTGCACCCAGGTAATTTGGTCCTCGGGAGTATTAATCTTGATGGCGTTCCACTATCCCATAGCTCTTCCCTGAAGCTGTTTAGAGGCTAGCTTCCTCTTTATCACATCCTCTAACTCCATATCCTCGAAACTGTGTTCACAAGTGTCTTACCAATCATGCACTTTGATGGCTAACTATGTTCTAAGGAATGCTTTTACTCCCAGGGTAAAAAATCCTTCTTCAGTTTGGAAAAATCAGCTCTTGACCCTAGCACTAAAGCACCACTACCAACAGCTGTTGCAGGAGCAACTTGCACATTTTGAACCAAGTATTGCACCATCTCAGTGAATATGTTCTCTAAGTCAAGGTTGGCAGCTCCTGATCCCACCCCCTCCTCAACTCCAGAAATAGTTTTCCTAACAACATTCTCATTAGCCAGCTCATTCTTTCAAGATGTAATAAGAATGATTAGTCTCTCTAAAAGGAATAAATGGCATTCATGAATGTAATGTGACTTATATACTACTATATAGTTGTGAAATAAAAGATATAACAAGTACAATATATCACATATCACCAGATCCATTCTAACGTGATAGCTCCTTCCTTATTTCTAACGTATCTGATTATCAAATTAGGTCGTCTATGGAACCTGGCTCTGATACCAATGTGACGACTATTCTACACCTCTGATACCCAATATATTGTTATATGATGCGCTGTGGAGGTACTTGGTCGATGCGGGATGGTTGCCAAGAATATAAAGTGGAGTAACGTCCAAACACAAAACCCATAGAACATCTCACAACGCACATATAAAATATCATAGAATAATATAGATGTAAAACAGACGAGACAGTAGTATAATAAAATGAACCATAAATAAGAATATCAAAGTGCATTAGGTTCACAAACTATACAAAAACTAAAATAAAGAGTTTATACATCCCAAGTCTCCAAAATAAACTCTATAACCGTATCTAATAATACAAGCACTGATATAGCTCCGCGATATTGCATAGCGGAACATAAGCGATAGTAAGCTCTAAGTACGGATATATAAAAGAGCAGCCTTCTGTTCGTACTCCGTACAGCTCCATGCGCTATCTAGACCTATTATCCCTAATCCACATATTTAAAAGTATTTGAGATAATAAGAAGCAAAACATATAATCTCGGGTGAGAAAACAGCCTGGTGTGAGTGGTACATCATCTCAAATATAATATAAAAATCGCATACGATAAATAGGCCATAGGTTATGAAGAACCATATCTGACATGTCCCCACATCCAAAGAGTTAATACATTAAGAAATTTTTATGTGATCAACAATGTAACGAAATCTTCATTGTCAGAATCAGTGTTGGACATTGTTTTTTCAAGAAGATAAGAACTGTGTTGGTGTGAGAAGGAAGAAGGTGATGAACTAGTGTGAAGAATAGAGAATGGTATGGGGTTTTAAATGGGTTAATTAGCGTTAACGTCCATCATGTTGAATGCATCCGACGTTTCAGATGCCCACGTTTCATTTCTCTGACACTTAGTGAACTGGGTTATAGAAGTTGTTTTCCCGTTCAAGCATTGGACCGTTCGACATGTCTAACGCATTGGATGCTTGAACGACATTTGCATGTGAATGAACCATATGCATCTATCATTCGTCGTTCATTAATACATCCCTATATACCATACCCATTTGTTCAATAGTTGCAGCAATTATGCATCTATTAAATAATAGTAAAACTGAAGAATTTCTTACTCTCTCATTAATTCTAAGGATTTCCTTCGCATTCCTTAATTCTCTTTAGATATTTTGTATTCAAATTCCTACATTCTATCATCATCATCATTATTACAAAGTTCTATTAATTTTTTCACTTATTGTTTTACATTAGAATGTCAACATCCAGTAATTTCTACAATTATTCACAAAATTCCCCTAAGTTTAATTATATTATTTTGCGTTAAACTCCATATATTTAAATTCAATATATGATTTAAGTAACCTTGTTGTTATTTTCACATAATTAAAATACACTATAATTTGTAAATTTTCTTCAATCATTGGGTAAATATTTTATTTATCACTTTATGATATAATACAATTATTTTTGATGTTGATATTAACTCAATTGGCTTATGGATAATAATTCCCATTTATTTTGTTTACAAGTACGAAATACTTTAAAATAAAAAATCAATATCTATCTCATTATTATCTATAAAAACGAAAATTTAATTGTTTATACAAATATGAAAATATATAAATTACATAAGAAAAATTAGAAACAAAAATTATGTAGTACATAACTTAACCATCTTTACAATTTCATCATATATTGCATAATAAATTTAATTTTAAAAAAATATTTATGAAATTATTTTTCTAAAATATATCATGTTCAATTCGCGGGTTACTAATAATAAATACATGACAAAGAGGGCAATAAATATCATCAAGCGTGGCAATATTTAATTGAGGCGGATAGGGACAAGGACAAAGGCTGCATTGGATTACATTTGATCAGAAGATGAAGAAAAGAAAACTATTCTTTTTAATTCTAGTGTATTAGTGTCTCATTTGAAATCAGCTTGTTTATACGCTACAGTGAAAGTTGGGCCATCTCAAGACACTTATATTATATGTAGCTGTGAGGAGCCCCCATATTATTTCATAAATTCTTATTATCCTATGTGTGAAGACTGGGAACGTGAAATGAAAAAAAGATAGAATTTACGTGCAGTGTAGGCAGTAAAGGAAGTGAAAGATATGGTGATGTGTCCAGTTATGGAAGATCTCACTATCATACCTATATTTAGTGCCTTTTCCCGCATGAACTTGATGGATAAGCTAAACATAATAGATTTGTCCATGTTAGAAGAGCGTATGTTGAAGTTTGAACTTAAAAGGGTTTCTTATTTTATTTCTTCTTATGACTGGCAATGATTCTTTTCTTAGAGCGTTTCCAACTATGTCGTTTTCAGGACATGATTTACCCCCAACAGCGGGTCATGGTTCATATTTGGGTTATCTTGGCAACCCGCAAGGTTGTCAATGCATCTTTGAAAATCAAGGGTATAACCGGCTTTTATACAACTGGCTATGTGTATAAAATGACAATAATAAAGAAAATAATCGTTGTCAAGCCATATTACTGGCTTTATTAAAACCGACTATATGACAATGGTCATTTTTTTGACCGTTGTCATCCACTCTTTTACTCTTATATATATTTTCATAATTTTACAATATTAATTATACCAGTTTCTTTAAATTTTATTAATCTCTACATATAATTCCAATAATGTCAAAAAAGCAAAGAGGAAAATCTCAACAATCTTCATATCTCAATTTTCTATCACAACACAAACCCGATAATCGAATCCTCCTCAATACAATCAAAATACATTTCATTCTCAATATAATCAAACCCAATATCATTCTTAAAATTCTCAACAATAAATCAAATTCAAATTTTGTTTTTCACCATAAAATCCAATTCGTATCATTTTCCACAAAATCACAATTCATATCATTTCTAACAAAATTCGAATCATTACCAAAATTTTGAAATTTCAAATTATTCATAAAATTCCTCATTCCAACAAAATTTTAACTATGACTCAAACTACATGTCTCCCAATAGCCAACACGATCAATGTTGTCTTATCAATCTCAAAAACAAGAAATCTGTATAATCAAATTGGGTATTACGATTGTGGAAACCAAAAATTATAATTCGCTGTTGATGAAACCGCCAAAAAAGATGTTTATAGGATCCCTATTTCGTCTACCAGACAAGGAAGGAAAATGTAAACAACTAGAAACAATATTAATGAATCCTTAAATGCAGAATATGTAGATCTACAACTAAATGGCCCTAAACCATGGGAATTATCGACAAACAAGCAATCTGAGTTAGGATTTTGTTGGGTTTAATGTTCTAAAGATAAGACGAAAGGTAGAAGCCAATCTGATAGTTTTTCTGGAATTCTATTTGCAATTTGTTGAACTTTCGACGTCTTAATAATATTCTATGAACCGTTGATTCATTGAAAATTCAATAGAAAAGAATAAATTTCACTTGTCAACGTTAGAATGAAATAATGACCAGGTTTCATACAAGAGAAGAAAGTGAGGGAAATGACATGAATTTTGTAATTATTTTAAATTTTTAATTCAAATTCTTAGCTACTTCTCAAGTTTCATGTTTTAATAGCATTTCATCATCTACAGCTAAATTAAGATAATGCATTGTATATGGCTGAACATAATAATAAACCATTCAACCTACAACATTGTTATGACTTACTCCCAACTGAGAACAAATGGAGTCAAGCATGACAAGAACACTCGGTGTTGTGGTTTCTTCATAGAAAGATGGGTGAGGACCAAGTCTTGGAAGTTCTGATACATATGGTGAAACACCCTTTAACAATAATATGAGGGTAGGCCTTCGAGAAAGTACAAAGGGAAGAAGAAAACCACCATCGATTACATTACACAATATAGATCCATTGTTGAGCATATGGTTGCTGCTGAAAATGCAAATAAAACGTTCGTAGAAGCTCAAGAACCGAAGAGGCTTGAGAGGGAAATAAATATAAAAAATGTTATACTGAGAAACAACAATCAAGAATTGACAAGATGGAGTTAAGAAAACAAGAATTAGCTCGAGAAAATAGAGCTGATGATAAGGCTCTTTTAAGTTGCAACATAAATGAACTCGATCCAATGCAAAGGTTATATATGGAGAAGCAAATAAAAGAGTACCATAGACGCCAAGGAGGCTTATAGGAAAATATGTTATTACTTTTTATCTTGTGTTCTTACTATTATTTTTATTGTTATTATTTTAGTTATAGTTATTATTATTGTTATTGTTATTGCTATCGCTATTCCTACTGTTATTGTTATTCACGTTGTTGTTCGCATTGGTGTAACTAAATAACATTAGGCTACTTTTATGTTTATAGTACAATATATACTAAAAATTCAAATAAACTAAATGACAACACATCAGCAACAAATGAAGATAGAAAACCGAAAATTACAACAAGATAAGAAGATAAAATAGTTAATCTAAACATTTCTTCTACTAGTGGTTTCATATATGCTCCCAGTAATGCTTCTCTAGTTCTTCTCTTACTTATCACGACGAGTTTTTGGATCTCGAATTTCTTCTGTTACACCCATATTTTCCCAAATAGTTGTAAAGGAAAAACGATGCAAGCACAAGACAAATTGACTGCACAATAGAAGTTGGACTATGAAAAGAAAGCGAGAGCAAAGTCTAGATAGTACTCAGCCAAAGACTTAAGACAGTGGCAAAACATGAGGACTATGCTTTCCATTGAGAATAGCTTTGGAACTATAACACTCCACCGATAAACTGAGATAGCCACAAAGTATAGGGACTGATCTGCAATCCTAACACTTACCTCAGTGGGTAGAACTACGACACATCCTTCAAGTATCAAATATGATGGTTGCGTTGCCGAACCTAAACCTCTTTTTAATGAATAGATCCAATCGCAACTTCGAATATGGAATTCAAAGGGATCAAATAGGAAATGATACTCTGAATCATATAACTATAATGAAATATACGATCAACCAACATTTATTGAATTTGAAAGAGACTCAGAAGAAATGGTTTGTCGAATATTAACTTATCCGTCTGCTAGTTCTAACTAATCTCGGTTCCAAAAGTAAGTTTTAATAAGTTGGAACTGTTGCACAATCTTTAAATAATGACAAGATGTAGAGTGATAGGACTACGCCGCAACCTAATATAGATGTTGAAGCAATAAGGTCGCGTCGCCATCTTGATTTGACATTGAAATGACGGAACAATGCTGCAATTGTAGTGGATAAAACCCACAAATACAAGGACTCGAAGGATGAGATAATAGGGTAAAACTACTCCACAACCATAAGCTAGGTTACGTTCCTCAAAAGGCCAAGAAGCCATGACTTCACTCTTAAATTCCTTAAACGTAACTTAAGTACAAAGGTGGCAGTGTTGTCCTCCATTCATAAGAACTGTTCAGAATAGGTTCAGACGATGCGACCATCCTTCAAAATGACAGCACGGTCTTATTCATTGGGCCATACGGATTGGCTTCGATTACATGCTTTATTGTTATTTTGGATGGACCTATGCAGTACGACTTTTGGAGTATCAATGTAGTTCAGATGCTATTTACTTTTATCACCCTGCGTAATTATGGAAGCGCGGTTCTCAAAGGCCCATTCACGATAGTGAAGTTCTAGTGTACTTATAACTGTGCAGTTTTCTAAGATAGGGGTAGTTTCACATTGTTGTTTCACCAACACATACGTGCGACTCATTGGCTTATTGCTTTATGAAATCATCAGGTCATGTCTATTAGGTTTTTTCGCTTCAATTCGAATCTTTCTGCGTAAGTTCAAAATTCGTCAAATCAAATCATGGTTTCTCGTCGAAGGCTATGTTAGTAATCAATGTACAGTGAATCAATAAGACAGATGATCGACACATGGCATAATCCAAAGGCAACAATCAAGAGAGCGAAAGGTGGACATTGGTGATCCGTGTGAATCCTTGTGTATTATGAATGGACTGGGATCTGTAAGATGGAAGTGGATTTTTACTTTATTGATTTTTGGATACTGAAATCAAAATTGTACTATGTGCCATTTTTTCACCTATACTAAGGATGAAAGAGAAGATAAGATCATTTTCCCATAGAGTAGGATTTACTAACATTCGAACCACGTAAATTCTCTATTCATTTATTTCTTTTAGCACTTTACTTTTCCTTTTTAGTGCTAAAATGAGAATATATTTCTTAATGAATTGGACATAAACTTTTCATAAGATTTTGAATATTTTCTTTCATAAATGTGTAAGCATTAAGGCGCATTATTACTTTATTTAAAGGCAATTTTAATGTTATCTAATTTTGCTAATTCCTAATCGGGTTAGCATCCAACGTCATGATTACTTTAAAAAAAAATATTTGGATGTTTCTAAGATGAAAAATCTCATTAATATTTTTCTAGCGCTAGAAGAAGGGTCGATTTCCCTCTTCGGAAAAATTTACTCATATTTCATTTTGATTCCACTATAAAACCATGAATTCCACTAATTCCAACACTCTTCCTAACTAAGAACAATTAAAATATGACCTTAAAATACCAAATAAGCAACTTCCCACCTCTATGATCCAAACTGAAGTAGGTGCTTCTGTAGAGTCATCCTTGGATCCGTCCCAGCTGCACTCCAAGCTTTCACAAATCAATTAAATGTAAGACTGAATGAGATAGAGAGGACCATCACCCAATACTCTACCTTTAAACCAATCTCCCCCAATCTTCCATAGATCATGCAATCATTCACTAACTGCACCGATTATGTAACGTGTGAGTGAAAATGACAATCTTAGAATTGAGAATATTGATGCTCGTCTAAAACAAACAGATACCAAGCCCAGATGAAAAGTCAAATTAATCCCCAGATCAAATCGAAGCCCGCGAATATCAACCCGTTACTGCTGAAAAAGAAAGCTTGTACTATATATACCCAATGATAATGATGTTACTTCACTTCATAAAAATGGTTCGTCCCAAATATATCCCAAGGAGGATGAGATCCATCAAATAAAACCTTGCATAGAGCAACTAGGGGGAATTTGTCAACAAAACAACAGAGAGGAAGTAAGGGAAGAGGATCCTTCCTCATTAGTGGAACTGTTATAGTGGCATGCTTCCTTGATAAATTCAAAGCCCCATCAATCGATAAATTTGAAAGTACTACTAACCCAGATGACCATATTTGCACCTTTGACTACATAAACATTCTAAACGCGAGGAGAATGGCCAGATGCAAGCTCTTTCCAATATATTTGGTTGGGGCAGCTTCAAGATAGTTTAGTAGGTACGGACTATGGGAGGTTTGTTCCTAGTCGTAGTTAACTACATATTTCTTAAGGCAGTTAAAATTTAAGAGAGAGAGAGAGAGAGAGAGGCTTCCCAGGAGGTGAATGCCATGTTTTGCATAAAGCTGCGCGAATATGAAAGCTTATGCAAATTTATAAAGTGCTTCAATTATGAGGCGCTTCGAGTTGGGGTGACTTGTGAAGCACTACGGATGGCAATACATGCTGGGATTAAAAGGAACATGGCTATGTGGGATAAGAACACATGACGGGATCAATCGGGATTCGAAAGAGCCAACGGCTACATACAAATAGAAGAACTAGGACCACTGAAATACCTTCATCCGAGAGAGCTTCTGCTCCCCTTAATGATAAAAGGAGGGTGCGACACCCCATCCCGAGACTCACATTAACATAGAGTATTACTGGGTAATATCGTTTGCTAATGCGAAGAATAAGGCTGGTTAGGAGCGACCATCTATAGTCCTATCTTAAATATCTATTGAATACTCGATTAGTGCTCTATATTTTTTTCCTTTCTCTAGTGGATCGACATATCCCATAAATTCTTAATACAAAACTACAGGTGGCTATAAGATCTATCAGAACAAAAAACAACAACTCAAATGCATAACACATCACAGAATAGCAAATATATATACACACATATATATTGATACATCCCAATACAACACAAATAATACATCACAAGTGGTATGACAACCATAATATACACACGAGTCAAAATAATATACATATCGGAGTAGCGACAAAAAGACTACAACAAAGAGGGATAGCAAATAACTCCACGCGGAAGCAGAATAGGATAAGTCCATAACGATACCTAACCTGAAATATCTCGGTCTGGCCCGAGTATAAAATACACGGGTCAGTCTAACTAAGCAATTCAATTTATAAGGATAAGGGATAACGAGCATAAGGGAAGGTGATAAACTGCTCAAAAGAGTAGATACGATTCGACACATATGGTTATTTCAAGTGAAATAGTCACGTAAGGATGGTTACTTCATGTGGTATAAGGTATCACAAAGCATGAGCACAATCTCAAAAGAGATGAGACTCTAAAACAAATCTCCAATAAAAGTACGCCTCATATCATCGGCGTTTCTCAAAACATCAAATATGGTTTAGGGGTAAATCTCAAACCCGCCATATTGGCAAACCCAAAAACATAATCAAAGAGATCCCATCTCAAAACACGCTATAAGGCAATTACATCTCCAAATAGGAGAATAAAATCCCCATAAACGCCGAAAGGCAAATCTCATAAAATGTCGCCAAAAGGCAAAATCTCAAATAACACCAGGTGTTGGTAAATCCAAATCTCAAATATAGAGCTCGATAAGAAGTTCGATTTCCAAAGATGTAATCGCCATATATAATATCTCGAGCGGCTCAAATGGCCAATAATGTAAAAAGACGATACAGTTGAAAAATCATAAAGGAATCAATGAAATCATCTCAAAGATATAGCACGTGCGTATGGCTGAAGCCCGCCACGTATTGTTCTTCCGAAATAAGATGCCACGTCTCTTAGACAAACGTCCCGAAGGACAAATAAATATCTTAGAAAAACATCCCAAAGGACAACATCTTGAAGGACAAATAAATTGCAATGACAAACGTCTCTTAGACAAACAACCCGAAGGACAAATGACCTGAAGGTCCAGTACTAGCAAATACGTCTCTTAGAAAAATATGTTACAAACTTTCGGATAGGTACCCGAACAGTGTTAACGTGTGTCCCATACTACACGTTCGCACTAAACGGTTTACCAACCGCTAGTCAATGTCACACTCAAAGCAGTAAAAGTTTATCTCATCTCATCGATAAACTCGACCCGAAGGTCAAACAATCAAATGGACAAGTCTAGAATTAACCGATAAGATAAACGTACGTGTTCCATACCATGTGTTTTACCAAACTATTTAATTCTCCTTCTCATTCGCTCGAATAGTGTAAAAATGTGTATTTTATCTATAAAATAATTTACTTGAGAAAATAAGCTTTTAAAACCATCTTTCGAAAACGATTGTTGAAAACAATATTTGAAATTTCCTTATCATATAGAATAAATACACTTTATAACTAGAAAAATACTTGAAAATATCATTTAATAATTATTTAGTGCCCATTTATTTTAAAAATTATTTCAAAGCTGCATGGAAAAATCCACGTTCGAAAACAAATAAAAACCCAAGGAATCAATCAAACCGATATTCAAATTCAATTCAAATTAAATCCAAGTTTAATCAAAAATTTGAATTTTAATTTCACTAAAACTTGGCTGGCCTATTGTTAGGCATCATAGACCTCAATCACAAGCATAAATATCATAGAAATATGAAGTAGAAAGTATAGAAATCGGACAAGAATTGAAGAAAACACATGGAAACAACAAAACAAAAGAGGGCACCCCAGGTCGACATGTATGTCGACCTTCCAAGCCCATAGGTCGATGGGCCTGTTGACCTATGGAACTTTTGGGTCGACCTATAGGTTGACCCAGGTACTTCCCCTGTCGACCAGTCATACACGACTTACAGCAGTTGATTTTCTAGCTTCGTACTGGTTTTCCAGAGCAGATTTGAAGCATCAAACAAAAGAATTAAGCCATGAAATTTTGCATGCATATACTACTACATCTAATCTATGACTTGGAAAAGATGCGGCGGAAAATTATAAAAATAACAAGAAGATAGAGCCACTGGAAGAAGCAACAGAAACAAGATATAAACTGTAAACACAGCTTCCCAAACTTGTTACCGTAAGCTATATTTCTCACATATCTTTGCATTAGCCACCTTATTTCAGCTAGAATTGTGAGTTAACAAACTCATCTTGCTATAGAGAAGGTAAAAACTTGAATTTATGTAGAAAGAGGCAAGCTTTGAGGAGATTCTAGCTTCGAATATCCTATACAAACTTAAAACAGTACATGCAAAACAAGTTTTACAGTAAATTAGAAAAACCCATCTCTCAAGTTAGGAATTGATGAAATGGTGAGGTTTGGAGTGAGATTACCTTTTAATTATATTCTAAATTGTAAAAGGTTTCAGTTTGCATTGAGGAAATTGAGTTGATAGGAGAAAATGGATTTGAGTTTTACTGTATTTCTATTTCCAGAAAGAGGAAGAATGAAGAGTAAAATGAACGTACCGTCATCTTTTTCTCACCTTCTCAAACTAGATTAAGTGTTAATGGGATTAATGGAACTATTAAACAAAAGAAAATATGATGGACGAAATTAATTACGTAACATAAAACCAAATGCATTCTTATATACACTAATTTACAAAACAAAGTCATTTTCCTTTCAATTTTCAACCAAACAAAATTTGTAAATTTACATACACATGAAATAAATTATTTTATGCTATAAAAAGGATTAATTTTTATATTTAAAACAATATTATTATTAAAATCCTTTATTTTTCAAAATAACACTATTTACTCAAATAAATGAATAAAACTCTATTTTTAACTTCAAAAACTCCACAAAAATACTTTTCTCAATTAGAAAATTATTTTTAAACCATTTTAAACTCAAATTTATAATTAAACTCATTATAAAAAAAATTTTCTTTTATTATTTAAATAGACAACCTTTAAAAATATCATACTTCTTTTAAAAATTATTAAAAGAAGTAATTGGCAATAATTAATACAATTTTTGCATTTTCTCCAAATAAAACCCATTTTCCAATCATTATTAACCCAAATAAATAAAATAAAGTTCCAAACTTTATTTTTCTCATTTTAATTTCAAAATTCATTTTTAGTCCAAATAAACAATTAAAATTTCCAATTTTATTTTAATTTACAATATTAAATTATAACCACCGTTATAATTTAATATTAACAGGTAATCTCCAAAACCAGGGTTGTTACAGACTCCCCCTTAGCAAAATTGCGTCCTTGCAATTTCTACAGAAGAGTTCATATTCAACGTAATTATTTCATCAATCAAAGGAAGATAGATAAGCTCGAGTTTAAAAGTTCCCACCCTCAACAAAAGATGATTGACAACAAGATAAGATTCTCGATTAATTCTATGGTTTCCAAAGTGGAATTACTGGGATTTGCGGTCCATTGAATTTCTACGAGCAATACATCCTTATTTCGAAGGTGTTTCACCTTTGAAGCAAAACATGGATAAGATGTTACGCAATAGATAAATCGGGTGAGATCGCTTCCTAAGAAGCTTCACGAACAGAGTCGGGATTTAGTCATAATTTTATCCCGAACTCCAATCCATAAGATGATAATCGATACGACTTTCAATATAACACTACGAAGGGAGTCATACCGATTTTAGATTGACAACTATTACAGAAATAAAACCCAATAAGAGGTATGTGGTTTTCCTCCAATACCACCAAACTCATACGACAACATAAATGCAAGTCGTAAAATAATTGCACAAAGACAAGTTAAGACTCAAGGAATAGATTTTTAAACTTTTTCTTACTAATCAAATGTTCTTAAAGTTTTTCCGCCCATTATCTTCAAGATTTAAAATTCTTAATTTTTAACACTTGAATATTTCCAAAGCTTCTTACTTAGAGTTTTAAATTTAATTTCATTACTCTTCATTAGAGTAAATAAAGTTTAAGTTGTTTATTCTTTAATTCTTCCATAGGTATTTTCCAGTTCGCAACATATATTATATTTTTGTCAATTTGTTACTCAAATTTTCTAAGTGTTAGAAATTTCCAAAAAAATTGGTGGAGTCTCCTTTGTACGGAGGGCCTTATTCAATATGATAAAGTCAAAATTTTCTAGTTCTTTGAAGTATAGGAAATATAATAAAGAATAAAGATGATAAACTCGGATCCGGTTTCAAAAACAAAATACCAGAGCTTACAATAAAAAAGTTAAAGCAAAAAATAAGTGAACTGACAACATCACTTGTCGGCTCATTTGATGTGAACTAAGAAAATTGTGTTGTAATAGTAAATATGATGTGATAGGGCAATAAATATTTTAGTCGCCTCAGGCAACCAAACTCATTGGACCGGCCCTGCCCACTTATGCGTTTATACATGCAATTATAATGGTAGAATTTCAACTAAACAAGCCTAATTTGCTTGCAGAGTGCAAACCACTGTTTATTACCTCAATTTCATTCTTCTATACCAATGCGCATGTTGTGCACTTGCACAACCATACAGACATGCACAATAGAGTTCATTACTTTCTACCACCTTTTGTTCCACTGCAACACCCATAACTACATTCTACAAACTCTAGAAATCTTAAACCATCCCCATGACTGGATTCAGACCTAAATATAGTTTCATTTGTAGAGTACAATTTTGGTTTTTTTATTTTCGGGTTTTTTTTTATAAAATTGGAAATGAAGCTATTACAAGGTATGCAAATGAAGATGAGTCTCCTTCGAAAGTATGCTGTGTTGATGTATCATCGAAAGTGATGGAACGAAAAAAATATTTTACACTGTTAAGAGCATATCCAGAAGGAAGGAAACTTTTAGAAGGAGGAGGAGAAAGAAAATTGTGAATTTCTCTCACTTTTCGAGTGGCGAGTGGCGAGTGGGAGGAATTGTCCCTTTCTTTGGAAAAACGGGAAAAAATATCTGTAAATGGTATTTATCAAACCAATTACAGAGTGATACAAGTTTCAAAAACCCTATTTTATTCTTAAACGGTGTTATCCGGCCTTTTGACCACGCCATATTTGGATAGATTGGACGAGTCGAACTTGGAGTTATCAAGGCAGGTAGCCTAGAGAGATACCCCAAAAGTCTAGGAATTAGACATAAACAAAGTCACGAGACCAATGTAAGAACAACCCAAGAGCAAAGCACACATAGGTCTACCAATATTGTGGGTCGGCGGGACCAACCACTACTCATTGGTCGGTATTAATCCCCGTTTCCTCCACTTGGGGGACCCATCTTCTGCCTACATGTATTACATGATCCAAAGAGCCTATTTCCGTTGTTTTTTTGATATAACGCAATTTTCCATCCATCTTCACAAACATTTGAAGTTATAACTCTGTTTTTTCCACAACTCCATTATTTAGACCCAGAAACAAGCTAATATTGGTGCAAACAACTATGGAATCATGAAGCTAACCACATGACGATCACAGATGAAGAATTGAAGGCATCCATATTTGCCATCTTATGGGTCCCTACCGACCCCTAAATTCAGAGCTGTATCGACACGTACAAATTAATGAGTTGGCACTACTTTCTTGGGAGAATTGGTTCAAATCATAGGTAATGGTTTGGAGATATTTCGTATGAGATTTTAGTCCCCTACCTCTATAAATAGGAAGATTGGTATCATGTTTTAGGATCTTTTGGCTCTAGTTCTTCTCTACTCTATATTCTTGTAATTCCAAAAATCTAAGTGTCGAAGTTGTACCAACCCTTAAGAACTTTTGCCGCCAAGTCAGATATAAACAATAAAATCTTAAATTGGATGTAGGACTTGCTTTGCCGAACACCATAAACAATTGTGCCTCATTTTTTTCTCATTTTCACTACATTTCTTCATATTTTATTCTCTGCATAAGCTTCTGGGTGTTTGTGCCATTTTTGTTTAAACATTTTGGTGCATTCATTGAGAACGTAGATTCTCAGGTTATTTCGGTCCATCATCTAATATTGGATTTTTTATATCCAAGGGATAGATTCAATTCTTCAACCTTTTGATTTACTACTCAGTTTTTCAGCAATCTAAGAGAAGAAATTTGCAATGGCCCCATCAAGGAAAGAACATACTATCAATACCAGAGCTACCAGTGATGTTAAGAACCAAGGTATTTAGAATGTGGATGAAGTTACACAACAACCAGGACAAATAGAGATCTAGACTCCAACTAGCATCGTAACCATAATGGAGATGGATAGGACGATGAAGTGGATGGAAGAAAGATTTCAGGGTAGTCGGAATGAGATGAATCAGACAATGCAACAAAGATCGAAATGATTGAATGAGCTTACTCAAAACAATCGTAGAAGGGATTCTAGTTCTTCATTTGGCAGTTCTCATAATCCGAGCAGAGACGGAGGTACAAAAGGCAGAAGAGGACTTACAACGCCATTGGAGCACTGTACCAAGGGAGAATACCGACCTAAGGATCAAATTTAAAGATCAGTGTCGACCCATCCGATGGTGGGCCCAGAGCTCGCCATCTGGAAGGCTGCATGGATTTGACTTCTAGACACGCTGCTGATGATCAGAATCTAGAAAATCGTGCTGTTGCTAATGATATTGTTCACAAAAATCAAACAGTGGGATTGATGGACGAATGGCTCTCAGAGGCAGGGGAGCCTTAGTGTCAGGAGCCAAGGCGAGAGCGTTCACCAGGGTCTGCTTGCTCTAGGAGAGCTGCCCGAATCCAGCAATCAAGGGATAAGACGAGCTGATGAAAGACTAGTCATCAACTAATCGGTCAACCTTGGATAAAGCAACAGCTTATGATAATGCTGCCCTATTCTTCGTTATCTAATTTTCTTTCACAAATAAGCTTCCCAGTAACACTAGGGGTGTTGTAAATTGGCAAGACTTGCCATTTCCTCTACTCATTAATAAAATTTGCTTCTTGAGCCGATGGAACCATGCTTCTGCAAGTAACTTTTGTGCGCCACACAGTAAGTCGCATGACACTTCTTGAACCGATATAACCTACGGGTTGGCAGTCGTATTTGTTCCCTAACCTTTTGAGAACCAGTGTTGCCCCGACAACATCAAGAAGGTCCGAACCGATACATCGATGGGAACATTCGATCTATAACCTTTAGAGAATCAGTGTTTCTCCAGCAACATCGGGAAGGTCCGAACCACCAGGTCGAATGTCGTATTCGATCCCTAACCTTCTAAGATCTGGTGTTGCTCCAGCAACATCAGGAAGGTCCGATCCAATGGGTCGATGGTCACATTTGACTCCAAATCTTTTGAGAATCAGTGTTGCTTAAGTAGCATTGGGAAGGTCTAAACCACTAGGTCGACGGTCACATTCGACCCTTAAGCTTTTGAGAACTAGCGTTGCCCTGGCAACATTAGGAAGGTCCAGGACAGACCATTCATTTCCTATCTTTTACGTAATAAAATAGATTTCCGAGTCAGGGACTTTGTTTTTTCATTACCTAAGAGTTGTGACTTGGCCGACTTGAATGAATCTACATGAATATAGTGCAGGTACGTAGGTACACGGATAGGTGCCAACCAAACTTCTATATTCCATAATCAGACCCCTGAAGTTATTCTCAGTATCTGGAGATTGATACCAGCCAACTGTAACATCCCCCATCTTGAGGCCCCAAAACTAAGCGCTATGGATGCTGCAATCATCTATAGTATTAATTTTTGATGACAAAATGCAGTTATGTTAAATGTATCCATAAAATAAGAAGCATAAGAATATAAAGTATTTTTGACACAATTTCAAAGCAAACTTCCAAATTTCATTTCAAAGTCATAATTACATATTCAGTATATAATCCCAAATGTTTCCCTGGTTCGAACAAAATATAGTTATTACAAAACACTCCAAAAGCAACATATGAAGATGCCGCTTGGTTGATCAGAGTTGCTAAATAGAAAGATACATCTACTGTTAATACATTCATTCAACAACTGACATAACACAGCAGATAATAGTAATAAATAGACTCCAACATAGCTAGCTTTGCCTCTTGCACATCTCCGGAAGCTTTATTCATCAAAACCTACTTAACCTGTAAAACCCTGGTGTGAATAATAAATACCATCTCGGTTTATAGATATTTATTGAGACCGTGCCGCTGAGCGGAATGGGTTTTCCCCTCACTCTTATCCCTTTTTAAAAATATATTTTGCAAATCAAAGTCCATCAACCAAACTGGTTAACATAAACAATATAAACAATAATGTGCATGCACGTAACATGGGTAATCATGAACAATAGGTCTGAATCAAAGGACTGTCCAACCTAACATCACATTTTTCTTAGACTAAATACAAACCTATGGCTGACTCGAGCCTACTGGATATATAAAATTACCTAACCTACTATTAGAAGACAACTGAACGGTCTGTCCGAAACTTTCTATTCCTAGGGTCAACCGATCCTAATTGTTTTGTGGGTTCACCAATAACCTACCTCTTCTATGTGTGTTCCTTTCTGTGCGTAAACATACTTTTAGTCTTTCCTGTGACAAACACTTACGCACTAGAATTTTGAAACTACATTAGTTAGGGGCTATTATTTAAAGTATTGGGCACGAATCTACACAAGTCCCGTCTAGTTTTTTAATGTCTGAGTCAATCCATCCTATCCTAATTGATCTAAAAGTGATAAGAACACTAATCTCTTTGGTAAAACTTTAGGCTAAATACCCTTTGTAGCTCCTTGAAAACATAAAATATTACAATTGATTTAACCCTTAAATCATACTTTTAAAACAAGAAAAATATAACCATTTACTTTATCCAAAATAATTAAAGCATGATATATGCTTTTATAAAGTAATATAGATGAAGTTCGAAGTCATTTAAGGTCGTCGCCTTACGAAACCATAGGCTATAGAGCCAAAACAATATAAAATCTTTATATTGATAAAATACGGTAATAACATAGTCAACGAGGGCCTTCGCTCCTAAAAACATAAGCCATAAGTCCAAAGTCAATAAAATCATTAAATTTATAATGTTGGCGACCTTATCACCCTAAGGGTCTTCGTCCCTCTAAATATGTTAAATCCTTTAACTTTTAAAACATAAGGCCCTAAGGCCTATAATAGGGGAATCCCATTTCTTAGAGTGTTGACGTTATAGGATATAAAACATAGCTTGTATAGGAATAAGTCCTAAAAGAATAAAGTCTACGGAGTTAAATCTCGGTGTCATTTCCTTAGGGAAAATTAACGACTTCATTAGAGCCGAAGTCAATATATGTGGAACCATCGTCGTTTTAAGAAATGTTTGCAAGGATTAAGGTCGAAGTGATAAAAAATCGTATCATATATTATCGAAGTTAATAATAGCGGCAAAGGCCTATAAAGTCAAAGTCAATATATTTAAAACATGCGACATCATTATCACTGCTATAAACTACTTTGAAGCCATTGGGGTTGGCGAGGTCGTAGACAACAAGCAGCATAGTAAAATGCGACATCTATAAGTTAAAGAAAACAGTCACATCTACTTGGAAGATCATGATGTTGATGTTGTTTCTGGCTTCCTACTTCGACTAATCCGATGCATTCCATATCAACATAACTTGACACCCAATGCATTGCTCTTAGTCAACGTCAAAGACCATAAAGTCAGTGAGATAGGGACGACATCATGAATTTAGGCATGACAATATCATAATTAACGGGAAAACTGTTTTATTACCATTAAAAGTAGTTTCTTTTCACAAAACCTCAATTATTTATCAAATCTTGTTAGAATACATTTCCTTTACTAAAATATTTTTTAGAAAACTGATAAGGAGCAAATTTATCATTTCCAAAATACTTAGCAAACCTTGAATTTTATATTAATATTTAAATATACAAATCAAGCCTTTCTAGCTCAAATAATTCATATTAAGTCATAAACACTATGGAAAAATCCCACGATAAATCCAATTTATTATCTTCTTCAATGTTTAAAAATTTTCAGACTAAACCTAATTTAATTATTTTCAATAATTAAAACCCAAAATAAACCATTTTCTAACCTTTGAAAATTCACCAAATATCCTAGTTAATTCCAAAAATTATGAAATTAAAAACCCACTTTCATAATAATGTTTCTAACTTTATATCAAAATCTAAAGTTATTTGGGTATCATATGACAGTTCATCTAACTCAAACTTATCAACTAATTTCATAAATAAATTCACCAATGAGTATATAATCATTCAAACTATAATATCATGGCATAATATAAGTAAAAGAAATGGATTTATTCTTAAAACTGAAAATAACACTTAAAACATGAGTTGCATATCTTATTATTCACCTTGGTTTGATATACGAACTTGAGATTTGTGTTTAGACTTGATTTCCCTATGCTTTCCTTTGATTTCCTAGCTTTACTCTTCTTGGCACCCTTTGATAATGGCTGACCTTGCTCTTTTGATCATGTTTGTGTAAATTAAGTGAATTAGGGAGAAGTAATGTAAGGGTATGTATTAGGAATTGTGTCTTATTTCTATTTGGCCCTTAACATATATTCCTCCTTCTCATCTGAGTTCTATTTACTGTTATTAATTCATTAATCAAGGCATGACCTATAATTAATCAAATCTAATTTTCCTTTACCATCCTACATGATTTTGTTTAATTTGTCTAATTTAATTCCTAAATAATGTTAATCAAAATTAGGGGTGTTACAAACATCATCCTTAAAGAATTTCGTCCTCGAAATTACGATCAGATACATCCATCAAACACCAAAGCATAGATATAAAACACACCATCAAACAGTTTAGAATAAGTGTCTGTAATCCTGCTTTCCATTCCCAAGTACAGTCCCTCTCGTCGTTACTCTACTGGACCTTGACTAACCTGACAGTCTTGTTCCTTAGCTTCTTCTCATCCTTAGCCACCATACACCCTGGATGTTTAACTATGGTCATGTCTGGTAACACTACTATGTCTTCCAATGTAGTCGAAGTAATAATAGTTTCTGGATCTCAAACACACTTTCTTAGATGAGAAATATGGAAAGCATTATGGACTCTTCCTAAACTACTCGGTAACTCTATCCTATAAGCGAGTTTCTCGATCCTTTCTATAATAGGAAATGGTCCAAGAAACCTAGGTGCCAATATACGTGACGTTTCAAATCTTACTGCACCCTTCATTGGTGATACTTTGACGAAAACATGTTCTCCAACTGAGAATTCCAAGTCCTTTTATCTCTTATCTGCATAACTTTTCTGCCCAGAATGAGCTTCCTTCATTCTAGCTCGAATCAATTCAATCTTTTTTGCGGCTTCTCTTACCATATCTAGACCAAGAACTAATCTATCTCTGATCTCTAACCAACATCCGGGTGATTTACATGGCCTTCCATATAAAGCTTCAAATTGTGCCATCCTATACTAATCTAATAGCTATTGTTATACAAAAACTCGACTAAATGTAGATGGTCTTTTCACGACCCTCCAAAATCTAGAACACAAGCTCTTAACAAATCCTCCAAAACTTTGTTAACTCTTTTCTTCTGCCTATCGGTCTATGGATGGTAAGCGGTACTTATCTTGAGTTTGGCACCTAAAACCTCTTATTGACTCTTCTAGTAGTAAATGAAGAACCTACGTCACTGACCATACTACTAGGAATTCCATGTAGTCTAACTATATTCTTCATGAATAACTTAGCCAAAACTGACACCATCCTGGTAGACTTAATAGGAATGAAATGTGCATTCGTGATCAGTCTATCCACTATGACCTAGATACTTCCATTTCCCTTATTTGATCTTGGAAACCCATTGATAAAACCTATGGATATTGAATCCCATTTCCAAATTAGTATATCTAAAGGCTGAAGCCATCCACTTGGCTTCTGATGCTAGTTGCTAACAATTCAAACACTGCTTTATCCATAAACCTACCTCCCTTTTCATACTTTTCCAGAAGAAACTTCTCTTTATATCTTGACACATCTTAGTTCCTTCAGGATGAATATTAAACTTTGATCGATGACATTCTCTACGAACTTCTTTCCTTGTGTCACCAACATCGGCAATAAACAATCATCCCTTCCTTCTTAACCATCCATTTTGGTCAAGATGAAAGTCCTTCAAATAATCAATCTCAACTCCACCTTCTAATGTTCTAATTCTTTTAGCTAGCAATGGATCACTTCTTTGCTTAAAAGCAATTCTTTCGATGAATACTAATCGAACTTTTAAACAAGATAACATTGTTGTACACTAACTAGAACCAGTAGTCGATCTGAACAACACACTACAAGTAGTCAATGCTTCCAAATCTTTCCATTCCACCAACATAACAAGTACCACATTCTGATGTTTTCTTCTAAGTGCATCTATAACTTTATTTCCTTTCTTCGATGTGTATTCAATTCCAAAATCATAAGCAGCAAAAAACTCTAACCATCTCTGTTGTCTCATATCTACTCTTTCTAAGAGAATAAGTATCTTAGAGACTTATGATCTATATACGACTCAAATCATTCTTCCAAAAGTTAATGTCTCCACATCTTCAAAGTAAAAATTACAGCGGCTGATTCCAAGTTATGACCCTACACTAAATAAGTGATTTTGCAACATTTTATATCTATCAATTGCTAACACTTATAAATGTCACAGACCACTAATAGTAAAAAAGTGTTAGGATACCTAAAAAGTGTTGGTAAAAATAAATAGTCTTCTGCATTAATTTTGCTAACGCATATAAGTGTTACAACAATCGATAAAAATGTAAATAATTTAATAACAAAAGGAGTCTTTTGTAATTTGTAAATACAATCCCTTTACCCACGCTTGCCCATTCCTAAACAGATTTTAGCCACCTAAAATTTAATTTAGGGTTTGCTCTTCCGCGTAAAAAAACCAACATCCTTCTTCTCCCTCAATCGCAATTTTTATTTCTCAAATTTTTTGAATCTCTTATATCTCGAATCAAGTTTATTTCCGCAATTCAAAAACCTGTCTCCTTTTTTATGGTTCGGGCTCTGGGTGATTTCGTTTGTGGTGGTTAACTGTTGCAATTTGGGTCGTGTCAGTTCGTGATTTTTTCAGGTGATTAAAGTGGTTGTGGAATTCGAATGATGTGGCTAATGCGAGTTGCTGTGGAGTCGATGAGGCCAGAGGTGACTTTGAGTGGATTGCAGATTGAGGCGTTTGACTTGCAAGGTTAGATTGAAGCCGGCGATTTTGGGTATGAGGAGACTTTGGGATAGTTCGAATTTATGGTCAGTCTGGGTTTTTTTTCTTTTTTTTCTTTTGGAATGGACTGGTGGATGGTATCCTTTGATGAATGGTGGTATGCGGTGAGGTGCTGGAAGCTTATCAGTGATTTGGTTCGACAATGGTGGTGTTTTGATGGGGATGTAGTGGATGGTATGGGAATTCTCAAGTGATGGTGAAGATAGTCATTGCAGTTTCAATTTGCGGTCAAGGCAAGTTGCAGCAGTCAGGTAAGGCAGTGGGTTAAAAGGAGTTGCGGTGAAGTAGGGGATGATGGAGCAGTAGCAACAGTTGTAGTTGAATGCTGAAGTGGTTGTCTTATATCTTTTTATACCTTAAACATGTGTTATTGTGTTTATTCATTTTAATACTTGATAACACATATTTGTCATGTGATTGTGAAGTCACCCTTTTGCTTCCTTTGCGTAAATGACCTAAAAACTTTGTTTGCTTGTTTACTTGTTTCTATAACCTTGATTTGACTCCATGTCAGGCGGATCGGACCATGAAATTCAACTGTTAAAGACACAATTACCGTACTCTTGCAAAAGGATAGAATTTTTGGAAAATCGTGTTAAAGAGCTTTAGCTCAAAGCTGATCAATCAAAACATGTTGATGAGTCCTTGGACACTTTTGTAAAGCAATGTTTGGTTTCAGAGGATGTTATTTATCTTATTGGAGGTTTTAATGGCTCATCATGGTTATCATCCTACGATTCTTTTTCACCTTCACTTGGCATAATCACATCATTGAAGCCAAGGAGCTATGCTCGTTTATATGTATCTGCTGTTTCCTCGGAAGGCAATATATTTGTATTTGGAGGCAGAAATGGAAGGTCTTGTTCTGATACAGGTATTATTGTCTCCCACCATAACCACTATAAATCATAACATGATCTGTATATGGTTATGTAAACTTCAACTCTTATTAATTTTTTATCTTATTGCAAGCATAATATGATAATCATCTTGATCGTGTAGTCTTAAAATAAAAAATATTGGGGTTGGATGGATAATACTGATATTTTAACCTAGTCCATGAAATGTGTTTTTGTTGAATACTATTGCCAACACAATTATCAGCCTATCAGTGTCTCTATATTATGACTTTGTTTTATTAACAAAAATCTGAACTTCTCTGTAGTTGAATATTATAATCGAAGGGATGATGAGTGGATCACGTGTCCTTCTATGCTTAATAAGAAAGCGAGTCTATCTGGAGCAACCTATAATGGAAAAATATATGCTATTGGTGGAGGAGGTGACAGAGAATGCTTATCTGATGTTGAAATGCTTGATCATAAATATGGGAAGTGGTCTGCAACTAGGCCAATGCTCAACAAGGTTTGATGTTTAATATCGTTTTGTTAGTTACGGTGGATGTCCTTCTAATGAAGCAAATTGAAATGTCCGATTATCATTTTTCATAAAAGTACAAAAGATTGTAGTGATAGATGCATTGATGGCCAAAAATGCGGAATCGTAAAGGGCTTGCCTTCTAATCATGCATGCTTAGTTTTCTACCTCAGTATGGATGTTCCACTCTTTTTTACTTTTATTACCTATAGATCCTTTATTGTGAATGTTATCGTGGTCAAAGTTGATCTCATCTCGATATCAGTAAATATGACTTTTGGAAGGATGATTTGTTCGTGATGAAAATTCCTGCATCAAAATGACTTGAGTTTATATGGAGTGTGGTTGAAGAAGTGTACGAAGCCCGTACCTCTTTTGCTGGAATTATCAACTGTATTTCCGTTCTTTGTTTTAACTTATTTTTATACATGTTTTTACCTAAGTCTGTCTGTTTGTATAAATTTTTAGAGATCAATTTTCCTTCAATTTTGGTTTCCTCTTTTTAATTTTTTTATTTCCTTCTGCGCTTTCTTTTGGCTTGATAATCATTATATTTTCTTGTTTTTACCCAAGCGAAAAATACACTTTTTATTTTATTTTAAAACACTATCTTTTCTGCACCAAATTAGCAGAATCCTAAAACTGGCTGTGAACTAATTTTTAAATACATTACAATAAGACGAGCAAATACGATGATATTCATCTAGTAAAACACGTGGTTAAAACATATATACCATTTTATATGGATTAGTTTATCCAAAGCGTTCAAGTTGGCAATGATATCAATTTGCGTAGTATTCTTTTGATATGGCTATTATTTAGCAGTCAATACAAGGATTTCAGCAATAAGGAACATACATTATGGTCGAATGTATAAATCACTGGAAATTTTGTAATGTGCCTGGATATCGAACGTCTAAATGGACCAAATCGGACTTATAAGATTAATCGATGCATTGCTAGATTATTTTTCATGAAAAATGATATTTTGCCGGCCATAGTCTTCTTCGTCAAGCCATCATACCAGTGCATTTTTTGATGATTAGTCAATAACACAGTTACTAGAGATTTAATGAAAACCACAAATGGAGCCATCGACGTCAAGACGTAATAAATAACGCGGTATGTTTCCGAACATAGTCATCTGTAGCCGGAGCTCATGGGAAATAGAAAATTTTGCAGTGTTATGTTGATATTTCTTTTTCAGTCATTTTGAGATTACGGTACGTGTGTGGAGTTACACTCAGACCAATGTATAAGTTCATCTTTATTCAAATCATTAAAGATCAATGTAATTATGGTTTTTGATGTTTTTCTTTATCATATATGTCAGTATATACCAACATTTTTCTGTTTTATTTTATTTTTATTTTTTTAGGAATACATCTACAGCTGCATTTCCTTTGTGATTTGTAACGCTTGCGGATTTTCGTTGTCGAAAAACCGAAATGTTATGGGTTTAAGAAAGAAGAAAGAAAAGAAAAAGAAAGAAGAAGAGACAGAAGAAATAAGAAGGTAGAAAATGGAGAGAGAGAAAAGAAAATAGAAAAAAATAGGACGAAGAGAAAATAGAAAAGAGAACAGAAAATTTTAAAATAGAAGAAAAAGAGAATAGAACGGAACAGAACAGCAGAATAATAGAACAATCTCACAATCGCAGCGGAACAACATATAATAATAAATGAATAATCTTTAAACAAAGAACTATATCAGTTATTACATTACATTTCATTTTATTACATCATATCATATCATCAGAGTGTACAACAACATACAACAACAAACAGCGGAAAAGAAATACTATATACTAGTAATACGCCATGCCATCCAGCTTGCCTCCAGCAACTCCAGAATATCCAGAATATCCTGATAAACCTTAACTCTTGACTGCCCGTGTGGAAATTGGTGGGCACCCAGAGTTTAGGAAGGAAAACAATAAACTCCAAGTCAGTCATGTGACTGGTGTGAGAACTCAAAACAGTTTATTTATCTTTAAAATCAAAATAGAGGAATATTTTTAAATTCAATTCGCAATGCTTTTAAAAATGAGACTACCATAAGGCCTCCCGCACACACACACAATGCAAACGCAGAATCGGAGGAGATTTCTCCTTATGATAGTCAAAGATGCTTGATACGCATTTAAAAGAACATTTCATATTATTATTAGTGTATAGTGTAGAGAAAAATTCATTTCGAAAGTAGAATATAAATCTTAGCCAACATACGACCATTATCGTATGCCTACTATATCTACCATCCAAACAGTGTTGCGACACCATAAGTGAATGGCAGGTTCTACAACTAATACCGTACAAGTTTCGTATTGGGAATTGGATTTCCAACGAATGATCAGGCCAAGGAACTTCCCATTGCCACATGAGAATGCCTCTGGATGGACATCCCCGAGAACCAAACCGGATCTCTACCAACACAAGGCCGGGTTACCCCTAACTGAGTAACAACTGACCGAATATGCCATCCCCCGGTCCTTTGGGACCTTTCACCGAGCGCTCGTAATCAATTCACACAATCATAACAAAGTGTTTTCAACATGAGTAAGTATCTGGGCTCCATACCATGATACCAACCTTTTCCAGAAGGAAATGGACACATCCTAAAGGGCGCTACCCCTCATAACCTTGCTGCTTCTTTCCTGTTTTGACCATTCACGGGGTGTGAGGCTCGACGAAGTCACGTCCACAAAAACATACTTTATACAAAAGCCATGCTTTGGGTCAACAAATGATCAACACAATGATCACAAGGATAGACGATCAAATAAACGATCCTATCACAAATAATCAACACAATGATCATTTCAGCATCACTCAGCATGTCACATCACCAATTTGGGAATATATCGCTGATAACATTCAACTACATAACCTCTGAGCTCGTACGTCTCAGAGAAGGGTGTTAAGCTAAAAGAATAAATTCTCCGCCACCAACAGAAATATATTTGAATGAAATTGGCTTTATATCTCAACTTGTAATGTCAGACATACAATCCATACAAGTCTGTTCCGGGCTCGAACAGAGCCGAAGGCACTTACAAAGAAGTCCTTGCAATCCAGATATTCACAATCCTGATCGGATTTCCCATCACTTAGGGAGAACTCTATACCGGAGCAACTCGGTGCAGAGTCAATCGACAGGTCATCCTATCGCTTTTGCAAATACTCGGTCTTCAACACCGGTCTTCAATGCAATTCATAACGACGTATCACATATTCGGAATGGGTTATACGACCCCATGGTCCTTTCCCGGTTAACCCGACTAGTGAGCGCTTATTCAAAAATAAGTGTGGCATTCAAATTCAAACAAATCACATCAATTACCCATTCAAAGGGAAATATTGATAGTCGGTTATTGAACTATCAATTGATATGCACACATCACCAGATTCCAAATAATTTTCCAAATTATTTACTTTCCAAAAATATCTTTACAAGATATATAATTTCAACACTTCAAAAATAAATCAATATTTATTTTCTAACAAATTCCACTTTCTCATGTAAATTCCATAATGAATTTATATTTCAAAATATCCATGCATATACGATTTCAATTATCCATTTTCAATTTATCTTCAAAAAGATAAATCCTCAAAACGTTTCATTTCACATTGGAAAAACATTTCCATACTTATTTATTCATAAGTATTTCACAAATTTTATTTATTTTCAACACTTAGAAAATATTCAATATACTTAAATCGAATTAAGTATATATTTCATTCTTTAAGGAAATCATTCTCTTAAACATATTTATTTGGGCCAAAACGAATGTCACGTAAAACATCGTTACGACAACCCAAAATCACTAGTATAGGGATTCGAAATTAAAATAGATATATAAATCCCAATACTATACAAAACATTTCCTTTCGGAAATCATTTACTATAACAACAGTGTTATAGTCCACATTTCCTTTTATTTCTCGAAAACGTCTATTTCAACAATGAATGTTGAAATCTATGGTTTCGAATCTCAACATATTTAAAAACATCGTTAGGTCGTTTTAATTCTATTTAAAACATTCAAATCTAAACCATTTTCTTTAACGTGTTATTCACTATTCAAAAATGTGAATATAACTCCATTAAATAAGTTATGACAATTAACTTATCAAAATAAGTTGTTTGCGGATTTATAAAACAACGTTTATAAATTCCATTTCTATTTATTTATAAAAACTTCCTTTTTATAAATTCCTTTATTAACCTATTCCAGTTTATAACTAAATTATAAACTAAACGTTCATATTATAAGTTAATTACTTATAAAACGATTATTTTACAAAATCGTTCCTTTAGAGACTTTCCAATTTATAAATCTTATAACTTATAAGATCCATTTATCTAACCAATCTATTCTTCAAATAATTTCACCAAATTTATAAATCTTACTATTTATAAATTTCTTTTATAACTTCACAGTTTATAATTCTATAAATTTCATTCATTTATGAATTTCATTTTCACTTCATTCAAACACTTATAAAAACTCATTTTATAAGTCAATATTTCAATTTATAAATATCCATTTATAAATCTCTTAATATAAATCAATTTATATTATTCTTTTAAAACGTCTTTAATTTCCTTTATAGTTTCACCATTTTGATTTATAAAATAATCAAATTTTATAAATCCTATTTTTAAACTTTTATAATATATTCAAAAATCCAATTTAAACTATTTTATAAAATCAATAGCATCATATTCTCAAAAATCAGTTTTTAACTATTTTTCTCAAAAATCATAATTTTTATAACATTAAAAATTATAACGTTTATTTATTTGAAATAGATCAAATTCCTAACATAAAGTATATTTTCAAAAATCACTTTATAAATCATTTTAAAATTCCAAAACTTGGTCCAATGATGCTACATACCAAATAGTCAATCACGATAACAACGACATCATATATTAATATGATAATCCATCAAATATCAAAATATCCGAAATCAAATAAAAACTGTTGAGGAATCCAGTTGGATCCCTCCAACCTGTTTTCCTGCATCCACAAACATTAGCACAATACCAATTTCGCTCCAGTACGAAATTATCGCGGTACATGTTTTTATTAAATATTATCCGCTTAATAACGGCGTAATAGGGTCTCATCCGCTAAACAAAAAATGCGGGAAATCAATAACTCCAATATATACATATGCCAATATATATATATTGTTATTATATATAATACCAATTTCACTGTTTATGAAATATTCGCGGTATATGTTTTTAATAAATAACATCCGCTTACTAACGGCGTATAATGTCTATTTTAACAATCAATAGATATCAATCAACATTCAAACATGCATTCAAATATTTTAAATCTAACTATTTAAAATAAAATCGAAACTAATTCGATTGAGTGAGAAGTTCTCACCTTGATTTTTAATTCCGTTTTAGCGATTTATTTCGAATAAAATTAAACGCGCGTTTAATTTTACCCAAAATTCTCACTAACTCCAAACGACTCCAATCAAACTCCATCGCGTAGTGCTCGTCCATACGATTCCAACGCAACTGGTTTCGCGCGTTTTCGACCTCGTATGAAAAAGTTATGAATTTTTGAAGTTTGTACACGATTCTTATAACTAAAATCACAACATTAATTTATAATTAAAACCTACACTAAACCATAGCCACTGGATCAAGCTTCTTTGCATCACAGCCGCAAGCTCCTTCTCTCCTCTTCCCAATCACGTACGCAACCTACAGGTATCCATACGCGCAACCAAACCCATTACTCAAATACTAGGGTTTAAATTTTCATCGCGATCACTCGATGAAATCACATCAAACCACCGCCATCTCGAAGACCTTCGCGAGAGCTATCTCCACCATCCACCACCTGTAGTTCGGCCCCCCCATGAGCATGGAATTTCGTGCGTGAGCTGTAGAGAACGGCCCCCCATAGCTCCCTCTCCGTTGCACCAAAACCCATCATCACCGTATGGATTTCAAGATCTCATCGTGCTCTATAACTTTCGTGTTGAAAGTTTCTTCTAATTGTTTGTAGATTGAAAGAGATTAAGGGGGAAAGCTTGTGAATTTCTGGCCATTGGTGTTAGTATATGGCGGCTAGGGTTAGGTTTTAGTATTTTTTTTTTTTTAATTTATGAAGGTTGTGGGTATATTTATAGAAGAAAATCGAACACTATTCATCCGAAAATTCTGAACTCCGATTTACGCGCCGAAACTGACGTTCCTAGGGTTTATCCCGCGTTCCGGACACAATGGAACAAGTTTCGAAAGCTAATTCGGACATCTGTGCGAGTTATGGCTGTAAACGCTCAATTTAAATTAAACCGATTTAAATCGATTTTTAGGCGTTTTAATTTGTAACGGACAAACGGTAAATCCAATTGACTTGAAATTTGAAACCTTACAATAATATCACATTACGGATCCGATGAAACTGGTTTCGTCGAAATCCGAGACTTTTTGAAAAATGGCTATTTTGACTCGCCAAATTTAAATTAAAAACAAATCGATGCATTTCGAGCTGCCACGATCAAACGATAGCTCCGATTGACACGAAATTTGAAATCCGGTAATAACTAACTATTACGGATCCAATGCAACTGGTTTCGTTCAATTCTGAGACTGTTCAAAAATTGGCTATTTTCACTAGTCGATTAAATATTAAAATATTCAATTTTCACAAATTAACTTTTAATTCAATTTTAAAAGTTCTAAAATATCATTCTAACTTCCATATGATAAAATAAAATTTTACAAATCATTTTCAATCATATTTAACTCAATTTTCAATTATTTCCATAATTTAACATATTAAATTATTGATTTAATAATTCAATTAAATCTAATAAATCGAAATAAAATTTATTCGACTTATAAATTCACTTATTAACATTTAAAATTAATTAAATATTCAAATATTAATTAATAAAATTTCTGGGTCGTTACATGATTAGTTTATATACTGTTATATTTCAGAAATGTGATATTTCACATTTTGTCTCAGGGTAGAAATATAACCATTTTCCCTTCCTGTTCACCTATATGAATGGTCTACCTTCAATTCACTTTGGAGTTTTATTTCAGTGTCCCAAGTGCAGAAGTGGATTCAGATTCTTTTGAAAGGATCTTATACCTATTTGAATTACTACAGGCTGTTTTTGAGTATAGTGCAGCTGGATGTTTCTGTGTCTGTGTTATATCTACAGAGTATCATGGTAAATCAGGTATAATTATTTGTTCGAACTATTATTTTGGGCAACTGATTGTTCTCTCTTCTGAATGACATCCATGGAAGCATCCTGTCTTGTTAGAGCAATCATGACCGCACACACATTCAATCTTAACAAGTATCACAACAGTATTTGGAAGAAGGCCATATATATTACTTGGATGCATTATTATATGCATAGCTGTGAGTACAAACTTTCATCCTAATTTTGTGTCTGTGTGTAATATGTTCCCATTTTAATTTGATATGATATATTTTTAACCTTAGGTGATAGTGATTGCCTTTTCTTCAAACTTTGGCTACGCATTGGGCGACACCAAAGAAGACTGCAGGTAATTGTCATTTTATTGCTCCCATAGTTTTTAGGTTTACTATGGCTGAAACTAATTAAATGAATTTAAAGTGTTTACATTGGCCCTCGCTGGAAAGCAGCTCTTATATTTGTTTCCGACTTTTGGGTTTTGGATTTTTCCAACAATGCAGTGCAAGTAAGCCCAATATTTTCAATTTCATAAAATTAATTATGACCGTATATATAATTTTAGGTATAGCAAATACCAGCAATTTAACAAAATAAATATGCAGGGACCAACTCGAGCTCTTATGCCAGACATTTCTGGTTTGCCTTCATTGCCTATAACTGAATGAACTATAAAGATCACCTACTTTTGTATAAACAGAACAGAGAAACATAAGCCATTAGATCATAAAATCTTTTGCATTGTTGGCCAAGCTCCTTTGGCATAATGAAATATTTGATTTAATGGCCTAGACTTTTTGGTGGTTTTCTACTTTGGTTTTAATCAGGTTTGGTGATCATGCTCTATAACAGAATTAAGAACAAAATATTTAATTATCGTTGTTTTGTACATAAAAATGGAAATACAGTCAACATGGCTGCGACAAGGAGAACGCTATATTTTCCTGCTGGATGGCTATAGGAAACATTATGAGATATTCTTCAGGTTCCATGGGAAAATGGCATATGTAAGTAAAATTTTGATTTTATTCGTTGTAAATTTTGAGTTTGTAACTTCCTTTTGCTTTTAGTTGATTTTTTATCTATTGTTGTTTCATCTTTGTGCAGTTGGTTTCCTTTCCTTCAATTAAGAGCTTGTTGCGAAGCTTATGCGAATTTGAAGGGAGCTTTCCTTTTTGCTGTGGTAAGTTATGATGTTATTGTAATAGTGTAATATTGAAAAATAATATTAAACAAAGTTCTCATCAAAACTCGTTCATCCATATTCGAAGAACAATGCAACTGCGGTTAACATTACATCAAATTTGATGAAATAATAGCTTTGTATTGTGTCAGATTTTACTTCTGGCTTGCTTGAGTGTAACATTAACGCTGGCAACTGAAGTTCCTCTATCGCAAATGCCGGACAAAGCTGGTGAGCCACCAGCAAGTTTTTTCGATATCTTCAAAAGCATTAAAAATTTGCCTAAAGGAATGCCTCAAACTCTTTTCATCACAGCTTGTACTTGGGTATGCACTACTTCAATGTTTTCCTACTAGTTCAGTGTATAATACTGCCTTGTTAATGTTGATAATATTTTTTGTTGATATTTGAATTAGCTGTCGTGGTTTCCATTTATTTTGTACGACATGGATTGGATGGGTCGCGAAGTATTTCATGGAAACCCGGCCGGAAATCCATGCTTATGAGAGAGGAGTTAGAACAGGAGCATTTGGTCTACTATTGAATTCCAAATTTTTTTAAAGTTTGTTTCACAAAGAGCATGTTTCACAACTCCTTATAAGCAGTCAAAACCACTTATAAGTAATTTATTTGAGTTTGGATGTTTGGAAACTTTTTATAAGGAGTAGTATAACTATCATAGAAATTAGAATGGAAGAATCAACTGTTTACTCATATTACAGAAATTCACAAGTAATTATGATCAAGTAAATAATGACTAAAATAGCCTAATTGTTTGAAACCTATTACAAGAAAAATGCCATCATTTAATACATCCACCAATCTTTTATATGCATATTTCAGGTATGAAATTTGACACATTCACTACTTATTAGCCACAGTAGCCAAACACCATAATTAACTTATTTTAATTTTAAAATTAAGTTACATCCAAACAGATTTAACTATTCTGACTATTCAATCAAATTATCTAATAGTTGCTATCCAAAACTCTTTCTAAAAAGATTTTAAATAAGCAGTTGCCAAATGGACTCTATATATCAGATAAATCGGACATTGCTTCTCGACCTTTAAGAAAGTTATCACCAAACCCCTATCCTCAAGCTACAAACAAAACAAAAAAATTATTTCTCTGCTTTTGTATCAAATTCTTACTGTTTATTGAGCAAATGAACTATCTTTTGGAAGTTTATTTTCACTGAAATTTATTAGATAAATACAAAAAAAATTAGAACCTGAGTTGTAACTCAGTCTTTAACCTTTTGATTTTGAAGGTATAAGTTTTTATCAAGTGTTTATATTAAATGCAGAAATTTGAAGAAGGACGCTTTAGATTGTTGTATTGGACGTTGAAGAATATTCAAAACCATTAGAGTTTGGAGTGGATGATCAGGAATGGTTAGGTTAACCGTAAGTTAAACTTTTAAGTGTATTTTGAGAAAAAAATTGAAGCCTATGTTGTAATAATATATGAATATATGACATTGTGGTATTTTAGATATGTAAATAATTGTTTATGATATATTATACTACATTTGCAGAGCGTTTATACTTTGCATTGAATATGTATGATGAATTATTTGTGATATGGAAACCATTATTTGTAGAGTGTTTATATTTAAACTTTGCGTTTAAGTTTGGTGTGTGTGTGTGTGTGTATGTGTTACTAAATAATCATTTTCCAACACTTATAAGCGTTACCGTATATTTATGTACCAACACTTATAAGTGTTACTGTATATTTCGTTATCAATACTTATAAGTGTTACCGTATATTTCTGTACCAACACTTATAAGTGTTATTGTATATTTCGTTACCAACACTTATAAGCGTTACCGTATATTTCTGTAGCAACACTTATAAGTGTTGCTGTATATTTCGTTACCAACACTTATAAGCGTTATCATATATTTAGGTACCAACACTTATAAGTGTTAGTAATACGTATGTTTGTAACACTTATAAGTGTTACAAATTTGGCCGCTCCATTCCTCACAGTCCATTAGTAACACTTAAAAAGTGTTACTGAAATTATTTGTAACACTTATAAATGTTAGAATTTACCTGTTTTGGTGTAGTGTGAGTTGGATATCTAACTTCATATTGTCTGAGCCGTCGAGAAGCGTAGGTAATAACTTTACCCCTCTACATTAACACAGCTCCTAATCCTGTTCCACGCGCATCTATGTACACCATTAAGTCCTGCCTTCCATCCAAAACAACTAGCACGAGCGGATTGGTCAATAAATGTTTCAGCTTTTGGAATGCCTCCTCACATTTATCGATCCAAGCATACTTCAAATCCTTCCTCGTTAATTTAGTCATTGATGTTGCTATATGAGAGAAATCCTTGATGAATCTTGGGTAATAGCCAGCTAGCTTAAGAAAACTCTTTATCACACTCACTGTCTTCGGTCTCTTCCAATTATTAACTGTTATGATCTTAGCTTGATCTACAGAAAACCCTTTCTCTGAGACTACAAGACCAAGAAACTTCACCTTTTTCTTCCAAAAATGGTACTTTAAAAACTTCGTTTTTAGCTAGTACTACCTTAGCATCTCAAGCACTATTCTAAGATGAATCTCATGATCTATTTCATCCTTATAATATATTAAAATGTCGTCTATGGATACCAATACATACCTACCCAAGTGCTCTTAGTAAATCTTGTTTATTAAGTCTACAAAGAAAGCATGCGCATTAGTCAATCCAAATGGCATTACTAACCACTTGTATGAACCATATCTTGTTCAAAATGCCGTCAATGGGATACTATCTTCCACCACTCTCAATTGATGGAACCGTGTCGCCAAATCTGACTGGAAAAATATTTTGGCTCAACTCAACTGTTTAAATAAATCATTAATTCTCGGCAAAGGATATTTATTGTTTATCATCTTTTGATTTAATTTACGATAATTGATACATAATCTTAACGACCCATTCGGTTTCTTCATGAACATCGTAGTCGCTTCCTAAGGTGAACTACTTGGTCTAATAAAATTATTTCCTTCTAAGTCCACTAGCCGCACCTTTAACACCTTTATCTCGGTAGGTGTCATCCGACTAGACAGTTTATTTATGGGTTCAGCTCTAGGTGCAAGATCTATTCGAAACTCAATAGCTCGTTTCGACAATAGTCCTATAATAGACTTAAAAACATCTATAAGTTCTCTAATTGCGAAAAACCGATTCAAGTCATATTCCTCCTCTATTACACCCAATAAAGCACAAACATCAAAACTTGGATTCTCTACGGAGTACACAATTCGATCACTTCTTTAAAGTGTCTTAGTGATATGTTCATATTATGGCATATCCTAGCATCATATTTACTTAACCAGTTCATAGCCAAAATAATTCCAAAGCCTACGAAATCAAACACATGCAAACTACAGGCAAATAATGGCCTAATAACACAAACTCGAAATGGTCACATCTCATCCCTAGAGTTGCATACCCTCCTTTTGGATTCTCAAAGCTTATGGAAGTAATTAGGCATAAGGGTTCTAGGTTAAGTTTATCTACCAAACAATGAGATATGAAAGAATGTGATGCACCAGTATCAAATAGCACTCTAACAGGTAAGACATGAATCAAAAGTGTACCTCCCATCACAGCTTTCCCTTTCTCCTCAGTTGTTGGTCTCAAGGTAGCTGGTTCTAATGTAAATACCTTTCCCTTCTTAGCTTTAGCTGTTTTCTTACACTGCTCTTATAATGTCCAATCTGGTCACAGTTAAAGCACTTGATATTCCTCCCTCAAATAATTGTCTTTTCATCTCTTGAACGACACTCGTTCGCAAAATGCCCTTTCTTGTCATACTTGTAACACAATGTTTGTTTCTTATTTCTTAGCCGCTCTGCCCTTCTAAACTCCCTTCTTATGAAAGAACTTCTTTTTTGATTCTGCCTACTTTGAGCCTCCATGGCTTTATTACCACTATAAAAATCAAGTATCTCATCATTTCTCAAAGCCATCTCCACTAATACATCACATGGATCCCAGAGATGTGGTAAATTCATCCTAAAAAGCTTAAATCTAAACCTACGGATGAACTTCTCATTTCTCTTAATCACTATGTTTATGGTAGCATATCCATATCGGGACATCTCCTCAAACCTTGTTGCATACTCCAACATGGTCATACACCTTGCGCTAATTTAGCTAACTTTTTCAGCAGAGTTGGTTTAGCAATTTCAGACATAAATCTCTCCTTGGATCTCTTCTTGAACTCTGCCCAGGTCAAAGTTTCCTCAAGTACTCCAAAAGTAAAACTATTCCACCGATTAATGTAGCTCCTTGCAATTGCCCGAATGCCAACCTCCTCTTCTGTTCATCATTAAACCTTGAATCAGCAAAAATCCTTTTACAGTGAAGCAACCATTTCTCCAGTTCAATTGTATCCTCATTTCCAATAAATGACTTCCCTCCAAGTCTTGCATAATCACTACTCAAAACAGCATAATTGTTGAGAATTGTAACTTCCTGATTAGCTCCTCCGACAGTTCCTCCAATAACCCTGCAACAGCTCCTTCTTGCATAGTGTTGACAAACAATTAATACATTGCTTCCATATTAAACGGTGGTGTTCTTGCACCTACGTTAGAAATTGTCTATCGACCCAGATTCCTTCTAGTATTGGACCTGGCATTTCCATTGGTAGTGGTGCTTCCTCCATCAAGATTCACTCTTTCATTTCCTGCCTCCATATCTTACTTACTTAAATATGCATTCGAACCGTAGTAAGATACAAAAGAACATTCTAAGAGAGAGGAGAATAAAGATAAAACATATACTTATGTATAGCAAATACAAGTACGCTACTATAGCGTTGTCCCATGCCCCAATCTTATTCTTTGATTCATTTGGATTATGTTTTCAAAGACTCTTTTTAAAGTTCAAAATTCTTTAGATTGACATAAACTTATGCTCTGATACCAAGTTGGAACATCCTCCATCTTGAGGTCCGAAACTAAGCACTATAGATGTTGTAGTCATCTATAATGTTAATTTCCAGTAACAAAATGCGGCCATGTTAATGGTATCCATAATATCAGAAGCATAAGCATATGAAATAATTTTTAACATAATTTCAAAGCAAACTTCCACATTTCATTTCAAAGTCAAAATTCATATTCAGTATATAATCCCAAACGTTGCTCAGATTCAGATAAAGTATAGTTATTACAAAATACTCCAAGAGCGACATACGATGATGCCCCCTTGGTTGATCAGAGTTACTAAATAAACAGATACATCTACTATAAATACATTCATATAATAACTGATATAACACATCATCATATAATAGTAATAGATAGACTCCTACATAGCTAGCTTTGCCTCATGCACGTCTCCGAAAGCTTTATTTACCAAAACCAACTTAACCTTTAAACATCGTTGTTATCCTACCTTTTGGTCAAGGCTGGAATATCAACAAATTGGCAAGGAAGAATGGATATCAGGATTGGAGATCGATTGGAAACAAGGCTGGGATCGATGTCATTAAAATTTGGCCGAACTCCGATCTAGACAGAATCGATTGGGGATGATTATCAAGGCTAGGAGAGGCCGCATTTCAAATTTCAGGTTAATCGGAGTTCGTATGATTAAGATATGATCGATGCAAGTTAGGGAAAAATGCTGTTCGAATCCATCATAAAACTCATTTCGAATCGATGATGTTCGACTCCATCCGGGGTTAGATTCTTGGCATCGATCTAACAACATTAGCATTGAATAGACTTTAGTTTGTATCCATCAAGATAGGACTACTTCATATCGATCTGGGACTGGTACAATTCACATCGATCACAGGTAAGCGCAGTTCGTATCCATCCAGTTCATGGTTTTTCGAATCGATAGCGTCCGAGTCCTCGTTCTCATCCATCATGCTCAAGAGAATAAATTTCATGTCGATGGTATCTACAGTGATCGATACAAAATATGCCAACATTTATCGATTCGAACAAGGGCTACGATGAATGGATGCGAATTGATAATTGATTCGAAGAAGGACTGAAGTGAGTGGATACGAATCCACGGTCGATGCAAACGAATCTTCAGTATTGGGTGAAAATAACTCCGTCAACTCGGCATTCAAAATGGATCGATCCAGGAATTTCGCAACATGTCATCTTATATTCACGTTCCCTGATCGATTCGAAGGGATCGATACGAATCTATCGATTCGAATTACACAACCTGACGAAAAACCATAACTCGTATCGATCATATCTGCTAAACCACAGGTCCAAATGCTATGAAATTTTCACAGAAGCTTACGCACAAGCCAAGGAAGGTTCATGCCAAGTCTCGACTCCGTTGGACAACATCTTGATCGATATGAAATTGGTTCGTGTCGATTACGGATCGAGTCGAAACTTCATAGGATCGATCGCGTGGGCCCACTCACGTGCCAAAAAGAGTCTTTCGAAGTTTGAGCGAGATATCAGCTTCCGACACCTATAAATAGAGCCCCAAGACTGACAGAAAAGGGATCTTTTGGCTATTCGATGTCCAAACTCTGCCGGATTCGATTCTACACTTCATCATAACTGTTGTACTCGAATTTCTTCATTGTAACTGCTGTAATCAACTGTAACCAGCAAGGAAAGTCAATAAAGGATTATCATTTGAAGTGGACGAAGGCCGTAGGTAGCCAAACCACTATAAATGTCATGTCTCTATTTACTGTTTGTCAGTTGTTGTTATCTATTTAGCTTAGATCTGAGATCTGTGTTTGAAATATTGTTGATTTACATTCATAACTTGGTGCTTTCATGACATTCGGGGTTTGTGACCAATTTTGGCACAAACACTTTGGTGCTTTCACTGAGAAAGACTAGCACCCGCTATAACAAATTTGAAGTTTTGATTTGAAGGTTTAAGAGTTCAGATCTAGAGAACAATGACAAGGCAATCGAGTAGAAGACAGAGGACGGAAAAGAGTCAATATGAAGGAAGCCAGGAGGCTTCATCGGGAGCCAACTAGACTTCAGCTTTCATCACCTGAGATGAAATGGAAATGATGATAGGAGCGATGCATGAAGAATTTCTGAAAAGTAGGAGGAGATGATGCAGAACCTCCTCGACAGGTTGGACAAACAGGGGCAGTCGGAGCTTCTGGTGTTCAAACTCAAGAGGCTGGAGCGGAAAGACAAAATAGGCAACCGAATGGAGCATTTCAACAAGGCGGAGCCCCTAATTAGCATGCACCTGTTAATCTGGATGAACTCAGGCTCGGGGGCACACTACTGGACATCGATGGACCAGTTCATAGAGAAACTCCAGTTGACACCGCGCGATAGGATGTTGGTGGGAATGTAAGAGCAAGAGATGAAGAGTGTGTACCAGAATTCCCTCGGGGACTCGAGGGGCAGCCCCCAAAGGACAATGCTGGATTGGCCGAGATTATCAAGCGAACCATGCACGGGGGTCTAACCAATGGGGATCTAGAAGGAGTAAACAAGAGTCCTTTCACTCGTGGAATCAGGATAGCTTGGAGTCTGCCAGATTTCAAGCTACCTAACGTGGAAGTGTACGATGGCAAGGCTGATCCAAAAGATCACTTGATGAGGTATACAAGACATATGGAGGTGTTGGGGGCATCAAAAGAGGTTATGGCTCGATGTTTCCCTTTATTCCTAACAGATATAGCTGCTATGTGGTTCAGACAGCTGGAAGAAGGACTTATCAGGACATGGACAAAGTTGGTGGATAGATTTTTGAAGCAGTCTCAGGTTCATATTAAAAGGCCAAAGAATGTAATGACACTTACGTCGATGAAGCAAAGGATAGATGAATCACTTAGAGCTTTTCTAACTCGATTCAATGCCGCAGTTGCTTCGGTGGATCAGCCAGATCCATCGATGGTTTTAATGGCAGCAGTATCAGGAATCAGAGAAGATTCGGATTTCAAAGTATATTTGGTACGAGATCCACCACTGGATCTTTAGGAATTCTTTCACGAAGCCGAAAGATTCCTTCGGCAAGAAGATGCATGTATAGATTTAAAGTTAAAGGAGGCGAATGCGACTGAGGGTGGAGGATCATCAAGTGGAGGCTTGGCCAGAGAAAAAGGAAAGGGAAAATGGAAGCTTGATGATGATTCGAAAAAAGCTAGAAAGCGATGGAGAGAGCCAAAATTCTCTACATATACAGGATTGAATGAAACATTGGAGCGGATATACATGGAAACCCGGAGTCGCCTTCCTTACCGAAGGCCAGCTAGGAGAGCAACCTTCTGAACGTGAAAGGGCATCAGGAAGGCACTGTCTCTTTCATGATTTGGATGGACACGACACCAACAGTTGCAGGCACTTAAGGGACATAATTAAGGAGCATGTGAGGAATGGACAATTGAGGCAGTATTTTGGGGCTCGAAATGCAGCGGTGGAGCAGGAGTGACCACCGTCTACCTCAAACCATGATGGTGTGAGGCCCAATGATGATGGTCGATTGGTTATCAATTGACTGGAAATAAGTAGCAAGCCACTAGCAAACGGCAAAGTCATTTACACATGTACGGGGACGGAGATGGCCCCTAGGCATGCTTTGAATGATGATAGACCGCGATGCTATGTTTTGTGAAATCTGTTTTCCGTTTTTGGATTGGATACTCGTTTTTTATGGTTTGGTTTTGGAGTTTGGTTTGAACTCCTGATTTTGTTTGTTTTCTGGTTTGGACTTCTGTTTGGATGATTGTTCTCGTATTTGGATGTTGGTTTTGATTTCGGATGTGAAATTTGATTTTTTTGATTTGATTCGGATTTTGGATGGATTTTCGTTGGATTTTTATTCGGCTTTCTGGTAAACGGCCGTCGGGTATGGATTGTACCAGGCAAGGAGTAAGTCTCTTCGCCCGAACGTGGCAAATTGGCTTATTCAGGTCGTTGAGTATAGACTATACTCAACAGGGGTCCGAAGAGACCAAGATTCGGCCTAGGACTTAGGCCCTATATTATTGGTGATTATTTCAAGTCGCTGAGTATGGACTATACTCGGCAAGGGTCTGGAGAGACCAGGATTCGACCTAGGGATTAGGCCATGTATTATCAGTTACTATTTCAGGTCGTCGGGTATGGACTATGCTTGGCAAGGGTCCGGAGTGACCAGGATTCGACTTAGGACTTAAGCCATGGCATTACTCAACGTTCAGGGACACTGGACCACGGTCGTCAAGTGTGGATCATGCTTGGCAAGAACCCAAAGAGGTTACGGATTTGGATATCGACTCGGAGGGCTCATGGATTTGGTTATTGGTTGTTGGATGTGGATAGATTATGACTCGGTCATCGGGTCCAGATGGATATGGGATTGGCTATAGACTTCGGATATCAGATTCGGAATTATCCAAAACACGCCTTATTACCACAAGGCATGTTTTCGGGGGAAAATGTTATCCCACCTTTTGGTCAAGGCTAGAATATCAACAAATTGGCAAGGAAGAATGGATATCAGGATTGGAGATCGATTGGAAACAAGGCTGCGATCGATGTCGTTAAAATTTGGCCGAACTCCGATCAGTACAGAATCGATTGGGGACGATGTTCAAGGCTAGAAGAGGCTATGTTTCGAATTACAGGTCAATCGGAGTTCGTATGATCAAGATATGATCGATGCAAGTTAGGGAAAAATGCTGTTCAAATCCATCATAAAACTCATTTCGAATAGATGTTGTTACTCCATCCGGGGTTAGATTCTTGGCATCGATCTAACAATAGTAGTGTCGAATTGACTTTAGTTCGTATCCATCTTGATAGGACTACTTCGTATCGATCAAGGACTGGTACAGTTCGCATCGATCACAGGTAAGCGTAGTTTGTATCCATCCAGTTCGTAGTTGTTCGAATCGATAGCGTCCGAGTCCTTGTTTGCATCCATTATGCTCAAGCGAATTCATTTCGTATCGATGGTATCTACAGCGTTCGATATGAAATATGCCAACATTTGTCGTTACAACAAGGGCTACGATGAATGGATGCGAATTGGTAATTGATTCGAAGAGGGACTGAAGTGAGTGGATACGAATCCATGGTCGATGCGAATGAAGCTTCGGTATTGGGTGCAAATAACTCAATCAACTCGGCATACAAAACGGATCGATACAGGAATTTCGCAACACGTCATCTTACAGTCACGTGCCCTGATCGATTCGAAGAGATCGATACGAATCTATCGATTCGAATTACACAGCCTACCGAAAAACCATAACTCGTATCGATCATATCTCCTACCACAGGTCCAAATGCTATGAAATTTTCACAGGAGCTTATGCACAATCCAAGGAAGGTTCATGCCAAGTTTTGACTCCATTGGACAACATCTTGATCGATACTAAATTAGTTTGTAACATAACCGTTGTTCTCGAATTTCTTCATTGTAACCGCTGGAATCAACTGTAACCAGCAAGGAAAGTCAATAAAGGATTATCATTTGAAGTGTACGTAGGCCGGAGATAGCTAAACCACTACAAATCTCGTGTCTCTATTTATTGTTTGTCAGTTGTTGTTATCTATTTATCTTAGATCTGAGATCTGTGTTTGGAATATTGTTGATTTACATTCATAACTTGGTGCTTTGACGACATTCGGGATTTGTGACCAATTTCAGCGCAAACAATCATTACTCTTGACCTACTCAAACCAAAATTTTAGCATCCGAGATTTTATAGGGAAAAACAAAAACTTCGAGTCAGACATAAATCCTGGTGTGAATAAAATATGCCATCTTGGTTTATATATATTTAGTGAGACCATGCCGCTGAGCGGAAAGGGTTTAGCCCTCACTAATATCCCTTTTAGAATATATATTTTGCAAATCAAAGTCCTACAAGAAAACAGGTTAAAACAAACAATATAGACAATAACGTGCATGCACGCAACATGGGTAATCATAAACTATCTGTCTGAATCATGGAATGTTCATCCTGACATTATAGTTTTCTTAGGCTAACCATAAACCAATGGCTGACTCTGGCCTACCAGATATATCAAATTACTAATCCACCATTAGAAGAAAACCAGATAGTCCATCCTAAACTTACTATTCCTAGGGTCAATTGATATTAATGGTTTTGCAGGCTCACAAATAACCTACCTCTTCTGTGTGTATTCCTTTCTATGCGTAAACCAACTTTAAATCTTTCCCATGCCAAAGCACTACGTGCTGGAATTTTGGATTTATATTAAGTAGGGGCTACTAGCTAAAGTATAGAGTGTGATCCAACACCAGTCCTATCTAGTTTTCTAATCTTCGAGTCAATTCATCCTATCATGATGGATATAAAAGTGATAAGAACATTGATGATTTTAGTAAAATTTTGGGCTAAATACCCTTTGTATTTCCTTGAAAACATAGCTCCTTACAAATGATTTAACCTTAGAAATCATACTTTTAAAACAAGGATAATATAGCTTTTTACTTTATCTGAAATAATTATGCCATGATATATGCTTTTATAAAGTAATATTGATGAAGTTCGAAGTCGTTTAAGGCCACCGCCTTACAAAACCATGGGCTATAGAGTCAAAACAATATAAAGTCTTTATATTGATAAAACACGATAGCGACAAAGTCGACGAGGGTCTTCGCCGTCAAAACATAAGCCATGAGGCAAAAGTTAATAAAACTATTTAATTTACAACTTTGGTGACCTTATCACCCCTAAGGGTCTTCATCCCACTAAACATGCTAAATATTTTAGGTTTTAAAATAAAAGGCCATAAGGCTGATAATAGGAACATCGCACTTCATAGAGTGTCGACGTCATAGGATATAAAACATATCTTGAATATGAATAAATCTTAAAAGAATATAGTCGACGCAGTTAAATCTCGATGTCATTGCCTTTGGAAAAATCAGCGGCTTCATTAGAGCCGAAGTCAATATATGCGGCACCTCGCCACCTTATGGTTGCAAGGATTAAGGTCGAAGTGAAAAAACACGGTACCTTATATTTCCAAAGTTAATGATAGCGGCATTGGCCTATAAAGTGACAGTCAATATACTTAAAAATGTGGCTTCATTATCACCGCTATAAACCACTTTGAAATAATTGGGGTCGGCGATGTCATAGACAACAAACGACATAGTAAAATGCGACATCAATAATTTAAAGAAAATGGTCTCATCCATTTCGAAGATCACGATGTCGATGTTGTTGTGGCTTCCTCCTTAGACCAAGCCAATGCATCCCTTATCAACCTAAGTAGATACCCTATACATTGCTCTTAGTCGTTGTCGAAGACCATAAAGCCAATAAGACAGGGGCGACATCATGAACTTCACCATGGCAAAGTCATAATTAACAGGAAAACTGTTTTATTACCATTAAAAATAGTTCTTTTCACCAAACCCCGATTATTTGTCAAAATCTTATTGGATAACAGTTCCTTTACTAAAATATTTTCTAAAATATTGCTAAGGAGTAGATTTTCCATTTCCAAAGTACTTAGCAAACCTTGCCTTTTATATTAAAATTTAAATATACAAATTAAGCCTTTCTAGCTCAAATAATTCGTAATATATAAGAAAATTTTGAGAAAAATCATCAAAATCTTGATAAATCCTATTTATTATCTTCTTTCACATATAAAAATTTCAAGGCCAAAACCTAATTTTTTTTAACCCATTTCGGTGTCATATGATAGGTTTCTAATTCAAACTTATCGAATAATTTCATAAACAAATAAAATAAATTCTTAAATAAGCATATAATCATTCAAACTATCATAGCATGGCATCATATAAGCAAAAGAAATTTGTTTATTGTTAAACCCATAATATTTAAAACATGAGATGCATATCTTATTATTTACCTTGGTTTGATATAGGAACTTGAGATTTGTGTTTAGACTTAATTTCCATAAGCTTTCCTTTGAATTCCTAGCTTTACTCTTCTTGAATCCCCTTGGTAATGGCCTTCTTTGTTCTTTTGATTATGTTTGTGTGAATGAAGTGAATAAAGGAGAAGGAATGTAAGGGTACGCGTTAGGAATTATGAATTATTCCAATTTTTCCCTTAGCATATATTCCTCCTCATCAAAGTTCTATTTACTTTTATTAATTAGCACAACCTATAATTAATCAGATTTTATTGTCCTTTATCATCCTACATTATTATTTTTTGTTTGTCCAGTTAAGTTTCTAAATAACATTAATCAAAATTAGGAATGTTACACCAACTCTTCTCTTTGGATTGGGAGTAGGAATATCATAACGAACCAAAATTTTCGACCTCGAAAATTCGACACTAATACGTTCACTGTAGAAGTACCGAGCAATCGAATGCCGAAAATTCCAGATTGTTAGGGTTAAGAAGAAAGAGGTAGAAGAAGAAACAGAAAACAAAACACAGAATCTCACATTCACAACGGATCAAAATATAATATCAAATAACATCATTTATACAAAGAAAAGCTGTAACTGTTACTTTACAAACAATATATCATAGTACAATCATTCACAAATAAACTGGATAGTTATAACAACTTTTCCCTGACTACTATCAATACAATCTCAAATACACAGCAGAATATACTCCATACGTTCCTGCCATCCAGCTCGCCTCCTGAGCTCCACAACGTCCTAACCTAAAAATCTTTAATACTCGGTCTGACTCGAGCATTACATTAAAGTAACACCCAAGTTAGGTTGGAAACCAGTGTGAGTAAACCCATATAACTTAAAATACTAATTTATAAAACTTCTTTGAATACCAGGGTAACTTGTACCTCACCATGAGTACTTATCTTACTAAAGCCAACACTTATTTCACAAATCAATATCTAAGTACTGTAACTTAGTTTTAATGGTCCAGTTTACTTAAATTATTCCATTCCAGCCTATTGATTGCACATATCAAATCTATAAAGAATATTTTAGATTACTAATTGAAGTGGTTTCGGATATTGCTGATATCCGACTTCGGTCTCTTCGAATCTAACGACATTCTTTAAACCAAGTTGTTTAAGTAAATAATTTAATTAAATTAAAAAACATACGCATAGAGATATCTATCATAGATAAATGATTCACATTTATTAACATATCAAGCCATCCATTTCATATCATAGCTCATCACAAATTACATAACAGAGATATCAAACAAACCAAGGCATTCAGTTCAGGTTTATCATTCATAAGCAAGATTGATTAGATACACAATTCCTAATTAATTTAATTTAATCACTAAATAAATTAAATTAATTACTTTTAATTACCTTTAAATCCTGCTTAATTAACCTTAATTAATTATAAATCATTTATTATTATTTTAGTTAATTAATTAATCATCCTTTAATTATCAACCAAAACTTAATTATCCTTAATTACTTTCATTAATTAGTTATCCTTTAATTAATCACATTAATTAATTATCCATTAATTAATCAAGTCCTTAATTAATCTAAGATAAACCATTTATTTTAATCAATTACTTAATTACATTATTTAATTATTTAATAACCATTAACTAATCCCAACTTAAATAAATAATTAATATTTAAAAGAATTAGTTATGAAAATAGTTAAAACTTGACTTTGTTTAACTTTAAAAATTTGTTAATAATTATTATTGCTTTAACCCTTGGTTAAAAATCATAACAAAGGAACCCAAGCCCAACCCATCATTTTCCTGAGCCTACCCTAATCCATCCCGCTAATCTTCGCTCTCGAGAATACACGGGAACGGCTTCGAGCCAAACCCAAATTTCCCGACGCTCCACCAACACAACAACCTCCTGACGCAACTGATAACTCATGCACGTGCATACATGATTGCCGTCGCTCTGGTCATCGCTGCCACCTCCAGCACGTCGATGACAACTTCTCCATAAATTTCGACCACCTAGATCTTTGAATCGATCCCAAAATCGAAAATGAGCTATACGAGTACCTACCGGAACCCATCGATCGACGAAAACAACCACGTACCTCCACCTACGACCACTGTGACCACGTCGGTCCACCCAAACCTTCGCCTCCGAACCATGCATCGATCCCCCACACCCCGATCAAGTCCGACACACCCACGACGTCGACAAATGCCTCGACTTCACCATCGACAAATCAGTTATAAAACCCTAGTTTGCCATCAACAAGCCACCACGGCGACCTAAAAATTCTCCGAGCATTTCCTTAAGATCCCCACCCCTCAAGCTTCCTCCAGCACCAGGCACGGCGATCATCCTCGCTTTGATCGTCGAGAATCGACGAAAGTCCCAAAACCGATCATCTCGCGAATTCTCAACACATACGAGTCTAAAAATCATGATATCCTTACCAAAATTCACCATTTTTCAAAACGAACCAGTTTACATAATCAAAATGAGAAATTAAGACATTCGATTTTTCTGATTTTAAAAGATTTTTCTGATTTTAAAAGATTTTTCTGTTATTTTCTATTTTTGAAATAATTACTTAATATAAACACTTGAAATTATTTTTTACAATGATATTACATTGTTTCAATCATCTTCCCTTCAGAAATCATAGCTTGAATTGGTTTAAGTGAGAAGATATGAATTAAACTAATAGGTCTTGAGTCTGTTTACACAATAGAGTCTTATATATGTATATATACACAGACATGCACATGCATTTCATTCTCATATACATGCAACCACATTCATTTATCCATGCAAACCATATTTACAACATTACTACATAGATTTATCACATGCATCAAGTATAAACACATTTTTATATTTTAAAAAATGTTTACTCACTTGATATTTGAAAAAAATAGAGAACGGGTCTTGGACTTGATTTGATCTGGATCTGCTAATTTGATTGTTGATCTTTGAAATAGTTGAGTTGATTTTGAATCTTACTTGCTTGCTTTAACACAGCTTGAATCCGAAGTTGTTTCGTTTTGATTTCTTTTAAGTTTTGGCTTCTTAGGTTTTTTTTTAAAGATGAAAGATAAATGAAAAGAGAAAGAGTAGAGATGTTTGTATAGCCTTGCTTCTCTAACATTTCTTTTATATAATCTTGAGAATGAGGAAAACCATTTAAACAAGAATTTTAACACTTGTAATTTGCATGGCATCCCAGGATTACAAATGTTCCTATTCATGTATTTATATTTATTTATATTCTATCTTTTATATTTATACATTCTCTTTTATTTGTTAATGTAACTTTTAAAGAAATAATATAAACCTATATTAATTAATAACTATAAATATACTAGTGAAAATATAGAATTTTAATCTAATTTATTTATGAGATTTTGAATATAACTTTGGAATAATAGAATATCTTATACATCCATATTATAACAAACTTCCCTATATTTCATTCCATAGGCATATATATATATATATATACACTCATATGCATTATAAAGCTTGTATATATCTATTTATATATATATATGGATATATTATCTTGAATTAAATAGTAAAATATATTATTTATTTATATACTATAAGATTTATCATCTCCAGAGATTTATAATTCAACATTTGTTATAGTTTCAAATCTATATATATATATATATATATATCTAGATATATCGGAATTTTTATTTTTTCAACTTACAAATTAGTATTTTAATAAATTTTGATCCTGTTAATTACCAATTAATAGATGTCCAAAAATCTAGGTTATCATATTCCTCCCCCTTTAAATCTTTTCGTCCTCGAAAAGGAACGAAGCCAGAATTTATTAAAATACTTATTATCAGTTAAATTACTCTTTGAACATTTTTAACTCTTAACTCTTTTTATTCAAATTTTTAAAACACCTTTAAAATTTACACAATATTTCCAAAATAGCTTTACAAAAATACTTTTTACAACATGATGTCTCAACAAGTCCATCCTTGTTCTCATAGAAATTCGGTCATACGTTGATCAGGCGTAGGACTGAAAATCTATAAGTACTTGATATACCCGTTTTCAACACCCAGTGAAAATACTTGGAAAACTTTTTGGTGAAAATGTAGAAATCATTTTTTTTGAAAATATAGAAAACATTTTTGGTGAAAATGCTCTGAAAATCATCATCCCCTCCATGGTCGCAGTTAACCCAATGATTACATCGTCATTCCGACAAAACCATAGAAAACCACAGGCACTCCACGCCCCTCGATTAAACCATGGAACCCGCCATAATCATAGCTACACCCAGGTTTTACGTCGCCATCACGGAAAAAAACCATGTCACTATATGCATCAGCGCCCTCGAATTTCGCTGCTAGATGAAACTTCTCCGTACAGACCACATAGATCGCAGACTACATAAGTCGAGTCCCAAGGTAGCCTGTAGGCACTCACTGCCACATGGCTTTCGCTATGTCTTCATAGATCACAGTCTACCGATGTTACGTCGCCCTTCCGACGAAATCAAACGCAGACCATAGGCAATCGCTGCCCCTCGACTTCCGCTATGGTGCGCAGTAGATCGCAGTAACATCGACTTACACTGTCGTCACAGCATAACCCAAATGTCTCTGTTGGCATCAGCGCCCTCGACTTTCGCTACCCCTACACAATCCTCAGGAACTTCAGTTAGTCTGAACTTCCTCCCAGGATCAAATTTAGAATCCTCATTAGGGCTCAAGGCAGAACCATCCCATGGATCTCCTATTAGAAGTTCATTTAAATGGGAGCACCTTTTTCCTCATAGCCAATCTCAAAATATTTTATACTATACACATACAGTATCATTCAAATCATACTCTTTATGATTCACATAAAAATCTCCTTTACACAAAAACGATATCTCAAATCGATAATTCCAAATTTGGCTTTTCAAATTCTCAAAATTGATTTTTCCCAAAAATCAAAAGCCTTTCAAAATCAATGGGTTTCAAACCCTTTTTCCCAAAATCATTCTCATAAAATCCTTTATATATATAGATATATATAAGTTTATTCTTTTAACTAGAACAAAAATAGTTACAAAGATCTTTCTTTTGGTTATAGATTCAACAAGGGGAGTTTATTATATATAACAAATATATATATATATATATATATATATATTCTTTATTTATTCAAAATCAAATTTTCAAGTTTGATTTCTTTTATAAAGTTATGTACCACGTTACTTACTTTTTATAAAATGAGTTTCAATTATATAGATATCCAATTTCCACTTTTATTTATTATATTTTTTTCAAAATATACTTTTCTTTTTCAAAATCATTTTACATTTTTTTACAAAATTTCATATCAATTCATTCCAGCACGTATGATGTACATATATCATTTGTACGCAACACCAATTCCGATCGCTCACTCGATCACATAATTTCACTTCCGAACTAGTATCATCCATCCGACTTCCTAGTGCGGATTCATATCTGGTTTCTTCATCAGAAACCGTCATTCTCCTTGCATAGCCATAACTATGATAGAGAATTTCCAGAATCAATCAAAAATCCATATCTAGGGTTCGCCGTCGAAAATCGAGTGAAAAATCCCAACTCGGATTGATATACTATCTCGAAATTCTGTGCTCGAATTTGGATCAAATCATTATGCGAATAGAATAACATACGTACATCCTACGTAATTATCTTTGTTGATTATCAGCTAAATCAATCTTCTTTTTATTCACCTTTATTTTGATTCCATTCACTTATTCACAATTGCTTACATTTCCATTTGGGCTATCACTTCAATTATAAATAGTTTACACTCTGACCCACTTGAATTTAGAAAATAGATAGAAAAGTTAAAATAGATAAGTAGTTGTAAAATAGTTATTAATTGTAAAATAGTTTTAAAATAGAAATTAGTTTGTAAAGCAGATGTAAAATCGTAATTATGTTTCAAAATAATTGTAAAATAAGTATAAGATAGTTTGGATTTTAAAAAGAAGGTTGTATAGTACATAGCTAGGAAAATAGATTTAAAACAGTTTATATTAAAATAATTTATTTGAAAAAAACAGTTTAGAGCCAAACTATTCAATTTCCCAATCTCCATTTCCAATCAATTTTTAATTTCCAATCCAATTAAATTGATTCAATCTCAATCCAATTTAAATGAACCTCGATTCCTTTTTCAAATTCAAATCAATTTCCATTGAATTTAAACTTATTCAACTTCAAGCTCACTTCCAAATTATTCAAATCAAATTCAATTTGAACAAATTTCAGTTCCAAACTCTAAACCATCTCGAATTATATAAATTCGAGTTAAATTTTTAAATGTTGATTTAATCCTTTAAATCGAATCAACCTTTACTTTTAATTTAACAACCTAAGTTTTTAAACAATTAATTTGGAGTCCAAATTTCAAATATTCATTCTAAATTACCTTTACTTAACTTATTTCAAGGTTCAAGTAGGAGTTCAAAACTTTTTTAAACAACTTAATCTTCAGAATCCAATTTGTTTCCAATTTTAACTTCTAATTTTGAAACCAATTCTTAACAATTTTAGTTTGCAAGTTTATTTTTAAGATTTAAATCTTAAGTTCAAAGTGATTCCATTACATAATTACAATTTCATTTCTAAAAATCAAAATCATGTAAATAATTTCAAATTAAAGTTTAATTCCATTAATTTCAGTAATGGATATATTTTACCTCAACCCACCTCTTAATTCATTCAAAATAATTCAATTCACAGTTCCATAGATTATTAACAGGATGAAAGCAGGATATGTCAAAGTAAATAAACATCCAAATTATTCAAAACATCCATCAATAGCATCCATCACACATTTCCAGAACTCAAACCCATTTTTCGATCACACATAACTCCCTTTTCAAATCAACCCATTTAACTTCACTAAGTTAAATCTCAATTTCATCTTGAAATTTCCAATTCAGATTGTTTATTCTAAACTTATTTAACTTTCCCTAAGTTAAATTCAATTCACTTAATCCAGTCAACCTTACAAAATTTGAATTATCCATTTCAAATTTTAAACTTCTTATCAATATCATTTCTTACTTATAAGTTCAAAAACTTATTCCTCTTAGGGTTCACATCACATTCCAGGGGACAATTCAAAACTCAACACTTAGAGTTTATTTCAAATCATCTTGCTATTATGTATATCCCACATATGTACATATTTATTTCATTTGCACACCAAGCCATACTTAAATTTTAAACCATTCTTGGTTTTTAATTCAAAACAATTTCCTTTAAGATTTTTTCTAAAACAACTCTTGATTTAAACTAAGATTCCTACATTTAAAAATATTATTTATTGTATCTTTTAATACTTTGAAACAAATTAGATTTTCTGAATTTAGATTTAAAACTTCACAGTTTAAATCCTTTACAATTTATAAGTCATACTTATCTAAATTGTTTCTTCCTTAAAACATTTCATTCTGCTATATCAGTGTTTATTATTAGAAAACAAACATCCCATTATTAGACAAAATAAACATTTTATGATAAATTATCATATCTGGAAACCAATTCACTATATATTATCTCACAATTTGTTGGAAAAATAAAATCAACATTCTGAAAACTTTTCTACAAATTTCAGGATTTTACTTTCTGGTTTGAGTCCATTTCTATCTTATCTTATTTGTATAGTTCATATTATCCAATTCCTATTTGGTTATATATATTACCACTTAAATTGTTATTAACATATTTGATTTCAATAACCATCAACTAATATCTTAATATATATAATTAGAAAAATTATTGCTATATATATCAAAATATAAGCTTATATAAAAACAAATTTTAAAACCGTTTCAAAATCTTTATATAAGAAAATAATAAATACGCCTTCATATATAATACACTCAACTTATCGTAGGGTACTACTGACACTATCCTTAATGAGTAAACCCACTAGAGCCAAGGTTCTCGCTTAACATTTAGCTCTGATACCAAATGTAACGACCCAAAATTTTCGACCTCGAAAATTCGACACTAATACGTTCACTGTAGAAGTGCCGAGCAATATGAACGCCGAAAATTCTAGATTGTTATGGTTAAGAAGAAAGAGGTAGAAGAAGAAACAGAAAACAAAACACAGAATCTCACATTCGCAGCAGATCAAAATATAATATCAAATAACAACATTTATATAAGGAACAGCTGTAACTGTTACTTTACAAACAATACATCAGAGTACAATCATTCGAAAATAAATTGGACAGTTGTAACAACTTGTCCCTGACTACTATCAATACAATCTCAAATACACAGCGGAATTACTCCATACGTTCCTGCCATCAGCTCGCCTTCTGAGCTCCAAAACGTCCTAACCTGAAAATCTGTAATAATCAGTCCGACCCGAGCATTACATTAAAGTAACACCCGAGTCAGGCTGGAAACCAGCGTGAGTAAACACATATAACTTGAAATACTAAGTTATAAAACTTCTCTGAATACCAGGGTAATTCGTACCTCACTACGAGTTCTTATCTTACTAAAGCCAACACTTATTTCACAAATCAATATCTAACTACCGTAACTTAGTTTTAATGGTCCAGTTTACTTAAATTATTCCATTCCAGCCTATTGATTGCACATATCAAATCTATAAATAACATTTTAGATTACCAATCGAAGTGGTTTCGGATATTGCTGATACCCGACTCCGGTCTCTTCGAATCTAACGACATCCTTTAAACCAAGTTGTTAAAGTAAATAATTAAATTAAATTAAATTAAATAACATATGCACACAGAAATCTATCACAAATAAATGACTCACATATATTAACAGATCAAGCTAGCCATTTCATATCATAGCTCATCACAAATTACATAACAAAGATATCAAACAAACCAAGGCATTCAATTCAGGTTTGTCATTCGTAAGCAAGATTGATTAGATACACAATTCCTAATTAATTTAATTTAATTACTCAATAAATTAAATTAATTACTTTTAATTACCTTTAAATCCCGCTTAATTAACCTTAATTAATTATAAACCATTTATTATTTTTTTAATTAATTAATTATTCATCCTTTAATTATCCACCTTACTTAATTATCCTTAATTACTTTCATTAATTAATTATCCTTTAATTAATCACATTAATTAATTATCCATTAATTAATCAAGTCCTCAATTAATTTAAGATAAACCATTTATTTTAATCAACTACTTAATTACATTATTCAATTTATGTAATAACCTTTAAATAATCCCAACTTAAATAAATAATTAATATTTAAAAGAATTAGTTACGAGAATAGTTAAAATTTGACTTTGTTTAACTTTAAAAACTTGTGAATAATTATTATTGCTTTAACCCTTGGTTAAAAATCACAACAAAGGAACCCGAGCCCAACCCATCATTTTCTCGAGCCTACCCCGATCCATCCCGCTAATCTTCCCTCTCGAGAATACACGGAAACAACTTCAAGCCAAGACTAAATTTCCCGACGCTCCACCAACACAGCAACCTCCTGACACAACTGATAACTCGTGCACGTGCACACGCGATTGCTGTCGCTCCAGTCATTGCTGCCACCTCCAGCACGTCGACGACGACTTCTCCATAGAACCCAGATCTTCGAATCAATCCCAAAATTGAAAACGAGCTATACGAGTACCTACCGGAACCCATCGATCGATGAAAACAACCACGTACCACCACCTACGACCACATGTGACCATGCTGGTCCACCCAAACCTTCGCCTCTGACCCACGCATCGATCCCCGACACCCCGATCAAGTCCGATGCACCCATGACGTCGACAAATGCCTCGACTTTACCATCGACAAAATCAGGTTATAAAACCCTAGTTTGCCATCGAACAGCCACCACGGCGACCTAAAAATTCTCCAAGCATTTCCCTAAGAACCCCACCCCTCAAGCTTCCTCCAGCACTGGGGATTGGCGATCACCCTCCCTTCGATCGTCGAGAACCGGCGAAAGTCCCAAAATAGATCATCTTACGAATGCTTAAAACATACGAATCTAAAAATCATGATATCTTTATGAAAATTCACCATTTTTCAAAACGAATCAGTTTACATAATCAAAACGAGAAATTAAGACATTCGATTTTTCTGATTTGAAAAGATTTTACTGTTATTTTTTATTTTTGAAATAATTACTTAATATAAACACTTCAATGATATTACATTATTTCAATCATCTTCCCTTCAGAAATCATAGCTTGAATTGGTTTAAGTGAAGAGATATGAATTAAATTGAGAGTTCTTGAGTCTGTTTACACAACAGAGTCTTATATATGTATATATACACAGACATGCACACGCATTTCATTCTCATATACATGCAACCACATTCATTTATCCATGCAAACCATAATTACAACATTACTACACAGATTTATCACATGCATCAAGTATAAACACAGTTTCATATTTTTTATAAAAAATGTTTACACCTGATATTTGAAAAAAAACAGAGAATAGGTCTTGGACTTGATTTGATCTGGATCTGCTAATTTGATTATTGATCTTTGAAATACTTGAGTTGATTTTGAATCTTACTTGCTTGCTTTAACACAGCTTGAATCTGAAGTTGTTTAGTTTTGATTTCTTTTAAGTTTTGGCTTCTCAGGATTTTTTTTAAAAGATGAAAGATAAATGAAAAGAGAAAGAGTAGAGATGTTTGTATAGCCTTGCTTCTCTAACATTTCTTTTATATAATTTAGAGAATGGAGAAAACCATTTAAACAAGAATTTTGACACTTGTAATTTGCATGGCATCCCACGCTTACAAATGTTTTTATGCATGTATGTATATTTATTTATATTCTATTTTTGTTTTTATCTTTTATATTTATACATTTTCTTTTATTAATTAATGTAACTTTTAAAGAAATAATATAAACCTATATTAATTAATAACTATATATATACTAGTGAAAATGTAGAATTTTAATCTAATTAATTTTGAGATTTTGAAAATAACTTTGGAATAATAGAATATCATATACATCCATATTATAACAAACTTCCCTATATTTTATTCCATAGGCATATATATATACTCATATACATTATAAAGCTTGTATATATCTATTTATATATATATATAGATATTTTATCTTGAATTAAATAGTGAAATATATTATTTATTTATATACTATAAGATTTATCATCTCCAGAGATTTATAATTCAACATTTGTTATAGTTTCAAATATATATATATATATATCTAGATATTTATCAGAATTTTTATTTGTTCAACGTACAAATTAGTATTTTAATAAACTTAATCTTGTTAATTACCAATTAACAAATGTCCAAAATTCTGGGTTATCACAAATATAAATTAAATATGGACATGACATGGTCGTCCATTGATCGACTCTTGTCCTCAGATTGGGGGTAGGAGTATAAATTAAAGATGGACGTGACACGACCGTCCATCAACCAACTCTTGCCTTTGATGTGGAGCAGGAATATAAAACTTAAAGCGGACGTGACTTGTTCATTTGTACACTAACTCTTGCCCTTGATGTGGGGACATGAATATAAACCAATCGTTCACTCTCTCAACTCTTGCCTTGGATTGTTAGTAGGAGTATAAATTGAAAAGGACGTGATAAGACCGTCCAATCCTTGACATTTTTCCTGGAGTAGGCAAAAGGAAAGATCTATACCGGACGTAAGGTGGGACCTTACCTATGAACTTTGTACGGACGCTAGAAGTTAGGCATAATTGGAAATAAACAACCTACCTAAGGATGTACGACCTATGTTCTTAAGGAGAGTACTCAAACGGTCAATCCTTGGTCATTTGTAGTTTGAGGAATTGATATCATCAGTGTGTTGCCGATATCTAAAGGCGGCGCAAGGTACTCCATCGTTGTAGTTGACTACTTCACCAAATGGGCTGAGACAGAGCCATTAGCTATGACCACCATAAATAAAGTAATCAACTTTGTTGTCTAGAATATCATCTGTCGTTTTGGAGTTCCACAGGCAGTCGCTACCGATAATGGGATCCAATTCAACGGTACATAATTCAAATATTTTTGCCGCCGACATCGCATAGAGACAAGATTTTCTATGGTGGTGCACCTCCAGGCAAATGGACAGGTTGAAGCTGTAAACAAGATTATCAAGTCCATTCGTAAGAAGCGACTGAAAACGACCAAAGGCAAGTGGGTCGACGAACTTTCATTAGTACTATGGGCTTATCGAACGACCCGCAATTCAGTGACTAGTCACTCTCCATTCGCCCTAGCCTACGGATCAGAGGCTATGACTCCGGTAGAACTGAAAGTGCCTTCTCATCGAGTGATACATTATGATCTGCGGACTAATAAACAACTCCGGCTAGAGTCTCTTGATATGATCAATGAGAAGTGTGACGAAGCTAAGTTAAGGGAAACTGCACATCGACACCGAATCGCTCGATATCACACTGCTAAGGTCAGGAATTAGACCTTTGAAGCTGGCGACCTGGTTCTTAAACAAATCTTTCTAGGCTTTAGAATCCTGAGCTCCGGTTGAGTAGGCCAGTACACAATAAAGAAAAAGCTTGGAGGTGGAACTTTCCGACTTGCAATGCTAAATGGGATTTCACTCCCAACGGCATGGAAAAGCGAACACTTGCGATGCTATTTCACATAGAAATAAATTTATGTCTAATCGATTGAAGTCATTGTAGGTTTGTAGGTACCTGGAGTTAGATGCCGATCAAACTTCTACTGTCCATGATCGAACCCTTGAAGTTCAACCTTCCTTGGCATTCGGAGGTAGATGTCAGTCAACTCTTTCAACCCTCGACATGGGGGCAAGTCAAAGTGGACATGACATGACCGTCCACTCATTTTCTCATGCCCTAAGTTTGGCAGAGCGTTAATGTCATGTCCAGAGAATGGTAAGGCCAAAGATCCTTGCCCGAAGTAGGCGAGGCAAAAGATCCATGCTCGGTGAAAGGCATGTTCATACCTATAAACTTCGATCGATTCCCCAAGTGCGATCGAATGTTACTACCCTAGAAAAGAATACCTAAGCCTAGATCTTAAGTGGTTAACTCTGACCAATGCAAGGGGTCGACATGGTCAAAACATGCATCCCGAAGAAGGTTGTTCGACTTGCTGTTCAAGCTAATTTATTTCAATTGACGCCCGAAGGCAGACGTGGTCGCATTAATTTGAAGCTCCTCCAAAAGGAATGCTTAAATCACATTTCCAAATGATTGAAGTTCGATCGGGTTCCTGAATTAGACATGGTTACATGTAAATGCCCAAAGATTGGCGCTTCAACGATTAATTTACAACAAAAGGCCAGCAATTCACGGAGTAGGCAAATGAATTAGTTCGAAAATAACCATGAAAAGAAATGGATTGCAAGTACATTAAATGGAAAGCACATTTCTCAAATACTTAGACAAATTCGCACAAAGATTAGACGAAAAAAATGTCTTTGTTGCTCACTTTTGCTATAGGACTTGGAAAGAAAAGTACAAGTTTTATTTACACCTAAGTTGAAAACTAAAGTGGGGACCAAACACGCACAACGCCAGCCTAAATCAGAAATAGACTACTACAATTGCAAATCAAAAGTGAGTCTATTTACACAAAACAAACAACAACAGAAATAATGAAGATGATGACCTACTTATGCCCACATGAGTACGTGCATATGATCGAGAGCTTCTACAAGAGAGTGCACGTGTACACGTGTATGTAATCATATCCAGTACCAACGATTAGAATCGAAAGGGAATCAAATTCAAACCTGACAGAGCTATGGATAAATTCGATTTAAAATTGTCAAACTTGGAATGACGGATCATAAGAATACGTTCCAGATTTATAGTCTTAGATGCCGGTAAAGTAACAGACGGATGATAATAGACATAACTTTTCACAGCAATGATTCACAAGAAGGGTAACAACCGTTCGAAACAGAGAGTGGAGTCCTTCGTAGCAACTCTAACATGTCTTGATTCAAAGCACATCATGTTTGAAACAAGATGTACATTAGGGGCAAGTGTTATCCAACCTTTTTACTAGGCCATATTCGGACAGATTGGACGAGTCGAACCTGGAGTTATTAAGGCAGGAAGCCCAAAAAGAGCCCAAAATTCCAAAAATTAGACACAAACAAAGTCACAAGCCCAATGCAAGAACAACCAAAGACCAAAACAACATGGGTCCACCCGTATTATGGGTCCACCCATATTATGGGTCGGTATCGACTCCTACCTATGGATCGGTGTCGATCCTTATTTCCTCCACTTGGGGGACTCGTCTTCTGTCTACATGTCTTACTTGATACCAAGAGCTTATTTACAATGTTGTTTTGTTGATCCAATGAATTCTCCATTGATCTCCACGAACATTTGAAGCTGCAATTTTGTTCTTCCACAACTTCATCGTTTGGACCTGTAAACAAGCTAATATTAATGCAAACAACTATGCAATCACGAATCTAACCACAAGACGAGTCAAGTTGAAGAGTTGAAGAGAATCGTATTAGCCATCTTATGGGTCGATGCCGACCCCTAACCTTGGAGTTGTAATACAAACTTATCAGTTGGCACCTACTTTCAAGGGAGAATTGGTCTAAATCATGAGTAACGACCTTGAGATATTTCATACGAGTTCTTAGGCTCTTACCTCTACAAAAAGGAAGGTATGACTCATTTTTAAGGATGTTTTGGCTCTAGTTCTTCTCCACTCTGTATTCTTGTAATTCTGAAAAACCTAAGTGTCCGAGTTGTACCGACGCCTAAGAACTTCTATATTCAAGTCAAATATAAGCAATAAAATCTTAAAATGGATCCAGACCTTACTTTGTCCAACCACTATAAACGATTGTGTCTTATTTATTTATAGTTTTCATTTATATTTTTTTTATATTTTATTCTCTACATAAACTTCTGGTTGTTTGCGTCATTTTTTGTTCAAACAAACGGCATTTTAAAAACCGTTAGGACATAAACGATTTTGAATATGAACCCGCTGAAAAAAAAAATGGAAGAAACTCGAACGTTTTCTTCTTCCTCAAGCTCAAATCGGCACAGCTAGAAATTGAGGAGCTGAAAAAATTGGAAGTTTCCTCATTTTCCATTAAATTTGTTCTACTGGAGATGCTCTCAAGATAAACAAAGAAAACCCTAGCTCTTTCTCAAGAGGAACGTGTATAAATGAAGTACGTGTTGTCAGCGGTGCATAATTTAGTTACAATTATTTCTCTTTTTAGAGACGTGGGCCTAAAGTATATGGACCTAAGACGTATTCTACCATTTATTTGCAGTGCTGTTCGTCTTTTCATAAAGCCTACTGCTCGGGAAACATATTTACAATTTTATTAGAAGCACGCAACCACTCTGCTGTTATGCTTGCAGTTTGCACTATCGATAAATCACTGCATTTGAGCTGACAAGTAATGACGTCGTCTCCAATTTTCAAGAAATTATATTCAGAAGTAATGATAACTACATTGCAAGTGGAATTGTGGTGCTATTACCGAAGCGGTCTACATAAATAGCAACATTGCTACGGAAACCATTCTCAACACAAAATGCATACTAAAACAATGAAAATGAAACTGCTGATAGATAGAAAAACAAAACGGCTACTATTTGCTGAAGCAGGCAAAGACGTAGTAGATTTTCTCTTCAGTTTGCTTGCCTTGCCTCTAGGCACCATCACAAAACTACTAACCAATGAAAACATGGTCGGTTCCATTGGCTGCATCTATCAAAGCATGGAAGACCTGGACGTCGATTACTTTCAGAAGGGAGTTAAGGATTATCAAAATAAACTTCTTAATCCTGCTGTACCGCTTTTTCACCTAAAATCAACTTATTTGTTTGCAACCCACAGAGTTGGACCGCCATGCAGTTACTATCTATGTAGCAATGGCGACACATGTTTGAATAAATGCAGAGGCTTTGTTTATTTCACAGATGCTTGTAATGCTAAATGTCCAGGTTGTGAACGTGAAATGAGTAGAGAGCTAAAATTTACATACCAAGATGACAGCATAGGATTGGTGAAAGATATGGTGACCTATGTGGTTATGGACGATCTCACCATTATGCCTGTTCCAGGCGGCGTATCCAGCATCAAAATGCTTCATAAGCTAAATGTAAAAGATTTAGCCAAGCTAGAAGAGCGTACAGTGATGATTGGACTTGAAGAGGTTTGTTATTGTTCTATAAAATTGTAAGTGTTCTCCTTTTCTGAACTCAGCCTTATTCATATATATATTTTCAACACTGCTAGGGTTTGAACATGGTAAAGGTCTCACTGCAATCAAAGACTGTTCTCACTGATGTGTTCCTTCAAGTGAAAGCGGAAACGAGGTGATGTAAGTCCGATAGGTGCTGGATTTACAACGTTTAGGCCTATCAACTGTTCCCTACATGTATGTACATGTCTTATGTTCCCGTATTTAAGTATGTACAAACTGCTTTAGCAAGGTGTGTTATGAATCGTTTTGTTTTTATCTGCTGCTGCTGGCAATTGTGTAGCTTCCCCTGTTTTTTTTTTCTTTCCCCTTTTTTGCTATCTTACTAACTTGTCTTGGATTTTAGAATTTCGTAATTAAATAAGTGTTGTGAATAGTTTGGGTGCCATTATGTCCTTAACGGTGATAATCCCTACCCAAAGTCATTAGAGTTATCAATGGAATTGCTTTCGGAAAGAGAAAATGCATTGCATTCAGAAGGGAAGGCTAAACTTAACATTAACATCCAATCTTGGTATTATCAATGCGCCATAGATCAACGCACAGGAGGTATGTCAGGAGGTTCGCGTTGAGCACGAAGGCATTGAAACGTTAAAACAACGATTCAAAATGCAAGCCTTGCCTCCGTTTCTAGACATAACATTGAAAATTACCTCCAATATTGTTGACAATAAACTTGGTTTTTTTATACGCATCAATTATTCGGACAATTCGAATTTTGGCATTTAATAAAAATACCTAAAGAGTCGATGGTAATTATAGAAAAGTTATAGATTGATTATTAACTATGGAATAGAATACATCTTCACCATTCATCTAGAACTAGAAGATGCGTTACTATAAACAAATGAGAGTTTTTCTCATTTGTAAATACAACAAAAAATACAGCAAATAGAGTGAAAGGAAAATAACTGTAATAAAACTTCATTTTCTCAGTTACAAAATATTCATCTCAGTGTTCACTTGCAAAATACATCTGCTTCTTCATCTCATATGCTTTTCTAACAAATATTTTACCTGAAGCTCATCGTTTGAAGTGTTAAAAAAATACGGGCTTATTTGATCATTGTTTATCGAACAATACACGTTGTACTCAACAACACATTCCAAGAACAATAAAACCAGAGTTCAAATTCTCTATCCTTAAAATTCATTTGTTCCCGTCGTCCTCTGTAATCACAATCATTCAATCAAATTAATTAATTTAATCAATTAATCAGCAATAAATGATGAAAATAAAGTGAGATGGTGGATAAACGGCTTTGAGTATTGAGAAATTGAAATTGATAAGCTGATAAAACTGCAATGATGCAGAAGAATAATAAAGCAAATGAAAGTGGATGGAATTGTTGAAGATTTCTATGATAGTCTTAATATCGTAAAAAAAAAACACAGTATATTTTAAATTCTTATGTTTTTTCTCATAAGCAATGCAATACAAGCTTACATGAATTTGATTGCGAATTAAACTAATCCTTGATCTATATTGTTTTGTTTATTGAATTGAACGGTTGGCGTTAGACGTGTAACGTGTTCGACATGTCTGACACCATCGTCTAATTGCCAATGATCACATTCTTTTTTTTGTTTATATTCTTTCCTTCATTAATTTCTCTTCATCAAAACAAAACTGCTCTTGTCCAAATCAATTTTTTTGCAATTTTTGCCGCTTTTGCATCCTTTTTCGAGATAAATACCATCGAATTTGTGTTTTTACATGCTTGTATCTACAATATTAGAAAATGCATTGTTTACTTATGTGGTAATATCGATGTCATTTTGACACAAAAAAAGCATCGGCGGAGCGTCGACGTTGCTAAAAAACAAGAAAAATTACCAATGCTAAAATGCATCGGCGGAGCGTCGGCATCATTACAAAAACAAGAAAATTTACTGATGCCAAAAAGACATCGGCGGAGCGTCATTATAACTACAAAAACATTTCGGAGCGATTTAACTTATACAAACTTACTCTTGTTTAATTTATGAAAGTAAAATTTGTAATTAACTCAATTATACATACGTTTGTCTAATTTATTCAGTGATTTAACTTATATATCTATTTAATTTATTATTGATTTAAAAAATCCATAATTTAACTCGATAAATTCTTTTATGATTTATTGAAACAAAATTTATAATTTCACATAATTATATATATGTATGTATATATACGTACGTACGTACAATTTGTTGAGTGATTTAACTTATAAAAACATACCATTGTTTATTTTATTTGATCAAAATTTGCAATTTAACTCAATTATATATATATATATATATATATATGTTTATTGAATTTACTGAGTGATTTGACTTATATATTTATTTAATTTATTGTGTGATTTAATTTTTTTCTCCTATATCTCTTGTTTAATTTATTGTAACAAAATTCATATTTTAAGCAAATAATGTAATTGTTTACTTTATTGTGTGACTTAACTTATGTACTTTAACTCAAACATGATTTATTTTTAAAACGACGATTTTTCAGATACATATATCGTACATGTGGTTTTTGGAATTTAAAATAAATCAAAGTTAATTATACTAAGTTCGTAAGAAATACATGTATATACATGCGATTCTCAGGATTTAAAACCAATGTATATATACATATAATACTATACATATACATGTATTTGGCTTTGTATACGTATATACTTTTTATCACATATGTAACTATTACGCACTCTTGAAATATTGCCGTAGTGGGGGTTACTATTTGCCCTTTTTGCAGCAGCTTTAATGAGTGTCTGGAGTACATCTTCATCCATTCTCTTATTATCTTCACAACTTTACTCTGAAGTCCCTGAATCCTAGTCCGGTATTTTTCCTATTTTGCATTTTACGTATTCAATAGAATTTTATACATGTATGTGTATGTAAATATTATATAGATACATGATAACATGAAACAAACTCGATGGAAGCATCATCTATCCCGTTATCGACGATAGACCTATCTAATGACTTAATCTTATGAGTCTTGCAATAGAGTTGCCAAGATGAAGACTCATTGTGCTACACTCTACGTATTGAAATTTGAATTAAGTACACGATCATATAAGTCTAATTTAATTTATTTTAAATGTTAAATAAATTTAACGAACAAATACGTGTCAGTTCATTACAATGATCTACGTATGATCTAGAGCCACTGATACGCAATCTTGGATTTTATTCCTGCTTTTGAATTCTGTTTCGATATCCTTAAATTTCTCTATTTACCAATACCCCAAGAACTGCTAGTAAATCTCCCGAGCAAAGGCGAGATGCTTCTTGCCACGACTACACATAACATACGTCCACTCACCGTATTTTTTGGACTCTTCGATTGACCAAGCCCTATGCCTTAGCTCTTCATGATTGCCCTCTTTCCAAGAGAATTTTCTCTGCAGTTGCAAATTATATAATGAAAAAAATCATATACATATTTATTAATGTGTTACGTAATAAAATTATTTTATCATAAATTCTTCGAACATGAATTTCTTCACCCCACCGAAATGTCACGAAATGTAGGCCAGAATTCATTATCCATTTAAGCAAGCCATCACATATGGCATCGAATGCGGCGCCACTTCTGAAATAATAACTAACTACATAGTATGTATGTGTGTGTGAGTGTATATGTACATGTATGCGTATGTGTGTGTATATGTATTTTGATGTATTTATTGTGTATCTGAGTGTATATGTATATTTGCATGTGTAGCTAGTGTATGTGTGTATGTAATTACTCACCCCAATCCTCACTCTCTATAGAAGACATCAAGTCGGGACACAGATGTGGAAGTGTCCATCTTAGACACACAAGTGGATGGACCAGTACCATCCATAAGAGCATTAGAAGCATCATCAATGTGAATGAATGGTGACATCATATGTGTGTCGTGGGAGCCACCATGACCTAGTGATTAGCCACCCCGACCCGATGAAGAGAAATCACGGGTGTGTTGGCGTCGACTAGACATATCTGTTATAATACTACATACAAATATGTATACAATATAATAAAGAATGATAAGTCCATCTTCGTATTATAAACTTGGCATGAAAAATAGAGAAACGGTCTTTCAATAAATTATACATAAGCTACCGATTGTTTGCAACTGTCGATATCATCATTTAAAATATCATCATCATATTCGTGTTCATTTACTTCGAATCATCATCTTCAACCTCGATATCTTCATCTAATTCAAGTCCATCAAATACTTCACTGTTAAGTGGTCCTATATGAACAACTTTTGTTATTTGAAGTATTTTATTGTCCTCGGGATCATTTTAGCTCGGTTGATAATCGATTATGATTATATCTCCCTTGAATGACCATCAAGATTTTATTTTAGTGACAGCCCACTAGTCGTCCTTGTTGTTGTTCATGGCAAGATAAGGCATATGATAAACTTCTGTTGCTTACATCGCTAGCACAAATGGATCATTTCTTTAATATCGTCTTTTTTGATTTACCTCAATAAGAGGATAATCTTTATATATACGATGTACTTCTACATCATAAATAGTATCATGCTAATTGCATTTGAATAAAAATGTTTTAAGCTACGATATCGCAGAATAAGTGAGTTCAATTATTTCCAGTAACATTCCGTAATAATCTTATAAATCATAACTCGTTCATTGTCTTTAACACATACCTCACTTTTATAATTTTTTACTGACTCTAAACTCATCTATGTCAAATTTAGAGCCATTTACGTAGAAGACTGGGAATTTTCTACATTTTGTCGTTGGACCAAATGCAAAAAATTTATAGCAAATATCACTGATTTCATTATCAACAACCTGTTCCATTAAAGTAATACACATCAATATATCTAAGAATTAATCTATTTCATACTAGCTTTTTTTAATAATATGCTTACATATTTCTAAAACTAAGCCTTAAACCGTTTACTGGGTTGAACCCTCGGTTTTGTTCATATTGAATACTAAACAACAAATTTTTTTAAGATACACATGATTATGGTATATAACACGGTATTAACAGTAAATAAACAAATATTGTGTTTCCTAATAAGTTTTGATAATTCTTCACAATTTTGAAGCACCGTCGTTCCAGTTGTGACAAACTCTTTAGGCTTTTGAAAACTTCCATCCTTCCATTTACCCGAAGGAAATCCATGTTTTTGAAAAATAGGAAGAGATATGTTAGATTGGTCATCCATAACATCATCAGTACGATGACCAGTGTTAGGATTCAACTTGATATGTCTTTGAAATAATAACAAATAAACATGGATGCTTCTTCAACGATGTATACTTGACATATGTTTGTTTCATCTTTTTATTAAGATGACTCAGGTACCGCCATATCAAAAAGTTATTAATCATACATTTATGATTTTGATTTTGAAAAAAGTACATAACCCCTGAATGTATTTTACTTGCCTCTCAGAAAGATACAACCATCTTTATTGCACTGATCCTCGCAATAAAGCTTCAGTGGTAGATGTATGGTAAATGTACCATGCACTTGAATACCCAAGAGGAAATTATTTCTTCATTTTATATATTAATTTGAGTATACCTGCTTTCACTTTTTTAAATTAGTTTTATTAAGTGTGGTTGAGCATAACTCTTTATAGAACAAATTAAGTTTAGTAGTAGACATCCACACTTTCGGCGGCAAAACCTCCTTGAATACTATCAGGAAAAGAGTCTAAAAAAAACATGACAATCATGACTTGTCGGTACCGACAATTGAAGATCCTTCATATCAATACATCTTCTCATGTGAGAAGCAATTCCATCTTGGAACCTCTAATTTTGAACCATCTATAATCGTTTTTGTCAACACTTTTTTCTAACCTATGATAGGCAAAAAATTTGAAATTTGGTCGTTCGCTATCGATTTTAAGCTTAGAATGATAGCAATATAATATTGTATCCTTTTTTGACTTCAAATCTTCTTCTATTTTTTCCTTTCATGTTCATTGTTGTGTTAAAGTTCTTAAACACGGTTTTTCCGTTATGAATTACTTCTATATGGTGCCAAAGTTTATGATTTTTTTCAATATGCTAACTCCCAAAATGTACTTTTTTTACACGAATTGTGATGCTTTCCTTTATCAGGAATATGAGCTCTTTTCCTATCTCGTGTATTTTAGGGTAATCTTGCAAAAGCTCGTACACTTCTTCACTACTCAGAATGGATGGTGGCTCTAAAGTAATAGCCATGTTTCGTCTAATTTGAAAGAGGGGGTTATGCTGTAGGATCGTATAATATGGAATAGCGGAATGATATAGATAAATAATGATAAGCAATAAGTAAAGTAGACACCATGACTTTATACTGGTTTGGACCTCTTGTCCTACGTCCAGTCCCTAAGCTTCTCTTAGGAATTCTACTAACAACCCTCACTTAACCCGGAGGAATAGGTTTACAACTTATCCGAACAACCGAACGGGATTTCTTGCCTTAACTACCGAAGAGGATTTCAACTCAATTACTAAAAAACAATATTTGACTTGTTGTGTTCTTGTCAACACTAATGAGTCTAATGTAGTACAATATTCCTATAATCGTATCCTCGGGAGTATGCAATGTGTTTGTGAAGATTTAGGAAATGTGAATTGCTATGAATCAAAATAATGTTATAAAAAAAACAGTGATTCAAGCAATAGATTGGTGATTGCTTTGAGAATATCTATAGAATATGATCAAGAAAATAGTAAGATTAAAGCAAGAGAATTCGGTAAATTGAATGATGTTAGAATCATGTATTTATACTTGTAGAAGAGGTGCATTTGTTGTCAAAGGTTGCAAATAAGAGATGCTTCCATTTCCATTGAAGAATGGTTGCAACTCTTGGGAGGAAGAATGTGTCTTTTCAGAAAAAATTCGCAGGTTCAAATTCAGTCGACTGAGCAGGGAATTCAGTCAACTGAAAATATGAAGTAAAATTTTCAGGAACAAATTCAGTCGACTGTGCACGAAGTTCAGTCGACTGAAACTGTGCATGTTTATATATGTGTACCAGTTTCAGTCGACTGACCATTCATATTCAGTCGACTGAACTACTAAAATATGCACAGTGAAAGTTTAAATAAAAATGAAGTTCATAAAATGTGTTCTTGCAAGCCTCTTGAGGATAGATTTTAACAATAAATCTAGACTAAGACCTATATAAAAATCATACTTATGTTTGTTTGGTCTTCATCGATCTTCCTTTAGCTTTGCACATATCTCTTCCTTTTTTTGTTGAAGCACATTGTTATTGATCAAAATCTTCGCGTATCAACGTTCTCCCCCTTTTTGATTGATGGAAATACTGATTTATTTTAGAGATGTATTTACTTATTTTCTCCCTCTGAATGTATGCACTATCTTTCCTACAAAATAAAGTTAGTACCATAGATTTTCTCCCCCTTTGTCATCGACAAAAAGGAAGAATTAACAGTAGAAACATTTTATCAAAACAATCACTGAAGCATAGAGAATAGAAAATTTGCATAACCATGGCTTAAAAAAGTTAAAAATGTTGCATCGAACAAGCACAAAATGGCTATTTATACAAGCTATAAGAAAGTTATAAATAAACATCAAACCATACTAAAATTACTCATCTTTATCCCAGTCATATGAACCTTCTCTTCCTCCTGTTGGTTCACGTATGACGGGTCCTCTTGTTGGTGGTCTGTACGCTCTTCCTCCTTGGCCACCACTAGCTCCACTTGTGCTGCTACTTGTTTTCTCTTCGGATGACGTCCATATAAACGTAGGTGCCGGACGTTTGCCGCGAGATGTCGAAGCAGTAGTGGTGCTTGAGCACGAAATTGCATCCCATAGCTTGTTGAAGAATCCTTTGATTTTGTCAAGCTTGTGATCTACCTTTTTAAGACGAGTATCAAGAATTTGTTGATTTCTTGATAATATCCCCAATGATTTGTTGGTAGTAAAGCTTGGTCAACAAGACGAATTTCATCATCTTGCTCGAAATATTCTTCGTGGTGAGGTTGTGGAGGTTGTTGTTGTTGCTCTTCCCATTCGGCGAGTGATATTATGCGAGGAGGTCGAGATGGGAGTTGCATTGGGCTTATGGTCCGGTGGTTAATTTGATGGACCATTGTATTCTCCGACTCGGGTAATGGCGTATCGACATTGAGGAGAAGTCGCATAATGTATTCTCCAAAATAGATAGTTCGCATTTTGCCATTATTTAAAGTGAGAAACTCATCACGAATAAGTTGTATCCAATTGACTTGTATATTGCCAAAAATAGCATATAAAGCTCGATAATTAATTGGGTAGACAATTTCGTACGAGCCCGTGCGTGGAGTAATTGTTCTCATTAGAGCTTTGTGAAGGATTCTTGCTATAGGTCGAAGAGAGGTGGACTTAAAATCTCTAAAGTTGATACTATCATCCATAAATCGATGGTTTATGTTATCGCGAATTTGTGGGTTGAATTCTTCTCGTCTAGCTTTCTCCCGACATTTGGTGATTCTAGAATGTGTGCTATTCTTCTAAGGAAAACCAAACTTTATTTCCACATACCATACTCCAAACACTATTGTTTGGATTTCTTGGAGTTTGGTGTCCAAGATTAAGGTTAGCATAAAATAATTTGACCATTATATGATTTATGGTATGGTCGTTTCTTTTCAAATCCAAAAGGGAAGTTAAACCTGCTTGATCGGTTAACGCTTGGATGTTGTATGTTTGAAAGCTTTGGAAATCAACGAAGGAATGCTCGAAAATACGGGAATTCTTCATCTTATTCCACCTAGTGACAGCTACTCCATCGTAAAGCCGTTGCGCTATTTGAGCATCAATTGGCTCGGAGGATGAAGAAAAGGAAGCTCTTGATCTCTTTGGTGCCATTTGAGTGAGATTTGAGTGAATTTTAAGGAATTAGGGGCTAGGGTTTTGAAAATAATTGGGGAAGAAACTGTTTTGGAAAGTAAAAAGTGAAGTAGACACCAAGACTTTATACTGGTTCGGACCTCTTGTCCTACGTCCAGTCCCTAAGCTTCTTTAGGAATTCTACTAACAATCTTCACTTAACTCGGAGGAATATGTTTACAACTTACCCGAACAACCGAACGGGATTTCTTGCCTCAACTACCGAAGAGGACTTCAACTCAATTACTAAAAAACAATATTCGACTTGTTGTGTTCTTGTCAACACTAATGAGTCTATGTAGTACAATATTCCTATAATCTTATCCTCGAGAGTATGCAATGTGTTTGTGAAGATTTAGGAAATGTGAATTGCTATGAATCAAAAATGTTATAAACAAAACAGTGATTCAAGCAATAGATTGGTGATTGCTTTGAGAATATCTAGAGAATATGATCAAGAAAATAGTAAGATTAAAGCAAGAGAATTCGGTAAATTGAATGATGTTAGAATCATGTATTTACACTTGTAGAAGAGGTGCATTTGCTGTCAAATGTTGCAAACAAGAGATGCTTCCATTTCTATTGGAGAATGGTTGCAACTCTTGGGAGGAAGAATGTGTCTTTTTAGAGAAAATTCGCAGGTTCAAATTCAGCCGACTGAGCAGGGAATTCAGTCAACTGAAAATATCAAGTAAAATTTTCAGGAACAAATTCAGTCGACTGTGCAGGAAGTTCAGTCGACCGAAACTGTGCATGTTTATATATGTGTACCAGTTTCAGTCGACTGGCCATTCCTGTTCAATCGACTGAACTGCTAAAATATGCACAGTAAAGTTTAAATAAAAATGAAGTTCACAAAATGTGTTCTAGTGTTCGTGCAAGCCTCTTGTGGTTAGATTTTAACAATAAATCTAGACTAAGCCTTATATAAAAATCATACTTATGTTTGTTTGGTCTTCATCGATCTTCCTTTAGCTTTGCACATATCTCTTCCTTTTTTTTGTTGAAGCACATTGTCATTGATCAAAATCTTCGTGTATCAACATAATTTTTTTTTATCAAATCTAAAACTATCGTTTACGTGTAATAAATGATGATGTCGATCCCACCAACACTTTTTGCCCCTACGTATGTGTCTAAATGATTCTATACATGCAAATAGACTAAGCGAATTTTACACTTGCACTCCATCCAGAAAGCTTCCCATACGTAGAAAAATCGCTTATCATCCATAACAAAGAAACAAATAATCTAATTATTTGAGATGTCATACGTAATAGTACCCTCAGTCCATAACTTTTTCAATTCGTCAACCAAGGGCTACAAGTACGCATCTTTCCCTTTTTAAAATTTTTATGTCCAGGAGCAATTATAGTTAGAAACATAATTTTTCAAACACATCTAAAGAGGGAGATTGTAAGGTGTTAGAATAACTAGTCACGCTGAGTAAAGCTTACCAAAAGAAGCAAATAGGGCGAATCATCTATATACAAACCAACTCTGACTTTATGTGACTCTTCAGCAAAATAAGGATATGTCTTATTGAAATGTTTCCAAGTGTCACCATCTAAAGTGTAACAACTCGAATTCCAGTGGGTTCGAATTTTTCGTAAAAAGGCTAAAATCCAAACCCACTGAAATCCGAGTTGGGAATCTGGTATTCTGCAAATAGGCAAAGACAAATATAACAGAGCTCAATTAAATATCTCACAGCGGAATTGAATAAAATATAATAGTAAGTAAATACTCATCAATATAATAACACTTTCTAAACAAGTGTTTTAAAGCTGGGAATTCTCTGCCATCTACCTAACCCGCAGGATGTTATGAGTAGGGGTCAGAACTAAAGTACTGGTGAATGGATAAATTATATACTTCTAGGCTTAATTCTATATATATCGTTTTATTTCCATTTACTATTATATTAGGTTCATTAGGTTACAATACTCATCTCTGTTCGTGAACCGTGCTCATCTACTCCATAGTGGACTAAAACCAAATAACTAATATATACATATATGCAGCTATATGCCCAATGACCATATTGGTCCTAGGTACCACCCATGGTACCTTCCGTATCCTCCTTGAAAAGGGCTTCATCGTCATGCTTCGAGAGCGTTCCGTAACTACATCTGTAAAGGACTGCTTCGTAAGGCCTATATACAGATGCTCCATCGCCTTGCTCCATAGCTTTCTGTAGCTACATCTATAAAGGACTTCTTCGTAAGCCTACAAACAGATGCTCTATACTGCTTACTATGAAAATGTAAATCGCGTCCGCACTAGTCTATGCCAATGCTTGGACATCCACAATGTACCATCCGGTGCGTACATTGAGGACTACGTAATCATTTTGTCTACTATCTGAATCCCACCAATAAGGTCTAACTTGTATGGAATTCAATCGGGGGTTTTCTACATTTGTAAAGAAGTGCTTCGTTAGGCCTACAATACAAATATTCTAGTTGGTCTGTCCCCTTTTCATCGTGGCAATGGCCTCACGCGGCCACCCCTCAACTAACCGAAATACTTCTAAAGAGTTAAGTGGTCATGCCCCACTGCAAACAATGTAACATCCAAATGGCGGCGTTCCTTATCCAATATCTCGATGGTGAAAGAATAATTGGCCCGATGGTTTAACTCTAGACTTTCTAGAAAGCGCTCTTGGTCTTGATGTTGGCCGATATCCGCATGCGAGTATCCTTAAACTTACTTGCAAGTATCGGACATACAAATACCCTACTCCGAACACCAATCCCTTCTGACTGCCTACAAAGGTCTGTTTTGTTAGGCCTATAATGCAAATGCAGTCAATGCATACTCTCTTGATGGAACATCTATAGACCAACCTCCGGGGATGCAGCTTCGTTAGACCTACCCAGAGTGCCATCCCAGAGCATCCTCACGTCCCGTTGAAGTCTCGTACTTCCTTCTAGCCTAAAATAACTAAGTTCGAAGTGCTTCTTCTTTGTTGAAATCTGTGATGAACTGCTTTGTTAGGCTCTTCATCCTTTGGGCTACTCTGAACGCATCTCACTCTTTTATTAGACCCTAAGTCTAATATTTTAATTTGCGTTTAGTTTACTTTTCTTATTTTGTTAGCTACTTATTTACCCTAATTAGCATTTTCTTGCTCTCATCCCACCTATCTATTGTGAGATTTCCATTTATTTAATAGGAAATGCTATTGGTATAAGGCACATTCATTATATTGCTTATTTAACTTAATGTAAATCTTAAGTTCATTAAAATAAGCCTATTTTATCATTCTTGCTTTATTTGCTTATTGACTTAATATAATTATTTAAATAAGCTTCTACCATTACTATTGCTCATTAATTTATTCAAAGCCTCAAAATAAGCTTTTTCATTTTCATTACTTAATTATAACCTATGTTATAATTCTACCTATAATTCTCATTTTCTCTTCTTTTATAGTCCGTACATAATTCCAGCATTTCTTTTCTGTTCTAATCTGTCTTCCTATATCATCTCTTATATTATATAATTCATTTATCATAATAATTATCTTCTTGAATAGTTTGCGCAGTGAATGCAGACCTAGGTTCATTATTGTTTACAACTTCAAGTTCTTATCTAATAATTTGCTTGACTCATGTCATACTTTGCTTTATTATCTTCTATTTTAGGAAGTAATCCTATTTTATTTGGTTGGTTATGAAAAATATACTAAAAAACCATTTCTGTATTTTAATATCAAATAAGGCTATAACCAATAATTCATAACTGCAAGGTATTTCTTATATTATTTTGAGCTAGTGTAAAACGCAGTGCTTTCGCTATTTTACACTATTTTCCTTTTTCTTTATTTTATTTTCGCAGTCACGTTCATCGCTACCTTTTAAATATTAAATTATAGAAATGTATCATATTTTCTAAACCAACCAATTAACCTTTTAGTTACTCACAAATCCAATTATTAGATTAACTAACTTTTCTCATTTTAACGTAATTTATTATAGTAATTCCATTCCTCAAACTTTTATTACTTTACATCTTATTTCATTTCAATATTCTTAATTATTTAATCCATATTCATGTTTAATCTATTCTAATCCATACGCGAAGAAGGAGGAGAAAATAAAAGAAGAATGACACTTACATAGAAATCCAAAACAAAGAAATAGAAGCAAATAAATACTAATACTGTAAATACACTGTAAATTCCTTATAGTTCATCATAACTTAATTAGTACGATTAATTATTGAATAAAATCATCTAAATGAGAACATAACGATAATATATTTTAAACTTAAAAGATATATAAATAAATCCACTCACCTTGCTAGCTTTTCAAATCTCCCTGTTTTATTTCAGATATATCCTAAACATCTATATTCACCTCCCTTATAATCTCTATTTGGAATTACGAACGATATATTTGCAGATCTATAATATTTGAAAGAGAAAAGGAAGAGATTTGGATTAGAAATAACAAATAAAACTCATATTTACATTTTTACCTTTGACATAACCTTCAGATTTGAACCAATTCCTAATTCCCTAATTAATTTTATTCTCTTTCTATTCAGACCTAAATTCGTATGAATTAAATCTAAAATTTTGTTATTAAGAAAGTGTAGAAGAGATAGAAAAATGACAGAGCTTCTGTAGGAAAGAGAAAAATAATGAGAATAAAAATGAGGCTCTGCACTTATATTTAAAGTGGTTCAAATCAGTGCTAACGATTAGATATAAAACCCTAAATCTAAAGAGTACACTAAGTCTATGGACATTTAATTAATATGTTTTCTTCCGTGTTTGCTTTTATTTCAAATTGATTCTCCAACAATCTTTTCATTAATCACTTTCCCCTTCTCTCTTGCAATCTATGGAAACATATATTTTTAAATGTGACGTTTCTTTTAAATGAGATTCCCCTATTAATCATCCAATTAATATATTTCATATATATACCTAGAATTAATTTACTATACAATTTATCCCTGGCTGCACTGTGATTTCTTACCAAATTAATATGCCAATCAACACCATATTAATCCATCACATATATGCATATTAATTTATTTTATTTCCATAATTATTGCATGTAGATATTCTACAATTGAATTTTGAATCACAATCTTAATTATATATGTTACCATAAGTCTTCATGTTTATTAATTGCCAATTAATTACTTGCATAAATTACTCTTCCTCAATTTTATTCTCTTGCACTAAAATATATGTATCTAATCATATTAATTAGTTGCTACAATATATGTTCCCTTTCTTGTCACTTCCTATCAACTAATCACCTCTACTAATTAATTGAATATTAATTTCCCTTTTAAAAAAACACCGTCAATTAATCTTCCCTATTAATTGATTTTATATAATTTCTCTCTCTAATTTATTTCTTATAAAAATATATATGTATTTCAAATAATATTAATTAGTTGCCTCATTTACAAACATATCTTTGTTTTAAAATTTCAAATGCATATAACTTAATTAAATTATTTGCGTATATAATTGTAATTTAACGTGGGGTGTTGCATAAAGGATGACATAAAACACCTTCATTCCGTTGTCATTTACTATGTCATCGCATATGTTTCTCCATAGTAGAAGATTCATATAACCATTGTAACCACAATGTAATTAGAAAATAATGCATTCTAGTGAAAGGTACCCCTTTGGCACTGGTTTTCATTGATTTGTATCTTGGTTGATTGTGGAATCTACACAACATCAATTCTTTATCTTTTTTCCAATAAATTATATATCCACCTAAACACGTGTTAATTTTTTCATAATGTAGATGCCTATCTTTTAAGAGAATACCAGCTCTCTACTAATATATTTTTAGGTGGAATTATTGCTTTACACAAGCTAAGAATTAGTTCGTTAAGTTTTTGGTTATATTGTATTTCGATTTTATAGTGATTAATCTAGATGTCATTTTCAAAGTATCTTTTACAACCTTTATAAAGTGGTCGTTTTGTTGATTCTAATAAATTGAAAGACTTTTTCGCTTTCAAGTCAAGACCTCGGCCCGAATCTTGTTTTTCGATCCACATACTCGGACCAACAACATTATGAACCATTTCAGTCATTCAATGTTCTATATTAAAATTCCAGGTTCATTGCAATCCATATCCACATGTACGATCTCCTCTTGTACAATATGACATTTTTTTCCATGGTATATCCATATAAGATAGTCGGACATAAAATCATATTGGTGTAATTGTAATATCATGTTATAATATTCCATAAGTATCAAGCAACGACATTTCAAACATGAACATCAAACTTCTTTCATACTAGTTCTATTACTAGATGCCACATTCATGAATGTAACCATGCCAAAAAGTGCAATAGAACCGTTTCTCTATTTTTACCTCTCATGTGCATCCAACTTCGAACTTTAAAATAATCCCACTTCTATACTCCATATGTTAACGAAATTTATATTATCTTTCACACAGTAGTATTATTGATTTTATTATTACTTTGAATAACACTATTAATTTTATTAATAATTTTAATTAAATTTTATTTCTTAATTTTAGTAACATTATTAATTTTACGAATGATTTAAATAACATAATTCATTTTGTTCTTAATTTAAATAACATTATAAATTTTATGAATAATTTAAATAAAATTATTAATTTTGTTCTTAATTTAAATAACATTATTAATTTCATGGTTAATTTAAATAACATTATTAAATTTATTATTACGCACTTTCATTAATTTTATTAATACATTCAATAACATTTGATTTTGGTATTAATATCATAGCATTATTAATTTTATTAAAAAACAATGGAATTCACAAACAATTTCAAAGATATATAACCTAGGGTTTCTATAGTTTCTTAAATGGCTGGTCATCCTACTACACATTACAAATGCAATAATATTTACGTTTCGTAAATCATTTCAAATTGAATGATTAATAAAAATTTAGTAGTAAGCAGAAGAGTATGTCAGGAGAACAAGAAGGAAGTTTTGTCGAAATTTCATTAACCATTCGATTTGAAATATTGATTTACGAAATATAAATACCATTGCATTTATAACTTGTATAATACCGGGACAAACCCGATAAATAATGTATCATTTGAATATCGAATTTCATTTTATTTAAAGAACAAAACACACACACACACACATATAACGATCATATACGATACTTGTCAGATGGAGCCAAGTTAAAAATATATAGGGTTTCACTAATAATATGTATTGATAATAATGACTTTATCTAACAATTTCACAACAATACCAATGTTATCTCAAATCATATACGAATTATCATACTAAAAAATCTACGTCAATGGTCATATACCAACGAATATAAACCAAGCGAATATAAACATATAAGAAGCAAATTTAATCATAGCAATTCATAGAAATTGAATCGGAACAATAAATCATGCTGACTGAGGTGGGGGTATGCGGCTTGCACATTACAGTGGCGTCAAGGTAGGTTGTGCAGGTGGCGGTTGAAGGCGACGTCACTGGAGGGGGTAGGCTTTGCCAACGATTAGAGCTTTGAAGTTGAGCGACAACGTGGGGAAATCAATGGCTTGTAGCGAGTTGGGATTACTACGACCGAGGCTTGTGGAAAATCAAGGTTAAGGAAGTGGCGTTCGAAGTCGAGGGGGAAACGGTGACAGTAAGGTGGGTTCTTTTCCAATTTATTTTATTCTGATTGCACCATGGAAAAGAAATGTCGAATGGAGGGGTTATGGCGAGGGATGATGCCATACTGATGCCCCATCGATGCATATATGTTAGCGACAACAAGGCTTCAATAATGTTACATAGGCAATATTTTCCCTATGACATACCAATGCCCATACTCGTAGCATCGGTAATGTTAAGTAGGTAAATGACAAGTTTTTTAGTAGTATATAGCGTCGGTAAGTATCTACCTACGTAAATTTACAGATGTCTTCGCGACAACTCTACAAAAGTGTCCGTGCAGTAGTTGTGTGGCGTCACTCCCAACCATACTTACTTATTCGACATTATCTCCCTAACCTACCATTTAGAAGTTCAGTAACACCTCCTCTAAACCTTCAAGTTGATGCATCTCCAAGCATCAACATGGCCAGCCAGCCATTATTGAACCCGAAGTCGACTTTGCCTCCACTGAACTTGAAGTCATTCGAAGCCATTGTCACCCTCTGAAGTCGAAGCCACCATCACCCCCTAAAGCTGAAGCAGCTGTAATAATCTTGTGACAACCCACCACTATAGCCATACTATCAAGAGTATTATGAAGTAATACTTATAGATAACACGTGGAATGAAGCTATATGAGGTCCACATGTGAATATTCCCTTAGACTAACATCAGTATATATTAAAACATCAAATAAACATCTAATGTATATGTACATAGTATCGTTACAAAGCAAAAGACACGTGTACCTCCAAGACAAAACAATGCACAATATACAATGAACGACAAAGATCATAGAGACAGTCGCTGCGATAACATATAATATATAACACAATAATGTTATAAGAATACAATACAACTCAAATATTAATATTATATGTACACATACGATGAATCTCCTAATATAATACTCCTCTAAGTCGAAAGTAAACAAATGCTAGTCGAATCGTCCATGTGCCTAAAATATTCTCGGACTAACCTGAGTATTATAAAATAAGACACGGGTCAGACTAATGTCTAATCAAGGGTACATAATAATAATGGTACAATATAGTCACTGAAAAATAATACATATATACATATACATATACATACATACATATATATATATAACCATAAATAGGCATTAGGGCATAACATTACCCAGCTAACTCAAATCCATATGAATTAGTCAATACCGATTCAAAGATGTCAATACATATCGAATCATAAAATCACAGAATCAATACAAATGTATGAATCATACCTATCGAGAAATCGTCATCAAATCCAAAATAATCAGTAATGAGACATCCTTAAGTGAAGTCGGGCAGTAATGAAGTAATGCCCGCTATCTTTCTCAATCTCATACGATAAAATATCGATATCAAATCAATAAGAAAGTTTTGAGCTAGCTCATAACAATACACAATGTGTAAAATCATATTTCTCGACCCACAAGCCTTGGAGAGGAAAAACTCTCGGCTGGAAGATAGATATAATAAATAAATAATAAGTAGGCTGTCTACCTGAGAAGGATACATGGTTGATCACACTCGGACACAGTCCCAAGTATAATCTCATCCATTGTGACGACTCACATTTCTGAAGGTTTAAATCGACAGTAATCCACGCATTTCCAACTTAAACAATCCAGAATATAAATGATCAATGGGGTTAATTAAGAAAAATAAGAAAAGAAGAAGAAACAAACATAAAATCTCGCAGCGGAACAATAAAATATAATAATCAAATAAACAGTTCATGAAGCTATTTATGTAGGATCGATTTCACCCTAGAGGGGGGGTGAATAGGGTGATGCTGTAAATTATAAAAATTATTGCGGAAGCTTATAAAGTTATTTCAACACAGATATATCAAATAATAGCAGTACAGATAATAGCAGAATAAATGCAGAAATAGAACGACACAGAATTTACCCATCTTCGAAAAAAAACCTGCCTACGTGTTTCCCTCAAGGTTTCTACTAAAAATTAAGTAGTCACACGCTTACACACTTAAACTCGCGACACCCGCTATTGACTAACCTAACTCCACGCTCAAAACCCTGCCACAACTCAGCCACTGAGTTGCGAATTCTCAAACTACGCCACGTAGTTTGTCCCCTAGTCACACGACTAGAAATTACACAAATTTAAACAAAATACAATTTAAACACAATTTAAAAACAAAACAAAACCCTAATTATAATTATGAGCCTTATATAATTATAAACCCAAAACTAATATAAAGGCCGGCCCAAAATTATTCTTTCTCTTTTTCTTTTATCGGCCCGTTCCTTTGTGTTTGTGATAATGGCGGCTCTCGTTCGTTCGTTCCTCTGAAATTAGGGTTTGGAAAATTGAAGTGCACCGGTTTCTGTCGATTCGATTAATGATGCTTCGATTTCTTTTCTCTCTGTCAATCTCCTTCGGCTGCTTCAAATCGATGCTTTCTTCTTTGCACTCGGCTCGTTCAATTTTGATCGAGTTCGAAGTTGCTTCGGTATGTAATTTGTTACTTTTTCTTTACTGTTTTTGCTTCCTTGAACTCGATTGATGATTCAAGTTGAATGATTACTGTTCTCTGTTTTGCTCGAACTCGGATGATCCAATTTGCCGATGATGTTAATTTTTATATAGGGTTTGCATCCCTATTTTCTCGTTCGTATATATTTGTTTGAATTTGTCAATTGATTTGCGTTGGCCATTAATCTTCGTTTGGATGCTTGAGATGATTACCGACCTTTTCAATTTACTTGAATAACATGGTGTTGATTTTGAACTGTTCATTTTTCTTGGCTACTACGGTGTTGATTTGGGTATTTTGATTTTTGACCCACGGCTTCTTCTGATGCTTGTAGATTGACTTCGGTCATTTTTGAACCTTCCTGACTTTGCTCTGTTGGCATCTGCTTTGACTTTATTTTGATGTTCTATGGCTTTGGCCCGATTATTCTGTAGCATACTCGACTTTGGCATTGCTTTGATTACATGATAATGTTTGATGATGTTTTAAGAAAAACAAACTGTTACATGATCTTGTTCACTGAACTGTTGTATCACTTGGTGTTCATTAGCTTTGGCTTCTCTCTGGTCATGGCTAATCTCTGTGTACTTGTTCGCTTTGTTGTAGCATAGTGTACATGTGTCCACATTGATGTTTATGCATTTGCCACTATATGTACACTTTGATTCTGCTGTGTTTTATTGTGTGTCAGCACAGGTGTATGCATTCATCTTTTGCACTGTGCATTTGATAGCCTCGAGCCTTTGTGACATTTGCAGTTTGATTATGCAGTTTCACTTTGTTGATGATGCTTTGACTGTTGAACTTGTATCTGTAGTTTGTATTCAGTTTTGGTGTTGAATGAAGTTTCATGTTGCCACCTCTAGTTTACCTTGAACTTCAACCATGCTCGAGTCTGGTTTGGTTCATTGCTGTATTGTGCAGATACATGTTTGATCATACATAAATATATGTATGTTGTTGCACCATTGTTGTTTCACTGTTTCACTTGTTTCCATTTACTTGGTGCAGTAATTTGCACTGTGCATTCATGTGCACTTCGTTCACTTGCTTTTCTATCATGGCTGATTTGAGTTTTGTTGTCACTACATGTGTGTATACATGTGTACATACATATGTGTATATATATATATTTGTGCATTGTCTTCATTTAGTTTGTATTGATTTCCACTTGTATACATACATACAGTTATGTGTGTATATACATGTGTGCATACATAATCTTTGGATAGTTGTTGTGCACTTTGTTTTCATGATGTACTCTGGTTAGCATATTTAGCTTGGTTATCTTGAGCACATTTGTATAAATGTTCATTGTGTTCTAGTAGCACTCGAGTCTTGTTTAAGTTGCAGTAATACTGCTTGCATTCTAGTCTGTTGGCACTATCCTCTTTATTTTGTCAATTTGGGCAGTTTTACCCTTGTTTGGTTTGTGGTGCACTTGCTTCTCTGACATGTTCTTGTGCTTATGCACGTTACTTTTCATTTTGGTTTCACTTGAACTTCATCTTGATTTTTGAATTGCACCTGTGTTGAATCCATCTTGGAGCTCGGGTTTGACCTTGTGCTGATATTGTGACATTATTTTTTATTGCACTTGAGTTGAACCCATCTTTTTGGGTTGACCTGTGCTCACCTGTCCTTGTAATTTTATCAAATGTATATATCGGTGTGCACGGCCTTATGGCATGTACGGTGATACAATGTGCATGTCACAAGCTGTTCGTGTATGATGAATTCAAATTTAAATGATGACGAACAACCCAAATAACCAAGGCAAATATTATTTTCAAAATCACATTTTATTTTATACCGCAAAAATATTTTATTTTCAATTTTACTACGTCAATGTATATTTTTGCAGATTGCTCAAATGCTGGATTCACATCGGAATGAAGTTGAAGATAAATACGAGTGTGAGTGATATGTAGTGAGGTGCAAATGTAAATGTGAATTGTGATGTAATCAAATTTGTATTGTAATTGAAATTATATAGTGAGAGTTTGAAATTTATACTATTCAAAAATTGTAATAAATATTTGTTTGAATAAAATATCCGTTTGAATTCAAATTCTGTGTTATTTATTTTATTCGAGAGCTTGAAATTTGTACTATTCAAAAATTGTAATAAATATTTGTTTGAATAAAATATCCGTTTGAATTCAAATTCTGTGTTATTTATTTTATTCATCAAATAATTATTTAATCTGTGAAAATAAAATAGTATATTAACAAATACATTTAAATGAATATATATATATATATATATATATATATATATGTTTATTATCATCAAACAAAAAGCATATAATCGCATATTCAATAATCTCCCCCTTTTGATGATAACAAACATATATTTAAGATTTTGACTTTGTTAAATGTATTTGAACATTCAATTTGCTCCCCCTATTTGAATGCTTCCTCTCTACGTAAAGCTCCCCCTTCTTATATGCATACAATTAAAAATATGCAAATGAGCCTAGATGCAAATAGAAAATATTTGACATTTATTTGTCAAAATCTTAACTTTACTCTCCCTCTTTTGTTATCAGCAAAAGAGTAATAGTGTTAGAAAAATGGAGATAAAGTGGTAGATATTAATACAACATTAAAACTCAATCAAATATAAATATTAAATTTCAATAAAAAATCAAACAAAAATCATAAATACTCTGTTAGGCGCATATTCCACTTTTAGAATGATGGGAATGATATCATCATATAAAACCATACAGTTATGTCTATTTGTGGTATATTTATATCAGGAATTTGAATATCTACCAACCATGCATAACCGTAAGGGATTTTAAATGAGATTAGTAGTATTCCAATTTTATTTTTAAAAAATGAATTCAAGTATCTTCTAATCACGCATAATCGTGAGAACTTTTAAATGAGATTAGAATCAACTTGTTTATTTAAAAAATCAATTTTGATATGCGTTCCATACATGCGTAACCGTGAGGACTTTTAAATGAGCATGGAAGCACATAACAAATTCCAAGTAATTCACCCATGCATAACCGCGAGGACTTTTAAATGAGAGTGAATACTTTGGATTTTATTTTATTTTATTATTATTATATTAAAAAAAATATAAAATGAAAAACGGATGATTCCTATTTAAAGTACCACATATCGACAAACTATATTGAATTTTGATGAATGATAGTCGTTAGAAATATGATGGAAATAGAGATGGTCATGAAATTTTTACCAACAAAAAGTTTAATAACTCTTGTTTAAATTTCTAAAGAAATTTACTAATTGTACCGTCTCGAGTCATAATATGTGATAAATATCAACACTCATCACTTTTTCAATCACTATTTATCTTTTCGATAATCATTAGGGAGTCAGATTAGTCAATGTTATAATTTAAAAATTAAATTCAAAAATAATTATCAATTTTTCTGAAAATGATCAATCTGAAAACAAGGTCAAAAATGATTTTCTAGAAGGGGTTTTATGAGAAAAAATTTCTGCTATTTGAAAATTATTTGAAATGAAAAATATGCAGATATTTTCTTTGAAAAACGATTCAGTTACTAAATGTCATAAATCACGTTCCACTAGTAATTTCTATCAGCTGGGTTAGCAGTGTAATCTGCATCTGAATTTCTTTTCACTCAATCTTATCATTAATTGAATTTGATATACCAGACCATGAAGTGTGCATCAAAATATCTTAAAATCAATTTTAACAGCTTTTTAAATGAAATTCTCTTGAATTTGAATTGTAGCCGTGTAAATATTCAAAAACCGTGAATATAGAGTCAGCCGTAAAATAACCAAATGTATTACCATCCAATAAAACACTATTATTAATCCAAACTATTATATATAAAGTAATTCAAAGACTCTACAGATTTTTATACTGTTCTTGGCATAAGAATATAATTGGCCAACAATTTTGAATAAGTCAGAATCAAAATCATTATTATTTCATCATCACATTATTGGCTGATTTAACTCAGATTACGGTGCAGATTATCGCATTTAATATACCGTTAAAAATATACCATTACCTGTTTTACCTTTACGATAATTTTTTGTTGTAGTGCGTTGTGATTCTGCCACCTTTATACTAGGCTAAGGAACTTTGCTTTGTTGCCCGTTGTGTTTCTGGAACAGCTAGAATCCAAATAACACTGTTGTTGTTCCTTAGCCTACCACCACTCCTACATGATAAAAGATTTTTGTGACCTATTTGTTTTTATAGGTCCATGATTGTTAGTGGCAGAATATTTTGAAAAATAATTTTATGGAGATCTAACACTATTTATATATGTTCCTTTCGGCACCCAGATTTGTTTAACTTTGAGAGAATTTATATTTGTGCATTTTGGAACCCAAATTGGTATAGTTTTCACGTGTTTGGGTCTATACCAATAATTGTTTTGATTGTGTTCAAATTTTCTACAAATTATGCACATTGAATTGACTTGATTAATTTTTCTTTCAACAGGTTCTGATTGATTATATCCAAGTCCTTGTCTTACTATATTAATAGTTTGTTTTCCTAATAGCATATTCAATGATTTTTCACTTTTTGAAAATTTATCTAAAGTCGTTGACACTTGTTGGACTTCTGTTTTGAGAGATTCATTTTCGTTTAATAATTGTGTGCACTTTTTAATAGAATTTCCCCTTCTTGTATTTTCACTCTCTTTCAAAATCAGAATTTCATTTTCAAGCAATTTAATTTTAATTTCTGATTTTTTTATTTCTTCTTCGAATGTTGGACACTTATCACACTTGGGGATCCTACTTTGATAGGTTTTAACTAATCGTTCAAGCTGGTCATTTACTTCTATCAAATTATATCTTTGTGATTCAATTTTTGCATATTTCTCCCTAAGTCTTTGAAAACAGCCATTTACTTCGCGGAAATATATAAGTAGTTGTGAGTGAGTGAGTTTTGATGCCTCGCTTGGCTCGTCATCGTCGCTATCAGTTATACTACTTCGAAGACACATATCTGCTTTTTCACTCCCACTGCTAGTACTTTGATTATCTTCATCACTTGTATTCCACGTGGCTGCAAAATTTCTCCTTTTTGATTTCTTTTCAAAGTCGCGTCGATTTTGAGGACAATTGGGCTTGATGTGTCCGGCTTGGTTGCTGTAACGACCTGAAATTTTCGATCCCGAACAGATAGTTAGGAAAAAGAAGAAAGAGATAGAAGAAGAAGAAACAGAAAACACTAACATCACACATTCGCAGTGGATCAGAATATAATATTAAATAATAATAGTTTACAAAAGCATTCTGTATCTGCCAATTACATTTATAATACATCAGGGTTACACATTTATACAGACACTGGATATACACAATTGTCATGTCACAGATATACAACAATATAATACAGCAGAACACTCCATACGTTCTTGCCATCCAGCTCGCCTCCCAAGCTCCAGAACGTCCTTACCTGAAAATCTGCAATACTCGGCCTGTCACGAGCATTACATCAAAATGACACCCGGGTCAGGCTGGAAACCAGCGTGAGTAAACTCATCCGATATGAAATACCAAACATAGAACCTATATAAAACCCTTCATTTACAAATTTACAATTTGTTATAGGCATCACTTATTTCACACGTCAATTTTCTAAGTACCAAAATTTAAATTAAAATAGTCCAATTTATTTGAGTCATTTTGTTCCGGCCTATTGATTTCACATATCAATTTATAAAAATTCAAAGTGGTTTCGGGTATTTTCTAATACCCGACCCCGGTCTCTTCGAAATCCAAACGTCATTTTAAAGGTCAAGTTGTTTAATAGTTTGAACCATTTTAATTCAACACTTTGAATTCACATAGCATATATCACAAATAGACCATACTCAAACATCACTGATAAATCCAAAGCATATCACAGAGTATCTGTAACAACCAGGAGTATTGCACCAATTTATTATCGTCATTAGGCGATTAATTTTGCGGGCTAATTGCTGTGGCAGTTTTAAAATCAGGTTTAAATTCTTTTAAAATTTGTTAAGGGTATGCGGGCTTTAAAATTTAATCTCGACCCACGTTCCTTTTTATTTTGGTTCTGTGATAATTCACTAAGGCCGATGCTCGTTCCTCCCACATTCATTTTTCGCAAGCCCTAACATAATAAAAAAAATAGCGGCTCTTGTTTCGTTCGATCCTCTTCCTTCAAAAATTAGGGTTTTCGTGAAATACGAAGATGCCGACTTCCTTGCTCTGTCGGTCGGCCGCTTGATTGAGTCGTTCTGCTTCGATACGGAGGGGGGGGGAGATCTCGGCTTCGATTCCAATTCATGCTCTTCGACATAGGTGAGTGATTTTCACTCACATCTTTAATTCACTCTTAGTACTATGTTCGGCCGTTCGATTTTGTTTTGTTGTTAATGATTTCTTTGACGTTTTTGATTCACACGGTTTTGATTTCTGATTTTGTTCGATTCCTTGATACTTACGGCTTTGAATTACCTTGCTCATCATGGTTTCAATTTTGCTGGTTCGACTTTGGAATTGACTTATTTAATGTCAGCCTTGGCATTTTTGTTGACATTATTTGAAACTGCAACATGTTTGGTTTCAGTGAATCTAGTATGACTTGAGCATTGCCTCTGCTTTCACTGCATATGGCTTTGAGTCTTCTTTATGTTGCATGGCCTGTTCTTTTGCGTTGGGCATTTGTGTCTGTAGTCTTCACTGCTACCTTTGTCTACATATCGAGTTGTTTCACTGATGCATCACGTGTTGCCATTCACTTGAATTCACTGTTGCAACGCTTCAGATCATATATGATGATTTCTTCATGTTGCCTGATTAGATATTGAACTTTGGAGTTTGGTATTGTCTTGAACTTGATACTGTCTCGGCCTTATGAACTGCGATTATGTTGATTTCAAAATTTGTGTTCTGATCTCCTGGTCCATGATCAATTGCTTCTCTATTGATACTTGATTGAAACCATGCTTAGTCCCTTGTTCCATTTGCTGTATATGCACACACTCATCTTCTCACACATGACTGCACTTATGTTTGCTTTCCATGCATGTCTTCTTACTAGTTACTGCTACATGTATGCTTGAGCTTCAATAGGTATCTGTCTGTGTGAACATTTTCTGGATTGTGATGTTTAGTACAAGATGCTCTGTCCCTTTCTTCTTGATGCCAAAAACAGTTTCGGCCTTGAGGTCTCTTGTTTTGTTTTGCTGCAATAGTGTAGTATATTTTGGGTTGTGATGGTGTTCAGTTTGGACATTTCCTTGACTTGCACATGAATTGCACTTCACTTGTGTGCTCGTCTGAATTGCCAATGCACTTGCTAGGCATGTCTAGACTATGATCCACTTGTTCTCTTGTGTATGTATTTAACCGTATTGCACCATTTCACTACACATGAAACTTCACAACTCTGACTGTTATATTCTAGTGCATGTAGGTTGATGTGTTGTATCATGTAGTTGATGATGTTGGCTTTAATCTTATTTACTGCCTTTGTGCATGACTGCATTTGCACATGCGCTTGTCCATTTGCCTTGAACAGATCTTGTTTTACTGCTGCATTTGCTCGCATATCCATCACTGCACTGTTGGTGGTGTTTGAATTATTATGCTCGGCAGTTTTATGATGTTTTGTTGCGCACCTGAGTTGAATCAAGCTTATAGCTCGGGTTTGACCTTGTGCTCGTTTGTGAACTTTCATTGTGCATTCTTGTGCACTTCGTTCATTTGATGGTTACTGGGTGGATCCTGTGCTTATTCCTGCTGTTGCAGTTCCACCTGGTTCATTTTGATTTGAGTTGGTGTCAATTGCTTTTGATTCATTGAGCTTTTGTGTATTTCATCACTCTAGTGGCGAGGCAGTGCATGCGAGCGTGTACTACAGCCCTATGAGAATTGACGTTTTAATCGATATTTCAATTGCTCGAATTGTTTAGTGTGCTCAATTCAATATTTTGAAATCGTATTTTGATTTGAGTTGATTTGATTATTTTGTTGCTATCTAATTATCTATTGGATAATTAGATTATGTGTTCTAATTATTTATTTAATAATTAGATTTTGTTGTTAGTTGTTGTTTAGGCAATTCTGAGGTTTTCAAATTATCTTCATCGATAAGCCTTTTATTTATCTTTGTTGATGATTTGGCTTTGTTGATTTGCTATTTATTGCTGTTACGTGTTATTTCTACCGTTATTCGATTCTCTTACGAAGGATTCGATATACGAGATTTATTGAGACTGTCGTCTAATTGATTATTTAATTATTATTGCTTCCGTGCATTAATAACTGAGTTTGAATTAGACTGACCCGCGTATTATTTTCTTTTGAATTAATATTCGGGTCAGACCGAGTTATTACAGGCTGTTGATATCTCGCTTTGGGATGCTGATTGAGCTATGAAGTCTCTTATAACTTTTGGGGTTGTCATTGTCATTTTATAGGATGACATGTCTTCATGTATATTATTCACAGTAATGTACTTGTATATGTAACTTTCAGTGTCAACAGTTGTAGTTGTATCATATGTATAGTATCACATGTATTGTAACTGACTTCAGTTATATATATGAGACTTTATATTTCTGTGTTCTGTGTTTAACTTATCTGTGATATTATTATACATGTGTCCTGAACTATTATGAGCCATCGTAGTTCATTTTATACTGGAATTGGATATGTCGATGGGAGTAAACAAACAAAGAGATGAGAAAATATCACTCCTATCGTGGTAACCAATACTAGTGTAAGGCCAAGCTACTGATGGCCGCTCCTATCCAGCCTTATTCTTCGTAATAACAGACAATATTTCTTTTTAATACTCTTTGTTATTGGGAGCGTAGAGGTGGGGCGTTACAGTTGGTATCAGAGCTAGGGGTTTATGGACATAATATAGAACATAACTTAGATGGAACATATGTTACAACTATTTGTTGATGTTTTTATTTGTTCCTTGAGTCAAAACTAAAGTTTTGAAATTATGATGAAAATTTTAAATATCTTTATTTAAAAATAAAAGTGAAATTGTGTTTTGATGATTGATTGATTTGTGTTCTGTTTATCAGAGTGCATAGCAGAAACAGTGAGACTGCCTTTGCTGAGTATAGCTGATAACCCTCTTGATTTAAAAATCAAAATATGAAGATGAAATTAAATTCATTGTGTTGTTACATAGATGTGTTTACTTTTGTTTTCTTTGAAAACTTCGAATCCGATTTGAGGATCCGAAGCGATTGCGGTTATGTGATTTTTTTGAGATTTTTGCTGTTATGAATTATCTTCATTGAAGATATAATCGAGTGATTTCTTTGTTCATCTTGTAGTGTGCATGCAAATATGAGTTGCACGTCGCTGCATTAATTTTACGTTGAACCGGTGTTTTGTTTTAAAACGTATTTTGTTGCCGTTATTTTTATAATGGGATTTTTACATTGGTATTATATTTTGGTGTGAATTATTTTGATGAGATTTGACGTTTGAAAATTACTTTCTCTTTGACTTCAGTAACCGTCAAATTTAAAGTGAATTTTTAAGCGGTTATTCCGCAACGCTGATTTGATATCCGTTTTACGATGTTTTGGGATATGCAATTTCCTCGTCAAAATTGCTATAGTTGTTTCTGTTTTAATCACGTGTTTTAAAAATCGTTTTAAAATAAAAAAATGTTTTCCAAAATTTTTACAGTTTACGCTTTCAAAAGAATGAGAAATCGATTTAAACGTTTCAGCAAAATTAAGGACTATGAACCCTTACTTTTACTGATTCGGTTAATTTTGCACTTGTCCGTTTGAGAACGTAAAATGTTATTTTTATAAAATACACAATTTTGCACTTTCAAGGAAACGATGAAGAGATTTAAACGATTTAGTAAAACACATGGTATGGGACATGTGCGTTCACTATTTCGGTTAATTCCGGACTGGTTAATTGAAATATTTGCTGTTTGATGATTCTGATGAATTTGTTGGGCTTTCGAGCCACTCTGTTGGACCTTCGGGTCATTTGTTGGACCTTCGGGTCATATGTTAGACCTTCAGGTCAATACCAGTACTAGACCTTCGGGTCATTTGTTGGACCTTCAGGTTATTTGTTGGGCGCCAAAAATATAGTACTTGGTAGGATTTGACCATTTGTTGATGCACGTACGGCGTAGCTAAAACTCGCTATTTGTTGGGATCGATCCACCTTTTATGTTGATTTTCTAGTCATCTTAATTGATTTCTAGATATTTGTTGTTTCTAATTATCTGCAGGTAATTAGATATTTGTTGATTTGAGTTTTCTGATTACCATTTTTGATAATTAGATATTTGTTGTTTTCTGATTATCATTTTTGATAATTAGATATTTGTTGATTTGAGATTTCTGATAATCGTTTTTGATAATTAGATATTTGTTGATTTGAGTTTTCTGGTTGTCATTTTTGATAATTAGATATTTGTTGTTTTCTGATTATCATTTTTGATAATTAGATATTTGTTGATTTGAGATTTCTGATTATCGTTTTTGATAATTAGATATTTGTTGTTTTCTGATTATCGTTTTTGATAATTAGATATTTGTTGATTTGAGATTTCTGATTATCGTTTTTGATAATTAGATATTTGTTGATTTGAGTACTGATTATCTTTGTTGATAATTAGATATTTGTTGTTTTCTGATTATCGTTTTTGATAATTAGATATTTGTTGATTTGAGATTTCTGATTATCGTTCTAGATAATTAGATTTTGTTGAGAATTTGTGAATTTCTTTTATGAAATTAAAAGATTTCTTCGGCATCTGTGTTCTTGACCTTTATTTTTCTAGCTTAACCAGTTTATGTTAGAAAAATAATTATTATTGACGACTTTAATTATGAAAATTGCGGGGACACGATTTTTATAAGGAGGGGAGTCTGTAACAACCCGACTTATTGCACCAATTTATTATCGTCATTAGGCGATTAATTCTGCTGGCTAATTGCTGTGGGAGTTTTTAAATCATGTTTAAATTGTTTTAAAAATTGTTAAGGGTATGCGGGCTTTAATATTTAATCTCGGCCCACGTTCCTTTTTATTTTGGTGCTGTGATAATTAACTAAGGCCGATGCTCGTTCCTCCCCCATTCATTTTTAGCAAGCCCTAACATTATAAAAGAAAAAAAATGGCGGCTCTTTTTTCGTTCGATCCTCTTCCTTCAAAAATTAGGGTTTTCATGAAATTCAAAGTGACGACTTCCTTGCTCTGTCGATCGGCCGCTTGATTGAGTCGTTCTGCTTCGATACGCGAGGGGGGGAGGGGGGGAGGAGAAGGTGGGGAGGGGAGGGAGATCTTGGCTTCAATTCCAATTCGTGCTCTTCGACATCGGTGAGTGATTTTCACTCACATCTTTAATTCACTCTTAGTACTATGTTCGGCCGTTCGATTTTGTTTTGTTGTTAATGATTTCTTTGACGTTTTCAATTCACACGGTTTTGATTTCTGATTTTGTTCGATTCCTTGATACTTACGGCTTTTAATTACCTTGCTCATCATGGTTTCGATTTTGCTGGTTCGACTTTGGCACTGACTTTTTTAATGTCGGCCTTGGCCTTTTTGTTAACATTATTTGAAACTGTAACATGTTTGGTTTCAGTGAATCTGTATGACTTGAGCCTTGCCTCTGTTTTCACTGCATATGGCTTTGAGTCTTCTTTATGTTGCGTAGCCTGTTCTTTTGTGTTGGGCATTTGTATCTGTAGTCTTCACTGCAACCTTTGTCTACATATCGAGTTGTTTCACTGATGCATCACGTGTTGCCATTCACTTGAATTCACTGTTGCAATGCTTCAGATCATATATGATGATTTCTTCATGTTGCCCGATTGGATATTGAACTTTGGGGTTTAGTATTGTCTCGAACTTGATACTGTCTCAGCCTTATGAACTGCGATTATGTTGATTTCAAAATTTGTGTTTTGATCTCCTGGTCCATGATCAATTGCTTCTCTATTGATACTTGATTGAAACCATGCTTGGTCCCTTGTTCCAGTTGCTGTATATGCACGTACTCATCTTCTCACACATGACTACACTTGTGTTTGCTTTCCGTGCATGTCTTCTTACTAGTTACTGCTACATGTATGCCTGAGCTTCCATAGGTGTCTGTTTGTGTGTGAACATTTTCTGGATTGTGACGTTTAGTATAAGATGCTCTGCCCCTTTCTTCTTGATGCCAAAAACAGTTTCGACTTTGAGGTCTCTTGTTTTGTTTTGCTGCTATAGTGTAGTATATTTTGGGTTGTGATGGTGTTCAGTTTGGACATTTCCTTGACTTGCACATGAATTGCACTTCACTTGTGTGCTCGTCTGAATTGCCTATGCACTTGCTAGGCATGTCTAGACTATGATTCACTTGTTCTCTTGTGTACGTATTTTACCGTATTGCACTATTTCACTACACATGAAACTTCACAACTCTGACTGTTATATTCTAGTGCATGTAGGTCCTTGATGTGTTGTATCATGTAGTTGATGATGTTGGTTTTAATCTTATTTACTGCCTTTGTGCATGACTGCATTTGCACATGTGCTTGTCCATTTGCCTTGAACTGATCTTGTTTTACTGCTGCATTTGCTTGCATATCCATCACTGCACTGTTGGTGGTGTTTGAATTATTATGCTCGGCAGTTTTATGATGTTTTGTTGCGCACCTGAGTTGAATCTACCTTATAGCTCGGGTTTGACCTTGTGCTCGTTTGTGAACTTTCATTGTGCATTCTTGTGCACTTCGTTCATTTGATGGTTACTGGGTGGATCCTGTGCTTATTCCTGCTGTTGCAGTTTCACCTGGTTCATTTTGATTTGAGTTGGTGCCAATTGCTTTTGATTCATTGAGCTTTTGTGTATTCCATCACTGTAATGGCGAGGCAGTGCACGCGAGCGTGTACTGCAGCCCTATCAGAGTTGACGTTTTAATTGATATTTCAATTGCTCGAATTGTTTAGTGTGTTCAATTCATTATTTTGAAATTGTATTTTGATTTGAGTTGATTTGGTTAATTTGTTGCTATTTAATTATCTATTGGATAATTAGATTATGTGTTCTAATTATTTATTTAATAATTAGATTTTGTTGTTAATTGCTGTTTAGGCAATTCTGAGGTTTTCAAATTATCTTCATTGGTAAGCCTTTTATTTATCTTTGTTGATGATTTGGCTTTGTTGATTTGCTGTTTATTGCTGTTACGTGTTATTTCTATCGTTATCCGATTCTCTTACGAAGGATTGGATATACGAGATTTATTGAGACTGTCGTCTATTTGATTATTTAATTATTATTGCTTCCATGCATTAATAACTGAGTTTTAATTAGACTGACCCGCGTATTATTTTCTTTTGATTTAATACTTGGGTCAGACCGAGTTATTACAGGCTGTTGATATCTCGCTTTGGGATGTTGATCGAGCTATGAAGTCTCTTATATCTTTTGGAGTAGTCATTGTCATTTTATAGGATGATATGTATTCATGTATATTATTTACAGTAATGTACTTGTATATGTAACTTCCAGTGTCGACAGTTGTAGTTGTATCATATGTATAGTATCACATGTATTATAACTGACTTCAGTTATATATATGAGATTTTATATTTCCGTGTTCTGTGTTTAACTTATCTGTGTTATTATTATATATGTGTCCTGAACTATTATGAACCATCGTAGTTCGTTTTATACTGGAATTGGATATGTCGATGGGAGTAAACAAACAAAGAGATGAGAAAATATCACTCCTATCGAGGTAACCAATACTAATGTAAGGCCTAGCTACGGATGGCTGCTCCTATCCTGCCTTATTCTTCGTAATAACAAACAATATTTCTTTTTAATACTCTTTGTTATTGGAAAACAGAGGCAATGCTCAAGTCATGCCAGATTCACTGAAACCAAATATGCTGCAGTTTTAAATAATGTCAACAAAAATGCCAAGGACGACATTAAACAAGTCAGTGCCAAAGTCGAACCAGCAAAATCGAAACCATGATGAGCAAGGTAATTCAAAGCCGTAAGTATCAAGGAATCGGACAAAATCAGAAATCAAAACCGTGTGAATTGAAAACGTCAAAGAAATCATTAACAACAAAACAAAATTGAACGGCCGAACATGGTACTAAGAGTAAATTAAAGGTGTGAGTGTAAATCACTCACCAATGTCGAAGAGTGCGAATTGGAATCGAAGCCGAGATCTCCCTCGCGTATCGAAGCAGAAAGACTCAATCAAGCGGCCGATTGAAAGAGCAAGGAAGTCGGCATCTTCACGAAAACCCTAATTTTTGAAGGAAGAGGATCAGAAACAAGAGCCGCCATTTATTTTATTTTATTATATTAGGGCTTGCGAAATACGAATGGGGGAGGAATGAGCATCGGCCTTAGTTGATTATCACAGCTCCAAAATAAAAAGGAACGTGGGCCGAGATTAAATTTTAAAGTTCGCATACCCTTAACAATTTTTAAAAGAATTCATACCCGATTTAAAAACTCCCACAGTAATTAACCAGCAGAATTAATCGCCTAATGACGATAATAAATTGGTGCAATACCCCGGGTTGTTACAGTATCACAGAATTTCACCAAATAGATATCCCAAATTCAGATATTCTACTTATACAATCATTCATAAGAAACATCTTTAATTCTGCTTAATAAATTATTAATTAATTATTCCACTTCATACCATTTAATTAATTAATTACTTCTTAATCTATTTATTAAACCTTAATTACTTAATTCATTTCTCCTTAATTCCCATTACTTAATTGGTCATAAATTACTAATTTATTTCATCATTAACCCTTAATTAATTACTTTATTAATCAACTACTAATTATTTATTAATTAACTTTAATTAGCTAATTTACGATTCTCAATTACAAATTAATTAAACATTTAGTTATTAGTTAACTAAACTATAATTACAATTTGATTAATCACTAATCGCATAATTAATTACAACCATAAATTAATTAATCATTCTTAATTACCTTTCAAACAATTGATTAATAATTATTATTTATCTTAATTAGCATTTTAAAATCTTCCTTAATAACTTTAAATAAATTAGCTACTAACTTAAAAAGCTTTAATGTTAATTAACTTTAAAACTTACCTTACATTAACTACTTAATTAAAATATTAATTGAGTTTTAAAAACATTCTAAAGTATTCACTTAAATAATTAAAACTTAAAGTAAATTCTCTACTTAAAGTATCACATATTAATTAAGTCATCAATACTTAAAATTATTTAAGAAGGTATAACTTAAATTTTATTTTTAAAACTGAGATTTAAACTTGGATTCCAGATTTTTAAACTTAGATTTAAAATTCGTTTAAAACCTTGCTTTTCATTTTAAGCTCAGTTTTTAAATTCCATTTTAAAATTTTAAAAACTGAACTAAACAGGTTTCTGTTAAAACCTGTAACCCCCTCTATTCTACCCTAGACACCCTCAATTTGACTTCGATTCGAACCCAAAAATTCTCGAGCAAATCATGAAACAACTCGAGTAAAACTCGAGTATCCATCTTCTGCTCAAACTAAAAAAACAACACCACCAGAAATGTGCACCGTACACATACACGGTGGCCTAGATCATCACTGGCCAACTTCGTTGACCTTCCCACATCGACGAACTACTCCACGTTCCATCACGATCATCAGTTCGTCCTCCCTAAGCTCAAAAACCGAAAAAGAGATTTAAACCCAAAACCTGGAACAAGTAACAGAAACCACCACAAAAACCTGTCAATGCCTCGTCCTCGAAGCTCCCATCACCGGAAACTCTACAACTTTGGCCATGCCCTCGTCAACCCACCAACTTTCATCACCCAAAGCCTCCCCGCACTCGATCCACTGAGGAAGTCCAACCGAAACAAAACTCAAACCAGATAAAAACTAGGGTTCAAAACTAAATCGAACAATTTTCGTCGCCGAAGCGATCATGAACCACCTCCACCATTTTTTCCTGCTTCGACGTTCGCCAATCTGGCTCCAACCAAAGTCCTGACCTCCAAAGCTTCACCAGTCGCTGGAATTTACTCGAAACCCAAAAACTGATCAACCCCAAATTGCAAACCCAAAACTAAACTAAAACTCGTGATTTTAGCTTTAAAAAACGAGTTTCCCAGAATTGATTCGAACTGCATACCTGAATCCACAAAAAAAGTAGTTGATTTTATCACTTCCTTTCAAAATCTTACTGTATTTACTTAGTTTACAGTACTTTACAATCTAAAAATATTTAAACATGTTGTAAAACTTGAATGATGATTATACAAACTTATTTTGTTTTAGAATCTAAGTCCATCAGTGACTAGATGAAAATATATTGAGTTTTGATTTTAATTTTCAACCCTGTAACTAAATAGAGAAGAACATTCATGCTCTGTACACACAGATCCAACATATATTTTACACAGAGCTGCTTGCCTGAAATAAACATGTAAAACATCATATCATCCATGAATCACGTGCACCGATCTAATTATGCTTAAGTTTAAAATAAGGTGTTTACTCACCTGAAATATTTTGAACAGAGAACAACTTTTGTGTTGTAGGCTGCAGTTTGATTCCTGTAAATCCTTTCTGTTTTGATCTTGAATTATGTTTTGAGTTTGTAAGATAATGATATTTATTTTGCTTTCAGGCTTGCCAAGTCTTGTTTTAACGAACGAGAACTAATATGGATGTATATATAAAGAAAATAGGTTTTACAGGGTGGGTGGCTTCTGGTCACATTTTGTGTTTTTCTGCAAACTGAAATTCGTTTGTGCTGAGATGATGTTATTTAATGCATATGTTTCCTTATATGTTTACATCTTATCCTATTCTTGTATGTACATAGATTTTGTTTGTAGATATTTATTTTTTCCCTTTTTCCTTGCTCATACATATATTTCATAAGTTATAGTTTCTAGAATTATCTTATGTACTTACTATAAAGTTATTATAGTTATTGTTCACACTTGACTTATGTATTTATTTTTGTTTCTATTTAAGTTTAACCATCTAACACTTAATTCATGTCTAGATATTTCTATACTTATTTTTGTTTTGATAAGATTGATTTTATTTTAAACATTTTTTTAAAAGACTTTATTTATATTCATATATTTTTGATAATTAGAGTTTATACTTATTTTTAATATTGATAGGATTAATTTTAATTTAACATTATTACCCATGTCTCATTCATATGCACATGTTCAAATTAAATGTTAAAAATGTAGGGCATTAATTAAATCGAATAAGGTAGATTTCATTTTAAATATTTTTGAAAGATTTTATTTTAAATTTTTAAATCAAAGTTTCCTTTTCAAAATACATATGTATATAATTAAATGGCAAATATTCCAAAAGACTTATTCATTTTTAAAATGATAGGTTTACATTTTATTAAATTGGATTAAATATTTATTAAAATAATATTGCCAAAATATTGGGTCGTCACATTCCTCCCCCTTTGAATCTTTTCGTCCTCGAAAAGGAACGAAGCCAGAATTATTAAAATGCTTAAAATCAGATAATTTTCTTTGATCATTTTTTTAAAATACTTTAAAAATATATATAATATTACTAAAATAGTTTTTATAAAAATACTTTTATAACTCGATATTTCAACAAGTATGGACTTGTTCTTATAGAAATTCGGTCATACGTTGATCAGGCGTACGACTAAAAATCTATAAGTGCTTGGCGGACCCATTTCCAACATCCAGTGAAAATATTTTGAAAAATAATTTTGTTAAAAATATAGAAAATGGTTTTTGAAAATAGAGGATATATCTTTGGTGAGAATGCTCTGGAAATCATCACCTCCATCCATGGTCACAGTTACATCCTGGGTTACGTTGCCATCGCAGCAAAAGTCCATGTAAATGTAGGCACTCCACGCCCCTCGATTACGCCATGGAACCCACAACAGATCGCAGTTACGTTCCAGGGTTACGTTCCCATCACAGCAAAAGTCCATGTAAATGTAGGCATCAGCGCCCATGATTTTTACTGTCAAAATGAAACTTCTCCACTCCTACATAGGTCGATGTCAACCGATGTAAAATAAAACGTAGACCGTTGGCTCTCAGCTGCACACACGACTTTCGCTATGTTACCATACGTCGCAGTCTACCGAAATAAAATCAAACGCAGACTGTTGGCTCTCAGCAGCACACACGACTTTCGCTATGGTCTGTAGTAGATCGCAGTGACATCGAGTTACACTGTCGTCACAACATAACCCAAATGCCTCTGTAGGCATCAACGCCCCTCGACTTTCGCTACACACTACTCATAATCCTCAAGAACTAGTTTTGTCCGGACTCCTCACAGGATCAATTTTAGAACCCCCCCCTTAGGGTTCATGGCAGCACCACCCGGTGGCACTCCTGAGAAGTTCGTTTTAATTGAGCGCCTTTTTCCCCCGAGCCATCATCAAACCACTTTATACTATACACATATAGTATCTTTAAAATCATACGCTTAGTATGATCTTATTCAAAGCTCCTTTACACAAAATCGATTATCCCAAAATCGATAATTCTCAAACTAGGCTTTCCAAATTCCAATATTGATTTTACCCAAAAATCAAAAGCCTTTCCAAATCCGTGGTTCCCAAAACCTTTTTCCAAAATCCTCATAAGATCTTTTATATATATATATATATATATAAATATAATATTTTTTAAAATTTTTTTTGGACCATTTCAATATTGTATAAACTCCTTTTATACTTCAAACATTTTCAAAACCTTTTTCTTCCGGCAGTAGATTTCATCAAGGGGAGATTTATCTTATATAACAAAGATATATAACTTTGTTTATTCAAAATCAAATATTCAAATTTGATTACTCTTTCCAATATCAATTTCATTCAAATCTGTACAATGTACACTTATACCATACGCTATACTAATCTGATCGCTCACTCGACCACACAGTTTCACTTCCGAACTAGTATCGTCCACCCGACATTCTAATGCGAACTCAGGTCTGGTTTCTTGATCAGAAACCGCCATTCTCCTTGCCTAGCTATAACTATGATAAAGAAAAACCAGAACCAATCAACAATCCATATCCAGGTTCGCCGTCGAAAATCAAGTGAAAAATCCCAACTCGGATCGATATAACTATCTCGAAATTCTGTGCTCGAATCCGGATCAAACCACTATGCGAGTAGAATAATATACATACACCCTACGTATTTAACTTCATTGATTATCAACTAAATCAACTTCTCTTTCTATTCACATTTCCCTTAATTTCTATCCACATAATCACAATTGTTTCAATTCCATTGGATTATCACTTTAATCCTTATCCCAAATGGATATTCAATCATAAACATCTTGAACTCTGTCCAACTTAAATTCAAAAAATAGCTTGAAAAGTTCAAAATAGGTAAGTCGTTGAAAAATAATTATTAGTTTGCAAAATAGCTGTAAAATAGTTAACTAATTGTAAATTAGTTGGAAAATAGTTAGATGGTTATAGAAATTTTAGATAATTGCAAAATAGTTGTAAAACAGTAATTAATTTGTAAAATAGTTTAAAAATGGTAATTAATTTGTAAAATAGTTGAAAAATAGTTAAATAGTTTCAAAAATAATCGTAAAACAATTATAAAGTAATTTGGCTTTTAAAAAGAAAGGTTGTATATATAAAATAGTTTGGAAGAATAAGTTTATATTAAAACAATTTACATTGAAAATAGTCCAGAGTCAAAACTATTCACTTCCCCATCAATTCAATTTAAAATACTACTTCCATTTAAATTGACTCAATTCCAATTTGAATAACTTCAATTTCTGTTGAAATTGATTTAATCCCAATTCAAGTTGAATCAATCTTGATTTCCTTCCCAATTCAAATCAAATTCCATTTGATTTTAAACCTATTCAACTTTAATTACAATTCCAAATTATTCCAATCTGTTTGGACTAATTTATAGTTGAACCCACTTCAATTTCAAATCATTTCAATTTCCGTTTGAATTAGTCCCAATTCCCATTTTAATTTGAACCCATCAAACTCCAATTTCATTTCAAATCAATTCAACTCAAAGTTTGCATTTGAATTTTTTTTAAACTTACCATCTTCAACTCTAAGTAATTCAAAATAAATTCAATTTGAACCAATGAAATCTAAACTTCATCTTTAACTCATCCCGAATTATATAAATTCAAGTTAAATTTCCAAATGTTGATTTAACCCCTTAAATCAGGTTAACCTTTATTTTTAAATCAATAATCCAAATCTTTAAACAATTTAATTCCGAGTCCAATTCTCAATAGAAAAAGGAAATTTTATATTAGATTGTACTTCCACAAAATATTTCATACATTAATTGGCTACATACTAGTAGTTCATACATTTCATACATTTATCCAAAATAAGAGTCTTATAAAAGTCATAAATCCAGATGCCTTTTTATTACCTAGAGGTTTGGAAAGAACAGAGTCGTAATATTCTTATGAAAATCCTTTCTATGGACTTCCTTCCAAAGGGAAAAGTCCGAACATACACTTCTCAACAGGGTGTCCACACTTATAACATTTACCACAAACTGTTTCTGCCCGTCATCAATCTGGATAACCTTCACGCCTCCAACGGTACGTTCCACAGCTTTACTCCTCTTCTGCCTCTCGGAACAATTCCTAGCAATGTATTCCGTCTTCCTACAATAATAGCAAATAGTCGACTCATTGACCGGTTCAACTGGTTTACACTTCGCCTTCCTCACTTCAGGGCAATGATTTAGGAAATGTCCTTTCTTATGACACTTAAAGCACAAGATCTCAGAGCGAAACTGATGGAATGTACCCTTCAATTCCTCCCTTGTTTTCCTGCACTTGGTTGCGTAATGACCCTTATTGAAACATCTGTAACAGGTGACATTATCATAAGGTCCTGGCTCAGCTCTTTCCTTAACTTGTTTCTCAATTTCTTCTTCTCGATCCTTACGTGCAACTGCTATTTGCTCTCTGTGTCTAACCTCCCATTCTTCACTCTTAGTCATCTCTCTCAAAGACTGTATTGTAGAGGGACTTCCTAACCTATAAATTAGACTTAATTAGAAGTATTCAACTTTTACTCTTATATTAATTTTCTTACCAAGTTATACCTTATGTTTTAACATCTTTGGTTTTTAATTCCAAACAACTTCTTATTTCAAAATAAGATTATTTTTCAGGAATATTCTAAAGAATATTATTTATCATTCCCTTTAACAATTGAAAACAAATTTCAAATTTTTTTAAATCTTAGGATTCTAACTTCACAATTTAAATTCCTACTTCAATTTACAAGTCATACGTACCTAAAAATTTACTTACTTAAAACATTTCTTTTTGCTTTACCATAATTAGGAAACAAACATCCCAGTATTGGGTACAATAGCCACTTTATTTGATTTGAAACCAAATTTAATTCTAATGTTCCTCATATGAAAGATACATTCTATTCAATTCCTAATTGGATACATATATTTACCACTTAATTTCTTATTTAATTTCAATAATTTAACATCCTGTTGCCTTAATATTTATTAGAAAGAAATATTGCCTTGTATATCAAAATATATTCTTATATAAAATCATTTAAAATCTTTATATAAGAAAATAGCAAGTACGCTCTCATATATATATTTACTCAACTCATTCTAGGGTACCATTGACCCTATCCTTAATGAGTAATCCCAACAGAGCCAAGGTTCTCGCTTAACCTTTAACTCTGATACCAACTGTAACGACCCGAAATTTTCGATCCCGAAAATTTCAGATAGTTAGGAAAAAGAAGAAAGAGATAGAAGAAGAAGAAAAAACAAAAAACACTAACATCTCACATTCACAGCGGATCAAAATATAATATTAAATAATAATAGTTTACAAAAGCATTCTATATCTGTCAATTACATTTATAATATATCAGGGCTACACATTTATACAGACACTGGATATACACAATTATCATGTCACAGATATACAGCAATATAATACAGCAGAAACACTCCATACGTTCTTGCCATCCAGCTCGCCTCCCAAGCTCCAGAACGTCCTTACCTGAAAATCTATAATACTCGGTCTGACCCGAGCATTACATCAAAGTAACACCCGGGTCAGGCTGGAAACCAGTGTGAGTAAACTCATCTGATATGAAATACCAAACATAGAACCTATATAAAACCCGGGGTAACTCATATTCATTTACAAATTTACTATTTGTTATAGGCATCATTTATTTCACGCATCAATTTTCTAAGTACCAAAATTTAAACTAAAATAGTCCAATTTACTTAAGTCATATTGTTCCTGCCTATTGATTTCACATATCAATTTATAAAAATTCGTAGTGGCTTCGGGTATTTTCTAATACCGACCCCGGTCTCTTCGAAATCCAAAAGTCATTTTAAAGGTCAAGTTGTTTAATAGTTTAAACCATTTTAATTCAACACTTTGAATTCACATAGCACATATCGCAAATAGACCATACTCAAACATCACTGATAAATCCAAAGCATATCACAGAGTATCACAGAATATCACCAAATAAATATCCCAAATTCAGATACTCTATTTAAACAATCATTCATAAGAAACATCTTTAATTCTGCTTAATAAATTATTAATTAATTATTCCACTTCATACCATTTAATTAATTAATTACTTCTTAATCAATTTATTAAACCTTAATTACTTAATTCATTTCTCCTTAATTCCCATTACTTAATTAATCATTAATTACTAATTTATTTCATCATTAATCCTTAATTAATTACTTAATTAATCAACTACTAATTATTTATTAATTAACTTTAATTAGCTAATTTACGATTCTCAATTACAAATTAATTAAACACTTAATTATTAGTTAACCAATCTTTAATTACAATTTGATTAATCACTAATCGCATAATTAATTACAACCATAAATTAGTTAATCATTCTTAATTACCTTTCAAACAATTGATTAATAATTATTATTTATCTTAATTAGCATTTTAAAATCTTGCTTAATAACTTTAAGTAAATTAGTTACTAACTTAAAAAGCTTTAATGTTAATTAACTTTAAAATTTACCTTACATTAACTACTTAATTAAAATATTAATTAAGTTTTAAAAACATTCTAAAGTATTCACTTAAATAATTAAAACTTAAAGTAAATTCTTTACTTAAAGTATCATATATTAATTAAGTCATCAATACTTAAAATTATTTAAGAAGGTATAACTTAAATTTTATTTTTAAAAATGAGATTTAAACTTGAATTCCAGATTTTTGAACTTAGATTTAAAATTTGTTTAAAACATTTTTTTTCATTTTAAGCATAGTTTTTAAATTCCATTTTAAAATTTTAAAAACTGAAATAAACAGGTTTCTGTTAAAACCTGTAACCACCCTATTCTACCCGAGACACCCTCAATTTGACTTCGAGTTGAACCCAAAAATTCTCGAGCAAATCATGAAACAACTCGAGTAAAACTCGAGTATCCATCTTCTGCTTAAACTAAAAAAAACAACACCACCAGAAATGTGCACCGTGCACATACACGGTGGCCTAGATCGTCACTGGCCAACTTCGCCGACCTTAGCACATCGGCGAACTACTCCACATTCCACCACGATCATCAGATCATCCTCCCTAAGCTCGAAAACCGAAAAAGAGCTTTAAACCCAAAACCTGGAATATGTAACAGAAACCACCACCAAAACCTGTCAACGCCTCGTCCTCGAAGCTCCAATCATCGGAAACCCTACAACTTCGGCCATGCCCTCGTCAACCCACCAACTTTCATCACCCTAAGCCTCGCTGCACTCGATCCACTGAGGAAGTCGAACCGAAACAAAACTCAATCCATATAAAAACTAGGGTTCAAAACTAAATCGAACAATTTCCATCGCCACAGCGATCGTGAACCACCTCCACCATTTTTCCCTGCGTCGACGTTTGCCGATCTAGCTCCAACCAAAATCCTGACCTCCAAGGCTTCACCAGTCACCGGAATTTACTCGAAACCCAAAAATTGTTCAACCCCAAATTGCAAACCCAAAACTAGACTAAAACTCGTGATTTTAGCTTTAAAAATCGAGTTTCCCAGAATTAATTCGAACTGCATGCCTGAATCCAAAAAACAAAGTAGTTGATTTTATCACTTCCTTTCCAAATCTTGCTGTATTTCTTTAGTTTACAGTACTTTACAATCTAAAAATATTTAAACTTGTTGTAAAACTTGAATGATGATTATACAAACTTATTTCGTTTTAGACTCTAAGTCCGTCAGTGACTAGATGAAAATATATTGAGTTTTGATTTTAATTTTCAACCCTGTAACTAAACAGAGAAGAACATTCATGCTCAGTACACACAGATCCAACATATATTTTACACAGAGCTACTTACCTAAAATACACATGTAAAACGTCAAATCATCCATGAATCACGAGCACCGATCTAATTATACCTAAGTTTAAAATAAGGTGTTTACTCACCTGAAATATTTTGAACAGAGAACAACTTTTGTGTTGTAAGTTGTAGTTTGATCCCTGTAAATCCTTTCTGTTTTGATCTTGAATGATGTTTTGAGTTGTTAAGATAATGATATTTATTTTGCTTTCAGGCTTGCAAGTCTTGTTTTAACGAACAAGAACTAATATGGATGTATATATAAAGAAAATAGGTTTTACAGGGTGGGTGGCTTCTGGTCAGATTTTGTGTTTTTCTGCAAACTGAAATGATATTTGTTTGTGCTGAGATGATGTTATTTAATGCATATGTTTCCCAATATGTTTACATCTTATCCTATTCTTGTATGTACATAGATTTTGTTTGTAGATATTTATTTTTTCCCTTTTGCCTTGCTTATACATATATTTCATAGGTTATAGTTTCTAGAATTATCTTATGTGTTTACTATAAAGTTATTATAGTTATTGTTAACACTTGACTTGTGTATTTATTTTAGTTTCTATTTGAGTTTAACCATCCAACACTTAATTCATGTCCAGATATTTCTATACTTATTTTTGTATTGATAAGATTGGTTTTATTTTAAACATTTTTTTTAAAAGACTTTATTTATATTCATATATTTTTGATAATTATAGTTTATACTTATTATTAATATTGATAGGATTAATTTTAGTTTAACATTATTATCCATATCTCATTCATATGCACATGTTCAAATTAAATGTTAAAAATGTAGGGCATTAATTAAATCGAATAAGGTAGATTTTATTTTAAATATTTTTGAAAGATTTGGTTTTAAATTTTTAAATCAAAGTTTCCTTTTCAAAATACATATGTATATAAATAAATGGCAAATATTCCAAAAGTCTTATTCGTTTTTAAAATGATAAGTTTACATTTTATTAAATTGGATTAAATATTTATTAAAATAATATTGCCCAAATCCCGGATCGTCACAGTTGCACTTATGACAGATGATTTTTCGCTGTTCTATGTTATCTAAAACTTTGATTATTCTGCTTTTTAATTTTTGATTTAGAGCTGGATTTCCGTATTTGTGGTTCCACCTTTTCGATTTATTTATTACCATTTCCAACTCTCCTGCTCCATCATCATCATCATCATCATCACTTTCAGTTGTTCCTTTGAGAGCTATTGATTTCTTTCGAGTATCTCCACCTTCACGCTCTTTCTTGAATTTCATTTCTAGCTCATAAGTGGTGAGATTTCCGATGAGTTCTTCAACTTTGATCTGTTTTAAATCTTTCAACTCTTGAATGGCAATCACTTTTGCTTCAAAACTTCGTGGAAGGACTCTGAGGATTTTTCGGACTATCTCCAACTCTGTGTATGATTTTCCAAGAGCTTTTGATTTGTATACGATATTGGAAAATCGTCCATACATCTCTTTGACATTTTCTTCCTTCGCCATTGTGAAGTTCTCGTATTCGCTGCTTAGCATGGCAAGGCGAGATTCTTTGACTTGAGATGTTCCTTCGTGGGTCACTTCTAGTGTGTGCCATATTTCCTGCGCAGTTAGACAATGCAAGACACAATTAAATTCAAACCGATCTAATGAACAAATAATCAAATTCATATCTTTGGCATTAGTATTCCGTAACTTATTTTCTGGATCTATCCATTGATCCTTCGGTTTATTTGTTTCCTGATTATTTACAATTATAGTTGGTACTCTATACCCTGTTTCAACAATATCCCAAGCATTAATGGTTTTCAGAAAAATTTCCATCTTATTTTTCCAGTAAGCATATTCACCATTGAACATTGGTGGTCTAACTATGGATTGACCCTCAGCAAAAGCAGTATTAAAAGAAGCCATTTTAAAAATTCACTTTTTTTTAAAAAAAAATTGGTTTTTGAAAAAATCAAACTTTTTATAACAAAAATGGCTTTTGTTTCTTGCTCTGATACTACTTGTACGATCAATTTCACCCTAGAGGGAGGAGTGAATAGGGTGATGTTGTAAATTATAAAAATTATTGCAGAAGCTTATAAAGTTATTTCAACACAGACATATCAAATATTAGCAGCACAGATAATAACAGAATAAATGTAGAAATAGAACGAAATAGAATTTACCCATCTTCGGCAAAAACCTGCCTACGTGCTACCCCAAGGTTTCTACTATAAATTAAGTAGTCACATGCTTACACACGTAAACTCGTGACACCTGCTATTGAATAACCTAACTCTATGCTCAAAACCCTGCCACAACTCAGCCACTGAGTTGCGGATTCTCAAACTACGCCACGTAGTTGTCCCCTAGTCACACGACTAGAAATTACACAAGTTTAAGCAAAATACAATTTAAACACAATTTAAAAACAAAACAAAACCCTAATAATAATTATGAGCCTTATATAATTATAAAACCAAAACTAATATAAAAGACGACCCAAAATTATTCTTTCTCGTTTTCTTTTATCGGCACGTTCCTTTGTGTTTGTGATAATGGCAGCTCTCGTTCGTTCATTCCTCTAAAATTAGGGTTTGGAAAATTGAAGCGCGTCGGTTTCTGCTGATTCGATTAATGATGCTTCGATTTCTTTTCTCTCTGTCAATATCCTTCGGCTGCTTCAAATCGATGCTTTCTTCTTTGCACTCGGCTCGTTCAATTTTGATCGAGTTCGGAGTTGCTTCGGCATGTAATTTATTACTTTTGCTTTACTGTTTTTGCTTCCTTGAACTCGATTGATGATTCGAGTTGAATGATTACCGTTCTCTGTTTTGCTCGAACTCGGATGATCAAATTTGCCGATGATGTAAATTTTTATATAGGGTTCGCATCCCTATTTTCTCGTTCGTATGTATTTGTTTGAATATGTCAATGGATTTGCGTTGGCCATTGATCTTCGTTTGGATGCTTGAGATGATTACTGACTTTTTCAATTTACTTGAATAACACGGTGTTGATTTTAAACTATTCATTTTTCTTGGCGACTACGGTGTTGATTTTGGACTTTTGATTTTTGACCTACGGCTTCTTCTGATGCTTGTAGATTGACTTCGGTCATTTTTAAGCCTTCCTGACTTTGCTCTGTTGACATCTGCTTTGACTTTGTTTTGTCGTTCTAAGGCTTTGGCCTGATTATTCTGTAGCATACTCGACTTTGGCATTGCTTTGATTACGTGATGATGTTTGATGATGTTTTAAGAAAAAAAACTGTTACATGATCTTGTTCACTGAACTGTTGTATCACTTGGTGTTCATTAGCTTTGGCTTCTCTCTGGTCATGGCTTATCTCGGTTTGCTTGTTAACTCTGTTGTAGCATTGTGTACATGTGTCCACATTGATGTTTATGCATTTGCCACTGTTTGTACACTTTGATTCTGCTGTGTTTTATTGTGTGTCAGCACAGGTGTATGAATTCATCTTTTGCACTGTGTTTTTGATAGCCTCGAGCCTTTGTGACATTTGTAGTTTGATTATGCAGTTTTACTTTGTTGATGATGCTTTGACTGTTGAACTTGTATCTGTAGTTTGTATTCAGTTTTGGTGTTGAATGAAGTTTCATTTTGCCAACTCTAGTTTAACTTGAACTTCAACCGTGCTCGAGTCTGGTTTGGTTCATTGCTGTATTGTGTAGATACATGTGTGATCATACATAAATATATGTATGTTGTTGCACCATTGTTGTTTCACTGTTTCACTTGTTGCCATTTACTTGGTGCAATAATTTGCACTGTGCATTCATGTGCACTACGTTCACTTTCGTTTCTACCATGGTTGGTTTGAGTTTTGCTGTCACTACATGCATGTATACATGTGTATATACATATGTGTATATATATTTGTGCATATGGAATCTTTGGATAGTTGCTGTGCACTTTGGTTTCATGATGTACTCTGGTTAGCATATTTAGCTTGGTTGTCTTGAGCACATTTGTATATATGTTCATTGTGTTCTGGTAGCACTCGAGTCCTTTTCAAGTTGCAGTAATACGGCTTGCATTCTGGTCTGTTGGCACTATCCTCTTTATTTTGTCAATTTGGGCAGTTTTGCCCTTGTTTGGTTTGTGGTGCACTTGCTTCTCCGACATGTTCTTGTGCTTGTGCATGTCACTTTTCATTTTGATTTCACTTGAACTTCATCTTGAATTTTGAATTGCACCTTTGTTGAATCCAGCTTGGAGCTCGGGTTTGACCTTGTGCTGATATTGTGACATTATTTTTTATTGCACTTGAGCTGAACCCGGCTTTTGGGTTTGACCTGTGCTCACCCGTCCCTGTAATTTTATCCAGTGTATATATCGGTGTGCACGGCCTTGTGGCATGTACAGTGATACACTGTGCATGTCACAAGCTGTTTGTGTATGATGAATTCAAATTTAAATGATGACGAACAACCCAAATAACTGAGGCAAATATTATTTTCAAAATCACATTTTATTTCATATTGCAAACATATTTTATTTTCAATTTTACTGCGTCAATGTATATTTTTGCAGATTGTTCAGATGCTGGATTCACATTGGAATGAAGTTGAAGATAAATACGAGTGTGAGTGATATGTAGTGAGGTGCAAATGTAAATGTGATTTGTGCTGTAATCAAATTTATATTGTAATTGAAATTGTGTATATATATATATATATATATATATAGTGAGAGCTTGAAATTTGTACTATTCAAAAATTATAATAAATATTTGTTTGAATAAATAACCGTTTGAATTCAAATTCTGTGTTATTTATTTTATTCATCAAATATTTATTTAATCTGTGAAAATAAAATAGTATATTAACAAATACATTTAAATGAATATATATATATATATATATGTTTATTATCACCAAACAAAAATCATATAATCGCATATTCAACAATTTATATTATACATACGATTATAATTTACACAACATTTATTAGAGTTATATATACAACAGGGATAAATAAATAATGCAGCAGAATAGCACGATGTAGAATAATAATAGTAATAATATACCAAAATCTTCGTCTTCGTCCTCTATAAAAAATCTTCGATAAGTTGAAAACTTAGGATTAACCTAAGCGTAATGAAAAGACAAAACACTCGGGTCGGGACTAAAATGTTCTTATGTGAGTCAACTCGATATCGCATATAACATGAGCGCCACGGCTTCAGAGATGTTTACGTGGTTTCACATATCTTATACATTGTATAACGTGCATGCAATAACCCATGAGATGTTGCAGGATTTTTCATCTCTTAAGGATCCTTCAAAATATTTACATGTAGTATAATATGTTATATATATAATGTATAATCGATAAAATAAATATCTAAATAGCGTTAAGGCTTTACATTGATCCCCCTTAACTCGTTTTTAAGCATTGTCGTACAATTTGCATATAAAACACCAGTAAACCGTCGGTGGATAGGGATGCGCTGTGATACAACACTAAACCAAATTCTTAAGGGTCTCGTATAGGGATAAAAATATGACAAGGCACGTGAGGCAGTGTTCAAGATATGATACTACCAGTTCGAGTCGCAAGGCTAGTGGTAACGCATCATAGCTATGACCGTCCACCGCGTCTATCTATCCCATATCGAGTCAAAGGGAGACTATCCCAAATCAAGGTGCACTAATCGAAACAAACAACAAGAGTAATAGTATGAACCGAGTCCAAGAAAATCGAATAACGGATGTCCACTAGGGGTAGCAAGCCCGCTTGGCCCTGTCGAGCCATCCTGTTTTAGTCATTTCAAATTGGCACAAATGTTGGGTTCTATCCATCATCGTTCTCTTTCTTCAAATCCAGCAATCATCACCAAATCTAACTACTTCATTCTGGATTCTCCTCCACGTACACATTTGTTAAAGTGGTTCTAATGTTGACATAGAGTATGCCAATAAGAGGCTCTGGTCTCTTTAACAACCAAATGTCATTTTACGCACCAGTTGGTTCTTTTATATTTCGAAAAATTGTTCATACTTGACATCAAGATATCTTATTTTATTCAAAATCAAATCCATTTTGAAATCATCATATTTACTCAAAATATTCATTTCATTTCAAAATTCTTTTCGTCTTAATATCTCGGTTTTAATTCCAAAATTGTTTCAAACTTCCATTTTAGGTTATAACTTCATTTTAACCCAATTCGTATTTAAATCCATGATTTAAAAATAACATTTCACTCTTGACTAGTTTGAATTTTTTGTTGAAAAATAGTTCGAATAGTTTTGAAATAGTTTAAATAATTAAAATGGTTAAAAGTATTGTAAATGGTTAAAATAGTTAAAAATAGTTTAAATGGTTAAAATAGGTTAAAATAGTTTAAATGGTTAAAATAGTTTAATATAAAATAGTTTAAATATTAAAATGGTTTATATACCAAAATAATTTAGAAACCAAAATAATTTAAATATTTAAAGAATATAGATTTTAAACAGTTTAAACCAAAATAATTTATTTGAAAATAGTTTAAAAGTCAAACCGATTCATTCCAACTTCCCAATTCAGGTCAATTCCAATTTCCATTCAATCGATTCAATTTTGATTTCAATTCAAATCGATTTCTACTTTGATTCCCAATAACTAGATTTCGATTTCAATTCCAATTAATTTCAATTCAATTCCAATTTGAAACCATTTCAATTCAATTCTCAATTTTAGACCATTTCGATTTACATCAATTCCAAGATCGACTTCCAGAATATCGATTTAAAACCCTTAATCAAATTTACCTTTAATATTAAATTTAAAATCAAATTTTCAAATATAATTCAATTCCAAACTCAATTTCAAAATATCATTTTATATCACTTTTACTTGGCAATATTCAAAGTTCGAATAAAAATCCAATCTTTTAAAAACAATCCAATTTCTGAATTTCAAATCTAATTTCGATTATAACTTCAAAATCTCAACTACGATTATTTAAACAATTTCGATTACCACAACTTAATTCCACGATTTGAGCTCAAGTTTGAAAATAATTTGATTCTATAAATTTGATTTTTATTTCTTCAAATCAAAATCATTTAAATAAATTTCAAATCAAAAATTCTAAAATCATTTAATTTAACCAACCCGGTGTCCGTATATAATTGTCTATCCCAAGGATAAGTGCTCAGTTATTTCAATTTAATTTTAGGAATGGATATATATCATTTCAATCCAAGTCATAGTGTCATCGGTATATATCATTTCAACCTATTTCTTAATTTATTCGAAATAATTCAATTTACAGTTTATATACTGTAAATAATATACAGGGTGATAATAGGATATATCAGAATAAATAGACGTCCGCATCATCCAAAATATCAACCAATAGCATCCATAGAAATCAATCATCCATACAAAAATACAATTCACAACAATTTCATAGTTATTAAAATTGGGTGTTTTACTGGCAATAAAATTTCTATTTTAAAATTTAACTATCAATTTTAGTTTTTAACAGCTAATTCAATGACAATTTTATTTATCAAACAACGATCAATAAATTCATATCACTGCATAATTTCAAATTTAACTTTCATAAAAATATTCTAGTACTTGTGAGCATTATAAAACACTCACCTTGATTTTCTATCGTCGTCGAGACATTCTAGTTTGGAACTAAAACCGGACGACGCTCGATTTTAGCCCAAATCTTGACTATCTTCAAATCCATCCAAACCAGCTTCATTGCGAAGCTCTCGTCATCACGATCGCAACTCAAAAATTCTCGTCCCAATCTGACCTCGTATGCAAGAGTTATACATTTGATAAGTTACACGATTTTATTAAAATAATAAATTCCTTAATTACGTTCATTAGAGTTAATTACCCGACTTAATCCTTCCCTTCCAAACTCAAACTACCCATGCCTGTATAGAGCGTGCACGAAACCACTCCTCTCGCCTTCCCTCTCCTCCTTTCTCTCGACACACTCAACGGATTGAAGAACCGCCGACACCGATAAACTCCACTATGCAAGTCCTCCGCGACCAACCTAATCTTGACAAACCCGACCTCGTCCTCGAAGTTGCGACCTCCAGCCCCTTTCCATTCGTACAGTGTGTCGCTCCTCCCAAATAACGATCGCACCCTACCAAAGTTCGTCCGCAGGCGCGCCTTGCCCTTCTAAGCTCGAATCCACCCTCCAAAAGCTAAAAGTCCTTCTCGAAATCCCAAAAAACACTAACCTTAGTTGCTCAACTAAGCTCTGCACAATAGATCGAGCAAACCAAACCATGGCAGCACCCTTCAAAAACATACCAGATCGAATAGAATGCAAAAACATGATTTCTAAAACCATTTTCATGTTTTTATATGGAGTAAATTATGAGATTTTAATTTTTAAAGTTTGATTTTCTTTTTCTTTGTTCGGTTGTAATTTTTTAAATGGAGAGGAAACATGTTTGGAGAGGGAAGTCTGTTTGAAAAGGAAAAGGCACACTGAAAAGATATAATAACAGCGGAAAGGAAGGTTGACTAATTAATACATTAATTTAATTTCAAAATATCTCGATCTACGCAACACATAATCTCGAACCTCTATCGAGGAGTGCCGTCAGGCGTTTATAATATTATACTCCTATTTCGGATGCAATGGAAAAAGTTTCAAGTCCTAATTCGGTCATATGGAGCATATAGCCTTTTGGACCCCATTATTATATTGAATTTTCAATATTAGTTTCAACATTTTTCTATCCCGTACGACCAAACGATAACTCCAAATGCTACGAAATTTGAAATCTGATAATAATACACTATTACGGATCTAATGGAACTAGTTTCATCAAATTCTAAGACTGTGCCCCGAATGGCTATTTCTAACTCTCGGTTATAATATAAAATTCCCGATTTCTAATTATTCACTTTTAAATACAAATTTAAATGTTAACAATCTTCATTGTTGTTTAAATAAAATTTAAATCAACTTCTGATATCATTTTCAATCATATTAAATTCATAATTCAATTATTTGAATATTTTCCAACATTAAATTTAAACGATTTAATAGTTCAGTATTCAACAAATTTCAATATTAGATTTTAAATGAACTTTACTTACCAATCAATTACTTTATTTACATCTAATGAATTCAATCTTTATTATTTTGATTGTAAACACACTCAATACACAACATTACATTTCAATACTTGTTGTTACTTAAATCTTCAAAATTAGTTTATTTTAAAATTTTATTCAAGTTCATATCCAATACTTACATTCAAAATCATTAAATACCTTTATTTTAACCATTTTTATTTAAAAATTACATTAAATTTAATAATTAGAAATAGCTTACGTGTCGTTACAATCTCCCCCACTCAAAACTTTTCGTCCTTGAAAAGACATTAAGTAAATAATTTAACTTTTAATATATTAAAAAATCAACTTATAAAACATAAAATCCATTAGAAAACTTTTACTACGTTTAATATATTTTCTACTATGCTACTCAGATCGGCTTATGGAAAATACAAGTCAGTTATCCAAACAAGTTATAAAATTTTTAAAACATCAAAAATTTTCTAATATCCGCATTTACGAAAAATTTCGACAAAGTCTCCTTTGCACGGCTAAATCCGAACAACTACAAAACCGCCACTGCGGTCCCCAAACCAACACAAGAAAACAAAAGCCATATGGATCAATCATAAAACCATCAAATCAAATGATAAAATAAACATGTACCTTTTTGTCGGAAAATTCAAAATTTTCTTGATTTTAATACCATCCTCTTATTTGCAAGTGATATCCAATCATATAATTTAAATTATTTTATATTTTGCATTTTCAATTTCCAATACTTTCTTTACTTAAGCCTGTATGATGTGCATATATCATTTGTATGCAATATCAAATCGATCGCGCACACGGTCACACAATTTCACCTCCGAACTAGTATAGTTCACACGACTCTCTAGTGCAGACTCAGATTTTGTTCCTTGATCACAAACTGTTATTCTCCTTGCATAGCCGTATACTATGATAGAGAATTCCAGAATCAAATCAAAAATCCATGTCCCGAGTTCGCATCGAGAATCGAATGAAAAGTCTTAACTCGAATGATATAAATTATCTCGAAATTCTATGCACGAATCCGGATCAAATCATTATGCGAATAAAATAATATACGTACAACTTACATATTTATTTCTATTGATTCTTTGTTATACCAAATTCATTTCATTCACATTCATTTTCATAATTTCCTTTAATAACAAATTTATTTGTGAAACATTTTATTAATCAACACTTTAGTTTATAATCATTCTATATGAGTCCGACTTCTTATATATGGCTTTACCTAAGTTTATAATTATTTCAAAAATTACAAATTTTATTTCACAATTTCTTTGCAAATTCATATTTAATTCTATAACCCATTTAGAAAGATATTATTTGATTCATTTGTCTACTTTCTAAAGCTCACTTACTTATTCCTACTTAGTCATTATTCATTTCATAATATACTAATTAAGTATAACATATATTATTACAACTAAATTTCCATTTATATACATCTTAATTACTTTTAAGTTTTGTTTACTCGTATAATATCCCACTACATATCCAAATCATAATTTTAACTTTCAACATTTGGTAAGTCTTATTATATTTTATTAGAATGCAGTTTTGGTATTATACAAATTCCATTTTGGTAACTTTTAACATTGTCACACTTTCTTTTATTTAACTCTTTTTAAGTTAAATTCGATTCCAAACAAATTTCAAATTTTATATGTTTGCAAACTTATGTATATTCCATAAACATTTTAAAATAAACTCCCAGATATTAAACAATTTCTCAAACATTCAAAATCATTTTTGAAATCATATATACCCAAAATCAAATTATTCTTTTGCATTCCAAAATCAAACCCAATTTTTGCAAACAAACACCAATTCAAGACATTTAGGTGGCAATTCCTCCCTTGGAAACTCGAAAATGAACATCAATGATGTTGCAGTCATCACCTAAATTATTTTCCAGCGACCGAAGTAAGATCAGTGCTTTTATTCTTTTAAAAGCCATTTTTAAATATTTTTACCTAAAATATCAATAGATTTCATTTCCAATTCAAAAATCTCCTCCAAATAATATTACTATAATTTTCAAAATTTTGAAAATTGTTTTCAAAACCAACGGGATTTCAACCTTCAAATTTCCAACTTATAAATCCTTTAAATCCTTTAAATCGATATTTAAATATTACTCTAGGATTTCATTTCATTTCAAATTATAAATCACATTTATAGCTCATATGTAAAAATTCCATTATTGTTATATAAATCATTTCTCTAAACCTTTAGTTATAATATCAAACTTTTATTTCAATTTCCACAACAACAATGATAATAGTTAATATTATCACTTCCTAGCAACCAAGCAAAACATATATAACTATAATAATTTACGAAAATTATTCCTTTTATATATACAAATAATTTGGGTAAAATTCATTCAACCCATTTTAAAACAATACTGTGTCGAACTGCACTGTTATTGTATTTAGAGATTCATATCAATAACATTAATTACTCGTATTGATCAGAATCCATAAGCCACTCAACAAACCAATCAACAGAATATGCGATATCGATACTGAGTAACCCCCACCAGAGCCAAGGTTCTTGCTTAACCTTCAGCTCTGATACCAAATATCACAGTCTGGATTTTCGACTTTCGAAAATCGACATCGATACGTCCACTGTATTACATGCCGAACAACCGAATGTCGGAAATACCAGATTGTTAGGAAAAAGAAGAAAGAGGTAGAAGAAGAAAATAGAAACGACAACACAGAATCTCACAATCACAGCGGAACAATATATAATAGATAACAACAGGCTTTTATACAAAAAGAACTATAGATGTTATTTATACATTACATCATCAGAGTACAACATAAGTCAATTACACAATACCGGACTGTTTTAGTGACTTGTCCTCACAAATGCTGAATATACAACATACCATACACAGCGGAATAAAATCAAACACGTATAATACGTCTTCGTCATCCAGCTTCCCACCTGAGCTCCATATCATCCTATCATATACCCACAATACTCTGTTTGACCCAAGCATTGTAATAAAATAACACCTTAGTCAGTCTGATAAAGCAGCGTGAGAAAACACACTCAATTTGAATTATTAAAGTTTTGATTTTTTTTTGAAAATCAAAGGTATCTTGTAAGATCACGCAACAAATAAATACGATGGGTTTTTAACTTATGATAACCAAAACATTTCATATCAAAATCCTCTAATATTATAGTAGTGTCTAAGTACAAATACTTATTCAAATAGCTGAAATTGTTACACTAATTAAATTCCAGCAATAATAGGCTCTACAATTAAAACCGTAACGACACGTATTGGAGAATGGATTCTATCTGAATGGCTAGGCACTGGGGTACCACCTGTCACAGTACACGTCTAGAACAACGTACTGAGATCGAACCTATCGATCCCTGCCAACACAAAACTGGATTACCCCTAGCCTGGATAGTCTGAATATGATCACCCCGTAGTTGGGATCATCAACCGCCATACAGCCGAATAAAAGGGACTCTAGATAAGGGTAACCTTACCCTACTTAGGTGCAACCCACTTAACCTTGCTGCATCTCCCCTAATTTTCAGTCATTACTGGTTGATGAGGGTAGAGGCTACAATTACTTTTTTGGTGAATATTCACTTAGAATGCTCATTGTCCTCTAATGACAATGTACTGATAGCATTCATCCATATAAGTCCATTCCCGATCCAAACGAAACCGAAGGCACTATTCCAACCATATCCATTTTGGAATCACCCTCAGGATTAGTAGCGATTAGTCCTTGCACTTCACTGCTCCATCTTCGACTCAATGCTCTCATCTTCATTGCAAAAACATACTCGTTGGATCAAAATGGTTTTGCGGATCGCAAATCCAATCCCGGTCAACATTCAATATTTCCCTGTAAACTCAACCGCGGTTCTCTAGGAAATAAACAAATGAAAATAAGATCGAAGATCACCTCCTAACCGTTAGTGGACGGATTTCCATATAAACGTCCTAGAAGAATGAAGCGAGTTTATACATACAGTATAACACCACGAACTGTAATTGTACCACATAAATCTCATATTTCTCCTAGATATTTCCATAGTTATATTTTGGGTGTGGTTTTTTGATAGTCGGTTATTTAACTACCAAATAAAACAATCAATTACATGAAAATGCATACCATGATTTTTCTGTCTATCAATAACAGCATTCATTGCACTGTTTCCTCATCAGAGCTACACTTTAGCGCTACAAGAGCTAGCAGTTTTTGGATATCAAACGGACCTCCCCGGATGGTAATCTTAATGTGGACACCCACAAAGAGCGGATTCTGCCAACCTATGAATCCAAACCTCCCGAGCAGCATGAGGTTTTTCGAGCAAAACATCAATCTGAGCTTGAGTTCCGCTGCAATCGCTTGAATCTCGAGACGTTCCTCGAACCAATCATGTACTTTCCAATCCAACAAAACAAAGGGTATACTAATAAAATAACATTAAAAAAAAGACCAAAAAAACTAAGTGTGGCATTTTCGAGCATTATAACAAAACCCATTCTTACCACAAGCTTTTAGTAATATGGCCATCTATTTTCCTGTTGGGACAAAGTTCACCGAAGGGTGCTCGTAGATCAGTTGCACCACTCCTCCTTACCTTCCGCCTGCCATCTCTCTCCTCTTTGCTTTGCTAGCATCCTTTGATAAGCAAGTTGAATGAGCCTTCAAAAAGAGGGGACCATATGAAGTACTTGCCAGATGGCTGACTCGCTTGAAGAATTGATAGAGGCGACCTACAACACCTGGAGCAAAGGCTGGATAAGCGCCTGCCTCGCTGCGGGTCAGCACCTCCGAAGGAAACGGAGGACTCCACCGATCGAGAGAGCATCTCCCCTTTGAGGTTGAGTCGCTTTATCGTCACGAGCCTTTTTTTTATGTTTTTCAATCGCAATTTACTTTATACCTACTATTCCGTCTGGTTTTTTGTTCCTAGTCTTCGTTGGATTTCTTCGAGACATTTTCCATTAAGCAATTTATTAAGCGTTCTAATAAATATGCATTCTTTTTTTATCAGATGTATATAATTTTTTATTATTTATTATGTGAAACCAAAAAGAAGAAATGATAAGAAAATTTTATACACCCTTTTTTGCGATTAGTTTCGCTACAACGCCCGCCACTCTAGCTAATTGTCCACAACAAACCCAACAGACAAGGGATGAAGCTAACTCAACCAATCCGGTCAGAATAGAGTATGTATCATGTATGAAGAAAAAAAAAATATCTCGAAAATACGGAGTCCAATCAACAGATCTCCCTAATAACAAGGCGACCCGGTATCTTAATTAGAGTGAGAATGGACAAACTATTAAATTTTGGATGGAAATTCCTTTTACCTATTTCTCTGGGTAATCTATTATTTACAACTTATTCCCAACTTATTTACCTATAAAGAATAGAATAAGATAACGATATTCTCTATTCATAACTGATCTAAAACAAGAGAAAGAAACATCAAATTATTCATGGAGGTTCAAAGCTAGACCAACTACCCCAAGAGCACCAGTATTAAAAAGCACACTCTAAAAATAAAAGGTGAGGGGGACCTTCCACCAAACACTTCATTTCCACTGAAAACACCAAGTCTTATTTAATTTAGATTCTAAATAAATTAAATCTCTTTATCTAAAATATACACTTATCCTGTCGAATCTGGCATACTCGCAAATTATCTTGTTCTTTCAAAATATTTGGAAACCCCTTTAAAATAATATAGAAAGTACCACTGAGGTATCAAACCATGGATCACAGTTCAATGGTTATGTCTCTATCCCAGAGAAATCCAAGTCTTAATAGCAGGCACTCACAGCCTCCGATTTCGCCATGCTAGTATACCAATACTTCCCGAAACCTTATTATAAAACTTTCTCAAAATAATGCTTGTAATTTTTAAATAAATTTCACTTTAGGCAAAACTACTTTTCAAACAAAAGTTATTAAAAATAATATCAATATAAAATAATTTATTCCTTTGAATAATAATATTGATTACTTCTTAAATAATAATTAATTTAATATAAACTACCTTAATTCATAAACCCATTTTAAACAACTAAATAATTAATTTCTGAAATAATATTTAACACTTGAAATTTCCTAGTTAATACTTTAAAATCTTTCTTTTTTTTAAAATAGCTTAACTTCTCAAAAAAAAAATTCAACTTCCATAGGCCAGTATAATATTAATAAATCCTTTCCGATTTATTTCCAATTGATTTACGTCCTAATTCCGTCAATTCCTTTCTCACATTACTAAAAATAAAGGTCTACCAATTATTTTAAACCGATATACCCATTTCCTTACAAATCCTCATTGTGAATTTATAAATTCCCATTTATCCACTGATAATTTACTTTAGTCTATTTATAAACTTTGTTTACAAATTCCATAGTCCCATTTTCCGTTTTATTATTATTTTTTCAACACTTAATCGATTTTTCATTGATTTTCAAATTAAATTCCGTTTCTAAATTAATTCCTTGGTTAACCCAAATTTATCCTAAACCCACTAATTTTAGATTACACTTCCATTTTATGATTGAAAATCTCTTTTAAATCTGGAATATCAATTCAATATTTTTATTTTCAAACTTTCCCTTTCATTTTTTCCCAAACCATTTAAAACTTAAATCTAAAAATACATTCTTTTATACTTAAACAATATCACTTAAGTTCTTGTTTTTAAAACCCTTTAGTTTACATTTATTCAAAATCTCTATTTTTTTCATAATTTGGGACAGTTAAATAGGATTTTAAAATCAAACTACTTATTTTCCAAATTCTTTTCTTTTTAATTAATCCAACTTTACTATAAATACTTTACTTTAAAATTCCCTTTTTATTTTTCTCTAAAAATTCAATATTCGTATTTTTGATATTTTAAAATTTCAAGGATCTATCCAATAATACCATAACATCCAATAAATTCAGTTTCCATTACAATCTATTAAAGATTATTTAAATAAATCATAAGGTTGAATATGGAAATAATTTCAACATTTTTGAGGAATCCAGTTGGATCCCTCCAACCTGTTTCCCTACATCCACAGATGTTAGCACAATATAAAAATACCAATCCCACTTCGAGGAGGATATCTCGGTATATAGCGTCATCCGCTATTATGTGGTATGTATAGGGTCTCATCCGCTATATATATGCAGGATATCAATAATCCGATACATACATATATATACTACAATATATATATTTATATCATCCAGTACTGAAAATAATTATCAAATTCAATCAATCAACCGGTAATCAATTTTAACTACTTAAAATTAATTGCAGAAATTCCAAATTTGAGTGAGATTAACTCACCTTTATTTTCTTGTTCAAATTTTCTGATCGATCCAATTTTGGCTCTATTGCATATTCTGTTCGGTTTTAACCTCGTATAAGTGAATTCTGAATTTATATTAATTAGCGATTTCACCCTTAATGAAAATTAATCAACTAACTTCTTAATTTAAATTAATTACCTACTAACGAATTTATATAAATTCCGAATTCAGCTATTCCCTTTTTTTAACACACTAGAAATCAGAATTTAAATTGAACGAAGATAAAATAAATCGACACACTCTCACCACAAATGCAGGCTGCCCTTCTAGTCGCAGACCACCCCGACCAAGCACCTCCATCTCGTGCCTGATCCTCGCCACACCCCATTGGGTCGAGCTCGCAAAGCCTACTCCCTCCGCACCTCCACAGCAGAATGCGACCAACACTTCAATCTCACTTCAAATTAGTGCCTTAGCTCTAGACGACGCGCTCTCACTGCTCCATATCAGCAACTAATAGAAACAACATCTCCCTCCCCAACCATGCCACGACGACCAACACGCGATTGAAGTCCACCAGTTCTGGCTACTTGATCAAAAAAACAATCGTCGAGTTCCCCTTCCTCCAGTCTTGACTGCGCCACCACCTCGAGCACTCCACCACCAAATCTTGCCCCTATCTGATCGTGCTTTCCCTCCTACGTGCGCGAACACCAGCCGCGACATCGACCTAAGGCAACACGCGATTCGACAAGTACAAACTTCTCTCGTGCTCGATTTGATTGGAGATAACATAACGTTCAACTACTTTGAAAAATTTATTGGAGATGATGGATATAATGAAATCGATAGTGATTTCCCTTTGATTTATTTCTTTTTTTCTTTTCTTTTTACTATGTGCGTGCGTGAGTTTTAAAATGGGAATGGGGAAACAAGATGAGATGTTAACATGACTACATCAACTTGCTACGGTGATTTGAAGGGGGAAATGAAAATGTTCTGATGTGAATTGTTTGACTGGTCAATATACAACTATATTATTTAAATTTTAAATCGTCTCAAAATCGTAACTTAAAATCTCGACCTCCTATCGAGTAATGCTGCTAGGCATTCATAATGTTATACCCTTATTCCGAATGCAATGGAAAAGGTTTCAAGTCCTACTTCGATCGTATGGAGAAGATAGCCTTTTGGACCCAATTATTATATCGAATTTCGGTATAAATTTCAGTGCGTTTATATTCCATGCGCCCAAACGATAACTCTAAAAGTTCTAAAATTGGAAATCCAATAATGATACACTATTACGGATCCAATGGAACTGGTTTCGTCAAATTTCGAGACTGTGCCCTGGAAGGCTATTTTTGAAAGTCAATTCAAATGATATATTTTAAAACTGAACAAATCACTTTCAAATTCAATTTTAAACTTTTATTATCTTCAGTATTATTAATAATTTTATAAGCCTTTAATTATTTTTAACAAGCTTAAAACTCAAGATTCACTATTTTAACCAATTTTCAATTATTTAATTCAATAATTAAATTACCCGGTAAATTGTTACATTTGAAATTCAAATTAAAAATTAACCTTTAAATATTTAAAATCAATTAAATATTCCAATCTCAAATAACAAAAATTCTTGGTCATTATAACTATCGACATGTGGCCTTATGGTAACTGACTACGGAACTATATGACTTAAGGGGCAACCAACTACGAATCTCGTAAAGTGCATCAAATGTCATAAACAACAATGGTATCGTGGATCTTGGATGCGATCCCATGATCAGGCAGCCAGGGTAGATACTAACCTATCAAGTTCATTCCCAAAACATAAAAGAAGTTGGATAAAGGTAGACAGACATATAATGTACACACATTATGTGGCTAAAAAACACCATCCAATAAGTGCTTACTATAGCGAGATTACCACTCATCACATATCCAAAATTGACTGTCATCTGCGAGCAAAGAATAACCGAATAAATTACATAATGGTATCCCATACCACCTAGTGTTACTAGTTCATTTATTCAAAGCTCATATAGAAAACTCGGCTTTCAATATTCTACATAACGAGTCCAAGGAATAACCAAATAAATATTGCCAGGTATTATAACTCAATTTGTTCTAATTTATTATTACACATAATTAAATATTGAAAATCACATAGAAAAATGTCATCACCTTATCAATTAAAATCTCCAATCAAGTCAATATCAGCTGTGAATCATTTATATGATTCAGATTCGTATAAAACAAAAGAAGTGAAATCTGAAAATTATAGTAAAATAAATTAACTAATATATGTATTTACGTCCGAAGTAAATAAATCAATATTCGATAACATATAATCTTATAAAATAAAGTATGTGGGTATAATTAATTAATAATAAAATATTATAGAATCAATTAATAATTGTCTATATTTAATATTTATACTCTTCCTGTAAGAAATAACTAATTTTACAATCTTTTATAACTAACATTTTATTTCAATTGCTTCTCCTTTTCAAAACATTATTTTATTTTATTTTCACATTTTTATCTATTTTAAAATTTCAGTATTATAATTTGCAATTTTAATTCTTTCATTAGATAACTACGAAATCAATATCAAACAAACCATCTAATTCTAATTTAATTTAATAAATTTTTGTTATTAACGTTAACTAAAAATCGGGTTGTTACAGACTTCCCCCAAAACAATATTGCATCCTCGCAATTTCCCATAAGGAAGAATCTATGATAAACCAATTAGATAAAACTCAACCATACTATTTGAATTTAATTTACAAACATTACCTAAAGAAAATCAATTTACACATTCTCAAAACTCTTTGATTTGAATAGTTTTTGGCAAAGCCGGTGAAGTTGAATGACCACCTACCATTTATTTATAAATCATAAGAAACTTCTTACAACAATAAATAGGAACACCGGGATAAATAAAAGAGACTAAAATAAAATAAGGAAAGTAAAAAATATCATTTATATGTTATTTCCAAAATTTCATCCCTCTTCTATTCAAACTTAATCTGAAATTCAAATTTCCATTAAAAATCCTTAAAATATCGCAACGAAATCCAAAATTTCATTAACAAGTTTCTTCTAAAATCTATTTTTTGTATTTAATAAAAGTATCTACCAATATAATGTATAACTTTTAACATCTTATTGTAAACAAAGTTAGTTAAATACTATTTTGCAAATTCTTTTCACAACTCAAACAAATATTTAACTCCTTTAATTCCAATCTAGGAGAAGAATTCTGAATTTATTTTAAAAATTTAACACTTCAAAAAAATAGTTACAAATCACTTATCAAAATAATTCTCGATTAATTAACTTATTACAAAAATAAACCATTAACTTTACACACACACATCACAAAATCCCAAAACTATACCATTTCCACATCATATACATAAAAATATGATCGAATATATATACATACACACTCTTATATTCACAAATTCTCAAATACAATAAAATAGAGTGATATTGCCTCGCCATTTATTATAGTGATTACTAATATCAATTGACAACAATATTGACCACATAATCAACAAAGCCTCGCCAGTGACCATAGCTGCTTACTAATATCCAATGCTACTATCACCAAGTACATACTATCATATAAAATATAACCTTAAATCATTTTTCATAAATAAATAGTAGATGTAAAATATGGTTCTATATACTTTACAAATCTAAATCACAAATGTCACTTTATTATAAAAAAATTACTTGCTTAATTTTCCATTTGAAACATTCAACTCTACTCCAAAATATTTTAATTTTCCCATAAAATCATTTATATCTTTCTAAATCATCATGTCTAAATGTCTCATTCAAGTATTTAAGGATTTCTGTTGAATATATGTGCACCCGCATCGATCAATATTTCCTAACACACTCTGTGAACAAGTTAACACAATTTTATTTCGAACTTATCAAAAATTACCACTTTAACAAATTATCGATTATTCTAGTTTTAATTTTTTTCCAAATCCACATTTTATACTTTGCTTATGGTGTATATATATGTAACGTTCGCGATTTTTCGACGCTTGAAAACCAACATCAATACGTACACTATATAAACTGCCGAGCAATCGAATGCCGGAAAACCGTACCGTTATGGTTAAAGAAGAAGAGAAAGGTAGAAGAAGAGAGAAAAACGAAGAAGAAACAGAAAGCAATATCAGAATCTCACAATTGAAGTGGAACAACATATAATAGATAAATGAATAATCTTTAAACAAAGAACTATATCAGTTATTACATTACATCATATCACATTATATTACATCATCAGAGTGTACAACAACAAACAACAAAAAACAGCGGAAAAGAAATACTATATACTAGTGAATATGTCATGCCATCCAGCTTGCCTCCAGCAACTCTCGAATTCCAGAATATCCAGATAACCTAACTCTAGACTGCCCGTGTGAAAATTAGTGGGCACCCAGAGTTTAGGAAGGAAAACAATAAACTCCAGTTCAGTCATGGGACTGGTGTGAGAACTTAAAACAGTTTATCTTTTAAAAACAAACAAAGGGATTTTTTTTTGAAGTCAATTCGCAATGCTTTTTGGAAAATGAGACTACCATAAGGCCTCCCGCACACACACACAATGCAAACGGAGAATTGGAGGAGATTTCTCCTTATGTAGTCAAAGATGCTTGATACGCATTAAAAAGCAACATTTGATATTATTAATAGTGCATAGTGTAGAAAACATTTCGAAAGTAAAGATATAAATCTTAGCCAGCATAGGCATTCCGCACTTATGCCTACTATAGCTATCATACAAACAGTGGTGACCACCATAAGTGAATGATAGGTTCTACAACTAAAACCATACAAGATTATATTGTTTCTTTGGATTTCCAACAAATGGTCAGACCAAGGAACTTCCCATTGCCACATGGGTACGCCTCTGGAAAGATGACACGAGAACCTAACGTTACGGTTAGATCTCTGCCAACACAAGGCCAGGTTACCCTTCAAACTGGGTAACTACTGACACGAATATGTCATTCCCCGATCGTAACCGATCTATATCCGAGGATCCTCGATTCCAACAACCACAAAGTAATAAATTTGCAGCAACAACATAGGTTAAATATCAGGGCTCCATACCATGATACCACCTCTATCCAGAAGGAATGACATACACTAAAGGGGCGCTACCCCCTAATAACCTTGCTTGATCCTTCCTGTTTTGACCATTTCCGGGATATGATGTGCGACGAAGTCTCGTCCACAAAGCCACGCTTTATACAAAAGCTGTGCTTTGATCATCAAATGCTCAACAGCACTTCGTATACCACATTACCAATTTGGGAATGTATCACTAGTAACCATCAACTACATAACCTCTGAGCACGTACGTCTCAGAGAAGGGTGCTAAGCCAAGAGAATAAATTCTCCGCCACCAACAGAAATATATTTGATAGAAACCAGCTTTACATCTCAAATTGTAACGTCAGACACACATTCATACAAGTCCGTTCCAGGATCGAACGGAACCGAAGGCACTTACAAAGAAGCCATTGTAATCCGGATATTCACTAATCACGTCCGGACTTCCCGTCTCTAAGGGTGATAAAACCTATATATCGGAGATCAACCGATGCAGAGTCATTCGACAGTAGTCCTTCCGTTTTCAAAAATATCCGGTCTTCAACACCGGTCATCAAATGCAATCCATAACGACGTATCACATATTCGGAATGGGTTATACGACCCAAAGGTCCTTTCCCGGCTAACCCGAATAGTGAGCGCTTATTTTAAAAATAAGTGTAGCATTTAAATTCTAGCAAATCACAACAAATACCTATTTAAAGGTAAATATTGATAATCGGTTATTTAACTCTCAATAGGCGTGCACAACATCACCAGATTCCAATAATTTTCCAAATTATTTATTTTCCAAAAATATCTTTACTGGATATATAATTTCCACACTTCAACCATTTGAAAACAATTTCAAATCACTTTTCACCTTTACAATTTTTGAAAACAAATTTCAAATCGTTTCCCTACACGGGATATATTCACAAATATTTATTCATTTTCATTTCAAAATGGTTCATTTAAACCAATTAAATAAATCATACCGATTTACTTTGTATTTACGTTCCAAATCCGTAAATTTATTTCCACACTTCAAAAATAAATCAACGTTCATTTTTAAACAAATTTTCCTTTATTTTATAAATTCCATAGTGAATTTACAATTCCAAAATATCTATGAATATACGAGTTCAAATCGATCTAATATTCATTTTCAATTTTTCTTTAAAAGATAAAATCTCAGAACATTCTCTTCATATCGGAAAACATTTCCATACTTATTTAATAATAAGTAATTCACAAATCCATTTATTTTCAACACTTAGAAAATATTCAATATACTTAAATCGAAATTAAGTATATATTTCATTCTTTAAAGAAAACATTCTTTCAAACACATTTATTTGAGTCAAAACGAATGTTGCGTAAAACATCGTTACGACAACCCAAAATCACTAGTATAGGGATTCGAACTTAAAATAGATATATAAATCCCAATACTATATAAAACATTTCCTTTCGGAAATCATTTACTATAACAACAGTGTTATAGTCCGCTATTTCTATTTCTCGAAAACGTCTGTTTCAACAATGAATGTTGAAATCTATGCTTTCGACACTTAATACATTTTAAAACAACTTCAAATCGTTTTAATTCTATTTAAAATATCACTTCTCCAAAACATTTTAATATATTATTCACTGTCCTAAAATAGTGAATATTCTTCATTAACCAAATTCAATATTTTTTTCTACACATTTTATTTAAAGGATTATCCACCGTCCAAAATCGTGAATATATCTCCTTTAAAAATCGAAAATAATTGACTTATCAAAATAAGTCGGTTTCGGATTTATAAACAATGTTTATAAATCCCATTTGTATTTTATAACAACTTCAACTTATAAAATCACTTTATCAACAAATTCTATTTATATCCCATTAAATGCCAAAATCCAATTTATAAGTTAATTACTTATAAATCTTTTATTTTACAAAAATCTATTCATTTTATAACTTCACAATTTATAAATCTATAATTTTCATTCACTGATGAAATCCATTTATACTTCATTTTAACACTTAATAAAACTCGTTTTATAATTCCCATATTTTTAATTTATAAATATTAATTTTATAAATCTTTTATATACATCGTTTATAATAATTCAAAAATCTCAATTTAAACTATTTTATAAAATTCATTAACTCCATATTTCAAAAATCACATTTTAACTATATTTCACAAAAATCATAATTTTTATACTATTAAATTTTATAACGTTAATTTATTTAAAATGAATCAATTCAAAATTTTAATAAAACATATACTTTCAAAAATCACTTTAAACCCCTTTTAAATTTAACATCGTTACTTTTATATTTTTAAAACTCCAAAAATGGGCCAATGCTGCAACAGCAACAATATATCAATCACGACAACCAAAATATCATATATCAATATGATAATTAACAAATATCACAATATCTGTAATCAAATAAATATTGGTGAAGAATCCAGTTGGATCCCTCCAACCTGTTTCCTTACATCCACAGATGTTAACACAATACCAATTCCGTTCCAATACGAAATATCGCGGTATATGTCCGCTATTATGCGGCGCAATAGGGTCTCATCCGCTATATAATGCGGAAAAATCAACTCCAAATACATATTAATACCAATTCCATACAAGTTGGAATTACCGCGGTATATGTTTTAATAAATAACATCCGCTTAATATACGGCGTATAAGGTCTATTTCACACAATAGATAATAATTTATCATCCAATCACACAATCAAGAAATTTTAAATCTAATTATTTAAAATTTAAATCGAAACAATTCGATTGAGTGAGAAATTCTCACTTTGCTTTTAATTCAGTTTCAGCGTTTTATTTCGAATAAAATTAAACGTGCGTTTAATTTTACTCAAATTTTCACTACCTGCAATCAACCCCAATCCAGTTCCATTGTGTAGTTCCCGTCAAAACGAAGCTAACGCAATTCGTTTTGTGCGTTTTCTTGCGTTTTCGACCTCGTATGAAAAAGATATAGCATTTTAAATTTTACACGAATTTAAATACAATAATATTTACAATTTCTTTTATATTTTCAACCTCAGCTAATCCTGGCCGTTTATCACTTGGCCTCAACATCAGGCCATTCACGTCCTTGCTCTTCAAAGCCGTTCCCTCCAGGCTATTCATGTAAGAAAACCCATCATTGCCGAAATTAGGTTTAGACATCACGGCCACCACGACGCACGAAACTTCATCACTCCACCACCACGTTGAAGCCCTCCGCGAGCTCTACCTTCAGCAAGATACACTTCAGGCTCTGCCCTGCCCTTGTCTTGAAATTTGTGCACAAAGTTCGGCCATTCCAAGGGAAATTGCCATCGATCGGTTGCGTGTTTCTTGATCATCACCGTATGGATTTGTAGCTCTCACGATCCTCTACAAGTTCCTAGTTGAAAGTATTTGCTAATTCTTTACGGACTGAGAGAGATTAAGAGGAGAAGTTTCGAAATTTTCAGCCATTAAAATGTAAGTGGCGGCTGAAGCATTAGGGTTAGGGTTTTGAGCAAATTGTGAGAGTGGAGGTCCTTTTATAGAAAATTACGCGACACTATTCATCCCGAAATTTTCCGAACTCCAAACGAAGCGTGCCGGCTGGCGTTCCTAGGGTTTACCCCGCGTTCCGAACACAATGAAACGTGTTTCGGAGGCTAATTCCATCGTATGTGCGAGTTACGGAAATAAACTATCAGATTTAAATTAAATCGATTTAAACCAATTTCTATGCGTTTTGGCTTGCCCCGGACAAACCCTAAATCTGATTGACACGATATTTGAAACCATACAATAATATAACATTACGGATCCGATGAAATAGGTTTCGTCGAAATCTGAGACTGTTTGAAAAATTTCTATTTTAACTCGTCAATTAAATATTAAAATATTCAATTTTCACAAATCAACTTTAAATTCAATTTTATAAGTTCTATAACATCACTCTAACTCCAATATGATATAATAAAATTTTACAAATCATATTCAATCATATTAAACCCAATTTTCAATTATTTCTGGAATTTCAAATATTAAATTATCGATTTAATTATCCAATTAAATCCAGATATTCGAAATAAAATTTATTCGACTTATAAATTTTACTTATTAATATTTAAAATCAATTAAATATAAAAAAATTAACTTGACAGAAATTCTGGGTCGTTACAAACTCCCCTCTTAAAAGAATTTCGTCCTTGAAATTACCAAGTAAGAAAAAGTTACAGAATCCATTGACTTTTCAAACCAAACCATTCAAATTGGATTTTTCAAATCTCTTAAGCGTTTAACTTTCCCAAAATTCATAGTTAAACTTCTTACAAAATCTTTACTAAGTTTCCAAATTCAAACTTGGTTTTCAAAAATTTCCCAATTTTCTCAAAAATATTCTAACGCCTTAAATTTTCGGAAAATTTCGCCATAACCTCCTTTCCGCGGCTCGATCCGAAAAAAAAATGACTGTATATATATCACAAATATACATCTCATCAAGTGATGAGGCATCCCGTAGGGAAAAAAGTGTTAAAGTACGATATTTAATCCGAGATATGTACCTTATATATTATTAGCGAGCATATACGGCTAATATAGCGCGAAAGCGAGCTCCAAATGCGAAGCAAGCGCAATCCGCACCTACTAAACACTCAACAAACCATGAGAAACATGCATATATGAAAGTAATATCAATATACAACATATATCACTACAACAACTACATATGCCAACATAGCAATGCATTCAATCAACAAATGCTACCATCAAACAACTATCATCCAATTAACATTCAACAAATCCATAACCAAATCAATATAAATTAACTTCTCATTAATATTCAATGAATTGGTTTCCAATTTAATCACATTTGATTTGTTGACGTTGGATTTCATAAATATTCATTTATTCATTTTTAAATTAATTCATATTTACTAACTTACATTCAAGTTAGTTCACCTCCACATTCAAATCAAATTATATAGCTTTCAATTTTATCAATTCAACTTCATTAACACTTAATGAAATATACACAATCAATTAACAATCAATGTATATTCAACATAACCAAATTATTTACTTCGCTTACATTCATTATTCCATATCAATTCTTTTTCATTCAATTGATTTACATTCAATCCATTTATCAATTCAATTGTTAATTCCTTTAACAATTTAAGGTTGAATTTCATTTATATAACTCAAGTTCATATTCACTTCATTTCATTAATTCACTTTGTTATTTTACATCGATACCAAAATTAACTTCACTCAATATTACTTAAGTCATATTTCATTTCAATTTAACTTTTTACCAAAGCCAAATTTTCATCACTTATTCAAATTCAGATTTATTTTGCTTAACAAACTGTTTAACCATTTTAATAATTGGTTTCACTTACATTTTCTCATTTTATAAGTTATACAACTTATATTCAACAATTACCACTTGGATTTTTTATTGATTCACTTATACTTCCTTTAATTTAACTCCATCCTTTAAGTTAAATTTATTTTATCAAAATTCAAATTATATAAGTTATCAACTCATTTATCATTCCCATAATATTTTAAATAGGATTCCAGAGGCTTTTCAACCTCTCAAAACCATTTTTGAAATCAACTCAAATTACCTTTTGAATCTCCAAAACCAAATCCAAATTTTCCAAACAACTTTCATTTAAAATAATCTGGCAGCAATTCCTCTTTTGGAAACTCGAAAATGAACACCAATTATGTTGCGATCATCATCTGAATTATTTTCCAGCGACCGAAAAGAGTGTAGAGCTTTAATTTCTCCAAAATAATTTTCCAAAATATCAAGTCCTTTCAAAACACTTCTCCGGAATTTTATTTTTAGATTATAAATCACATTTATAAATCATTTACTCATATAATTTCACTTCTTATATATAAGATTATTTCACAAGTGTAAATCATTTTAATTATAATTCCATACTTATAATTCTTCGCTTATAAAATTTATTCTTTTACAATATGTTTCATTTAAATTATTCAAACAATCTTTCAATTAACTTATATATATTCTTACATTTCAACAACCAAACAATTAATTTTATATGCACTTTAATAATTCTGAAAAATTATTCCTTTATATATAAAATATAATCAAGGTAAAATTATTTCATTTACCCTATTTTAAAATGATATCGTGTCAAATTGTTCTATACAAGTGTTTAGAGATCCCTATCAATAACGTTAATTACTCGTTTTGACCAGAATCCATATACCACTTAACAAAACAATCATCACAATATAAAAAAATTTATATTTACTAACAAATACGCGCTCGTATCTATTATTACACTCACACTCATTCTAGAGTACTACTGACTTCATCTCTAACGAGTAACACCCAACAGAGCCATGGTTGTCGCTTAACCATATGCTCTAATACCAAATGTAACGTTCGCGATTTTTCGACGCTCGAAAACCGACATCAATACGTACACTGTATCAACTGCCGAGCAATCGAATGCTGGAAAACCGTACCATTATGGTTAAAGAAGAAGAGAAAGGTAGAAGAAGAGAGAAAAAAGAAGAAGAAACAGAAAACAATATCAGAAACTCACAATCGCAGTGGAACAACATATAATAGATAAACGAATAATCTTTAAACAAAGAACTATATCAGTTATTACATTACATCATATTACATTACATTACATCATCAGAGTGTACAACAACAAACAGCGGAAAAGAAATACTATATACTAGTGAATACGCCATGCCATCCAGCTTGCCTCCAGCAACTCCCGAATTCCAGAATATCCTGATAACCTAACTCTAGACTGCAAGTGTGGAAATTGGTGGGCACCCAGAGTTTAGGAAGGAAAACAATAAACTCCAGGTCAGTCATGGGACTGGTGTGAGAACTTAAAACAGTTTATCTTAAAAAAAAACAAAGGGATTTTTTTTAAGTTAATTCGCAATGCTTTTTGGAAAATGAGACTACCATAAGGCCTCCCGCACACACACACAATGCAAACGCAGAATCGGAAGAGATTTCTCCTTATGATAGTCAAAGATGCTTGATACGCATTAAAAAGAAACATTTGATATTATTAATAGTGCATAGTGTAGAAAATATTTCGAAAGTAAAGATATAAATCTTAGCCAGCATAGGCATTCCACACTTATGCCTACTATAGCTACCATCCAAACAGTGGTGACCACCATAAGTGAATGATAGGTTCTACAACTAAAACCGTACAAGATCGTATTGTTTCTTTGGATTTCCAACAAATGGTCAGACCAAGGAACTTTCCATTGCCGCATGGGTACGCCTCTGGAAAGACGACCCGAGAACCTAACATTACGGTTAGATCTCTGCCAACACAAGGCCGGGTTACCCTTCAAACTGGGTAACTACTGACATGAATATGTCATTCCTCGATCGTACCCGATCTATATCCGAGGATCCTCGATTCCAACAACCACAAAGTAATAAATTTGCAGCAACAACATAGGTTAAATATCTGAGCTCCATACCATGATACCACCTCTATCCAGAAGGAATGACAAACACTAAAGGGGCGCTACCCCCTAATAACCTTGCTGCATCCTTCCTGTTTTGACCATTTCCGGGGTGTGAGGTCCGACGAAGTCTCGTCCACAAAGCCACGCTTTATACAAAAGCTGTGCTTTGATCATCAAATGCTCAACAGCACTTTGTATGCCACATTACCAATTTGGGGATGTATCACTAGTAACCATCAACTACATAACATCTGAGCTCGTACGTCTCAGAGAAGGGTGTTAAGCTAAGAGAATAAATTCTCCGCCACCAACAGAAATATATTTGATAGAAACCAGCTTTACATCTCAAATTGTAACGTCAGACACACATCCATACAAGTCCGTTCCGAGATCGAACGGAACCGAAGGCACTTACAAAGAAGCCCTTGTAATCCGGATATTCACTAATCACGTCCGGACTTCCCGTCACTAAGGGTGATAAAACCTCTATATCGGAGATCGACCGATGCAAAGTCATTCGACGGTAATCCTTCCGTTTTCAAAAATATCCAGTCTTCAACATCGGCCATCAAATGCAATCCATAACGACGTATCACATATTCGGAATGGGTTATACGACCCAAAGGTCCTTTCCCGGCTAACCCGAATAGTGAGCGCTTATTTTAAAAATAAGTATAGCATTTAAATTCAAGCAAATCACAACAAATACCTATTTAAAGGTAAATATTGATAGTCGATTATTTAACTATCAATAGGCGTGCACAACATCAACAGATTCGAAATAATTTTCCAAATTATTTATTTTCCAAAAATATCTTTACTAGATATATAATTTCCACACTTCAACCATTTGAAAACAATTTCAAATCACTTTTCACCTTTACAACTTTTGAAAACAAATTTCAAACCGTTTCCCTACACGGGATATATTCACAAATCTTTATTCATTTTCATTTCAAAATGGTTCATTTAAACCAATTAAATAAATCCTTACCGATTTACTTTGTATTTACGTTCCAAATCCGTAAATTTATTCCACACTTCAAAAATAAATCAACGTTTATTTTTAAACAAATTTCCCTTTCTTTTTATAAATTCCATAGTGAATTTACAATTCCAAAATATCTAGAAATATACGATTTCAAATCGATTTCTAATATTCATTTCCAATTTATCTTTAAAACATAAAATCTCAGTACATACACTTCATATCGGAAAATATTTCCATACTTATTTAATAATAAGTAATTCACAAATCCATTTATTTTCAACACTTAGAAAATATTCAATATACTTAAATCGAAATTAATATTTCATTCTTTAAAGAAAACATTCAATCAAACACATTTATTTGAGTCAAAACGAATGTTGCGTAAAACATCGTTACGACAACCCAAAGTCACTAGTATAGGGATTCGAACTTAAAATAGATATATAAATCCCAATACTATATAAAACATTTCCTTTCGGAAATCATTTACTATAACAATAGTGTTATAGTCCACTATTTCTATTTCTCGAAAACATCTATTTCAACAATGAATGTTGAAATCTATGGTTTCGACACTTAATACATTTTAAAACAACTTCAAATCGTTTTAATTCTATTTAAAATATCACTTCCCCAAAACACTTTAATATATTATTCACTGTCCCAAAATCGTGAATATTCTTCGTTAACCAAATTCAATATTTTTTTCTACACATTTTATTTAAAGGATTATCCACCGTCCAAAATCGTGAATATATCTCCTTTAAAAATCTAAAATAATCGACTTGTCAAAATAAGTCGGTTTCGGATTTATAAACAATGTTTATAAATCCCATTTATATTTTATAACAACTTCAACTTATAAAATCACTTTATCAACAAATTCTATTTATATCCCAATTAAATGCGAAAATCCAATTTATAAGTTAATTACTTATAAATCTTTTATTTTACAAAAATCTATTCATTTTATAACTTCACAATTTGTAAATCTATAATTTTCATTCACTGATGAAATCCATTTATACTTCATTTTAACACTTAATAAAACTCGTTTTATAATTCCCATATTTTTAATTTATAAATATTAATTTTATAAATCTTTTATATACATCGTTTATAATAATTCAAAAATCTCAATTTAAACTATTTTATAAAATTCATTAACTCCATATTTCAAAAATCACATTTTAACTATATTTCACAAAAATCATAATTTTTATACTATTAAATTTTATAACGTTAATTTATTTAAAATGAATCAATTCAAAATTTTAATAAAACATATACTTTTAAAAATCACTTTCAAACCCTTTTAAATTAAAAATCGTTACTTTAATATTTTTAAAACTCCAAAAATGGGCCAATGCTGCAATAGCAACAATATATCAATCACGACAATCAAAACATATATATCAATATGATAATCAACAAATATCACAATATCTGTAATCAAATAAATATTGGTGAGGAATCCAGTTGGATCTCTCCAACCTGTTTCCTTGCATCCACAGATGTTAGCACAATACCAATTCCGTTCCAATACGAAATATCGTGGTATATGAGATTCATAAAATATTATCCGCTCTTATGCGGCGTAATAGGATCTCATCCGCTATATAATGCGGGAAAATCAACTCCAAATACATATATAATACCAATTCCATACAAGTTGGAATTAACGCAGTATATGTTTTTAATAAATAACATCCGCTTAATATACGGCGTATAAGGTCTATTTCGCACAATAGATAATAATTTATCATTCAATCACACAATCAAGAAATTTTAATCTAACTTTTTAAAATTTAAATCGAAACAATTCGACTGAGTGAGAAATTCTCACATTGCTTTCAATTTAGTTTCAGCGTTTTATTTCGAATAAAATTTAACATGCATTTAATTTAACCCAAAATTTTCACTAGCTCCAATCAACCCCAATCCAGTTCCATTGCGTAGTGCTCGTCAAACGAAGCTAACGCAATCTGTTTCGTGCGTTTTCGACCTCGTATGAAAAAGATATAGTATTTTAAAGTTCACACGAATTTAAATATAATAACATTCACTTCATATCGGAAAACATTTCCATACTTATTTAATAATAAGTAATTCACAAATCCATTTATTTTCAACACCTAGAAAATATTCAATATACTTAAATCGAAATTAAGTATATATTTCATTCTTTAAAGAAAACATTCTTTCAAACGCATTTATTTGAGTCAAAACGAATGTTGCGTAAAACATCGTTACGACAACCCAAAATCACTAGTATAGGGATTCGAACTTAAAATAGATATATAAACCCCAATACTATATAAAACATTTCCTTTCGGAAATCATTTACTATAACAACAGTGTTATAGTCCACTATTTCTATTTCTCGAAAATGTCTATTTCAACAATGAATGTTGAAATCTATGGTTTCGACACTTAATACATTTTAAAACAACTTCAAATCGTTTTAATTCTATTTAAAATATCACTTCCCCAAAACACTTTAATATATTATTCACTGTCCCAAAATCGTGAATATTCTTCGTTAACCAAATTCAACATTTTTTCTACACATTTTACTTAAAGGATTATCCACCGTCCAAAATCGTGAATATATCTCCTTTAAAAATCTAAAATAATTGACTTATCAAAATAAGTCGGTTTCGGATTTATAAACAATGTTTATAAATCCCATTTATATTTTATAACAACTTCAACTTATAAAATCACTTTATTAACAAATTCTATTTATATCCCAATTAAATGCCAAAATCCAATTTATAAGTTAATTACTTATAAATCTTTTATTTTACAAAAATCTATTCATTTTATAACTTCACAATTTATAAATCTATAATTTTCATTCACTGATGAAATCCATTTATACTTCATTTTAACACTTATAAAACTTGTTTTATAATTCCCATATTTTTTAGTTTATAAATATTAATTTTATAAATCTTTTATATACATCGTTGATAATAATTCAAAAATCTCAATTTAAACTATTTTATAAAATTCATTAACTCCATATTTCAAAATCACATTTTAACTATATTTCACAAAAATCATAATTTTTATACTATGAAATTTTATAACGTTAATTTATTTAAAATGAATCAATTCAAAAATTTAATAAAACATATACTTTTAAAAATCACTTTAAAACCCTTTAAATTAAAAATCGTTACTTTAATATTTTTAAAACTCCAAAAATGGGCCAATGCTGCAACAGCAAGAATATATCAATCATGACAATCAAAACATCATATATCAATATGATAATCAACAAATATCGCAATATCTGTAATCAAATAAATATTGGTGAGGAATCCAGTTGGATCCCTCCAACCTGTTTCCTTGCATCCACATATGTTAGCACAATACCAATTCCGTTCCAATACGAAATATCACGGTATATGGGATTCATAAAATATTATCCGCTATTATGCGGCACAATAGGGTCTCATCCGCTATATAATGCGAGAAAATCAACTCCAAATACATATATAATATCAATTCCATACAAGTTTGAATTATCGCCGTATATGTTTTTAATAAGTAACATCCGCTTAATATACGGCGTATAATGTCTATTTCACATAATAGATAACAATTTATCATCCAATCACACAATCAAGAAATTTTAAATCTAACTATTTAAAATTTAAATCGAAACAATTCGATTGAGTGAGAAATTCTCACCTTGCTTTCAATTCAGTTTCAGCGTTTTATTTCGAATAAAATTAAACGTGCGTTTAATTTTACCCAAAATTTTCACTAGCACCAATCAACCCCAATCCAGTTCCATTGCGTAGTGCTCCTCAAAATGAAGCTAACGCAATCTGTTTCGTGCGTTTTCGACCTCGTATGAAAAAGATATAGCATTTTAAAGTTCACACGAATTTAAATATAATAATATTTACAATTTCTTTAATATTTTCAACCTCAGCTAATCCTCGCCGTTGATCACTTGGCCTCAACATCAGGCCATTCACGTCCTTCTTCTTCAAAGTCGTTCCCTCCAGGCTAATCACGTAAGAAAACCCATCATTGCTGAAATTAGGTTTAGACATTACGGCCACCACGACGCACGAAACTTCATCACTCCACCACCACGCTGAAGCCCTCCGCGAGCTCGACCTTCGGCCAGAGGAACTTGAGGCTCGGCCCTGCCCTTGTCTCAAAATTTGTGCACAAAGTTCGGCCATTCCAAGGGAAATTGCCATCGATCCGTTGCGTGTTTCTTGATCATCACCATATGGATTTGTAGCTCTCACGATACTCTACAAGTTCCTAGTTGAAAGTATTTGCTAATTCTTTACGGATTGAGAGATTAAGAGGAGAAGTTTCGAAATTTTCAGCCATTAAAATGTAAGTGGCGGCTGAAGTATTAGGGTTAGGGTTTTGAGCAAATTGTGAGAGTGGAGGTCCTTTTATAGAAAATTACGCGACACTGTTCATCCCGAAATTTTTCGAACTCCAAACGAAGCGTGACGGCTGGCGTTTCTAGGGTTCACCCCACGTTTCGAACACAATGGAATATGTTTCGGAGGCTAATTCCATCGTATGTGCGAGTTACGGAAATAAACGATCAGATTTAAATTAAATCGATTTAAACCAATTTCTATGCGTTTTGGCTTGCCCAGGACAAATCGTAAATCAGAATGACAGAAAATTTGAAACCATATAATAATATAACATTACGGATCCGATGAAACTGGTTTCGTCGAAATTCGAGACTGTTTGAAAAATCGCTATTTTAACTCGTCAATTAAATATTAAAATATTCAATTTTCACAAATCAACTTTAAATTTAATTTTAAAAGTCCTATAACATCATTCTAACTCCAATATGATATAGTAAAATTTTACAAATCATTTTCAATCATATTAAACCCGATTTTCAATTATTTCTGGAATTTCAAATATTAAATTATCGATTTAATTATCCAATTAAATCCAGATATTCGAAATAAAATTTATTCGACTTATAAATTTCACTTATTAATATTTAAAATCAATTAAATATACAAATTTTAATTGACAGAAATTCTGGGTCGTTACAGTATACCTTTTCAAATTATTTCTATTTAAAACATTCGCTTTACTACCAAAATCTTTTGTTAATAATATTAATCAATATTTATATACAATAAGCCTTTGCTTCTACTAACATTTATTAATCCTTAAAACATTTTCAAACTTTAAAACGCACATCTCTATATGTATTCTAGTTAACAAACTATTTCAAAAGCAAGTTTTTATAACAAACAACATTATTTATATTAATTTTCAATAAGTATAAACCAAATAATTAAATTCATTTCATAAATTTAATAATTATTTATATATATATCCCAAAATTGAACTCAATTTCTGCAACTTCATATTATCAAATAAATATAAAAGACTATATAAAGGTACTTAAAAAAAAACTAGTTTGCTGTGCACTCTGATTAAAACAAAACGAAACTCAGCTATAATATCATAAATGAAATGTTAAAATGCAGCAACAAACCATTCAAAATTATAAATACAAATACTACTGGTTTGACTAACTCCTTTCATCCTTGCTACTTCAACCATTTTAAATTTCGTAATTAAAAGAAGAAATTATATATATAGACACACACACACACATATATTTATAAAATCACAAATACACAAATAAATTCCCTGATGATTACCCCCAGTAATTATTTATTATATATAATATACTATTTTTATTATAGAAAATTACCCAACTCACCCAAAGGTTAGGGATGAAAGTGACTGTGTTATAGGATCGTGTAATATGGATATATCTGTAAACAACTTGTGTGGAATAAGAGATAACTAAGTAAATAAATAATGCAGTAAAATAAATGACACCAGATATTTTTATACTGGCTCGGACTCTGTTCTATGTCCAATTCCAAACTCCTTCTGGAATTAAACTAGCAACCCTCACTTTACCAAAAGGAATAGGTTTACATCACCTCAGCAAATGAATAAGACTTCTACCTCCTATGTAACCGAATAGGACTTCTACCGCCTGAGCAACCGAACATGACTTCTTTACAAATAAACAAAAGTATCTGGCGGTAGTATGCTTTTTAAATAGCATTGATAAGTCAATTATGTACAATCTTCCTATAATCTTTTCCTTTATGATATATAATGTAATGTGCTTGAAGAATGTGGAAGATAGAGTAGTCAATAATCAGATACTGTATGCAATTTTAGTGCAAATAGAAAATAGAAAATAAGAGATAAGAAATCAAGAATACTAAAATCAGTTAAGTTAATTATTTTTTAGAATTCTAAACTCTATTTATATAGATTAAAAGTTGCAATCTTTCATGAAAGAAAATGATGAAAAGAAACAGAAGTAACTGTTAGATTTGAAAATATTTCTCTTCGTTGATGAGAAGCATCCCTTAAGCAAATTAGCCGTTATAGATAATCAACTGTCTAAAATTTAAATTCGGCCTTCTGATTTAAATTTGATTTGAAAAAGCAAGGGAACATGCTATTTTAGGCCTTATTCAGCTGTTTGAATATATCCATTCAGCCTGCCGAAACTGCATATTAAATTATGCTTTGTTCCAACATTCAGATGGCTGTATGGTTGCATTCAACCGGCTGAATGTAGCCTGTTTTGTGCATATGTGTGCATGTTAGTGCATATTTACATATCAGGGAGATTTTAATATATTTCAATAATATACGGACTCTAAATAGAAGACTAACAACTTCATAACTTTTTGAATCCGAATTTGTAATGAATCTCCTGCATAAAAGATTAGTACACAATAATATTGACTTATATAGTTGTCACAGTCAAAACAATGAGAATTAAGATTCTAAAATTCTCTCCTTTTTCGATAATGACAACTATATAAGTATAAATTTATATTACCATGAAACTTATATGAGTGGGCCCCCTGTCAATATGCACAATAATTTAAACCATGCACAATAATGTAAACAAATTTATACCAAATTTCTCCTCTTTTGTTATCGATAAAAAAGAAGATATGCAAAGCACATAGAGATGAATTGGAACACAGTTAAAAGCAAAAATATACTGGACACAACATCATAAAAATAAAGTCACAACATCCCATACATCATTACATACATAGCCGAATAGAACTATAGAAGTTCGAAAGAACATTACAAAGCAAAAGATAAAAGTTTAGAGATCATTAAAAAACATGTAATGTAGAAAATGATTGATAAAACAGAAAAAATAGTAATATGAATTGAAAATATGGTTCTGTTGTGAAGTAACATGTAGTAGAGTAGTAGTGCATATGACTTTCAAGTAAGAGACTAGAGTTCAAGTCATGGAAACTCCATTTTTGAAAAAAAAGACCTATTTTTGAAAAAATAGCAAATAAAATAGAAAAATTAGTTATAAATCTTTTAGTGATAAAGTACTTAATTCTCTTCTTAGTTTTATAAAAATATTTTCATTTAAAGGTTTTGTAAACATATCAGTCAGTTGGTTTTCAGAGGATACAGATTCTAATCTGAGTGTATCTTTATTAATATGATCATGAAGGAAATGATGATGATGTCAATATGTTTAATTCGTGAATGATTAACATGATTTTTAGATTATTTTATAGCACTTGTATTATCATAAAAGATAGTTGATTTAGATAAATTTGTACCAAAATCTTGGAGTGTTTGTTGCATGTAAATGACTTGAGTACATTCTAAAGCAGCAGAAATGTATTCCGCTTCACACATCGATAGTGAAACACAATTTTGTTTCTTGCTAAACCAAGAGACTAGGGATTTTCCAACGAAGTTACAAGTTCCGCTCGTACTTTTTTGATTCGTACGACATCCTCCAAAGTCAGCATCATTATATGATACTAACTTGAAATGACATTCTTTGGGATAAAATGTCCGAAATCTTTGGTTTTGCTTAGATAACGTAATATTCGTTTCACTGCTCGCATATGTGTTTCTTTAGGATTTGCTTGAAATTGAGCATATAAAAAAACACTTATCATTATGTCAGGTCTATTAGCAGTTAGATAAAGTAATGATCCAATTATACTTAGATATAATTTTTGGTCAACATTCTTGCCATCTTCATCTCTATCGAGATGTATTGTTGTGCTCATTAGAGTTGATTTGGCAGAAGTATTTTCCATACTAAAGCATTTAATTAGATTATTATAATATTTTTCTTGATTAATAAAAATCCCATTATCTAATTGTTTAATCTGTAATCCAAAAAAATAAGATAATTTTTCCATATGTGACATTTCAAATTCTTTGGTCATTATATTAGCAAATTCCTAACATAACTTATGATTTGTAGAACCAAAAATTATATCATCAACATAAATTTGAATAATTAAAATATCCTTTTTAGTTCGTTTAATAAAAAGATTTTGATCAACCTTCCCAATTTCAAAATCAAAATCTATAAGATAACTTTTAAGATGTTCATACCAAGCATGGAGCGTTTGTTTTAGACTGCATAAAGCTTTTTTAAGTTTATAGACATGGTCTGGAAATTTTTCATATGAGAATAGAAGAGGTTGTTCAAAATAAATATTTTCTTTTATATATCCGTTTCAAAATGCACTTTTAACATCCATTTGATGAAGTTTAAAATTATGAAAACATGCAAAGGCCAGTAAGATACGTATTGCTTCTAGTCGAGCGACTGGAGAAAACGTTTCTTCATAGTCAATTCCTTTTGCTTGATTATATCTTTGTGCAACTAATCTAGCTTTATTCCTGATTATATTTCCTTATTCATCTGCTTTATTTTTGAACACCCATTTAGTACCAATGACTATTTGATCACTTGGTCTAGGAACTAATTCTCAAACTTCGTTTCGTTCGAATTGGTTTAGCTCTTCTTGCATAGCTGTAACCCAATAGTCATTAGTAGAGGCTTCTTTGACATTTTAGGTCCAACATTAGAAAGGAATGCTGCATGGCCCATTTGATTAAGTTGATTTCTAGTTCTGACATGTGAATCAATTTCTCCTATAACATTTTCTACTGGGTGATCTCGTAAAATCCTAGGAGGAGACCTTAATCTATTTTCGTTGTGAACAATGTTTTCATCTTCTTCAAAATTATTTTGAGTAACCGTATTTGCGACTGCCTTAGTTATTATCTCATCATCCTTAAAATTTGTATTAAACTTAAAATTTTCATCGAAGAAAACATGTAGTATTTCTTTAATTGTTTTAGTTCTTTTATTAAAATTTTGATAAGCCTTGCTTCGTTCCGAATATCCTATGAAATTTCCTTCTCCAGTTTTTGGATCAAATTTTCCAAGCCGATCTTTTGTATTTAAAACAAAAAAATTTGATCCAAAAACTTTAATATATGAAATATTCGGCGTTCTTTCATGAAAATGTTCATACGGAGTATGTTTAGTTAGTGGTCGGACGGAGACACGATTCAAAACATAAAAGGCAGTTGCTACAGCTTCTATCCAAAAATGTTTTGGTAAAATGCTTCCTTTTAATAAATTTCTTGCACATTCTTGTAAAGTTCTATTTTTCCTTTCTACAACTCCATTTCGTTATGGTGTTCTAGCAAAAGAAAAATTATAATAAATTCTCTTTTTATTACAAAAATGTTCAAAAGCTTCATTTTCGGATTCACCTCCATGATCACTTTTAATATTTTTAAGTTTTTGAGATTTTGAATTTCTTTAGCGAAAATTTTGAAATTTTCAAAAGTGTCACTTTGGTTTTTCAGAAAAACAATCCAAGTATGTCTGAAAAATCATCCACTATTACAAACACATATTTACTATGGTTTATGGATTGAACTTGAGTTGGACCAAAACGATCAAAATGCTATAGTTCAAGTGGTCGTATAGTAGAAATACTTTTCTTTGATTTAAAGGATGATTTTGATAATTTACCCAATTGAAAAGCATTACAAATATTATTTACTTTAAAACTTCATTTTCGTTAAACCTTTTACTAATTCATCTTCAGATAATTTGGTTATTGTTTTGAAATTAATATGGAAAACCTTTTATGCCATAGCCAAGGATAATTTTCTTTGGCTATTAAAAAAATATTAGTATTATAATTTATATTCATATTCAAAACATATATTTTTTATGTCCAAAAACTTCAAAAATAAGATTTTTATTTTGATCAAAAATGCTACACTTACTTTCAGAAAAAAAAATATTGAATCCTTTGTCACATAATTAGCTGATGCTAAGTAGATTATGTTTTAAATTTTTGACTAATAAAACATTTGTAATAAGAGGTAAATTAGACATACCGTTATTGCGCACATCGCCTTTGCTGATGATATATCCTTTGTAGTTGTTTCCAAAAATGACAGAACCTCTATCTGAGTAGGTAATGTTCGTTAGATCTCTTTGTTTCCTGCCATTTGTTTCGAGCAACCACCGGCCAATATCCATTTTCCTTTTTTTTAGGTGGTACCTGTAAAATATAGAATTAACATTGGTACCCACCATTTTATTTGGGTCCTAAGGGTTAGGTCTTAAGAAACCAAACCCAAGAGGGATCAGAATTTCTTTTAAAAATAAAATCTTGATTTTATTGAACAGTTTCTATAAAAGAATTTATATATTTATCTCTAATTAAAGAATTATTTGTTTTAGGAACCCAAGTCTTAATTGATTTAGAATAATTTGTATCTTTTGAACTAGGTTTTTTAATTTTATTATTATTAAAATTACAATATAATAAATTCTTTTTATTTGGAAGATCTTTAGAAACATGCTTTTATCCAAGTCCTCTTTTATTTGAAATAGAATTTTCTATAATTTTAGAAAGATTTTCCCTTCCTTTGTTAAAATTAGAGACATTTTTAATAATATCATCTAATTTTATTTTTAAAACTTGAAATATTTAATTTAAATATTTTAACATTAGCTTTAAGATCATGATTTTCAATTAATAGAGCATCATTCTTTTCTTTCTGAGTTTCTATCTCTTGACTTAACATAGAGAGTTGAGATGTCGTATTAAAATAATATTCTTGAGTAGTTTCAAGTTCTTCTTCTAAAATTTTTTTTCATCTCTTAACATATCAACTTCAATTTCAGTTCCATTTAATTTTTCAAGAGTTTCTTTTGATGTTTCTTAGTTTGTCAAGTAATTCAGAGTTTATTTCCAATAAATAATCAAATGTTAGATCACTCACCTCGTCATTTATGGTAATAAAACATACGATGGCTTGTTCTATATCAGTGTCTGAGGAACTATCTGATGATGAAGATGATTTCGAATCATCCCAAGTCACAAAGAAGACTTTCTTCTTGAATTTATCTTTCTTGTGCTTATATTTGTCTTTCTTTCGATCAGGACAATCTTTCTCGATGTGATCTTTCTTGTGACATTCATAACATTCTAGAACAGAATATGATGATATGTTATTGTTATTGATGCTATAGCTATTCTTGTTGTTTCTGAATTTGTTGCTCGTTTTGAATTTCAAAAGCTTTTTGAAATTTTAAGCAATGATCGCCATATCTTCCTCATCTAAATCTGATTCATCATTTTCTACATTGAATGCTATTTCCATCTTATCTTGTGCCTATACTCATTTAGCCTGGAGATTAACTTCATAAGACATTAGATTTTCTATCAACTCCTCTGGTTTAACGGTTGAAATATCGTTAGCTTCTTCGATCTGTAAAGCCTTTCGTTCCCACTCATCCGTTAGACAGTTGAGGATTTTTGAAACAACATCAAAGTCTATATATGTTTCTCCTAATGCTAAAAGAGAATGATATATATATATATATATATATATATATATATATATATATATATGTTTCTCCTAATGCTAAAAGAGAATGATATATATATATATATATCTTGGAATCTAGAGTACATTTCATTTATTGTTTCATCTTGCTTCATTCTGAAATTTTGGAACCGATTTTTGAGCATAGAAATTTTACTCCGCTTTACTTTGTTATTACCTTCATGTCTAATTTTAAGTATACGTCAAATTTCATAAGCTGTTTTACACATGCTCATACTATTAAACTCATTTTTATCTAATGCACAAAATAACATATTCATAGCTTTGGCATTTGCTGTAGCATATAGTTTTTTGTGTTAGACCGTTACGAATATTCGATAGTAGGTATGTTATACTCTGGTTGATTAGTATTCTAGGTTTCATAACCATTGGCTTGCATACAAATTATCATTCTAGTAGACCAATAGTTATAGTTCAATCTGTTAAATAGTGGTGGTCGTGTAGTAGATTGACCATCAAGGAAACTTGTGCTAGTGTTGTGTTCCATATTACTAAAATATCAGATAACTATGTTAAGGTTATAAGACGACCTTGCTCTGATACCAAATGAAGGTGACTGTGTTATAGGATCGTGTAATATGGATATATCTATAAATAACTTGTGCTGAATAAGAGATAAGTAATTAAATAAATAATGCAGTAAAATAAATGACACCAGAGACTATTATACTAGTTTGAACTCCCATTCTACGTCCAGTCGCAGACTGCTTCTGTAATTAAACTAGCAACCCTCACTTAACCCGGAGGAATATGTTTAACCGCTTGAAAAACAGAACAAGACTTCTACCGCCTAAGCAATCAAATAGAACTTCTGCCGCCTGAACAACCGAACATGACTTCTTTATAAATAAACAAAAGTATCTGACTATGGTATGCTCTTTAAATAGCATTGATAAGTCAATTAAGTACAATCTTCATATAATCTTCTCCTTTGTGATATATAATATAATATGCTTGAAGAATGTGGATGATAGAGTGATTAATAATCAGAAATTGCAGTTTGAGTACAAATTGCAAAATAGAGAATAAGAGATAAGAATTCAACAATACTAAAATCAGTTAAGTTAATTGTTTATTGAATTCTAAACTCTATTTATATAGATTAAAAGTTGTAATCTTTCATGAAAGAAAACGATGAAAAGAAACAGATGCAACTGTTAGATTTGAAGATAGTTCTCTTCATTGAAGAGAAGCATCCCTTTAGAAAACTAGCCGTTATTGATAATCAGCCGTCTGAAATTTTAATTCAGACTTCTGATTTAAATTAGATTCGAAAAAGAAAGGAAACGGCCTATTTTAGGCCTTATTCAGCTGTTTGAATATATCCATTCAGCCGGTTGAAACTGCATAATAAATTGTGCTTTGTTTTAGTATTCAGACGGCTGAATCTTTAAAGTTAGCCAACTAAATGTAGCATGTTTTGTGCATATATGTGCATGTTAGTGTATATATACCATATCAGAGAGATGTTAACATATTTCTAATAATATATAGACTCTTAGTAGAAGACTAACAACTTCATAACTTTCTGAATCCGAATCTGTAATGAATCTCCTGCACAAAAGATTAGTACACAATAATATTGACTTATATAGTTGTCACAGTCAAAACGATGAGAATCGAGATTCTAATAAGGGACTCTAACTCTCATCTAAGGTCAATTATCCATGTCTTTGATATATGACATATTGTTCTAAACCTTCTCTAATACAATTTTATGACAAACCACTTCTATACCCATGCTATTTAAGAGTATTACAGAGGTAATACTGTCAGATAATACGGAAAATGTGGTTACATGGGATCCACATGTGAATATTCCCTTAGACTAACACCGGTACGTATTAAAACATTAAATAAACATCTAATCTATAAAAACATAGTACTGGTACAAAGCAATAGACAGTGTGCCTTCAAAACAGAACAGTACATAATATACAATGAATGACAAAGATCATAAAGACAGTCGCATCGATAATATATAATACAACACTGTTATAAGAATACAATACAAGTCAAATGTTAATTATACATAAGTGAATTTATGACACACACACACATATATGTACATATACATACATACAAACGTACGTACGTACGTACATATATCTGGTAATCCTCCAAATAATACTTCTCTAAGCCCAAAGTAAACAAATTCTAGTTGTATCGTCCGTATACCTGAAACGTGTCAGACTGCCGGAGTATTATGAAATAACACATAGGACATACTATGTCTAATCAAGGGTATATCATTATAATGGAAACGCAACATAATCACTAAATAATATATATATATATATATACACACACACACACACATACATACATATATGTCTGTATATGTATGTATGTATATATGTACGTATGTATATATAACCATAAATAGTCATTTATGCATCACCTTACCCAGATAACTCAAATCCATATGAAATAGTCAATATTCAATACCAATTTCAAAGATATCATTACCCACAAAGAAATACATCGAATCATAAAATTATAGAGTCAATACGAATGGGTGAATCGTACATATCTAGAAATCATCATCAAATCCAAAATAATCAGTAATGAGGCATCCTCATGTTAAGTCGGGCAATAATGATATCACTCTCAATCTCATATTATTAAATATCAATATCAAATCAATAAAATTGATAAGAAAGGTTCAAGCCAGCTTATAAAAAGGCCAAAATGCACAAAATCATATTTCTCGACCCACAGCCCATGGAGAGGCAAAACTCTTGACTGAAAGTTCCTAAGAGACAGATACAATAAATGACTTTTATAATCTCATCCATACATAATATATATCTACCTACCACCTGTATACATACCTTACACCACATATACCAAATCCAAATAGGAGACTAACAACACATTTGCTTACTTTAAGAGCCACACGTTGTCCATATGACATCCACTGACGGATCTATTTAGGCATTGGGGTGGGCGGCTGCCCACCCCACAAAAAAAAACAACGAAAAAAAAAACAGAGAGAGAGGACGCGTTTCAACCTCCAGTCGCAGCAGCAGCCCCAGCCCATCGCTCGCAGTAACAGCGGCTGCCCACCCCATCGCTCGCAGTCGCAGCCCATCGCTCGCACTGCAGCCGCTCGCTCGCAGTCGCAGCCCATCGCTCGCTCGCAGTCCAGTCCTCCTTTACGACTGCCGATTGGGTTCTCTTTGCTCACTCAGGTTTCTCTTTTAACCATTTTTGTTAGCCCTAAGTTATTGGGTAATCGGTATTGCTGAACAACAATGTTTATTACGATGTCAATTGATTTCATGGACGTGCCTTGAATTGTTGTTAGCCCTAAGTTGAAAAAAAACCATGGATGTGGACTGGATTTGGTCACAATTTCAGTTTTCATCAAATTCAAATTTATAGATTTAGGCACCCATTATTAAGAATAATTAATCTTTTTTTTTCCATATAAATCTCCATTGTTGTGCTCAAACTTTCATGCTCTTTGATTTTTCAAGAGATAGACTTCAACAAAGTAGAAAAAACGATAATGCAGTTATAGGTTAACTCCAGTCCAGTGAAAAGAACCAAACTTGTTTGTGATCTTCGGCTAAAACACTAGTATTTACTATTGAGGAGAACAGTATGACCAAACTAATTTATGTGATGGTTTTAACTATATATGTGAGCTGTTAGTTAAATTTTAGTGAATGAATTTATTTATCCACATACTCTTTTGATATACCTAGGCTCCGTCGCATCAAGATTTTGAAAATGTCCAAAAGGCCAACAAAAACTTTGTTTTCTTTCTACACAAAAAAATCTGATGTTGGTGGAACATCATCTCCGAATCCTTCTTTGAATTTGGATTTAAATAACCAAGATCCAACAAATGAAGTGCATCATCCCACTAAAATTCAAAAGACCGAGGATACTGTGAAACATGATCCAGGATTACGTCAAGCTATATGGATGTACCATCACAAAGATCAAGATGCAATTCGTCGTCGCTATATCGGAATGGGTCCGTGTCAACTTGATTTGAAAGAAAAATTCAAACGAAATGAAGACGGACGACGTATGCGATTTGAATGGTTTAAAGATCATAAATGGCTTGAATATTCCGAAACAACTCAAAAAGCTTATTGCTTTCCTTGTTTTCTTTTTGACAAAAATATCTCTCAGCAGCATAAGCAAGATACATGGATTTCTAGTGGATTTAATAGTTGGAAAAGAATTGGTGGAAAAGATTGTTGTCTCAAAAAACATTAAGGATGTCCAAATTCACTACATTCAAACAATGTAACGTTATTAGATTGCTTTAGCAATCCTTCACAAAGTATTGAAAAACAATTGATTTTACAGTCTGAAATTGAAATAAAAAAGAATCGATTGCGAATCATCACTTCAGTGAAAGCTATATTATGGTTAGCATGTCAAGGTTGTGCTCTTAGAGGGAATGATGAATCGGTTCATTCATTTAACCGTGGAAATTTTCTTGAACTAATTAAGTATTCCGCTTCACTTTCATTTGAAGTTGCAGAAGTGGTATTAAAAAATGCTCCTGGAAATGCTTCTTATGTTTCACCAAAAATTCAGAAAGATATTATGGAAATTATTGGTGATTTAGTGAGAGAAAAAATTTGCGAAGAAATTAGTGAATCCAAATTTTGCATTCTTGTAGATGAATCACGAGATGAGTCAAATACTGAGCAAATGGCAATAGTTATTAGATTTGTTGATCATGAAGGTTGCATACGTGAACGGTTCTTTGATCTTGTTGGAGTTGAAGACACCACCGCACAAACTCTAAAAAATGCTTGCTCGAATGTGCTCGATCGAAATGGCTTGCTTGTTCAAAACATGCGAGGTCAAGGTTATGATGGTGTGAGTAACATGAGAGGTGCTTGGGGTGGATTACAAGCACTATTTTTAGAAGAATGTCCATATGCATATTATGTGCATTGCTTTGCTCACCGATTACAACTTGCACTAGTTGGTGCTTCTGGTGAATTGTCTGACATAGAACTATTCTTTCAAATGCTTAATTGTATTGTGAATTTAGTAAGTTCATCTGCCAAAAGAAATCAACAACTAAAGGCTGCTATAAGAAAAGAAGTTGAAGACATGATGTTGAGTGGAACGTTACAAACAGGTACGGGGGCAAATCAAAAAACCACTTTACAACGTCCAGGTTCTACTCGTTGGAGCTCGCACTATTCTTCGGCATGCAGCTTGCTTAGCTTGTATAAACCTGTTCATGAGGTCCTCGAAATCATAAAAAAAGAAGGTTTGAATAGGAAAATGCGTGCTGAAGCGAGTGGTGCTTTACATGCAATGAATACTTTTCATTTTGTCTTCATATTGCACCTGATGGTTGAAGTAATGGGAATTACTGAAATCCTTTGTCAAGCATTTCAAAAAAAATCTCAAGATATCTTGAACGGGATTCGTTCACTCTCGATCACAAAGACTCTTCTTTCTAATTTGAAAAATGATGATAAATGGCAAACACTTTTGAATAGTGTGACATCCTTTTGTGTTAGCAATTTAGTTGTAGTACCTGATATGAATTCTCGTTATTTGGAAGGTACTAGACGATCTTGTCAACAACGCGATGAAATAACTGTAGAACATCACTACCGTTATGATATATTGAACGAAACTATTGACACACAAATAATGGAGTTAAACACAAGATTCTCGGACACAGCAATTGGACTTTTAAGTCTGAGTTCAGTTTTAGAGCCAAGAAATAACTTTGAAGCATTAATAGTTGAAGATGTATGTTTGCTAGCAAAAAACTACTACTCTGGAGATTTTAGTGAGTTGGATATTGATTTTCAATTGAGACACCAGTTGCAACATTATGAGCAAGATGTACGCCATGATCCTCACTTTTGTAATATTGCCACATTGTCAGAGTTAAATGTGGAGTTAGTTAAAACAAAAAAGGCTGAAAGATATCCCTTAGTTCATAGATTGATTTGCCTTGTTTTAACTCTTCCAGTATCGACTGCAACTACCGAACGAGCATTTTCAGCTATGAAGTTAATCAAAACACCATTGCGCAATAAGATGGGCGACAGTCTGCTTGGAAATCACATGATAATATACATTGAAAGTGAAATTGCTAAAAACATTGATGTTGAGACGATTATAGATGAATTTGATTTTCGTGAAGTTTGTAGAGCACGACTTAAGTAGGATATTTAGTAATTTATGTTTTTTTTTGTTTAAGGATTTTTGTGAAAATTCTTTATGTTAATGGAATCAATCGAACTTAATTATTTTGATTATTATGAATGCGATGGAATTAATTATATCAAAACAGTTCAGTTTTTTTATTTAATTTTCTTCCATTATTCGCCCACCGCAAAATAAATTTCTGATTACGTCCCTGATGACATCAGTTACCATTACCTCTCCCCTCTCGGTATCATGACAATGATCCACTATAGGCTCAACAAAGCTTAGCTTCTTCGACCACGACCACCGACATGTGCCCGTATGGTAACTAACTATTGGTCTATGCGACATAAGGGGTAAATAACTACCAATCTCATGATGCAAATCAAATATCATAAACAACAACGGTGCCATAGATCTGGGGTGCGCCCCCATGATTGGATCGCCAGGATGGATACTGGCCGGTCTAGTTCACTCCTAAAACATAAATAAAGTTGGATAAAGGTAGACGGACATATAATATACCAAAACTATGTGGCTAACAAGTACCATCAATAAGTGCTCACCTCAGCGAGTCAACCCTATCACATACCCATATTGAGTGTCATATGCGAGCAAAAAATAATTAAATAAATTACAGAACAGCGTCTTATAACACCGCATTTTACTAGTTCATTTATTCAGAGCTCACAAACAACACTCAAGACGAATGTGATAAAGCTTAAGGAGATGGAATGTGTGAAAAAATGAGAGGGGTATGCATGTATTTATAGGGTTTTAACCCACAGTTTCCAAGTAATGTTAAAAGATAAAAATTCCCTTCCTACCTTATGCTTTGCTTGGTTGTATCCTTCCCATCCCCTCATCATCATCTCCATCACTTCCTTTCCTTCTCCTTAGCTCTTAAGGACGGTATCTAGTATATGTAGGATTTTGAAGGAAAAAATGCATTTATGGTTATGAGATGTATGCTTTTCCATTTCTTTATACTTAAGTATCTCCCGTTATACTATTGCTTCATGATTTGACTAAAGGTATACATGTTCTAAAATGTGTATTAGTACGTGTTAAAATCATGTTAAATAATGTTGCAACGATTAACAACTTCTGTTCGATGAACGGTCGAAAATTCGAAAAACGATCATCGGTCAAATATTCAGTTTTAAATCAAACTATTTATTTATGTAAACAAAACTTGAAAATTTATTTGTTATCATCTTTAAATAATTAAATCAAGATAAATTGAGCTACAAAACCATATTAAATAATATTACAATCTAGTTGTAAAATTACGACGTTGATTGGTCAAAGTGCAACGAAGTATGTCTATCTTTATAAAACTGGTGTATTTATATATATGTATATGTATATATATATTTATAAAAGTTTTATCAACCAATTATTATCATTTAATAACATTTAAAAGGAGTTATTTATCATTTAAGGGAATAATTGAACGTATATCCAATTTTACCTAAAACTATCTTTTTTCAATTTTACGATGAAACTCCAAAATATCTTATTTTATTGTAAATCAATTCTTAAAATAAATTCACCATTCTTATTTATCACATAAAATAAGATTATTTAGGTTTGAAAATTCTACATTTGAATATTCAAAATTAATTAAATATTCCATTTAAAAGTAATGAAATTAAGGGTCGTTACACAAATCCATACACCTAAATCCATACACCTGTTTATATAGCATATTAATATATGGCATCAGGTGAATGTATAAACTCGTAAAACTCATGCACACATATAAATTCACTCACAACAACCCATACATGCATGCACGAATGCATGTTCACTACCAAGATTCCACTAATTATATATTTGTAAATACTGTACTAATTTCTTTCTCTCCATTATAACTTGACTCGCACATTTTGTTAATATACTAATTTTCATACTCGACAAAAATAAACTCACATACTGACTCATAAATACACATGCATACAACACTCTGACACACACAGAAATTGACACACAAACAACCATGCCATCGCACTTACACTTGAACTCACAAGACACACGTACTCACCTATGGGAACACAGTTGACAAATCACACGTTGGGACAAAATAAAACCAGCTAAACATCCATCCATATATAAAGGTATATATATAAATGCTCACGGGAAGAAGAGAGAGGGAGGTCGAAAATGCATGCAAGGAGAAACCGTAACCAGATTTACCAAAGACCTTAAAAGATTCCAGATATAAATTGAAACTAGATTGTGACCCGTGCTTCGCACATGGGTACATAGAGGTTTTAACGATGGTGTATTATATATATTGTTATTCTTGTTATCTTTGTAATTTTTTTATTGAGATGTAAAGCTAAGTAATGAGGTATATGGTATTAATTTTGATTGCAATGCAACAATTAGTTTGAATAACCGGGACATGTATAAGCTGTTTGGTGGTATTACATGCATAAAGTGTGATGACTGATGGAAGGAAACATGGATTGTTTTAATGAGCAGGAATTACACATTATATTCGATTTTTATAATCGTGACAGTTAAAACCTATGTTATAAAATTAGTAAGTTGGTAGAGTAAATAATTTTAAAAAAATATGTGGGATTGCATTGTGAAGAACTGATGCATTTATTTACTTTTTTGCATGAGTATGTCATAAATTTGGGATATAACAACGATGCAAAAACAACCATGCATGGATTGGAAAGTTTTGGTCCAAAATTAAGCTGAGAATATATATGATTAGAAGGCCACGCTAACAATGAATTATTAGGTACATAGATTAAATAATCGATAGCATACATGGTAGTTTTATAGAATCTGGGTATAATTACATAATACAAGACAGTCGGTAAAGGACAGCAAAGTCAGCAAGTAGCAGTGAGGGAAGGAGAAAACTAATACTCACTTGCTCTTCTCTATTTCTCTAGTAGGCGGAAAACGTGTACCAAATCTTCTCTGTGAATTTTGAACAGGAAGTTTTTACAGTTAGGCAAGTGGATAGTAAGAGAGTTATAGGAGTAGGAAGTGCAATCAAATTAGGTTCCCCTGGCATTTTGTCTGGCTCTTTTTTCTCCCAATATCAACCTTTTTTTTGCACGGAATAGTCTATAACGCCGCAGATAGTAATATTAAGTTTATAAAACTATAGACTAGCAGTGTATCCATGCTGCTGTTTGTAAAATCAACGAAGATATTGCATAACAGTTAAGCTTGTAAATCATGTACACTGGTAGAGTAGTATATGGGCGAAGGCAGAACAAACAAAAATATCAGTTATAGAAGACAAAAGAGAATAATAATGTAATGTCAGTGAGTAAGCAATAGAGTTGGCTGGACATAGTAAACTTCTTTTGGTTATAAAAAAGGGGAATAGTATTAGATTTTGGTAGAAAAGCAATAAAAGGGTGAAGGTTTAATTACCGATCGACGACAGTTGTGATCAAGCAGATCAGAAATCATTCTCCCTATCATCGATAACGTTCTTGTTGGCGGACAGAAAGACAGGAGAACTGTTTACCAAATTATAAAACCTACTGACATACAACCAACATCAAAGAATTAACAGTGGAAAAAAATATATAGCTGGTCGTAGCCAAAACAGTGGTGTATATAATTTATTATAAATTTAACCTAACTTTAGCTTTTGGCAAACAATCAAATTTCTACAGAGTAGGAATCAACATTTAGGAAAGAGAGGTGATGGTATCTAAATTCATATATAGAGAAACTGATATAAGACACTATGTTGTCTGCGGTTGTAGTATAAGCAACAGCTGTTTTTCGATATTGCAGCCTATTAGCAGGAACAAATTGTTTTTTTTAAACAGTAAATGAATTGGCAAAAAAAATGTGTTAAATGAATGGTACTCATGTTCAGCTTCAACTGAAGCCGCCAAACACAGTGTAAAATTTAAAAGGTATATGGAAGGTTTGGGCTTTGGTCATATAATAACCATAAAAATTTATCTCGTTCGACATCATTTGCCAATTATGCTTCCATTGTCTAATCGATAATTAAAAGTTCTTTTTTTCACAATTTATGTCATATGATAACTAAAACCAATAGTTAATGTTATGTTGACAAACAAATTTATTGCCAAAGGAAACAAACACATTCACTCGATGAAATAACTTTCTGAGTTCAAATAATAACATTTACAACTTGATCAAATTCATTTATTTGTGAAAATATCGATACATACCTCAGCTAGTAGTCTATTATGTAGACAAATCTGAATATATACAAATTCAACAGTTTCTAAATTAAATTTATCAAAGGAGCTGACAGACTAAAAGTGTTATCTTTGGCTCAGGCATCAAAAATTTACTCTTATTTTCCAATAATTAAGCATGCGACTATTGAATCTACAGTTCAAATTGTTCAGACTCACCTTCCTTATTGGTCATATATACTGTGTTTTCTTAAGTGGAATAGAAATGAAGAGTACGAAGAACTTTTCAAGTCTACTTCAAATTGGTATTAGTGTAGCAGATATGTACGTAAGGAGTTGTGACAGAACTATGGTCTCTAATATGTTTGGCCTAGATTTGCAAGCCAAAGTTGTGAAATTTAAGGGATACATTCATTCAAACAAACATAATAGAAGTAACTTCAACTTCAAGAATATAGATATAAGAATTAACTTACAATGAGAACCATCTAGAATTTGTCGTATATGTCATTCTTTAGAACCCATTTTGCACTAAATTAATTTCAGATCCATATAGACACTAATAACGCCATGCTGAAGCATCGGCAGTAGCTATTTCCGGCCACCCAAGCAGGACACAATCTTTACCTTTGTTAATTATTGAAGATATAACATTGAATTGCATTAGCTTCTAGCAATAACAAATGCAAACAAAACTTGGTACTCTTAAATTTAAAAACCGGGTACGAAGGCATAAAACATTGAATAATATGTGCCTTCCAGTGGTCAGAATTTATATTAAAAACAATCACCTCAAAGAGACCCTTTGGACTATTTAGTAGGAAATCTAAAGCTAGAAGCATTAACCATAACTAATCATTGTACAGTCTGTAGCATTTGAAAACATGATATGAAAATCAAGCATGTCATGTGAAAATACACAACAAATAAATTGGTAATGGGCAAATATAACCAAGTTTTAAATTGTAAGGTTATCAATTTGAAACCTGCTTTATGTGTCTCGTCAACCTCTCAATGACTGCAAACAAGCTTTAAATAAAAGTCAATCAAGCAAAAACCTTTCAACATAAACAAAAACAAAACAACGAAAATGTTATGTTAATATCATGTGCATGCATTGGAGATAATTAAGTAAACAACAATATAGACATTAAGGGAAATAATTACTTGATGTATTAAATCTTATTTTACCAATTCTTCATATTATATTAAGTAAAAAGGAAAAGAAAAAACATCATCATTCTTGGATACAAACAATGTAATACAAATCAAAGAGATAGTATATTGATTTAGTTATTACTATCTTGCTCTAAAATTTTAAGGTATCCTGGTATTTTTTGATTTCATCCTACTAAACGCCTTATTCTTCAAGATTTAAATGGTCCAGACATAAAAAAATCATGTAGAGCATCACCAATAGGAATTTCATCAAAGGTCATACGTGACTTATATCAGCACATGGGATAAAATCAGTTTAAGAAAGCGAGGTATTAGTGGAAAATCATGTTTGGTACACAAAGCCGCGAAAGTGAGGTATGGTTGTCAGTTACAATCCAGATTTGAGCACTATTAAATTATCAATATGTCAAACACTATTATGTCCAACATGAAGCCGCATAGAAATAAAAAAAGGTACCAACAGTTGGTGTAAATAAATTTAATATTGAAACACGTGAATCTGTCAGAAGAATTTTATTGTAACTTGACGTCACACATAATACAACACATGGATGATTAATAGTTAACAAAGTAAACATGATTTCATTGATAAAATTTTGCAAATAGTATGGGATAAAAGTGGATAATACCATAAAAGCGATATAAGACAACTGCTTTGATATAACTGGCATTAATTATCCAAAAATGAATAAAATTTGGGTGGGTCGGAGCCATTCCTACCTACGAATTCATTTGGTATCATGAATTTAGATTGAAAACCAATTTTCCCTAATGCATTACAGACCATATTACCTTACCTTTTAGTCCATCATGTAAAACAAAACTATTCATGCTTCTTTATAGCTCAAATAACGCCTTCATCTCGTCCATTGTGACTGCATATTACATAACAGTTCATATTCAACTCAAGTATAACAAATAACAGCTAATATGAAATTTACTACACTCCTGTATGTTACATGAAATAAGCATGTCACAGTGGTAACACTTGTTCAGAAACTGGGGTGTAGCTGTAAACTTGAGGATGCATATGCATTTACTAAGCATCAAATAGGGGAAATAATAGGATAAAATTAAGTTAATGGGTACGGAGACGGGGAGTACCGAACTTGCCTTTTTGGAAGATAATGGCAGTTTCAAGGTCCAGTGTCAAAGGCGGAGCGGCTATAGTAGCAGCGGATGAAGAGGCAGGTAAAGTGGAAGCCGATGTTGGCAGAGACGAGGGTGGGGAGGAAAAAACGTTCAAAATAGGGCTGTATAATCAGACGTTAAGCGTATGAGGGAAGGAAATTTAGGAGAGGGTTGGAGAAATGGGGGCAGAGGAAGTTAATTAGGCAATGAGCAAATATATTGTGCGGAAGGGGAGGAAAGGAGAAAGCATGTGGGGATGTTGTGGTTATTTTAACGGGGGAGAGGCAAAAAAAGAAAGAAAAAAGAAAGAAAAGAGAGTATGTAAATGAGAAAACACGATAAGAATGAGTGATTTTAGACCGTCCAAGTTAGCATGGGTGTTTTCCTGTTTTCTATTGTAGATAATAGAATAGGTTTGTCTTATGATGCTATCGATATAATATGTAAACCTAAGCACTGGCACAAGCAAAAATAAAATGAGGTATGGAATATACAATTGCAATTTGATGACGATCTATTCATTTCTAAATTGAGCACATAATTATATACATAAATTTTCTTGATTTTAATTAGGGCTGTCAAAATTCAACCCAATCCTTTAACCTAACCCTTTTAGCTCAATTTTAATAGGGTCGGATCAAGGCTAATAGCATTATTTTTGAATTGGGTCAATACCCACTAAGCGCAGTAAAAACATGACACGACCCGTTTAACCATTTTACCCTTTCGAACTCCAAAACTCAAATCTTCATTTTCATCTTCCGTTTCCTAAAAAATGAACACGGGCGATTCTCTCTCTCCCTAAATTCTTAATCGGTCTGCTCTTGTTATCGCGACTTCTCTCTCTCGATTCTTCAAATCTCGCACGATTTAGCTTTCAAAGTTAAAAGCTGAATCAATCAAATGTATGATATTTCTGTTTGAAAATTTAATTTATGGTTGTTCATTGAATAAATCAAGAGTTAAAATATTAAATATATTGCATTTGTAGCAAATCCTTCTTGTGGTGCAGCTTCTGGTATCGCATAGATCTAAACTGTCGACTATTGCACAGATCTAAGGAATGATATTTCTGATTAAACAACTTAAGCTATCACGTTGAATTTAGCTAGTGTTGATGGTTCTGTTGGATATTTTATGTTAATTCACTAGTAATAATTTGCTATGTTGCATACTGGGTTTACAAATGATCGTTTTTTTTTTCAATCATCAATCTTAGCGTTTGATTTTGAAAATCCTGGTTATCTATAGTGGTAATAAAATAGGGTAACCAGATGTGCGCATAATAGTGCAATTAAAGAGATTTTGTTGGATTCATAATGTAGTTTTTGTTTACATGTCAGATTGATGGTAGTATGTAAAGTTTACATGAAACATTGATGTCTATAATATCGAGGAATTATTCATCTACAACAATTTTGGTAGCAGAACTTTCAAACTATGTCTTGCATCTAGTTGAACTTACTAGTTTAACATTTAGTACATTTGTTAACCCTGTCGGTAACGCATAGGGGAATAAGTGGTAGACTGGAGTAGGCTACTGATATTTGGTTTTGAGCGTGACTGAGTGTGAGAGTAAGTATAACATAGTTTTTAGATAATACAAAGACAATAAAAGATGTGTAAGAGTGAGTATAACTTATTTTGTTATGGTAACAACCTTTTATGCGGAATAAAGTGTAATATTGAACCAGCCTTTATTAATTACTTGAATTTATAAGTTCAATTGATGCATTTTTGTTATAACTATATCAAAAATAGCACTTGACAATACATTTTTTCATGGTTTAGGAATGATCCACCACTGAATATTTATGACACTGTACAAAATTCAATATTTATATAACCAGTTTACAAACGAACGATTATATATACATGCAGTCTAAAAAAACACATATATAATAAAAACTAACCTGAAAATGGAACTTGTTGGTTGACATGATCCTCATTTTCTTATGTTAATGCTGAAGTAATTAATTAATATAATGCTTGAAATGGGAGAAGGATTAGATAGAATTGGTTAGTGCTCAACCTTCTTATGTTTTGTAAATAGATGTACTCAATGATACATATAAAACGTCTTTGCCGTCATGGTTTATTTTCTTTATCTTTTGAGATATTTGGATGTACTCAATTTATACATAATTCCTACTATTATTCAAGATGAAATTTTGGAACAATACTATTTCCCATTGTAACATTCTAAATTTTTATCATTGTCAGGCTCTGATCTGTCAGTTTGCTAATTGACACTACATAATATAAGTTCTGAAAATCTATGCTCTGTTCTCGTTACATTATACACTAACACATATCTAACTTGCCATAGGCTAAATTTAATCTGACTTTATCTGATTACTTTCATGCATTGTTTGACCATTTGACTAATCCGCTTATTGGATTTAAAGACTTTCTCATTTTTGTTGTTCATCTTCTCCTTTAGATTGTTTGGGAAATGTAGTATTGTTTTCAGATTCTAGTATTTGATCATACTTGCCCATTGTATTATCGTTTTGAGGTTGCTTTGATGTATTTTTTAACTTATCAATTTGATAGTTTTGTATAACTTCGAACTTTCATTTATAATAATTGGACCGTTATTTTTTTCTGCCTGATTTGGGATTGTAATGTATGGATTATTGCTATATCTCATTTGTGTTTTTGTGAACCATTTGAACTAATTCTGTCTAGCCTTAATAAAGTTTAATCTACATGTACAGTCGAGCATTGTAGTTGGGCTTACACTAGAAAGGCGATAACATTATATATTGAATTAGAGTTTGTAAGAAATAATTAAAACTAATAACAGTAGTCTAATTGCTCTTTGAAAATTGTAGTGGAATGTGTGAACAATTTTAATTGCTTTTGTTTTGCTTTCAAAATAATAATAATAAGAGTTTAAAATTTATCCTCTCCACTACTTAGGTAAAGGCTATAACAACTTCATCCTCTATGTTTTCTCATACCAAATTGTTTTATTTAGGTATAAGCTATAGCAGTATTACTGTTTGTAAAACTTTTAAAGTGTGAACATCTAGTTCTTTTGTAATCATGGATTGTTTAAAGTAATTTCAGATTCTGCTATAATACAAGCTTAGACTCTTTTCAAATCTAGAAGTTCTTAAACAATGCATAAAAAGTTTTGCGTATTTTTTGTAGAATATGAATATTGGTGAAGATGATACCAAAACAAGAGACATGGTACGATTGGAGGTTGATCTTGATTCGGTGGGTAATTCCGTAGGAAGTAAACAAAAAAGAAATACATATTCCGATGTTTGGAAATATTTTGGAAAATATGAAACCATTAAAGGTGAAAAACGTACATGTTTGCAAAAAGTGTAAAAGGAAATACATATGTGGTGATAAGTACGGGACTAATAATTTGAGAAGACATGTAAAGAAATGCTACGATCAAAATATGGAAGACATCCATAGAGGAAATTTTAGTCAAACAAAGTATAGAGATTTAATGACTAAATTAGTTATTCGGCATAACTTACCGTTTAATTTTGTTCAATATGAAAGTATCCGCGAATTGGTTTCTTATTTAAACGATGAGGTGATACATTTATCAAGAAACACTTCGCGTTCTGATGTTATAAAACTTTATGAGAATGAGAAAGTTAAATTTAAAGAATTTCTAGATTCATGTAGTGGGAGAATGAATATTACTTCAGATTTATGGACTTCAATCAATACAGATGGATACATGAGTTTGACAGCACATTTTATTGATAATGAATAGAATTTGCAAAAAAGATTGCTTAGTTTTTGTTTATTGCCACCTCCTCATTCGGGTTCGGCCATATTTGGAAAGATATCAAGTTTGTTACTTAGTTAGGGAATAGTTGATAAAATATTTTCATGTACATTGGATAACGCATCTTCCAATGGTAAGTTCATTGAAATATTAGGATCGCATCTCAATTACAGACGACCATTAGTTGCGGATGGACAATATTTACATGTTAGATGTGCGACGCATATTTTGAATTTAATAGTTCAAGATGGTTTAAAATCCATTACTACTTGTTTGAGCAACATACGAGTAAGCATAAAAATACACCAAGGCTCTCAATCTAGGAAAAAAAAGTTTTGTTGAATGCATATGCAGTCTTTCTATGGATAAAACTAGGAAGGATTACGTGAGGATGTTCCTACGAGATGGATCTCCACATTTATTATGCTCAAAAATGCAATACACTATGAACAAGCTCTTTATCGCTTGAAACACGTGGATTCTAGTTATGCTTATTGTCCATCGTTTGAAGAATGGGAGAAAACAAAGCAAATTACACGTTTTTTGGAAGTTTTCTACAATGCCACATGCTTGTTTTCGGGAACAAATTATCCAACGCCAATTTGTTTTTTCCAGAAATTGTCATGGTTCATTTAACTTTAAAAAAGACTTTGGATGGTGATGATTTTATGTCTTCCATGGCACGCGATATGTTTAAATTTTTTGATAAATATTGGAAAGAGTTTAGTGTGTTTCTTTCGATTGCTTATATTTTTTATTCACGTTACAAGGTAAATTTTGTCTAATTTTTTATGAAAGGCTATATGGAAATACCATAGAATTTGAAAAGGTAAAAAAAAAAAATTGGAAGAGTTGTTCTTTGAATATTCAAGGAAAGTGCAAGAAGAGTCGCCTATTGAAACAAATGCTGCAAAAGACACGGAAATTTCACATTCATTTACGGGTCCTTATTCACTAGAACATGAAGATATGTTAGAACAATTTGACTCTTATAAAGATTCGGAATTTGACTCTTATAAAGATATGTTAGAACAATTTGACTCTTATAAAGATTCGGAATTTGACTCTTATAAAGATTCAAACTCTAAATCTGGTATGTCCATCATATACCAATTCAACGCTTAAGATTAATCACAGACCTAATGTTCTAATTATAGAACGGTCTATTTATGACTTAATTAATTGGGTCACATTAAGATTAGAAACTGCATAACGTTACAGGTAAATGAAACGTTCTATTTATGACCTAATAATAGGGTCATATTAAGATAAGAAACTGCACAACGTTAAAAGTAAATGAAACAATTGCAGTTTCTAATAGCAGTTTTATAACATTCTCCCACTTGACCCGATTATTCATAATATCAAGTGTTGAACATCATACTATAATAAATTGCCGAGAGTTATGGTGGCTGTGCATTATTATTTCAATGCATTCCCTTCCGTATACTACAATACCAGCAATCCATCATTTTATACTCATAATTTATATAAAATAGCATAATGGTCCACATAATGTCTTACATCATAATGATTAAACATAATATCTTTATAAGACTCTTTATTGTTTAAAATTACATAAAGTACGTACTACCACATTAAAACAAGAGACACATAATTGTATATCAGAAACACACAAAGGAGCTCAGAATGTCACACATTAATTATTATTAATACAACCAAGACCCATTCTTCGAACATGTTCCTTAAATTGTCTTGGCTGTAACCCTTTCGTCAAAGGGTCTGCAATCAAAAGTTCTGTCCTGATGTGCATGATTGACACTCTTTATTTCTGAACCTCATCTTTCACAATAAGATACTTCAGTTCCATATGTTTGGCATCTTTAGAGTACTTGTCGTTTTTGAGAAAAACACTGCTGCAGAGTTATCACAATAAATTTTCAGCGGCTTGCTAATGGTGTTGACAACCGCAAGTCCTGAAATAAAGTTCTGCAACTATAATGCATGAATTGTGGTTTCATAACATGCCACAAATTCTGTCTCCATAGTAGATGAAGCAACGATAGTTTGTTTCACACTTTTCCATGATATGGCTCCTTGAGCAAACATAAATAACCAAAAGTCGATTTTCTAGTATCGATGCATCCAGCAAAATTTGAATCGCTAAATCCAATCACCTCCAATTCATTGGATCTACTATACATGAGCATGTAATCTTTCATGCATTGTCAGTACCTTAACACTTTCTTTGCAGCTTGCCAATGTTCCCTTCCTGGATTACTTTGATACCTCCCTAACATACCGACCGCAAAAATGATATTCGGTATAGTACAGGTTTGAGCATACATTAGGCTATCAACTATAGATGCATATGGAATTGATTCCATTTCCTTTCGTTTAACATCATTCTTAGGACATTGCATGAGATTGAATTTATCATCTTTCTGTACAGGAACTTTCCCAGGTGAACACTTACTCATTCCAAATCTCTCTAGAATCCTTTCGATATATCCTTTCTGAGACAATCCCAATATTCCTTGTGATCGATCACGAAATATTTCTATCCCAATCACATAGGATGCCTCTCTCATATCTTTCATTTCAAAGTTCGTTGAGAGAAATTCCTTAGTCTCATGCAATATGCTTAAATTATTTGCAGCAAGCAAGATGTCATCAACATAAGGAGTAGATAAATAAATTTTCTCCCACTGATCTTTTGATATAAACAGTGATCAACCGTATTTTCCTTAAAACCAAAAGATGTAGTAATGGTATTGAACTTTATATACCATTGTCGGGATTCTTGTTTAAGACCATATATTGACTTCTTAAGTTTACACACCAATTGTTCTTTACCTTTTACAGAAAAATCCTCAGGTTGATCCATATAAACATTCTCATCAAGATCTCCATTCAGAAAGGCTATTTTCACATCCATCTGATGCAATTCCAAATCGTAATGTGCTACTAATGCCATTATTATTCTTGGTGAGTCCTTTTTCGAAATAGAAGAAAATGTCTCCTTGTAATCAACACCATCTTTCTGAGTCTAACCCTTAGCAACAAGTCTAGCTTTATACCGTTCGACATTACCACTAGAGTCATGTTTGGTTTTTAAAAACTCATTTGCATCTGACTCTTTTATAGCCATGTGGTAACTCAACGAGATCCCAAACTTCATTTTGTTGCATGGATTTTAGTTCTTCTTTTATGGCATTAATCCATTCCTTTGACTCTTTACTTTCTACAGCATGTGAAAACGAAAATGGGTCCTTATTGATTCCTATATCATAATCTTATTCTTGCATATAAACTATATAATCATTAGAAATAGCTGACCTATGATTTCTTTGAGATCTTCTTAATACTACTTGTTGTGGTTCATGCATACCAGCATTATGTAAGTCATTTCCTTTAGGAAGTACTTCTTTATTTATATGTTTTTCATCACCATGTTATTCTCCAACAGCTGGAACAGCATTGGAGTAATCGTAGATGGAGGAACTATTCTAGGCAATGTAACATTTATCCTTGTTTCCTTTATTTCCACTATTTCTCTTCTAGCACTCCCACTGACTTCATCAATCTCAATGAATCTTGCATTACCAGTTTCTATAATCCTTAGACTATGATTAGGACTGTAAAACACATATCCTTTAGATTTTTCAGGGTAACCTAAAAATTACCCACTAATTGTTCGAGAATCTAATTTATTTTTATGTGGATTATAAATTCTCGCTTCCGCTGGACAACCCCAAAGATGCAGGTGTCTTAAGCTTGGTTTCCTGTTAGTCATTTTGAACAGCTTTACTAGGAACCCTATTCAACAAATAATTAGCGGTTTTGAGAGCATACGACCACAAATTCTTAGGTAGTGTAAAATCTAACATCATACTCCTAATCATATCTATTAATGTCCTATTGCGCCTTTCTGCTACACCATTTTGCTATGGTGTACCTGACATTGTGTATTGCGCATATATGCCATGACTTTCGAGGAATTTTGCAAATGAATTTGGACACTGGCCTAACTTATTATATTTTCCATAATATTCACCACCTCAATCAGACCTTATGATTTTCAGCCTCTCAACTACCTTTACAAATGTCTCAAGAACATTCACAGATTGAGATTTTTCATGAAGCAAATAGACATAACCATAGCGGGAAAAATCGTCAATAAAAGTGATGAAATACTTTTCTCCATTAAAGGCTGGAGTGTCCATAGGTCCGCAAATATCAGTGTGTATTATTTCAAGAAGCTAGCCGCTTCTAGTGGCTCCTTCCTTATTATGTTTGGTTTGTTTACCTTTAATACAATCCACACATAATTCTAGATCACTAAAGTTCAAATTTGACAAAATTTCATTACTTACTAATCTCATCATTCTTTCTTTGGATATGTGACCTAGTCTTTTATGCCATAAGAAAGCAGAATTTTCATTCAACATGCTACGTTTGCATCCAACATTATTTATTACATTCAATAAGCAATTCACATAAATTTCATTCAGTTTCAATTTATATAAGCCATCAATTAGAATACCAGAACCAACATTATCAGTATTCTTATATAAATCAAAACAACCAGATCCAAACGTACATCTAAAACCAGAAATATCCAACTTACTTATGGAAATAAGGTTTCTAGATAATGAAGGTACATAAAGGGTACTATATAAGTCTAATACATATCCACTTTCAAGAATTGGACGATAAGTCCCAATGCCTTCTATTGTGGATTTCATTCTGTTTCCCATAAATAGAAAACGATCTTCATTTGGATTTATGGTTCGGATTATAAGAAATCCCTGCATATACATGAGTTGTAGTACCAATATCAAGCCACCATGTATTAATAGGAACTTCAACTAAATTTGATTCAAAACATACGAAAGATAGATGAATACCTTTCTTTTCGAACCAAGCTATCCTTTTCAGACAGTCATTTTGATAATATCCTTTCCTTTTATAGAAATGACATCGAACATCCTTTAGTTCCTTCTTTTCCTTATCCCGCCTATTCTTAGCTGGTGCCTTTTTCTTCTTGAAATGACTTGATTTTCCATTCTTTTCTTTACCAGCTTTATTACTCACGAAACTTATTGAGTGATTCACTTGATTTTTCAAACGTCCTTCTTCTTGAACAAGTCTACTGGCCAATTTATTAACATTCCACTTATCCTTTATTGTGTTATAGTTAATTTGAAAAGTCCATATTCAAAAGGTAGCGAGTTCAGGATAATCTAGACAAGAAAAGAATCCCCTACTGTAAGTCCAAGGGAGTTTAATCTTGCTGCAAGATTAATCATCTCTATAATGTGCTCTTGCATAGTTTGCGACCCATCAAACTTCATGGTCATGAGTTCTGCCATAAGAGTACCAGCGAGTGACTTATCAGCTGAACGAAAACGCTCTTCTACAAACTGCATATATTCCTTAGCAGTTTCTGTTTGCGGAATTGTTGACTTGATGTTGTTAGCAATAGTTATCTTAATAAACATGAGGCTCAATATGTTACTGCGTTCCCATGCTTTATGGTGTGATTTTTCTTTCTCAGTACTAGTTGTTGTAAGAGCAACATGTTTATCCTCGAGGAGTGCCAAGTCAAGATCCTGAACACCTAAATGGAAATTGACTTATTCTCTCCATTCAAAAAAATTAACAACAGTGAACAAGGTAACATATGAAGCATGTGTATTCATGGGAACTACTGCAAATTAAATAAAAAAAATTGAAATAACTATAAGCTCATAGCTAACGCGATTCAGATATGTACATAATAGTATAATATAGAAATCCTTTAGGTAGATACTATCTTACACTTAACATAATTAAATACCAAAACATAATTAAGTAATAAATATATTTAATTAAATAAAACTGACATCTTTGGATGATCAATATTTATTTAATCAAGATATCTATTAAACCTCATCATGTCAACTAGTTATAGAACGAGACTTTCCTTTGGGTAAGTTCTCAGGTTCTACCATTAGTGACGCCAGTTTTTCTTTGGTATTATTATAACTGGCAATTTCTATCAATAATCATTATGTCACTTATATACTAAATGATTATTATGATTTTGACCACTTTGGTGATTAACAAAATCATAAATCTCATGTGCATAATTGATTTATAACACATACTTGATTAAACATCATGAGTAAAGCATAGAACAGATCAATTGCAATCATAGGAAATATTCAGTTATTGATTTATGAGATTTGATACCAAATGTCAGAAATTATGAAACAACCCGCCTTTCTCTCCACAGAAAGATGTATCATTTTTAAGAAAGAAAGGGGTAGAAAAGAGAAAAGACAGAGAAGAGAGAAAGAACAACATCAGAATCTAAACAGCGGAACGAATAAATTATATTAATAACATAATATATTACATAGTATCATATTCATTAGAGTTGCACAGCATAAACAACACATACTAGACAGTTATAAACACCTGTCTAGTTATATAGCTCAATATACAATATAGACAAACAACTCAAAGAACACACAGCGGAATACAATATATCTATGCGCTGAAGCCTCCTACTCCATTGCTCCTCCAGAATTCGTCAAACCTAACCTGAATCCCTTGGCTATTCATAAAAATTTGAGTACCCAAGAGTTTAAGAAAACAGAATAAACTCCGGGTCAGACATGGCTTGGTGTGAGTAAACGGGTAAAGTTGCTTAACTTTAAAAACCTTTTGAAAGAAAAAGTATCACGTAAGGCTTCCCACACATAAACATGGGTAAGTTTTTACCTTACGCTAACCAAAACATTTGATAGGAAATTCAGTGATATTATAATAGAGTCTAGGGGTTTCAAATAAATATGAAATAGCCGAAATTGTTACATCTATTAAATTCCAGCTACTAGCCACAAAAGTTGGTGATACAATCAAATCCGAGGGCACTTATTAGAGTTTGGATTCCATTCAATGGTAGGGCTACCGGGGTAATGCCCATCATAGTAGGGGCCTAGATCCCCGTACCAAGGATCACTCCCAATCGCCTGCAACACAAAGCCGGAACCATTCCTTACTGAACAATTTCGAATAAGACAAGCCCGGCGGTTGTAGCTATTCAACCGCCCACATAGCCGAAATAAAAGGGACTCTAGACAGGGGTTCATCTCATTACTTGGGCATGACCCACTTAGCCTTGCTGCTCCTCCCCTGTTTTAGCCATTCACAGTTGATGAGGCTTGAGGCTACGATTACCTTTAGTGAACACATCATTTAGAATGCTCATCGTCCACCTGACGATGTTTTGAAAGCATTCAGTCCATACAAGTTCGTTCTGGGTTCGAACGAAACCGAAGGCATTATCTCGTTACACTCATTTTGGAATCACCGTCAGAGTTAATGACGATAACCCTTGCACTCTGAATCTTCATCTTCACTTGAGATTCACGATCTATCGTAAATTTGGATCGATGTGGTTTTAGGATATCCAAATATGGAAACCCGATCCCGGTCTCATCGAAATCCAAAACGTATCTTTTAGGTCTAAGTTGTTCAAGGTTAAACAATTAAATGCTATTATCTATATACACACAGATAGATAATTCACAATATCACAATAGATAATCTACATTATCATCACAACAGAGTCTACAATAGATAATCTACATTATTATCTAAAGGAAACCTGTTAAGGTTCAGAGTCTACCATTGAAGTGCAAGTTTGATCGCGCCCATGTGAGCGGATTTTTGAGAGTTTGGATCTATCGGTTAGACAGAAGCAAGTGATAGTAGCTTGGCAACCTCGGGAAGTAGTAGCTGCGTGATGAGACACAGTGACTATGGATGTCTTCGAAGATTTTTCTTTCGGAGCAAGTTTAAGGAAGTGTGTCTGATTCGGTGTTGTAGCTGAGTTCAGCAAGATGTTTGTGTTTGGTTTGGGGCCCAAATTTCTTGAGGAGATGTTTGCACATCTTAAGGTCCTGTTTGGGATTATTTGTTATGATTTTGATGATCAAAGAGATTTGGATAAGAAGTCTTTAGCATCTGCGTCCACGGTGCAGCTCGAGAATGTTCTGTGTTCCAACAGGAAGATCTTTTGGCTTAGCAGTTTCCTAGAGGTGGAAATCAGAAGCAGTGGAGTGGACCCGTTTCTTCGATGGACTAGTTGGTCAAGGATAAGCTGTTCTGATTTGTGAAAAGAGAACAATATCTTTGAATTTAGGTTGGGTTGATTGCAAAAGTGACTTGCAATAGTTTGGATGATTCTCTTGGATAATCTTTTGCTTGGGTTTGAAGCATCTCTAGAGGATGTAGGAGTTATGGAGTTGTCGAAGATTTTTCGGATATCTTCAGGGAAGTTAGAGATTTGTCCGCTTTGGAGATTGAGTTCTGTATTGACTTGATGTCAGGAGTGATACCGGTGATTCAGCTAGGTAGAAGGATGTATCCTAGGTTGATAGTTTGGTGAAGAAGCTCTGTATTTCTTGGAACTTCTGTTGAACCTTATTGCTGGGATGTGTTGTCTAGTCCGTGCCTGTATTCATCAACTGCATTTCACATTTGCTCCAGATCAGAGTTGTGCAGCGGAAGAAATGTGGCAGCTATTCTAGAGTGGAAGTAGCTGGGAGTTGTAGTGTTTTGGATTAGAGAGTTTCTACTGGAATTTTTCAGGATCTGAGGTAAGTTGGCAAGAGATCCTGTTCTGTCTTTTTCGGATAGGAGAAGTTGTTTTCTACTGTTGATAGTAAAGTTTAATTTTGATTTTGGGTAGATCTTGTGAGGATCAGTTTGTTGAGTTGTTTGATCCAGTTTGTTTGTAGAAGCATCGAAGGATGAGCTGATCGAAAAGGATCTGTAAACAGCCCAGGATTGTAAGTAGAGTTTTGAGGTTAAGAGACGGAGGAATTTGAAATTCGAAGTTGGAGACTTTGTTTCTGTTGAGTTTTCTCCGGTAAAAGGAGAAATAAGATTTGATAAGACTATGAGGTAAGCTCTGAGGTATATTGGGTTCTTTTGAGTTTTATAAGGATAAGTGCTTTGGTCTGAAGAGTTGAATTTCCAGTTTGGAAGACTGAAATTCAAGGTATTTCACGTGTCTCTGAGGGAGAACGTGTCTGGTCCATCATTGGTTTTGAAACCAGTAGTTCTGAAGGATTTAGTTGTTGATCAGTCTTGTCTGTGGTCTGATATCTTGTGCAGATTATAGATCTAGCTGAGTAAGAGCTCAGTAGCTTAGTAGTATCGCTAATTTGGATTTAGTGGAGTGAGTATCCCTGTGACTATACTTCGGAAACTCAAGATAATTTTAGGATTTATCCGGATCTGTGTCCAGATAGCTAGTGTTGTTTATTTGATTGAATTGGTTGTTTGGATGAAATTATTTATTTGGTTATGTATGGCTGATATGTATGTTTGAATTGATTGAAATAAAACAAAACTTTGGATTATTTTTGTTTTAAATTTCGAGGACGAAATTCTTTTAAGGTGGGAGGAATGTAATATCCCGGAATTTCAAGGAATTTAAAATGTGATAATCTCTTAATTAAATTGTTTAAAAATGATAAAAATTGTTATTTTCAAAGTATAAATAGCCAAACAATTAGTAATATGATGTTTTAAATTATGATTAAAAATTGGTTTTTAAATAAGAATAATTATTTAAGTTTGTGTTATTGTATAAATAAATTCTAAATTGACTTATTGTTTTCAAATTTAATAAGTGTGTTTAAATAAATATATATATATATATATATATATATATATATATATATCTGTGTATTTAAATTGATTTTAAACAGAATAAGTTATTTATAAATAATAATGAGTTTGTTTAAAAATTGATATCTATATTTATTTAAATTAAATTTAAAATTGGATTTTTAAACTAACTTTGAATTTGAGTATAAAATTTGAATTTAAGGGAATATACATACATCTTAAAATAAAAATAAAAATATAGTTTGGATTTAAAATATATAGATAATGCTTTTATTTAAAAATAAGATTTGTTTTATATTATTCTCTTTAAAGAAATTTATTGATAGGAATTTGGAAAAGTATTTATTTAGTAGGAATAAATACAAAGACTTTTTGAAATAGTATTTAAAAACGAGTTTGCAATATTATATATAATTTTATTTAAATTATAATTGGTTTTATTTTATTTTCTTTTAAATATTGTATTTATATGAAATTTAGAAAAGTGGGTAAAGTTGTTAACTTTAAAAACCTTTTGAAAGAAAAAGTATCACGTAAGACTTCCCACACATAAACATGGGTAAGTTTTTACCTTACGCTAACCAAAACATTTGATAGGAAATTCAGTGATATTATAATAGGGTCTAGGGTTTTTAAATAAATATGAAATAGCCGAAATTGTTACATTTATTAAATTCCAGCTACTAGCCACAAAAGTGGGTAATACAATCAAATCCGAAGGCACTTATTGGAGTTTGGATTCCATACAATGGCAGGGCTACTGGGGTATCGCCCGTTACAGTACGGGGCCTAGATCACCGTACCGAGGATCACTCCCAATCCCCTGCAACACAAAGCCGGAACCATTCTTTACTGAACAGTTCCGAATAAGACAACCCAGGCGGTTGTAGCTATTCAACCGCCCACGCAGCCGAAGTAAAAGGGACTCTAGACATGGGTTCATCTCATCCTACTTGGGCATGACCCACTTAGCCTTGCTGCACCTCCCATGTTTTAGCCATTCCCGATTGATGAGGCTTGAGGCTACGATTACCTTTAGTGAACACATCACTTAGAATGCTCATCGTCCACCTGACGATGTTCTGAAAGCATTCAATCCATACAATTTCTTTCCGGGTTCGAACGAAACCGGAGCCATTATCTCGTTACACTCATTTTGGACTCACCCTTAGAGTTAACGACGATGACCCTTGCACTCTGTATCTTCATCTTCACTTGAGATTCACGACCTATCGTAAATTTGGATCGATGTGGTTTTCGGATATCCAAATATGGAAACCCGATCCCGGTCTCATCGAAATCCAAAACGTATCTTTTAGGTCCAAGTGGTTTAAGGTTAAACAATTAAATGCTATTATCTATATACACACAGATAGATAATTCACAATATCACAATAGATAATATACATTATCATCACAACAGATAATTCATGTTATCATCACAAATAGATAACTCATACTATCATCTCAATACAACCAAAGTATCCATATCATATATCACACATATCTCATCAGAGATATCAAACAAACAAGCCATTCAATATAAATCAGCCATCCATAAGCAATGATCTATTAATCACACCATCCATAATTAATTTAAAATGAATTAAATTAATTACTTCATCTTTAATTATTTTAAAATAAATTAAACTAATTACCTTCATCACAATAAATCTTGCTTTCTTATCCATTAATTAAACCAAGTAATTAATCATCATCTTAATTTATCACCCTTGATTAATTATCTATACTTACATTAAGTAATTTACCCTTAATTAATTACACAACTTAATTATCTTCAAACCATTAAGTAATTAACCTTAATTACTATATTAGTTATAATTAATGACATTAATCCTTAATTAATTACAATTAATTACCTTATAATAACTTATTATAGATTAATAAATCTTAATTAATCAATCCTTAATTATTCTCATTAATCACATTAATTAATGAACCTTAATTAAGTACTTCCATTAATTAATTAACTATAATTAGTTACATTATTCCTTAATTAATTACATTAATTAGTCATGCTTAAATTAATTAAATCAACTTTAATAATTATAAACAGTAATAAATTACTCTTAATTACTTTTAAATACATTTATGAATTCTTTTGATTTATTACACCAAGTAATAAACCCTTAATTACTTTACCAAGTAATTATCCATTTAAAATTACTTCCCATTTAGTAATTTCCCTTATCTCAATTATCTCCAGTAATTTATTCATCAATTACTTACCTTAAGTAATTACTCTTATCAAATCTCATTAAGTAAGCATACTTAATCAATTACCTTGTGACTATCTTTAATTAATAAACAAATTAAGTAACTTGACTTAATCACATTAACCTCATAAATCATAACCAAGTAATTCATCCCTTAATTACTCTTTAACCAAATTAATCCTTAATTATAGATTAATTATCCTTCAACTATTAATTAATAAACCTTAATTATTAGTCAATCCTTTAATACAAAGTAATCAATTCCTAATTACTTTTATAATTAATTAATTAACCTTAATTAACTAATTAATTATCTCTTAATCATTAGTTAATAAAACTTGATTATTAATTAACAACCTTGATTACAAATTTATTGACCCATAATTATAGTTAATCAATCCTTAATTACAATTATTTAACCTTTAATAATAGTTAATTAATTCTTAATTAATCTTAAATTATAGATTAATAACCTCTTAATTATTAATCAAGAAAACCCAATTATTACTTAATAAAACTTTATTAAGTATTTCTTAATTACTAGTTTAACTAACCCTTAATTACTTAATTAATTAATTTCTAATTACAAATTAATTAATTTCTAGTCATTAATTAATCCATCATAATTATTAGTTAATTAAATTAATAATTATCCTTAATTACTTAATTAACCCTTTTAAATAATTAATTAAATTAATTAAGTAAACTTAAAATTTCTTAATTAACTTAATTAATTATTACTCATTAAAAACTTAATTATTCTTAAGATAAACATTATCTTTAATTATTTTTGAAAACATTTTATCTTAACAACTAACTTTACTAAATTTAATCATTAATTAAGTTTAAAATATAATTTACTTACCTTTACTTATTAATTAACAATCCTTAGTTTCAAGTTAATAAATTACTTTGAAAACTTTAATTGTTAATTTATAAATCATTATTCGTTAACTAATTCAATTAATAAATCACTCTTTAATTATTACATTTATTATCAAACTTATATTAAGTTTTAAGATAAATCATTTCCTTATTAATTTCCTTTTATATTTCAAATTAAGTTTGAAAATAACTTTAAGGATTTAACTTAAAACATTTAAACAAATCATACAAATTTATTTATACAAATAATTCATTTCGAAGAAATGAATTTCAAGAAATTTATTTAGCATAATTATTTAAAATTTAAAACTTACTTTATTTTAAATTTAAAAACGGGTTAAACAATTTACTTTGGGTTTAACCCATGTGTACTTGAACTAAAACCAAGTACATCATCTTTTCTTTTTAAAACAATTTAACTTAAAATTTTAAAAACTGTTTGAATTAAAAATCTTAAACTGTTAAAAACTTTAACGGTCTTCCTACATGCTCGTATAAGCTCCCTCTCGAGAAGCATAACCCAAAACTCGATGCCTCCCCCGAGTCACTCACACGAAAAACTCGAGCAACGACCCAAACTCCCTCTTCTCTTCCAAACAATATGCCCAAACGTGAGCGTACACGTGTACAGTAGCTCCGGCCATCACTGGCCAACGTCGGACCCTTCCCCAGTCGACGACCACCTTCTCTGACGAATCCACCACCCAGATCGCCAATACTTCCATCAAAACACAATCGAGCCACTTGATCGAAAAACTGGAACCAAACAAAATCGAAGAAATCACTCGCCATCGATGATCGAGATGACTGGAACTCATGGCACTTAACTCAGAGCACCACCTCATCGCCACGCCGCTATCCCTTGCCTCGCGATCCACTCCGATCCACTGAACCCAACGCAATCACTTCGCAAACACCCTCGACCAAAACACACAGAAAAACCCTACACCGCCGTCCCTCGACCACCACAGTCACCAGAAAAATCCTTACCCATTTTTCCTATGATCCTTACGCCACTGGGCATCTCTAGACCCAACCTCACCGCAAACTTTGACGCCAATCGTCGGCAGTCGACTAAAATGTCGATTCTGATCAACATAGATTATCACAACAATTACCTAACTAAAAATTGTGATATTCACATTAAAATTCATCATTTGTAAATACAAATCAAATCCTATAATCACTAATTTAGTTTAGCATAATTGATTCTACTCATGTTCTTGATTAGCCCTGTTAATTATAATTTTTGAGATGAATACTTAATATAAATTTATGAAACTAATTTTAAAATTTACAATACACTGCTAAAATAATTCTTTATTCAAAGATCAGAACCTAAGTTTGGTTGTATTAGGTGATATGAATTTTGTTGTGTGAGCTTGAGACTACATATTCTAGAGCAGATTTTTTTTATTCAGAGATATATGTTTACAGGCATATCACAGACATCTCACCTATATAAACATGCATTCAAATCCATAAACTAAGAAACACAAACTAGTAAATCATTCATCACATACATCCATAACAACAGATTTGTAAAACTGTTTAAAAAAAATGTTTACTCACTTGGGAATGCAGAGCCCTTAGAAACTGGATTGAAACTTTGATCTCTGGAAACTGGAATGCTATAAATACCTTGATTTACTTTCAAAACTTTTCGCTTGGCCCAGATTTTACTTGCATGCACTTGAAAGTGTTACAGACTTGAAAAAAATGCATGGTTACAGGTTTTTGATTGATAAAAGAGCTTGATGCAGGTTTGATTTTGAGGAGTGTTACAGGTTTGGGAAAAAAATAATTTACAGGGTAATTGAAAATCACAAGCTTTGCTTTCTAATTTTTTTTTGAAATGAATTGCAGGTTTGATTTGAGCATTGATTCATTTTTTGGTTTTGGTTCTAAATTTGAGCTTTGTAAAATTCTTTCAGTTTTGATTTTTGAGGAAATGCATATGGTACTGGCCAGATTTTCTTGATTGAATTGAGAAGATAAGAAAAAGATGAAGAAAGAAAGCGGAAGTTTTATATGGTTTATTAACATTTAAAGAAAAGAAAAATTTTAGAGAAAGACACTTGTCTCTTACTTGATAAATATGTTAACACATGTTATCTAAAAAGTTTATAACTTAACACTTGTCCTAATTTATTTTTATATTATTTATAATTGATTTTTAAAGGCTTTTAAATTAATTTTTCCTAATTAATACATATACTAATTATAAATGCTTTTCTCGTTAGATTTCTAATTAATAAATGCATTTAATAATTTATAAACACTTTTCTAAATTTTATATAAATACAATCTTTAAAAGAAAATAAAATAAAACCAATTATAATTTAAATAAAATTATATATAATATTGCAAACTCATTTTTAAATACTATTTCAAAAAGTCTTTGTATTTATTCCTATTAAATAAATACTTTTCCATATTCCTATCAATAAATTTCTTTAAAGAGAATAATATAAAAAATATCTTATTTTGGAATAAAAACATTATCTATATATCTTAAATCCAAACTATATTGTTATTTTTATTTTAAGATGTATGTATATTCCCTAAAATTCAAATTTTATCTCCAAATTCAAAGTCAGTTTAAAAATCCAATTTTAAAGTTAATTTAAATAAATATAGATATCAATTTTTAAACAAACTCATTATTATTTATAAATAACTTATTCTATTTAAAATCAATTTATATACACAAATATATATATACATTTAAACACACTTATTAAATTTGAAAACATAAGTCAATTTAGAATTTATTTATACAATAACACAAACTTAAATAATTATTCTTATTTAAAAATCAATTTATAATCATAATTTAAAACATCATATTACTAATTGTTTGGCTATTTATACTTTGAAAATAACAATTTTTATCAATTTTAAACAATTTAGTTAAGAGATTATCACATTTTAAATTCCTTGAAATTCCGGGATATTACAACTTCTTTACTGTTCCATCTTTCATGATTAATGATGAACAATTCAAGTAATAGCCCAAGGATCACCAAAACCGAATATTTCACAAACAAAGCTTAATATGATTTTTTTGTCTAAGATGACGTACCTTGATTAACAGCAGAAAATGTAATGGTTGTCATCTTCTTCTTTTGAATCCTAATAATTACTCTTCTTCTCAGAATTCAGTTTCTCTCTCTAGCCCTATTTCTTTATATGTTTCTTGATGGAGAAGAATACATCTATCTATCAGGAGAGAGAGGACCCAATCCTTTATATAACATTTAACTCTAAATCTGGTACGCCCATCATATACCAATTCAACACTTAAAATTAATCACAGACCTAATGTTCTAATTATAGAACGGTCTATTTATGACTTAATTAATCGGGTCACATTAAGATTAGAAACTGCATAACGTTAAAGGTAAATGAAACGTTCTATTTATGACCTAATTAATAGGGTCATATTAAGATTAGAAACTGCATAATATTAAAAGTAAATGAAACGGTTGCAGTTTCTAATAGCAGTTTTCTAACATGAGTTTGAAGCTATGTATCAATTATTTGCTAGAAGTTGGACAAAGATGGATTCACCTTATATTTGTGCTTGAAGGAAAAAGGGGTTGATGTGGGTTCATATTGAAGTTTCAAGTAACTGACTTTCTTGCTAGACATTACACTTCCAATTATTAGCATATATATGAACAACATGCATGTTCACATATTTCATATACATTCCGATTTTGATGACAAACATTACTGCTTATTAATTGAAAAGTTGGTAATAAAAAGGCTTTATCTATTTTAGTAGTTTATACCTGTCAAGGTGAAATTGCCTATTATTTAAGAAAAATTCAGCTGTTATGTTAAATTAACAAACAAAGTTTAATTTAATATAGTGATATACTAGGATATTATTCAATACTATTTGTTTCTTAATATGTTATGTTAAATTTAACAAATTTTTCTCTGTTTTATCTATAGGCTTTTATTATAACTTTATATTTTTGCTTAATTAATTATAAGCCCTGTCAGCTCTTTGTACTGCTGTATACATGTCCCTACCCATATATGCCTATCCTAATATGTATTGTTGTTCATTATGTTGCTTTGTCTTGTCAGTTCATTTTTGTATGTACCTTGAATTATTAAACAAGCTTTGTCTACTTACCTAGTTAGCATTGCTACATACACATCCCTATCCTTGCTTTTTTCATCCTGCATTGTTTTTGCAAGACCCGAGTTTCTCTTTGAAGTAGCTTATATGCTTCAGCATCCTCCTTTACACTGTTCAAAGCCATGTACATCATATTTTTCAAACACTTTGCTTTGATAATTTATCCCTAATGTTCACTTATACGTGCTTCCTACTTTATACACATTATATCACATAACTTGTACAACGCTTAAGTGTACTGGACACCAAAAATACAGTAAAGATATTTGTTATTTTCTAAACAAGTAGTAAATTATCATCTTATATTTTAGTTAAGGATATGACTATGTTATGGTTATATGGTATCTATGTAAAATAGTTTTATTTATAGAAGATGTTCCTTGTGCATCCATCTGTGTGTATTGTATTATCACAAAATAACAAAATATGTTCATATGTTTTACATGATAAATCGTTCCTAGCTTCAACAAAACAATAGAGAGAACCCACAAAGGAAGAATGAATACAACTTTGTCTGCTATGATAACATTGTTTTCAACTTTGTCTGCACTCGAAACTCACTCACTTGAACAAGTATTTCTTTCTGTAGCTAAACCCAATCCAGGCTAACATATATATATATATATATGTATGTATGTATGTATGTATGTATGTATATATGAACCTAATTCAGGTTGTATATTTAAACTTTAGATATTGCAGTAGTATTTCCATGTAATTTCAAATATAAATGTTGTCTCACTTTTTCTACTATTTTATAATGCAGGTCTGATTGGAATTAGGCTGAAGAAAGTGTCAAGATCAACGTGTTGTAAAAAGAATCATGTTGTTCTTGGAAATGTCATAATTTTTAATTGAATTACTTTTTTTTGTTGTCTTAGTTTTATGTATGCAGACTTAAAACTTATTTGTTCCATTTTCAGTGTTATTTGTCGCAGTCTGTGTTATTTGGTGTTGTTTTATGATATTTAGTGCAAATTTCATGTTATGCAAGGGTGTTTTGAGTTGAACAAATATCTATGTATCCGTTCATGTAGTTTATGTGCAATTTTAAGTTTTATGTATGCAGTTTTTATTATGTATTGGATGTTTTTTACTTTTTTATTTTTGATGTTTTTTAAATGGGTTAAATGTGTTGACCCATATATGAAACGGGTTGGGTTATATTGTCAATTTAAGTAAATGTATTAAAAGGGTTGGGTCTTAAAATGGGTCGGGTCAATTTTGACCCGACCCGTTTGACGGGTCTAATTTTAATATAAATCCGTGATAGAAATCTCACCTGAAACGCTACTGCAACTTCCTCTTCTCTTCGTTGCCTACAAAGACACTCTAAGCTTCACATCATGGATACTCTCAGGTATATAGATGCACATACTTGAATTCTATTTTTCTTCTGTTAATTTATATATAATTTGTTTTCTAATGTAAATGATGGAGGAGATGATGATGATGCTAAGCTTCAAGAAAAGAAATATTTTATAGGAAGGCTTGGGGAAGTGATAAGTTGATTTGTTCTCTAATTTACTGAATGTGGAAGTCGATAAAGTACAATGCTTCAAGAAGATGGTCAATAGCAGAGAAGACCTGCGTGCATAATAAAAAGAAAGAAAGGACATTTTAGAAAGTTATTTTGGTTGGAGCTTTGAATTGTTGGGCTTAAGTACCAGGCTTCGGTACTAAAGATTAGGCCTCGGAAATAAGATAGGTAACCCAACACACAGTGTGTGTGTGTATACGTGTGTCTATACTTATATGTTTGTCTGTCTGTATGTATGTATATGTATGTATGTATGTACTTTTTTGTTTATAAATCTATCTTTATTAAATTTTAAATAATCATAAAAGTTGTATTTCAAGTAAATTCTTTCCCAAACTAACATTTTATTTGACTTGCATCCCCTTTTTAGAACATTATTTTATTTTTTTCACATTTTTATCTATGTTAAAATTTAAATATTATAATTGCAATTTAAATTCTTTCATTAGATTATTGTGAAACCAGCATCAAACAAACCATTCAATTCTAATTTAATTTAATAAATTTCTATAATTAACGTTAATTAATTACTACCTAAAAATCGGATTGTTACAGACTTATCCATTAACAAAATTACGTCCTCGCAATTTCCCATAAGGAAGAATCTATAACAAACTAATTATACAAAACTCAACCATACTATTTGAATTTAATTTACGAACAATTACCTATAGAAAATAACTTTACAAATTCTCAAAATTCTTCGATTTAAATAGTTTTCTTTTTCGAATATCATATATGTAATGACCTGCAAAATTATCACTTGGATAAATTATATTTATTTTTAAATATTTAGATATGGGTTTAAAAGTAAGAAATAATCATGTTTTAAGTGGTAAATAATAATAGTTATTTTGTTTGCGAAAAATATTTGTGGACAAATTACCAAGTAAAATAATGATAAATTACAACTATCGTCCTAGGTAAAATATTGATAAAACAGCCAAAAATCGTTTTATCAATAAATTGTTAAACAATAAGGATCTTGCATGGCTCTATATACATACATAAAGATATGTATTTAAACAAGATTATGGAGTAAAATAATTTATTTTATTTTTGGAAAATAAATTGTATTTATGACATCGATTTTATATATTTCTTCGGGAATTCAAGTTAAGTTTAAATATTAAAGAAATGATTTTTTTTTAAAAATAAACCTATTTTGATTATTTAATAATGATGGAAAAATAATTTTTAAATTTTGTTTACCAAAATAGATAGTTTGTAGAAAAATAGAAAATGTGACCAAAGAACATTTTTTGGAATTTCGACCTCTCGACACCGAGAAGTTGTTGGGAACGTTGTTCGTTTTTATGCACCATATATATAGATGTGTAGTAGATAATTAACCATATAATAATACACTTAATAATATATTATCTTATGTTAATTATATTTATGAAGTGATGTGACAAGTCATGATTTTTAAAATAATAACTTATATATATAAGTATTTGTCATTATCTCTTGTCATATCTTAGCCTTATCATCATTATCTATCATGACCTAGAGGGTGCGATTAGAGGGGGAATGTGACATATGAGGGGAGGAAGGTGATGATGTGATTTGTCAAAATAATGACATGCTATGATATTTTAAAACTAAGGTTAAAATGGTAATTTTTCTACTTTCTTTCATCTATAAATACACGTCCTCACATACACATTTTCATTTACATTCCACCTTCATTTTTTTCTAAACCTTCTTCTTTAAAAACTCCATGGTTTCCGTAGTTTAAAAAAAACAGAAAAAGTTAGCTTTTTGTGTTGTAACTTGCATTCATACATTCTGTACTTTTTATACTTTCATTTCAGCATCCTCTCTTCCAAAAACCAAGGCCATCACTACTACACAAAGCCTTAGCCAAATCACCTCTGGATGAACCCATTCTAGGGCCTTAGCCCCTCGAATGTTTCAAATTTTTAAGCTAGAGTCGAACGTAGAAAAGTTGCCGAGTTATACACTACTACAAAATAGGTCATTTGCATCGGTTGTTCACCCCCCCTGTTGCATCAGTTCTACTACCGATGCACATGCACCGATGCAATAAACTAAATTTTTTTGCACCGCTTGTAAAACCGATGCAAATAGTCATCATTTGCATCAGTTTTCAGTAAAAACCGATGCAACATAAGATCTTTGACTTAAAACCAATCGCTTATACTGCACCGGTTGGCAGTAATAACCGATGCGACAAGACATTTTTTGCATCGATTGTTACTGTCAACCCGTGCAACATTGGGGAAATTGGCTTGAAAAAGTCTCCTATTTTGCATCGGTTATTTCTAACAACGATGCAAAATACCCTTCTTTTGCTTCAGCTATTGGTAACCGATGCAAAAAAACACCTTCTCACTTATTACCAAAAATACTCGAATATATCCATATCATAACAAAACAATTATTGCATGCAATATTATAGTCATTTAAAATCAAATTGGACGGCAAATACATATTGAATAAGGTAATACCAAATAAATATATTTCAATTATAGTGTTCATAATCCATATAAAATAGTGATTCATGCATTCGTTTTAGTACTACAATTATTCTTGCATCAATGTTAAGAACCAAATTATTTGCTTTAGAAGGCGTGTATGTTTCAACTTGAACTGCATACTACATGTATTTTACACAAGGAAAATGTGTGTGCGCGTATTTTTGCTACAGCCAATAACTTGCACAACGTCGCCTACCTTCAACCTTCGATACTTTTGCACATCTCCTCTGACTAAACAACTCCATTAATCTCCTTTTCAATTCACTACCATCATCCCTTTGCATCCATCTAGCCTTCACCATAAATCAACCAAAAACCACACCCACATCAAAATTGCAACCACTGTAAACATACCAAATCACCTGCTTAATCCCCCCAAAAAAATCATCTTATTCCTCCTACAACTTCCTTTGATAGCACTCACTGAACAACGACACACAACCATCACCTTGCTGCAATACACTTCCACCCACCCATCATACATTCCTCTACAGATATCCCACTTCTTATTACCATTCACTGCAACTACCTCACCATTACACACCTTCTACTTTCAACTTCCACTGCACACAACATTTCAACCTCCATCTCACTGCCTGGAACGATCAACATCACCATCACCTCAATTCAAACCACCAGTACTTCCTCCATACCCTTCTTCCATCTTCTACCTTGCATTACAATCATCTGAAACTACTGCCTCACCAACCCGAAAGCTATTTCATTCATCCACTTTATTTCCCATCTACATCACCACTACCATCAAATTTTCCAACAATACTGTCATCCAAACTAATAACCAAACCAAGCTCCTCCTCCATCATCTCACTTCCCCACAGTAGCCTACCACAATTTTTCCACCCTACCTTACTCAAACAACCCAAAATCGGTCAAACTGCCAAATCCATTCAACCCTACCACTAAGTCAAAAACATCCACGGCCTTAACTTCTTCCTCCCCTTGCTTCATTATTCACAGTGCCACTCTGACCCTCAAACAACATCACATCAACCACCTCAAACCATGTGCCCCAAATCCACAGACTATTGACAAAGAAAAGTGAACAAAAGTGATTACAATGACATCGAGTGAAATTACTCACCTCAATAAATTGTGTGCAATAACGAGGGAGACTACGCTTGAACCACAGAAGGGATATAACATCACCAATGCCATAACCTTGTTCAATTATGGCCGACATTGGCATGCCAGCATAACATTGCTCCTCTCCTATAAACAAATAAAAAGGGTTATGCGAGAGTGTATAATGTATAAAAAGGTCATGCGAGAGTGTATAATGTTCGGATCTACAATACATTGCGCTACACACGATAATGTTCTGCAAATAATACCAAATTTTTTAATATTAATTTATAGAGATATTAATTTATGTATATGCTAAAATAAATTTATATTTATTATTGTTTGAATGAATGTGCTGTACGTTGAATTTTGTTTTAGTAATTTAATATTTGTTACATGAATAAACTGATACCAATCACTATTTAATTAATATATGAATCGGAATCTATGAATATTCGCTGAGATCAATATTTACTTAGATAAACAGATTGACAGCTTGGTACTGTAATACAGCAGACCAATGAGTTTCAATCGGCCGAGGATTCAAGTTTAGCACACAATCCTTTTAAAATGTCTAGTTCAAAAGAAGGCTAGTTCAAAAGGTGACTCATCAAATACGCTCACATGGCAAAAGAAGCGTTGTTTAGTGGTTCTGCCTATGTACTTTAGTAACCAATTAGATTAGGTCAAAGTCCCAAACCTCTATCATCAGAAATGGTAGAGATGATATGCGTTGGTGCACCGACTTTTCCACTTTAATTTGCAGTGTTGAGATCCACAGGGATCTGAGGGGATGTAACTTCATGTACTGGGGTAATCTTCCCTTTTTCAACCTGAAAATAACAATACATGAATTTCAACCTAACATAGTTAAGAAGTATTCAAGACTAAATGTTTGAGACCAACATACAAGTTTATCAAATGTCTCTTTAATTGAAACTTCTAGTGCTTCAAATGAGGTTGGCACAACTGCTCCAGCTTCTTTTAAAGTTGATTTTTTTTCTTGTGCAGATTCCAACTCTCCACCGCTTTTAGCACCCTAGGTTAAGAGCAAGAAAAATATCAGATTCATGATTGTGAAGACCACTAGAAGGGATGAGATAAGTTGAGAAATAATTTTTGTTTTTAGTTCTAATTTTGGTATTCATTGACCAATGCAAACAAGTTCTAATTTGCACTTTTTTAAGTACTTACAGCATGACCAAATGAACTTTTCCTTCTTTCAAAGCTTCCAAAAGAGAGTATTCATCACGTCCACCAAGCTCTCCAAGTACAACCATCATTTTAATCTAAATTGGAGAAATTATAATGAGATTGTGAAAAAACAGATCAAGTTTTAACAAACATTATAATGTCTGAATTTGTTTGAAACGCTAGCTGCAAAACTAGTAATTACCTGTGGTATATTGTTGAATCGTAAAATATGATATGAAAGGGTTGATCCAGGAAAAACATCCCCTCCAATCGCAATGCCTGCAATACTTTTGTGGTTTAATTATACATCAGCGTTAAAGATGTAGTAGCACTTTAACAGTATTAATAAAGCAATACCTTCATAAATTCCATCAGTTACGTGGGCAATCGTGTTGTACATCTTATTTGACATGCCTCCCTGGACTTTTCAGCATAAAAGTTTTATATATAAAAAGGTGCAAAAGACGGGGCACAAAATAACAATTCCACGGTTCCTCTGTTAATTAACTAGAGTAGCATTGTAGCAATAAAACTGTAGTATACAGAGGATTATACTATAAAATTTCATAGCTCCGAGAATATATAGCCAGTCTTCCTCTCCAGGCCCACTAAGCTACAATAATTTACAAGGAGTCCCATACTTCATTGACAAATAACATTTGGTTTCAAATGATTTTACGTAGAAGGAAGAGATATTTTGTCTGCTGGTAGTTTGACCCATTTTTTATCTTGTGAAAACAGTTGTACATGTTATACATTGTTTTTTAACTTTGTTGGCTGCACTATGTTTTCACATGGATTAGTAGCCACATTTTTTTAACTATATTATTACTAACTATTTTCAAATGGATTACTGGTTATATTTCTAAAATAGCTTAGACCTATGTTACAATATTCCTTTACCTGCACACTTTTGAAGCTTGAGAAATTTGATATTGTTAAAAATTCTAAAAAATATGTATTTTCTTCCTATATTTTGAATTGTCTATTCATCCATTTATATAGACAGACAATTAAAAATAAAATTACTTTTGCAGTATTTTCGTTATCTTATCGCTGAATTGCGGAGATTACATGCTCAAACAAGTCACTACATGCCTATGTCCTCGGTTCAATAAGTCATTACATTCCTTTAAAATCAAAATTCTGTATAGTAATAACAATTTATTTCAGTAAGAAATTTATTCAATCTTACTCAAACTCTGACATCATGGTACCAACTAAATAATACTAGTTAGCCAATATTGCAAGTAACAAGAATATGAACAATCAAATGTTTAACAAACGAATTAAATTTCATTGCAATAAATAACGAAATTCTTTTACCATTTAAACAATCAAATAAGCTTAACAAGTAAACATACCTTGATTTTGTTTAGAAAATCATATCCAATCATGCCACGAATATAGCAAGTTGTAAACACCGTGTTCACCTTAATTTCTTGAAATTATAACCAAATTCCAAATTCAAAAAAATAGCAAAAAATGGAAAAACAGAAACTGAAATACTATATAAATTTTTTATTTTCAAAGATTTGTGCTTAACAATTTTCGACGTTACTTTGGACGTGACTATTTTCCTATTAGTATTACGACATAACGACGAGAATGGTCATTCTTTACTAACATCTAGTTTAACAATTCAGATAAAGTAGAAATGATTGTACTAAAAAGTAATAAAAAGTAACAATGGTTACAAATAATGTTGGAACAAAATATCCATGGAAGGAATATTATAAATTGCTTAACTTTAATACATAACACAAAAGCCAACTTCAAACTATTAATAAGATGACAGTCATGAATCAGGTTGATAAAAAAATAACCAATTTTTAATTTATCGCTAATAGTCAGTTAAAAAATAACTTGTTGTCACTTAAAAAATAATCCATGGGAAATTTAATGTGGCTTACACTCATCACTTGTACTCATATACTATGCTATTTAGGCAATACAGCAATGGTGGTGTTAACGCTTAAAATTGAACGCTAACACCCCGGTGTATGTGGAGATAAAGTGAAAGCACCACCCGTGAATACAGGAATTAGAAACAAGTAGAAAAGTCACGGAAAAACAGTAAGAAGACAACAGTTTTATAGTGGTTCGGCTTCAAGTTAAGCCTACATCCACTTTAATCTTCTTTATTGCTGAATCAATTACAACTTTACAACAATCTTTGATTACAACACTGATAGAAAAATTAGCTAAAACTCCGATGTAGAAGATTCCTTTGAATCCATGTCGAATGTGTTAGATTTCTTCTTGAAGTTCGTTGAGATGTCTTTCGTGTTTGAGGTGTCGAGTGATTCGAGAATTCAGTAGGGTATCGACATTCCAGAAATGAGCCAAAAAGATCCCCTTCCAGTTGGAGTAGACAGGACATTTATATGAGTGTTCGGAGTTAGGTCGTAGGTCGCAAGCGACCTTGGATAGGTCGTAGGTCATGAGCGACCTAGTGGGAGTGGTTTACGGCTTAAATATGGTATACTTGATCATCCTGAACAGACTAATAAGTCATAGGTCGTGGCTGACCTAGGGAGGAAGCGGCATAAGAAGCTCCTTTGGTATGTTTAGGTCGTGGGCGACTTAGGAATAGGTCATAGGTCGTGAGCGACTTAGTAGACACGGTTTACGGCCTAACAGGAGCGCCCTTGATCACCTGAATAAGTCATAGGTCGTGGGCGACCTAGGGAAGGAACGACATAAGGAAGACAAGTTACCTCAGTTCTGTATAGCTCGCTATGTCGTTAAGTCCTTAGGTCGCTAGGTCATGAGATACTTTAGGTCGTTAACTCGCTAGCTCATTAGGTCGTTAGCCTCTTTAATCCGTTAGGTCGGTAAATCCACTTAGCTACCAAGTCGCTTCACACTTTAGGTCGCTGCACCTCATAGACAGTTAGGTCGCTTTAGGCCATAGGTCGTTAGGTCTTTTTGCTGTGACATGCTATTGATGGCTAGGTCGCGATACCCTTAGGTCGCTGAGCTGTGAAATAGTGGTGTTAACATTTGCCCCTAGAAGTATACGCCTATGCCATAGGTCGTGTGCTTCGACTTAACTTTGCTAGGTCGTGAGCGACCTAAGAGATGAGTTAACCCGCGTGTCCATTCGTCTTCCTCTCTTCCCCCTAGATAATCCGCTAGGTCATTTCTTCCTCCTTACTTGCTGCAGCCTTTAGAAACGCCATTAAAGAAACTTCCAACCTGAACTCGCCGATCACCGATCATCCTTGCAACCTCATTACGTAAGTGAGTCTGTTCCCTGTTCAATTCACGACCATCATTAAACCACGAGTCCTGGATTCCCGCCTCTAACCTCCAATCCAACATCATATTTTTATGTTTCATGCCGCGATCGATTTTTGGTGGAATTGAGGCGACTCGATTCAGTTTTGGAGTGACCCTTGATGATTTGAGGAGGAGATGATGGATTATAGTGCCTCGAATTAGTTGGTCGGTGAGTTTGGAGGATGGGTTATTGGGTTGAATTGTTGCTCTTCTGGCGAACTGGAGGGGATGGACACGCGGCAGTTGATGAGTGGAGAGAAGGTCATAAGAGTTTTGATGGGAGGAGTGTGATATTGCCGAGTTGTCTCAGAAACGACCTAGTGACTTTAACCGGCCTAAAAGCCTTTATGACCTAACTGTTCGTGGATTGTCCTTTCGCGACCTATCTCCCTGCGACCTAAGCCAACCTTCACGACCTATCTTCCTACGACTTAAGCTCTAGGTCGTGTGTGTGCTCGAACGAGTTAAGACTTAATCAGATTTGCGCTGCCTTTTCCATGAAACTTTAGAGCCGAGCAACCTAGGAGATTGATGATTTAACTTCTCAACCTAGGACTTAGGTCGTAGGTCGCGTATGCGGTTGCATAGGTCGTAGGTCGCCTATACAGCTGAACGACCTAGGACTTGGCCTATTTTTTATTGCTCTGAACTCCTTTCAACTTGAATGAACATGACATTGCTGAATCGAATTCCCAAATTGAACTGCCGAGATAACATTTCTGAACTTGTTGCACTTATTTACAGATCTCATTATCTTTAATGCTAATAACCTATTAAATACAACATTTGAAGAAAAATGGGACGAATATACTGCCACTGATCGCCCACATCGAATGACAAATTAGTCGATAAAAGATAATCAACTTAAAGAAATTATATGAAATGCTGTGAATCGACAAATTCAAGTGAAGTATTAAAGCAAAGCCATATTAATCAATTAAGACTGATTTGTTTGCATCAACACTGCGCTTGTATTTGGACTTAAAACAACAAGCCCTGAGACTCTAAAATTAGCAAATGCATATTAGTTTAATTTCAGTTATATTTGCTTGTTGTTTTGTTAGTTTTACACAACACTTCACACATTTAGGAAACGTGCACCTTCATATTTGAATACCCAGTTCCTTGTATAGAATGTCTTCTCAAGAAGAGATAATAGAGCAATCTGAAGGAGTCTTCCCGATAGCCATCCCATTGGATAATTCTCCGGAAAGAACTCCAACTACCCTGAGTCAGCAGGCATTCAACCAATTACGTATTCAATTTGGGATTGCTGAAGCGGATGCTATACTTCCTGCGCCAAATAATATTGCTGACAGGCCACCTCTCGGTTTTGTCACTGTTAATCGCCAGATGTGCCTGTGTGGTGCCATTCCTCCTTTCAATGAATTTCTTCAACAACTCCTTCTCCGACTAACCATCTCTCCCTTTCAACTGCATCCCAATGGCTACGCCAACCTGATGGGATTGTGTATTCTATTCAGGAGGACACTTAACCGTCTTCCGAGCTTCGAAGAAATTTGCCACTTATGCACATTCGCAAAGAATAAAGACCACCCCTCCATTATACTTGTGAGAAGTGCCAGAAACCGTAAACTTATCACCAATCTTTTCGAAAGTGCTCACGGTTTTTTGAATTAATTCTTCTTCGTTCGCTGCCTCCCCATAGTTTTATGCCATCTGGAGAATAGGAAGTAAGACTGCTCATTCCCGTTCTTTCCGTTTCTGAGTTTTTCGAGATCCGAATTGCTAAGTGCTAATTTTATTCTTTTCTTTTATAGCACTCCCTCCTCCCTCTAGAAATCTCAGCCACAAGCTGACTTTTGAAAAATTAAGTGCCGTGGCGATTGAGGAAAGAAGTATTAAATTTCTGCTGAAAGACGAATTTCTTCACCAATACGGACTTCTGCACCCTTCCCGATCTACTCAGCCTCATGAAGTCCCTGATTCTCCAGTAGAGACATTGATGCCCCAGTTTTCGTTGGAGAACTTACATCGAAAGAACATACTATTGAGGCTTCATTGGTAAAGTGTTCTACTTCAATTGATGTTGCGGGGTCATCCAGCAAACGTGCACTTGCCCCGGTCATCGAAGAAGAGGAACCTCCCCAACAACCCAGGAAATCTGGCGACGAAGGAACTGAGAGAACAAGTCCCACCAGGCACAACGGTGATGATACTTTTGAGGGGTTGAGCGACCTGATGATTACTTCACAGGAGCTTTTTAAAGATGATCCTATCACTGCTAAAGTTACTTCTCCAGTAGTTGAAGTGACATCCATTCTGCAACAAACTCTGTCAGCCCAAGAGTTGACACTAGCTGTAAAATCCATCATCACCCCCCAACCAAGGAGTGGTTCATAGTTTGACGCGCGTAGTTTGCACGTTACACACACTTAGGATTTTTCAGCACTTATATGTATTCAACTTCCCTACTTTGAAGATTTTCGAATTAATATTATTTTTATTTTCAGATTCTCCAATGGGACGAAGTGGCTCTTACTACGATGATTTCCAACGTTATGGGAAGCGCGGTTCTTATGACCCCAGGAGGTATCTTCCTGCCTCTTGGGAAACCGACGAGAAAAGAGCTGCGAGGAAAGCTCGTGAGAAGCGCTTATGAAGAATGCTACGGGAGACGGGACGAACGACATGATTCTTCCCAGGGAGATGATGATTCCCACAAGCGAAAATCCCATGATGACAAGGGAAAAAGCCATGTCGCTGAGGACCCGAGTAAACGGGCCAAACTTGGTGAAAAACTTACATCTGAACTCTCTGAAAAGCCCACTTCTCCTGTCTCTTTGGAAATTCCTTCCGGCTCTCCCCCCTTCAAAGAACCGATATTCAAACAATCATAAGCAGGCCCCCTATCAAGTTGGACAGGGTCCGGCTACTCTTCAAAGCCGATTTCCACACTGGTGCTTAAAGGGAGTGCGTATTGATCTTGACTTGGTCCCGATTGATAAGCAAGCCATGTTGCGAAATCTTGATGCCGTCAAGATCGATATCGAGAGAATGTCTGGTTGGCAGAAACTTGTTGACGAGCTTTAATGAGTAAATCGTGCAAACCTCGAAGCCATGCTGACTATGGAAAATGACAAATCGGAGTGGCAGAAAACACTCGATCAACATGATGCCGAAATGAAGAGTATTGCCGCTTATAATGAGAAGCTTGAAGCGGAAGTTGAAAAACTTAAGGAAGAGCTCGCCACTTCTTCCACTTCCTATTCTCAGAGAGAAGAAGTGCTTCAAAAACAAGTGAGAGATGCTCACGCGGCATAGAGAGATGCTGAAGCTAAATTTGAAGCACAGCAACAGGTTGTGGATAGCTACCGAGCCGACGTTGCTCATCTACGAGAAAAGACCAACTCCCAGAACATGGAAATTGAATTGCTAAAAGCTCAACTTTCTAAAGCTGAAAAGGAGTGTGATGAAGCTATTGCCAGCAAAGCAGCAGCCGAAGAATCTCATATGGCAATTAAAGCCGAAGTCAGCTCCACTCTATTCGAGTTTTACATTCATAGTGTTCTGGGGCGCGGTAGCCTTAAATTTTTGGGACCGGATTATGAAATCACTTTGGCCAAAGTGTGGGAGGCTACACTTGATATGCTTGGAGGAGCCAGATATGCTGAAGTAGATTTAATGGCACACTATCTATATGATGATGCATGTGCCGCTCTTGCCGGGGGAAAGGAGCAACTTGCCAGAGAGAGCCAAAATGACAGAAGGAGAACATTTAGGAAAGACAATCTAAACCGACCCAGTTCTACCTTCAGTTTCGGCCGACATCGATATTGCTGGCTCCAGTTCCCATTCTCCTCCTCCTGCTAAAGCTGTTATTGAAAGTGCCACCGCCCGCACTGGAGATGAGGCTCAAGAAAGCACTGAAGCACAGGACCTTGAAGTTGACATAGTAAAGCCTACTTCTCCAGGTAACCTAAATGTTGATCTCTCTCAAGTGGACTGCTTGCTTACTTCACATGTGCTTGATGAACTTTTTGGTTATTACTTAAATCTTGACGCGCCACTTTCTCCTCTTTTTATGAGAGATACTGACTTTAACTTCTCTTCTCATGTAGTGAAAGCGCCAAGTGTCGTTCAGCCTTCCCCTCTTCCAGTTGTTTCCTATCCTCCTCTTCAGATTACTCCCCCTTCTGTTTCTCAACCGGGGTCACAAGAGGAGCAGATAGAAGCTCTTCAAGGCTTGGATGACCCGGTCTCTTCTCAAGAACAGAAGGCCGAGGAACCTGAAGAAGGCGAAAGAACTCCGGAGCAAACCATTTCTGATGACATAAAGTTGTCTGCACTTTTCACTCCGGGAAGTGAGTCTTCTTCAAGGAAGAAGGGGAAGCGCGGAGTCTCAAAGAAAAGGAGAGAAGCTTCTACCAGCGATGAAAAAGCAGAAGAAAGTCCAATTGCACCCCTTCCTCTTTCTTCCCCTACTCTCACAAGCCGACCCAAAAAGTTAATCATCCAGCCAGGCGAAGGCTCGAAAGGTGGCAAGAAGAAGAAGTGATGGTTTGGGACTTATGCTTTTCATCTCATTTTTTTACTTTTTTGCTTGTATATATAAAGACTTGTGTTGACCGGAGAATGTGCGGGTACCGGTCCCTACCTTCTTTTGTTTTGAAACCTGCGCATGTATAAAATTTTCATAGTATGGAATAAAATAATTCTTTTACTTGTACAAACTTCTGTCTGTATTTGAGAACTCATTTATTCTTCTTTTTCATACAAGTTTCTTTATTTCCTCTGTGTGACGTTGCAGTAAGCCTATGGTATGTTGCTTGAGCATTGTTTTTACTTTTGTAACTATATTATATTGCCCCCATACCATGGTTTCTTGCAACCTCTTTCACATTGGCAAAATTTTGGAGAATAACTCTTCTATTTCGAGAAGACCTGTACTCTTTCTTTAGAGAACAACTTTTCCATTCGAAGGAGGTTTGCATCTGTACTTTATAGAATAATTTTTCCATTTTAAGGAAATATTTTTTCTGATTTAGTAGAATGCGCTTCGTATTGGAGAAGTTCTCTCTTTTTTTTGGCGAAGTTTTTACACTTCACTTTTGGAGAAAGTCACTTTTATTTTTGGCAAGTGAATTTTCCTTCGTGGTAAAGTGGGCCTCTAAAAAAGGGCTTTGACCTGTTTGTGCCTTCGAATAGGGTTTTTTTGTTTGATTGTGCCTCTGGGAAGAAGGCTTTTTTGTTTGATTGTGCCTCTGGGAAGAGGGCTTTTTTGTGTGTGCTTCTGGGGAGAGGGCTTTTTATTTCTACATCTGGGGAGAGGCTTTTATTTTTTTCTCTGTTCGCTGGGAAGCGAGCCTCCGAAGAGGGCTTTTGTTTCTGCCTCTGGGGAGAGGCTTTTGTTTTTTCCCTGTTCGCTGGGAAGCGGGCCTACGAAGAGGGCTTTTCACATTTCGACTCGTGTGAAGTTTTATTTCAAATCGCGGTGAAATGTGTGCCTCCGAAGATAGCATTTCAACTCTGGTGAAATGGGCCTCCGAAGAGGGCTTTTCACATTCCAACACTTGTGAAGTTTTATTTCAGATCTCGGTGGAATCCGTGCCTCCGAAGAGGTCTTTTCACCTTTCAACTCGTGTGAAGTTTTATTTCGGATCACGGTGAAATGTGTGCCTCCGAGTAGGGCTTTTGCCTGGAAGTTTCTTTCTCATGGTTGGATGGATTCACGGGGTGGACACAAGTTACTTGGATTGTTTGTTTGCACAAACGTTCTCAGCTAGTTAACGAGTGTCCTATGCCACCAGTCATTCCACCAATCTTTTTTGTAGAGAAAGAGAACTTTCTTTTTCTGGGAAGTCCCATTGGAGGTCTTTATCCTCCGAAGAGTTGTGCCTCCGAAGAGGGCTTGTGCCTCCGAAGAGGCCTTTTGATGTTTGTTGTCTGCTCGTCCATGTCTTTTCGCCATTTGCTCATATCAGCGGTTCCCTGTTATCATTTTCAAGCACACATTCCTTTCTTTTGCATGTAGCTTATTTTATCCAAAGAAGTGTACTTCGTTGTTAAATGAGTTCGTAGGGGCAGACACAGGTTAATTAATCGGATGTTTGTTTGCACAAACGATCACAATTAGTTAGGAAGGGTCTACCTCTAGCAGAACCACTAACTGTTTGCTTGAAGCACTTCTTATATAGGATTTGAGTCTGGAATATTTTGTGGCTGAACATTCATTTGTTGAGTGATGTCAGGGATCGCTCGGTCTTATGATGGGTAAGCTTTGTTTTAATGGCCTGCAATATTAAACCGACATTTTAGCAATATAATTGAAGTACTTTATATATCGAAATAAAACAAGCATTTTATAATAGTAGAGAACCCAAGATTTATAGTGGTTCGGCCAAGAACTGGGCCTACATCCACTTTATAGTTCTTATTATTCACTTGCACTGGCTTTACAATGGCTTTCAATACAAGAATCAAACATTCATAATTCTTTTACAGTATTTCAGTAAAGCTTTTAAGTAAAATATGGGCGCAAGTGATTGCTGTTCCAAGCTCTTGGAATTGGATTTTCTTCGACAGTTGTCAGTTTGAAAGTGCCATCAAGAAGTATTTTACCTATGACATATGGCCCTTCCCAGTTTGGCGCAAACACTCATGTTGCCGTCATGACCCTTTTCAAAACTAGATCTCCAATCTCAAAGTTGTGTTGGCGAACTTTGGAATTGGAATGCCTGGCAATTCTTTGCTGATGGGCTGCAATTCTGAGTTGAGCCTCTTCCCTTTTTTCATCAAGGAAGTTAAGTGCTTCAAGTTGCAACTCTTCGTTTTCAACTTGGTTGAAATGAATTCTTCTATGTGAAGAGACTTCTATTTCCACCGGAATCATTGCTTCCGATCCATGTGCCAATGAAAATGGAGTGTGCCCAGTCGCAGTTTTGTGGATAGTTCTATATGCCTATAGTGCTAGTGGAAGCTTATCGACCCAATCACCTTTCGCCTTTTCCAGCTGTTTTTTGATGGTTGATTTGATAATTTTGTTTACTGCTTCCACTTGCCCGTTTGCCTGCGAATGAGCCACTGCTGAGAAGCTTTTTTGGATCTTGAATCGCTTGCAAAAATCTTGGAACTCTTCACATTCGAATTGGGTTCCATTATCTGTGATTATCTTTTGAGGCACACCATACCTGCAAATGATATTCTTAGTTACAAATTTTATCATCTTTTTAGAGGTAATAGTAGCTAATGGTTCAGATTCAACCCATTTAGTAAAATAATCAACAGCAACAATAGCATATCTGATTCCGGATTTTGCGGTTGGCAAAGGCCCGATGAGATCTATTCCCCAAATAGCAAATGGCCATGGACTGACCATCTGTGTTATCTTGGTGGAAGGTGCTGTTGGGATTTTTGCAAATCTCTGGCATCGGTCACATTTTCGGGCATAGCTTGCAGCATCACGATTAATATCTGGCCAAAAATACCCATAACGGAGAATTTTCTTTGCTAGAGTTTGACCACCTGAATGGTCTCCACACTCTCCTCCGTGTACTTCAGCTAGAATTGTCTTAGCTTCTTCCTTGGTCACATATCGGAGTAATGGCATTGAGAATCCCCGCCTATACAATCGGCCATCTTGAATTATATATCTAGAGGCTTTTCTTAGCAACTTCTGTCGGTCTTTTGCATTTTCTGGTAGAGAACCATTGAGCAGATATTCCATTATTGGAGTCATCCATGATTCTTGCTCCTGAGATATAGTCATGATCCATTCAATATCCATCTCATCAGTGCTTGGAGCTGATTAGGACTTCCACATGAACTAATCCCAATAATTGAGGTTCACCAGTGCTTGCGTACTTTGCGAGAGAATCCGCCTTCATGTTCTCTTCCCGGGTTATATGATTTATCGTATAATGGTCAAGATCATCGAGAAGTTACCAGGCTCTTGACAAGTAAGCAGGCAGATTTCCTCCTTTAGTTTGAAACTCTTTCTTGACTTGACATACAATAAGCTGTGAATCACTGAAGATCTGCAACACTTTGACATTCAATTCTTTAGCAATTCTCAAGCCGGCAATAAGAGCTTCATATTCTGCTTCATTGTTTGTCGAAGGGAATTCCAATCTCAACGCATAGCACAATGACCGCCCTTCAGGGGTTTCAAGTACAACCCCAGCTCCGGAACAGTAATCGTTTCTTGCACCATCAACATACAATTTTCATCGAATTGGGGTGTTATCAGTTACTTCTTCCTCACTATCACCTTTATCTGTATATTCTGTGATGAAATCTGCCAAAGCTTGTCCATTAATTTCTCTCCGGGGATGATAAGTGATGTCGCATTGGCTGAGTTCAATATTCCACTTCAGAAGGCGACCCGAAGTCTCAGGGCGAAACAGGACTTGCTTCAGGGGTTGATCAGTGAGGACTTTGATAGGATGAGCTTGGAAATATGGCCTTAATTTTCTTGATGCAATCAGTAGACCATAGGCGAGATTTTCCAACTTTGAATAATTAATCTCTACCCTAGTGAATCTTTTGTTGATATAATAGACCGGGCGCTGAATTTTTGCGTCTTCCCGTACCAACGCTGCACTGAGAGCATGAGATGAGATTGCCAAATATACAAAAAGATCTTCACCATGGTCCGGCTTAGAAAGTATTGGAGGCGTTTCCATATGACGAATCAACTCATCGAAAGCTTTCCGGCATTCAGGAGTTCAGTCAAATTTTTTCCTTCCTTTCTTCAGAGCATCAAAGAATGGAATGCATTTATCAGTAGCTTTAGAAATGAATCGACTCAAGGCAACGAATTTTTCATTAATACTCTGCAGTTTCTTCTTCATTCTAGGGGCTTTGACTTCTCTTAAGGCAGCAATTTGAGCAGGATTAGCTTCAATGCCCTAGCACTCACAGTGAAACCCAGGAACTTTCCGGACTCCACCCCAAACAAACATTTTAAAGGATTAAGCTTCATTCCGTACTTTCGGAGGATTTCAAACATTTCCGCCAAGTGATCCATATGGTCTACCGCTTTCTTTGATTTCACCAACATATCGTCAACATAAACTTCCATAGTTTTGCCAATCTTCGGTTTGAACATAGCATTGACGAGTCTTTGGTAAGTTGTCCCTGCATTCTTAAGTCCGAAGCGCATGACTCTATAGCAGTAGAGAACAACATCGGTGATGAAGCTTGTGTCCTCCTGATCCGGCTCATGCATCATAATCTGGTTGTATCCGGAGTAAGCATCCATGAAAGATAACAATACATGCTCCGCTGTTCCATCCACCAACTGATCTATCCTCGGTAACGGGAAGCAGTCTTTAGGGCAGGCTTTGTTTAAATCTGAGAAGTCAATGCATACTCTCCACTTCCTATTAGCTTTCTTAACCAGTACTGGATTTGAAACCCAATTCGGATCAGTAGACTCCCTGATGAAACCATTCTCATAAGCCGGTCTACCTCTTTTTTCAACGCTGCTGACCTTTCAGGACCCTGGGTTCTTCTTTTCTGTTTTACTGGTGTAAACTTCGGATCAATATTCAGAGTATGCACTGCAATTTCTGGGGATATTCCACACATATCAGCATGAGTCCAAACGAATACGTCCAGATTTGCTTTCAAAAATGTTACCAAGGAATTTTGAACTATCACACTAAGTTGTGAACCCACATTCACCACTTTGTTCAGATCTTTTGGGTCAACAGGTACTGACACCGTTACTTCAACTGGCACCACTCTATTCTCCCCTGCACTAGCTTTTCTGGTATCCATTTCTCTTCGTGCCCCGCTATGCTCGCCAGTGTAGGTTCCACCCTGTAATTGCTACAAGGTTGGTTCTTTGATGCGGACTGTGGCTGCCGCATCTTTTCCCATTTCTCTCTTCCTCGCTTCACGCAAGTCTATTAGATAACATTCTCGCCCAGTGTTCTGATCCCCTTTAATAACTCCAACTCCATTATCCATGGGGAATTTCATAGTGAGTCACCAGGGGCGAGAATTGCCTTAAAAGCCGCAAGAGTTGGTCGGCCTAGGAAGGCATTGTAGGCAGAAAATTCATCAACAATTACAAAAGTCTGTTTCCGAACCACCTTTTTCTGCCCCTCTCCAAGCTCCACGAACAAGTCGATAGTTCCAATGGGCTGCTTCGGTTCCCCAGTAAACCCAACGATCTTCTGAGATGAAGCTTGTACATCAGCCATTGGAATTTTCATTTGGTCGAACGTCTTTTTGAAGAGAATATTGCAAGAAGCGCCGCAATCTACAAGCACTCTTCTAACAATAGCCGGCCCAATGCCTGCAGAGATGATCAAGGGATCCATGGTTGGAGCTTCAATGCCCATAGAATCCCTGCCTCTGAACACAATATCATCATTAAAAGTTTTCTGCTGCTTCAAAGGTGCAGCATCTTCTAGCACAAAAAAACTCTCTTCTGTTGGTGCATACTTCAAGGCACGGGCATATCTTTCCATCTCGCCCCAGCTTCTACCTGCTAGGCGAGGACCTCCTGTAATCACATTAATAACAGGCCTTTTTGATTCATGCACGATATTCCTCTCACCCGAGCCAGATGGATGAGCAGGAAGTTGCTGGCCCTTAGTAGATGAAGTTGGGTCATTTCTACTTCTCTTAACATATTGCTGCAACTTGTTCTCTCTCAGCAGTTCTTTAATCAAACTTTTCAGATGGCGACATTCGTTGGTATCATGAATGGGTTGATTATGAAACAGACAGAATCTCCCACTTTGAGCAGCTTTTCTCCCAACTCTCATCTCAGGCGGTTTAGGATATTCTACTGCGTCTTTGGTAGCAAAAAAGATATTCTCCGGGGTGTCAGTCAAAGGAGTGAAATCTGAAGGTTTTGAGCAGCGGGGTTTCTTCATATCTTTCTGTTTCTTCCCACCATTATTCTCCCTTTTCTGATTTTCGGATTCTTTTTGGTAGAAGCAGCAGTATTATCCTTCTCCTCTGTCAATGCCACTTTAACCGGTGCTTGAAGGCTTTCCAAGCGCATGAATTCATCAGCTTTCTTATAGAATTTATCAAGCGAATTCGGTTCTTTCATCTTCATCCACTTTCCAAATTCGCTTGATTTGTCAATTGCCCTCATCAGGTATGTCAAGACCATCCGTGGCTCTGCATTGTCCACTTCAGCCAAAGCTATGTTGAAGCGGTTCAAGAAAAACCTAATAGATTCCCAGGATTCTATTCCAGGCTTGACAGTGACATAATATCCTTTGCCTTTGAAGCATACAGCCTGAATTGCTCTTTAAACTTCCGAGTCAAATCGGCGAACTAGTCTATGGATCAGACTGGAAGCTTTGTGAACCAGAGCAGAGCCACTCCTTCCAAGTATACCGTAAAGTACCGGCATTTGATCTCATCAGACGTTCTAGCACCAGTCATGTGCCAATCATACTTATACAAGAATTGATTAGGATCGCTTGTTACCTTATAAGCCGGGATGGTAGGAGGAACAAACTTCTTTGGGAATTCAGCTTTCAAAATCTTTTCAATGAATGGAGTCTTGCTCGGAGCAAATCCCCATTCTCTTTCATCTTCATCCCTCTGCATGCTTTCTTTCATGATTTGTCGCACCATGCCCGAAAGATATTCCCCATCATTTAAAGGATCTACAGGACAGACTTCGGCCATTTTCTCGGAAGTTTGTCTGGACAAACGTTCGCGGAGAGTTGGCTGTGGTCTCGATCCTCCAGCTTGAGGAGGTGTTCCTTTGGCGGGGCTAGCTTCTCTTTGAGGAATATTCCTCTCTTCAAGATTATGAACATCGTCTGCAAGATTTTCTTCATTATTCACTGGTTGACGGTTAGCTCCGAGCAATGCATTTAATCTTTGAAGCATCAAAGCATTCTGGGTTTCCATCTGTTGGTATGACCCAGATACTGTAGCATCTAACTCCGCTCGTGTAATTCCGGTACTTGGTGCTGCTTGACTTGACGAAGGAGAAGTGGCAGTATTCTCATGGACATTACTGGGTCTTGTAGATCCATGCTTTCTTCCAGGAGCCATTATCTCTGATAGACTTCTGGTTTTGAGAGATATTCTTTCAACGAACTTTTGCGAAGCAATGACGAAGATAGCCTGAGTTCAACTCTCAGTGAAAGCACCAAAAATATTAACGCTTAAAATTGAACGCTAACACCCCGGTGTATATGGAGATTATGTGAAAGCACCACCCGTGAATACGGGAATTAGAAACAAGTAGAAAAGTCACAGAAAAACAGTAAGAAGACAACAGTTTTATAGTGGTTCGACTTCAAGTTAAGCCTACGTCCACTTTAATCTTTTTTATTGCTGAATCAATTACAACTTTACAACAATCTTTGATTACAACAGTGATAGGACAATTAGCTAAAACTCCGATGTAGAAGAATCCTTTGAATCCATGTCGAATGTGTTAGATTTCTTCTTGAAGTTCGTTGAGATGTCTTTCGTGTTTGAGGGTCGAGTGAGTCGAGAATTCAGCAGGGTATCGGCATTCCAGAAATGATCCAAAAAGATCCCCTTCCAGTTGGAGTAGACGGGATATTTATAGGAGAGTTCGGAGTTAGGTCGTAGGTCGTGAGCGACCTTGGATAGGTCGTAGGTCGTGAGCGACCTAGTGGGAGTGGTTTACGGCTTAAATATGGTATACTTGATCATTCTGTACAGACTAACAAGTCATAGGTCGTGGCCGACCTAGGGAGGAAGCGGCATAAGAAGCTCCTTTGGTATGTTTAGGTCGTGAACGACTTAGGAATAGGTCGTAGGTCGTGAGCGACTTAGTAGACACGGTTTACGGCCTAACAGAAGCGCCCTTGATCACCTGAATAAGTCATAGGTCGTGGGCGACCTAGGGAAGGAACGACATAAGGAAGACAAGTTACCTCGGTTCTGTATAGCTCGTTATGTCGTTAAGTCCTTAGGTCGCTAGGTCGTGAGGTACTTTAGGTCGTTAACTCGCTAGCTCATTAGGTCGTTAGGCTCTTTAATCCGTTAGGTCGGTAAATCCACTTAGCTACCAAGTCGCTTCACACTTTAGGTCGCTCTGCACCTCATAGACAGTTAGGTCGCTTTAGGCCATAGGTCGTTAGGTCTTTTTGCTGTGACATGCTATTTATGGTTAGGTCGCTAGGTCGCGATACCCTTAGGTCGCTGAGCTGTGAAATAGTGGAGTTAACAGGTGGAATTATATCGTGAACTTAACTTTTGCAACTTAAACTTACTAACAGATCCACTTGTAAACAAACATATAGGTGAAATAAGCATAATACCACAAATTTTGCATTCAATGGTTGCTTTTATGAGACAATAAGTGCACTTCGTGTCAAGACCCAGTGTAGGAACAACGAAATCGCTATGACTACAACAATCCAAGTTAAACACATCAAACATATGTAACTATTCAAAAGTAACTCAACAACAATCATCAAAGTCTTGGGTTACTTACCACATAGTGTTGAACCATCTGATAATTTCCATAGGAGGAACTGAGATAGTACTTCTAGCCATTGAAAAGTGTATCCCACACCAACCTCACCTCCATTCCATCCAGATCTTTTAGAAACTGCACTAAGCATAGTTTGATATCAAGCATTTGATCATAATTGACGCAGCGGTAATTCAAAAAAATAGATGAAACCGTGAAAGTTGCAATCGGTGGATTGAGAAATGCTGAAAGGCCAAAATTCGTTGATCCGAAAATACCGAATTCTAGCTATCTCTGACATGTTGATCGCGCACGATACCTTGAAAAGAGATCTACAATTCTTCGAGCGTTGATCAAGCACACTTGATTCCGCGAATTGGCTTCAATGAACGTTGATTCGAGCGCACTTGAATATCGTAGGTGGAGATAGGAGATCACACTCAACTACCGATTTAATGAAAGCACAAAGCTATCAAACAAGAATTTTATTCAAAATGAACCAACCTACAACTGACCCGTCCATGCCTATTTATAGGTTTACAATATGTACACGACTCATCTGCGCGACTTAGCATAGGTCGGCCACGACCTACCAACGAACGACTCAACATCAGAGACAGACAACTTAACAGACCCAAACGACCTAAAAACACACGGGTTACGACCTATACAACCCCGCCACTTAACAGTTACAACACAAAAAATACACGACTTAAAAATAACACGACTTAACGACTTAAAAAAATGACATGACTTAACACGACCCACGTCGCACGCAACCTAACAACATACACAACATGAATGACCTATCTTTATAACGACTTACGACCTAAGTACAACACAGTACAAACAAAATTACACGACCTACGACCTAAGTAAGGTCATTAACGACATAATTTGTACAATACACAGAATACAACACACAAGTTAACAACATACCAAAGTACAACACAACGACTTACGACTCAACATAGGTCGTGAACGACCTAACATCATCCAGCAGCGACTTAATGGACTTCACGCGACCTTCTTCTGGAGCGACTTAAGCAAGATCTTTCGCGACCTACTGACAGTAGCTCGTTCTCATTAGGTCGCTGAAGTGGCTAATCATAGCATGGCACTATCTTGTTAGGTCGTAAACCATTAGGTCGCGTGTTTGCTAGGTCGCGAGATCGGGCCATCTCCTCCTCTGGTTCCTGGTTAGGTCGTGAGCGACCTAAGGACCGGTTAGGTCGTGAACGACTTAACGATAGTGCAATTTCCTTCCCTCTTAGCTTGCCATCCTCTAGTTGCAATGCATGCTCAGTTTCGTTAGTTCGTAAGCAACTTAAGGCACATGAGTTAGCTTCAGGCTGGGCTGCATCATCCTTCCCCGATTGACAGAAATTCGACCTCGAATTTTCACCATCTTCTTCCATAACAATTTCATTTTCATGATACGGAATTAAGTATTTGACGTTGAAAACATCAGAAGTATGAACGTCATCTGGTAACTTCAATTGATACGCATTCTCATTGATTTTCTTCAAAATTTCTACTGGACCAATTTTTCACGCCTTTAATTTATTGTACATTCCCACCGGAAAACGATCTTTTGTCAACACTGCGTAAACCAAATCACCTTCGTTAAATTCAACACTTTGTCGTTTCAAATCTACAGTTCGCTTATACTTCTCGTTCGACTTCTCCAATCGTTCCTGCACGATTCTATGACATTCCGTCAAACCATCAACAAAATCAGCAGCTCGTTTAACTGTCCCCTTCAGTTGTGGTATTATCGTTAAACCCAACGGTCCTTTTGGTAAGCTTGAATATACAATCTGAAATGGACTGAAACCTGTACTACGATTCACCGCATGATTATGAGCAAACTCAGCCTGACATAACTTCATATCCCAGCTTTTCAGATTATCTTTCACCAAGCACCGTAGTAAATTTCCCAACGATCTGTTCACAACCTCCGTCTGTCCATCAGTTTGCGGATGGTAAGCGCTACTAAATTTCAGCTTCGTTCCGACCATCTTCCACAAACTTAACCAAAAATGACTCAGAAAACGAGTACCCCTATCCGACACAATAGATTCTGGCAACCCATGAAGTCGATAGATCTCTTTGAAAAATAACTGAGCAACATGAACAGCATCCGCCGTCTTCTTACAAGAAATAAAATGGGCCATTTTCGAAAATCGGTCAACTACCACATAAATGGAATCGTTACCCTTTGAGTTCTAGACAATCCCAAAACAAAATCCATACTCACATCAACCCAAGGTTTAGTCGGTACAGGTAACGGCATATATAATCCTGCATCGGTCGCTGTTCCCTTCGAAACCTGACAGATATGACATCTCTCCACTAACCGTTCAACCTCTTTCCTCATTGACGGCCAAAAGTAAGATTGAGAAATCAAATTCAACGTGCGATCCCGTCCTACATGTCCTTCCTCATGCAACTCCTTGATAATCTTCATTCTCAAGCTGCTATCTGTTATACATAATCGATTTCCTTTAAACAGAAAACCATCCACTAACAAAAATTCATCAGCACTCCCCTCCTTGACTTTTTCAACAAATTTAATAAAGTAAGGATCTTCCTCAATTAGCTCTGGCAATAATTCAAAACCTGTCACCTCAACTTTCATTGTCGTCAATAAATGACTCCTCCTACTCAAAGCATCAGCCACACGATTCGTCACCCCTGACTTGTATTTCACGACAAAAGTAAACTGCTGCAAATAGGCAATCCACGATGCATGCCTTGCTGAAATCTTTCTTGCCCTTGTAAATGCTTCAACGCATCGTGATCAGTGTAAAGAACAAACTCTTTCTGAAATAGATAGTGCCTCCAGTGTTTAACAGCTTGTACAACAGCATAAAATTCCACATCGTAAGTGCTATATCTCAATTTGGCTCCAGACAGCTTCTCACTAAAATATGAAATTGGTCGCCCCTTCTGACTCAACACCCCTCCAATTCCAACCTTAGATGCATCAATATGTAGCTCGAACAATAACTGAAAATCTGGTAAAACAAGAATTGGTGCTGTCGTCAAAAGTTCTTTGATCCGCTCAAAAGCAACCCCTGCTTCCTCCATCCAAGAAAACTGCTTCCCTTTCATACAATCAGTAACCGGTGCCATCACGCTACTGAAGTATGGAATGAATCTTCGGTATAATGACGCTAGCCCATGAAAACTTCTCACTTCTGTTATTGTCCTCGGCTGTGGCCAATTTCTGACTGCCTCAACTTTATTCTGATCCACCTGGATACCTCCTTCTGATATAACATATCCCAAAAATAATACACTCTTCACCATAAACACACATTTCTTTGTTGCAACATAAAATTGTTCCTGTCATAGTACCATCAACACTTCTCTCAGATGATGCAAGTGTTCCTCTGGACTCCCATTGTATATCAGAATATCATCGAAATACACCACCACGAATTTCCCAATAAATGGTCTAAAGATTTGATTCATCACCCGCATAAACGTACTTGGTGCATTCGAAAGACCAAACGGAATTACCAGTCATTCATACAACCCTTCTCTCGTCTTGAATGCTGTCTTCCACTCATCTCCTGGTCTAATTCGAATTTGATGATATCCGCTCTTCAAATCAATCTTCGAAAAGATAGTAGCCCCGCTCAACTGATCTAGCAAATCATCCAACCAGGGCATTGGGAATCTGTATCTCACAGTGATCTTATTCAGCGCCCGACTATCGGTACACATCCTCCACGTTCCATCCTTCTTCGGCACCAACAGGGCTGGAACCGCACAAGGACTTAGACTTTCCTGCACACGCCCTTGTTCTAGCAATTCTTCCACTTGCCTTCGCAACTCCTCATGTTCCTTCGGACTCATCCAGTAATGTGGTCAATGTGGCAACACAGCTCCTGGAACAAGATCTATTTGATGTTGAATATCCCTCAACGGTGGTAATTCCGTTGGCAGCTCCTCAGGAAATACATCGTCAAATTCTTCCAGCACTGGCTTCACTTCTTCAGGAATTTCAACCACTTCATTACACTCTCGTCCAATCAACAAAAAGACTTCAGGCTCCTCTTCAACTTCTGTAACAAACTCCTTCAAAGATAGCAAAGTTTTCAGCTCTTCAATCTCCTCCAACTTGCTTTCCTTCTGTTGTTGTTTCTTGGGAACTAAAGTGATTTTAGTACCTTCAAACATGAAACTGTAGCTATTAGCATGACCATCATGTTGCACTGCTCTATCAAACTGCCATGGTCTGCCCAACAACAGATGACACACATCCATGTCCACTACATCACACCAAATTTCATCTTTGTATTTCTTACCAATCGAAAAATTAACACAAGCTCTTCGTCCAACTTTCACCTCACCACCCTTCCTCAACCATGCTAACTTGTACGGTTTAGGATGCTTCTCAGTTTTCAATTCCAACTTCTTCACCGCTTCTATAGAGATAATATTGTCACAATTCCCAGCATCAATAACAAACTTGCAAACTCTTCCCAGAATAGTGCATGTAGACTGAAATATGTTTTTCCTCAACCAACTATTTTCTTCCTCTTGCTTGGGTGTCAAGCAACTTCTCCTCATCATCAATGAATATCCTTCATCTCCTGACAACAAGTCTTCCTCCTCAACCGGTAATGAATTTGAACATTCTGCATCTTTATCATCATCCTCAACTTCTGCAATCATTGCTCGTTTCTTCGGCTTTGGACATTCATTGCTTTTATGACCCAACTCCTGACAATTATAACATTTGAAACCATTGTTAACCTTTTCCTTCTCAGCCTCCTTCACCACTGGCTTACTGACAGATTTAGGAATATTAGAACATCCACTAGCACCCTTCACTTGATTGTTGGAATTAGTAAACACACCACCTCCACGCCTTCCCTGCTTCTCCCAAGCCAACGCCTTTTGGTGCGCTTCCGCCACAGATCTTGAATCAAACATATTAACCATATCCTGGATCTGCATTCGCAACCCTCCAAAAAATCTTGCAGTCAACTATTCTTCTGTCTCTATAATATCATTCCTGGCAATGAGTTGGTAAAATTCATCTGCATAATCATTAACTGACTTCGTCCCCTGCCTTAGATTCTGCAATCTCTGGTACATAAGTGATTGATAGTTGTAAGGTAAAAATGTAGCTCTCATCATCTTCTTCATCTTATCCCAAGCAACAACCTTCGACTTTCCCATCCGTTCTCGTGTAAGTTTGGTTTGTTGCCACCACGCCAAAGTTCTCCCCCTCAACCTTGTAGCAACCAACTTCACTCGACGATTTTCCGGAACCTCCTTGAAATCAAAGATCTCTTAAACATTTGACGACCAGTCCAAAAACTCTTCTGCAACCATTCCTCCTTTGAATTATGGAATTTCTATTGTCATCCCTGATTCCCAACATCGATCTTCATCAATCTCCCGATACTGACGTCGTCCCTGATCTCAATCTCGGAAATGAACACTTCCTCTATCACCTTCAAAGTCCTCATCAAAATCTGATGTATATCGTTGTCGATCACGTCCACCAACATCGCTACCACTTCCACTTCTACCACCAACATCCCTTCGATCTTCATTCCTCCTATCACGATCATCAACATTCCTACTACAATTATCAGCACTTCTACGATCATGACTTTCTCTCCTCTCCTGATCTGAATGTGGTGAGATTCTACTTCCTCCATGGCACTATTCAGGTGAATTTCTTCTTCTACTTTGATTCATCTCGAGCATCATTCTTTCCAACCGACCAATACCTTCATCAAACTTCTCATGCATGCGTTGTTCCATTTGATCGGCCTCTTCTCTTCTATACAATGCTTCAATATTTTAATGGCGGTTAGCTCTCCTTGGTGGCATGATTGATCTTCACAATTTTTCAACAAAACAACTTCAAACTTCAATTGCACGGCTACCCCTAGCTCGGCTCCAACTCAACTTCAACTTCAACAAAGCCACGGCTCAACTAGCTCGAACGAGATGAACGACCTAAGGCTTAGGTCGGCTCGGTTTCAACCAAAGCATGGCTCAAACACACTTTAACAAACAAGGCACGGCTCAAGTTCAACACCTTGGCGTGCAAACTTCCCACAAGCAAAAATCCAAACACCCTTCGAATTTTGATCCAAAATGATATGGATCAAAAAACCCCAAACTTGTTGCAACACACGATGAACACGATGAACAACAAACTTCAACTTCAAACTTAAACTCGGCTCCAAGTCTCGGCTTAGCTATGATTGGCTAAGTCTAGCTCTGATACCAAATTGACGCAGCGGTAATTTGAAAAAACAGATGAAACTGTGAAAGTAGCAATCGGTGGATTGAGAAATGCTGAAAGGCCCAAATTCGTTGATCCGAAGATACTGAATTCTAGCTATCTCTGACACGTTGATCGCGCACGATAACTTGAAGAGAGATCTATAATTCTTTAAGCGTTGATCAAGCACACTTAATTCCGCGAATTGGCTTCAACGAACGTTGATTCGAGCGCACTCGAATACCGTAGGTGGAGATAGGAGATCACACTCAACCACCGATTTAATGAAAGCACAAAGCTATCAAAGAAGAATTTTATTCAAAATGAACCAACCTACAACTGACCCGTCCATACCTATTTATAGGCTTACAATATGTACACGACTCATCTGCACGACTTAGCATAGGTCGGCCACGACCTACCAACGAACGACTCAACATCAGAGACAAGCGACTTAACAGACCCAAACGACCTAAAAACACACGGGTTACAACCTATACAACCCCGCGACTTAACAGTTACAACACAAAAAATACACGACTTAAAAATAACACGACTTAAAGACTTAAAAAAATGACACGACTTAACACGACCCAAGTCGCACGCGACCTAACAACATACACAACATGAACGACCTATCTTTATAACGACTTACGACCTAAGTACAACACAGTACAAACAAAATTACACGACCTACGACTTAAGTAAGGTCGTTAACGACATAATTTGTACAATACACAGAATACAATACACGAGTTAACAACATACCAAAGTACAACACAACGACTTACGAATCAACATAGGTCGTGAACGACCTAACATCATCCAACAGCGACTTAATGGACTTCACGCGACCTTCTTATGTAGCGACTTAAGCAAGACCTTTCGCGACCTACTGACAGTAGCTCGTTCTCATTAGGTCGCTGAAGTGGCTTATCATAGCATGGCACTATCTTGTTAGGTCGTAAACCATTAGGTCGCGTGTTTGCTAGGTCGCGAGATCGGGCCATCTCCTCCTCTAGTTCCTGGTTAGGTCGTGAGCGACCTAAGGACCAGTTAGGTCATGAACGACTTGAGGATAGTGCAATTTCCTTCCCTCTTAGCTTGCCATCCTCTAGTTGCAATGCATGCTCAGTCTCGTTAATTCGTAAGCAACTTAAGGCACATGAGTTAGCTTCAGGCTGGGCTGCATCAATAATATGAAAAAGCGTTGCCAGATATGTATTTAATGCCAACATTGGACATTTTCCTGTAATTGAAGCTTTAAGATCTGTATAAACTTTCACTAAATGTATAAATTTTCCTGGAGAGGGCGAAGTCGAATCACTTGAATTCAAGGGGGAAATCGAATCAGTAGGGAAAAAAAATCTAAGATTTAAGGCAAAGCTGGCATTAAATTCAAATCAATTAATGGGGTTTTTTTTTGGAAGCAGGCGAAATACTTTTCAGGGGAAAGGAAAATAAGCGGCGGCAGAAAAAATTAGGATGGTGGGAATTAACGAAAGTGGGACGCAAATTAATGTAGTTGCATCGATTAACTTTAAAACTGATGCAACTAAAACTATTTGCATCGATGTATTTTCTTTGGTTGCCCGTGACAACTGATGCAAATTTGATTTTTTATTATCTATTGCTTTTCACATGCCAATTGCATCAGTTAATAAGATAGAACTGATGCAAATAGTTCTATTTCCATTAGTTTTTACGTCAACCGATGCAAATGAGGCGAAGCAATATTCACTTTTTGTAGTAGTGATAGTCCAAGTTCTGGCGAAGTTAGTTAGCATGAAGGTGAGTAAAACTACTTTGTTTTGGAAATTTTTTTGAATTTATTATGATGTGTTATTATGGTGATAATATGATGAGAAAATTGAATGGTTATTGTGTTGGTCGATGGTGATTTGATGGATGTTATGTTTGGTATTGAATTTATGACTTGAATGTGTTGTCTCGAGGTAGTAAGCATATAACCTTACGTTTATATGTGTGTTTCATTGTGATGTAAGGGTATAGTAGTATGGATATATAGTTGTGATTTGATAATCAAAATATGTTGAGTTGAAATAAAGTCAACGACTTTGTGTGTTGCGATGGACGTGAGATCCGATTTGAAATCAAAATTATGGTTTCTAGTTTCAAAGTTGGAAATGGTTTTAAGTTCTATCTTGGTTTAAGGTTTCAAAAACTTTCTACATATTATTTCAAAACATGTAGGAGCAAGAAATTTAGTTAAGTATTTCACTTAGAATAAGATAGAGCGAACTGCATTCATAATGATAGTTGTTGTGGATGCAGTTCAATAAAAAATTCATGATTTCCATATTTGAGTGATTCATTTTGGAATTGTTTTCAAAAAATCTCCAAAATTGATTAGTAACATAAAAAGAGATTAAGTTTAGTTTAGTTAACAATTCATTCATTTAATAAAATGATTAAAGGTAATTAGCACTTAATTAGTAATTAAGTAAGTGATTAGAGGTTAAGTAACTCTCAAGGAAGGTTAATGACTAATTAGTGATTAACAAGGTTTTAGTTGGTCATTAATGAAGATAAGAAGTAACTAAATGGTTATTATTATTCAATTAAATTAAGTAGTTTAATTAAGTAGTTTAATTAAGTGATTATTAAATTAATTTCTAATTAATTAGGATTTAACTAATAAAGAATTGTTTGAACCTTAATTGAGATACATTAAGAAGTTAATTAGGACTTAACCAAGTTCATTAAGTTAATTAAAGTTAATTATGAATTAATCTTGATTTAATTAAGATATAATTAGGGTTTAAACTAATTGAATATACTTTAATCTTTCAAAGCTATTTTAAACTTATTCGGTATATTTTAAATCAGTTTTCTTTTTAAGGTTAATTGATTTCAAATCAAAGGATCTCTCGTTTGGACCATTAAGTAGCCAAATGAATTAAAGTAGTGATTATAAAATGTTGACACATTTTATGGAAAGTAAGTGACTTATGTTTAGAATAAATATTAAATATCGGTAACGTGATAAACATGAGGAAGTTAATTTTAATAAGCGGGTCATGTTAACATAAGCATATAGAATATACTTCTGTATGTTAGTTTTTCACCAATTATATCTATATTTGTATCTCGAACATCTACCTATGATTGGTTGTATGTTATGTATGAATCCCTTACATATCTGATGTTAGGCAACACCCATAATATAACTTGGATAAGTAAACCCAAATTTAGTTATCCAATATAGTCATTAAGCCTCCTTTTGTTATTGGAAAGTTAATATTTCATTTTCTTTTAAAATGGTCTTCGAATTATTCTATTTTGAACAACATATTTAAAGGATGATTTAACATTTGTTTTGAATAATATATAAAGAAGTTTATGAATAATTTGAATAATTTTAGGATATTCATAAAAGAAGTTTCAAAAATGGTTTTGAATATTTATAAAAGGGATTTATAAATGGGTTTGATGCCTATATAGGGAAGTTCTATGCAAGGTTTGAAAGTTAATAAAGAAGTTTATATAGCCGGGTATGAATATTTATAAAGAGTCTCATAAATGAGTGTGGAAGTTGATAAATGTTTTCTAAATGGGTTTGGGTTAAAGCAAGAAGGATTTCATGGATAAACAAATTTATAAAAGAATTTATTGAAAATAATCATAATAGGAATTCGAGGTCTGGGTTTCTTGAGCATGACCTTTTAGGTGGTATGGAACATCCGTTCCATACTTTACACCAAAGGAATAATACTTAGAGTTATCCTTTTATCCAATTTAAATAACATATTTAAATCCATTTAAGAGATTTGGAAATGGGAAACTTATAAATGTTTTGTGAATACACTTATTTAAAGGAGATAAATATATGGATGTTGGTAAATGTTTGGGAAAGGATATTTATAAATGAAAATGCTTTTGAGGCTTAGTGATTTCTTTAGGTAATTAAATCTCTAGATTTTGTTGTTGTTATTTGATAGTTAAATAACCGACTATCGAATTTGGCCTAATTTAACTTCGGAAGTATGAATGTAAAATTTAAATTTCTGATTAGGACTCAAATATTTACTTCCAAAAGAACTAGGAATGAGTCAACCAGAAATTATCGGTTATTGGTATGAAGAGATCGCGATTGGATTATCCAAAAACCACTCCAAACCAATGTGTACGTTCGAGTGGAAGACATCTTGAAGATGATAGAAGATCGAGCTCTTTGAAGAGCAAGGGCTACTGCTACTAATCCTAAAGGTGATTCTAAAATGGATGTAGTGGAGGTAGTGCCTTTGGCTTCATTCAGACCCAGAACGAACTCGTATGGATGAATGCTGGTATTGCATTGACGCTTGGTGGGCAGTGTTATCGTTCCAAGATGGATTGCTATTCAGAAAGGTAAAACATATCCTCAAGCCTCATCAATCGAGAATGACTAAAACAAGGGATATGTAGCAAGGCTATATGGGTCGCACCCATTAGGGTATATCATTACCCTTCTAGATATATTCACAATCATCCACGAATTCATGTATGTAGGAGCGCTGGTTAAAGGTTGCAAAGCAACCGAAGTGATGATATATTCGGTACTATCCAACAAAGGGTAGGTTGGTCCTGTGTTGGCAGGGGTTGTTAAGTACGACCTCAGTTCATTTTTCTAGAGGTGTACTGCAGTGGGCGGTACCCAGTAGCCCAGTCATTACTCGGAATCCATTCTCCAATTTGTGCCTTACATTTTTGATTGTAGAGCCTAGTTTTTTGGAATGTGAGATGCAAGCATTTCAGTCATTTATACATTTACTTTAAACCTAGACACTACGATAATATCACTAGATTTTGATATAAAATGTTTTGGTCATCATAAGATAAAAACCCATCTGTTTTTATATGCGGTGTCATCTTATGAGATAGCCTTTGTTTGAAAAGTTTTCTAATGTAAAAATCAGTTTGGTTGTTATTTGTTACCGAGTTTTACTCATTCAGGTTTACCAGACTGACTCGGGCATTATTCCATGTAATGCTCGGATCAGATTGAACGTGTTTTCCAATGTTTAACTCGACATTTTAGTGTTGGAGAGGAGCTGGACGATCAAGACGTATTCACGTATATTTTCCTTCCGCTGTATTATAGAGTCTATATGTTTGTCAATGTAAGGACATGTTTCTACAACTATCTAAATTTAGAATAAGTCTAAGGTAATCTGATATTATATGAATAAAGATGTTTCCTTTTTGTAAAGATCATTGTTGTATTATATATTATTCGCTGCATTATGAGATTCTTTTTTTTCTGTTTTCTTCTATCTTCTACCTTCTTCTTCACCCTAACAAATCGGTTATTCTAGCACTTGAATGTTCAACATGTGATACAGTGGACATATTAGCATCAATTTTCGAGGGTCGAAAATCCCGTTCATTATATTTTGTATCAGAGGTGAAGGTTAAGCGAGAACCCTAGCCCTGGTGGGGTAAACTGTAACGATCCTGAATTTTGAACAATTTAATTTGTAAATATTTAATTTAATTTTAAATATTTAAATGATGATTTGACGTGAATTTCAAATTATCCGCATAAATTGGCGATTAAATTTTAGAATTTAATCTAGTGAAAAGTTGAATAGAATTTGAATTTAGCTTTGAAATTGAATATTGAATTGGTATTTAAAATTTGAACAAATGACTAGGAATAAAAATTTGGATTTGAGAATTATTATTTATGTAAATTTATAAATCGATGTTTAGTTATAAATAACATTTTTCTTTAACTAAAATAAAATAGAATAAAATTTTTGTCAATAACGAAATTAATAAATACAACTAGTGGAAATTTTAACAACATCGTTTTTGCAAAGCAAAGAAAATAAACAAAACTAATTGAATTTGAATTGAAAAAAAAAAGAGAAAAAGATAAAAAGTAAATAAAAAAATAAAATGAAATAAAATAAATAAGTATACATTACCTTACCCTATCCTAAAATTCACGCCATAATCTATGCCTAAACCCACGCTTGCAACCATGCCTTCCATCACGCATTTCCTCTGTAAAACCACGACCCCTCCCCCATCATTTCATTTCATACGACCAAAAAAAGAAAAGAAATAATAATGGCGGCCACGAATCTTCGCTCGTCTTCCTCTTCGCCTTCAACAATTAGGGCTTCGGCTTCAAATTTCTCGACCGCATGAAGCAAAGGTGAGTGAATCTCTTCCTCACTCACATCTAATTTGAATTTCAGAGATTTTTGAATTAGGGTTTTAATTGAAGGTTCGAATCCCTTTTATGTTCGTATTTATGTTTATGTTGAAATTGTCTTCGGCCTTCTGATTATTTTACAAAAAGTGAGTTATCTGACTTTTTCAAATTTGCATACTTTCGTCACTTGATTTGCTCGGACACTCAACTTTGTTTCGACGTTGATAATTTTTATTTGCCTTGGATTCTATTATCCACGGCTTTGAATAGTAATTGATTCTGTAGCTTGAGTACAATGTAATGTAAATGGCAAATGTCTTTGAGTATTTTTCTGTTGGCATCGGCATTAACGTGAATCTTATTTCTGATTTCACTTTGATTTCTGACTTCGGTCGCTGTTTTGTGGACTTTGGTTTTGATTTTCTGGAAAGTTTGGCCTCTGAAATTTTCACTTGAGATTTATTTGATTTTTCCTGTTCTTATGGTTTCCAGAGCAAATTTAAGTTTGTTTTAACTTGCATAAAATTTTAAATCCTACTCTACGATCAGACAAACAAGTTTTGTTTGTAACTTAAATCAGATTTATGACTAGATCAAGAGCTAGAGAATTTAAATAAAAAAAAATGGGTTCAAAACAAAGACAGAGATGCTCCAGACCTTTCAGACATGCATACATCAATATATTCATATATATACTCAGAGTTTAAACTATATTCACAACATACTTGTTCCAGAGTTGAACATGCAACAAAATTATATATTTGAAATCTTAAAGAGTGATATTACACACCAGTTTTCTGGACTTGTTTCCAAATGAAGAACATAGCACATCTTTGACCTGTTTTGTTGCACGAATTTTGGTCGGCTTCGACTTTATTGATGAGTATTTTGAACTTGCCAGTATTTTGAACTTGCCATGGTTTTTATCACTTGTGCTCATCCTTGAGCATTACTGCTTCCATACTGCGCCATATATATAAATTTTTGGCCAGGTTGATCAACAGATTTGTTCTGCACATTTGTAATCACTTTTGCACTTTGGTCTTTATATGTTCACTGCTAAGTGTTACCTTTTGGTAATGGCTCCATTTATGTTTGAAATGGAGTATTGTGTTCATGTTGCTCACTGGGTATTTCTTGGCCATTCGCCTGTTGTAAATCTCGCTGTGCATTCCTTGTTTATGTTTTTTTTCGTACATCGTTCACTGATCTGCACTTCATGTTGTTGGTATATATGTACACAAATGTGCATGCTTATTTGACACCTCTTGTATACCATCAGTTGCCACTGCCTGTTTCGATATGCATATAGTTTTCCACTGTCGCGTCATATCATCACTGTATTTTGTGATAGTTGAGTCTTGTTTTTTTTGATGGCTGATCATTTGTATACATACATTCTTGTATGTATATATGTGTATTGCCACTGCTTTCACTTGTACATGTTCATTGAACTTGAATATGTTGCATTGGTCTGTTACTTTATTTCTTTGATATTGTGATATTGTTGTCACATTTGTCCATCCACATATAAGTAAATATATGTATGTTGTTGTCATGCACTGGTTTTAACCTGTTGCGCACTTCATACACTGGCTTCAGCCTATTGTGCATTTCATACTTGTTGTCCTTTGTAGTTAATCTGTTTGACTTCATGTACCTATGTACTCCACTGTTCATGTTTTGATAATACTGTAACTTGGTTTGGTTCCATTTGCTTGGTGCCTTCTTGAATTTATACGGTGATGTTGACTTTGCATAAGCTCGAGCTCTGTAGCCTTGCTTTGTTCAAGTCATACTTATGGCCTTTGTGCCTTGATTGTTCCACTGTTGCACTTCAATTGCTTCTGCTGGTTCATGTATACGTACGTGTTATTTCCTTCGTGCATTAATGCTTACTGACTTGTTGGATTCGAGGATTTTTGAGTTGTTTTGAGTTTGCTGCTACATTACTTTTTGGACTCCCTCTGATTCATTTCATGTTTTGTACTCTAGCCCTTGTGCCCATGTGGTGACTGCATTCTTGTGGCAGTTTTCCCTTGTGTCCAAGTAATGGCAGCAGTTTCATTTTTTATGAAAATTTGCACTTGTTGAAATGTGCAGTAATAAGTTGTTTGGAAACTTGTTTTATTTCACAAGTTATTGTGGCGAGGCAGCGCACGCGTGCGTGCCCTGCAGCCACGTAGTATCGACATTTTGAATTAATATCTGAACCTTCATTGATTCTGGTTCGTTGATCTTTTGAGTACATCATCACGGTAGTGGCGAGGCAGTGCACGCAAGCGTGAACTGCAGCCACACGGAGCTGACATTTTAAATGTGGCGAGGCCATACGCGAGTGCGTGTACTGCAGCCCTACCAAATTTAATGTTTAAATTGATGTTTTCTTTTTGATGAAAATTATTTTAGGTTGCCAATTCAATATATTTTGAATCGATTTTGATGATTTTGTTGTTAATTGCCGTTTAGGAAAATTTTGATTGTTTTCTAAAATATCTTCATCAACAATCCTTTCATCTATCTTTATTGATAATTTGAATCTACTGAGTTATTGTTCAACACTGATAAGTGTTATATTTACCGTTATCTGATTTCTTGTAAAGGATCGGATAGGTAAATTATATTTGACTGTCGTCTAATTGTTGTTTGATTATTATTGCCTCTGTGCACTAATAACTGAGTTTGAATTAGACTGAACTGTGTATTATTTTCTTTTGAATATAATACTCGGGTCAGACCGAGTATTTTTACAGCTTGAAGATTTTCAGGCAGCGAAGTTAGAGAGAGAGGGGAAAGCACTCCACTAAAGTTTTCTGGAAAAATTTTCTTGTACTTAATAATCAAAGATATATTCCGCTGTATAAAAATTAATGCATTGTACAAACTCTGATATATGTAAGAAAAATTATTTATGAATAATATTATGATTGTTCTGTGATTCTGTGGCTGATTCTGTTTAAACTTTATAAACTGAACAACAATCCGTCATTTTGAACGTTTCGAGTTGGTTTAATTACCGACTAGAGGCGGTCAGGGCGGCTGGTCGTTACAAAAGTGGTATCAGAGCTTTGGTTTACTCAAAGCTCAGTTTATGATGTTTAATATGAATAGTTACTGGAACCACTTTAAAGAAAAATGTTTTTCAAATCTAAAGAAGTATGAAATTGTTTTCTTTAAAATGAAAGGTATTTTGAAAGTTAGAATTATTTTGAAAATTCCCCTCTGTAAATTTAGGATTGCGATAGTTTTTCATTCGAAATCCATTATCGAATTGTTGAGATTTATGAAAAATAAAGGTTAAGTGAAGTGAATTAATGAATTGGTTTGAATCAAATATTGTGAATATCTCCAAAATAATAAATTGTGAAATAAAATGATATTTCAATTTAGTATAGCCAAGAGGATAATTAAACTATAACTTGAGAATTTGATTCTGAATTCTTTTGAGAAATTGATTTCAAATGTTTTGAAGAATGATTTAGTAAATAAATGGATTATAAGTATTTAACTTATAAATGGACTTTTGGTATATAATGGAGTTATATAAATTGAATTGAATTAATAAAAAGATTGTAAATCGAAGTTTATAAATAGAAATGGAATTTGTAAAGATTGTTTATAAATTCGAAACCAATTGAATTTGATAAATGAAAAATAGAAGTTATTAAAGGAGATATATTCGTGATTTTGGACAGCGAATTATCCTTTATGTTAAATATTGTGATAGTAAATGTTGGTTGGGAATTTTATCCACGATTTTGGACAGTGGATAATCTTTTAAATAAAAGTGTAGAAACACTGAATTGAATAGATAAGTATATTCACGATTTTGGACAGTGAATATATTATTGACTAAAACGGATATGTTTTAGGGAAGTGATATTATGAAATGAGGTTAATGTGGAAATATAAATTTAATGGAACTAAGTTGATGAATGGCTTACTAAAGAACTAGTTGATTATTTTTGAAATAGAAAGCAAATGCAAAGTTCAAATGAAGTTTAAATTTCAAGTTTGAAGTTGTCAACATGATAATCCATTATAGGTTTAATAAATTCAGTGATGAATTTGAATTTAAACGTGCGTAAAATTAAATTAAGTGAAAAACTTAATATTGAAAAGTTTGAAATTGGTTTAAAACTAATATTATGAAAAGTATGAGGAATTCAAACTATGAATTAAGTTGAAGTTGAAATTGAAAAATTTAATGGTTTTAAAGATGTTTTAAAATGCATTAAGTATCGAATACATAGATTTCAACATTCAATTGTTGAAATAGGCGTTTTCGAGAAATAAGGAAATGGTGGACTATAACATTGTTGTTATAGTAAATGGTTTCCGAAAGGAAATGTTGTTTATAGTATTGGGATTTATATATCTATCTTAAATTCGAATCCCTATACTAGTGATTTTTGAGTTGTCGTAACGATGTTTTACGCAACATTCGTTTTGACTCAAATAAATGTATTTAAAAGAATGATTTCCTTAAAGAATGGAATATATACTTAATTTTGATTCAAGTATATTGAATATTTTCCAAGTGTTGAAAATAAATGAACTTGTGAATTACTTATTATTTAATAAGTATGGAAATATTTTCCAATATGAAATGAAAGGTTTGAAATTTTATCTTTTAAAGATAAATTGAAAAAATGAATATTTGAAATTGGTTTCAAATGGTTAAGTTGGAAAATTATATATCTTGTAAAGATATTATTTTGAGAAATTTGAACAATTAGTTCAACTTGAATATTTTCCAAAAAAAAGATTGAATCTTGAGTTAAATTGAGTTTAACTTCGACATCAAAAACAATATAAGTTGAGCTTTGAAATTTGAATAGTCGATTGGGATTGTATGTCTAACGTTGTGAATTGACGACATATCAATTGATCTCTATTAAATATATATCTGTGGTGGCGGAGAATTTATTCTTTTAGCTTAACACCCTTCTCTGAGACGTACGAGCTCAGAGGTTATATATCGATAGACATCAATTATGTGTTGAGAATTGACGATGTAACGTGAAATCCAAATCGAATGTGAAGTCGATAATGAATTGGATTATGAATGTGAATTAGGTTTGAGATAACCTTAAATTTTCAAATCGATTTAGAGGAACATTTTAAACGTGATGGAAAATTTGGAATCCTCTATTTGTTATGAATGTGAATTGAGTTTTCGTAACTTATATATGTGAATATAATAATTCGAAAACCATCAGTTTGGAAAGTCATTATTATGAAAAGTCCTGTGTAGGTTTACATAGGTATGATATGTACGAAATGTGAAATGAAGTACTATATGTATATGACATATGTTTTCTAAAAACTGAGGATATGGAAATGTACCTTCCATTTATTATTTGTGAAGGTTATTGGAACTCGGTGGAGTGTCCATTGGAAATCGTAGCTACGTAGAATTTCCATTAGTGGAATGTCCATTGGGACTGACTGGGATCCCCCACGATGGATCATCGTGTTTGGGATTAGGTGAATTGATGCTGGCGTAATTCGTGGGGCGTGATGCCTACAGTTATAAGCGATTCCACTGGGATAGTGGCGCAACCGCCGTGTAAACTGCGATCTTGAAATCGAAGCGAAATTTGAGGGGCGTGGTGCCTACGGCCACGAGCGATTCTACTGGGATAGTAGCGTAACCGCCGTGTGGACCGCGATCTAAGGCGACAACCATGGCGAAATTCAAGAGAGATGTGAAATCTAAGGTTACAAGCGATTCTACTGGGATAGTAGCGTAATCGCCGGGTAAACTGTGATCCATGGGGGAACGTGCTTTCCATATCCATTTTTAAAAGAATTTAAAAAAAAAGTATTTTCACTGGGAGTTGAAGCAAGTATATTTAGTACTTGGAGATTTTTAGTCTTGCGCCTGGCCAGCGTATGCCAAAAGTCTGTAAGAACGACGATGGACTTGTTAAACTTCGAGTTAGCAAGTATTTTCAAACTTTGAATAGAAAATCAATAGTCTGAAATTAGAATTACATAATTCTAACTTAATGAATTAAGGAAGAAGATCTTTAAAAATATCTTGAAAGCACACAGCTTTGGAAATGATGTAATATGCAAATATTTAGCATGAAAGAATTTCAAGTTCAAAAATTTGAGTTTTGTAAGTCAAAAAAATTGGTAAAAGACTTTTGTGTCTTGATTATTGAAATTGATGAACAAAACTAGTGAAATAAAATAAATGGAATGAATCCTATAATTATTTGCGAGTTTGAAACTTGGTAAAATTGTGTAGGATATAAATATCGGTGAGATTTTAGCAATCGTTTTTCCTAACTTATAATTTCGGGACGAAATTCTTTTAAGTAGGGGAGATTGTAACGATCCTGAATTTTGAACAATTTAATTTGTAAATATTTAATTTAATTTTAAATATTTAAATGATGATTTGACGTGAATTTCAAATTATCCGCATAAATTGGCGATTAAATTTTAGAATTTAATCTAGTGAAAAGTTGAATAGAATTTGAATTTAGCTTTGAAATTGAATATTGGATTGGTATTTAAAATTTGAACAAATGACTAGGAATAAAAATTTGGATTTGAGAATTATTATTTATGTAAATTTATAAATCGATGTTTAGTTATAAATAACATTTTTCTTTAACTAAAATAAAATAGAATAAAATTTTTGTCAATAACGAAATTAATAAATACAACTAGTGGAAATTTTAACAACATCGTTTTTGCAAAGCAAAGAAAATAAACAAAACTAATTGAATTTAAATTGAAAAAAAAAGAGAAAAAGATAAAAAGTAAATAAAAAATAATAATAATAAAAATAAAATAAATAAGTATACATTACCTTACCCTATCCCAAAATTCACGCCATAATCTATGCCTAAACCCACACTTGCAACCATGCCTTCCATCACGCATTTCCTCTGTAAAACCACGGCCCCTCCCCCATCATTTCATTTCATACGACCGAAAAAAAAAGAAAGAATAATGGCGGCCACGAATCTTCGCTCGTCTTCCTCTTCGCCTTCAACAATTAGGGCTTCGGCTTCAAATTTCTCGACCGCATGAAGCAAAGGTGAGTGAATCTCTTCCTCACTCACTTCTAATTTGAATTTCAGAGATTTTTGAATTAGGGTTTTAATTGAAGGTTCGAATCCCTTTTATGTTCGTATTTATGTTTATGTTGAAATTGTCTTCGGCCTTCTGATTATTTTACAAAAAGTGAGTTATCTGACTTTTTCAAATTTGCATACTTTCGTCACTTGATTTGCTCGGACACTCAACTTTGTTTCGACGTTGATAATTTTTATTTGCCTTGGATTCTATTATCCACGGCTTTGAATAGTAATTGATTCTGTAGCTTGAGTACAGTGTAATGTAAATGGCAAATGTCTTTGAGTATTTTTCTGTTGGCATCGGCATTAACGTGAATCTTATTTCTGATTTCACTTTGATTTCTGACTTCGGTCGTTGTTTTGTGGACTTTGGTTTTGATTTTCTGGAAAGTTTGGCCTGTGAAATTTTCACTTGAGATTTATTTGATTTTTCCTGTTCTTATGGTTTCCAGAGCAAATTTAAGTTTGTTTTAACTTGCATAAAATTTTAAATCCTACTCTACGATCAGACAAACAAGTTTTGTTTGTAACTTAAATCAGATTTATGACTAGATCAAGAGCTAGAGAATTTAAAAAAAAAATGGGTTTAAAACAAAGACAGAGATGCTCCAGACCTTTCAGACATGCATACATCAATATATTCATATATATACTCAGAGTTTAAACTATATTCACAACATACTTGTTCCAGAGTTGAACATGCAACAAAATTATATATTTGAAATCTTAAAGAGTGATATTACACACCAGTTTTCTGGACTTGTTTCCAAATGAAGAACATAGCACATCTTTGACCTGTTTTGTTGCACGAATTTTGGTCGGCTTCGACTTTATTGATGAGTATTTTGAACTTGACAGTATTTTGAACTTGCCATGGTTTTTATCACTTGTGCTTATCCTTGAGCACTACTGCTTCCATACTGCGCCATATATATAAATTTTTGGCCAGGTTGATCAACAGATTTGTTCTGCACATTTGTAATCACTTTTGCACTTTGGTCTTTATATGTTCACTGCTAAGTGTTACCTTTTGGTAATGGCTCCATTTAGGTTTGAAATGGAGTATTGTGATCATGTTGCTCACTGGGTATTTCTTGACCATTCGCCTGTTGTAAATCTTGCTGTGCATTCCTTGTTCATGTTTTTTTTCGTACATCGTTCACTGATCTGCACTTCATGTTGTTGGTATATATGTACACAAATGTGCATGCTTATTTGACACCTCTTGTATACCATCAGTTGCCACTGCCTGTTTCGATATGCATATAGTTTTCCACTGTCGCATCATATCATCACTGTATTTTGTGATAGTTGAGTCTTGTTTTTTTTGATGGCTGATCATTTGTATACATACATTCTTGTATGTATATATGTGTATTGCCACTGCTTTCACTTGTACATGTTCATTGAACTTGAATATGTTGCATTGGTCTGTTACTTTATTTCTTTGATATTGTGACATTGTTGTCACATTTGTCCATCCACGTATAAGTAAATATATGTATGTTGTTGTCATGCACTGGTTTTAACCTGTTGCGCACTTCATACACTGGCTTCAGCCTATTGTGCATTTCATACTTGTTGTCCTTTGTAGTTAATCTGTTTGACTTCATGTACCTATGTACTCCACTGTTCATGTTTTGATAATACTGTAACTTGGTTTGGTTCCATTTGCTTGGTGCCTTCTTGAATTTATACGGTGATGTTGACTTTGCATAAGCTCGAGCTCTGTAGCCTTGCTTTGTTCAAGTCATACTTATGGCCTTTGTGCCTTGATTGTTCCACTGTTGCACTTCAATTGCTTCTGCTGGTTCATGTACACGTACGTGTTATTGCCTTCGTGCATTAATGCTTACTGACTTGTTGGATTCGAGGATTTTTGAGTTGTTTTGAGTTTGCTGCTACATTACTTTTTGGACTCCCTCTGATTCATTTCATGTTTTGTACTCTAGCCCTTGTGCCCATGTGGTGACTGCATTCTTGTGGCAGTTTTCCCTTGTGTCCAAGTAATGGCAGCAGTTTCATTTTTTATGAAAATTTGCACTTGTCGAAATGTGCAGTAATAAGTTGTTTGGAAACTTGTTTTATTTCACAAGTTATTGTGGCAAGGCAGTGCACGCGTGCGTGCCCTGCAGCCACGTAGTATCGACATTTTGAATTAATATCTGAACCTTCATTGATTTTGGTTCGTTGATCTTTTGAGTACGTCATCACGGTAGTGGCGAGGCAGTGCACGCAAGCGTGAACTGCAGCCACACGGAGTTGACATTTTAAATGTGGCGAGGCCGTACGCGAGTGCGTGTACTGCAGCCCTACCAAATTTAATGTTTAAATTGATGTTTTCTTTTTGATGAAAATTATTTTAGGTTGCCAATTCAATATATTTTGAATCGATTTTGATGATTTTGTTGTTAATTGCCGTTTAGGTAAATTTTGATTGTTTTCTAAAATATCTTCATCAACAATCCTTTCATCTATCTTTATTGATAATTTGAATCTACTGAGTTATTGTTTAACACTGATAAGTGTTATATTTACCGTTATCTGATTTCTTGTAAAGGATCGGATAGGTAAATTATATTTGACTGTCGTCTAATTGTTGTTTGATTATTATTGCCTCTGTGCACTAATAACTGAGTTTGAATTAGACTGACCTGTGTATTATTTTCTTTTGAATATAATACTCAGGTCAGACCGAGTATTTTTACAGCTTGAAGATTTTCAGGCAGCGAAGTTAGAGAGAGAGGGGAAAGCACTCCACTAAAGTTTTCTGGAAAAATTTTCTTGTACTTAATAATCAAAGATATATTCCGCTGTATAAAAATTAATGCATTGTACAAACTCTGATATATGTAAGAAAAATTATTTATGAATAATATTATGATTGTTCTGTGATTCTGTGGCTGATTCTGTTTAAACTTTATAAACTGAACAACAATCCGTCATTTTGAATGTTTTGAGTTGGTTTAATTACCGACTAGAGGCGGTCAGGGCGGCGGGTCGTTACATAAACTCATTTGGAATTAGGTAAGTGAGCCCTAGAATGAGCGTGAGTGTATTATAAATTATGAGTACATATTTGTTACTGAGTAAAAATGTTTTATATTGTGTTGTTTGATCTATTGAGTGGCTTAAGAATTATGGTCGATGCGTTCGACCAACATTATCGGTAGGTATTTCCTAAACACTTGAAAAAGTCTAATTGACATAATATTGTATTAAAATTGGTAAGTTAAATAGTTTTACCTAGAATATATTTAATATATACAAGAATAATTTTCAAAGTCTATATAGTTATCAATGAGATGTAGGGTTAAAATTGGATTTAGAATACAACGTGTTTAGTCAAAAGAAAATCTTTTGACGATCTTATAAAAATGAAAAGGATTATGAGATCATTAAATCTTAGTAGCTTTAATAAAGATTTAAATGATTTTGGAAAATTTATAGTAATTGTACTTAAAGATATTATAAGATATAAATATTTTAAAATAGATTTGAAAGTTAAATTTCTTTGGATAGTTTGGGAAGGAGTTTCGATCTGCTTTGTGATAATCAAAATAATCTTCTAACTGACAATCGAATGTTTGCTTAGGCAGATATAATAATGCACTTAGTAAATTATCCTCTTTGTCATTGTACATTCGAAACTAGTTCAAATCCGAATGAATCCAAATCTAGTGGATGATTTTATTAAGGAACTATTTATCTATAAATAGTATTGTTTTAAAATGGAATATGTGAAGAAAGAAATATTTTTATGATTAACTATTTCGAATGTCTTGGAAATGACTAAAAATGGGTAAGAGATATGTCTTGATGGTAGACACGTCTCTCGAGTATTTCCCTACTTAGTAAAAGGGATATATAATACTATTTGATAGTGCCTGTTTCCTTGATATCGTTTTAGAGTTACTTGTGCTATATATTGTGTTTTCAAAAGGGTTAAATATAAAGGACCATTTCAAAAGGTTTTAGAAATAAAACCCAAATATTGTGTTCTTGAATCCCTTAAAAGAATAGAGCTTTCAAAATAAAAAATATCTTAATTAAGATCGGGTTAATAAATAAAGTTTTAAATTTGTTGTACGTCCTAAGTTAAGTATAACCAATTTAAGATTTGAAATTGTATATATTCTTTTGGATATAGAAGAGTATCATACTAAAATATATTTGAGTTATAGAATGTTAATAAACTTAAGTAATGTTCTTAAGTAAAATGGTGATTCATTAAAAAGGCTAATTATAATCTTAGGAAGTAGGAACCAATCGGATCAGTACATAGGTTGTATGTAGATCATTTCTCCTTTTCATATAGTTCTCGATCCAAAATTCAAGTACATAACTCGAGGTGTTTCACACCATTCCAAATAGGGATTTACTGCCCATTTTTGGACATAGAGCGTTGGTAAGGGTCCTTATGTGAAACTAAATGTTATCTATCATATTTTATGGCCACGTAAGAAGAATAGAGGATTCTAATTAAGAAGCATGATCAAAGTTCACACTAGGAAGTCGAGTGAGCGATACTAGTTCGGAAGGAAAGTATCAGTAAGTGATTGAACCAATTTTTTTACATAGAAATGATCTTTGTACATCATACAGATTGATGAATAGTTTTAAGTATTTCTAGGAATAAGGTTATGGTAAAATTTATGGGATGAAATTTATTTAAGGAGGACAATGTAACAACTCACAAATTTATCACTTGGATAAATTATATTTACTTTTAAATATTTAGATATGGGTTTAAAAGTAAGAAATAATCATGTTTTAAGTGGTAAATAATAATAGTCTTTTGTTAGGCTAAAATATTTATGGACAAATTACCAAGTAAAATATTGATAAACTGTAAATATCGTCCTTGGTAAAATTTCGATAAAACAACCGAAAATCATTTTATTAAAAAAACTGCTTTTAAATGATAAGGATCGTGCATGACTATGGATATATACTTAAATATATGTATTCAAACAAGATTATGAAATAAAATAATTTATTTTATTTTTGGAAAATAAAATGTGTTATGACATCTACAATTAATATCATCGGTTTTACATATTTCTTCGAGAATTCATGTAAAGTTTAAATATTAAATAAATGAGTTTTTATTTACAAATAAACCTATTTAATTATTTAACAATGATGGTGAACTATTTTTTAATTTTTTTTACCAAAATAGATAGTTCGTAGAAATATTGAAAATGTGACCGAAGAACGTTTTCAGTAAGTTCGACCTTACGACACCGATAATTTCTCGGGAACATTGTTCATCTTTGTGCACTATATATGTTAACGCTAAAATTTGAACGCTAACACCCCGGTGTGTGAAGTGTAGTTGTGAAAGCACCACCCGATAGATCGGGAAAGAATTGTAAGCAAGTAATAGCGGAAAAGCAGTAAACAACAGCAATTTTATAGTGGTTCGGCTTATGGGTATAGCCTACGTCCACTTTAAGTACTTTTATTGATGATCACGTTACAAGTTGATACAAATCTTCTCAAGTACAATACACTTCGAATTACAAAAGACTTAGAACAAGTAGCTCAAACTTCGATGTTGACAAAAATCTTCAAATCCATGATGGATGTAGATGATTTCTTTATGAAGTTCTTTTAGACGTTCTTTGAATCTCAAAAGCTTTAAGTGTTGAAGAAGTCTGGAATTCGGCAGAGTAATGGCGCTTGAAATTGATCGACCAAAAGTCCCCTTAATGTTGGAGGTAGGTTGGTATTTATAGGCTTAGATCTTGGACCTAAGCTTAAGTCGTAACCGGTTCTAAATCGCCCCCGACCCAGCTAAGTCGTGGCTGACTTATGAGAGCACCACTATGGTCTAGCCGTGTTGATCTTTCTTCGCTGAATTTGCACAAGTTCAAAGTCGTCACCGGGTCAAGCCAGGTCGTAGGTCGTCCCCTCTCTCTGATGCATGGCCTCCGACTTAAATGGGAAGTGCATGCTTAAATAGGTCGTTGCCGATTTAATGAATTGACGAGCTAAACGTGAACTAACTCCCCTTCACTTGCCCAGGTCGCGCACGTCCTAGCACAGACCATGAGTCGGTCACGACACAAGTGTAAGTCGTGAACTTGTTCCACTCAGTTAGGTCGGTAAGCATGTTAAGTCCTTAAGTCGGATCGAATTAGGTCAGCAACTTTATTAGGTAGTTAGGTCGGCACCATGTTAAGTCGGATCCTTTGTTAAGCAGTTAGGTCGGCAACTTCATTAGGTAGTTAGGTCGGCACCATGTTAAGTCGGATTCTTTGTTAAGCAGTTAGGTCGGCAACTTCATTAGGTAGTTAGGTCGGCACCATGTTAAGTCGGATCCTTTGTTAAGCAGTTAGGTCGGCAACTTTATTAGGTAGTTAGGTCGGCTATTCCTTTAAGTCCTGAGTCGGCGCCATCTCCACGTACTGGACCACTGAGTCGTAACCAAGGCAGGGTTAACATTTGCCCCTCGAAGTATACGCCTTGGGATTAAGTCGTGTGCTTCGATACCTTTTAACTCGGTCACTCTTAGGTCGGTAAGTCGTGAACGACTTATCAGCTAACTCGTGCATGATGACCCGTATCATTTCACTTCAGAATATAAGCCGGCCTCCTTCAACCTTCTTCGTCACTTATTCATTTACTCAATTTCGATTCCGCCATTAAAATTCTCCTGAGTTCTTTAAGGCGATTCCATCATACCTGATCACCAGTAATTCCTACTATTCAGTGCGTAAGTGATTCTACTCCTCCCTTGATTGTAGATTACCATCGGTTCTCAAACTTTATCGCTTGAATTCAAACGGCCTCCTTGCATAATGCTTCATCACGAATTCCATCATATTTGCCGTTGATGAAACTTAGGTTGCTCGATTAAAAGTTCGATGAAGTAATGAAAGTGGCTCGTCGTCTTAGGCTAACCGTTTGAGATTACCATGCGACAAATTTGTGATAACTTCGAACTGATTTTGTGGATGGTCCGGCAGCAGGTGATGGTATGAATGGAATAGGGGTTTTTGCTGGTGGAGGAGCGGTTAGCGGGCTAATGGGTTGAGTGGAGTGAGGTATTGGTTTAGATGCGACCCAGTGATTTTAGGTGACTCATCTTTTGGCCGACTCAAATCATAAATCATGACCGTGTTAGTGCTTGAGTGAGACCCACCGACCTACCATTCTGCCGATCTAAACTTTAAACCGTGGCCGAGATAATACCAGAAAGAAGCTTACCGATCTAAACTTTAAAGCTTGAATCGTGACCGAGCTAACACTTGAGAAATTCCTGCCTTTTGAACCAGAGCTTGCGACCTAGGGGAACGAGTTGCCAAGTCAAACTATTTAGACCTTGACCCGCTACCGACTTAGCTTTATCTTGCAAAAGAATTTTAAACCGTAGCCGAGTTAGTACTTGAGCTTCAGACATGTTATCATTTAGGAGCATAGGCCTACTTTGAGCATTTGCCTTGAGCTAAAGAACTAAATTGTCTGAATTTTTGAACTTTAAACTTGCCTGAATCTCCTTGTATTATGCCGCATTAGCTTATAAGCTGCTAACCTGCTAAAAATAACAAACAAAGAGAACCAAGGCGAAAATACTGCCATTGACTGCCCACGTCAGATGACAGATTAGTCAAGACAAAACAAACAACTTAATTATATTGCATGAAATGTTTGCGAATCAATCAATTAGGGTTAAACATTAGTGCAAAGTATCAATAATCTGAACTGATTTGTCTGCACCAACATCTTACTTGCATATTTAGGCTTAAAACAATAATCCCTGAATTTCATAACTAACAAATGTTTGCTAGTTTTTATTCCAGTTATATTTGTTTACCGCTTGATTGATTCTACACAACACTTCACACACTTTAGGAAACGTGTACCTTCATGTTTGAATACCCAGTTGTTTATGTAGAATGACTTCCCATCGAGAAGAAGAAGTGGTAACTCAAGAAGAAGAAACTTTCCCGACAACAGTTCCGATAGAGAATCCTCCGGAAAGAACTTCGACTATTCTATCTCTGAGAAAATTTATTCAGCTGCGCACTCAATTTGGCTTTGCTGAAAATGATGTCCTACTCCCTGGGTCAAATGATACTGCTGATAATCCTCCCTATGGTTTCGTTGCAGTCAACCGCCACATGTGCTTAAGTGGGGCGATTCCTCCTTTTAATGACTTCCTTCGAACTCTTCTTCTCCGGTTGACAATCTCTCCATTTCAACTTCATCCTAATGGTTATGCCATCTTGATGGGGTTGTGTGTTTTGTTTAGAAGAACTCTTGATCGCCTACCGAGTTTTGAAGAAATTCGTTATCTGTGCTCGTTTACAAAGAGTAAAGATCATCCTTCACTCATTATTGTGAGAAGTGCTAGAAACCGCAAGCTCCTTTCCGATCTCACTGAAAGTGTTCATGGATTTTTGAACCAGTTTTTCTTTACTCGCTGTCCTCCAGGGTTTTATGCCATCTGGAGAGTAGGAAGTAAGACTAGTGTTTCCATTTTTTCGTTTTTGAAACTTTTTTCGAGATCCGAACTTTCAGTTGCTAACTTCATTCTTTGCCTTTTTCAGCACTTCCTCTCCCTTCTAGAGATCCGATTCATAAACAAGTTTTTGAGAGGTTGAGTGCCGTGGCTGCGGAAGAAAGGAGCATAAAATTTCTGCTGAAGGATGAATTTTTACACCAATACGGGCTTCTACACGCTTCTCGTTCTACGCATGCTCATGAAGTTCCAACAGAAGTTCCCGATTCTCCGATGAAAACTCCTGACGCCCCGGTTACTGTCGAACAACTCACATCAAAAGAGTCTAATATTGAAGCTTCATTGGTGAAGTGTTCCACTCCTACCGACATTATGGGGTCATCTAGTAAGACGGTGCTTGCCCCGATCGAGGAAGAAGAAGAACCTTCACGGCCTCTCGGGGGATTGGCTGATGTAGGAATTGAGAAAACAAGTCCCACCAAGCATGATGGTGACGATGTTTATGAGGGGTTGAGCGACATAATAGTGACTTCGCAGGAGCTTTTTAGAGATGACGTATCTAAAACTATCTCTCCTGTAATTGAGGCGACGTCTCTTCTTCGACAAACACCAACACAAACATCAACTCCTCATACCCATGCTATCATCACCTCTGCACCAAAGAGCGGTTTGTAGCTTAATGCGTGTAGCTTGCACATCACACAACACTTAGGATTTTCCAGCACATTTATGCACTTATCTTCTTATACTTTAAAGATTTCTAAAGCTTATCTTTTCTTATTTCAGATTCTTCAATGACACGCGGCGGATCGTATTATCAGGATTTCCAAAGCTACGGGGGGCGTGGTCAATATGATTATCGGCGTTACTTTCCCTCCTATAGAGAGTCTGACGAAGAGAGGGCTGCTCGAAAGGCTCGTGAAAGGAGGGATGCAGAAGAGCGTTATGACAGAAGGGATAGGGATGAGCACCATGATTCTCTGCAGAGAAGTGATGACTCTCACAAAAGGAAATCTCACGACGACCGAGGAAAAGGTCATGTAGCTGAAGATTCAGGCAAACGAGCCCGATATGGTGAGAGACATGCTTCCACTATTCCCGAAAAGCCTACTGCCCCTGCCCCTCTTGACATTACTTCCGACTCTCCTGCTCTTGGGAAGGAGGACATCCAGACAATAATAAGCAGGCCTAAATTTCAAGTGGGACCTGGCCCAGCCACTTTACAAAGTCGTTTTCCACAATGGTGCTTAAAGGGTGTGAGATTCGACCTAGACTTGGTCCCCATCGACAAGTCTACTATGTTGCGCAATCTTGATGCAGTCAAGCTCGATATCGAGAGGATGTCAAACTGGCAGAAGCTTGTTGATGAGCTTCAAAGAGTTAACCGTGCCAACTTAGAGGCCATGCTCACCATGGAAAACGATAAGGCTGAGTGGCAAAAGGTCCTTGAGCAGCACGACACCGAAATGAGGAGCATTACTTCCTACAACGAGGAGCTCGAAGCAAAGGTTGAGAAGTTGAAAGATGAGCTTGCTGCTTCCTCTACTTCATACTCTCAAAAAGAAGAAGTGCTTCTCAGACAAGTTAGAGATGCTCATGCCAGTCAGAGGGATGCCGAAGACAGGCTCGAGGCACAAAAAAGAATCAGTGAAGGCTATGTCTCTGATATTGCTGAGCTTCGAAAGAAAAACAACTCCCAGGAGGCGGAGATACAAATGCTTAAGCTTCAGCTTGCCAAAACTGAAAGGGAGCGCGATGAGGCTGTCGCCGGCAAAATCGCAGCCGAAGAATCTCATGAGGCAACCAAAAACAGCTTCGGCTCAACATTATTCGACTTCTACTTGCATAGCGTCTTGGGGCGTGGAAGCCTCGCCTTTCTTGGTCCCAAGTATGAGATCACTTTAGCTGAAGTGTGGGAGGCCGCCCTCGATATGCTTGGTGCTGAAGGTGCTGGTTATGACGAGTCAGCCCTGGAAAGGCATTATTTTGATGAAGACGCTCGCGCTGCTCTCGCCAGGGGAAAGGAACAACTTGCCAAACTAAGAACCGAAGTGACGGAAGGGGACCGGCTGGGGAAAACCACTTCAACTACTCTAGTCCAGCCACCTTCTTCGTCTGAAGTCGACATTATCGGTTCCAGTTCCCATCTTGCATCTCCCACCAAAGTTACCACTGATATTACAAGCACACAAGGCGGAGACGAGGGTGAAGAGAGCGCTGATGCGCAAGCTTATGAAGTCGATATCAGGAAACCAGCTTCTCCAGGTAACTTCACTGTTAATCTCGCTACTGTCAATTCTGCTCAAGCGGGTTACTCGTTTATTTCGCATGAGTTTCACGAGCTCCTTGGCTATTTTCTCAACCTTGACGAGCCTTCATCTCCTCTCTTTACTGACTTTAACCTTTTTTCTTCTGTAGAGAAAGTACCAAGCACTGCTCAAACTTCTACTCCTCCGGTCATCCTTCCTTCATCTCTTCAGGCGGTGCCTCCTTCTGCCTCGCAACCTGGATCACAGGAGGAACAAATAGAGGCTCTTCACGGCTTGGATGATCCCATCGCTTCGCAAGAGCAGAAAGATGAGAGACCTGAGGGAGGTGACATATCCCCGGAACGGACTCCTTCTGACGACATTGTTCTATCAAAACTTGTCACTCCGGGGAGTGAGTCTTCCTCACAAAGGAGAGAGAAGCGTGGGATATCAAAGAGGAGGGGGAAGAAAATCACCGCCACTGAAGAGGAGCCGGAAGTTGAACCGGTTACACCTACCTCTCCTACTTCCCTTATACCCACTGGCCGACCTGGAAAGCTGGTCATTCGACCGGGTAAAGGGTCCAAAGGAGGGAAGAAGAAGTGAAGATTTTAGCTTTTTGTCTTTTATATGAACTGGCCGAGAGTTGTGCGGGCATCGGCCCCCGCTTTTATTTTGGAAACCTGTATCTGCATTATAGTTGAATAAAATGATTCTTCGTTTGTACAAACTTCTGTTTGAATTTGAGAATGCATTTACTATTTATTTTTGCACAAGTTTATTTATATGATATTGCAGCGGGCTTATGGTATGTTGTTTGAGTATTACTTTACTGATGCAGCTATGCTACTATACCATGTTGCCCCCATACCTTAAGCTTGCTACAATATTTTATACTTCGAGGGGACTTGCACTCTTATTTGTTAAAGAATAATTATTTTATTCTTTAAAGAAAATTTTTATAGAGTACAACTCCCTTCGTATAAGTTTTTACGCTTTGTCGTACGAAGAAATCACTTTTTTCTTTTGCTTATGTGCATATTTTACCAAGTGAATTCCTCTATGTGGTAAAGCGGACCTCTGAAGGGTACTTTAACTTCTTTTCTTTTTTTTTTACGATCATTTTCCATAGTAGGCAAATTACTTTTCCTTTGAAAGTTAAAGTACGCTTTTGATGAGGATTTTTTTTTATATATATAGAAAGTTGTACCTCTGAGGAGGGATTTTTCACGTTTCAACACTTGGAAGTTTTATTTCAATCTCGGTGAAACGTGTACCTCCAAAGAGTTATGCCTTAGAAATCCTTTTCACGTTTCAACACTTGGAAGTTTTATTTCAATCTCGGTGAAACGTGGGTTTCCGAAGAGGTCTTTCTTCTTAATTGTGTCCCCGGGAGGGGGTTGTACCTCTGAGGAGGGAATTCTCACGTTCCAACACTTGGAAGTTTTATTTCAATCTTGGTGAAACGTGTACCCCCAAAGAGTTGTGCCTTTGAAGAAAGCCTTTTCACGTTTCAACACTTGGAAGTTTTATTTCAATCTTGGCGAAACGTGGGCTTTCAGGAAGGTCTTTGTCTTGTTTTTGCATTTCAACTTTGGTGAAGTGAAATTCCGAAGAGCGGTCACAACACTTCAACTCCTGGTGAAATGGGCCTCCGAAGAGGGCTTTTATTTTGTTTGCATTTCAACTCTGGTGAAGTGAAATTCCGAAGAGCGGTCACAACACTTCAACTCCTGGTGAAATGGGCCTCCGAAGAGGGCTTTTATTTTGTTTGCATTTCAACTCTGGTGAAGTGAAATTCCGAAGAGCGGTCACAACACTTCAACTCCTGGTGAAATGGGCCTCCGAAGAGGGCTTTTATTTTGTTTGCATTTCAACTCTGGTGAAGTGAAATTCCGAAGAGCGGTCACAACACTTCAACTCCTGGTGAAATGGGCCTCCGAAGAGGGCTTTTATTTTGTTTGCATTTCAACTCTGGTGAAGTGAAATTCCGAAGAGCGGTTATAACACTTCAACTCCTGGTGAAATGTGCCTCAGAGAGGGTTTTCATCGCCTGGAAGTTACTCTCTCATGGTTGGAGGGTCATGACTCCTCCAATCTTTTTTGTTGAGTAGAGAACTTTCTTTTTTGTGGCGTATGACCCATTAGAGGTCTTTTATCTTCCGAAGAGTTGCGCCTCCGAAGAGGACTTGTGCCGCTGATTGTAGCTTTGGTTGTTCCTCTGTTCACTTGCTTATGCCTTTTCAGCGATCCTCTTTCTTTTTTTTTTCTTTTCAAGTTTTCATTCCCCTTTTCTCACAAGTGGCTTGTTTAATCCAAGGAAGTGTACTTCATTGCCAGGCAAGTTCGTGAGAACGGGCACTAGCTTCCTAATTGGATGTTTGTTTGTTCAAACAATCTCAATTTATCAGCAAGGGCTCGTTTCTATCGAAATCATTAGCCGTTCAATTGAAGTATTTCCTATCTAGGATTTGAATTCGGGGTCTTTGTGACTTGAAATTTGTTTGTTGAATGATGGTGAGAATCGCTCGATCTTATTATGCGCAAGTTTTATTTCCATTGTCTGCAAAAATTTAAATCGACATTTCAGCAATACATTTTATGTATTTTTATATCGAAAACAAAGCAAACATATAATGATAGTAAGGAACACAAGATTTATAGTGGTTCGGCCATGAAATTGGGCCTACATCCACTTTATATTCTTTCATTATTTACTTGCATCAGTTTCACAATTGCTTTCAATTACAAGAATCATACATTCATAATTCTTTTTACAATGTTTCAACAAATTTTTCAAGTAAAGTATGGACGCAAATGGTTGCTGTTCCATGCCCTTGGAATTTGATCTCCATCGACAGTGGTGAGCTTGAATGTGCCGTCAAGAAGCTTCTGACCTATTACATATGGTCCTTCCCAATTTGGCCCAAACACACCTGTCGCGGTCATAATTCTTTTCAGGACTAGATCTCCAATTTCAAAGCTGCGTTGACGAACTTTGGAATTGAAATGTCTGGCTATCCTTTGCTGATGAGCTGCAACTCTGAGGTTAGCTTCATCTCTTTTTTCATCAAGGAGATCCAGCGCTTCAAGTTGCAGCTTTTCATTTTCTGCTTGATTGAAATGGATTCTTCTGTGTGAAGGGACCTCTGTTTCAACCGGGATCATTGCTTCCGATCCGTATGCTAACGAAAAAGGAGTATGCCCAGTTGCAGTTTTGTGAGTAGTTCTGTATGCCCATAGTGCAAGTGGTAGTTTATCGACCCAACCACCTTTTGCTCTTTCGAGTTGCTTTTTGATGGTTGATTTGATGATCTTGTTCACTGCTTCCACTTGCCCGTTTGCCTGCGGATGAGCTACTGCCGAAAAGCTTTTCTGGATTTTGAATCGCTTGCAAAAATCCTGGAATTCCTCGCTTTCAAACTGAGTACCATTGTCTGTGATTATTTTCTGAGGCACACTGTATCTGCAAATGATATTCTTGGTCATAAAGCTTATCATTTTCTTTGAAGTGATCGTAGCTAATGGTTCAGCTTCAGCCCACTTAGTAAAATAATCAACTGCAACAATAGCATATTTAATTCCTGATTTAGCAGTTGGTAGCGGCCCAATGAGATCCATTCCCCAAATTGCAAACGGCCATGGACTGACCATCTGCGTGAGTTCGGTAGAGGGTGCTCTAGGAATTTTGGCAAATCTTTGGCATCTGTCACATTTTCGGGAGTAATCTGCAGCATCTCGATTAATTTCTGGCCAAAAATATCCGTATCGGAGAATTTTCTTTGCTAATGTTTGGCCACCTGAATGATCACCACATTCTCCTCCATGAACCTCAGCTAGGATCGTTTTGGACTCTTCCCTGGATACACATCGAAGTAAAGGCATTGAGAATCCCCGTCTGTACAATCGGCCATCCTGGATTACATAACGAGAAGCTTTCCTTAGTAGCTTCTATCTCTCTCTCGAGTTTTCTGGCACAGAACCTCTGAGTAGGTAATCTAATATTGGAGTCATCCACGACTCTTGTTCTTGAGATACATCCATGATCCAGTCTATATCCATCTCGTCTATACTTGGTGCTGAGAGGACTTCTACGGGAACCAATCCCAATAGTTGAGCTTCACCAGAACTTGAATATTTTGCGAGGGAATCTGCCTTCATATTCTCTTCCCGAGGAATGTGGCTTATTGAATAGTGATCGAGTTCACATAGGAGTTCCCAAGCCTTTGACAAGTAGGAAGGCAGGTTTCCACCTTTTGCTTGAAATTCCTTCTTGACTTGGCATACAATAAGCTGGGAATCACTGAAAATTTGTAGCGCTCGAATGTTTAGCTCTTTAGCGACTTTCAGACCTGCAATAAGAGCTTCATATTCCGCTTCATTGTTTGTTGAAGGAAATTCCAGTCTTAGTGCATAACATAATGATCGACCTTCAGGAGTTTCAAGTACCACTCCGGCTCCAGAACAGTAGTCATTTCTTGCGCCATCAACATACATCTTCCACTGGATTGGAGAATCATTGATCGCTTTTTCCTCATCATTATCTTTCTCTGTGAATTCTGCAATGAAATCAGCTAAAGCTTGTCCGTTGATTGCTTTTCGGGGATGATAAGTGATGTCATATTGACTGAGTTCAATGTTCCATTTTAGAAGGCGACCCGAAGTTTCTGGGCGAAATAGGACTTGCTTTAGAGGTTGATCAGTGAGTACTTTGATAGGATGAGCTTGGAAATATTGCCTCAGTTTCCTCGATGCAACTAGTAGGCAATAGGCGAGTTTTTCCAACTTGGAGTAATTCAGCTCTGCCCCAGTGAGTCTTTTGCTGATATAGTAAACTGGATGTTGAATCCTTTTGTCTTCCCGTATCAGCGCTGCACTTAGAGCATGAGATGATACTGCCAAGTATATAAGAAGATCCTCACCATTGCCTGGTCTAGAAAGTATCGGAGGTGTTTCCATATGACGGATCAACTCTTCAAAAGCTTTTTGGCATTCGGGAGTCCATTCAAAGTTCTTCTTTCCTTTTTTCAGGACATCGAAGAATGGGATGCATTTATCAGTAGCTTTGGAAATGAACCGACTCAGGGCGGCGACCTTTCCGTTGAGACTCTGCAATTCCTTCTTTGTTCTAGGAGCTTTAACTTCTTTCAAGGCAGTAATTTGAGCTGGACTAGCCTCAATGCCCCTAGCACTGACGATAAAACCTAAGAACTTTCCGGATTCGACCCCAAATGTACATTTCAGGGGGTTAAGCTTCATTCTGTATTTCCGGAGGACTGCGAACATTTCTGCTAAGTGTTCAATGTGATCCGCTGCTTTCCTGGACTTCACTAACATGTCGTCGACATAGACTTCCATAGTTTTGCCCAATTGCGGTTTGAACATAGCATTCACAAGTCTTTGGTAGGTTGCCCCTGCGTTTTTCAATCCGAAGGGCATAACTCTGTAGCAATAAAGTCCAACATCTGTAATAAAGCTTGTATCCTCCTGATCCGGCTCGTGCATCATGATTTGGTTATAACCGGAGTAGGCATCCATGAAGGATAACAATTCATGTCCCGCAGTTCCGTCTACCAGTTGATCAATCCTGGGTAATGGGAAGCAATCTTTGGGGCAAGCCTTGTTTAGATCAGAGAAATCGATGCACACTCTCCATTTCCCATTAGCTTTCTTGACCAACACAGGATTTGAAACCCAATTCGGATATGTAGATTCTTTGATGAAGTTATTTTCCATGAGTCGATCAACTTCTTCTTTTAATGCTGCTGACCTTTCTGGACCTTGGGTTCTTCTTTTCTGTTTAACTGGCGTAAACTTTGGGTCAATATTCAGAGCGTGTACCGCAACTTCCGGGGATATCCCACACATATCGGCATGAGTCCAAGCAAAGACATCCAGATTTGCTTTCAGGAAAGATATCAAGACATTCTGAATTGATACATTAAGCTGTGAACCCACATTCAACACTTTATTTGGGTCCCTCGGGTCAACAGGTACCGGAACTGTCGTTTCCACCGGTACTACTCTATTCTCCCCTGTACTGGCTTTTCTGGGATCCATTTCTTTCCGTGCCCCGCTGTGCTCGCCAGTGCAGGGTCCGCTCTGTAATTGCTACAAGGCTGGTTCCTTGATGCGGACTAGAGTTGCCGCATCCTTTCCCATTTCTCTTTTTCTTGCCTCTCGCAGCTCTGTCAAATAGCATTCTCGCGCAGCATTTTGATCTCCTTTTATAACTCCTACTCCATTGTCAGTAGGGAATTTAATAGTGAGGCACCACGGGGCTAGGATAGCTTTGAATGCTGCGAGTGTTGGACGGCCAAGAAAAGCATTATAAGCAGAATATTCATCGACGATCACAAAGGTTTGCTTTCGGACCACTTTCCTTTCTCCTTCCCCAAGTTCTACAAGCAGATCGATGGTCCCAATTGGTTGTTTTGGCTCCCCAGTGAAGCCAGCGATTTTCTGTGATGAGGCTTGCACATCGATCATAGGGATTTTCATCTGGTCAAATGTCTTTTTGAAGAGGATATTACATGATGCTCCGCAGTCAATAAGGACTCTTCTGACAATGGCTGGTCCAATACCAGCCGAGATGACCAAGGGATCTAAAGTAGGAGCTTCAATACCTGTAGAATCTCTGGCTCTGAAAATAATATCATCGCTGAAAGTTTTCTGTTGTTTAAGGGGCGTAGTGTCTTCTAGAACAAAGACGTCTTCTTCGGCTGGAGCATATTTCAAAGCCCTGGAATATCTCTCCATCTCACCCCAACTCTTGCCAGCTGGGTGAGGTCCTCCTGAAATGACATTGATAACGGGCCTTCCAGATTCATGCCCCGTAGCTTTCTCACCTGCCCCAGGCTGATGAACAGGAGCCCGCTGCCCCTGACTCGACGATGCAGGATCGTTGCTATTCTTTTTCACGAATTGCTGCAACTTGTTTTCTCTTAGCAACTCTTCAATCAGATTTTTCAGCTGGCGGCATTCATCAGTTTCATGACCTGGTTGGTTGTGGAAGCGGCAGAATTTCCCACTTTGTATGGCTTTTCTCCCGGTTCTCAATGGGATAGGTTTAGGGAAAGCGACGGAATCCTTAGTGGCCAGGTAGATGTGCTCCGGTGTGTGTGATAATGGAGTATATTCTGATGGCTTGAAGGACCGGGGCTTCTTCAGATTACCCTGTTTCTTTCCATTATTATTCTCCCTTTTTTGCCCCACCGATTCATTCTTGCGTGGAGCGACAGTGTTGTCTTCAGCTTTTTCCAACACTGCCTTTACTGGCAAAGGACGACTTTCCAAGCGAATGAATTCGTCTGCTTTTTTGTAGAACTTCTCGAGAGAGGTTGGCTCTTTCATGTTTAACCATTTCCCAAATTCGCTTGACTTATCGATAGCCCTCATTAGATAAGTCAAGATCATTCGTGGTTCAGCATTATCCACTTCCGCCAGCGCTATATTAAAGCGGTTCAAGAAAGATCTGATGGACTCACCAGGATTTTGCTCTAAACTGGACAATGACATGATATCCTTGGCCTTTGAAGCATAAAGTCTAAACTGCTCCTTGAATTTTCTGGTCAAGTCTGAAAACTGATCTATAGATCGGACTGGCAGCTTGGTAAACCATAGTAGAGCCACCCCTTCAAGGTATACGGGGAAATATCGGCACTTTATTTCGTCAGAAGCTCTGGCACCTGTCATGTGCCAATCATATTTATACAAAAATTCGTTTGGATCACTTGTCCCTTTGTAAGCTGGGATGGTCGGAGGGACAAACTTCCTTGGAAATTCCGCCTTTAAGATTCTTTCAGTAAACGGAGTTTTGCTTGGAGCGAAACCTCATTCCTTCTCATCTTCAACTCTTTGCATACTTTCTTTCATGATCTGCCGGACCATTCCAGAAAGATATTCCTCATCATGCCGAGTTCTAGATCCACCGGCGTCAGGTACTGCCTGCTCAAAGGGACTAGTAGGCCTTTCAGGAGCATTCCTTTCATTAACATCATGAATGTTGCCAGCATAGTTCCTTTCATTGCCAGCCGGTTGATTGTTTGCCCCAAGTAAGTCGTTCAACTTATTCAGAATCAGAGCATTCTGGGCACTTTGAGCCTCTAGTTGTGCATTTTGGGCGTTTATCTGCTGGTTTAGCCCTAGAATCACAGCATCCAATTCCGCTTTTGTAACTCCAACAGACGGAGTGGGTAGATTAGGCACAGGGGAAGCGGAGGTTCCCTCTTGAATGTTTCCAGATCTGACAGATCTACTTTTCCTTCCAGGAGCCATAATCTCAGACAGACTTCTGGTTTTTAAAGAAATTCTTTCTACAAATCTTTGTGAAGCAATGATGAGAGCACCCGTTTGGTAAGCGGGAGGTCCTGAGTTCAATTCTCAGTGAAAGCACCAAAAATGTTAACGCTAAAATTTGAACGCTAACACCCCGGTGTGTGAAGTGTAGTTGTGAAAGCACCACCCGATAGATCGGGAAAGAATTGTAAGCAAGTAATAGCGGAAAAGCAGTAAACAACAGCAATTTTATAGTGGTTCGGCTTATGGGTATAGCCTACGTCCACTTTAAGTACTTTTATTGATGATCACGTTACAAGTTGATACAAATCTTCTCAAGTACAATACACTTCGAATTACAAAAGACTTAGAACAAGTAGCTCAAACTTCGATGTTGACAAAAATCTTCAAATCCATGATGGATGTAGATGATTTCTTTATGAAGTTCTTTTAGACGTTCTTTGAATCTCAAAAGCTTTAAGTGTTGAAGAAGTCTGGAATTCGGCAGAGTAATGGCGCTTGAAATTGATCGACCAAAAGTCCCCTTAATGTTGGAGGTAGGTTGGTATTTATAGGCTTAGATCTTGGACCTAAGCTTAAGTCGTAACCGGTTCTAAATCGCCCCCGACCCAGCTAAGTCGTGGCTGACTTATGAGAGCACCACTATGGTCTAGCCGTGTTGATCTTTCTTCGCTGAATTTGCACAAGTTCAAAGTCGTCACCGGGTCAAGCCAGGTCATAGGTCGTCCCCTCTCTCTGATGCATGGCCTCCGACTTAAATGGGAAGTGCATGCTTAAATAGGTCGTTGCCGATTTAATGAATTGACGAGCTAAACGTGAACTAACTCCCCTTCACTTGCCCAGGTCGCGCACGTCCTAGCATAGACCATGAGTCGGTCACGACACAAGTGTAAGTCGTGAACTTGTTCCACTCAGTTAGGTCGGTAAGCATGTTAAGTCCTTAAGTCGGATCGAATTAGGTCAGCAACTTTATTAGGTAGTTAGGTCGGCACCATGTTAAGTCGGATCCTTTGTTAAGCAGTTAGGTCGGCAACTTCATTAGGTAGTTAGGTCGGCACCATGTTAAGTCGGATTCTTTGTTAAGCAGTTAGGTCGGCAACTTCATTAGGTAGTTAGGTCGGCACCATGTTAAGTCGGATCCTTTGTTAAGCAGTTAGGTCGGCAACTTTATTAGGTAGTTAGGTCGGCTATTCCTTTAAGTCCTGAGTCGGCGCCATCTCCACGTACTGGACCACTGAGTCGTAACCGAGGCAGGGTTTACAATATATATACATATATAGTAGATAATTAACCATGTAATAATACACTTAATAATATATTATCTTACGCTAATTATGTTTGGGAAGTGACGTGACAAGTCATGATTTTAAAAATAATAACTTATTTATAAGTATATATCATTATCTCTTGTCATATCCAAGCCTTATTATCATTAACCATCATGGCCTAGAGGATGTGACTAGACAGGGGGGGTATGGACATATGAGGGGGAGGAAGGTTATGACGTGATTTGTCAAAATAATGGTATATTAGGATATTTTAAAACTAAGGTTAAAATGGTAATTTTTCTACTTTCTTTCATCATAAATACACGTTCTTATACACATATTTTCATTTACATTCCAACTTCATTTGTTTCTAAACCTTCATCTATAAAATTTCCATGGCTTCCATAGTTCAAAAACAAATTAGAAAAAGATAGCCTTTTGTGCTGTAACTTGCTTCCGTACCTTATATACTTCTCATACTTTCATTTCAACTTCTCCTCTTGCAAAATCCAAGGTCATCACTACTCCACAAATCCCTAGCCAAGCCAAATCACCGCTGGTCGAACCCATTTTGAGGCCATAGCCCCTCCAAAGTTTCAATTTTTAAGCTAGAGTCGAGCATAGAGAAGTTGCCGAGTTATTGTCGAAGTTCGGGCGAAGGTAGTTAGCATAAAGATGAGTAAAATTACTTTTTTGGAAATTTTTTTGACCTTATTATGATGTGTTATTGCGGTGATAATGTGATGATAAAATCGAATGGTTATTATGTTGGTTGATGGTGATTTGATGGATGTTATATTTGGTATTGAATTAGAGATTTGAATGTGATGTTGTTGATTTATAAGCATATAACCTTACGTTTATATGTGTTTCATTGTGATGTTAAATGTATGGTAGTATGGATGTTTAGTTGTGATTTAATAATCAAAGTATGTTGAGCTGAAACAAAGTTAACAACTTTGTGAGTTGTGATGGACTTGGGGTCTGATTTAAAATCAAAACTATGATTCCTAGTTTCAAAGTTGGAAATGGTTTTAAGTTTTATCTTGGTTTAAGGTTTCAAAAACTCTCTATATATTATTTCAAAACATATAGGAGCACGATATTAAGGTAAGTATTTCATTTAAAATAAGATAAGAGTGAACTGTGCTCATAATGATAGTCGTTCTGAATTTAGTTTGACAAAAAAATCATGATTTCCATCTTTAAGTGGTTCATTTTGAAACTGTTTTCAAAAGTTTTCCAAACTTGATGCGTAACATAAAAAGAGAATAAGTTTATGTTATTTAATAATTTATTTATTTAATAAAATAATTAAAGATAATTAGCACTTAATTAGTAATTAAGTGATTAGAGGTTAAGTAACACTTAAGGAAGTTTAATAACTAATTAGTGATTGATAAGGTTTTAGTTAGTCATTACTGAAGATAAGAAGTAATTGAATTGTTAATTATTATTTAATTAAGTTAAGTAGTTGAATTATATAAATTAAGTGATTATTAAATTAATTTTTAATTAATTAGGATTTAACTAATAATGTATTGTTTAAACTTTAACCAAGATACATTAAGATGTTAGTTAGGACTTAACCAAGTTCATTAAGTTAATTAAAGTTTAATTATGAATTAATCTTGATTTAATTAAGATATAATTAGGGTTTAAGCTAATTGAATCTACTTTAATCTTTCAAAGCTATTTTAAACTTAATATGATATATTTTAAATCAGTTTTCTTTTTAAGATTAATTGATTTCAAATCAAAGAATCATTTGGACCATTAAGTAGCCAAATGATTTAAAGTAGTGAATATATAACGTTGATACATTTTATGGGAAGTAAGTGATTTGTGTTTAGCACAAATATTGAATATCGGTAATGTGATTAACACAAGGAGGTTAATTTCAATAAGCGGGCCATGGTAACTTAAGCATATAGAAAATACTTATATATGTAATTTTTCACCGATAATGGATGTATCTATATTCGTATCCCGGACATATACCTATGATTGATTGTATGTCATGCGTGAATCCCTTACATATTTGATATTAGGCAATACCCATAATATAACTTGGATAAGTAAACCCACATTTAATTATCCATTGTAATCACTAAACCTCCATTTGATTTTTGGAAAGTTAATATTTCATTTTCTTTTAAAATGGTTCATCGTGGTTATTCTTTTTTGAACAAGATATTTAAAGAATGATTCGACAATTGTTTTGAATATTATATAAAGAAGTTTATGAATAATTTTGGGGTATTCATAAAAAAAGTTTGAGAAATGGTTTTGAATGTTTATAAAAACGATTTATAAATGGGTTTGAATGCCTATATAGGGAAGTTTTATGCAAGGTTTGAAAGTTTATATAACCGGGTTTGAATATTTATAAAGAGTCTCATGAATGAGTATGGAAGTTGGTAAATGTTTTGTAAATAGGCTTGGACTAAAGCTGTAACAACCCATAATTTTTAATAAATATTTAATTAGAATTTATTTGGAAGCTTTGATTTTAAATCATTTAAAAATTGGAATTTTGGAATTTTCCAATGAATTTTTGGATTTTGTTCACAATTATTTTCTAAATAAAATAAATTAATGATTTTTGGAAAATTTTATATTTTGGTCAACGTTGGTCAAACTTTGACTTTCAGTTGAAATTTTTAAGTTCGAATTTTTTATTTCCAATCGTTTTCTTTTAAACTGTACCTGATTCTGATATTCGTTCTGCTTTTCATTTTACAAAACTCTGTTTTATACTTTTTAAATCTGATAAATTTCAGCGTTTTACACGCATTTATTTTCAGTATTTTTGTTCAGTATTTTTGTTTATTTTCTATTTTATATTTTCTATTTTCTATTTCATTTCTGTTTTATATTTTTTTATTTATTATTATTTTCCATTCTCTACTTTCTATTTTCCATTTTTGTATGGGCTTAGAAATTAAAGAGGCTTATGTTTCTTTTTCCTTAGTGTGAAGTGTGACTTTCCATTTTCTAGTCGTTCAAATCTTTTCCACTTTCTTAGCCGTACATATCAAACTCCTCATTTACTTCTTAATTCACGTACAAAAAATATAACGACCCGAAATTTCCGAGGTCGAAAATTCCAGATAGTTATGAAAATGAAGAAAAGATAGAAGAAGAAGAAGAACAGAAACATCAACAACTCACATTCATAGCGGATAAAATATGATAATAAATAATAACAGTTTACAAAAGAATACTATATCTGTCGATTTCATTTAATATACATCAGAGTTTCACACTTATCCAGCCACTGAATAAATACAACTATAATGTTTTAGATTTACAATAATATAAGTACAGCGGAAATACTCTATACGTTCTTGCCATCCAGCTTGCCTCCTGAGCTCCAGAACGTACTTACCTGAAAATCTGTAATACTCGGTCTGACCCGAGCATTATGTCCAAGTAACACCCGGGTCAGGCTGGAAACCAGTGTAAGTAAACTCATCAACATGGAATACAAAGCATACAACTTATATACAGAACCCGGGGTATCTTATATCAATTTACCAAATTCACAATTTTCTATAGACCACACTTATTCAATACATCAAATTCTAAGTACCAAACTTAGATAAAATAATCCAATTTACTTAAATCATTTCGTTCCAGCCTATTGATTTCACACATCAATTTACTTTTAATCCGATGTGGTTTTCGGTATTTCCTAATACCCAACCCCGGTCTCTTCGAAACTCATGTTATCCTAACCCAATTTATTCAAATGAAATACACAACATTTCATATCAGAGATATCAACTCATTCAAAACATCCAATACCACTCCATCATCCATAAGCAAAGCTTAATCATATACAAATCAATTTAATTGATTCAAATTGAATTTCAAACCTCGATCACTTAAATTCCTTCATTTAACGTTAATTAATTCCAGATCAATTAATTGGTCAACCCATCATTATTCATCTTAATTAATCACCCTGGATTAATTATCTTTCAAGTTCATTCAAGTAATTATCTTTAATTAACTCCACGATATTAATTATGCTTAGCCAAAATCCATAAGTACTCTTAATTACTTCATGAATTAATTAACTATTTTAATTACATTAATCCTTAATTACTTATATTAATTAACTTCATAAGTCACTTATTATGGATTAATCAATCTTAATTAATAAATCTTTGATTACATCATTAAATTTGTAATTTAATTATATGAATTAAACCCACAATATTAATCATTGTAATCTTGCTTACTTACTAATAATTAGTTGCATGCCAATATCTTATCATTCCCTAAATATCCACCTTAAATTTATCACCAATGTAATTGTTTTTAAAGGAAAGTTAATTTTCTCTAATGAATCTCTTGATAAATTTCCCTTCAATTACTTCTACTAAGTACTTACCCTTCTTATCAATTTCTCCAAGTAATTTAGATCTAAATTACTCCCATTTATTGACCATCCATTAACTTATTACATCCAATAATTTCAAGTATCACTAATTACCTTATCAACTAATCTTACTTTATAAATTACGTTAAGTAATTATACCTACCAAATTTCACAATTGATTATCCTTAATTAATTAATAAAATTAATTACCTTACATTTATCTCGTAAATAAATCATTTAATAACCCTTAACCATTGATCTTTCATTAGCTATATTCATTAACCAAGCCTTTGAGTACTTCTCTAAGTACTTAACTTAAATCAAACACTTAATTACAAATTAATTCATTAATTAATTCCTAATTACAAACTATTTAACTTCTAATTACATCATCAATTTATAGACTTTAACTAAATTCATCTTTAATTACTCGAATAACTAATTCTTAAACATCGATTAACAATCCAAACTTATTTAATTAACAATTTATAATGGTAATTGATTTACTGATCATTCCCAAACACATTTAAAATATTTTCTTTCAAATTCATTTAAACTTAAATTTTGTTTTCTTTCAAATCCATAACAGCAAATCAGTTATACGGATCGAAGATTACTCACCTTAGTTTTCTGATTACCATTTATAAATTCGACTTACCAATAAATCATTTTAATCTAAAATTTAATTTATCTAATAATTAAAATTTTAAACTAACATCGTATAGATGTTTTAATATCTAAACTCCTATTTCTGTTTTACATGTTCTATAGGGTTAAAATTTGATTTTTGAGTGATCAGTTATGACACTTGCTAAATATGATGGAATGCATTGAATTTACAATGCTAATAACATGTTGTTAAATGTTGTCGTCAGGCATTTCAGCAATCAATAATAGTAACAAAATGTAGAAACAAAAATATTCATACCTACAGAGGTATGAATGCCAAATCAAGTAATCAAACTAAAGAATACTCACTGTTTTTCCGACTATGAGACCACATCGCCTCGCGTCCCTTGATTTGATCGCAACCCCAATCCCCAATCGGCTGTCTTTCAAATCAAAGTCGAACTCCAGCTCCAATCGAACAAAGCTGCGGCCTCGACACTCGCACCACTACCTGCTGTTGTCAAACCCTTTTTGCAAAACCACGGCATCCTCCACAACCCTCTTCACGTCGCCGCGCTCGAGCTCTACCCACAAGCTGTAAAGACCCGTAAATCCGTACTCCTTGAATAGACACTAATCTCCTTTGTTTAATTCAAGATGAACGAAAATACGAACCCTTAGGGGTTTTAAGAAAAATTTAAGAAAAGAAGAAGAGAGAAAAAGAAGAAAGAAGAAGAAAATAGATAATAGAGGGAAGAGAAAACATAAGATAGAAAATTTAGATAGGGAAAAGAAGATAGAAAATTTTAACATAGAAGAAATAGAAGAAAAAGAGAAACAGAAGAAAATAGGACGGAACAGAAAACAACAGAACAACATCAGAATCTCACAATTCGCAGCGGAACAACATATAATAATAAATGAATAATCTTTAAACAAAGAACTATATCAGTTATTACATTACATCACATTACATTACATCATATCATCATATCATCAGAGTGTACAACAACATACAACAGTGCAGCGGAAAAAGAAATACTATATACTAATAATACGCCATGCCATCCAGCTTGCCTCCAGCAACTCCAGAATATCCAGAATATCCTAATATACCTTACTCTTGACTGCCCGTGTGGAAATTGGTGGGCACCCAGAGTTTAGGAAGGAAAACAATAAACTCCAAGTCAGTCATGTGACTGGTGTGAGAACTCAAAACAGTTATTTATCTTTAAAATCAAAATAGAGGAATATTTTTAAATTCAATTCGCAATGCTTTTAAAAATGAGACTACCATAAGACCTCCTGCCACACACACAATGCAAACGCAGACTTGGAGAAGATTTCTCCTTATGATAGTCAAACATGCTTGATACGTATTAAAATCAAATCAATTTTGATATTATTATTAGTGCATAGTGTAGAAGAAATTCATTTCGAAAGTAGAATATAAATCTTAGCCAGCATAGGTACCATTATATTATGCCTACTAATAGCTACCATATTAGATGGCAGGTTCTACAACTAAAACCGTACAAGTTTCGTATTGTTTCTTTGGATTTCCAACAAATGGTCAGGCCAAGGAACTTCCCATTGCCACATGAGAATGCCTCTGGAAAGACATCCCCGAGAACCAAACCGGAACTCCGCCAACACAAGGCCGGGTTACCCTTAACTGGGTAACTACTGACACGAGCACGCCATTCCCCGATCGTAAACGACCTTTCTCACGGGATCCTGATAGCCAACAACCACAAAGTAATAAATTCGTAGTAACCACATAGGTTAAATATCTGGGCTCCATACCATGATACCACCTCTATCCAGAAGGAAATGTACATACCCTAAAGGGTGCTACCCCTCATAACCTTGCTGCATCTTTCCTGTTTTGACCATTTCCGGGGTGTGAGGTTCGACGAAGTCACGTCCACAAAAACATACTTTATACAAAAGCCATGCTTTGGGTCAACAAATGATCAACACAATGATCACTAAGATAGACGATCAAATAAACGATCCTATCACAATAATCAACACAATGATCATTTCAGCATCACTCAGCATATCACATTACCAAATTGGGAATATATCGCTGATAACTTCAACTATATAACCTCTGAGCTCGTACGTCTCAGAGAAGGGTGTTAAGCTAAAAGAATAAATTCTTCGCCACCAACAGAAATATATTTGAAAGAAATCGGCTTTATATCTCAACTTGTAATGTCAGACATACAATCCATACAAGTCTGTTCCGGGCTCGAACAAAACCGAAGGCACTTACAAAGAAGTCCTTGCAATCCGGATATTCACAATCCTGATCGGATTCACCATCACATATGGAGAACTCAATACCGTAGCTACTCGGTACAGAGTAAATCGACAGGTCATCCTATCGCTCTCGCAAATACCGGGTCTTCAACACCGATCTTCAAATGCAATTCACAACGACGTATCACATATTCGGAATGGGTTATACGACCCCATGGTCCTTTCTCGGTTAACCCGAATAGTGAGCGCTTATTCAAAAATAAGTGTAGCATTCACATTCAAACAAGTCACATCAAATACCCATTCAAAAGGGAAATATTGATAGTCGGTTATTGAACTATCACTGGATATGCACACATCACCAGATTCCAAATAATTTTCCAAATTATTTATTTTCCAAAATATCTTCACTAGATATGTAATTTCAATGCTTCAAAAATAAATCAATATTTATTTTTAAACAAATTCCACTTTCTTTTATAAATTCAATAGTGAATTTACATTTCACAATATCTATTGATATACGTTTTCAATTATCCATTTTCAATTTATCTTCAAAAAGATAAATTCTAAATATCACTTCATATTTGAAAACAATCCCATACTTATTTAATAAGTAATTCACACATTTTATTTATTTTCAACACTTGGAAAATACTCAATATACTTAAATCAAAATTTAGTATATATTTCATTTCTTTAAGGAAAATCATTCACTTTAACATATTTATTTGGGCCAAAACGAATGTTGCGTAAAACATCGTTACGACAACCCAAAATCACTAGTATAGGGATTCGAAATTAAAATAGATATATAAATCCCAATACTATTCACAACATTTCCTTTCGGAAATCATTTACTATAACAACAGTGTTATAGTCCACCATTTCCTTTTATTTCTCGAAAACGTCCATTTCAACAATAAACGTTGAAATCTATGGTTTCGAATCTCAACACATTTTAAAACATTGTTCGATCGTTTTAATTCTATTTAAAACATCCAAATCCAAAACAATTTCTTTAACACCTTATTCACTATTCAAAAACGTGAATATACTACGTTAACACATTTCATCCTTTTATACATTTTAATTCAAAGGATTATTCACTATTCAAAAACGTGAATATAACTCCATTAATAGGTTATAACAATTAACTTATCAAAATAAGTCGTTTGCGAATTTATAAAACAACGTTTATAAATTCCATTTCTATTTATTTATAAAAGCTTCCTTTTTATAAATTCTTTTATTAACCTATTTCAGTTTATAACTCAATTATAAACTAAAAGTTCATATTATAAGTTAAATACTTATAAAACGATTATTTTACAAAATCGTTCCTCTAAAGACTTTCCAAACCATAAATCTTATAACTTATAAGATTCATTTATTTAACCAAACTATTCTTTCAATAACTTCACAAATATATAAATCTTACTATTTATAAATTTTATTTATAACTTCACCGTTTATAATTCTATAAATTTCATTCAATTACAAAATTCATTTTCACTTCATTTAAACACTTATAAAAACTCGTTTTTATAATTCAATATTTCAATTTATAAATATCCATTTATAAATCTCTTAATATAATTCAATTTATATTATTCTTTTAAAACTTCTTAAATCTCCTTTATTATTTCACCATTTTGATTCATAAAATAATTAAATTTCATAAATCCTATATTTAAACTTTTCACAATAATTCTAAAATATCTCGATTTAACTATTTCATAAACTCAATAGCATCATATTCTCAAAAATCAGTTTTTAACTATATTTCTAAAAAATCATAATTTTTATAACTTTAAAAATCATAACGTTTATTTATTTATAATGGATCAATTCCAAAATTATTTTATATTTTTCAAAAATCACTTTAAAATCATTTTAAAATTCCAAATTTGGTCCAATGATGCTACACACCAAATAGTCAATCACGACTACAACGATATCATATATCAATATGAAAATCCATCAAATATCAAAATATCTGAAATCAAATAAATACTGTTGAGGAATCCAGTTGGATCCCTCCAACCTGTTTTCCTGCATCCAAAAACATTAGCACAATACCAATTTCGCTCCAGTACGAAATTATCGCGGTATATGTTCTTATTAAATATTATCCGCTTAATAACGGCGTAATAGGGTCTCATCCGCTAAACAAAAAATGCGGGAAATCAATAACTCCAATATATACATATGCCAATATATATATATTGCTATTATATATAATACCAATTTCACTGTTTATGAAATATTCACGGTATATGTTTTTAATAAATAACATCCGCTTACTAACGGCGCATAATGTCTATTTTAACAATCAATAGATATTAATTAACATTCAAACATGCATTCAAATATTTTAAATCTAACTATTTAAAATAAAATCGAAACTGATTCGATTGAGTGAGAAGTTCTCACCTTGATTTTAAATTCCGTTTTAGCGATTTATTTCGAATAAAATTAAACGGACGTTTAATTTTACCCAAAATTCTCACTAACTCCAAACGACTCCAAACAAATTTCATCGCGTAGTGCTCGTCCATACGATTCCAACGCAACTGAGTTTGCATTTTTTCGACCTCGTATGACCAAGATACAACAGTTTAAAGTTTGTACACTTATAAATATAATTATTTACAACTAAATTAAAATTTTTATACCCAACTAAATCTAGGCCGTGCATAGCAGATCCAACGCCTCAAGTTCATCTCCCCCAACCTCTCGTTCATCTCCAGGCAAACGCAAATGGGGCCGAACCCATTATAGCTAGCTAGGGTTTAAATTTACGCCTCGATCACTCGCCTATACTCGATCACAACCCCGCCATGACGAAGCTCTCGAACCCCCCTATGCTCGGCCCAACCCTGGTGGAGCTCGGCCACCTATAGTACTCGAACGACGTGCCCAAACTAGAGGAGAACGCGGCCATCCTGCCCTTCACCTACTCCACTTCACGCCATCATCTCCGTATGGATTTCAAGTGCTCGACGAGTGCTACAACTTTCATGTTGGAGGTATCACGAATTGTTGCTTGGATTTAGAGAGATTAAGAGGAGAAAGAGGATGATTTCTGGGCGTTCATATTGACGGTGGCGGCTGCAGTTTTTAGCTAGGGTTAGGGTTATTTTTTTTATAAAATTTTGAGATAGTGGGCTATTTATAAAGAAAACCGAAACACTATTCATCCCGGAAATTCCGAACTCCGATTTAGGCGCCGTAACCAGCGTTTCTAGGGTTTACCCCGCGTTCCGGACACAATGGAACAGGTTTCGAAAGCTAATTCGGACATCTGTGCGAGTTATGGCTATAAACGCTCAATTTAAATTAAACCGATTTAACTCGATTTCTAGGCGTTTTAATTCGTACAGGACAAACGGTAAATCCAATTGACTTGAAATTTGAAACCTTGCAATAATATCACATTACGGATCCGATGAAACTGGTTTCATCGAAATCCGAGACTTTTTGAAAAATGGCTATTTTCACTCGCCAAATTTAAATTAAAAATAATTCGATGCGTTTCGAGCTGCCACGATCAAACGATAGCTCCGATTGACACGAAATTTGAAATCTGGTAATAACTAACTATTACAGATCCAATGGAACTGGTTTCGTTCAATTCTGAGACTGTTCAAAAATTGACTATTTTCACTAGTCGATTTTAATATTAAAATATTCAATTTTCACAAGTTAACTTTTAATTCGATTTTAAAAGTTCTAAAATATCGTTCTAACTCCCATATGATAAAATAAAATTTTACAAATCATTTTCAATCATATTTAACTATATTTTCAATTATTTCTATAATTTAGCGTATTAAATTATTGATTTAATTATTCAAATAAATCCAATAATTCAAATAAAAATTTATTTGACTTATAAATTCACTTATTAATATTTAAAATTAATTAAATATTCAAATTTTAATTTCTAAAAATTCTGGGTCGTTACAATCTTCCCCACTTAAAAGAATTTCGTCCCGAAATTACAAGTAAGAAAAGTTACAGAATTTATTAATTTTCCAAAATTCATAATTAAACTTCTTACAATACTTTACTAAGTTTTCCAAATCATACTTAGTTATCTTTTAAAAACAACTACCATTATTTAACTTTCAATTCCAAAATCAAAGTTAAAGTTTTCAAAAATTTCCCAATTTTCTCAAATTTTTTCTAACGCCTTAAATTTCCGGAAAAATTCGCCATAGTCTCCTTTGCGCGGCTCGATCCGAAAAAAAATGACAGTATATATATCACAAATATACATCTCATCAAATAATGAGGCATCCCGAAGGGAAAAAAGTGTAAAAGTACGGTATGTAATCCGAGATATGTACCTTATATTTTATTAGCAAGCATATACGGCTAATATAGCGCGAAAGCGAGCTCCAAATGCGAAGCAAACGCGATCCGCACCTACTAAACACTCAACAAACAACATGAGAACGTGCATATATGCAATAGTATCAATATACAACATATAGCAACTGAAACAAAAGCAACAAATGCAAACATCAACCAACTATCATTCAACAAATTCATAATCAATATATATTCATTTATATTCTCATTAATATTCAATGAATTGGTTTTCAATTTAATCACATTTGATTTATATACAGTGGATGATCTTTCTAACATTCATTCTCAATTAGTTTATATTCACTAATTCATATTCAAGTTGGTTCACTTCCAAATCAAATTCAATTCCATTCAAATTTATTTACTTCTAATTTGAATTCAATTACATAGCTTTAAATTTCATTAACACTTAATGAATTTTATACAATCAACTAATCAATCAAATAATAACCAATGTATATCAATTACAACCAAATTCTTTTGCTTACAATTGGTTTAATTAATTGATTTTCATTTAATCTTTCAACTTTCTAATAACATTAGATTTTAATGAATTAACACTTACATTCATTATTCCATATCAATTTAATTTACATTTAATTGATTACACATTATTCCATTCATTCAATTCAATTACAAAGTTGAATTTCATTTACATAACTTAAGTTCATATCTATCACTTAACTTTATTAATTTACTTTGACACTAATATCAACTTCATTCCATATCACTTAAGTTATATTTCCATTTAACTTTAAAATTTCATTTTTATTCACAAACTCATATTCATATAGTTTCACTTCTTATATATATATAAGTTTATTTCACAATTGTAATCACTTTAATTATAATTCAATTCTTATAATTCTTTACTTATACAATTTATTCTTCAATTTAGATTATTCAAACAACTAAACAATCAGCTTATATACACTTTAATAATTCTGAAAAATTATTTCTTCATATATAAAATATAATCAAGTAAAATTATTTCATTTACCCAATTTAAAACAATACTGTGCCGAATTGTTCTATTCAAGTGTTTAGAAACCCCTTCGGCATAATTGTACATACCGTGCTGACGAAGGTTCATATGCCACTCAATAAACCAATCATCACAATATAAAACAATTTTTATATTCACTAACAAATACGCTCTCATAGCTATTATTACACTCAAATTCATTCTAGAGTACTGCTGACTCTATCTCTAATGAATAATACCCAACAGAACCATGGTTGTTGCTTAACCATAAGCTCTGATACCAACTGTAAAGACCCGTAAATCCGTACTCCTTGAATAGACACTAATCTCCTTTGTTTAATTCAAGATGAACGAAAATACGAACCCTTAGGGGTTTTAAGAAAAATTTAAGAAAAGAAGAAGAGAGAAAAAGAAGAAAGAAGAATAAAATAGATAATAGAGGGAAGATAAAACATAAGATAGAAAATTTAGATAGGGAAAAGAAGATAGAAAATTTTAACATAGAAGAAATAGAAGAAAAAGAGAAACAGAAGAAAATAGGACGGAATAGAAAACAACAGAACAACATCAGAATCTCACAATTCGCAGCGGAACAACATATAATAATAAATGAATAATCTTTAAACAAAGAACTATATCAGTTATTACATTACATCACATCACATTACATCATATCATCATATCATCAGAGTGTACAACAACATACAACAGTGCAGCGGAAAAAGAAATACTATATACTAATAATACGCCATGCCATCCAGCTTGCCTCCAGCAACTCCAGAATATCCAGAATATCCTAATATACCTTACTCTTGACTGCCCGTGTGGAAATTGGTGGGCACCCAGAGTTTAGGAAGGAAAACAATAAACTCCAAGTCAGTCATGTGACTGGTGTGAGAACTCAAAACAGTTTATTTATCTTTAAAATCAAAATAGAGGAATATTTTTAAATTCAATTCGCAATGCTTTTAAAAATGAGACTACCATAAGACCTCCTGCCACACACACAATGCAAACGCAGACTTGGAGAAGATTTCTCCTTATGATAGTCAAACATGCTTGATACGTATTAAAATCAAATCAATTTTGATATTATTATTAGTGCATAGTGTAGAAGAAATTCATTTCGAAAGTAGAATATAAATCTTAGCCAGCATAGGTACCATTATATTATGCCTACTAATAGCTACCATATTAGATGGCAGGTTCTACAACTAAAACCGTACAAGTTTCGTATTGTTTCTTTGGATTTCCAACAAATGGTCAGGCCAAGGAACTTCCCATTGCCACATGAGAATGCCTCTGGAAAGACATCCCCGAGAACCAAACCGGAACTCTGCCAACACAAGGCCGGGTTACCCTTAACTGGGTAACTACTGACACGAGCACGCCATTCCCCGATCGTAAACGACCTTTCTCACGGGATCCCGATAGCCAACAACCACAAAGTAATAAATTCGTAGTAACCACATAGGTTAAATATCTGGGCTCCATACCATGATACCACCTCTATCCAGAAGGAAATGTACATACCCTAAAGGGTGCTACCCCTCATAACCTTGCTGCATCTTTCCTGTTTTGACCATTTCCGGGGTGTGAGGTTCGACGAAGTCACGTCCACAAAAACATACTTTATACAAAAGCCATGCTTTGGGTCAACAAATGATCAACACAATGATCACTAAGATAGACGATCAAATAAACGATCCTATCACAATAATCAACACAATGATCATTTCAGCATCACTCAGCATATCACATTACCAAATTGGGAATATATCGCTGATAACTTCAACTATATAACCTCTGAGCTCGTACGTCTCAGAGAAGGGTGTTAAGCTAAAAGAATAAATTCTTCGCCACCAACAGAAATATATTTGAAAGAAATCGGCTTTATATCTCAACTTGTAATGTCAGACATACAATCCATACAAGTCTGTTCCGGGCTCGAACAAAACCGAAGGCACTTACAAAGAAGTCCTTGCAATCCGGATATTCACAATCCTGATCGGATTCACCATCACATATGGAGAACTCAATACCGTAGCTACTCGGTGCAGAGTAAATCGACAGGTCATCCTATCGCTCTCGCAAATACCGGGTCTTCAACACCGATCTTCAAATGCAATTCACAACGACGTATCACATATTCGGAATGGGTTATACGACCCCATGGTCCTTTCCCGGTTAACCCGAATAGTGAGCGCTTATTCAAAAATAAGTGTAGCATTCACATTCAAACAAATCACATCAAATACCCATTCAAAAGGGAAATATTGATAGTCGGTTATTGAACTATCACTGGATATGCACACATCACCAGATTCCAAATAATTTTCCAAATTATTTATTTTCCAAAATATCTTCACTAGATATGTAATTTCAATGCTTCAAAAATAAATCAATATTTATTTTTAAACAAATTCCACTTTCTTTTATAAATTCAATAGTGAATTTACATTTCACAATATCTATTGATATACGTTTTCAATTATCCATTTTCAATTTATCTTCAAAAAGATAAATTCTAAATATCACTTCATATTTGAAAACAATCCCATACTTATTTAATAAGTAATTCACACATTTTATTTATTTTCAACACTTGGAAAATATTCAATATACTTAAATCAAAATTTAGTATATATTTCATTTCTTTAAGGAAAATCATTCACTTTAACATATTTATTTGGGCCAAAACGAATGTTGCGTAAAACATCGTTACGACAACCCAAAATCACTAGTATAGGGATTCGAAATTAAAATAGATATATAAATCCCAATACTATTCACAACATTTCCTTTCGGAAATCATTTACTATAACAACAGTGTTATAGTCCACCATTTCCTTTTATTTCTCGAAAACGTCCATTTCAACAATAAACGTTGAAATCTATGGTTTCGAATCTCAACACATTTTAAAACATTGTTCGATCGTTTTAATTCTATTTAAAACATCCAAATCCAAAACAATTTCTTTAACACCTTATTCACTATTCAAAAACGTGAATATACTACGTTAACACATTTCATCCTTTTATACATTTTAATTCAAAGGATTATTCACTATTCAAAAACGTGAATATAACTCCATTAATAGGTTATAACAATTAACTTATCAAAATAAGTCGTTTGCGAATTTATAAAACAACGTTTATAAATTCCATTTCTATTTATTTATAAAAGCTTCCTTTTTATAAATTCTTTTATTAACCTATTTCAGTTTATAACTCAATTATAAACTAAAAGTTCATATTATAAGTTAAATACTTATAAAACGATTATTTTACAAAATCGTTCCTCTAAAGACTTTCCAAACCATAAATCTTATAACTTATAAGATTCATTTATTTAACCAAACTATTCTTTCAATAACTTCACAAATTTATAAATCTTACTATTTATAAATTTTATTTATAACTTCACCGTTTATAATTCTATAAATTTCATTCAATTACAAAATTCATTTTCACTTCATTTAAACACTTATAAAAACTCGTTTTTATAATTCAATATTTCAATTTATAAATATCCATTTATAAATCTCTTAATATAATTCAATTTATATTATTCTTTTAAAACTTCTTAAATCTCCTTTATTATTTCACCATTTTGATTCATAACATAATTAAATTTCATAAATCCTATATTTAAACTTTTCACAATAATTCTAAAATATCTCGATTTAACTATTTCATAAACTCAATAGCATCATATTCTCAAAAATCAGTTTTTAACTATATTTCTAAAAAATCATAATTTCTATAACTTTAAAAATCATAACGTTTATTTATTTATAATGGATCAATTCCAAAATTATTTTATATTTTTCAAAAATCACTTTAAAATCATTTTAAAATTCCAAATTTGGTCCAATGATGCTACACACCAAATAGTCAATCACGACTACAACGATATCATATATCAATATGAAAATCCATCAAATATCAAAATATCTGAAATCAAATAAATACTGTTGAGGAATCCAGTTGGATCCCTCCAACCTGTTTTCCTGCATCCAAAAACATTAGCACAATACCAATTTCGCTCCAGTACGAAATTATCGCGGTATATGTTCTTATTAAATATTATCCGCTTAATAACGGCGTAATAGGGTCTCATCCGCTAAACAAAAAATGCGGGAAATCAATAACTCCAATATATACATATGCCAATATATATATATTGCTATTATATATAATACCAATTTCACTGTTTATGAAATATTCGCGGTATATGTTTTTAATAAATAACATCCGCTTACTAACGGCGCATAATGTCTATTTTAACAATCAATAGATATTAATTAACATTCAAACATGCATTCAAATATTTTAAATCTAACTATTTAAAATAAAATCGAAACTGATTCGATTGAGTGAGAAGTTCTCACCTTGATTTTAAATTCCGTTTTAGCGATTTATTTCGAATAAAATTAAACGGACGTTTAATTTTACCCAAAATTCTCACTAACTCCAAACGACTCCAAACCAATTTCATCGCGTAGTGCTCGTCCATACGATTCCAACGCAACTGAGTTTGCATTTTTTCGACCTCGTATGACCAAGATACAACAGTTTAAAGTTTGTACACTTATAAATATAATTATTTACAACTAAATTAAAATTTTTATACCCAACTAAATCTAGGCCGTGCATAGCAGATCCAACGCCTCAAGTTCATCTCCCCCAACCTCTCGTTCATCTCCAGGCAAACGCAAATGGGGCCGAACCCATTATAGCTAGCTAGGGTTTAAATTTACGCCTCAATCACTCGCCTATACTCGATCACAACCCCGCCATGACGAAGCTCTCGAACCCCCCTATGCTCGGCCCAACCCTGGTGGAGCTCGGCCACCTGTAGTACTCGAACGACGTGCCCAAACTAGAGGAGAACGCGGCCATCCTGCCCTTCACCTACTCCACTTCACGCCATCATCTCCGTATGGATTTCAAGTGCTCGACGAGTGCTACAACTTTCATGTTGGAGGTATCACGAATTGTTGCTTGGATTTAGAGAGATTAAGAGGAGAAAGAGGATGATTTCTGGGCGTTCATATTGATGGTGGCGGCTGCAGTTTTTAGCTAGGGTTAGGGTTATTTTTTTTATAAAATTTTGAGATAGTGGGCTATTTATAAAGAAAACCGAAACACTATTCATCCCGGAAATTCCGAACTCCGATTTAGGCGCCGTAACCAGCGTTTCTAGAGTTTACCCCGCGTTCCGGACACAATGGAACAGGTTTCGAAAGCTAATTCGGACATCTGTGCGAGTTATGGCTATAAACGCTCAATTTAAATTAAACCGATTTAACTCGATTTCTAGGCGTTTTAATTCGTACAGGACAAACGGTAAATCCAATTGACTTGAAATTTGAAACCTTGCAATAATATCACATTACGGATCCGATGAAACTGGTTTCGTCGAAATCCGAGACATTTTGAAAAATGGCTATTTTCACTCGCCAAATTTAAATTAAAAATAATTCGATGCGTTTCGAGCTGCCACGATCAAACGATAGCTCCGATTGACACGAAATTTGAAATCCGATAATAACTAACTATTACGGATCCAATGGAACTAGTTTCGTTCAATTCTGAGACTGTTCAAAAATTGACTATTTTCACTAGTCGATTTTAATATTAAAATATTCAATTTTCACAATTTAACTTTTAATTCGATTTTAAAAGTTCTAAAATATCGTTCTAACTCCCATATGATAAAATAAAATTTTACAAATCATTTTCAATCATATTTAACTATATTTTCAATTATTTCTATAATTTAGCGTATTAAATTATTGATTTAATTATTCAAATAAATCCAATAATTCAAATAAAAATTTATTTGACTTATAAATTCACTTATTAATATTTAAAATTAATTAAATATTCAAATTTTAATATCTAAAAATTCTGGGTCGTTACACAAGCCATCGCGAGCTCCTTCACCTCGCGCACACGCAACCGCGACCCACGCTGAAACCCTAGTCCACACGACAACGCGATTCAATGGCGAGTAAAATCCAGCCGCCTCGTCCCCCTTCTCCTCGCGTTCGAATGCGACCACTCTCTCCCCTAATATGCAAACTTGAGCCGAGCGTGTCGTCTTCCACCACGATCATCGCCTGAGTCGATGGCCACGACGATCTCTACTTCTATTCGATGGTGAGGAGGGTGAGGCAATTCGATTAATAGGATGGAGGCGATTTCATTCTCTTCGGCCATTTTTTTTGAGCGATTTGATTTCGAAAATGAAGGAAAGAACACCGTTTCTTATAGATTTGAACGAACCGAGAACAAAACATCTACCCATCTTATTTATTTTATCAACGAAGAGGCATATGAGGGAAGCTAAGGAAATGTATTAAAAAAATTGGAATGGCTTCTTAAGTACGATTGTATATTTTTAATTGTATTGTATTATTGGTTTTTAATTTCAATGGGTTTCTCACCCGTACGAGCAAATGGTAAATCCAAATGCTACGAAAATTGAAATCCGATAATAACTAACTATTACGGATCCAAGGGAACTGGTTTCGTCAAATTCCGAGACTGTGCCTCGGAAGGCTATTTTTAAATTCAATTTGCACGATATATTATTTAAAACTGAACAAATTACCTTTGAATTAAAACTCAACCATTCTGTTATCTTCAGTATCATCGTTATAAATTTCGTAAGCTTTCAAATTATTTTTAATAGGCTTAAAATTCCATATTCAACATCTTACCCAATTTCAAATTATATAATTCAATACTTTAATTATCTAGTAAATATTAATATTTGGAATTCAAGCTAAAATTAAACTTTCAAATGTTTAATATCAATTTATTATTCCATTTTAAATCGTTGAAATTTCTAGATCGTTACATTCCTCCCCCTTAAAAGAATTTCGTCCCCGAAATTACTAGTTAGGAAGAATGGTCCAATACTCGTTTACCTTTTCTCCCAAAACCAACGGTTCAACATCTTACCAACCATCTTTTATAAATGACCCCTTACTATTCTTACTAACCTCCCAAACTCTTCCACGGTTTCAAACGACACCCTTTTGCTCAATCATTTAAATTTCAATTTAAAACCTAATTTTGAATTATCAAAATTTTCTCAAAAATTTTCTAACTCCCTAAATTTTCGAAAAATTTCGCCAGCGTCTACTTTGCGCGGCTAGCTCGGTACTACTACAAAAGGCCTCTACGGGCTCCCAAATTCCAAAAAGAAAACAGAAAGCCAAGTGGCTATATCAAAAACCCAATCCAATTAAAATGCATACCTTTTTGTCGGGCAATTCACATTTATCCTTTGGAATCAAATCCAATTTTCTTTTCCCTTATTAATACATGCATAACCTACTTAGCAATAATTTCCAATCATAGCCCTTCCACATCTTTACATACTTTTCCTTATAGAAGTTTTCATGTCCATTTCTATTCAAACTAGTTTTCCCCACTATCATACGAATTCAATTTACTTTAAATTTTATCTTTCAAGTATAATTGATTCATATTAGTTCACCTACAAATTTACTTTAAATTTCCAATTTGAAATTGTTTTGTCGTTAACAAAAAATTTCCCAACAATTTTCGAAAATTTTTGGCAGAGTCTCCTTTGTACGGAGGAGCATTTGCAATTTGATAAGAGATATAAATATGTATACATCGACCCACTCGGTCGGAAAAAGCAAAAACAGTTCATATTTCCTATTTTTATTGCGTAGGCGTACCTTATTTAGCATTTTAAGCAAGTAGCTTATTAATTTTAGCAATTAGTGCAATCCAAATCCAGCCAAACGGCCTTCAGGTACCTGTACTTGCTCAATTTAAAGATATAAGCATTATATATATGAAGTTATAACATTTCTCTTACTAAAACAACTACAACACATCAACTCTAAAAGAAATGCATTCTAGCTAACTTCCACGAGCAATTGATATAATTTTAATACCAATTCAATTTCTTTCAACTAATCCATATACCATTTCAATTCTATTGGTTTACAACCCAATTGCTTACATTCAATTTATTTTAATCCAATCAAGCTCATATTCATTTCAATTGATTCAAAAATCAATTATATTTGCATCCAGTAATTCATAGAATTTAATTAAATCTCGTTTACGACAAACGACACTCATTTTTACGCAAATTGATGATATCCATGTGAATGAATAATTACCAAAGTTTTATAACCAATTTAAATTGATTCCGACTCAATTTTATTTAATTCCATTCCATTTTAATTTATTCACAACCATTTACTTAGCTCGATACCTTCCATCCTCGTATACTACTAGCCATTTCCAAATTAATTCAATCCAAGCTTTTATTTAATGGGCTTTTATCCTTATTCGAAGCCAAGCTTCCATAAATTTTAAGCTTAAGTCAATTTACTTTAATTTATTCCAACATCAAACTTAAGTTCACTTCGATTTGATTCTCATTTAGTCAAATCCCATTAAATTTAGTTAGCCCATCCACTTAAATTTTAATTCTAATTCACCTTCTCAATTTATCAAAAAAATATCCAACACATACTTCACTCATTTTATATTTTTAATTCACTTTCTTAATTCATTTGCGAATTTATTTTATTAATACAAGGCTATTCTCAGTTTATTTCTATTCACTTGGGTTTTATTTTGCAACTCAAACCATTTCTATCATAATCCATTTTCATTTCATTCGACATCACTTGAATTTATTTGATATTTTAAACCATCACTATTTCAATCCAACTCTATGTTACATGACCGAGTTAAATTTTATTAACATACTCAATCAAACAATTATTTAGCCAATTAGCTTACTTCCAACTTTTAAATCAATGTTTGATTTTATTACTAAAATCCCTTATTAAATTTTCCTGAGTTCAGTTTTATTTTATAATTCCAGTTTGGAGTTTCTTTCATTTTCCAAAACTCCAACACTCTTTTTTTTAGAAATGCTTTAAAATTCTCATACTACTATTAAAATAGCTCTTTATAAAAATACTTCTTATAACTCGATGTCTCAACCAGTCCATCCTTGTTCTCATAGAAATTCAGTTATACGTTGATCAGGCGTAGGACTGAAAATCTATAAGTACTTGGTAAACCCGTTTCCAACACCCAGTGAAAATACTTGGAAAATAGTTTTATTGAAAATATTGAAAGCATTTTGAAATAGAGAAAATATCTTTGGTGAGAATTCTCTGGAAATCATCACCCCCATCCATGGTCGCAGTTAACCCGATGGTTACGTTGCCATCCCGACAAAATCCATAGATAACTGTAGGCCTCCGCGCCTCTCGATTACACCATGGAACCCACGACAGATCGCAGCTACAACTGGGTTTACGTAGCTATCATAGCAAAAACCCATATAACTGTAGGCATCAGCGCCCTTGAATTTCGCTGCCAAAAATGAAACTTCTCCACTCGATCATAGATCACAGTCTACCGATGTTGCGTTGCCTTCCCGACAAAATCAAGTGTAGACTGTTGGCACTCATCCTCCACACGATTTTCGCTATGGTCCCCACAATAGATCGCAGTGACATCGAGTTACACTATCGTCACAGCATAACCCAAATGCCCCTGCAGGCATCAGCGCCATCGACTTTCGCTACCCAATAATTCTCAGGAACTAGTTTGTCCGGACTCCTCACAGGATCAACTTTAGAACCCCCCTTTGGGGCTCAAGGCAGCACCACCCAGTGGCACTCCTGAGAAGTTCATTTCAAGGGAGCACCTTTTTCCCCAGAGCCATCATCAAAACACTTTATACTATACATATAGTATCTTTCAAATCATACACCTAGTATGAATTTCATCAAAGCTCCTTTACACAAAATTGATTATCCCAAAATCGATAATTTTCAAACTAGGCTTTCCAAATTCCAATATTGATTTTACCCAAAAATCAAAAGCCTTTCCAAATCCAAAGGTTCTCAAAACCTTTTCCAAAATCCTCATATATATTCAGATATATAAAATTTTAAAACTTTGGATCTTTCCAAACTTGTATAAAACTCTTTTTATACTTCAAACACCTTCAAAAATCCTTTTCTTCCAGCAATAAATTTAACCAGTGGAGTTTTCATCTTACATATAACAAAGATGTACACTTTTGTTTATTCAAAATCAAATATTCAAATTTGATTACTCTTTTCAATATAAATTTCATTCAAATCCGTACGATGTACACATATCATTCGTATGCTATACCAATCTGATCGCCCACTGGATCACACAATTTCATTTCCGAACTAGTATCGTCCACCCGACTTCCTAGTGTGGACACAGATCTGGTTTCTTGATCAGAAACTTTTATTCTCCTTACATAGCCATAACTATGATAGAGAATATCCAGAACCAATCAACAATTCCATATCCAGGTTCGCCGTCGAAAATCGAGTGAAAAATCCCAACTCGGATCCATAAACTATCTCGAAATTCTGTGCTCGAATCTGGATCAAATTATTATGTGAATAGAATAATATACGTACGTCCCACGTATTTAATTTCATTGATTATTAACCACATCAATTTCTTTTCTATTCACAATTGCCTCAATTCCATTGAATTATCACTTCAATCATCTCAGTTGGGTATTTAATTAATAACAGTTTGAACTCCGACCAGTTTATATTTAGAAAATAGCTTGAAAATTTTAAAAATAGATAAGTAGTTGAAAAATAATTATTAGTTTACAAAATAGCTGTAAAATAGGTAACTAACAGTGAAATAGTTGAGAAATAGCTAAATAGTTTTAGAAATTTTAGATAATCGCAAAGTGGTTGGAAAATAATAATTTATTTGTAAATAGTTGAAAAATAGTAATTAGTTTAGAAAACAGTTGAAAAATTGTTAAATAGCTCCAAAAATAATTGTAAAACAAGTATAAAATAATTTGACTTTAAGAAAAGTTGTATATATTAAATAGCTTAGAAGAAAATAAGTTTATATCAAAACAATTTATATTGAAAATAGTCCAGAGTCAAACTGTTCACTTCCCAACAATTCAACTTAAATTTCCATTTAAATTGACCCAATTCCAATTCAAATAACTCCAAATTCCATTGGACTTAATTTATTCCCAATTCAAGTTGAATAAATCTTGATTCCTCTCCCAATTTAAATCAAATTCTATTTGATTTTAATCCTGTTCAATTTTAATTATAATTTCATATTATTCCAATCAATTTGAATTATTATCAATTTAATTTTCAGAGTCCAATTCTCAAAATTCCATTTTAAATTATCTTTCTTATATATTTCAAGGTTCAACTAAGAATTCAACACAATTTTATTTTTAAAATTTAATTTATTACTCAATTTTATCTTCCAGTTTGAAGCCGGTTCTTAAACAAGTTTAATTTACAGTTTAATTATTCAAATTTATTTTATTTATACAATACCATTCTCAATTTAAATACTTTTATTAACAATAGGATGGTATCATCCAATTTATTTCAAATCGTCCACCCCTTTCCAATTTCCGTATCTCAAACGCATTTTGAGATCACACAACCAACCGATTCAAATTAACCATTTAACTTTCCAAGTTAAATTCCAATTTCATCTTAAAATTTCCAATTCAAGTTGTTTATTCAAACTTATTTAACTTCTCCCAAGTTAAATTCAATTTACTTAATCCAATCAACCTCATTCAATCCTTAAACTTCACAATAATAATCTTCCCACTTAAAAACTTATCACTTGGGTATCACATCCCATTCCAAATTTCAAACTCAACATTTATAGTTTATTCATACTATTTTTGATTTATGTATATTCCTTATTCGTACATATTATTTAACTTACGCATGAGGTCATCCTTAATTTTAGACCACTTTCGGTTCTTAATTCAAATCAAATTTTCAAACAACCCATTGTTTGCAACAAGTCCCTAGTTATCCAAATAATACTTTTTTATTATTTTTCATTACTTTGAAACAAAATTTTCAAATTCTGGGTCCAGATTTAGAATTTCATTTTCAATCAATTATATTTTAATTGGGTTGTATTTCTATTTCTACTAAATTTAATTCCAATTCAAGACTTTAGTTTGGTTGTATTATATTACTTCTTAACTTTAATTTCAATAATTTAACAACCAATCGCCTTAATAATTTATTAGAAGTAAATATTGCTTTATATATCAAAATATACTTTTATATAAAATCGAGTAAAATCTTTTATAAGAAAATAACAAGTACGCTCTCATATATGTATCTACTCAACCCATTCTAGAGTACTACGGACTCTATTGAATGAGTAACTCCCACCAGAGCCAAGGTTCTCGCTTAACCTTTCAGCTCTGATACCAAATGTAACGACACGAAATTTCCGAGGCTGAAAATTCTAGATAGTTATGAAAAAGAAGAAAAGATAGAAGAAGAAGAAGAACAGAAACATCAACAACTCACATTCGCAACGGATAAAATATAATAATAAATAATAACAGTTTACAAAAGAATAATATATCTGTCGATTTCATTTAATATACATCAGAGTTTCACACTTATCCAGTCACTGAATAAATACAACTATCATGTTTCAGATTTACAATAATACAAGTACAGCGGAAATACTCTATACGTTCTTGCCATCCAGCTTGCCTCCTGAGCTCCAGAACGTACTTACTTGAAAATCTGTAATACTCGATCTGACCCGAGCATTACATCCAAGTAACACCCGGCTCAGGCTGGAAACCAGCATGAGTAAACTCATCAACATGGAATACAAAGCATACAACTTATATATAGAACCCGGGATATCTTATATCAATTTACCAAATTCACAATTTTCTATAGACCACACTTATTCCACACATCAAATTCTAAGTACCAAACTTAGATAAAATAATCCAGTTTACTTAAATCATTTCATTCCAGCCTATTGATTTCACACATCAATTTACTTTTAATCCAAAGTGGTTTTGGGTATTTCCTAATACCCAACCCAGGTCTCTTCGAAACTAATGTTATCCTAACCCAAGTTATTCAAATGAAATACACAACATTTCATATCAGAGATATCAACTCATTCAAAACATCCAATACCATTCCATCATCCATAAGCAAAGCTTAATCACATACAAATCAATTTAATTGATTCAAATTGAATTTCAAACCTCAATCGCTTAAATTCCTTCATTTAACGTTAATTAATTCCAGATCAATTAATTGGTCAACCCATCATTATTCATCTTAATTAATCACCCTGCATTAATTATCTTTCAAGTTCATTCAAGTAATTATCTTTAATTAACTCCACGATATTAATTATGCTTAGCCAAAATCCATAAGTACTCTTAATTACTTCATGAATTAATTAACTATTTTAATTACATTAATCCTTAATTACTTATATTAATTAACTTCATTAGTCACTTATTATGGATTAATCAATCTTAATTAATAAATCTTTGATTACATCATTAAATATCTAATTTAATTATATGAATTAAACCCACAATATTAATCATTGTAATCTTGCTTACTTACTAATAATTAGTTGCATGCCAATAACTTATCATTCCCTAAATATCCACCTTAAATTTATCACCAGTGTAATTGTTTTTAAAGGATAGTTAATTTTCCCTAATGAATCTCTTAATAAATTTCCCTTTAATTACTTCTACTTAGTACTTACCCTTCTTATCAATTTCTCCAAGTAATTTAGATCTAAATTACTTCCATTTATTGACCATCCATTAACTTATTACATCCAATAATTTCAAGTATCACTAATTACCTTACCAAGTAATCTTACTTTATAAATTACATTAAGTAATTATACCTACCAAATTTCACAATTGATTATCCTTAATTAATTAATAAAATTAATTACCTTACATTTATCTCGTAAATAAATCATTTAATAACCCTTAACCATTGATCTTTCATTAGCTATATTCATTAACCAAGCCTTTGAGTACTTCTCTAAGTACTTAACTTAAATCAAACACTTAATTACAAATTAATTCGTTAATTAATTCTTAATTACAAACTATTTAACTACTAATTACATCATCAATTTATAGACTTTAACTAAATTCATCTTTAATTACTCGAATAACTAATTCTTAAACATCGATTAACAATCCAAACTTATTTAATTAACAATTTATAATGGTAATTGATTTACTGATCATTCCTAAACACATTTAAAATATTTTCTTTCAAATTCATGTAAACTTAAATTTTGTTTTCTTTCAAATCCATAACAGCAAATCAGTTATACGGATCGAAGATTACTCACCTTAGTTTTCTGATTACCATTTATAAAATCGACTTACCAATAAATCATTTTAATCTAAAATTTAATTTATCTAATAATTAAAATTTTAAACTAACTTCGTATAGATGTTTCAATATCTAAACTCCTATTTCTGTTTTACATGTTCTATAGGGTTAAAATTTGATTTTTGAGTGATCAGTTATGACACTTGCTAAATATGATGGAATGCATTGAATTTACAATGCTAATAACATGTTGTTAAATGTTGTCGTCAGGCATTTCAGCAATCAATAACAGTAACAAAATGTAGAAACAAAAATATTCATACCTACAGAGGTATGAATGCCAAATCAAGTAATCAAACTAAAGAATACTCACTGTTTTTCCGACTATGAGACCACATCGCCTCGCGTCCCTTGATTTGATCGCAACCCCAATCCCCAATCGACTGTCTTTCAAATCAAAGTCAAACTCCAGCTCCAATCGAACAAAGCTATGGCCTCGACACTCGCGCTACTACTTGCTGTTGTCAAACCCCTTTTGCAAAACCACGGCATCCTCTAAAACCCTCATCACGTCGCCGCGCTCGAGCTCTGCCCACAAGCCATCGCGAGCTCCTTCACCTCACGCACACGCAACCGCGACCCACGCTGAAAGCCTAGCCCACATGACAACGCGATTCAATCGCGAGTGAAATCCAGCCGCCTCGTCCCCCTTCTCCTCGCGTTCGAACGCGACCACTCTCTCCTAATACGCAAACTTGAGCCGAGCGTCTCGTCTTCCACCACGATCATCACTGAGTCGATGGCCACGACGATCTCTGCTTCTATTCGACGGTAAGGAGGGTGAGGCGATTCAATTAATATGATGGAGGTGATTTCGTTCTCTTCGGCCATTTTTTTGAGCGATTTGATTTCGAAAATGAAGGATGGAGCACCGTTTCTTATAGATTTGAATGAACTGAGAACAAAATATCTACCCGTCCTATTTTATTTTATCAACGAAGAGGCGTACGAGGGAAGCTAAGGAAACATATTAAAAAAATTGGAATGGCTTCTTAAGTACGATTGTATATTTTTAATTGTATTGTATTATCAGTTTTTAATTTCAATGCGTTTCTCACCCGTACGAGCAAACGGTAAATCCAAATGCTACAAAAATTGAAATCCGATAATAACTAACTATTACGGATCCAATGGAACTGGTTTCGTCAAATTCCGAGACAGTGCCTCGGAAGGCTATTTTTAAATTCAATTTAAGCGATATATTATTTAAAACTGACAAATTACCTTTAAATTAAAATTCAACCATTCTATTATCTTCAGTATCATCATTATAAATTTTATAAGCTTTCAAATTATTTTTAGTAGGCTTAAAATTCCATATTCAAAATCTTACCCAATTTCAAATTATATAATTCAATACTTTAATTATCTAGTAAATATTAATATTTGGAATTCAAGCTAAAATTAGCCTTTCAAATGTTTAAAATCAATTTATCATTCCATTTTAAATCGTTAAAATTTCTGGGTCGTCACAAAATACTTCTCATCTCCTTTCTCATTTGCGTTCCTGAAAGAAAATTTTGCAGTAAGTTTCTTTCTCATGTCTTCCTCCTTCGCTTATTCTCTTTTCTTTTGTTTGTTTCTCCTCATATGCACGGCCATCACCATAATCATCCCCTTGCCGTGACCAAAAGCATCTCATAGTCGTGCCTATTCAGTTTCCTTGACCCAAGCCTAGCACCATGGCCGAGCCAAGTAACCATAGGGCCGAACCCAAACTCATCTTGGCCCTTGACCTTTTGCTTTCCTCGTGCCTTTACCTGCCATCCCTTCATATTTTAGCCCTAGCCGTGCCTTTTACTTGCCATGGTCGAGCATATGTACCTCAAATCAAGTCATGGCTGAACCATGTGATGATGGCATAGCCAATTTGCAAAGTGATCGAGCCGACCTTGATTTGGTTAAGCCACATTGTTTCATTTTGATTCATATTTATGCATTGTTTTGATGTATAATCTTTTGTATAATATAGTTGCTTATATATGTTTATATTTGTTGTTTACAAGATTTGAATCTTGGCTCCCCATCCACTCGAATTTGATTCCCTCTTTGTCATTCTTTTCGGAGTTTGGTTGTGTCTCTATTGTCATCTCTAGCTTTAGAAGGTGAGTTTATCACTCTCGACATTCGTACTTATATAGTTGTGAAACAATGACATGTGAATTGTAGTAATTGACATGCTCTGTCAATAGTAGTACATACATGCCTGTGATATGATATTTCATGATGTTATAACCTGATTTCTATATTTGTTACATCACCTGATATGTTATGCTATAATGTTTATAGGAGCGATTCCGGGCCAATGAGGTAGCTCCTCTTATCAGACACACTTCTTCATATGCCATTCTATTGCTTTGTGATTGATATGGTACGCACCTTTGATTTTGGGAGTGTGGCTCGAAGTGGTCGGTAGTGGCTGCTACGCGTTACCACCAGTCTGGATGCGTAATTGGTATATCTACCCTGACATTGCCTAGTTGTGCGGTGTCACCTACCCTAGCACGCCTTGTACGAGTTTTGATTTGTTTCGTACCTATGGAGTATTTGTGGTAGCCTCCCGATCTAGAGGTACAATGGTATTGTATAGACTATTGGCACTATAAAATGTGTTTAGGGGATATAGGTAGCACCTTAATGCTATTTTTAAATATATTATACTTTACTTTAGACATTATTAAAATAGCGTACATTACTACATAGTAAATAGTTTAAAGAATTCTTAAAGGATGGGAGGTCCCAAGCATCCTTTAAGTTACTTATGCATTTTTATTACAGTTCACTTGAGTTGGTTTATATTGTATAAGTATGTATGTCCTGACTCGAGTTTGTGTTTTTCTTTACGCTCGGGCCAGCCTGAGTATTTTAGCTTTGGATTCACCTTCTAGGGCTAGGATTTGCTGGAGATTATCTATCTATCTAGTTGTTATTTATTTCCATTCGGTATTTTCTATTCAACTTATGTATTAGTGGATATATGTATTGGGACTTCCTATTGTAGTTACGTTTTAGACTCTGGTATTTTGTACTTGTTTTGTGACTCTGTGTTGTAGTCACTTCATGAACTACTGTGGTTGTTTTATTTTCGCTGTGAGTTATTCTGATTTATCTGTGTCTATGATTCTGTGGTTGGTGTTATTTGCTCTGAATTATATTACAATCTATTGTTTTGAATTATTCAAGTCTGACATGTTTGGTTTATTGTCGATTTGGATGTTTCAAAATAGCGGGTCATTACGTTTGGTATCAGAGCTTTGGTTTTAGGCAAATCTTAGCCTGCAGAGTGAAAAACTCATTAGAGATAGGGTAGAAATACCCTAGAATGAGTGAAATCAATCTTAGAATCATTTCTTTGAGAGAGAGCGTATTTTAAAGTATAAAATGATTTTTTTAAAAGGATTTTTCAAAGATTACATTGATATAAAATTTTCTTGTTTTGAAACCAAATTTTTCTTAACTTCTTTCTTTTCTTTATCCATCTTGTTAGTTATTTCTGTGTTTAGGATATTCATTCAAGTTGAACCTTATCTTATCTTTTCTTTGTTTCTCAATTACCTTTGTCCTAAAATTCAGTCTTGATTTTTCAAGATGAATCGAAGGAATGCTAGAGGTAGGGGTCATGGTATTGCCCCAGTTCTTGAGCCTGCTGCACCCGTTAGGTTCACTACTTGCTACAAGGAATACATTGAGCTTGGTGGTACCAAGTTCCCCGGATCAGAGGGCATTATTGAGGCTCAGCATTGGTTGAAATATTTGGAGAGGATGTTCTCCAGCATTGAGATCACTGATGTTCAGCAGCGTCAGTTGGCAGCTTGGCAGTTGAAGGGAGCAACTTTGGATTGGTGGGAGTCTGTTACAGCTCACACTGCTGAGGCTGTCATTTCTTGGGAGCGGTTTAGGTATCATCTCCTGTTTGTTTTGATTTTGGTTCAATTTTCTCTTTTGAAATCTTTCTCATGTTTCGTTATCGTGCTTTAGGGATGCTTTCGTGGTTAAGTGGATGCCCGAGGCAGGGAAGTCTCAGCTTTATTGGAAATTCATGGATCTCAAGCAAGGTGATATGTCATTTGCTGAGTATGAGAGGAACTTAAATGAACTTTCTAGATTTGGCCCTAATCTGATTGACACCCCTCTCATGAAGAATGAGAAGTTCATAGCTGGTGCTCGTTTGGGGTATTATGATCATCTCATCCCTCATGTGCATATCCCTTTCACCATTCTGATGGATATGGCAATTAGATATGAGAATCCTACTTGTAAGGATCCTCCTGTTGTTTGTGCTACTTCATCTCATCCTTTCTCTGGTGATCCTAAGAAGAGAAAGCCTAACTTTCATCAACAGAAGAAGAATTGGAACAAGACTCCAGGTTTTGGATCTTCTTCTTCTCAAAGGCAGCCTATCGACCTATCTTCTATTACTTGCTTCAGGTGTAATTAGAAGGGACACTATGCTAATAGTTGTCCTACTTTAGTTGGTGCTGTTGTTCCTCCTCCCTCTCAGCTGAACAGGCATGATCTCTCTGTCATATTTTTCTTCAGCCTGGCCACTTTAGGAAGAATTATCCTACTCAACAGAAGGGCAAGCCTTCTGGTATCTTTGCTGTTACTTATGCTTCTTCACCAGCTCCACCTGCTCCTGCTCCTAGTGATAACCAAGGTATCTTCAAGGCACTTTTTCTCTGTTTAGCTTTCTTGTTCGTGTTCTATTTGATACTGGATCTTCCCATAGCTTTATTTCTGTGGATCTTTGTGATAAATTTGAGCATCTTCTTTTTCCTGAGTTTGCTTCTGAACCTTGTGTGTTAAAAATCCGATTAGTGGTCATGCAAACCTTAGTAGGATTTGTAATCGAGTGAAACTCCTCCATTTTGATCACCGTTTCAGTGGTGATTTCTATTTTATGGGTTTCAATGCTTTTGATCTATTGCTTGGAGGTGATTGGATGAAGAGGCATGAAGCCGTTATCTCTTGTAAAACTCGGACTGCCTCTCTTATGGATGACTTTGGTAATTCTATGGTGATTCAGTGCCATTTGCCCTAGGATTTTGCTGGCAGCTTTATTCATTCTTTAGATTCTTCTCCTGATGATCTTGACTCGACTCGTGTGGTCAAACTCTATCCCGATGTATTGGGTGAAGTCACTTCTTTACCTCCTAAGAGAGAAATTGATTTTCGTATTGATCTTATTCTTGGAGCTCGACCATTAGTTCTTCCTCCCAGAAGAATGACACCCCGTGAGAAGGTTAAGTTGAGGAAGAAAATTGGGAATTGTTCTCCAAAGATCTGATCAGACCTAGCCATTCAGAAAGGGGAGCAGCAGTGGTTTTCGTCACTAAGTCCAATGGTTCTTTTAGGATGTGTGTTGATTATAGAAAGCTAAACAAGCTCACTATGAGGAACATATATCCTATGCTTCGCATCAATGTTCGATCAGCTTCATGGAGCTACTGTTTTCTCTCAGCTTGATCTTACCACAGGTTTTCACCAACTCAGAGTTGCTGAGGAAAGTATTCCCTTGACTGCTTTCCGTACTGAGAATGGTTTTTATGAATGGTTAGTTATGCCTTTTGGTTATACTAACGCTCCTGCATTCTTCGTTGATTTGATGAATCATATTTTTCATTGTGTGCCTAATAAGTTTGTTCTAGTCTTTGTTGATGATATCCTTGTCTTTTCCAAGTCAAGGGAAGAGCATGAGTCACTTTTGAAATTTGTTCTAGAGACTCTTAGAAATCATCAGTTGAAAGCTAAATTCTCAAAATGACATTTCTGGAAGGATGAAGTCCGATTTCTCAAGCATATTGTTTCTAGTAATGGAGTTTCTATTGATCCAGTCAAGATCGCTGCGATCAATGTAAGTCTTTCCTTTCTTCTCTTTCTGTAATTTGGTCATTCTATCTTTTCTATGGTCTTTATTCTCCCTATTCTGTTGTAGGATTGGGAAACTCTTAGGACTCCATTTGATATCCGTAGTTTTCTAGGCCTTGCCGGTTATTATCGAAGATTCATTAAGAATTTTAATTGGATTTCTGCACCTCTCACTGCTCTGACTCGTAAGAATGCTAAGTTTATATAGAATGATAAGTGTAAAGCTGCATTCAATGAGTTGAAGCATAATCTTACTTCCGCACCAGTGCTTACCATTCCAAATGCAAATGAGGGATTAACGGTATACACTGACGTTAGTCATGAGGGTTTGGGAACTGTTCTGATGCAAGATGGAAAGGTCTTTGCTTATGCCAGTCGCCAGTTAAAGACCCATGAAGCCACTTATAGCCACTTATGCAGCTCATGATTGGAATTTCTTTATGTGATTTATGCTTTGAAGCTTTGGAGGCATCATCTTTTGGGTGCTAAGTTTGAGCTCTTTACTGGTCATCAGTATTTGAGATATATCTTCACCCAAAAGGATTTGAATCAGCGTCAGGTTCTGTGGCTTGAGTTTCTTGCTTCTTATGATCTCGACATTAGCTATACCCATGGGAAGGCTAATGTTATAGCTGATGCTTTGAGTCGGAAGAAGACTATGTTGTGTCAGCTTGTTGTTTCTTCTTCTCTTTCGGATCATATCATTGCTAAGCAAGATAAGGATGAAATGCTTAGGCTTATGAAGGAGAGTTTTCATAGCAGAGTTGGTGGTAGTAGTCCTAATGGTAATGGAGCTCAGATCGATGATAGAGGTATTTTAAGGATTAATAATTGGATTTGTGTCCCGAATGTTGATGGATTGAGGCAAGAGTTACTTCGGGAAAATCATCGACTCAGAATTTCTATTCATCGTGATTTGACGAAGATGTACCGGGATATGAAGAAGATTTATTAGTGGAGAGGTATGAGGCGAGATATCTCTATCTTTATTAGTAGGTGTGCGATTTGTCAACAAGTCAAGGCAGATCATTAGAAGATCCCTGGTCTGTTGCAGCCCCTTGAGGTTCCCAATTGGAAATGGGAATAGGTTTCCATGGATTTTATTGATAGATTGCCAATGTAACGATCTCGAATTTATATAAGATTAAATTAGTAATTAATTTAATTTTTGAATAAAATTTATGAAATTAATTGATAAACTGGTGCGAGTTTCTCCGAGTTCAAATGAAAAAAAAAATGTGTTAAATCATTTGAATTTAAGTAACTCAAATTATTTGTGAAATCATTTATTAATCTTAAAACAAACGGGTTAAAAATAAATTATAATGATAAATATTAGGATTGATGATTTATGTCAGAGATAAAAATAAAAATATACATATACAGAGAAATATCAAACAATAAGTATTTAAGTAAAATTAATAATAAATATTTGAGTTACAAATAGAAATAAATATATAATAAACTATAAAATATAGAGTAGACATTAGTTAAAATTTTAGCTATATATAGAATATATAAATTCAGAATTAATGGGTTAAGTTGGAAATGGACAAAAATAAAAATACAAATGTATATAATAAAATATATAAGATAAACTATATAGACTACAAATAATAAAGTAACACTTAGATAAAAATCTAACAACATATTAACAATAGGAATTTATTCAAGTAATAAATAGAAATACAAAAGAAATAGAAACAAAAGAAGTAATAAAACATATACCAAATAAAGTTAAATAAGAAATACACTCAAATACACTCAGATAAAAAAAATAGAAACAAATGTATGCATACAAACATGACAAAAGAAAGTATGGGAGATATATAAAAATAAGTATGACAATAATTTTATTCAAGTTTGAACAAATGTATATAGATAAGTATCTTGACTTGAGGAAACAACAAATACATAAGTATGTGCTGTAAGTTACACAAACAAGACAATCTGCATAATCAAGAACAAAGCAAAGTAAACAAAGTAAAATATAAGATAACTATGGAATATAAAACAAATATGTATAAAAGTAAGTATGCAGGCTTGTATAGGAAGACAAAGAAAAGTAATACAAAATCACCTCAGCACAAACAAATAAAAAAGAAGAAAACAAATGTATATGAAAGCCTACAAAACAAGACAACAAAAAAATACAATGTAAATAAAATAAGAAACAAACGTATGCACGCCAGAAACAAATGAAGAATAAGCATCTCAGCCTAAACAAAGTAAAAATAAAGAAAAGTATATATTTAATGGCTTGCAAAAGAAGTAACAAATAAATATGTACAATACAATTAATGCAAGCATACCAAACAAGATTTATAGCCACCAAAATAAACTATCAGCCGAATGAAAATATGCATGGTCAACAAAAATATTCATGAAGCTTGCAAAATAAGTTATACAAATAAATATATCAAAGTGTGAAACAAGACAACAAAGATTTATAAATATCTATTAGCTTGCAAATTAAGACAAGCTCAATTAATGCAAAATCTTAGCATACAAAATACATATCACCTCAGCCAACACAGAAATCAGCTAGTCAACAAATATATATATATATATATATATATATATATAATCTCTGAACTTACTTTGTACTAAAAGGAAACAAATATCAACCTGTTTTCTACATATCAATCTATCAGTTTTGTTCGTTCATCCAGAGCTGAAAAAAATATATATATACAAACCAGAGATAAAAAAAATCAGGACATCAAGTGGTGGATTAAATTCAACAACTCATCAAAATAAAACTCCAGTCCCCTGTATTCTCTGTTCTTTCCTACCACAGTGAGTAAACCTATTTTTTTCTAAACTAAAATCTGGATATTCAGTTATGAATTTGTGCTTTGTCGTACATTGAAAAAAAAAAATTGTTCTGTATATTTTTGTGATACTGAAATGTTTATATGACTTATTCTTTTATATTTCTGGTTACAGAGCAAAGAAAAGTAGGAAAAATTGATACATCCTCCCACAAACATTATAATTTAGGATTTTAAACAAAATAAGCTAGTTTGAACTTAAACCATGGCCCAGAAATGGTTTTATGCTTGAAAATGAAACACTGGACTCTGTAAACCAAGTTTACAGTGAAAGACAGGAGTCATATGATAAATTCGAGTGTTTTAAATCACTGATTTGATTATATAACTCGAATGAACATACAAAGATAGGATTTTTAAAGTTAATATGATGATTTTTTATTATGTATTCCAAGTGCAGTTCATATTTGAACAAAGTTTGCTTTTCGACCATTTCCTGATGATTGCGGGGACTGGAAGGATAGGGATTGAGGGTAGAGGAAGGTGGTAGGCCGGCGTATTTGGGAAAAATGGGTTTTTATTTTTTTTTGATCATCGCTGGCGATACTACGATGAAAACTAGGGTTTTAGAGGTGGATTCGATTTGGCTGGGTTGTCGAAGCAATTCGATGTCGTCAGTGGACTATCGGCGATCGGACCAAATTGGATAGAGGTGTTATGAAGAGGCGAAGCTCTGGATCACGTTTGCTAGTGATCTTGGGTGCCGGTATGGGGCGTTTTGGGGTGGTCGAGTTTCTCCAGTGGTATTCGAATCTGTCCATTTTCGTTGTTGGAGATCGAAGTTTGTGCTGGATGGATGTGAGGGTCGGCGAGTCGATCGATGGTTTGTCGAGAGTTGTAGAGTTGATCGATGATGATTGTCGCATGGTGTACGTGCACAGGTGCACGGTGTATCAGAATGATTACGTTGTGGGGGAAGAAGGAGTAGGTGAGGAAGGATGGAAGTGTTTGGCCGATGTTTTCCTCAAGGAAGTGGAACGTTATACTCAAGTTGATCTCGAGTTCGATCAGGAAGAACTGAAGTTGGTTGACTCAGTTAGAACCAGGGATTACTCGAGTTTTGGGAAATGGGGTAGTGCTGGGTTTATTCTGGATTGCAAATGAGTAGCTTTCAGAGTTAAGATAAACTAATTATTTATAAACTATTTTAAGGAGAAAAAAATGGATTTATTAAATGTTGTTAAGTAAAGTTGAGGATATTTTATTTAAGTTTTAATTATTTAAGTTAACCATGGAATTTTTTTTTTAAATTAAGAAGGTAATTAAGTAAATTTAATATCAATTTAGTTCCAAGGTTATTAAGTAAGATTGCTAATGATAGTTAAGATAAATGAATAAGCATTTAATAAATCGATAGATAATTAAAGATATACTAATAAGTAATTAAAGATTAAGTATTTATTAATTAATAATTAAAGAGCAATTAAATTATGATCAAGGGTTAATTAATCGAGGGTAGTTAACCAATAGGATTACTTTTTGATGAAGATAAGTTAAGGGTAATTACTTAGGGGAAAGTAATCAAGAATGAATTTACTTAGTGTAATAAAAAAAAAGATTGATTAATCAAGGAAATTAATTAAGGAATAGTTAATTAATGAGTATGAATAAATTAAGGGAAAATTAATCAATGTAGGTGATTATCCAATTAAATCGTAATTAATAATGATTATTCTTAGTCACTTATTTTTGAGAAGTAATTAAAGAATTTTTCTTAGTTAATGAAGGCTATTAACCATGATTATTTAAATAACTAATTAATTTATAATAATTAATTTAGATTAATTAATTTAATAATGATCATTCATGAAGTGTAATTATTTAATGGAAATATTAAGAAATTAATTATTCAGTATAAATTAATTGGGTGTAATTAATTAATCGTTAATTTTCCATAACTAGCGAATTTATTCATAGAAATAAATCTGATTTAAATCTATCAGATAATTAAATTAATCCTACTTATGGATGTTTGAATTGTATTGGATGTTGAATTGTTCGATATCCCTGATATGGGATGCTTTGTGATATATCTTGATTGTGTTGTGATCTGTAATCTATCTCTTAGTGACATATATATCTGTGATCTGTGAATGAAAGATAAGCATTATGGTTTATACCGCTTATCAAATATAAGCGTTATAGTTTATACCGCTTATCAACTATATTTCTGTGTTTAATCTGTGATGATTGAATGATGTTGCACTATTGTGTTAAACCCCTGGACCACACCATACACACACAAATGTGGATTTCACGAGGAAATCGATTAAGTCACAGATTTGTGTCAAATTTAGAAATTGAATTCTTGAATCCAAAATAGTTTTGAATTTTGAGTTGAGAAATTTTCAAATGAATTTCAAAATAAAAGTTAGTTTTTTTAGTAACTTAATATAACTTGAAATTTTAAATGATTTGAATTCAATGACTTGGAATTTTGGTTTAAAACACTATACAAGTTATAAAGATGTTTATATGGAATTTTAACCATTTAAATAGTGTGGTTTTGGAAATGTAAATTTAAATTAAAGTTCTTTACTTGAATGGCCTTAAATTGTAATCAATTTTTCCTAAAACGAAAACTATTGGTTTCCAAATAATTAAGCTTCCATATAAGGAATGAATTCCTGATTTGTGTTAAAACGATTTCAATTTTGAAATGGACATGCAAATAGTTGGAAGACTATAAAATTTATCTTTGTAAAGAAGGTTGTACCTTGTTTGAAATCGAAGAGAATTTTAAATGGTGAATCCTTTATATTATAAAGGATTTAAATTATAAATGGTTTTGAAAGCTTTGATTTAAAGATTGGATGAGTTAGTCCAATTTTGAAAAGAAATCGTTTTGAAAGCTGTGTAAATGAATCTTTGTGAAATTTGGGTGAACTTTTTGAATTGAATCTTTTTATTTAAAAAAGATTTGAAATGGTAATTCGTTAAACCATTTAAAGAAAAGTTTTGGGAAATAAGTTGTGACTTAATTGAAATCCTGTATCCATATGTTTTTAAATATTGCGTTCACTATTCGGTTTAGCCGGGAGAGGACCTTTGTGTCATATAACCCATTCCGAATATGTGATACGACGTATATGGATAGCATTTGAAGACTGGTGGTGAAGACCGGGTATTTGTGAAAACGATAGGATGACCTATCGATTGTCTCTGCACCGAGTCGCGCTGGTATAGAGATTTCCTAAGTGATGGGAAGTCCGATCGGGATTGTGAATACCCGGATTGCAAGGGCTTCTTTGGAAGTGCCTTCGGTTCTGTTCGTACCCGGAACAGACTTGTATGGATTGTATGTCTGACATTACACTTTGAGATATAAAGCAGATTTCTTTCAAATACATATCTATTGGTGGCGGAGAATTTATTCTCTTAGCTTAACACCCTTCTCTGAGACGTACGAGCTCAAAGGTTATGTAGTTGAAGGTTATCAGCGATATACTATCAATTTGGTAGTGTGGCATGCTGAGTGCTGCTGTGTGTTGATGATCATTTGTTGATCATTTATGATCAGAGTATGGCTTTCGTATAAAGCGTAGCTTTGTGGACGAGACTGCATCAGGACCTCACACTCTGAAAATGGTCAAAACAGGAAAGATGCGGCAAGGTTATGAGGGTCGCGCCCTTTAGGGTGTGTCATTCCCTTCTGGTAAAGGGTGGTATTATGGTATGGAGCCTAGATATTTACCTATGTGGTGGCTCCAATCTCATTTACTGTATGGTTGTTGCTTTAGAGGCGCCTCGGATAAAGGTCCCAAAGGACCGGGGAGTGGCATGCTCGAGTAGTAGTTACCTAGTTACAGAGGTAACCCGGCCTTGTGTTGGCAGAGATCCGGTTAGGTTCTCGGGACGTCCCGCCAGAGGCGATCCCATGTGGCAGTAGGAAGTTCCTTAGCCTGACCATTTGTTGGAAATCCATTCATCCAATACGAAACCCTCTACGGTTTTAGTTGTAGAACCTGCCATTCACTTATGGTGGTCACCACTGTTTGGATAGTAGCTATAGTAGGCATAGTTCGAAATGTCTATGCTGGCTAAGATTAATATTCTACTTTCGAAATGCTTTTCTGCACTGTGCACTTATAATAATAATATCAAAGAACTTTCTACGTATTAAGCATGTTTGACTATCATAAGAAGAAATCTCCTCCAATTCTGCGTTTGCATTGTGTGTGTGGAGGGAGGTCTTATGGTAGTTTCATTTTCTAAAAAAGCATATCGGATGTTCTTTTATAATTCTTGTTTTATTTAAAAGATAAACCGTTTTTGTTACTCACACCAGTCCCATGACTGACTCGGAGTTTATTGTTCCTTTCCTAAACTCTGGGTGCTCACTATTTTCTACACGAGCAGTCTAGAGTTGGGATTTTCAGATAGTTAGGTTCTGTGGATTATCTGGAGCTAGTTTCAGTCTTTGGATGCACACCAGTCTTGCTTCTCGTAGTATATCGTGATGATGGTTCGAGCTGCTGTTGGAGTTCTTTCTTGAAGACTATCTATTTTCTTTCCGCTGCTATTTTATTGTATCATATCTCTGATGTATATCGATATTTATTGTATCATCTGCTGTATCAGGATGTTGTATCAGATGTTGTATATTGATATTCATTATTTCTTCCGCCGTGTTGTTTACTTAATTGTGTTATAAGCTCCGGCGACTCGGGTTTGAATGCTCGAATCTACGGCATTTGAGTACGATGTAAAGTGTGGATGTCGATTTTCGAACGGGCAAAATCCGCTTCGTTACATTTGGTATCAGAGCTGAGGGTTAAACTTTAGCTCAGGAGTATAACACATTAAGTAACTCATTAGAGATAGGGTGAAGTATACCCTAGAATGAGTAATCCCTAAGATATCCGTTTGTATGCCTTAGTAAATTCTCTTTCTATCCACTGATAGTGAGTATGAGTGCAAGAAGAGGACGAGATAGGGGACAGGGAAATACGACTATAAATGGTCAATGCCCTGCAACAGTGGGAACAATCTTTCTCTATCGATTTCCTTTGATTCGTTTTCAAATTCTTTTGATTTCTTCGTGACAGCTCCAGAAGAAGCTTTGGTGTGATGATGGCCCTACGAATCGTTGTAGGAAATTCTTACTTCGTATCTTTATTGGTTTCCTATCAGTTTTTGATTTAAACTTTAATGAATATGAATTGAAAATTTGGAATTGAAAATTGAAATAAATTGGAAATTTTAATTTGAGTTAAATTGATTAATAGAATATGAAGGATAATCTGAATTGTATCGATAAATCGATTTCGTGTAAAACCAAACTTGAAATTCTATTATAATTTCTTGGGTTGATCGAAGTCCGAAGAGGGACAAATTGATGTATACTTTGAGATGTTCCGACTTGAATTTGGAATCCATTTCTAGTATTGGAAAAATTATAGAAGATTAAATCTATCTCTTTTGTTCAACATCTCTTGTCAATTCTTCGATGGTTCCTGGTAAATACAGGAAGAAGATTTGATATATTTGTATGGGACATAAACTCCAAATAGGCCATAATTGTTTGTTTGGATGTATTGGTTGCTTTGTTTGCTTTGGTTGCTATGGTTGATAGGTATAAATTGGGTTTTAAACTCAACATTTTGAAATTGTATCCATATATCTGTCAATATTTGGGTCCAGATATATATTACGAATGGTTAGTTATCCTTTCGTTCTTATATCTATTGTTGATATTCTGATTTGGTAAGCCAAATGCAGAATAAATATTCAGTTTGATTTGGAAAGATATCTATCTATCTATCTGTGTTAATTTCGTGCCTGCAAATTTCGAGGACGAAATTCTTTTTAAGGGGGGAAGTCTGTAACGATCTCGAATTTATATAAGATTAAATTAGTAATTAATTTAATTTTTGAATAAAATTTATGAAATTAATTGATAAACTGGTGCGAGTTTCTCCGAGTTCAAATGAAAAAAAAAAGTGTTAAATCATTTGAATTTAAGTAACTCAAATTATTTGTGAAATCATTTATTAATCTTAAAACAAACGGGTTAAAAATAAATTATAATGATAAATATTAGGATCGATGATTTATGTCAGAGATAAACATAAAAATATACATATACAGAGAAATATCAAACAATAAGTATTTAAGTAAAATTAATAATAAATATTTGAGTTACAAATAGAAATAAATATATAATAAACTATAAAATATAGAGTAGACATTAGTTAAAATTTTAGCTATATATAGAATATATAAATTCAGAATTAATGGGTTAAGTTGGAAATGGACAAAAATAAAAATACAAATGTATATAATAAAATATATAAGATAAACTATATAGACTACAAATAATAAAGTAACACTTAGATAAAAATCTAACAACATATTAACAATAGGAATTTATTCAAGTAATAAATAGAAATACAAAAGAAATAGAAACAAAAGAAGTAATAAAACATATACCAAATAAAGTTAAATAAGAAATACACTCAAATACACTCAGATAAAAAAAATAGAAACAAATGTATGCATACAAACATGACAAAAGAAAGTATGGGAGATATATAAAAATAAGTATGACAATAATTTTATTCAAGTTTGAACAAATGTATATAGATAAGTATCTTGACTTGAGGAAACAACAAATACATAAGTATGTGCTGTAAGTTACACAAACAAGACAATCTGCATAATCAAGAACAAAGCAAAGTAAACAAAGTAAAATATAAGATAACTATGGAATATAAAACAAATATGTATAAAAGTAAGTATGCAGGCTTGTATAGGAAGACAAAGAAAAGTAATACAAAATCACCTCAGCACAAACAAATAAAAAAGAAGAAAACAAATGTATATGAAAGCCTACAAAACAAGACAACAAATAAATACAATGTAAATAAAATAAGAAACAAACGTATGCAGGCTAGAAACAAATGAAGAATAAGCATCTCAGCCTAAACAAAGTAAAAATAAAGAAAAGTATATATTTAATGGCTTGCAAAAGAAGGAACAAATAAATATGTACGATACAATTAATGCAAGCATACCAAACAAGATTTATAGCCACCAAAATAAACTATCAGCCGAATGAAAATATGCATGGTCAACAAAAATATTCATGAAGCTTGCAAAAGAAGTTATACAAATAAATATATCAAAGTGTGAAACAAGACAACAAAGATTTATAAATATCTATTAGCTTGCAAATTAAGACAAGCTCAATTAATGCAAAATCTTAGCATACAAAATACATATCACCTCAGCCAACAAAGAAATCAGCTAGTCAATAAATATATAAAAAAAAATAATCTCTGAACTTACTTTTTAGTAAAAGGAAACTAATATCAACCTGTTTTCTACATATCAATCTATCAGTTTTGTTCGTTCATCCAGAGCTGGAAAAAAATATATATACACAAACCAGAGATAAAAAAAAATCAGGACATCAAGTGGTGGATTAAATTCAACAACTCATCAAAATAAAACTCCAGTCCCATGTATTCTCTGTTCTTTCCTACCACGGTGAGTAAACCTATTTTTTTCTAAACTGAAATCTGGATATTCAGTTATGAATTTGTGCTTTGTCGTACATTGAAAAAAAAAATTATTCTGTATATTTTTGTGATACTGAAATGTTTATATAACTTATTCTTTTATATTTCTGGTTACAGAGCAAAGAAAAGTAGGAAAAACTGATACATCCTCCCAAAAACATTATAATTTAGGATTTTAAACAAAATAAGCTAGTTTGAACTTAAACCATGGCCCGGAAATGGTTTTAAGCTTGAAAATGAAACACTGGACTCTGTAAACCAAGTTTACAGTGAAAGACAGGAATCATATGATAAATTCGAGTGTTTTAAATCACTGATTTGATTATATAACTCGAATGAACATACAAAGATAGGATTTTTAAAGTTAATATGATGATTTTTTATTATGTATTCCAAGTGCAGTTCATATTTGAACAAAGTTTGCTTTTCGACCATTTCCTGATGATTGCGGGGACTGGAAGGATAAGGATTGAGGGTAGAGGAAGGTGGTAGGCCGGCGTATTTGGGAAAAATGGGTTTTTATTTTTTTGATCATCGCTGGCGATACTACGATGAAAACTAGGGTTTTAGAGGTGGATTCGATTTGGCTGGGTTGTCGAAGCAATTCGATGTCGTCAGTGGACTATCGGCGATCGGACCAAGTTGGATAGAGGTGTTATGAAGAGGCGAAGCTCTGGATCACGTTTGCTAGTGATCTTGGGTGCCGGTATGGGGCGTTTTGGGGTGGTCGAGTTTCTCCAGTGGTATTCGAATCTGTCCATTTTCGTTGTTGGAGATCGAAGTTTGTGCTGGATGGATGTGAGGGTCGGCGAGTCAATCGATGGTTTGTCGAGAGTTGTAGAGTTGATCGATGATGATTGTCGTGTGGTGTACGTGCACAGGTGCATGGTGTATCAGAATGATTACGTTGTGGGGGAAGACGGAGTAGGTGAGGAAGGATGGAAGTGTTTGGCCGATGTTTTCCTCAAGGAAGTGGAACGTTATACTCAAGTTGATCTCGAGTTCGATCAGGAAGAACTGAAGTTGGTTGACTCAGTTAGAACCAGGGATTACTCGAGTTTTGGGAAATGGGGTAGTGCTGGGTTTGTTCTGGATTGCAAATGAGTAGCTTTCAGAGTTAAGATAAACTAATTATTTATAAACTATTTTAAGGAGAAAAAAATGGATTTATTAAATGTTGTTAAGTAAAGTTGAGGATATTTTATTTAAGTTTTAATTATTTAAGTTAACCATGGAAATGTTTTTGTTTTTAAATTAAGATGGTAATTAAGTAAATTTAATATCAATTTAGTTCCAAGGTTATTAAGTAAGATCGCTAATGATACTTAAGATAAATGAATAAGCATTTAATAAATCGATGGATAATTAAAGATATACTAATAAGTAATTAAAGATTAAGTATTTATTAATTAATAATTAAAGAGCAATTAAATTATGATCAAGGGTTAATTAATCGAGGGTAGTTAACCAATAGGATTACTTTTTGATGAAGATAAGTTAAGGGTAATTACTTAGGGGAAAGTAATCAAGAATGAATTTACTTAGTGTAATAAAAAAAAGATTGATTAATCAAGGAAATTAATTAAGGAATAGTTAATTATTGAGTATGAATAAATTAAGGGAAAATTAATCATTATAGGTGATTATCCAATTAAATCGTAATTAATAATGATTATTCTTAGTCACTTATTTTTGAGAAGTAATTAAAGAATTTTTCTTAGTTAATGAAGGCTATTAACCAAGATTATTTAAATAACTAATTAATTTATAATAATTAATTTAGATTAATTAATTTAACAATGATCATTCATGAAGTGTAATTATTTAATGGAAATATTAAGAAATTAATTATTCAGTATAAATTAATTGGGTGTAATTAATTAATCATTAATTTTCCATAACTAGCGAATTTATTCATGGAAATAAATCTGATTTAAATCTATCAGATAATTAAATTAATCCTACTTATGGATGTTTGAATTGTATTGGATGTTGAATTGTTCGATATCCCTGATATGGGATGCTTTGTGATATATCTTGATTGTGTTGTGATCTGTAATCTATCTCTTTGTGACATATATATCTGTGATCTGTGAATGAAAGATAAGCATTATGGTTTATACCGCTTATCAAATATAAGCTTTATAGTTTATACCGCTTATCAACTATATTTTTGTGTTAAATCTGTGATGATTGAATGATGTTGCACTATTGTGTTAAACCCCTGGACCACACCATACACACACAAATGTGGATTTCACGAGGAAATCGATTAAGTCACAGATTTGTATCAAATTTAGAAATTGAATTCTTGAATCCAAAATAGTTTTGAATTTTGAATTGAGAAATTTTCAAATGAATTTCAAAATAAAAGTTAGTTTTTTTAATAACATAATATAACTTGAAATTTTAAATGATTTGAATTCAATGACTTGGAATTTTGGTTTAAAACACTATACAAGTTATAAAGATGTTTATATGGAATTTTAACCATTTAAATAGTGTGGTTTTGGAAATGTAAATTTAAATTAAAGTTCTTTACTTGAATGGCCTTAAATTGTAATCAGTTTTTCCTAAAACGAAAACTATTGGTTTCCAAATAATTAAGCTTCCATATAAGGAATGAATTCCTGATTTGTGTTAAAACGATTTCAATTTTGAAATGGACATGTAAATAGTTGGAAGACTATAAAATTTATCTTTGTAAAGATGGTTGAACCTTGTTTGAAATCGAAGAGAATTTTAAATGGTGAATCCTTTATATTATAAAGGATTTAAATTATAAATGGTTTTGAAAGCTTTGATTTAAAGATTGGATGAGTTAGTCCAATTTTGAAAAGAAATCGTTTTGAAAGCTGTGTAAATGAATCTTTGTGAAATTTGGGTGAACTTTTTGAATTGAATCTTTTTATTTAAAAAAGATTTGAAATGGTAATTCGTTAAACCATTTAAAGAAAAGTTTTGGGAAATAATGTAACAACCCGCATATTTATCGAGTTTGTATTTAAATATTTTATTTAAATATTAACTCGTTAATCGGATTTTGGTCCGAAAAGCTACTTTTTGCAAACGGTCAAATTAGGACTCGAGACCACTTCCATTGAGTTCGAAATGTCGTTTACAACTTTTTAAGTATAAACATCGATAGGTTTGGAGTTAGTGAAATTTCACTGACTTTTCCCGCTTTGGACTTTGGGTTAGTTTAGCCTATTAAGCCCAAGTTCCAACCCTCTTCTCCTCACTCTTCATAAATTTCCTAACTAATCAAGCTTTGGCATTAATGGTGGAGGGAATGGGAAATTAAAACTCCAAGCACAAATTCAATTGCAAATCCAACATTCAACTCCAAATTCAAGTAGAAGATATTGGATTCAAGCTTTGGATTGCTTCTCCTTGCTTTCAAGCTTCATCTTTATAAACTTTAGTGCAAAGGTGAGATTTTTATCTCACAAATCTAGTCTATATCTATCTTGGACTGTTGGGAATGATTCCCTATCACTTTAGCATGCATATTTGCTTTTGGTTTGGATTGGATTGGCGAAAGACTCCGATTTTTGGTGTTTTGGTGAAATTTCTGCATTTAGGTCGTTCTGGCCGTTTTTAGCTCGCTCGGAGTTAGGTCGTGTGGACCTTAGGTCGTAGGTCGCGTACGAGTTAACCCCTAGGTCGTTCTGGCCATTTTCGTGTTTTCGGAGTTAGGTCGCTCAGGACCTTAGGTCGTAGGTCGTATGGCCGTTAGGTCGCTCTGCTTTGGCTCTGGCTATTTTTGCTCACTCGCAGTTAGGTCGCTCACGACCTAGGACTTAGGTCGCTCGCGAGTTAGTGGCTTAGGTCGTTGGGTCATATAACCCATTAAGTCGCGCCCATTTAGGTCGTGAACCTTGTTAAGTCGTTCACCCTGAGCTTAGGTCTTAGGTCGCATCACCCTTAAGTCGTTCGACCTGATCCTTTCTTAGGTCGCGCATCCCCTTAGGTCGCTAGGTCTTAGGTCGCGCCATCTTTTAGGTCGCGCCATCTTTTAGGTCGCGCATCCCCTTAGGTCGCTAGGTCTTAGGTCGCGCCATCTTTTAGGTCGCGTACCATACTTTAGGCCGTAGTCACTTAGGTCGCTTGCACCTTAGGTCGGCCTCGTTAGCTCGCAGATCGTCTAGGTCGCGTGGCCTTTAGACCATTAGGTCGGAGCGTTAGGTCGTTAGACCTTACCTTCCTTAGGTCGCTTGACCGGTTAAACCTTTAGGTCGCTCGACCCTATTCCCCTTAGGTCGTTAGACCTCATTTTGTCTTCACCAGGTCGTACCTTGGGGGGTTGCCACCCCCCCTGGACCCCCCCTCCGTAGGGGATCTTATCTGAAAAACATTGAGCTGATTTCCTTGGATTTTATTCACATCTCCGTATGCGATTTTTGTGACTGATTGTTTCTACAATTGCTTCTGTGTTTTGTCACTTTATAATATAAAGGTTTCAATACTAGTAGTAAATATCAAAACTCTTTTAACAAACAATTTCAACTCTATTTTTAATAACAAAGCTCTTTTCTTAAACCGTTTTCCAATCTATTAGTATATACAAACCTTTACCTCACTCGGATGAGAAATCTAATTAAACGACTTAGTAAAACAAGTGGTATGAAACGCTTGCGTTCACTTCGTCGGTTAATTCTTGGACTTGTTTGATTGAACCTCTTGTGACAATTTTATTAGTGAAGATTTACAGTTTGTTCGTAAATATTTAAGTTAAGCAAGTGGTTATGGGACATGAAGCTAAACTTCTATATTTACTAGCTTAGTGTAATTGACACTTCTCGTTGATCTTGATGATCGCTCTATGAATTAGACTAGCAATTGCGCGATGTCTCTTTCATTGCAAGGTTAGACTAGACACCACTTGTGTGATTCCATTCACACATACCTTTCTGCTTTTTGGTTAGTCTTGACCTTAATCTATGTGATTCCATTCACACATGCGGGGTAGCTCCCCTTGGTCTTCGGACCGTCATGTGATAGGCCTCTTTCTCTTTTCTATGATTTCTGGACTTCTTGCATTGATTTCTAGAATTTATGTCATTGACTTGTTATGAGTACAAGTTTGGGGTATGATGCCCTTTCCGAATCTTTGAGAAGATTCTTGTGATAATGATTATCTCTTATTGATTGATCTTCTGTTGATCATTATTTACATACTTATAGTGGTATGTCGTTATGGATGTTTATGTTTATGCCATATCTTTTATGTTATATCATGTCATCTGATATTTATAGCTAGACTGATCCGTTTATTATTTTCTTAAATAATACTCGGGTTAGACCGAGATGTTACAGGTGCTTCTGCTTGACTTCTTCCCAGGGATTCATCACTCTGACTTTTGGCTAACTGTTTAGATTAGCAGTTTTTGTTGTATACACTTGAGATATAGACTCATAGTTGTATTCTTTTGTATAGCACGTGTTGCTATTCTTTTGTATTATCGTGGATCTTACTGACCACTACTCTGATGTACACTTTCATGTGTTAGTTATATATTCATATCTTCTTCCGCCTTTGTGATATGGATATCTATGACTGATTTGTGATATGATTATTTCTATGTTTGTTTCCGAAGATTATTTATAGCCACCGTGTGATAAGCAATTACATGGATGGTCGCTCCTCAACAGCCTTATTCTCCGTGCTAGTTGACAGCACTACTCCGGAGTGTTCTTGGCTAGCGTGGGTATAGAGGTGGGGCGTCACAAATAAGTTGTGACTTAATTGAAATCCCATATCCATATGTTTTTAAATATTGCGTTCACTATTCGGTTTAGCCGGGAGAGGACCTTTGTGTCATATAACCCATTCCGAATATGTGATACGACGTGTATGGATAGTATTTGAAGACTGGTGGTGAAGACCGGGTATTTGTGAAAACGATAGGATGACCTATCGATTGTCTCTGCACCGAGTCGCGCCGGTATAGAGATTTCCTAAGTGATGGGAAGTCCGATCGGGATTGTGAATACCCAGATTGCAAGGGCTTCTTTGGAAGTGCCTTCGGTTCTGTTCGAACCCGGAACAGACTTGTATGGATTGTATGTCTGACATTACACTTTGAGATATAAAGCATATTTCTTTCAAATACATATCTATTGGTGGCGGAGAATTTATTCTCTTAGCTTAACACCCTTCTCTGAGACGTACGAGCTCAGAGGTTATGTAGTTGAAGGTTATCAGCGATATACTCCCAATTTGGTAGTGTGGAATGCTGAGTGCTGCTGTGTGTTGATGATCATTTGTTGATCATTTATGATCAGAGTATGGCTTTCTCATAAAGCGTAGCTTTGTGGACGAGACTGCATCAGGACCTCACACCCAGAAAATGGTCAAAACAGGAAAGATGCGGCAAGGTTATGAGGGCCGCGCCCTTTAGGGTGCGTCATTCCCTTTTGGTAAAGGGTGGTATCATGGTATGGAGCCCAGATATTTACCTATGTGGTGGCTCCAATCTCATTTACTGTGTGGTTGTTGCTTTAGAGGCGCCTAGGATAAAGGTCCCAAAGGACCGGGGAGTGGCATGCTCGAGTAGTAGTTACCTAGTTACAGAGGTAACCCGGCCTTGTGTTGGCAGAGATCCGATTAGGTTCTCGGGACGTCCCGCCAGAGGCGATCCCATGTGGCAGTAGGAAGTTCCTTAGCCTGACCATTTGTTGGAAATCCTTTCATCCAATACGAAACCCTGTACGGTTTTAGTTGTAGAACCTGCCATTCACTTATGGTGGTCGCCACTGTTTGGATAGTAGCTATAGTAGGCATATTTCGAAATGTCTATGCTGGCTAAGATTAATATTCTACTTTCGAAATGCTTTTCTGCACTGTGCACTTATAATAATAATATCAAAGAACTTTCTGCTTATTAAGCATGTTTGACTATCATAAGAAGAAATCTCCTCCAATTCTGCGTTTGCATTGTGTGTGGCGGGAGGTCTTATGGTAGTTTCATTTTCTAAAAAAGCATATCGGATGTTCTTTTATAATTCTTGTTTTATTTAAAAGATAAACCGTTTTTGTTACTCACACCAGTCCCATGACTGACTCGGAGTTTATTGTTCCTTTCCTAAACTCTGGTGCTCACTATTTTCTACACGAGCAGTCTAGAGTTGTGATTTTCAGATAGTTAGGTTCCGTGGATTATCTGGAGCTAGTTTCAGTCTTTGGATGCACACCAGTCTTGCTTCTCGTAGTATATCGTGATAATGGTTCGAGCTGCTGTTGGAGTTCTTTCTTGAAGACTATCTATTTTCTTTCCACTGCTATTTTATTGTATCATATCTCTGATGTATATCGCTATCTATTGTATCATCTGCTGTATCAGGATGTTGTATCAGATGCTGTATATTGATATTCATTATTTCTTCCGCTGTGTTGTTTACTTAATTGTGTTATAAGCTCCGGCGACTCGGGTTTGAACGCTCGAATCTACGGCATTTGAGTACGATGTAAAGTGTGGATGTCGATTTTCAAACGGGCAAAATCTGCTTCGTTACAGCCGAGGACTCGGAGGGATAATGAGAGAAATTGGGTTATTGTGGATAGATTGACCAAGTCAGCTCATTTCATTCCGGTCAAGTCTACCCGTTCCGCTTCCAGTTTGTTTGAGATCTATATGAGGGAGATTGTTCGTCTTTATGGTGTTTCTATCAGCATTGTTTATGATCGAGATCCTATCTTTACCATTCAGTTTTGAAAATATTTTCATGAATCTTTGGGTATTCATCTGAATCTGAGCACTGCTTACCATCCGCAGACCGACGGTAAAATGGAAAGAGTGAATCAGATTCTCGAGGATCTTCTTCGTGCATGTATTTAGGATTATGGAGGATCTTGGGAAGATCATCTCCATCTTGTTGAATTCACCTATAACAAAAGTTATCAGGTATATTTTCAGTCTTCTACTTTAATCTTATCTTAATCTGTTATCTATCTCATTTCGTCTTTGAATTCAGGCTAGTATTGCAATGTCTCCGTTTGCTGCTCTTTACGGAAGACCTTGCAGATCTCCATCTTGCTAGATTGAATATGGTAACTGTTTGGTTCTTGGTCCTGATATGATTTTGGAGGCTTGTGAGAAAGTTGAGGAGATTAAGAGGAAGTTGAGGTGTGCTCAGGATAGGCAGAATAAGTATGTTGGTCGGCGTAGATGGAGTCTGGAGTTTTTTATTGATGATTTGGTTTTCCTTAAGATCTCTCCCTTAAAGAATGTGATTCGGTTTAGTTGGAGAGGAAAGGTTTCTCCTAGGTTTGTTAGTCCTTTCCGTATCTCAGAGAGGATTGGTTCTTTAGCTTATCGATTGGATTTGCTTGAGAAGTTTTCTGCAGTGCATAATGTATTCTGTGTTTCACATCATCGTCAATATCTGCATGATCCATTTTGATTATCCAGCCTTCTGCTCTCGAGAGTTTGGATATTGAACCTAACCTTACTGTCGAGAGGAAGCCACTTCGTATTATCGACAAAGGTACGAAGCAGCTGAGAAGAAAATCTGTCAACCTAGTCAAAGTGCAATGGAGCATGGATGATCGGGATAGTAGCTGGGAGACGGAGGAGAGCATGCGTGCTTCGAATCCAAAATTGTATATTTCAGGTACTATTTGCTTTTCTATCTTATCTTTCCTTGGTTTCGGGTCTCGTTCCTTTTCGAGGACGAAAAGTTTTGATTGGGGGAGAGTGTAACAACCCATAATTTTTAATAAATATTTTATTAGAATTTATTTGAAAACTTTGATTTTAAATCATTCAAAAGTTGGAATTTTGGAATTTTCCAATGTATTTTTGGATTTTTTTCATAATTATTTTTCCAAATAAAATAAATTTATGATTTTCTGAAAATTTTATGTTTTGGTCAACTTTGGTCAAACTTTGACTTTCAGTTGAAATTTTTAAATTTCAATTTTTATTTTCCAATCTTTTTCCTTTAAACTATACTTGATTTTGATATTCGTTCTGCTTTTCGTTTAACGAAATTCTGTTTTATACTCATTAAATTTGATAAATTTCAGCGTTTTACACACTTTTTTTCAGTATTTTTGTTTATTTTCTATTTATATTTTCTGCTTCATTTCCATTTTCTATTTATTTATTTATTATTATTTTCCATTCTCTACTTTCTATTTTCTAATTTTGTATGGACTTGGAAATTCAAGAGGCTTAGTTTCTTTTTCTTTAATATGAAGTGTGAATTTCCATTTCTAGCCGTTCAAACCTTTTCCACTTTCTTAGCCGTACATATTAAACTCCTTATTTACTTCTTAATTCACGTACAAAATACTTCTCATCTCCTTTCTCATTTGCGTTCCAGAAATAAAATTTTACAGTAAGTTTCTTTCTCATGTCTTCCTCTTTTTCTTATTCTCTTATCTTTTGTTTCTTTCTCCTTATATGCTCGGCCGTCACCATAATCATCCCCTTGCCATGACCAAAAGCATCTCATAACCGTGCCTATTCAGTTGCCTTGACCCAAGCCTAGCACCATGGCCGAGCCGTTTAGCCATAGGGCCAAACCCAAACTCATCTTGGCCCTTGACCTTTTGCCTTCCCAGTGCCTTTACTTGCCATCCCTTCATATTCAAGCCCTAGCCGTGCCTTTTGCTTGCCATGGCCGAGCATATATACCCCAAATCAAGTCATGGCCGAACCATGTGATGATGGTCTAGCCAATTTGCAAAGTGGCCGAGCTCACCTTGACTTGGTTAACCACTTTGTTTCATTTTGATTCATATTTATCATTGTTTTGATGTATAATCTTTTGTATAATATAGTTGCTTATATATGTTTATATTTTTTGCTTACAAGATTTGAACGTTGGCTCTCCATCCACTCGAATTTGATTCGTGCTTTGTCGTGCTTTTTGAAGTTTGGCTTTGTGTCACGTATTGTCGTCTCTAGCTTTAGAAGGGGAGTTTATCACTCTCGACATTTGTACTTATATAGTGGTGAAACAATGACATGTGGATTTTAGTAATTGACATGCTATATTAATAGTAGTTCATACATGCCGGTGATATGATATTTCATGATGTTATAACCTGATTTTTATATTTGTTACATCACCTGATATGCTATGCTATAATGTTTATTTTAATTACTACTTCTCACACTGCAAGTTCCCTGTTAGTATAGAATCACTATGGGTTGAAATGATACATACCCAAATGGACATTAGAATAGGAAAAAATCGTTATGAGCAAAAATGATAGGCTCAAGCGATTTTTATTTTATTTGACTTGGAATTGCATATTTGAAATGATAGAACCCGATTTTTTTTTGTAAATTACGGATTGAAATGATATATATCTGTATCACTTGACTTAGGTTATAAAATGTTATACAAACTGATGGTTAAGTTTTAAATAATTGTTTTCTAAATATATTTAAGTATTTTGAATCTTTAAACACATGAAATTTAATTTAAAAATTTGATTGAATGATTTTTTTAAAATATATTGATATGTTGGAATTTTAAGTAAATAATTGGTTAAAACTAAATTAAAGATTTTATCTATGGTAAAAAACTTAATAATTTAAATTTAATTTAATATGGAATTTTAATTCTAACCAAATAAGAATAATAAATTTTATTTATGAATAGCTAAGTTTTGTGTAAATAAAACTAAGCTAAAAATTGAAATAGTATGTTTTGAACATGTTATAGTAGTATTCGTAGCATTTTTAAAATGCTATGGTACTTTAGTTATGTTTTTAAAATGCTATAGTTATAAAAGACAACATTTTAAAATGCTTTGTTCCTTTAGGTTATGTTTTAAAGGTGCTACTATTTCTAAATTGTAACATTTTCTAAAGTGCAATTATATAAGGGTAGTATTTTAAAAGTGTTACGGTTTTTAACTTATTACATTTTCAAAATGCTATTACAAGTGTGTGGTTTTGAAAGTGGTATGATCTCTATAAGGTAACATTTTTTAGTGCTATAAATAAGTATTTGGATTTAGAAATATTACCAATTTTTGAAAATGGATATTATTTTGGAAAGTAATAGCATTTGGTTTTAAATGGTTTTGGAATAGAAATGTTTTGAAATAAATATCCATGGGTTATAATAATGTTTGGTTGTTAAAGAGACCGAGATCGGAAGTTATCGTACTCTATGCCTACTTTGAAAACCACTTTAACAACCGTGTACATGGTGGAGATTCCAGAATGAAGTAGGATGGCGACAACGTTCTATTGAGGTATATACGTGGACCAGACTCCCGTGAGTTGGCATAAGGTGGCTAAAACGGGAGCGATTCCAGGCCAATGAGGTAGCTCCTCTTATCGGACACACTTCTTCATATGCCATTCTATTACTTTGTGATTTATATACTGCACACCTTTGATTTTGGGAGTGTGGCTCGAGGTGGTAATACAGAAAAAAAAGCAATTGGACCAGAGAATGCGATTGTAGTGGCTGCTACGCGTTACCACCAGTCTGGATGCGTAATTGGTATATCTACCCCGGCATTGCCTAGTTGTGCCATGTCGCCTACCCTAGCACGCCTTGTATGAGTTTTGCTTTGTGTCATACCTATGGAGTACTTGTAGTAGCCTCCCAATCTAGAGGTACGATGGTACTGTATAGACTGTTGGCACTAGAAAATGTGTTAAGGGGGATATGGGTAACTCCTTAACGCTATTTTTAAATATATTATACTTTACTTTATACATTATCATAATAGCGTACATTACTACATAGTAAATTATTTAACAGATCCTTAAAGGATGGACCGTCCCAAGCATCCTTTAAGTTACATGTGCATTTTTATCACTGTTCACTTGAGTTGGCTTACATTGTATAATTATGTATGTCCCGACTCGAGTGTTTGTGTTTTGCTTTATGCTCGGATCAACCTGATTATTGTAGTTACTTTTCAGACTCTGGTATTTTGTACTTGTTTTGTGACTCTATGTTGAAGTAGATTCATGAACTACTATGGCTGTTTTATTTCTACTGCGAGTTATTCTGATTTATCTGTGTCTGTGATTGGTTTTATTTGCTCCGAATTATTTTATAATCTATTGTTTTCAATTATTCACATCTGACATGTGTGGTTTATTGTCGATTTGAATGGTTCAAAATAGTGGGTCGTTACAAAAGCAAAATGGATTTCATGAATAAAGAAATTTATAAAAGATTTTATTGAAAATAATTACAACATGAATTCAGGGGTTAGGTTTCTTGAGGCTGACCTTTTAGGTGGTATGGAACTTCTGTTCCACACTTTACACCGATGGAATAGTGCTTAGAGTTATCATTTTTTCCAATTAAAATAACGTAGTTAAATCCATTTAAGAGATTTGAAAATGGAAAATCTTATAAATGTTTTGTGAATATACTTATGCAAAGGAGATAAGTATATGGATGCTGGGAAATGTTTGGGAAAGGAAATTTATAAATGAAAATAGTTTTATGGCTTAGTGATTGCTTTGGGTAATTAAATCTTTAGATTTTGTTGCTGTTATTTGATAGTTAAATAACCGACTATCAAATTTGGCCTAATTTGACTTAGGAGGTATGAATGTAAAATTCGAATGTGTGACAAGGGCTCGAATACTTACTTCCAAAAGAAACGGGAATGTGTCAACCAAAATTTTCTGTTATTGCTAGGGAGAGATCGAGATCAGATGTATATCTGATGTAACGACCTATAATTTTCGATAATTAAAAATAGTTGATTTAATAAGGTTTTGCGATTTAATGTTGGACGAAATAAAAAAAATCATGATTCAATAATAAGAATATAGTTAGAATGAAATGTAATAGTATTAATTTAAGGTAATTAATAACTGCTTCAAATGAAATTCCAATTAATTTGGAATGTTAAAAAAATTTCAATTGGTTAAAGACTGTAAACTTTTGTAATAATGTGTATTAATTGATAATTGGATTAAAAATGGTAACTGATAATTTAAAGGTTGATTAATTAATGAAATAATGTGTAATAAATTGAAATTGGATAGAATTAATATAGTGTAAGTTGTTATAACATTTATTTGTATATAATAAACTTATGAATGTTACTAAATATTGAATTGGTGACAATTGTTAATTGTTACCAATTTATTTAATCAATTATAATTAAATAAAATCAAAATATTATGTCAATGTGAGTTAAGAAAATAACTGCAAATTGTGAATGTAATAAAAAAATGTATAGGAATGTCAATTGTATTCATTAGGCAATAATTGATTTTAATAACAAAAGTGAAACCAAGATAAATGAAATTTTGTTATTTTAAAATTTTAATAAAATTAACCAAAATTCAATGTAATTGAAATATTGCAACAATATGATAAAAAATGATATTGTAGAATATTAGTGCAATAAGATATAAACAAATATTCACTATGTAAATAGAGTAATAATTGATTGAATAAAAAGATTGAAACCAAATTAAATTAATTTATTGGAATTAAATTTTAATTAATTGGATTTAACTACAATTGAAATTGAACACTATAATTAGTGTGATATTTAACACTGAATTGGTGTGTAAACTTGTGTTAAGCCATTGTAAATGTCTAAGTGATCAAAAATGATGAAATTTGTTAATTATAAGATTTGAAATTAAAAAGTGATTTATCAGATTTAATATTAATTTATTTAATTAACGTAAAAATAGCCATTTCGGCCACTGTCTCGGATTTCGACGAAACCAGTTTCATCGGATCAGTAACGGTAAATTATTGTAAGGTTTCTAGTTTCGTAGCGATCGGACTTGCCATTTGATCGTTCGGACTCGAAACGCATAGAAACCAATTTAATTAAATTCAATGGAAATCAATTTGAAATAAGCTGATTTTAAGCTAACTACTTTATACGATGGAATTAGGACTTGAAACCTATTCCATTGAATTTGAAAATATCGAAAACATCTATTCTGACATATGGATGACCCATTTTCGTTTCGGAGACAGAACGGGCTTTTTGGGTCGTTATCGTCGATTCAAATCTATTCAGATGTTCATTCTTTCTTATCGGGCCTCGTTAGTATATATTGTTCTGTTCTAACCCTATCGGTCTTTCTATTTCTTATTATTGTATGTACAATTCATCCATTTGCTTCTTATTCTCAACGGAAGAAACAAAATCAAATTTGCAAACCCTAGTTCAATTTCAAATCAATTAAAAAAAAACAAACTCCTCCAAACCATATCATATTATATACCGTTTCGAAGCTCTCGACGAGCGCAATCTACTGCAATGATTTTTTTTCGATTTGGTTCACTGTTTGGCTAAAAATTGGTGATTTATTCTCGACCATTCATGATAAGGATTGAGATTGGATGGTGGATCTTTGTTCTAGGAACGAACGGAGGACGTTGCATTGGAGAGGACATCGAGGGGAGTCAATCGGTACAGGTACTTGGGTTTGAAAGTTCACGACCTTGCCATGATTTGCTAGTAAAGTTTACGGTGGTGGAGCGCAAACAGGCAGCCGGAGATTGTCGCATGGTCACCGGAGTGGGCGATTTAGGTCGTCGAAGTTACTACTATCCTCTGATCTGGACGTAGACGTGTTAGGCGGCGGCGATGTTGAGCCTTTGGTGGCGGCTATTGGATCGAATTCGCGTATGTAAGAATCACGATTTTGGCTAGGGTTTCGATCGTGTTCTTCCATGCTGACGTAGTAATCTTTTTTTTATTTTTTATTTCAAATTTCAATTTCAAATCTTCTGATTATCATAGCTTTTGCATACGAGCTTGAATTTGGACACGGTTTCTTCCTTTGCGATTGTATCGGAATTTTAGATATTTTAACGCTTGTTTGGAAGAATTTTAATACTATTGAATTTTGGGCCTTTACTTGAATTTTAAATCGATTTGAAATCAAAGGTAAGTGTTTTGACCCACTCACAACTACTAGATTGTCTTATGTTATTTAAATTAAATTTATGATGTGATTAGAAATTAATTGATTAATGTTTGGTATGTTCAAATTTCCATTCTAGTTAAATTTGGCTTTTATTGCATTTAATCATCGTTTAATTTAATATTAAATTTAATTGTCAGTTTAATACCTGTAATGATAATCTGTTATCTATTGATGTTTATTGGTTGATTTGGATGATGATTGTGATGGATGTTCGATTTTTGATATTGGATGATTGGATGTTGAATTTTATTTTGTTATAACAACTGCAAGTTCCCTATGGGCTGAAATGATACATACATGAACGATCTATAGATTAGGAAAAATTGTTATGGGTTGAAATGACAGACTCGAGCGATTTTATGGATTTTATTTAATTTTGGATTGTTGTTTGAAATGATATATAACCGTAAGCTTTTAAATTGCGGACTGAAATGATAAATATCCGTACCACTTGACCATAGGGTAAAAAAATTATATACGGACACCAGACTATTTAAATTAAATGATTTTTAATTCCTTAAATTTTGAATTCAGTTAACCGGCACTTTGAATAGAAATTGATTTATATAAACTAAATTATTTCGATAATCCAAGTGTTAATGTTGAAATTGGAATTGATTTAATGTACTGTTCAAAGGATTTAAGTTTGAATTTCAAAGTTAAGGGTCAAATATAAATGATTTTATCAGAATAGAGTTACTGGAAATGTTAGGATATAACTTCGAAATCCATTTTAAATGAAACTAAACTATTTTAGTTAAGTTAACTATTTTAATTTATATTAATCAATTATAACCTATTTAATCCAATTTAAAGCTATTTTACCAAATTTTAAACTAATTAAATTTATTTAATCTATTTTTAATCTATTTAATATTTAAATTTATTTAATCTATTTTAAATTTATTTAATCTATTTAAAATCTATTTAAGATGATTTAAATCTATTTAATCTAATTTAAATCTATATAAATCATTTTAAATCAAATTAAATCAAATTATATCTATTTAAACTATTTTGACAATTTAAACTATTTCAATCCATTTAAAATTATTTTTAAACAGTTAAAACTATTTATGACCACCTAGAATATTTTCAAAAATTTCAGTCTGTATAAAGTTGAAGCATTTATATTTAAATCCCTGATGATGATACAACCTAAGTTGGAATTTGAAATTGATACTTTTTGTGAAATGACATATTTGAGTAAATATGATTTTGGAGGTGAATGTGATTTTGAAAGTGAATATGATTTGAAAATGATATGGTTTAGAGAATACATTATTTTGATAATGAATTGACTTTTGAAATATAAAAGAACCATCCAGTATGAAATAAGCGTTTGGTTGTTAAAGAGACCGAGATTGGATATTGTCATACTCTCTGCAAATACCCAAAACCACTTTAACAACCGTGTATGTGGTAGAGATTCTAGAAATGAAATAGGATGGTTTGGTGAATGATTCTATATAAGGTATTTACATGACCCTGACTCCCGTGAGTCAGCTTAGATGTGACTAAGACAGAAGCTATAACGGGCTAAGTGAGGTCATTCCTCCTATTGGGCATATTTTTTCGATATTATATTCTGACTTTATGATTGATTTGGTGGCCACCCCTTGATTTATATTATGGGAGTGTGTCTGAGGTGGGCAGTAGTAGCTGCTATGCGTTACCACCAGTCTGGGAGTGCAATTGGTATATCTACCCTGACATTGCCTCGAGTGCCATGTTCACATGCCCTATCGCGCCTTCTACGAGTTTGGTTTGTACCATACCTATGGAGTGCCCTCTGATAGCCCCTTAGTTTACGAAGGAATTACATTACTATATAGACTATGTGAATATATAAAATGCGTTAACGGTGATATGGGTAATGCCTCTAACTCTATTTTAATGCTTTACTTTACTGTAGACACTATTTTAATAGCGTATTGTACTACATAATAGAAAGTTTAACGGATCATTAGTAGATGGGAATCTTAAACATCTCTTAAGTTATTGCACTCATGTTGACACCGGATAGGAGATGTCAAACCCCGTAAGAAACCTCGACGCCGTTACATATATTTATTTACTGTTGATTTAACTTACATAAGATCTTTAGTTTTGACTCGAGTTTTTTGTCTTTTCAGTTCGCTCGGGTCAGTATGAACTTTTCAGTGTATCGAAGACTGCTTTCTGGAGGGCGAAAATGAAGATTTAGTACTAGTATTATTTATGGTATTCATACTATTGCATCATGCTATTTCGCTACATTATTCATTTATATTGTTGTATGTACTCTGATTTTGTGTTGTAGAAGTGAAATCAAATGTTATTTGTAAAATAGCTTCATGAACTGTTTATTTGATTATTATATTTCGTCATTATGCTGCGAGATTCTGTATTTTTTTTATTTCTTTCTCTTTTTCTTTTTTACCCTATAACAATCTGCCCATTTGAATGGTTTGAGTCTGACATGTGTGTCTGCTTAAAACGTCCAAAAAGGTAGGTTGTTACATCTGAAAACCACTCCGAGCCAACATTTACGTTTGAGTAGAAGACATCCTGAAGATGACAGAAGACCAAGCTCTTTGAAGTGCATGGGCCACGGCTACTAATCTTGAGGCTGTTTCCAAAATGGTTGTAGTAGAGTTAGTGCCTTCACTTTCGTTCAGACCCAGAACAAACTTGTATGGATGAATGCTGGTATTGAATTGACGCCTGGAGGTCAATGTTAGCATTCCAAGATGGATTACTATTGAGAAAGGTAAACATATCCTCAAGCCTCATCAATTGCGAATGACTAAAACAGAGGATATGTAGCAGGGCTCAATGGGTCACACCTATTAGGGCATATCAACCCTCTTCTAGATATATACGCAATCATCAATGAATTCATTTATGTGGGGGCACACGGTTAAAGGTTGCAAAGAAACCAAGGTGTCGATATATTCTGTACTATCCAGCAAGGGGTAAGCTGGTCATGTCTTGGCAGGGGTAATTAGGTACGACCTAGGTACATTTTTCTAGAGGTGTACTATGGCGGGCACTACCCCAGTAGCCCAATCATTAGTTGGAATCCATTCTCCATTGCATGCCTTACGTTTTTTATTATAGAACCTAGTATGTTGGAATGTGAGACACAAGCATTTCAGCTATTTTATATATTTACTTTAAACCTGGACACTATGATAATATCACTATATTTTGATATAAGATGTTTTGGTTATCATAAGGTAAAAACCCGTCCATTTTTATGTGCCGTGTGACCTTATGAGATAGCCTTTTTTTGAAAAGTTTTCAAATATAGAAATAAGTTCGGTTATTACTTGTTATCGAATTTTACTCGTTCTAGTTTACAAGACTGACTTGGGCATTATTCCACGTAATGCTCGGGGTCAGATCGAGCATGTTTTCTAGATACCTTGGGGTTGGAGAGGAGCTGCGTGGTTAAGACATATTCACGCATAATTTCCTTCCACTGTATTATAGATTCTATATGTTTGTCAATGTAAGGACGAGTTTCTATAATTATCCAAACATAAGATAAGTCTAATGTACTCAGATGTTATATGAATAAAGATGTTTCCTTTTTGTAAAGATCATCGTTGTATTATATATTATTCGCCGCATCATTAGATTTTGTGTTTTTTTAGTTTTCTTCTATCTTCTACCATATTTTTTCACTCTAAAGAATCGGTATTTTCGATACTTGAATGTTTGGCATGTGATACAGTGGACGTATTTGTGTCGATTTTCAACGATCGAAAATCCGGTTCGTTACAATATACATGCTATTTCCAAAATTACACCCTTCTTCTATTCAAACTTAATTTGAAATTCAAATTTTCATTAAATAATCCTCAAAATATCGCAACAAAGGCCAAAATCAGAAAATTTCTACTAAATTCTCTTTTTTGTATAGTAAAGGTATATATCAAAATAACGTTTAACCTTTAACATCTTAATGTAAACAAAGTTAGTTTCAATACTATTTTGTAAATTCGTTTTGCAAATTAAGCAAATATTTAACCTCTTTAAATTTAATCTAGGAGAAGGATTCTGAATTTACTTTCAAAATTTAACACTTCAAAAATAATAATTCTAAATCACTTTAAAATAATTCTCAATTTAATTAACTTAAAAAATAAACCTTTAATTCTATACATACACACATATACACATCATAAAATCCCTAAACCCTATGTCATTTCCACGTCATATACATAAAAACATATCGAATATAAATATACTTATATTCACAAATTCTCAAATATAATAAAATAAAGTGATAATTCCTCGTTATGTATTATAGTGATTACTAATATCATGTGGCTGCAATATTGTCCACATAATCAATTCTGCCTCCCTATTGACCACTGCAGTGCACTAATTTCCAATAACTACGACTATCACCAAAAATACATATAATTGTATAAAGTATATTCTTTACAAATCATTTATCATAAATAAATAATCGATGCAAACTCTGGTTCTACACCCTTTACAAACTAATTCTCAAATATCACTTTATTCAAAAATAATTTACTTGCTTAATTTTCCATTTAAAACATTCAACTATATTCTAATATATTTTAATTTTTCCATAAAATCATTTTCGTCTTTCTAAATAATCATGTCTGAATGTCTCTTTCAAGAGTTTAAGAATTTCTACCAAATACGTGTGCACTTGCATTGATAAAAAATTCTTAATACACTAAACGGACAAGTTAACGTAGTTTTATTTCGAAACTTATCTACAAGTATCACTTTCAAAAATATTGATTATTCAAGTTTTAATAAAATAATTTTTTCCTAAATCCATATTTTATACTTTAATTAGAGTATATATAATTTTTAAAATAATTTCTAACTGAAACATTCGCTTTACTACCAAAATCTTTTGTTAATACTATTAACCAATATTTCTATATAATCACCCTTGGCTTCTACTAACATTTATTATTCCTGAAAACATTTTCAAACTTTAAAACACACATCTCTATAGGTATTCTACTTAACAAACTATTTCAAAAGCAAGTTATAATAATAAACAACATAATTTGTATTAATTTTCAATGAGTATAAACCAAATAATTAAATTCGTTTCATAACTTTGATATATATATATATATATATATATATATATATATATATATATATATATATATCCCAGAATCAACTTCATTTTTCCCAACTTCACAGTAACAAATAAATATAAGAGATTAAATAAAGCTACTTAACGAAAACTAATTACTTCACCACACAATCTGATAAAAACAAATCGAACTCAACTATAATATCACAAATGAAACATTACAATGTAATAATAAGCCATTCAACATTATAAATACATATACTACTTATTGGACTAACTCCTTTCATCCTTGCTGTGTGAACCATTTTATATTTCATACTTAAAAGAAACGGAATTAATTATATATTTTTACTCTATATATATATATTTGTAGAATCACAAATACACAAATACATTCCTTGTTGATTACCCCCAGTGATCATTTATTGTATATAATTTAGTATCATTATTATAGAAAATGTCCCAACTCACCCGAAGGTCAGAGACTCTAAGTCTCATCTAAGGTCAATAACTCATGTCTAACATATTATTCTATACCAGTTCTGATACCATTCTATGACACCCCACCTCTATACCCATACTATCTAAGAGTATTCTGGAGGCAATACTGTTAGCCAATACGAAGAATGTGACTACGTGGGGTACACACGTGAATATTTCCTTAGGCTAACACCGGTACATATTAAAACATAAAATAAGCATCTAATCTATACATGCATGGTATCGGTACAAAAGCAACAGACACATATGCCTTCAAGACAGAACAATACACAATATAAAATGAACGACCAAGATCATAGAGATAGTCACGGCGATAAATGTATAATATATAATATATAATAAAATATGGGGATTTTCACTTCAAGGGTTTATTTGTGCAGGGTAATAAGTTTTAAGGACACTACTTCTGAAAAATTAGTTTTATGGACATTTTATAGGGAAAAGGTAAAAGAATTTATCTTTTTCAGTTATACAGAAATAATGATAAAAGGATTTATCATTTTTCTGTATAACTTAAAAAGATAAATGAATTTATCATTATTCTATGAATTGTCCTGAAAACTAATTATTCAAAAGTGTTTTCCTTAAAACTTATTACCCTGCAAGTAGAAGCCCTTTAACCTAATTTCCACATAAAATAATGTTATAAGAATAGAATATAACTCAATTATATTCTTGTAGTGAATCAATAACATATGGATATCAGGTAATCCTCCGAATATAATACTCCTCTGAGCTCAAAGTAAACAAATGCTAGTTGTGTCATCCCTATACCTGAAATGTCTCGGACTGACCGGAGTATCGTAAAATAACACGTATGTCTGACTATGTCTAATCATGGTTATAATAATGGAAGCACAATATAATCACTAAATAATAAGATATATACATATACGTATATACATATACATATACATACATATATATATATATATATATATATATATATATATATAACCATTAATAGCCATTTAGGCATCACATTACATAGACAATTTGAATCCGTATGAAATAGTCAATATCACTTTCAAAGTTGTCATCACCTATAAAGGAATACGGAATCATGAAATCACAAAATAAATACAAAGGGTGAATCATACGTATTTAGAAATCGTCTTCAAATCCAAAATAATTAGTAACTAGACATCCTCAAGTGAAGTTGAGAGGTAATGAAGTAATGCTCGCTATCTCTTCAGCCTCATATTGTAAAATATCAATATAAAATCAATCATAAAGATTTGAGCCAACTCATAACAATGCTACAATGTGAAAAATCATATTTCTTGACCCATAGCCCTTGGAGTGGCGAAAATCTCGACTGAAAGGCCCTAAGAGATAGTTACAATAAATCTTTAATAAATAAGCTGTCCGCTTGAGTTGATCATACTCTGGACACAGTCTCAGGTATAATCTAATCCATATATAATATATGTGTCTATCTACTACCGACATACATACCCATACACCATATATACCAGAACTGAACGAGAGACTAACAAGACATCTGCTTGCTCCAAGAGCCATATGTTGTCCATTTGACATGACTCTTATAGTCATCGGTTACCACTACCTCTCCCACTTGGTATCGTGAAAATGATCCACCATAGGCTCGACAATGCATAGCCTCTTTGACTATGACTACCGACATGTATCCCCATGGTAACAGACTGCTGGCCTATGTGACACAAGAGGCAACCAACTACCAATCTCATGGTGCATATCAAATACTATAAACAACAACCCTATCATGGATCTGGGGTGCAACCCCATGATCAGGCTACTAGGGTGGATACTGGATAATTTGGTTCACTCCCGAAATATAAAGGAAGTTGGACAAAGGTAGACAGACATATATTGTACACAAACTTTGTGGCTAATAAGTATTCTCATAAATGCTCATCATAACGAGTCAACCACTCATCACATACACGATACTGAGTGTCATTCGCGAGTAAAAATAAACTGAATAAATTACACAATGGTGTCCCATACCACTGCGTGTCACTAGTTCATTTATTCAGATTTCATATACGACACTTGCCCATCAATATTCTGCATAACGAGTCTAAGGAATAATCAGAGAAATATTACCAGATGCCTCATCCCAAATGGTATTATAACTTCATTTATTGTATTTTCTAATTACATAGAATTAAATATTAAAATCACATAAAAAAATGTCATCACCGTATCTCCAATCTAGTCAGTATTAACGACGAATCGTTTATATTATTCAAATTCATAAAAACAAAAGAAGTGAAATCAGAAAAGTATAATATAATAAATTAACTGCATATATGTATTTAATTTACGGCTAAAATAAATAAATCAATATTTAATAACATATAATCTTATATAACAAAACATGTGGGTGTAAGTGAATAATAATTAGACATTATATAATCAATTAATAATTGTCTAAATTTAATCTTAATACTCTTCCTATGATAAATAACTAATTTCACTATCTTTTATAAATTAATTAATATAATGTGCAATAATTGCATTAAGTATTTGTTATATTCTTTTGAATCCAAAAACGGTTTATAAAACTAAATTGTATACAAATCAATTACACCAAGTTTTACAATAATGAAATACTTCTTATATATATATATATATATATATATATATATATATATATATATATATATAACAAAACATTTGAGATAATTTACTTATATGTCTATATATTTAAAATTAATTAAGCTCCATTTTCAAAGTGTTATTTAATTAAATATATGTATACACTGTATATTTTAAAATTACAAAATAATCGTGGCTTATATATATACACGCACACAAAAATAGGTATTATATCGACCACTCTCTCTCATGCAAGAAATGAAAACCAAACAATCTTAGGAATACTAATACAAATGCTCAAAATACATATCAACAAAGTAAAAATATAAAACTATATCAGCACTCTATGAATATATATATATATATATATATATGTATGTATGTATGTATGTATGTATGTATGTATGTGTGTATATGTGTGTGTGTATATGTGTGTGTGTATACATACATACATACATATATATATATATATAAATTGTAATGTAATTCAAAACTACAATTCTAAGGCAGGCAGGACAATTTGTGCATAAGTTTGTATACAGCAGGTTCTAAATGAAAATGGAGGTGAAATAAAAATCGGTTCAACAAAAAAATTCATAAAATATAGGAGACCAGAAGATGAATACTTGAACCCAACTTACATACACTTGGCATGCATTCATATGGAAACACATACATGAGCTAGCAACCCACACACCCATCTATACATGCATATAAGTATATGGCATCAGGTGAATGTATAAACTCATAAAACTAACGCACACATATAAGTGCACATACAACAACACATATATGCAAGCACGGATGCATGTTCACTACCAAGGTTCCACTACTTGTATATTTTTAAATATTGTACTAATCGCTTGCTCTCCATTATAACTTGACTTACACAATTTCTGTTATATACTGGCTTCATACTCAACAAAAATAGAAATGCAAACTGACTCATAATACACACGCACACAGCACTCTGACACACACCAAAACTGACATACATACAACTATGCTATCGCACTCACACTTGAACTCACAAGACACACACACTTATCTATAGCAACACAGCAGACAAATCACATGCAGGGACAAAATAAAACCAGGTAAACACCCACCTATATTTATAGGTATATATATATGTATATACACACACAAATGTTTACAGGAAGAAGAGACAGGGAAGTCCGAAAATGCACGTATAGAGAAAGTGTAACTAGGTTTATCAAAGACCTAAAAAGACTCCAATATAAATTGAAAATTTTCTTATGGTGCTAGTGGTATAATAATATGTGAACCTAAGGACAGCCGCAAGCAAAAATAAAACAAGGTACAAAATATACTACTACAACTTGATGATGCTCTATTCATTTCTAAATTGAGCACACAATTATATAGATGAATTGTCTTTATTTTAACATAGATTCATGAGAGAAATCTCACTTGAAATGCTGCCGCAACATCCCCTTCGTATCCGTGTGGATACTCTTAGGTATATAGATGCACATACTTGAATTCTGATATTCTTCTACTAATTAGATTATATTTGCTTTCTAATTTAAATGATGGAGGAGATGATGATGTTTAGCTCCAAGAAGAAGAAATTTTCTATTGGAAGGCTAATGGAAGTGATTTGTTCTCTAATTTATTAGAGGAAGTTGATAAAGTAAAATGCTTCAGGAAGAAGGTTATTAGTAAAGAAGACTTCCGTGAATAATAAAAAGAAAGGAAGCACAATTCTACAATGTGATTTTGATTGGAGATTTGAATGGTTGGGATTATGTACCAGCTTCGGCACTAAAGTTTGGGCCATGAAATAAGATAGATAATCACATAAACATGTGTATGTATATGTATATGTGATTTATATTATCACTACAAGGAAAACCGGCATTTGCGTCGGTTAATAACTGATGCCGGCCGTCACTAGTCGACGAAAGCCGATTTTAAAAACCGACACAAAAATAGACGTCACCACCAAGCATTCGAGTCGGGTTTTGCGTCGGCTTCGTCATCACTTTAGTGTCGGTAAGTGACGGCTATATTCACGTGGCCCTTTTTTTCAAAATTCTGTTTGCCGTAACAAGCCGATTCTAGCCGATGCAATTCTGTAACCACAAAGCCAATTCTAACCGTCACTAGCCGACGCCATCCTGTAACCAAAGAGCCAACGCAAGCCTGAGTTCATCTGTTTGTAAACAGCTGCTGTTTGCGCCTTCAAACCACAATATAAACAATTTCCGTCGAACTATAACAACATTCAATCTTCCGACACAAGTATAACACCAACCTCTCATCAATCAAACATAACATTCACAATTTTCCATCAAACAACAACTATATATCCAAAAACTCATCAATCAAACACAACGTTCACTAATATACATCATACTCAACAGTACATATAAGTCTATCAAACAAATCATACATCATTGTCCTACTCATCATCATACATCTAACAACAATAAGTTCAACACAAATAATATAATAAGTTCAACACAAAACAACCTTACCTACTCATCATCTCTAGACACATCCTCTTCAGGCATTCTTTCATGCTCTGCCAGGTATGCCGCGATATGCGCATCGAGATGCTGTGCAAAAGCATTGCTCTTTCGCCATTCATTGATCTCCGCAATCTGCTGACGCAACAAAGTTATCTCCTCCTCTGTCTGGGATCTCTTGTAAGCCCTCTGGGACGATATCGCCTATGAAATAGTTAATAGCTAGTTATAATTTATGCTTCATATCATATTAAATGCATATATTAGTTAATGAAGCAGTTTACCTCCATATTTCCATAACTATATCACCTATTTCGCGTAGGCGGATCTACAATGGCGTCCCAAATATGGTTTGACTCCTCAACATCAACTCCACACGTCCGGTGGTCTGCGCCACACGTGTCCGCTCCGCCTCATATAACTCCTGCTATTATAAATAAAAGTTTGACATGAAAAAAAATTAATTTACGATTTTTTAGCTGTGAAATAAAGTATTATCTAACACTATCATTATGGATAAGCATGTTTACCATTACAGATTGAGATTTGGCGTCTATCCATCTATACGAAACATTTCCTTCCTCGTCTGTCTCCTCTACCGCATGTGTGGCAGTAAATAACTCATCCATCGTAGGCTCGCGATTGTACTTCTTAAACTAAAAATATACATATGAATAAACAATGTTACCAATATGATTAAATAATGTTACAGATATTTATAAACACAACTTATAAATTTACCAATCATTTTTATGTTACTAAAAAGATTTTGAGCCACCATGATGTACAACAGGATTTTTATTCCTGTTTTCGCGATTCCGCGCTGATATTTTCTGTACATTTAAACACAAGATTAACTATATTAATGCAACCAATATACGAAATCTTAAAAAATTTAAATTACAATTCGAAAGTGGATAGCTTACTTTGAATTCAGGAGTATCGTAGAGCCGAAGAATCTCACTATATACGTCAGCGCTCATCCAACTTGGCTTTTTTCCCGCTCTTTACTTTAGTTAACGTGTTTTATAATTTTTTCTCATTCTTTGATTCCAATGATTTCTAAACACATCCAGATCATGTGGCTCAACACGTATGGCAGCCTGCATATTAAAATTAACTTGAATTATAAACATTCTATTGACATTCAAATCAAATAAAAATTTATACTTAATTACCATCAAATCTGCCCATATTGCGTTCTTTACATGCGCTGGGATGTCGTCCCATCGTGGACAACATCCGGACATCCTACTCATAAACGCCTGTCTCGACGTTTGTAAACTGAAATCTGAAGGTTCCACCTCAAAGCCCCTGTATAAATTTTGATGTACATATTTAATATATTTTAAATAACATACTTGAAATATATTTGATACTTACCCTGCCGTCTTCGGAACTAACTCAACAACGGGGCGTAAATCCGGCGCACTAGCACTAGCACCTGCGTCGGGAGAAGGAGAAGGCTCAGACCTACTGCCGTGTCTCCTGTAAGACATATCTGCCACAAACATGTCATATCATATATCGTATATCATATCAGAACATATCATATCATATCAGAACATATCATATCTTATCATCGCATAAAACATTCCATATTATTCAGACTTTAAATATTACATATGTCATAAAAATACATTATACAACATGCAATTCAAATATTTACATATGTCATATTCAGACTCTAAATATTACATATGTCATAAAAATACATTATACAACATGAAATTCAAATATTTAAAATTATCAGTCTTCGTCGTTCTCTGATTCAGACTTGGTCTCGTACTCTATACCATTTTCTTCAGCACTTTCAAATGCATCCACCAAAACATTTGATTCATCATTCAACAACCCTACATCACTGTCATCGGTTATTATTACTTTGGTATTTGGCTCAAGATCCGCTTGATACGCTTTTTCGTCTGGAATATTATTTCCGTCAAATGTAAATTTTGCCTTTGTTTTAAAAACAACCGACCAATCCGCTTTATCTCTTTTCAAGGATGGATACGGAGCAAAATAAACCTGTAACGCTTGCTTGGCCAATACGAAAGGATCATACTTATAGTAATGTGAGGTATGTTTTATTTTAGTAAGTTTATAATCTTTGTGCACGTTGATTCTAGTACCAGGAACATTGCTAAACCAATTGCATTTGAATAAAAAAACTTTTTCTGCAAGTCGTATATAATATGTCAACTCTAAAACCTGTGTTAAGACGCCGTAAAAATCTTTTATATGCTCATCTGGATCGTCACTACCTTTGACAAATACACCGCTATTATGTGTCAATTTTTCGGCACCGTAATTTTTGGTATTGAATTTAAATCCATTGACGAAGAATATTGGATACGTCTTGACATTTCTTTTAGTCCGATCGCAAGATGTCGTAATCCTTCGTCAACGACACAGTTTATTGGATCATAAACGTAATTTGAAAACCATTTAGCAAATTCTTTACTGAGATCGCCAGATGGATGTAGTGATTCGTATATACTTCAAATATGTAATATGTTTTAATATATTAATATGTAAGTATAATTGAATTGTATATGAATTTATAATTGCCTGACAAATGGTGCAACTTCTGGACAATTCAGTAGAACATATGTGTGTGCTGCATGGTGATCTCTATCGTCTAACCATATTTTCACACATTTTCCAGCATGTCGGCCATGTTGTCTAAAAATAGATAACACTGCTTGAGAAGAATCATGTTCAACGACTTCTTCATTACGAGGAACACTTACAAACGATAAGTTCACATGATTACTAAAATAATGAGAGAAAAAGAATGAAGCTTCTTCTTCAAGATATGATTTGCAAATCGAACCTTCAACTCGTGATATTTGCCTAATTTTTTTCTTTAAATAATTCAAGTACCTACTACAAATTTATTTTAAATTTAGGTATATAAAACTGAATATTAAACTAACATAAATATTGATGATATTCAATATTACCCCTCAAATGGATACATCCAACCATATTGAACATGACCTCTAAGAAGTGCTTCGGATGAAAGATGAACAGTTAGATGCTCCATTACATTAAATAAACATGGCGGAAATATTTTTTCCAGCTTGCAGAGTAGTATAGGAATTTCTACTTCAAGTCTACGTACACGGTCAACTTTTAACGTCATCGAACAAAGTTATTTATAAAACAAACTTAATTCTGTTATAACGCTCCATACTTTTACGGGCAACGGTTCTTTGAGAATCACAGGTAATAGATATTTCATCATGATATGGAAATCATGACTTTTCATCCCACTCAATTTATTGTTTTTAAAGTCAACACATCTACGAAGATTAGAAGAAATCCCATCATGACATCTTAGTGTTGTCACCCACTTTAGCATGAGTTTTACTTGCTTACTGTCTAGCTCATAGCATGCTTTGGGTTTTTTTATTGTCATTGGGTTTCATATGAAGTTCGGGACACTTACAAAAGTTTGCTATATCAAGTCTTGAATTCAAATCGTCCTTTGTTTTCCCCTTTACATTCATAACTGTATTAAACACATTATCAAACACATTTTTTCGTTGTGCATCACGTCAATATTATGTCAGAGCAGGAGATCTTTCCAGTAGGGTAACTCCCAAAATATACATTTTTTGCACCAATTATAAATGTCTGATTTACCTGGAATTTCTGTCTGCACTCCAGTTTCATGTATCTTCGGATACTCCTTTACAATTTCATATATTTCTTCGCTTGACCAAATCTTCGGTGGTTGCATACTCTCTTCTCTGTTAGCTATAAAGCTTTTTCTATCTCTTCTAAAAGGATGATTGAGATGGAGAAAACACCGATGACAATCAAACCAAGAAATTTTCTTTCCATACCGTAGCGAAAATGCCCGTGTTTCTTCCATGCAATAAGGACAAGCTAGATGACCAGCCGTACTCTAACCTGAAAGAATCCCGTATGCAGGAAAATCACTAATAGTCCACAACAAAGAAGCGAACATACAAAAATTCTTTTTTCTCGAAATGTCATACGTTTCAACTCCTTCATTCCATAGCGTTTTCAACTCTTCGATCAATGGTTGTAAATAAACATCGATTCCTTGTATTGGATCATCAGGCCGAGGGACGACAGTAGTGTAAAACATATATGGAGTTTTCATACACATCCATTGAGGTAAATTATAAGGATTTACGATAATAGGCCATAATGAATATTTACTACCAAACTGAGAAAATGGTGCAAATCCATCCGGTACATAAACCGAGTCTGACATTACGGCTTTCGGCAGCAAATGCGGGGTAAGTCCTATCGAAATGTTTCCATGCTTCTCTATCAGATGGATGTATCAAAGTTCCTTCTTCCGGTGTTCTCACCCTGTGACATCGCATATGGCACGCCGTAGCAGAAGATGCATATAACCTTTTAAGTCTGTGAGTGATGGGTAAATAATGCATCCTCTTGAATGGAACTTTTTTTTTCTTTATTTTTCTTATTTTGTATCTTTCTTCGTTACATATTCTGCATTTTCTAAGCTCAACGCCATCTTTCCAATATAACATGCAACCTTTTACACATGTATGTATCTTTTGGTACAGTAGACCGAAAGCGGACATAAGTTTTTTCACTTTATAATGAATATCGCACATCAGATTATTGGGTGGCATGTGTCGTTTTGCTGCTTGTACAACTCCTGTAAATCCAGCTTCTGTAAGGTTGAATTTTGATTTCATAGTAATGTATTCGGCAGTTGCTGATAATTCGGTTCCACTTTTACAACCATCCCACAACGGCCTTTTAGCAGAGTCCAATAAATCATATATTTTTTTTTAGCTCCCACAGTCGATTCTTCTTCGACATTTACATCTTCATCGTCATCTTGATCAAACATTAAAAACATTGATCGTGCTGCAACTTCCACCATATTTTCTATTGGATTCGTCATAACATTATTGTCATCTAACGCTACAGGATTAGGTGTGGGTGCAAGAAGTTCTCCATGATGATCCCACAAGTAATAATTCGACACAAAACCATTTTTATACAAATGTACTTCAACTATATCTGCTTTCCAATGCTTCAAATGTTTGGACTTACTATACGGGAAACGAAGTTCTTTGTTATTACGATTATTAGATTTAGCGAATCGAGTAAATTCGTGTACACCGTTGCAGAAATGTTTCTTTATTGAACCTTTCATACCAGTTCGGACTTCATAAATCCAACTACGATCGAGAAAATAATCGAACATTTTTCCTGATTTGAAAATATATGTTAGGAACACAATAGAGTTTATCGTTTATTAATCCAAATAATCAATTCGATTTATTTTTTTGCTTTTTGCTTTATTGTTTTAACTTTGATGGTCGACCATCCTACTTTCCATTAGAAATACAATAAAGTAATTACATTTCGTAAATCATATCATTTTAAACGGTTTACAAAATTTCGGCAGCACTTCCCCTTTGTTCCCTGTATCGTACACAAATACATGTACGTGGAGAACAAAACGGAAGTGCTATCGAAATTTTATGAACCGTTTAAAATGATATGATTTACAAAATGTAATTATACTTTATTGTATTCGTAACTTGTCCAATACAGGGACAAATCCGACAAATATTGTATCAGATGAATATAAATGTCCGTTCTGTGAAAAACCGAACAGCTATATAACGATCATATACAACATTTGCCAGACGAGGCCAAAAATTTTCTAAGGGGTTTAAAAAATAAAAATTTTATAATTAACAATATTCATTCAACTATTTAAATATTTATCAACTAAATTTTAAATTTTACAACGTAATTTAACATTCGTTTAACTATTTTAATTTTTAATTTGCCGATTATGTAAACTAAAATAAGTTGTTCACACATATAATTAGTAAAAACAGATTTTTATGCTAAATCAACTAATACCTTTTATCATCAACTAATGTATACCATTAACATCAACCTATGCGCAATAATCAACAATTACAAATTGATAATCAACTCTTTTCCCTAATTTCCCTAATTTCAAGCCGACAATGTCAAAATTATATTTCCAAACCAATCTAAAAAAGTAATATCATCGAATAATACCAACCAATCATCAATTTCTAATCTATCATCAACTAATTTCAAAATTTAGGGTTTAAATCATACCTCAAACAAACTGAAATCGAGAAGAAAGGGGATACTGGAGAGCGTTGGAGAGCGTCGGGGGCTAGATGGTGACTGGAGATGGGGGCGACGGCAGGTGGCTGCGGCGGGTGACGGGGAGGAGGGTTTTGGAAGAGAAAATGGAGGGAAGAGAATGATGAAAATGTTCGCAGGTTGATGTTTCTGTAATGCGATATTGCGTCGGCTAGAATCGGCCGCGTTTTTTAGCCGATTCTAGCCGACGCAAGGCCTTGACACTACTCGGGCCGATTCTAGTAGTGTATATGTATGTATATTTATATATATATGTAGATGTATATGTATATGTATATACGATATATATGTATGTATATGTATACACACATACATAGACATAAATATGTGTGTGTGTGTGTCTGTATGTATATGTGTGTGTGTACATATGTATATGTATATATGTTATATATGTATGCATGTATTTACATTTGTTTATAAATCTAACTTTTATTAAATTTTAAATAATTATGTAGGTTATATTTCAAATAAATTCTTTTCTAAACTAACATTTTATTTCAATTGCATCCCTTTTGTAAAATACTATTTTATTTTTTCACATTTTTATTTATTTTGGAATTTAAATATTATAATTTGCAATTTAAATTATTGCATTAGATCATTACGAAACCAATATCAAACAAACCATGTAATTCTAATTTAATAAATTTCTATTAAAAACATTAATTAATTATTACCTAAAAATTGGGTTGTTACAAACCTACACCTTAATGGGCCTAAATTTCGACTAAATCGAAACCCAACTCCATTAGGGTATGAATCGTTGGTTTTGGTAACTTGTAATAAACATAAGTATATTGGAGGGCGGTCGCTATAAACTCACAATGGAATATAAAAATATAATAGAACATAAATACTGACTGCGATTATTACCTTGGAATCAGTAATATTTCTTTGATAGCTAGTTGCTTTGTCAACGCTGAGCATGAATAAGAAGACTCCACCATCTATAGTTCGTGTCTTGCAATAGAATGTTCCTCCAAATCTTTCATGCGGGTTATTATAAGGAGGAGGTCTGGATATCATTCTGGTGACTTGAAAATTTCATGCTTTACCGATAACACTATTTTGTGCCAATTGAATTCCATTTAAGTGTTATGTCAATTATTTATGCCTAATCCATTCAATCCTATGTATGCGTACGATATTCCTAACCTCCTTCGAGGTATAACTACACACACACATATATATAAATGTTGTACTACCCTAAACCCTGACCACTTAATACTTTTTAAATTGGGAGGAGGTGGCCCAATGAACGTTTAATACCTCGACCCGAAATGGGCCCTCCGCAACGTAAATGCTAGTTAAGCGGTCCTAACAATGGAGACCGGTGGCTCTTATATATGGCCTTAAAATTTATAACTTAATTTTTGTACTACTACCGCATCTGAAAGAATCATCTAAGGGTTAACTCAGCTACCTCCAACGAATAAACAACTAACCAACTAACTTTGAGGTCTGTGCATATCTTATATGGATTCTACACTAGTAGAAAGCAAAACTTTCTAAGGCATAACCCAAGTCTTTTCTACCGATCGCTCAGGTCTGTTAGTGGTCATAGCCTATATGTCAGACCTGCTACTAAATACCGATCTAACAAAAACATTTATATAGCTCGCTAAACTTTCACAACTGACATTCGGTTTAGACAAAACTAAGTCAAGTAAAAGGCCCCTTCAGTTACTTAATACCTCTCATTAGAAATGATGAAGACATCGTTTAAAAGTACTTGGACATTTAATACTTCATATCTAAGGCGAACCTTTGGTGTATTTTCCCCTACCTATCTGCATCATATATCCCTTCTCTACGGGTCCTATGGTTGGAGATGTCCCACATCAGTAGTAAGTAAACACAACCACTGACAATCTTTAGGTGAAAGGCAGACTTCTGTTGCGTAACTCTACTGGTCACGCATCCCAACCCACCAAACCAAACCAAACCAATTATTCTAGATCTAAATATTGGCCTATGCCTACTAATTCATGCTTATCCTAACTTTGTAATTAAGGCTATTTAATTTCCTACTATGAAAATTATACCGCTTTCTAAAATTTAGTTCCTATCTTATATGCTTATTTACTATATTCCATAAATGTCAATTGTCCATAATAAATGGTCATTATTATTTTGATTAGACAATCTCTAATAATATTTATTTATCCGTTCTAATTCAACCTATTACGTGTATTCATTTCTTGATAAATGTGGTATTACATCCTTTAATCGGTCCCATTCACTACGTTTATATCCACCTTTAATTTCGAGAACTCCATATCAACTGCGCATTTATTGTCGTATAAATTTTGGACTTACTATAATCCTTTAATTAAGTATGCTATTTATAACTAAACGTTCTAATTATAACTAATGCGAACATCGACATATATTACGTTCTTAATATATTTTTATTTTTAATCGGCAAGCGCGGTTATACAAACGTATGTACATACATACATGCATACATACATATATAACACATTAATTCATATGCTTAAAACATTAGTTTCCATATCTTAGTTTAGTAGAGCCATCCTTTCCAAAAAGAACCGCCGTTATAATTTTCCATAAATTACCCAAAATTAGGTTTTTGCTCCATTTGAAATTACAATGAATTATCTCTTCTCAATTATTAAAATAGACAATGCAAATTACAGCGAAGAATATATGTACTTTACACATCCCTTTCCTTTTGTTATGTACCTTCCTAATCCAAATGATGGACTTCTAAACATAATTTTGAAATTGGATAATTTATAGAAATTACATGGAAATAGATATAGTTATACCCCACTTCCAATAAACTAAAGTATAGAAATTCACATTCCAAGCCAAATTAGGGAAATCTATACCAATACTAGCTAACTATAAATGTGGAATAAACTGTACAACTATATCAGCATTCAAATTTACTAAATTTAGGGGCTGATTCATTAAATTTTAGATTATGATGTAAATATCGTTCCTATTCCAATTACTAATTTTATAGAATATGTAGGCAATATTCCTATACGTTCATTTTAAGCCTACAACTCATCAGATCTTATATAGACATAACAATTAAATAAATTCTACGATATAAATTTCAATGTTATAAATAAATTATATAATTTCCTACTCATCTTTCAAGTTTTCCAAATCTCTCAAATTCTAACTCATCTCTTTACTTGTAACGACCCATAAATTTTTGAGTCTTCAAATTTGAGTATTTGAATCTAAGATATAATATGGATAAATATGATTTTATAACCTTGTTAATCACTTTTTAATTAGTATATAATGTTAGAAAACTTGTTTTTAAAATGTGTTTACAAAAATATACTTGTATAAATTCTGAAAATGTGATTAAAAACATTTTGTTAAAAATTAATTTTTTGTTAAATAAAAGTTGTTTGAATATTTATACACTAGTATGATAACATAAGAATACCTTAACAAGTAATTACTCTTCCATCATCCTAAGCAAAAGATTAATTAAACTAAGTGCAGGCATAAGGTAGTAAAGGACCCCTAAATCAAGCTGTAAATCATGGAGAGATTTAAGGAAGGCATGGTTGCATATACTAAGGCATGGAAGGAGTAAGGGTATTGGTGGACTTTTACAACTAATTCATAAGCTTATAAATTAAGGGGAAGGCACTCTTCGTTTCTTACTAAATTCCTCTCTTTCACTCTCTTCTTCACCTTCGTAAATTAAACTTATTCACTTCTTCCCTTCTTCTTCTCTTAGGTCGTGAGCTATAGTGAGGAGGATGTCTTGGAAGTGTGCAAATGAGAGGGAGGAGGTCTTGGTTGTGACTAAGGAGAAAATGGAGATGATAGTAGGAATGATTTTGGTGCTTTTTTGAATGTTAGTAGGAAGATGGAAGTTTTTGGTTTGAATGAAAGTGAGTTATTCTCACATTAAATGAATCTATAAATGTGATAACTACTTATTAATAAACTTATTAAAGTGCTTGTTGTAAACTATGATATTATACTCTAACCACTTCACGTTATAACCCCTAAATATGTGCCTTAAAAAGCTTTGAATTGTGTTGTTAAATTAAGTACATTTGGACATTTAATATGGACATGTTAGTTAAGTACATATGTTAATACATGTTTTATAATGATGTGGTTTGAATCTGGGAATCATTTAAGTTTATATAATTGAGTAATATTAAATGTCGAACTAATACGGAATTGTCTGTATAGCGATAGTAACTATAAACGCACTTTGAATCCCCTAACTATAACTTGTGTAATTTGATCAATTTTTAACATATCTTAACATAACTTGTTTCAGTTACTGTCTACACTTTTGTAAGTGTTTTGAAAAGGAAATAATATGTTTGGAAATTTATAAAAAATGTGAACCAAAGTTGTAAAAATCAATAGTAAAAATAGTTGCTATATCGACACTTTTAAATTCCTTGTTTTTTGAAAATAACTTTTGTTTTTGTAGAGACTTCTTTAGGAATTTATTTTCCATTTTAACAAGTAAATAATATACTATCCATAGTCTGAAATTTTTTAACCTTATATAATTTGATAGCAGTTGAACGAAGAGGCAAAAGTTATAGCCAAATAGTCGTTATACGAGCACTTTGGAAAATATTTTATTTTTGAAAATTTCTATAAAATAATTGAAAGATATTGTTTTTGATTTTTCATCATTGTTTTCAAGTACCCAAAGTATACTAACTACTATAAAAAGAATGGATCAAATCGTTAGTTAAAGCGAAGAAAACTAGGTGCAAAATTGTGGCAAAACAAGTTAAAAACATACAACATAACTTTAGATAGCAATTTTGAAAATGCTATCTTTGCTATTTGAAACTATAAATTGTGCAAAAATGATATTTAAATTAAGTATTATTTCCTAGTATTTTTAGGGTTGTTTTCTATCTTATAATAGAGTGTTTTAAAATTGGTTTCAAATTTAAATATATTTTTAATAATTATACATATTTTCAAAGTAAAGAGGTTTTATAATATAAAACATGTTTCTATCAATCATAAGTTTTGAAAAAGGCAATTGTCTAGGCTTAACACTAAAAGTCGATGAGTAGACTTATCTATTTGTGAGGTTCAAGAATGAAGTGTCTAGGCAAGGCTTTGATGCAACCAATGCTCTAACCTACCTGGCTTCAATCTTGGGCGAGGAATAGTATAGATTGAAATGTCGGAAACAAGTTTAGTATATGAACATTGATTTATATAAGCAATTGTTTTAACTAGATAATCGATTAGTCGACGATCAAAATCAACCAAATATTATTAATTTAGATATTTATTTTTAACATTAATTAAATGTGTATATTAATTATTTGTTTGATAAGTTGATGTGTTAGCTATTGATTATTAATCGTTGACACTAATGTGCTATTATTATTGTTTGTTTGGTTGTTTAATTGGTTCTCAACCAGTTTATAAGCAATAGATTTCCTTATGCATGTGTTGGGTAGGTACAAACACCGTTGATTAAAATTTCACGGTTTTGCTGTAAGGTGTTCGATGAAAATAATTGATTAAGCAATTATTAAAATAAAAGATGTTTATTATCATTTTAAAGAGAAATGAAACCGGGAACTTAGTTCGAAGATATTATTTTTGAAAAGGATTATATTTTGAATATAATAAATTTAATTAGATTTTAAAAAATCTAAATGTTAAGATTAAGCCAAGGTGGGTTGTTTGAGAATTGCATATTTGTTTTGCATCGTAAGCTCCTTGAGTCCTACTTGCGAATAGAAGAACTATGTTTGCTTGATCCTTTATCTAATTGGGTACCCAATTAGATAGGGGTACGTAGGCATACACAAATAGTAGTGACACAACCATAATAATAATATATATCCTTTTCTTTTTTATTGTTTGCTATGTGTTGTTGTATGTTTCATGCTTATCATTTTATTCTGCATTGACATGTTTATTGAGTTCACAGGAATGACTATTACGGTCTCTCATATTAGAGTTGTACAGGGGTAGATTTATCGTTTTTGCATTTGTTATATATTAAATTACACCCTATAGAATTAATGATTACCCTGATAAGTTGTATTATCAAAATTATATCCCACATATTTAATAGTGTTTTATATTTATGTGCTTATGATATGTTTAACTAGCAGTTTCATTGGTACTTTTAGGACGGACGAGTTTTCGATGAATTTTGACTGATTTGAAATCTGGATCATTACATTACTTGACTCCTTTTCTATTCTAATCCAAAAGAATATGTATACCAAGGAACATACATTCTATTAGACTTGTAGATCTGAGAATGCTTTGGAGTTAAGGGGAACACAGATTTATAATAATGAAATTACTTTTTTCTGCAGTATTGATTTGCCCATTCTCTTCTTCTCTTTTATTTTTTGCCATTCTCCAATTTTATATACATACCATATAATATTTTATAATTAATAGAAATAGTGGAGAATGGAAAATGATAGAGCTTCATTGCTTTGATCATAAAATATGAGAAGAGAAGTGAGGTGTTAGGCCTATATTTATAGGCACTCAATTAATTGTAACCGTTATATTAAAATAATTAAATCCAGGCCATTTTACCTAGGTTCAACTTAACCGCCACGCGCTTGACTGGTCGACTGCTAGCGGTTGATTACCCCAAGTAAGGGGTCGATCGGTACGGTCTCGCATTTATTATTATTTATTTCCTCTTTCATTCCGGAAACTTCAAACGTTAATAACTTCTTCATTTGAGCTCCGATCTCAAAACTCCAAACATGAAAGTTGCTCAAAAAATCTTCACTAATACAATGGTGCAATTTTCAAAGTTAAGTTCTGAAGTTTCCTCAAATTCCATTTTTTTTGAATTGTTTATTGTTTATTAATTACCCTTAATTTTACTAGGTGTTACAACAGCTGTCACCTCTGAAGCTGAAGCCATCTCCCTTAAAGCCAAACCAAAAGTCCCTCGCCCCATCGGCACTACTTTCTAGTCCTCCTATATATGACTATTATTTTATTCATATATCCAAATTATCCATAGTAATATCTCTAATATCTATATAGAGTCTAATAAGGTCGAACTAAAAAAAGTGAAAATGCATAGAATCTTTTATATAGCTAACTATTGTAAATGTGCAAACAACTATAATAAAGGTAAATACGAATATAGAAAAGTAAAGTAAATAATGATGAGCACACCAGAGTTTTTGTACTGGTTTGGACCTCTTGTCTTATGTCTAGTATCGAAAATCCCCTTTGGAATTCCAGTAATAAAATACTCTTTACAAGAGTTTGCTAATTTGACAATGATGGATTCTATCAACATGGATTTTGACATCAGTTTCCTATAATTTCCTTTAGTGATTCAATGATGTGTTTGCTATGATTAAGGAAGTGTATGGATTAATTTTTGAGCAAGTGACAATATTGATTTTCAGATAGCAAACAATCATAAGAGAGTTAGAAATCAAGATAGTAGGTTAATTTTGAACTTTTAGAATTAGGTTCTATTTATATTAATCATAAGTTTCTATAGAAAAGTTGTTTCCTTTAGAATGTCATTCCTCTTCGAAGAAGAAGCATTAAACAACCGTAACTTTTCAAAGTGTTGTCTCAAAAAACAACCATTACTTTTCATTCAGTCGGCAGTTAATGGTCATAAGTCTACTAAATAAGAATATCAAATACTGTAAAAAGGAAGACCAAAATTAGAAGAAATAAAGTACACTTTTAGTAGACTAGCTTCAATTGACTGAATATAAATGCATTTGACTGCCCTCTGTCGACTAAATTTATAATTAGTTGACTGAGCCTATATAATTTCATTTTTATATGTCCAAGTTTGTAAAACTATTTTAAATACTTCTGGCCTTTGTACTGGAAATTTTTTGGGCCAGTGCTATATGTGTATGCATATGAATCATCTAGGAGATTTTATAATTTAAATCTAAGGACAAATACGTACTCTTATTTTTAGAAGATCATCACTTTGCTATTTGTCTCTTTGAATCATCACCGTCTTCAAATTCTTGTATAAGAAATATATATGTATATGTGTGTGCGTGTGTATATATATGCGTGTGTGTTGTCATCATTAAAACAATCATCCAAATAGGGTTCTAACATTCTCCTTCTTTTTGATGATGGCAACATGTGTATGAGATGAATGCATGTATTATAACCTCCCCCTTAGTACGATCTCCACCTTTTATCATATTTTCTCCCCCTTCGTCATCAACAAAAAGAAGCAGAAGTGTTATTAAAGTGAGGAAAATAAGGACATAAAAAACTAGATTAACACAAAAAATAGGGTGCATGAGAAATTTATAAAGTGTGATGGTTGCTTTGAAGGACTTCCACTGGAATGAATGCAGTTTTTTGTTAGCAATTTCCCATAAAAGGCCATTAAAGTTCTTTCTATAAAATTCATATGTTCATCCCTTCGACATTGCTCATAATTTTTTTTGCATTCTCATTACTTCTCTTTGATAATGATCTATATTATCGATATGATCGTTGTAACATCGCGCCTTTTTGTATGTTTTAAATCGACGATAAACCACACACGTCAGACTCAAACCATACAAAAGGACGAATTGTTATTGTGGTGAATAAGAGAAAGGAATAAAGAAAGAAAACAAAACAGAATCTTGCAGCGGAACGACAAAATATAATAATTAAATTACAGTTCATGAAGCTATTTTCAAAACATTTGATTATATTAATACAATATAGAATCAGAGTTACACATACCAGAGAATAATAAATAACAATGCAGCGAAAAAATGTTATGAAGTGGAACAATATAGTAAATAATAGTAATACAATCTTTGTCTTTTTCCTCCAAAGGGAAGGTCTTCAAGCCATGAAATGCTCAGGCTGACCCGAGCGAATTGAAAAGACAAAACACTCGAGTCAGAACTAAAAGAACTTATGTAAGTTTAATCAATGGTAAATAATATGAGTGGAACGGCGTTAGAGATATTTACGGGATTTGACATCTACTATACAGTGTCAAATGTGAGTGCATTAACTTAAAAGATGTTCGAGATTTACATCTCCTAAGGATCTGTTAAACTATTTACTATGTAGCAATATACGCTATTATAATAATGTCTAATTGTAAAATAAACTTATTTTAAAATAGCGTTAATGCTTTACATTTTCCGCCTTAACACATAAATAGTGTCAGTGGTCTATACAGTACCGTAGTTCCTCCTGATCGGGAGGTTATCAGAGGATACTCCATAGGTACGAAACAAATCTAACTTGTGCAAGGCACGCTAGGGTAGGTAACACGGCACAACAAGGCAATGTCAGGGTAGATATACCAATTACACACACGTGCTGGTGGTAGCACGTAGCAGATACTACCGCCCACCTCGAGCCACACCCCAAATCAAAAATCAAAAGTGGCCACCAAATAAACCTCAAAGTCAAAATATAATATCGAAGGAATGTGTCCGATAAGTGGGGCTACCTCTTTGGCCCAAGATCGCTCCTGTTTTAGCCACCTTATGCTAACTCACGGGAGTCGGGTTCACGTATATACCTCAAAAGAACGCCGCCACCATCCTATTTTATTCTGGAATCTCCACCGCGTACACAGTTGTAAAAGTGGTTTCGAAGTTCGCAGAGTGTATGACAACTTCTGATCCCGGTCTCTCTAACAACCAAACGTTAATATAACATCGCGGTCATTTCAAAAAAAATTATACTTCAAAACCAGAATATGATATCCATTTCAAACCATATAAGTACGATATCATTTCCATTTCAAAAACCAAACCAATATGATATCATTTTTTTAATACCCAAATCAATATAATATCATTTTTATTTCAAATATATCCTTTCAAAAATCATAGCACTTTCAACGTTATAACACTACGAAATCAAAACACTTGAAATATAACACTTTCAAATCATAATACTTTGAAACTCATAACTTTGAAACATAACTTCCACCACTTAAATGGTTTAGATATTAAAGTACTTTATATAGTAAATTAGCTTCTTCAATTTCACAAATCAATTCCAAAACAACTCGAATTTCTAAATTTTAATTTTAACCAAATCCCAAATCATAAATTTCAATACGATTTAGTTTCCAAATAAATTATTCCAAATTTTATCGATTTTAAAACAGATTTTATCCACAGAATAACCATTTCAAACTCAATATATTTCAAACTTTAAGTATTCAACAATTTCAAAACTAAATTTGGTAATTACGATTCAACAATTCAATTTTCTATTAATTAGTTTTGAAATATTTTACATAATAGATCCATTATCATTTAAATAAAACTCAAATTACAAATAACTAAATATTTCCTTTAATTTATTTATACTTGAAATATTCGTTTAATTTATCTCAACCCAAAATTAAGTTATAAAAATCATACCTTCTAAAGATTCAAATTTAATAAATTTCATATCAAACTTATCTGAGTTTAACTTTTAAATAAATCCACTCTCAAATAAATATCAAATTTATCTTCCAACCTTAATTTATTTAAATCAATATAAACACTATATTTAAATATAATTTAAATACTTAACCATATTTTCTTCAATAAAATAAAAATTATTATTAAGCTAATTCTATATTAAAAAAATTATACATAGCTTAAAATCAAGGATAAAATAACATTTATATAATATCAAAAATCAATATTTATCTAAAACTATATATTTCTTTACAAAACCACATAAATCATTTCAAAATATTATTTTATATATAGACCACGGTGTCAGTATATAATTTTATATCCTATGGTCAAGTGATACAGATATTTATCATTTCAATCCGTAATTTGAAATATAAATATGGTTATATATTATTTCAAATCGGAATCCCGAATGAAATAAAAATCCACAACAATTTGCAGTTTATAGCAATATAAAATACAACATCCATTCATGCAATATCAATAATCAAACATTTATCGCAATCATCATCCAGTTCAATCAACAGCATCAATATAGAACGGATAATAAATAACAGGTATTTGCTAGCAGTTTATATTCAATAATAAATTAAATAATTATTTTATCAAATAAATTAAAATAAACTGGGATGATGATTCAAATATGCCAAACAGTCATAAATAAATTTTTAATTATATCATAAATCGATTTAACTAACATAAGAAATTTTAGAAGTTGTGAATGAGTTAAAACACTCACCTTTTGAATTTAAATAGAATTCAAATCCAATTTAAACCCAAAAATTGAACAGTCTCAGAATCCGTCCAAACAAGCACCAAAATGTCCAAAATTCCAATACGAAGCTAGCGGAGAAAACCGCTCATGAATTAGACCTCGTACGTAAAAGTTATGATACTTAGAACGAATTTGAAATTTCAAATTATAAAACAAAAAAACAACTACTAGTAGGAAGCGGCCACGTCGCAACACATGCAAGCAACTCCAGGCTCTCTTTAACGCGCCTGAACCCGATCGAACATAGGGAAACCGTCGCCACGATCGCAAACACGTCGCCCCCCACAGCCGCCTCAGGCCACGCGCGTGCCCTCCAACCGACAAGTCGACTTCAGCTCCAACTCCTCCACCATCCACGTTTCCAATAGAAGCTCAGAAATCTTCCAACCGCCACGAGTGGGTTAAACCCTAGCCAATTTTTGGCACCGATCAGACCGTCGAATCACCAGACAAACCACATAGATGCAATACGCATTCGACTCTCCACCCAACCTTGTCGTTGAATCCCTGATCGGACGAAGTTCATCGTCGAGCAATGAACGGTCGAAAATAAACTAGATAATTCCGGCAATGTGGCCATCCAGATTGAAAAACGAATCATATATTTGACTTGCGCTTGTCGAGAGCTTCAAATCCATATATAATTCGATATATATTGAGGAGTCTAAATTTTTGAAGTTGAGATTTGATTTGAAATTGAATTGGGAATTAGGGTTTGCAGCCATTGGAATGAGAAGGAGCAATTAGAATTGTACGTATAGAAATGAAAAATGAGAAATAGAAAGTAGCTAGGGTTTATAACGAAGTATATAGGCACAGCTGAAAATAGAATAGATGGACAAGATGGATCGAACGATAAACGACCCGAAAAGCCATTTCGCCTTCGGAACGAAAATGGATCAACTCATATATCAAAATAGATGTTTTTAAATATTTTAAAATCATTGGAACAAGTTTCAAGTCCAAATTCCATCATATGATGGAGTTACGCTAAAATAAAATTATCAAATTGATTTCAATTAAATTGATTTTTAGGCGTTTCGAGCCTGTACGATCAAACGACAAGTCCAATCTTCATGAAACTTGAAATCCTACAATAATTCACTGTTACGGATCCGATGAAATTGGTTTCATTGAAATCCGAGTCAGTGGCCAAAATGGCTAATTTTATATTAATTAAATAAATTAAAATTAAATTAAATTAAATCACTTTTCATTCAAATTCTAAAATCTATAATTTTTATCATCTTGGATTACTCTAGAAATTTATAATCCCTTATAAAAAAGTTCTATATCAATTCAATATAAATTATTTACCCATTACAGTATTAAATTTCAATTTCAATACATTCATTAATTATCAATGGGACTTCCAATAAATCCATTTATTTGATTTCCCAATCTTGTTATATTAATTCAATTATCATATTATCATCTTAGGTACCATTTATATTGGTTTATATTCTAATACATTAATATTTTCCTATTTCACCTTTATTTCAATTGCGTAGTATTTAATTTCATTTGCTACAATTATTCCAATTATTATAAATTTAATTTCAATAAATTGGCTTGTTTCAATTCCAATCTTTTTATTAAGTTCATTACTACTTTATAACCTAGTTAACCTTTGTTTGACCTTTCATTGCCTTAATATACTCCAATTTGACAACTCGTAAACATTGTGTTACATTTTCGATCAATGTAACATTTATTAATATTTATTAAAAATTTATAACCAAGTGCAACAATTTACACTATTTCATTATTGGGATTTCACTTCAATTGTCAACAATTAGTTTTAATTAGCATTGCTACATTTCATTTTAGTATTCATTTCATTATTAAATTACAAAGTTTTCATTTCTTTCCTTATTAAATTACCAAAACTTATAAATTAAACAAATCAAATAGTTGAAAATCTACGGGTCATTACACTCTCCCCCACTCAAAACTTTTCGTCCCCAAAAAGGAAAAAGAAGGGCAAAGAAAGAATTAAGTAAATAATACAACTGATCCAAAAATACAAACTTTATAAATAAATAAGTTTACAAAATTAATTAATTTGAATAAAATTTACCAATTTATGACCATTAAATCTTTTTTATACTCAAATTAATAAAATTTGAAAAACATTTTCAAAATTTCTCTAAGTCCCAAAATTTACGAAATATTTCGGCATAGTCTCCTTTGTATAGGGAGGCTCGAGAGAAATTACAATATCAAATATACAATATATAATATATATCTTCCAAAATAATATATATCCGAACATGGAAAAAAATATAATAGCGCTATAAAACCAAAATCCGAAAACGTACCTATTTGTCGGGCAAACAAACGCTGAATTATGAAACTAAAAGCAGTAGCAATTGCTTCCATAACCTGCATTTCACTTATATAATCCAAAAAAGTTAATAATTATATAGAATGAAATATTAATTTTGTTTCAACCACTAGCAAACAAATCAATGTCAAACAACAACAATCACTTGCAACCACAACATACAATCATCATGCAGAATCAACTCAATTCAATTATCCATCCATATCAAATAAAACAAATAGTTGTTCAAAAACTTTAAATTGTACAGAATGGAAAATAAACTATTAAGTGCACCATTTACTCAACGGTATTAGATGAAACTAAATAGATTATTTATACATATAAATAAATTTAAAATATCCTTGCCCAAACAGGCATAAACCAAACAAACAACAATTCCAAACAATATATCAAGTTCATTTTTATCAATTTCATTTCATAATTTTTTTTTTTGATTTCCTTTTCATTCATATAATGATTTATCTTTTTAATTTAAATTTAACTTCTTACAATTTTCCATTTATTTTCATTTATTCGTATCATGTAAATTTTCTTTTTATTGTATTACATTCATTTATTCACTACTTAATTTCATTTATTTACAGTACTCATCTTTCTACTTATTTTTATTATAAATAACCTCAACATTCACTTAAGTTTATTATCATTTCTTTATAACTTTTCTATTATATTTAATTAGTGGCCTTTCAGTCATACTTAAGTTTACAACAATTATAACATTAAATTTTTAGTTATAAAAGAAAATTCATTGAATACTTTCATTACCTCAAGTTTTACTTGTAAAATTTCCCATTACATTTTCTTTTAACATTTTAACTTTTTTGTAGTTGGTAAGTTATATATATGTTAAAGAATGCAATTGAAAATTATATAAGTTTATCTCATTTCTTTTAAATTAATTTAATGTTCAATAATCCTATCTTTGTCTTATAGGTTACACATTTCAAATTTTCTTGTAATTACATTCATAACCTAGCATTTAATCTCTAATTTCCTTTAGAGGTTCCAATTATTAATTAGTTACATTCCATGTTACTATAATAATTGAAACTATTAATTAACAGAAACTTAAGAACTAAGTACCGGGTTTAATTTCAAATCATCTAAAATAATAGACAAATGTATATACTTGCAACTTATATATCCAATTATATTTAAAACAATTTAAAATTTATATTTGTTTATCAAAATTAATCTGCAGTAAAACTACTAAAGTGGCCTTCCCACTTCGAAACTCGAAAATGATTATCGATGATGCGTGCACTAATCACCGAAATTATTTTGCAGCGATAGAGAGGGGAGTACAGAACTTATTTCCTTCCAAAATTTCTTTAAAACAATTCTTTCAAATTATATTGAAATATTTATATCAGAACATACTTCTAATAATATTATTATTATATTCCAAAATCATTCGAAAGAAATTTCCAAAACCTCAGAACTTAAGTTCTAAAATTTCCAATTCATTCTCATTTTATTTGTAAATTTTATTTTACTACCAATATTTATAAATTTCACTACCTAATAACCAAGCATAACCTTTATAAAAAATATATTTTATATATAGAAAATATAACACACAAAATTAGTTCATTCACCTTTATTCAAAACAATATTGTGTCAGTCTGTCCTGTTAAGTGTTTAGAAATCCCTATTGATGTCATAGCGTCCTATGCACCAACCAAAATTTATAAATTGAAAACGGAACAGATTAACACAATATCAAAACCTTTTATAACACTAATAAATACACTCTCTCATATATATCCGCTCAGCGACTCATCACAGGGTTTTACTACCCTATTAATAAAGAGTCTGAACCCACAATGCTAAGGTTTATCGCTAAACCAAAGTCTGATACCAACTGTAACATTCCGCCATTTTGTACGTTTTAAATCGACGATAAACCACACACGTCAGGCTCAAACCATACAAAAGGGCGAATTATTATTGGGTTGAATAAGAAAAAGGAAGAAAGAAAGAAAACAAAAAAGAATCTTGCAGCAAAACGACAAAATATAATAATCAAATAACAGATCATGAAGCTGTTTGCAAAACATTTAATTATACTAATACAATATAGAATCAGAGTTACACATACCAGATAATAATAAATAACAATGCAGCGAAACAATGCGATGTAGTGGAACTATATAATAAATAATAGTAATACAATCTTCGTTTTCGTCCTCCAGAGGTAAGGTCTTCAATCCCCGAAATGCTCAGGCCGACCCGAGCGAATTGAAAAGACAAAACACTCAAGTCAAAACTAAAAGATCTTATGTAAGTTAAATCAACGGTAAATAGTATGAGTGGAACGGCGTCAGAGATGTTTATGCGATTTGTCATCTCCTATCCAGTGTCAAATGTGAGTGCAATAAATTAAGAGATGTTCAGGATTTGCATCTCCTAAGGATCCGTTAAACTATTTACCATGTAGTAATATACGCTATTATAATAATGTCTAATAGTAAAATAAACATACTTTAAAGTAGCGTTAAGGCTTTACATTTTCCACCTTAACACATAAATAGTGCCAGTAGTCTATACAATATCGTAATACCTCCTGATCGGGAGGCTACCAGAGGATACTCCATAGGTACGATACAAATCAAACTCGTACAAGGCGCGCTAGGGTAGATGACACGGCACAACAAGGCAATGTTAGGATAGATATACCAATTATTCACACAGGCTGGTGGTAACGCGTAGCAGCTACTACCACCCATCTCCAGCCACATCCCCAAATCAAAAATCAAAAGTGGCCACCAAATAAACCTCAAAGTCAGAATATAATATCAAAGGAGTGTGTCCGATAAGCGAGGCTACCTCCTTGGCCCGAGATCTCCACTGTTTTAGCCACTTTATGCCAACTCACGGGAGTCAGGTCCACGTATATACCTCAATGGAACGCCGCCGCCATCCTACTTCATTCTGGAATCTCCACCGCGTACATGGTTGTTAAAGTAGTTTCGAAGTTGGCAAAGAGTATGACAACTTCTAATCTGGGTCTCTCTAATAATCAAACGTTATTATAACACCGCGTTCATTTTAAAAAAAATTATACTTCAAAACCAGAATATAATATCCATTTCAAACCATATAAATACGATATCATTTCCATTTCAAAAACCAAATCAATATGATATCATTATTATTAAAGCCCAAATCAATCGAATATCATTTTTATTTCAAATATATCCTTTCAAAAATCATAGCACTTTCAACGTTATAACACTTCGAAATCAATACACTTGAAATATAACACGTTCCAATCATAATACTTTGAAACTCATAATTTTGAAACATAACTTCCACCACTTAAATGGTTTAAATATTAAAATACTTTATATAGTAAATTAGCTTCTTCAATTTCACAAATCAATTTCAAAACAACTCGAATTTTCAATTTTAATTTTAACCAAATCCCAAATCATAAATTTCAATATGACTCAGTTTCCAAATAAACTATTCCAAATTTTATCGATTTCAAAACAGATTTGATCTACAGAATAAACCATTTCAAATTCAATATATTTCAAACTTTAAGTATTCAACAATTTCAAAACTAAGTTTGGTAATTACGATTCAACAATTCAATTTTCTATTATTTAGTTTTGAAATATTTTACATAATAAATTCATTAAAGGGGCATTTCACTAGAAGGACAAACTTTGCAATCCAATTAGTTTCTAGGACACACATACTCAGAAATTAATTTCAAGGCCAAAGTCAGCATAATAATTACTTTTAAGGACAAAGTCAGCAGTCCAATTAGTTTCAAGGACATAATTTCATAGGTTTTTAGGCCTTAGAAACTAATTATTTTGAATTTTGTCCTTAAAAGTAATTATTTCAGTTGTGTGTCCTAAAAACTAATTGCCCTTGCTAAAAAGGCCCTTGTGGCTAATTTCCACTTCATTAAGTAAAACTCAAATTACAAATAACTAAATATTTCCTTCAATTTATTTATACTTGAAATATTCGTTTAATTCATCTTAAACCAAAATCAAGTTATGAAAATCATACCTTCTAAAGTTTCAAATTTAATGAATTTCACATTAAACTTATATGAGTTTAATTTTTAAATAAATTCACTTTCAAATAAATCTCAAATTTATCTTCCAACCTTAATTTCTTTAAATCAATATAAACTCTATATTTAAATATAACTTAAATACTTAACCATATTTTTTTAATAAAACAAAACTTGTTATTAAGCTTATTCTATATTAAAACAAATTATACATAGCTTAAAATCAAGGATAAAATAACATTTATACAATATCTAAAATCAACATTTATCTAAAACCATATATTTCTTTACAAAACCATAGAAATCATTTCAAAATATTTTTTTATATATAGACCCGGTGTCTATATATAATTTTATATCATATGGTCAAGTGATACAGATATTTATCATTTCAATCCGTAATTTAAAATATAAATACGGTTATATATCATTTCAAATCGCAATCTCGAATGAAATAAAAATCCACAACAACTTGCAGTTTATAACAATATAAAATACAACATCCATTCATCCAATATCAATCATCAAACAATTATCACAATCATCATCTAATTCAATCAATAACATCAATATAGAACAGATAATAAGTAACAGGTATTTACTAGCAGTTTATATTCAACAATAAATTAAATAACTATTTTATCCAAATAAATAAAATAAACTAGGATGATGATTCAAAATATGCCAAACAGTCATAAATAAATTTCTAATCACATCATAAATCGATTTAACAAAATAAGAAATTTTAAAAGTTATGAGTGTGTTAAAACACTTACCTTTTGAATATAAATTGAATTCAATCCAATTTAAACCCAATAATTGAACAGTCTCATAATCTGTCCAAACCTGCATTAAAATGTCTGGAATTCCAATACGAACCTAGCGGAGAAAACCGCGCGTGAATTGGACCAGGTACATAAAAGTTATGATACTTAAAACGAATTTGAAATTTCAAATTATAAAACAAAAAAACAACAACTACCAGTAGGAAGCGGCCACGTTGCAACACACGCGAGCAACTCCAGGCTCCCTCTAACGCGCCTGAACCTGATCAAACACATGGAAACCACCGCCACGATCGCAAACACATCGCCTCCCACGGTCGCCTCAGGCCACGTGTGTTCCCTCCAGCCAACACGTCGACTTCGTCTCCACATCCTCCACCAACCACATTGCCGAAAGAAGCCCAGAAATCCTCCGGCCACCATAAGTAGGTTAAACCCTAGCCAATTTTTGGTGGCAATCTGACCGTCGAATCGCATGACTTACCACATAGATGCAATAAGCGTTCGACTCTCCACCCAACCTTGTCGTTGAATCCCCGATCAGACGAAGTTCATCGTCGAGCAATGAACGACCAAAAACGAACTAGGTAATTCCGGCAACACAGCCACCTAGATAGAAAAACAAATCATATATTTGACTTGTGCTCATCTAGAGTTTCAAATTCATATATAATTCGATATATATTGAGGAGTTTGAATTTTTGAAGTTGAGATTTGATTTGAAATTGAATTGGGAATTAGGGTTTGCAGCCATTGGAATGAGGAGGAGCAATTGGAATTGTACGTACAGAAATGAGAAATGAGAAATAGAAAGTAGCTAGGGTTTATTACAAAGTATATATAGGTGCAGCTGAAAATAGAATAGATGGACAAGATTGATCAAACGATAAACGACCCGAAAAGCCCGTTTCGCCTCCCGAACGAAAATGGATCAATTCATATACCAAAATAGATGTTTTTAAATATTTTGAAATCAACGGAACAGGTTTCAAGTTCAAATTCCATCGTATGAAGAAGTTATGCTAAAATCAAGTTATTTCAAATTGATTTCAATTAAATTGATTTTTAGGCGTTTCGAGCCCGTACGATCAAACGACAAGTCCAACTGTCACGAAACTTGAAATCCTGCAATAATTCACTGTTACGGATCGGATGAAACTGGTTTCGTTGGAATTCGAGTCAGTGGCCAAAATGGCTAATTTTCCATTAATTAAAAGAATTAAAATTAAATTAAATCACTTTTCATTCAAATACTAAAATCTATAATTTTTATCATCTTGAATTACTCTAGAAATTTATAATCACTTATAACAAATTTCTATATCAGTTAAATATAAATTATTTTACCCATTACGTGTTAAATTTCAATTTCAATTTCAATACGTTCATTAACTATCAATGGGACTTCCAATAAATCCATTTATTTGATTTCCCAATCTTGTTATATTAATTCAATTATCATATTATCATCTTAAGTACCATTTACATTGGTTTACATTCTAATACATTAATATTTTCCCATTTCACCTTTATTTCAATTGCGTAGTATTTAATTTCATTTGCTACAATAATTCCATTTTTTATAAATTTAATTTCAATAAATTGGTTTGTTTCAATTCCAACCTTTTTATTAAGTGCATTACTACTCTATAACCTTGTTAACCTTTGTTTAACCTTTCATTACCTTAATATACTCCAATTCAACTCCTAAACATTTTATTACATTTCCCATCAATGTAACATTTATTAATATTTATTAAAAATTTATAACCAAGTGCAACAATTTACACTATTTCATTATTGGGATTTCACTTCAATTGTGAATAATTAATTTTAATTACCATTGCTACCTTTCATTCTAGTATTCATTTCATTATTAAATTACAAAGTTTTCATTTCTTTCCATATTAATTACCAAAATTTATAAATTGAATAAATCAAACACTCGAAAATTTGCACGTCGTTACAATCATCTTGATTGGTAGATAAGTAACCTTCGAATTTAATTAATTGTTTAATTTTCGTTCCTTTAGGAGAAAAACAAGTTTCTCCAAAGAAGAAGATATAATCTTAGTATTAAATGAAGATTTATTTTCAAAGATTGACATGTTGTTATGTAAATTTCTTATCTTGTGAAGGAGATGTTTAAATACTAACAGAAACGTAAAATATATAACTTATTTAATGGTAGAGATTTTTTATTTAACCTAGACCAACTAAACAAATTACTATTTTATGGTAGGAATTAATTTAACTAGTAAATGAAAATAATCTATAATAAGGAAAAACTTTCATAGGAATGAAATATTAAAATCAATTAATTCTTCTATATGTAAAAGTTATTCAATTAATTCATTTGGAGAGCAAATACCTAATTCTCTATGTAATTTCAAAAGTTTGTTTCTCATAATGTTTTACTGAAAATATCTGCTATTTGATTTTCCATGTTAACAAATTTGTGGGAAATAATTCTTTTTCAATTTTATCTCTTAAAAAATTACGACATGTATCGATATGCTTTATTTTAGAATGATTGATAGGGTTTAAGAAGAAACTAATTGCACTTGTATTATCACGATATATAGAAGATTTCTTAATATTTTTCCATAATCCCAAAGCTTATGTTACATATATATAACTTGAGCACATGCGAAAGAGGCTGAGATATACTTGACCTCATATGGTGATAATGAAACATAATTTTTTTTCTTACTAAACCACAAAACCAAGGATTTATCAATGAAGTGACAAGTTCCACTGTTTCTCTTTTGATCCATCTTGCAACATCTAAAATCAGCATTAATATATGAAACCAATTCAAAAGAACTACCTTTCCGATAAAAGAGTCTGTACCATTTGGTGTTGGGTAAATACTGTAAAATTTGTTTCATGGCTCGAATATGCAATTCCTTGGGACGTGTTTGAAATCGTGCACAAAAACAAACACCCTTCATAATATCGGGTCTACAAGAGGTAAGAAACCTTTCGTACTTTTATATGGTTTTTGATTAAAATCCTTACCATTCTCATTTTTGTCTAAATTTATACTAACTAATTAAAGTGAGTTTTCTTGAAGTGTTATCGATTCCAAAACATTTTAATAATTATCTACAATATTTTCTTCTTAAATAAAAACCCCATTTTCTAACAGTTTAATTTGCAAACCCAGACAGAAATTTAATTCGCCTATATGAGATATTTCAAAATTATTTTTCATAATAGCTGCAAAATCATTACATAGATTTTCATTCATAAATCCTAAGATTATATCATCAACATGAAATTGAACAATTAAAATATCATCATTTTCATTTTTGATAAATAAAGTAGAACCAATTTTACCAATTTGAAAACCCGACCTTTTTTAGTTTGAAAACATGATTTTGAATTTTTTTCGTGAGTGAATAAAGGTGGTTGCTCCATATAAACATTTTCTTTAATAAAATCATTTACGAAAGAACTTTGACATCCATTTGATGTAATTTAAAAATTTTATGACATACAAAAACAAGTAATCTTTGAATTGCTTTTAATCATGCTTCAGCTGCAAATGTCTCTACGTAGTCTATTCCTTCCTCTTAATTATACCCTTGAGCAACTAATCTGGCTTTATTTCGAATTATATTACCGTTTTCATCGGCTTTATTTTTTAATATTCATTTTGTTCCAATAACCAATTAGTAATTAGGTCTTGGTACAAGTTCCCTCACACTGTTTTTCTTTTAAATTGATTAAGTTCTTCTTGCATTGCTAATATTCAATAATCATATTTAGCGGCTCCCTTATAATTTTTAGTTTCCATTTTTGAAACGAAGCCTATACGACCCGTTTGACTTAATTGACTTCTAGTTGTGACTCTAATGTTTACATCTCCAATTATACTATCTACGGGATGGACTTCTAAAATTCTAAGGAGGGATCAAGGAATTGTCGTTAGAATCCATATTATTTTCAATTTCGTTAGTAGTAGTATTATTTTCTATAGCACAAGGTTAATTAATTCCTAAAATTTCTTTATCATCATTTTTATTTTCATAAATTGCATCATATGAAATATGTAAACTTTCTTCAAATGTATAGCTACATTTATTGAAAGCTCTATAGGCTTTGCTTCATTCCAAAAACTAGTAAAAATGCCTTCATCGGCAATCGAATGAAATTGCCTAAGTAATCTTTAGTATTTAAAATAGAACATTTTGACCCAAAATACAAAAATATGAAACTTTTTGTTTCTTTCCATAAAATATTTCATAAGAAGTAACTTAGTCATTGGCCTCAACGAGACACGATTAATTACACGCCAAGTGGTAGCAACGTCTTCGGCCCAAAAAATTGGTAAGTTATTACAATGTAGTAATGCTCATGCACATCTTGTAAGGTACGATTCTTCCTTTAGCTACACTATTTTGTTGTAGTGTTCGTGGAAAGAAAAATTGGGAATAATACCCTTCTTATTACAAAAATTTTCAAATAATTAATTTTCAAATTCTTTTCCATGATTACGTTTAATACTTCTAATTTTCAAATTTCTTAAATTTTGAATTCACTTTGCAAAAATCTTAAACATTTCAAATATATCACTTTTATGTTTTAGGAATAATGTCCACGTAAATCTTGAAAAATCATCAACAATCCTAAAAGCATAATCGTTATGATTTACTAATTTTACTTAAGTATGACCGAATAAATTTAAATGTAGTAGTTTAGTGGTTGTTTTGTTGATATTTCATTTTTAGATTTAAAAGAAGTTTCTTTAATTTTTCGTATTGACAAGCATCACACAAATTATATACTTTAAAATTTTATTTTTGATAAACCACTTGCTAATTCGTTTTTAGCAAGTTTATGATGATATTTAAAATTATCATGACAAAAACATTTATGCCAAAGCCACAGATTGTTATGATTTGCAACTAAGCACATATCGTTATTGTGATTCAAATTCATATTTAAAACATAAATATTTTGTTTTTATATATCTTAAAATATTAAAATTTTGTTTTGGTAAAAACTATTGCACTTGTCTTTTTCAAAATCAATTTCAAAACCTTTATCACATAGTTGACTTATACTTTAAAGATAATATTTTAAATTTTCTACTAATAACATAGTTGTAATCAATGGAGAGTTAGATATACAGACATTGATGAGGTCTCCAATTCCAATTATATACCCTTTCAAGTAGTCATCGAATGTCATGGTTCCTTCATCAATGTATGTCATGTTAGTTAACATATGTGCATTTTCCATCATATACTTGGAGTATCCACTATCGAGTATTCATTTCTCCTTTTTATCCTTAGGTACCTGCAAAATAATTAAAAAAATTATTGGTTCTCACTTCTTATGTTAGGATCCTATGTGCTAGTAGAAAAAATAACCATACTCATAAAGGTTTAGACCTTTATAAATATAGTTAGAACCATAGTGAACATCCTTTAGATTTGTCTAATTAAACTGTTATTCATTTTAGGAATCCAAATTTTTAATTTTTAGAAGTTAAGATATTTGTTTTAGTACTGTCTTTAGATTTCCTAGTTTTGCATATAAAGTACTATATCTCTTCTTACTATTTTTACTTGCTTTGCTTTCCTAAAGCTAAGTCCACTTTAATTGCTACATGGTTTTGAAAGTTTAATTAAATTTTCTAAGCTTTGTTTTCCTTCGTTAAATTTTGAAATATTTTTTGTAATTTGCTGTAATTTTTGTTTTAGTTTTTTAAATTAATTTTTTGTAAAGTCTAAATTGGATTTTAGTTTAAAAACTTATTTGCAAAGTTCATCATTCTTAATTTTTCTTGCTATTGTTTCGTCAATTAAAGCGGTATTTTGAGAAGTTAAACTTTCATACGATTTTTTTCAATTTCCTAATTCGTCTATAGTACAAGCATTAAATTTCTATTTCAGCCCTATTCAACTTTTCAATTGTTTCGTTATATAATATCTTAAAATTTCTTAGTTTGTCATCAAGTTTAATACTAATATCATGAATATCATTATAAGTGAGATTAGAATTTACCTCATTAGTGACAATGAAACAAATGTTCGCTTATTCCGTGTCATTATCACTTTCACTCTCCAAAGAAGAAAAATCCAAATCATTCCATATTACTTGAAAAGTTCTTCTTTTCTTCTTTAACTTTTCAAATTTGTCCTACTTTTTTTCCTTGTTTTGTTGTGGACAATCCTTCATCATGTGCCCAAATTTGTCACATTTGAAGCACTTGATTGAAGTTGAGTTTCCACTATTTTGTGCTCTCATGAATTTATTTAATTTTTTTATAGTTTTTGGCGATGGACATAGTCTTATCTTCATTTAAGTCAGAGTCTTCATCATTGGCTTAAAAAGCCATACTCTTCTTCGCTTGATTTTGTTCTTTTCTTGCCTGTAAGTTTGCTTCATACAATATCAAATTTCCTATTAATACTTCAACTTTGATTCAGGAAAAAACACTAGGTTCTTCAACTGTAAGAACTTTTCTTTCCCACTTAATCATCAAAGATTTTAAAATACGTATAATGAGATCAAATTCAATAAATGTAACTCCTAATGCCATGAGATCATGTTGTATGGTTTTGAATTTTGTATCATAACTACAACAGATTTATTAGTTTTCATATTAAATGATTGAAATTTATTTTGAAGAATAGAAAGTTTAGTTTATTTAACTTTGTTTGTCCCTTCATGTGTAATATAAAGGATACACCAAATATCATATGCGATTTGCAAAGCATAAATCTAAAGAATTCATTTTTATCAAGAGAACAAAACAAAGTATTCGTGGTACTGGTTTCAGTAGAAGGTGCATCATAGTTAGGTTGAGCAACTTGCCAAATCTCAAGACTGTTAACTTCCATAAAGTTTCTCATTCATGTGGGCCAATATGCGTAATTAGACCCAGTGAAAAGTGAAGGTCGTGTTATCGATTGACCCTCTAGAAATATGCTTGCCATATAATTAAATTTTCAAAATCTTTGTTACGTTTAGTGAAATTACCTGCTCTAATACTGAATGAAAGGGCATGGATCTCTATTATGACTGACTATTGTAAATGTGAAAATAACTGTATGAAAGCAAAATATGAATAAGGTAAAGTAAATAAAAATGATCGTACCATAGTCTTTATACTATCTTAGATCTTTTATCCTACTCTAGTCCCGAAGCTCCCCTTTGTAGTTCCACTAAACATTTACCCTCAAATAGCCAAGAGGAATAGGTGTTACAAGAGTATGCTGACTTGAAAATGACGTGTTCTATCGGTACGAATTTTAAATTACTTACTAACCTTTCTATAATCTCCTTTGATGATTCAACGATGCGTGCAATGTGTTGAGAAAGTGTGTAGATTTAAATTTGCATAAAATAACAATATAGATTTTTAGGAAGAAAATAATCATAAGATACTTAGAAATCAAGATAGGAAGTTAATTCTAAACTTCTAGATTTAGATTCTATTTAAAATAACCAAAAATTGTTCTAGAAATATTGTTTCCTTTCAAAAATTCATTCCTCTTTAAAGAAGAAGCATTGAACAATCACTACTTTTCAAAGTGCTATTTTAGATAATAGCTGTTACTATTCATTCAATCGGCTGGGAATGGTCACAAGTCTACTGAATATAAACATCAAATATTGTGGAGAGAAAGATAAAAATTAGAAGACTGAAGTACACATTTAGTAGATTTGCTTCAGCCCACTGAATATGAATTCAATTGGCTGCCCTTAGTCGATTGAATTTACATTCAGTCGATTGAGCCTATATAATTAAATTTCTATATATGCTACTTTGTAAAACTTTATTTGTAAATACTTTTGGCTTTTGTTTTAGAAATCTTGTGTCTCGGTGCTATATATATATATATATATATATATATATATATATATATATATATATATATGAATATGATTCATCTAGGAGATTTTACAGTTTAAATTTAAATACAAATACATACTCTTGACTATGATTTGTAGATGATCATCACTGTGCTCCTTGTCTCTTTGAATCATCATCATCATCTTCAAATTCCTATATAAAATAATATACGGTTTATGTATATAGATATAATTGTCACTATTAAAAAAACCATACATATAGGGTTCTAATAAAAAGCCAGATGTCCATGTTCAACATGTCATTGCGTGAAACTTATAGAATATTTTACTGTGGTATTACATTTACCCAAATATGTTTTTATACCCGATTATCTAGTATGGACATATCGTGAGGAAGAATGTATTGTTGTAAAATAGGAGACCATAGTTCTGGATGTGCATTGCGATGAACCGTTATTAAAGAAGATGTGACGACCCATAATTTTAGGCAATATCAATTTAATATTTTGAATTAATAATTAAATTGATTTGATAATTTTTCCCAATAATTTTAATTTAAATTGGTAAATTTAATCTTTAAAAGGTTAATAAATATTTAATCTGGTAATTTTGATCAATATATTTTTATCAATTTAAAATTTGATAAGAATTATCTTTCAAAGCTAATAAAACTTTATTCTATTTATAATATATATATCTGATATATATTGTGAATAGAAATATCTTTTGTTTCAAATAAAAGATAAATTTTCAAATTGTAATATATATGTATGTATATGTTATAATTTGGAATGGTTTTGAAATTTAATTTAATCTGTTGATAATTTATATATGTATGAATATTGTAGTTTGAAGCTTTGTTTTAAAATTAATATTTTTCAAAAGTTAATTTAAGATTAATTCAATTGTATGCAAAATATAAGATAATTATCTGTTTTTAAATATGATAGTTTAAATAAGTTTTGTTTTTGTTTTCTTTAAAATGTTTAAATTGAAATGGTTATAAATCTATATATATATATATATATATATATAAATGTTTTAGATTTTTAAATCCATGTATAAAAGATTTATTTGTATAATAACTAGTTTTATAATATTTTCTTTAAAGATCAAACTTGTATATTTATCTAAAATTCAAACTTTATTAACATAAAAACATTTCATATGCATGAAAACATTTCATAAATACAAATGTCCATATTACATGAATAAAAGATATAATTATTTTCTTTTTTATAAGGTTTTAAACACAATCGTGTAAAGATTTTTACACTTGTAACTTTTTAAAATATGCTTGAGACACTTGTTCAATTTATCAACAAGTGGCATTATTTTCATTTTAATTTTTAATAAATGTTTTTAAGAAGAAATTGGTTTTTACAAACACTTTTTCCTTTGTCTTCATTTCTTAACTCAAATCAGAAAAATAACAAAACAAAAAATTATTCCAAAATCAAAAGTAAAATCTGCAAAGCAAAATAAAATCCTATGCAACTTCAAATCTGCAAAAGCAAAGATAAAATCTGAGAATTTAAAAGCTTCATTTCAAATGAAGTTCAACCTGCAACTTAAAGGGGAGATCAAGAACAGTTTCAACATCTTTAAAATCAACAAATTAAAGGCATGCGAAGGGATCAACTTCAACAACATGCAAATCAAAACATTTCTCTAGATTAATGTTCAAGCCTGGAATAAAATCAAACCTGCTCTGCAATTAAATAAGGTGAGTAAATCCTTTTAAAAACAGTTTTTAGCGAATCTGTGGTGGAATGTTGATGCATGTGTTGAATTTTTCTTTGATATTGAATACATGTTTACATTAGTAATGTTGTATATGCATGATTGAGGATATAGAATGCTGGGTATTAGATGAAACCTGTTTATGTTCATCTCTGTATAATTATAGAGGTTGATCTTCTTAAAGAAAGATGCAAAAATCTTTCAAATCTATAACTTATTTGAACTTGTTATGTGAATGAAAAATGTACGTTAATGCTTGTTAGTAATTTTAAAAATAGTTTCATAATTTTAAAAGCAACAAATGATTATAAATAAGGGATTAATAATAAAACAAAGATTTTTGTTAAAAATCATCTATCTTGAATTATAAATTGAACCACATGCATGAAATCATGATTGGAAATCATGAATTTTGATATGCAATTCATAATTTTCAGTTGGGTATTTCATGTGTATTTTGGGGTTTGTTTGAATTAGGGTTTTGGTGATTTGTCATTGATCGGCGTGGTGATTGGAGCTAGAATCTTGATCGAAGCTTGTTTGTATATTGTGGATGATGGGAAAATTGTTCGAGAATTTTTCAGGTGGCCGAGGAGTTTGAAATCGATCAAACTAGGGTTTTATGTTAGTTTTTGTTTCGGCTGACTTTCGTGACTTTTGCGTCGTGGAAGAAGGACCGGAGGTGGTCGCGATGGTGGAGTGTTGGGCTGGTGGTTGTGACGAGTTGATATGGGCGCCGGCGAGGTTCATCAGTGTAGAAGTTGTCGGTGGCGTTGGGATTGGTGTTCGAGTGTTGCTGCAGTTTCGAGCTAAGAGGTCAAATTTTGATTCGAGTGTATATCGTTGGATCTAGGTTCGAATTTAGGCTCGCGTGTGATATTGTGACCGTCGTCAAAGATAGCGACGACCTAGGTTGGCCAGAGGCGATGGGGCACGTGCACCGTGCACATTCGTGTGCACTGGGAAATGGAAGATTTGGGAAAGAAAGGGATTTTCCCGAAGTTGCTCTCGTGTTTTTTGTTGATTGGCTTGAAGAAGATGGTGCTGGAAATTAGCTACGGGGCAGGCTCGTGTGTTTTGGGTTACGATTCGAGTTTTTGGACGTTGTTTTCTGGTTTATACTGTGTAGTGGTAAGTTGCAAAGTAAACTCGAGCGATTAGGTTATTATGTTTTATTTAAGTACTGTGCAATAATATAAGTTTGTTGATTTAAAACTTATTGAATAAATTAAAAATCAAGCTTGTGTTATATAAAAGAAACAAAATACAAAGTTGAAACTTGTTGTTTAAAAATAAGTATAAATCAAACTTTATAAATGTTAATTCAATTTATTTCCAAAATTTAAAATGTTTTGAGGTGATTTGTTTTGAAAGTAATTGTCTTAATTTAATTTTGAAATCTAATTTTAAAAAGAAGTGTTTTCAATTTTAAATATTAAATCAAAGTTTCTAAGTAAATTTTTTAAGTAATGTTTTAATAACAAAGTTTTCAAATTATATTGGAAATGAATAAGTTTGAATTAGATAATTTAAAGTGTTTTAAATTTCAAATTGATTTCTAAATGCTTATTTTCAAATAAAGTTAAAGTTATAATTTTGTAAACCAAATTGAATAATTTGTCTTTAAGTTATTAAAGTTTGATTAATTTTAAATAATTTATTTATGAAGAATTAATAAGGTTAAATTATTATTGATATGAACTTAAGAATTCTCAGTGTGATTAACTAATTAGTAAAGAGTTTTAATTAAGATAAATGCTTTTCTTAATTAATTAAATATTTTGAAATACAAGATGTTAATTAATTAATTATTTAATTAATTTTAAATAATTAGTTAATTGTTTATTTAATTTATTTCCAAATTACACAAGTTATAGTTTAGTTAATTGTTTATTTAATTATTTAATTAATTTTAAATAATTAGTTAATTGTTTAATTAATTAAATATTTAGTTAATTAATTTTAAATATTTTGAAATACAAGACTCTTTATTTAATTTATTTCCAAAATTTAAAATGTTTTGAGGTGATTTCTTTTGAAAGTAATTGTCTTAATTTAATTTTGAAATCCAATTTTAAAAAGAAGTGTTTTCAGTTTTAAATATTAAATCAAAGTTTTTAAGTAAAATTTTTAAGTAATGTTTTAATAACAAAGTTTTCAAATTATATTGGAAATGAATAAGTTTGAATTAGACAATTTAAAGTGTTTTAAATTTCAAATTGATTTCTAAATGCTGATTTTCAAATAAAGTTAAAGTTATAATTTTGTAAACCAAATTGAATAATTTATTTTTATGTTATTAAAGTTTGATTAATTTCAAGTAATTTATTTATGAAGAATTAATAAGGTTACATTATTATTGATATGAACTTAAGAATACTTAGTGTGATTTATTAATTAGTAAAGAGTTTTAATTTAGATAAATGCTTTTCTTAATTAATTAAGGATTTTGAAATATAAGATGTTAATTAATTAATTATTTAATTAATTTTAAATAATTAGTTAATTGTTTATTTAATTTTAAATAATCACTTAATTATGGATTAATTAAGTGTAATTACTTAATGAAGTAATTAATGGTTAATTATTGAATGTAATTAAGAATGGTAATTACTTATGGAAGTAATTAGTGGGAAATTACTCATGGAAGTAATTAGATGGAGGTGATTAATGGTTAATCAGTAGATGTTATTAATCTAAGGATTGATTAATATAATTGCTTTGAAGTTAATTAATTATGGAGTAATTAATTAATTATAGTATTAAGGATTATTTAATGATGGAATTAATTACTTGTTAAGGTAATTAATTAAGAGAGTAATCACCTAATGAAAGTAATTAGAAGATAATTACTTATGTAAGTAATTTAGGGTTGATTACTTAGTTAATTTTAGTTAAATAATTAATGTGATTAATTAATTAATGAATGTGATTAATTTAAGATTACTTACTAATGTAATTAATTAATAAAGTAATTAATTAAGGATTTATTAACTAATTTAATTGATTAATAATTACTTAATGAAGTAATTAAAGATTAATTAATTAGATTAATTAATCAAAGGGTTAACATAATTAGTTAAGAAGTTAATTAATTAAGATAAGTAATTACAAATTGTTAATTACTGTTTATGATTAATGAGATGATTAATTAAATTAATTACTTAATTTATTAAAAGAATTATGAATTAATAAGGATCATTAGTAATATAGTTAATTAATAAATTAATTAAGGTTGATTAATGAAAGTGACTAATTTAAGTGTGATTAATTAATTGTAATTAATTAAGTTTTAATGCAACTAATCATAGTCAATTAATTAATGGAAACAAATGATGGATCATTAATTATTGTAATTAATGATAGTAATTAAAGGTTAATTACTGTATATGGTTAAGGATAATTACTTGAATGTAATTAAAGGATAATTAATCAGGGGAGATTAATTAAAGAAGATCATTAAGAGATAATTAATTTATTTATTTGGAATAAATTAATGAAGAAGGATTTAGGTAATCCAATTGATTAAGAGTTAATCAATTCTGCTTATGGATGATTGATTAATATTGAGTGGTTGATATTGGATGATTGATTTATATTGGATGATTGATATTGGGTGTTTGATTGATACTGGACGATTTGAATATCTCCGATATGTGATATGCTGCTTTGTGAGATGAATGTTTGATATGAATTATATATTGTGATAATGTGATTCATCTATCTGTTTATATCATCCTGAATATAAGTTTAATTGTTTAAAACCCTTAAACAACTTGGACATTAAAATGGCGTTTGGATTCGGTGAGACCGGGATCGGGTTTCCATATATGGATATCCGAAAACCACATCGATCCAAATTAAACGTTAGGTTGTGAATCCAAGTGGAGCTTAGTGAAGACTCGAAGTATAAGAACTATACGTCAGTATAAGAACTATACGTCAGTATAACTCTGGGGGTGATTCCGTGATGAGTTTGACGCAGATAGTACTTATAGATTCGAGATGGTGATTTAGAGTGCAAGGGCTATGGTCGTTGACTCTGAGGGTGATTCCAAAATGAGTGCAACGAGATAGTGCCTTCGGTTTCGTTCGAACCCGTAACGAACTTGTATGGATTGAGTGCTTTCAGAACATCGTTAGGTGGACGATGAGCATTCTAAGATAGATGTGTTCTATAAAGGTAATCGCAGCCTCAAGCCTCATCAACCGGGAATGGCTAAAACAGAGGAGGTACAGCAAGGCTAGGTGGGTAGCACCCATTTCAGGGTGAGGTCATTCCTGTCTAGATGTCCTTTTATTTCGGCTTAGTGGGTGGTTGGTCGCGCCAACCACTGGGTGATCTTACTCGAGACTGTTCAGTAAGGAATGGTTCCGGCTTTATGATGCAGGGGATTGGGCGTACTCCTCGGTACAGTGATCTCGGCCACGTACTGTGACGGGCGGTACCCTGGTAGCCCTGCCATTGACGGAAACCCATTCTTCCTACGAGACCCTACGGTTTTGTTTGTATTACCCACTTTTGTGGCTAGTAGCTGGAATTTAACAGATGTAACAATTTCGGCTATTTCTTATTTACTTGAAAACCCTAGACACTATTATACTATCACTGGATTTCCTATCAAATATTTTGGTTAGCGTAAGCTAAAAACTTTTCCATGTTTATGTGTGGGAAGTCTTACGTGATACCTTTTCTTTTCAAAGGATTTTCTAAATTTAAGCAATTTTAACCCGTTTACTCACACCAGACCCCTGTCTGACCCGAGTGTTTATTTTCTGTTTTATTAAACTCTTGGGTACTCATATTATGTATGAGTAGTCAAGTGATTCTGGTTTGCTTGACGAATTCTGGAGGAGATATGGAGCATAAGGTGTCAACGTGTAGATATATTATGGTTCCGCTGTGTTTGTGTGATATCTGTATCTTGTGACATCTTGAGTTGTATAGTTAGACAGATGTTTATAACTGTCTACTATGTGTTGTATAAGTTGTGTACTCTGATGTAATATGATACTATGTAATATTTTAAGTGACATATTATATTTCATTCGTTCCGCTGTGAGTTATCTATTGTTGTTGTCTTTCTTCTTTCTTATCTTTTCTTCTTCTATCCCTTTCTTTTCTTAATTACTGATGCGACTTTCTGGTGTTAGAAAGTTGGGTCGCTACAGGTGGTATCAGAGTATTAGGTTGAGTGAACACATAGGCTCTAGAGTGGTGTCTTTCTTGAGAGAGCGTACTTGTAATTTTTATATATAACTATATATTTATATATATCTATATCTACCTGATCTGTTGGGTTATCTGTTCGGATTTTCCAACATAAGTTTTAGAGGTAGATGGAGTAGTGGTGTGTGTGTGTGTAACACGACTACCACTAATGGAAGAGGTCCATATGTTGAGGTTGGATGTGTTTTTGTCGAGACTGTAGACCTAATACCGTCTCGAGTAAGATTTGTAGTTTGGAGTAAGAATTTCTCCGATCTCCGATGGAAATCTTTTGAAAGATTCAGAGTCCATCTTTGAAGTGTAAGTTGGGATGTGTAGGAAGTGAAAAAGTAAGTAATGGTATCCTAATAACTGCGTGGTGAGATGCAGTATCCATGAATATTTACAGAAGATGTTTTTTCTTGAAGCAATTTTAGAAGTAGTTGAGGAGCAGTCTTTGCCTACCGCAGAAATGACTCGTCTGTGTAGAAGTTATCTGGATCTTTAGCTAGGAGGTTGGCTGTTTTGGAACATGAGACTAAGGTCTATGAGTTGTTTCGTTTTGGCATGGTCTCATTTGTCATTCCTTAAGGAGAGCGAGATGTTGATGTTTGGTTTGGAGCCCGAATTTCTTGAGAGGATGTCTGCCATCTCGAAAGTCCGTTGTGTAGTTTGTTGATAGTTTTGGTTTTCGAGGAGCCTTTGGATTAGAAGTCTTTGGTTAGCTATGGTAGAAGTTCAGTTCAAGGTGTTCGGTGTGCTGTCGAGAAGATCTTCTAGCTTTGTAGTATCATCGAAATAGGGTTTGGAAGCAGCAGTGTGGTCGTTTCTCCGATGGTTCAGGAATTTTTATGGTTCTTCTATCAGCAGTCCGGGCAGTTGGTGAATGATTTCTTGAAGGTTAAACTTGTTTGGAAAAGCTTAAGCGGTTCTAATTGGTAAAGAGAGGACAGTTTCTTTGGAATATGAATTAGGAAGGATCGTAAAAGTGACTTGCGATTAGTTGGGAATTTATCTTGGGTAAGATTACATAGCTTGTTCTGAGGCATTTGAGATTTCTTATTTGTGTTTTTTGATAGGTTAAGATTGAATTTCCAGTTTGGATAGCTGGAATTCATTGTATCTCACGTATCTCCAAGGGAGTATGTGTATGATTCATCGTTGGTTGTTGAATCTGCAGTCCAGTTGGATTTGGAAGTTGAGCTAGACTTGAGTATAGTCTGATGTTCTGTTCAGTTTGATGGATCTAGAGATGGAAGGAGCTTTAGATTTTGGTGGAGTAGTTAGTTGAGCTTCTGTAGAGCGATTCTCCCAGTGATTATACTTGGGAAACTCGAGATAGTACTAGTAAGATTTATTCTGATTTGTGTCAGGATAATTAGTTAGGTTTGTTTGTATGATTGATTGCTATGGTTATTAGTAACTGGATGTTAAGTATGCTTTGCTGTTTGAAATTGAAATCTTTGTTGGGTTATTAAATTGCCTTTGCTTTTAAATTTTGAGGACGAAATTCTTTTAGGGGGAGGAATGTGACGACCCGGAATTTTAGGCAATATCAATTTAATAATCTGAATTAATAATTAAATTGATTTGATAATTTTTCTTTGTAATTTTAATTTAAATTGGTAAATTTAATCTTTAAAAGGTTAATAAATATTTAATCTGGTAATTTTGATCAATATCTTTCTATTAATTTAAAATTTGATAAGAATTATCTTTCAAAGATAATAAAATTTTGTTCTATTTATAATATATATATTTGATATATATTGTGAATAGAAATATCTTTTTTTTAAATAAAAGATAAATTTTCAAATTGTAATATATATGTATGTATATGTTACAATTTGGAATGGTTTTGAAATTTAATTTAATCTGTTGATAATTTATATATGTATGAATATTGTAATTTGAAGCTTTGTTTTAAAATTAATATTTTTCAAAAGTTAATTTAAGATTAACTCAATTGTTTGCAAAATATAAGATAATTATCTATTTTTAAATATGATAGTTTAAATAAGTTTTATTTTTGTTTTCTTTAAAATGTTTAAATTGAAATGGTTATAAATGTATATATATAAATGTTTTAGATTTTTAAATCCATGTATATAAGATTTATTTGTATAATAACTAGTTTAATAATATTTTCTTTAAAGATTAAACTTGTATATTTATCTAAAATTCAAAGTTTATTAACATAAAAACATTTCATATGCATGAAAAAATTTCATAAATACAAATGTCCATATTACATTAATAAAAGATATAATTATTTTCTTTTTTATAAGGTTTTAAACACAATTGTGCAAAGATTTTAACACTTGTAACTTTTTAAAATATGCTTGAGACACTTGTTCAATTTATCAACAAGTGGCATTATTTTCATTTTAATTTTTAATAAATTTTTTTAAGAAGAAACTAGTTTTTACAAACACTTTTTGTAACAACCCGCTTATTTGTCGATTTTATATTTAAATATTTTATCGATACTCGGAATTTAGTCCGAAAAGCTACTTTTTGCATGCGGTCGAATTTGGACTCGGGACCACCCCCATTGAGAAAATGCCGTTTGCGACCTTTTTGAGTATAAGCTTCGATATGTTTGAAGTAAGTTGATTTTTGCTACTTTTTACTTAGGGCTTTGGTTTGGGCTGAGCCCAATAACCCCACTTATGTATTCAGTCCCAACCCCTTCTCCTCTTCATTACTTCATTCCTCATTTCCTAATACTCAAGCTTTTATATTAATGGAGAGTGGAAGAGGAAATTAAAACTTCAAGCCCTAGTTTTCTTTTGCAAATCAAACTCTAGCTCCAAACTAATAGAAGAACCCACTGGTAAGCTTCTCTTCTTCTTCTCCAACTCATTCTCTTATCAATTTCAGAAATTCCTAAACCTAACTTTGGGAATGTTCTTCTTTTTAAGCTTAGAATCAAGCTTCTTGAGTTGGATTTGAAGAGTGGTTGATTCTCCTTTGCTTCCAAGCTTCTTCTTCAATCGTTTGGGTTCAAAGGTGAGATTTTTATCTCACATCTTAGTCTATGTTTATCTCCGATTGTTAGGTATGAATTCCTAACAATAATTCGTGTGCATTTGCTTTTGGTTTGGATTGATTTGGTGAATATTCCAATTTTTGGTGTTTTGGGTTCAATTCTTTAAAAATCATAGCTTTGTTGTTCAAATGTGTTTTTGGTGATGCAACGAAGAGCTCTTAGGGACGGGTAGTCGATAGGCATAAATCATTAGTGCCGATGCTCGAGTGGTTGCAAATTGGTCGTGATTGGCCATTGTATTTGATGGGCTAGGAAGGGACTGGGAACAGGTCCGGCCGACCGAGCTCTGCTGCCGGCCGACCGACCTGCTTCCAAAGTGCAAAGCACTTCTCTGCCTCAGGGTTTGGTCGACCGACTGCAGAGCACAGTCGACCGGCCTGCTTCCCGAGGAATTTTGAGAGCAGGGTCCGGTCGACCGAGCTCTGTAGCCGGCCGACCGACCTGTTGCAATTTTGCCTACTTCGTCTAATTGTTTGAATTTCCAACTTTAATCGATTCGTGTCGTTTCCTATTTATTGTTATCATTTATTATGACCATTATGACTCCTTTTTAGGGATTTTTGAATATCCATTTCGATAGATCCTTTATCGATTTCTTTGGATTTTATTCACGTCTTCGTATGTGAATTTTTGTGATTGATTGTTTCTACAATCATGTTTGTGATTTGTCACTTTAAAAATATAAAGGTTTCTATACTAATAGTAAATATCAAAACTCTTTCTTCAAATAATTTCAACACTATTTTATTACAAAGCTCGTTTCTTAAACTGTTTTCCAACCTACTAGTATATACAAACCTTTACCTCACTCGGATGAGAAATCTAATTAAACGACTTAGTAAAACAAGTGGTATGAAACGCTTGCGTTTACTTCGTCGGTTAATTCTTGGACTTGTTCATTGAATCTCTTGTGACAATTTTCAAGTGAAGATCTACAATTTGTTCGTAAATATTTGAGTTAAGCAAGTGGTTATAGGACATGAAGTTAAACTTTTATATTTATTAACTTAGTGTAATTGACACTTCTTGATGATCAATGATGATCATTTTTGGTGATTTAGACTAGCAATGTGCGATGTCTCTTTGTCTACGAGGGAGACTAAACCCCGTTTTGTGGAGTTTCGACTCAAATTGGTGGGGTAGCAACCCATGGTCTTCGGGCTTTTTGTGGAGATTCGGCTCAATTTGTGATGGTTAGCAACCATGGAATTAGCGTTCCGTTTGTGATACACGTGTTGGTGAGCTTTATGCTCCCGTTTGTGATAGGCCTTCCCCCTTTTTGTGATTTCTGGATTTCTATTGATGATTTCTAGAATTTGTGGTTCACCAATTTTCGTGATTTTCATTGATAGGTTCTATCAATATTTGCGCATTGGTGAATTTGCGTGTCATTGACTTTTGTGATTGGAATTGATATAATTGTCAATATTTATGATTTTTGTGAAGGAGATATAGAGTATGACATTCCTTTCTATCTTTGAGAAGATTTTTGTGATATTGATCAATCTATTATCGATTATCATTTACATGCTTGCTATAGTATGTTATTATGGTTATTATATGTGCATGTCATATCTTTCAATTCTTTATCATGTCATCCGATATTTATAGCTAGACTAATCCGTTTATTATTTTCTTGTTAAATAATACTCGGGTCAGACCGAGATGTTACAGGTGCTTCTGCTTGACTTTACATCCGGGATTACCTCCTTGACTTTTGGTTAATTACTTAGATTAGTAGTTTTTTTGTATACATTTGAGATATAGACTCCATGATGTTTACTTATTCTTTTGTGTAGTTCGTGTAACTATTCTTTTGTGATATTGTGGATCTTTTTAGACCGCTACTCTGATGTACACTTCCTAGTGTAATATTCATATCTATTTCCGCCTTTGTGATATGAATTGTCTGTGACTGATTTATGTTATGTTTATTTCTATATTTGTTTCTGAAGATATTATAGCCACTGTGTAGTAGCTTTGAGTTTGTGTCGGTATGTCGGATTTCCCTCTTGATAAAGAAATGCATGTTATACTATCTGACATATCGATGCTCGCGCAAAGCAATTACACGGATGGTCGCTCCTCAACAGCCTTATTCTCTGTGCTAGTTGACAGCATTCACCGTAATGTTCTTGGCTAGCGTGGGTATAGAGGTGGGGCGTCACAGCTTGGTATCAGAGCCAAACTTCGGAACCATATGGAATATTATAACAAGGATCATCATCCTAAGTCTTTCTTAGGAGTCGTGCTTTAGGATTTAATTCAGGTCTTCGTACAGATTCATCCTATTTTCTTTATGATTCCTTATTTTATCTATCAAGAATTGCTTGATATTTATCTTGAAAATAACTTTTTCTTCTTCTTTATTTCTTTCTTAAAGAAGAGAAATGGTTAGACCTGGTCGTCCCAGAGCTGGACCATCTAGTGCTACACCCCAAGATGGAGTTTTTATGACTACCCAGCAACTTCTTGACCTTGTCACGAATGCTCAAGCAGCTGGTTCTAATTCGGAACCTACTAACCTAAATCTGGGTTTGCACGCCTGTGCAACGACTACACTAATTTGGGTGGGAAGCCATTTAAAGGTTATGAAACTATTATTGAAGTCTGGGCTTGGTTAAGGACATGCGATCGAATCTTTTCTCGCATGAAACTCATTGATCTTCACCAAGTTCAGGTGGCTTCTAGTATGCTCCAGGAAAGAGCATTAGACTGGTACGAGCTTCTGATTTCTGATATTAATGAAGCGGATCTCACTTGGGAGAAATTACGAGAGCGCTTCGAGTTAAAATTCATAGCAGAAGCTGAGAAGGTGACTTTGGCTCACCGTTTTATTGACCTTGTTCGGGGTGAAGCCTCCGTGACTGATTATGTTGCATCCTTCGAGTCACTTTCCAAATATGGGGTTGAATACATCAACACCCCATTGAAGAAGAACCAAAGATTTGTCTATGGCTTAAACAAAAATCTCAAGAAGCCATTACTTCTAAAATTAGAAGTTCCCTTCGACCAACTCATTGATATCGCTCTTCGTCTTGAAGAGGCGGATAGAGAAAATGATGATGAAGTGGTGGGTTCCAAATCAAACTTAAACAACAACAAGAAAAGGCCCAGTAAATTCAAAGGCCCTTATCCCAACAAAAAGGGGAAGTAAGCAACCCCAGTGGCAAAGACTTCTTCCTTTGGTCGTGGGGAATGCTATAGTTGTCGTTCGAAGGACCATTACGCGAACAAGTGCCCAAAGTCTCTCTCTTGTCGCTACTGCAAACGTCCCGGTCATGTTATATCTTCATGCCCCAAGCTTCAGGGCAGGAAGGAGGGAAAGTTAAATGTTGCTCAAGCCCCTGGCAACACATCTCGTGGCCAAGGTATTTCTCATTCTATCCTTGATGGCATTATTTTATTGCGTGATCATCCTATTCGAGTTCTTTTTGATACGAGAGCATCCCATTCTTTTATATCAAAAGAACTTGTTGATACCTTTTCTTTGGATGTTATGTGTTTAATGACTTCTTTGAGAATTGCGAATCCGATTGGTGGATCCGCAACACTCAGTTTATTGTGTAAAGATGTCGAGATTATTTTGTGTGATTTTTCTTTCCTAGCCGATTTGCATGTCATGCGTTATTTAGGCTTTGGAATGATTTTGGGAATGGATTGGCTTAATCGTTATGAAGCTCAAATCCTATGTCCTGAGCGGACTATTTATCTTCGACATCCACTATCTGTTAATCAGGTTTTTGTTATTCTTAAAGATTCGGATTCCGCTTTGGTTGCATCTTTATATTCTTTAAACCCTCGTGATGACGATGATGATGATGAGGGTGATATTATTTCTCTTATTCACGTCGTTCGTGAATTTTCCGACATATTTGAGCCCGTTTTGGGATTACCACCTAAGCGAGCAATTGAGTTCAAAATTAATTTTATTCCTGGAGCTTAACCTATTACTCATCCTCCTTATCGTATGTCTAATGAAGAAAATGAGGAGATGCATAAACAATTATCCGATTTGGAGACGAAGCAATTTATTCACTCTAGTTCCTCGCCTTGGGGAGCTTCGGCTATTTTCATGAAGAAATCCGATGGTACACTTAGGCTTTGCGTTGACTACCGCAAGCTTAATGATCTTACTATCAAGAATAAATACCGTTTACCTCGGATTGATGATCTATTCGATCAACTTAGTGGTGCTAGAGTCTTTTTGCAATTGGACTTGGCTACCGGTTTTCACCAGCTTCGTATCGCAGAGGGTAGCATTCCTTTGACATCATTCCGTACGCGTTATGGATCTTATGAATGGCTTGTTATGCCATTTGGTTTAACGAATGCTCCTGCATATTTCGTTGACCTTATGAATCGAGTTTTCAAAGATTTTCTCGATCGATTTTTTCTCATCTTTATTGATGATATTCTTGTGTGTCCAAAAACCGAGGAGGAACATGAGAAGCATCTTCGGATCGTGTTGGAAACTCTTAGGAGTAATCATTTAAAGGCAAAGTTTTCTAAATGCCACTTTTGGCAATCTCGTGTGAAGTTTCTCGGTCATATTATTTCTGAATCCGGAATTTCCATGGATCCTTCAAAGATTGAAGCGATTCAAGAGTGGAAGAGACTGGAGAGTGTGACAGAGATTCGTAGTTTCTTTGGATTGGCAGGTTATTACCGCCGTTTTATCAAAGACTTTTCTAAGATTGTCGTGCCTCTCACCGGCTTAACGAAGAAAGGTGTTAAGTGCATTTGGTCGGACAAATGTGAAATTTCTTTTCAGAAACTTAAGGAACTTCTTTCTGATGCTCCTTTTCTTGTTATTCCCGAGGGGAATCAAAATTTCGTTGTTTATACCGATGCTAGTCGCGTTGGTTTGGGTGCCGTTCTTATGCAAAGAGAACATGTTATTGCTTATGCTTCTAGGCAATTGAAGTCTGCTGAGACTAGATATGCCACTCATGATTTAGAGCTCGCGGCTATTGTTTTTGCTCTTCGTATTTGGCGTCATTATATTTTGGGAGAGAAATTTATTCTTTATACCGATTATAAGTCTTTGAAGTATTTATTTTCTCAAAAGGAACTTAATTTGCGTCAACAACGATGGCTCGAGTTCCTTGCTCCTTGTGATCTTGATATTCTTTATACCCTCGGTAAGGGTAATCGTGTCGCCGATGCTCTTAGCCGTAAACAACAAGCTGTTGTTTCTATGATGATATCCGAATGGAACGATCTCGAGATTTTATCCACTTGCGAAATTCGAGACCGTGTTTTCGATTTACGTTCATCTCTTGTTTTATGTAGCCTTGAGGCTCACCCTTCTCTTTTAGACCGCATTCTTGAAGCTCAAAGGCTAGATCCTAAATTGGCTCTTCTTGGCCAAAATATTAAGGATAAAATTGATATTGAAGGTTTGAAAGACTTTGATATTGATTATCGTGGCGGCATTCGGAGATTTGGTAGACTTATCGTGCCAAATATTAGTGATCTTCGTAAAGATATTTTAGAAGATTCTCATCATTCTAAATTTACGATTCATCCCGGTAGTAGTAAAATGTACGCGGATATGAGGCGGCTTTATTATTGGGAGGGAATGATATCTGATATTGCTAACTTTGTTAAGTGTTGCATGACTTGCCAACTCATTAAGGCCGAACATCAAAGGCCCGGTGGATTATTGCAACCTTTAGAAATTCCAATTTGGAAGTGGGATCAAATTTCCATGGATTTTATAGACGGCCTTCCCCATTCTCGTTTGGGTCATGATAGCTTATGGGTTATAGTTGATAGGCTTACTAAATCCGCACATTTTATTCCCATTCGGTCCAATCGAACCGTTCCTCTTTTGGCCAAACTCTTTGTTAAAGAAATTGTTAAATTGCATGGAGTTCCTACTTCTATTGTTAGTGATCGTGATCCATTGTTTACTAGTGGGTTTTGGAAGAGTCTTCAAAAAGCTTTGGGAACGAATCTTAATTTTAGCACCGCTTATCATCCCCAGTCCGATGGCCAAACCGAGCGTGTGAATCAAACTCTTGAAGATCATCTTCGTGCTTGTGTGCTTGATTTCGGTGGAAGTTGGGAGGATCATATTTCACTTGTCGAATTTTCCTATAATAATAGCTTCCAATCTAGTATTGGTATGGCACCTTTCGAGGCACTCTATGGAAGGCCATGCCGATCTCCTTCTTGTTGGCTTGAGGCCTATGAGAAGCTGGTTTTAGGTCCAGATTTTATTCGTGATTCCACAGAAAAGATTGAACTTATTCGACATAGGATGAAAGAAGCCCAGAGCAGACAAAAATCCTATGTCGATAATCGAAGAAGGAAGTTAGAATTTTCTGTGGGAGATCTTGTGTTCATTTGTGTTTCACCTATGAAAGGTGTTGTACGTTTCAGTCGTTCGAGAAAGTTAGCGCCTCGATATATTGGGCCATTTCCTATCACTGAATGCATTGGTTCCATGGCTTATCGCCTATCATTACCGGCTCAGTTTTCTGCCATGCATGACGTTTCACGTTTCTCAATTATGGAAGTGCCTTCGAGATTCCGATTCTATTCTTGAGCCCAGTGTTGTGGAAGAGATTGAAGTTTCGCCTAATTTAACTTATGAGCAACATCCTATTCGTATCATTGCTTCGGAAGTCAAACGACTTCGAAATAAGGATGTTCCACTTGTGATAGTTCAATGGTCTTCAAATCCTAAGGATTGTTCTTGGGAGTCTAGAGAGTTCATCGAGCGATCACATTCGGACTTACTTTCCCGTGCTCTTTAAGGTGAACCTTTTATTTCAAATTTCTTTTGTGTTGAATATGCTTTTATGGTTGTTACTTTATATTTTCTTCTTAAATATTATGAGGACGCAATTTCTTTAAGGAGGGGAGTCTGTAACAACCCGCATATTTGTCGATTTTTTATTTAAATATTTTATTTAAATACTTTATCGATACTCGGAATTTAGTCCGAAAAGCTACTTTTTGCATACGATCGAATTAGGACTCGGGACCACTCCCATTGAGTTTAAAATGTCGTTTGCGACCATTTTGTGTATAAGCTTCGATATGTTTGGAGTAAGTTGATTTTTGCTACTTTTTACTTAGGGCTTTGGTTTGGGATGAGCCCAATAACCCCACTTATGTATTCAGTCCCAACCCCTTCTCCTCTTCATTACTTCATTCCTCATTTCCTAATACTCAAGCTTTTATATTAATGGAGAGTGGAAGAGGAAATTAAAACTTCAAACCCTAGTTTTCTTTTGCAAATCAAACTCTAGCTCCAAACTAATAGAAGAACCCATTGGTAAGCTTCTCTTCTTCTTCTCTAACTCATTCTCTTATCAATTTCAGAAATTCCTAAACCTAACTTTGGGAGTGTTCTTCTTTTTAAGCTTAGAATCATGCTTCTTGTGTTGCATTTGAAGAGTGGTTGATTCTCCTTTGCTTCCAAGCTTCTTCTTCAATCGTTTGGGTTCAAAGGTGAGATTTTTATCTCACATCTTAGTCTATGTTTATCTCCGATTGTTAAGTATGAATTCCTAACACTAATTCGTGTGCGTTTGCTTTTGTTTTGGATTGATTTGGTGAATATTCCAATTTTTGGTGTTTTGGGTTCAATTCTTTAAAAATCATAGCTTTGTTGTTCAAATGTGTTTTTGGTGATGCAACGAAGAGCTCTTAGGGCCGGATAGTCGATAGGCATAAATCCTTAGTGCCGATGCTCGAGTGGTTGCAAATTGGTCGTGATTGGCCATTGTATTCGATGGGCTAGGAAGGGACTGGGAACAGGTCCGGCCGACCGAGCTCTGCTGCCGGCCGACCGACCTACTTCCAAAGTGCAAAGCACTTCTCTGCCTCAGGGTTTGGTCGACTGACTGCAGAGCACAGTCGACCGACCTGCTTCCCGAGGAATTTTGAGAACAGGGTCCGGTCGACCGAGCTCTGTAGCCGGCCGACCGACCTGTTGCAATTTTGCCTACTTCGCCTAATTGTTTGAATTTCCAACTTTAATCGATTCGTGTCGTTTCCTATTTGTTGTTATCATTTATTATGACCATGATGACTCCTTTTTAGGGATTTTTGAATATCCATTTCGATGGATCCTTTATCGATTTCTTTGGATTTTATTCACTCTTCGTATGTGAATTTTTGTGATTGATTGTTTCTACAATCATGTTTGTGATTTGCCACTTTAAAAATATAAAGTTTTCTATACTAATAGTAAATATCAAAACTCTTTCTTCAAATAATTTCAACACTATTTTATTACAAAGCTCGTTTCTTAAACCGTTTTCCAACCTACTAGTATATACAAACCTTTACCTCACTCGGATAAGAAATCTAATTAAACGACTTAGTAAAACAAGTGGTATGAAACGCTTGCGTTTACTTCGTCGGTTAATTCTTAGACTTGTTCGATTGAATCTCTTGTAACAATTTTCTAGTGGAGATCTACAATTTGTTCGTAAATATTCGGGTTAAGCAAGTGGTTATGGGACATGAAGCTAAACTTTTATATTTACTAACTTAGTGTAATTGACACTTCTTGATGATCAATGATGATCATTTTTGGTGATTTAGACTAGCAGTGTGCGATGTCTCTTTGTCTTCAAGGGAGACTAAACCCCGTCTTGTGGAGTTTCGACTCAAATTGGTGGGGTAGCAACCCATGGTCTTCGGGCCGTTTGTGGAGCTTCGGCTCAATTTGTGATGGTTAGCAACCATGGAATTAGCGTTCCGTTTGTGATACACGTGTTGGTGAGCTTTATGCTCCCGTTTGTGATAGGCCTTCCCCCATTTTGTGATTTCTGGATTTCTATTGATGATTTCTAAAATTTGTGCTTCACCAATTTTCGTGATTTTCATTGATAGGTTCTATCAATATTTGTGCATCGGTGAATTTGTGTGTCATTGACTTTTGTGATTGGCATTGATATAATTGTCAATATTTATGATTTTTGTGAAGGAGATATAGAGTATGACATTCCTTTCTATTTTTGAGAAGATTTTTGTGATATCGATCAATCTATTATCGATTATCATTTACATGCTTGCTATAGTATGTTATTAAGGTTATTATATGTGCATGTCATGTCTTTCAATTCTTTATCATGTCATCCGATATTTATAGCTAGACTGATCCGTTTATTATTTTCTTCTTAAATAATACTCGGGTCAGACCGAGATGTTACAGGTGCTTCTGCTTGACTTTACATCCGGATTACCTCCTTGACTTTTGGTTAACTACTTAGATTAGTATTTTTTGTTTTATACATTTGGGATATAGACTACATGATGTATACTTATTCTTTTGTGTAGTTCGTGTAACTATTCTTTTGTGATATTGCGGATCTTTTTAGACCATTACTCTGATGTACACTTCCTAGTGTAATATTCATATCTATTTCCGCCTTTGTGATATGAATTGTCTGTCACTGATTTATGTTATGTTTATTTCTATATTTGTTTCTGAAGATATTATAGCCACTGTGTAGTAGCTTTGAGTTTGTGTCGGTATGTTGGATTTCCCTATTGATAAAGAAATGCATGTTATACTATCTGACATATCGATGCTCGCGCAAAGCAATTACACGGAGGTCGCTCCTCAATAGCCTTATTCTCCGTGCTAGTTGACAGCATTCACCGTAATGTTCTTGGCTAGCGTGGGTATAGAGGTAAGGCGTCACACTTTTTCCTTTGTCTTCATTTCTTAACTCAAATCAGAAAAATAACAAAACCAGAAATTATTCCAAAACCAAAAGTAAAATATGCAAAGCAAAATAAAATCCTGTGCAACTTCAAATCTGCACAAGCAAAGATAAAATCTGAGAATTTAAAAGCTGCATTTCAAATGAAGTTCAACCTGCAACTTAAAGGGGAGATCAAGAACAGTTTCAAAATCTTTAAAATCAACAAATTAAAGGCATGCAAAAAGATCAACTTCACCAGCATGCAAATCAAAACATTTTTCCAGATTAGTGTTCAAGCCTGGAATAAAATCAAACCTGCTCTGCAATTAAATAAGGTGAGTAAATCCTTTTAAAAACAGTTTTTAATGAATCTATGGTGGAATTTTGATGCATGTGTTGAATTTTTCTTTGATATTGAATACATGTTTACATTAGTACTATTGTATATGCATGATTGAGGATATGAATGCTGGGTATTAGATGAAACCTGTTTATGTTCATCTCTGTATAATTACAGAGGCTGATCTTCTTAAAGAAAGATGCAAAAATCTTTCAAATCTATAAATTATTTGAACTTGTTATGTGAATGAAAAATGTATGTTAATGCTTGTTAGTAATTTTAAAAATAGTTTCATAAATTTAAAAGTAATAAATGATTATAAATAAGGGATTAACAGTAAAACTAAGATTTTTGTTAAAAATCAACTATCTTAAATTATAAATTGAACTACATGCATGAAATCATGATTGAAAATCATGAATTTTGATATGCAATTCATAATTTTTAGTTGGGTATTTCGTGTGTGTTTTGGGGTTTGTTCGAATTGGGGTTTTGGTTATTTGCCGTTGATCGGCGTGGTGATTGGAGCTGGAATCTTGATCGAAGCTTGTTTGTATGTTGTGGATGATGGGAAAATTGTTCTAGAATTTTTCAGGTGGCCGAGGAGTTTGAAATCGATCAAACTAGGGTTTTATGTTAGTTTTTGTTTCGGCTGACCGTCGTGACTTTTGCGTGGAAGGAGGACCGGAGGTGGTCACGATGGTGGAGTGTTGGACTGGGGGTTGTGACGAGTTGATTTGGGCATCGGCGAGGTTCATCGGTGTAGAAGTTGTCGGCGACGTTGGGATTAGTGTTCGAGTGTTGCTGCAGTTTCGAGCTAAGAGGTCAAATATTGATTCGAGTGTATATCGTTGGACCTGGGTTCGAATTTAGGCTCGTGTGTGATATTGTGACTGTCGTCAAAGATCGCGACGACATAGGTTGGCCGGAGGCAATGGGGCACGTGCACCATGCACGTTCGTGTGCACTGGGAAATGGAAGTTTGGGGAAGAAAGGGATTTTCCCGAAGTTGCTCTCGTGTTTTTCATTGATCAGCTCGAAGAAGATGGTGCTAGCTGGAAATTAGCTACGAGGCAGGCTCGTGTGTTTTGGGTTACGACTCGAGTTTTTGGACAGTGTTTTCTGGTTTATACTGTGTACTGGTAAGTTGCAAAGTAAACTCGAGTGATTAGGTTGTTATGTTTTATTTAAGTACTGTGTAATAATATAAGTTTGTTGATTTAAAACTTATTGAATAAATTAAAAATCAAGCTTGTGTTTTATAAAAGAAACAAAATACAAAGTTGAAACTTGTTGTTTAAAAATAAATATAGATCAAAATTTATAAATGTTAATTCAATTTATTTCCAAAATTTAAAACGTTTTGAGGTGATTTCTTTTGAAAGTAATTGTCTTAATTTAATTTTGAAATCCAATTTTAAAAAGAAGTGTTTTCAGTTTTAAATATTAAATCAAAGTTTTTAAGTAAAATTTTTAAGTAATGTTTTAATAACAAAGTTTTCAAATTATATTGGAAATGAATAAGTTTGAATTAGACAATTTAAAGTGTTTTAAATTTCAAATTGATTTCTAAATGCTGATTTTCAAATAAAGTTAAAGTTATAATTTTGTAAACCAAATTGAATAATTTATTTTTATGTTATTAAAGTTTGATTAATTTCAAGTAATTTATTTATGAAGAATTAATAAGGTTACATTATTATTGATATGAACTTAAGAATACTTAGTGTGATTTATTAATTAGTAAAGAGTTTTAATTTAGATAAATGCTTTTCTTAATTAATTAAGGATTTTGAAATATAAGATGTTAATTAATTATTTAATTAATTTTAAATAATTAGTTAATTGTTTATTTAATTTTAAATAATCACTTAATTATGGATTAATTAAGTGTAATTACTTAATGAAGTAATTAATGGTTAATTATTGAATGTAATTAAGAATGGTAATTACTTATGGAAGTAATTAGTGGGAAATTACTCATGGAAGTAATTAGATGGGGGCGATTAATGGTTAATCACTAGATGTTATTAATCTAAGGATTGATTAATATAATTGCTTTGAAGTTAATTAATTATGGAGTAATTAATTAATTATAGTATTAAGGATTATTTAATGATGGAATTAATTACTTGTTAAGGTAATTAATTAAGAGAGTAATCATCTAATGCAAGTAATTAGAAGATAATTACTATGTAAGTAATTCAGGGTTAATTACTTAGTTAATTTTAGTTAATTAGTTAATGTGATTAATTAACTAATGAATGTGATTAATTTAAGATTAATTACTAATTTAATTAATAATATAGTAATTAATTAAGGATTTATTAATTTATTTAATTAATTAATAATTACTTAATGAAGTAATTAAAGATTAATTAATTAGATTAATCAATCAAAGGGTTAACATAATTAATTAAGATAAGTAATTACAAATTGTTAATTACTGTTCATGATTAATGAGATGATTAATTAAATTAATTATTTAATTTATTAAAAGAATTATTAATTAATAAGGATCATTAGTAATATAGTTAATTAATAAATTAATCAAGGTTGATTAATAAAAGTGATTAATTTAAGTATGATTAATTAATTGTAATTAATTAAGGTTTAATGCAATTAATCATAGTTAATTAATTAATGGCAACAAATGGAGGATCATTAATTATTGTAATTAATGATAGTAATTAAAGGTTAATTACTGTATATGGTTAAGAACAATTACTTGAATGTAATTAAAGTATAATTAATCAGGGGAGATTAATTAAAGAAGATCATTAAGAGATAAATAGTTTATTTATTTGGAATAAATTAATGAAGAAGGATTTAGGTAATCCAATTGATTAAGAGTTAATCAATTCTGCTTATGGATGATTGATTAATATTGAGTGGTTGATATTGGATGATTGATTTATATTGGATGATTGATATTGGGTGTTTGGTTGATACTGGACGATTTAAATATCTCCGATATGTGATATGCTGCTTTGTGAGATGAATGCTTGATATGAATTATCTATTGTGATAATGTGATTCATCTATCTGTTTATATCATCCTGAATATAAGTTTAATTGTTTAAAACCCTTAAACAACTTGCACATTAAATGGCGTTTGGATTCGGTGAGACCGGGATCGGGTTTCCATATTTGGATATCCAAAAACCACATCGATCCAAATTAAACGTTAGGTCGTGAATCCAAGTGGAGCTTAGTGAAGACTCGGAGTATAAGAACTATACGTCAGTATAACTCTGGGGGTGTTCCGTGATGAGTTTGACGGAGATAGTACTTATAGATTCGAGATGGTGATTTAGTGTGCAAGGGCTTTGGTCGTTGACTCTGAGGGTGATTCCAAAATGAGTGCAACGAGATAGTGCCTTCGGTTTCGTTCGAACCTGGAACGAACTTGTACGGATTGAATGCTTTCAGAACATCGTCAGATGGATGATGAGCATTCTAAGATAGATGTGTTCTATAAAGGTAATCGCAGCCTCAAGCCTCATCAACTGGGAATGGGTAAAACAGCGGAGGTGCAACAATGCTAAGTGGGTAGCACCCATTTCAGGGTGAGGTCATTCCCGTCCAGATGTCCCTTTATTTCGGCTTAGTGGGTGGTTGGTCGCATCAACCACGGGGTGATCTTACTCGGGACTGTTCAGTAAGGAATCGTTCCGGCTTTGTGATGCAGGGGATTGGGCGTAATCCTCCGTATGGTGATCTAGGCCACGTACTGTGACGGACGGTAACCCGGTAGCCCTGCCATTGATGGAAACCCATTCTTCCTACGAGACCCTACGGTTTTGTTTGTATTACCCATTTTTGTGGCTAGTAGTTGGAATTTAATAGATGTAACAATTTCGGCTATTTCTTATTTACTTGAAAACCCTAGACACTATTATAATATCACTAGATTTCCTATCAAATGTTTTGGTTAGCGTAAGGTAAAAACTTTTCCATGTTTATGTGTGGGAAGTCTTACGTGATACCTTTTCTTTTCAAAGGATTTTCTAAAGTTAAGCAATTTTAACCCGTTTACTCACACCAGACCCCTGTCTGACCTGAGTGTTTATTTTCTGTTTTATTAAACTCTTGGGTACTCATATTATGTATGAGTAGTCAAGTGATTCAGGTTTGCTTGACGAATTCTGGAGGAGATATGGAGCAGGAGGCTTCAACGTATGGATATATTATGGCTCCGCTGTGTTTGTGTGATATTTGTATCTTGTGACATCTTGAGTTGTATAGTTAGACAGATGTTTATAACTGTCTAATATGTGTTGTCTAAGTTGTGTACTCTGATGTAATATGATACTATGTAATATTTTAAGTGATATATTATATTTCATTCGTTCCGCTGTGAGTTATCCGTTGTTCTTGTTGTCTTTCTTCTTTCTTATCTTTTCTTCTTCTATCCCTTTCTTTTCTTAATTAGTGATGCGACTTTCTGGTGTTAGAAAGTTGGGTCGCTACAGGTGGTATCAGAGCGTTAGGTTGAGTGAATACCTAGGCTCTAGAGTGGTGTCTTTCTTGAGAGAGCGTACTTGTAATTTTTATATATAACTATATATTTATATATATCTATATATATCTATATCTACCTGATCAGTTGGGTTATCTGTTCGGATTTTCCAACATAAGTTTTAGAGGTAGATGAAGTAGTGGTGTGTGTGTGTGTAACACGACTACCACTATTGGAAGAGGTCCATATTTTGAGGTTGGATGTGTATTTGTCGAGACTATAGACCTAATACTGTCTCGAGTAAGATTTGTAGTTTGGAGTAAGGATTTCTCCGATCTTTGAAGGAAATCTTTTAAAAGATTCGGAGTCCATCTTTGAAGTGTAAGTTGGGATCCGTAGAAAGTGCAGAAGTAAGTAATGGTATCTTGATAACTGTGTGGTGAGATGCAGTATCCATGGATATTTTCAGAAGATGTCTTTTCTTGAAGCAGTTTTAGAAGTAGTTGAGGAGCAGTCTTTACCTGCCGCAGGGAAGACTCGTCTGTGTAGAAGTTATCTGGATCTTTAGCTAGGAGTTTGGCTGTTTTGGAATATGAGACTAAGGTCTATGAGTTGTTTCGTTTTGGCATGGTCTCATTTGTCATTCCTTAAGGAGAGCGAGATGTTGATGTTTGGTTTGGAGCCCGAATTTCTTGAGAGGATGTCTGCCATCTCGAAAGTCCGTTGTGTGGTTTGTTGATAGTTTTGGTTTTCGAGGAGCCTTTGGACTAGAAGTCTTTGGTTAGCCGTGGTAGCAGTTCAGTTCGAGGTGTTCGGTGTGCTGTCGAGAAGATCTTTTAGCCTTGCAGTATCATCGAAGTAGGGTTTGGAAGCAGCAGTGCGGTCGTTTCTTCGATGGTTCAGGAATCTTTGTGGTTCTTCTATCAGCAATCCGAGCAGTTGATGAATGCTTTCTTGAAGGTTAAACTTGTTTGCAAAAGCTTAAGCAGTTCTAATTGGTAAAGAGAGGACCGTTTCTTTGGAATTCGAATTAGGAAGGATCGCAAAAGTGACTTGCGATTAGTTGGGAATTTATCTTGGGTAAGATTGGATAGCTAGTTCTGAGGCATTTGAGATTTCTTATCCGTGTTTTTTGATAGGTTAAGACTGAATTGCCAGTTTGGATAGCTGGAATTCATTGTATTTCACGTATCTTCGAGGGAGTACGTGTATGATTCATCGTTGGTTGTTGAATCTGCAGTCTAGTTGGATTTGGAAGTTGAGCTAGACTTGAGTATAGTCTGATGTTTTGTTCAGTTTGATGGATCTAAAGACGGAAGGAGCTCTGGATTTTGGTGGAGTAGTTAGTTGAGCTTCTGTAGAGCGAGTCTCCCAGTGATTATACTTGGGAAACTCGAGATAGTATTAGTAAGATTAATCCTGATTTGTGTGAGGATAACTGGTTAGGTTTGTTTGTGTGATTGATTACTATGGTTGTTGGTAACTGCATATTAAGTATGCTTTGCCGTTTGAAACTGAAATCTTTGTTGGGTTATTAAATTGCCTTTGCTTTTAAATTTCGGGGACGAAATTCTTTTAGGGGGAGGAATGTGACAACCCGGAATTTTAGGCAATATCAATTTAATAATCTGAATTAATAATTAAATTGATTTGATAATTTTTCTTTGTAATTTTAATTTAAATTGGTAAATTTAATCTTTAAAAGGTTAATAAATATTTAATCTGGTAATTTTGATCGATATCTTTTTATCAATTTAAAATTTGATAAGAATTATCTTTTAAAGCTAATAAAATTTTATTATATTTATAATATATATATTTGTTATATATTGTGAATAGAAATATATTTTGTTTTAAATAAAAGATAATTTTTCAAATTGTAATATATATGTATGTATATGTTATAATTTGGAATGGTTTTGAAATTTAATTTAATCTGTTGATAATTTATATATGTACGAATATTGTAATTTGAAGCTTTGTTTTAAAATTAATATTTTTCAAAAGTTAATTTAAGATTAATTCAATTGTTTGCAAAATATAAGATAATTATCTATTTTTATATATGATAGTTTAAATTAGTTTTATTTTTCTTTTCTTTGAAATGTTTAAATTGAAATGGTTATAAATGTATAGATATAAATGTTTTAGATTTTTAAATCCATGTATATAAGATTTATTTATATAATAACTAGTTTTATAATATTTTCTTTAAAGATTAAACTTGTATATTTATCTAAAATTCAAAGTTTATTAACATGAAAACATTTCATATGCATGAAAACATTTCATAAATACAAATGTCCATATTACATGAATAAAAGATATAATTATTTTCTTTTTTATATGGTTTTAAACACAATTGTGCAAAGTTTTGAACACTTGTAACTTTTTAAAATATGCTTGAGACACTTGTTCAATTTATCAACAAGTGGCATTAATTTCATTTTAATTTTTAATAAATGTTTTTAAAAAGAAACTAGTTTTTACAAACAATTTTTCCTTTGTCTTCATTTCTTAACTCAAATCAGAAAAATAACAAAACCAGAAATTATTCCAAAACCAAAAGTAAAATCTGCAAAGCAAAATAAAATCCTGTGCAACTTCAAATCTGCAAAAGCAAAGATAAAATCTGAGAATTTAAAAGCTGCATTTCAAATGAAGTTCAACCTGCAACTTAAAGGGGAGATCAAGAACAGTTTCAAAATCTTTAAAGTCAACAAATTAAAGGCATGCAAAGGGATCAACTTCAACAGCATGCAAATCAAAACATTTTTCCAGATTAGTGTTCAAGCATGGAATAAAATCAAACCTGCTCTTCAATTAAATAAGGTGAGTAAATCCTTTTAAAAACAGTTTTTAATGAATCTGTGGTGGAATGTTGATGCATGTGTTGAATTTTTCTTTGATATTGAATATATGTTTACATTAGTACTATTGTATATGCATGATTGAGGATATAGAATGTTGGGTATTAGATAAAACCTGTTTTTGTTCATCTCTGTATAATTACAGAGGTTGATCTTCTTAAAGAAAGATGCAAAAATCTTTGAAATCTATAACTTATTTGAACTTGTTATGTGAATGAAAAATGTATGTTAATGCTTGTTAGTAATTTTAAAAATAGTTTCATAATTTTAAAAGCAACATATGATTATAAATAAGGGATTAACAGTAAAACTAAGATGTTTGTTAAAAATCAACTATCTTAAATTATAAATTGAACTACATGCATGAAATCATGATTGTAAATCATGAATTTTGATATGCAATTCATAATTTTTAGTTGGGTATTTCGTGTATATTTTGGGGTTTGTTAGAATTGGGGTTTTGGTGATTTGCCATTGATCGACGTGGTGATTGGAGCTGGAATCTTGATCGAAGCATGTTTGTATGTTGTGGATGATGGGAAAATTGTTCAAGAAATTTTTCAGGTGACCGAGGAGTTTGAAATCGATCAAACTAGGGTTTTATGTTAGTTTTTGTTTCGGCTGACAGTCATGGCTTTTGCGTCGTGGAAGAAGGACCGGAGGTGGTCGCGATGGTGGAGTGTTGGGCTGGGGGTTGTGACGAGTCGATATGGGCGTCGGCGAGGTTCATCGATGTAGAAGTTGTCGGCGGCGTTGGGATTAGTGTTCGAGTGTTGCTGCAGTTTCGAGCTAAGAGGTCAAATTTTGATTCGAGTGTATATCGTTGGATCTGGGTTCGAATTTAGGCTCGCGTGTGATATTGTGACCGTCATCAAAGATCGCGACGGCCTAGGTTGGCCGGAGGCGATGGGGCACGTGCACCGTGCACGTTCGTGTGCATTGGGAAATGGAAGTTTAGGGAAGAAAGGGATTTTCCCGACTCGTCTTTTTCGTTGATCGGCTCGAAGAAGATGGTGCTGGAAATTAGCTACGGGGCAGGCTCGTGTGTTTTGGGTTACGACTCGAGTTTTTGGACGTGTTTTTTAGTTTATACTGTGTAGTGTTAAGTTGCAAAGTAAACTCGAGTGATTAGGTTGTTATGTTTTAGTTAAGTACCGTGTAATAATATAAGTTTGTTGATTTAAAACTTATTGAATAAATTAAAAATCAAGCTTGTGTTTTATAAAAGAAACAAAATACAAAGTTGAAACTTGTCGTTTAAAAATAAATATAAATCAAACTTTATAAATGTTAATTCAATTTATTTCCAAAATTTAAAATGTTTTGAGGTGATTTCTTTTGAAAGTAATTGTCTTAATTTAATTTTGTAATCTAATTTTAAAAAGAAGTGTTTTCAGTTTTAAATATTAAATCAAAGTTTTTAAGTAAAATTTTTAAGTAATGTTTTAATAACAAAGTTTTCAAATTATATTGGAAATGAGTAAGTTTGAATTAGATAATTTAAAGTGTTTTAAATTTCAAATTGATTTTTAAATGCTTATTTTAAAATAAAGTTAAAGTTATAATTTTGTAAACCAAATTGAATAATTTGTTTTTAAGTTATTAAAGTTTGATTAATTTCAAATAATTTATTTATGAAGAATTAATAAGGTTAAATTATTATTGATATGAACTTAAGAATACTTAGTGTGATTTATTAATTAGTAAAGAGTTTTAATTAAGATAAATGCTTTTCTTAATTAATTGAGGATTTTGAAATATAAGATGTTAATTAATTAATTAATTAATTAATTAATTTTAAATAATTAGTTAATTGTTTATTTAATTTTAAATAATCACTTAATTATGGATTAATTAAGTGTAATTACTTAATGAAGTAATTAATGGTTAATTATTGAATGTAATTAAGAATGGTAATTACTTATGGAAGTAATTAATGAGAAATTACTCATGGAAGTAATTAGATGGAGGTGATCAATGGTTAATCACAAGATGTTATTAATCTAAGGATTGATTAATATAATTGTTTTGAAGTTAATTAATTATGGAGTAATTAATTAATTATAGTATTAAGGATTATTTAATGATGGAATTAATTATTTTCCAGTGACATAAGTGAGTTCTGGACTTCTTTTTTCTTGAAAACTTCTTTGAATTTTTTTTTTCGAAATCCTTGGAACTCATTTGAAGTCATTTGAAACATTTCTTATTCATAAAATACTTTCAAATCTTATTATTATATATTCCAAAATCTTCAACCAATTTTCAAAAATACCGGAGTCCAATCTCTCGAATTTCAAATTCAAAACCTTTTAGTTATAAATCATTTTTATATAAATAAATTTTCTTATAATATTTTCAAAATTTCAAATCTTTTCGAAACTTCAAATTTGCGTTTTTTTATAGGTATATAATCCTTATCGAAAACATTTTCTCTTTTATATATAGAATAAAATCATAGTTACCCAAATAAAAATTTTGGTATATAAAACAATTTTAAAATACAAACAAAACCCGATTTTCAAAGGATGATTCAAGAATGGATTTCAAAATAAAGATAGAGATTTAATTTAGAGGAACTCCAATCAATAGAATCCTGATTCGAAGATAGACTCGATCGAAGATGAGATAATTAAATTACAAAATAGAAGATGTATATACTTCTATAAATCGCGGGCGACCTTTACCGGTCAAACGTGATTCCAAAATTAGATCGGTGCAGAACTCTGAGGCAATTCGACATTCGATCACCAGAGATATAATTCGGAATAACAAGAGATAGTAGCGTCTAAACCGAGGGATATGTAAATCTCCGGTGAATCAATGCCAATTGTAAAGGAGTTTCACCCCCTTTATAAATCATTCGGTGGAGTCAATGGATACTCCAGAATCAAAAGAATATAAATAGAGAGAGAGAAGAATGAATTTTTGAACCACATGGAACGTTCCAAAGTTCAAAGGAAATCGAGTCAAAAGGAAGAGATTCAACTCGAACGGAAGTGATTTTGTAAATAAATTTACCATATATGCTAAGTTTTGCCTAGAGCTAAAGCTTTGATACCAACTGTAACGACTCGCTATTTTGGACCATTCAAATCGACAATAATACTATACATGTCCGACTTGAATAAATCAAAATACCAAATTGTTAATTTAAATTTGGCAAAACATATACAGTAAATAAATCAATCACAGATACAGAGTAGTACAATAATACGCAGCGGAATAAATGAATAGTAGTTCATGAAGCTACTATATAACAAAGTTAGAAATAAAATACACCAAAATATCACAGATACAGTGAAGTCTCCAATGCAATAGATGACTTCTCTTAACGAATAAACTGGAAGTGCTGAAAGCTAAGCGATAGTTGGATCTCCAAGCGAAGCTCCAAACTCCAAAGGTGAGTCTCAATGTTGTATCACTCAGTCTGACCCGGGCGTAAAGCAAAACACAAAACAATCGAGTCAGGATTAACATTCTTATATCAATAAATCCAACTCAAGTGAAATATCAACTAAAATAAAATTAACTTAGAGGATGTTTGGGACAACCATCCTCTAAGGATCCCTGGAACTATCTATAGGGTAGAAATATACACTATGTCACCGTGGTCATCTCAATTTTATTTATTATTTAAAAACAAAATATCATTTCACTTCAAATATATTTGTTTTCAAATTTGATCACTTTCACAGTTACGATTCAAATCTACCCCGATCAAAAATTCAAATCTAGTCAAATCTCAATTTATCAATTTAAAAATTCAACTCAATTCCTAAATAACCACTTCAATTTTATCGATCTCAAAATTCGGATTTGTAATCACAAAATACCCCTTTATATTTCAATATATTCAACTTTAAGTATTCAACGTTTCAAACTAAATTTTATTCAATTTAGTTTTCTAAAAAATAATTTCAAGTTTTAGTTCAACCTAAATTCTCAGTTTTATTCAATTTAGTTTCTAAATAACAATTCAACTATATTAATTTCAAGTACAGATCTGAATCTCAAAATAACCCATTTAAATTCCAATATAGTTTAAAGCTTTAATATTTAAATGTTCAATTTAACAGTTTCATAAAAATCTCGATTAACCTCATTATTATTTAGTCTTGAAATGCTCCCTCATTTGATTCAATATCATTTAAGTAATCTTAAATTACATTTTACTCAATATTTTATTTTAATTTATTTAAACGTGAAATATTCATTAAATCACTTAAATCAAAAATCCAGTTATAAAAATCATACCTTTAGATTTCCCATTTAATAATTTCAAATCGATTTAATTAAATAAATCCTTATTTAAATAATACCATTTATAATAAATCCAAATTTATCTCCCAATCTTAATTATTCAATTTATTACAAGAAAATCTTTTTGAAATATAGATTTACATAAATACTTAACCATATTATGTGTATTAAATCAATTCTAATTTAAATCAAATATTACTACTAAGTCTATATATAAAATTTCCATCTTAAGAATCAATATTTATTTAACCATATATTTCTTTTCAAAATCATAGAAATTATTTCAAAATATTTATATATGGACCAACGGTGTCTGTATATATTTTCTGTCATATGATCCAGTGTTACAGATATTTATCATTTCAATCCGTCCACTAAATATATATGGGTGGATATCGTTTCAACCCGTAATCCCAAATTCAATTAAATGAAAATCGCTTGGGTTTATCATTTCAACCCATAACGATTTTCTCCTATCCTAAAGTCCGTTCGGGTATGTATCATTTCAACACGTAGCGAATACTATACTAACAGGGCACTTGCAGAGTGATAACAGATATGATAATAATATAACAACATGCGTATATCACCAATAACAGTATAATATAAACAATAGGATATGATGTCATATCCCACAAGTGAACAGTTATAGATAATAGCATAAATATAACAATTTAAATAACTACAACAACATATTTCAATTGTTGTTTCTGTAACGACCCGGAATTTTGGGCAATATAAATTTAATAATCTGTGTTAATAATTTAATTGGTTTGATAATTTTCTTTACAATTTTAATTTAAAATTAGCTAATTTAATCTTTTAAAGGTTAATAAATATTTAATCTGTTAATAGTAATCAATATCTTTCTGACAATTTAAATTTGATAAGAACTAATTAAATTTTTATTCTGTTTATAATATATACATTGATATATATTGTGAATAAAAGAGCTTTTGTTTTAAATTAAAGATTAATTTTCAAATTGTAATATATATGTATGTATATGTTATAATTTGGATTTGTTTGAAATTTAATCTGTTATTAATGTATGAAATTATAATTTAAAGCTTGTTTAAAAATTTATATTTTTCAAAAGTAAAGGATTAATTCATTTGTTTTCAAAATGTAAGACAATTGTTTATTTTTAGAATATGATAGTTTTGTTTTGTTCTCTTTTAAAATGTTTAAATCTTAAAATGTTTATAAAATACATGTATAAGGAATTTGTTAATATTTTAAATTGGTTTTAAAATATTTTTCTTTTAAAGGCAAATTTATATTTATATATGTAAGCATTTATTTACAAAGTAACATAATAATGTAAGTTTATAATAACATTTAAATTAAATAAAAAAACAAAAAACTAATTAAAAATACCTAAAACATGTGTTCTTATCTTAAGACACTTATGTAACATTTGTAAGATAAGTAAGTGCTATAAGTGACAAATGTAAGTTTAATTAACATGTGGCAATATATTTATTTTAACTTTTAATAAACATAAAAGAAGAAAACTTGTATATACAAACATTTCATTTTCTTTGTTTACACTTCTTAACTAAAAATAATGGCAATCAGAAATCATTCTTGAATCTGCAAAATTTTAAACTAAAAGCAAATCGAATACAAATATGTAATTAAAAGTGAAATCTGCAACTTTCTATCCTGCATTTCAATGGAACTTAACCTGCATTTTTCAAGCTGCAAATCATCTAAATCTGCATTCAAAAGAAAGTTCAACTGCAGTTTCAACTTTTTAAGCCACAGCAAGATTCAACTTTTAAAACATTAATTTGAAGCATGCAAAGTATTTCTTCAGCAAACAAAAGCATCATTTCCAGTTTTCAAATTTTAAAGTGTTGAGGCCTGGAATATTCAAGAATCTGCTCTGCATAATGGTGAGTAAATTTTCTTTTAAAAAAACAGTTGATCTGAATTTTTACTGCATGCATAGGTTGGTATTGTCTTGAATTATCATTCTAAGTTTTAATTTATATGAATTGGTATCTACTTAATGTGTGAGTTTGTCTGTTTAAATTCAAGCAAAGAGATTACTCTGTTAATATGCAGTGAAGGTTCTGTTAAAAAAAATTCAATACCAATTAATCAAATCAATATTTGATTAGAAATTTGAATAAAAATTGTTTGTTTAAGGAAGATAATGGCTTTTAAAGAATTTTTAGGATCCTAACTTTAGCAAAAGAATTTAAAATAGGGATAACTATAACAAATACTGTTATACATGAAAATCAAAAATCTTAACTTTTGATTTGGATTACGTAAATGGAATAGTGAGTAAAAATCATGATTTTTAAAACATGTTTCATGATTTTTAGTTTGGTGAATCATGAGAATTTGAGTTTTGTTCATTTTGGAAACTTTTGTGAATTGCTATTGATTTATCCAATGGATTGATTTGATTCTTTGGTCGTACCTTGCTTGAATGTTAGAGATTTAGGGAAAATTGTTTAAAAAAATTTCTAATGACAAAATTTTGTGAATTAGATTAAACTAGGGTTTTAAGTAAGTTTATGTCGACTTGACTGTAATGTCATTTGCGACATGATTGATGCTTCGAGTGTGTTCGTTTTTGGTGAGGATGAAGTTCATGGTTGTGGCATCACGATGGGGTGGTCGGCATGGATCATTGGTGTGCGATTGTCGGTGATGGTGGGTTTTTGTGGTCGTGACTGTTACAGTCTTTCGAGCTAGAGGGTTCGTTTTTGACTCGATAGTGGTTTGATCGAACTGGGTTCAAATTCGTGTTCGCGTGAGGTTTTGGGGTTGTTAGAGATTGCCGTAGTGATTGACGTCGGCGAGACGAATGGTGCACGTGCACTGTGCACGACATTGTATCAGGAAAGTTTGTTTTTGGGGAAGAAAGAGGTCGTACTGTTGGAGCTCTCGTGATTTCTCAAATGTGACTCGAAGTATTGCTTGCGTTTCGCTCGTGATCAACTCGAAGAGGATGGGTTTTGCTGTGGGAAGTTGGGTTGTGAATGAGGTTTTGGTTGCGTCTTCGTGGGGGTCAACTCGAAGGAGGGTGCTGGGTTGTTTCCTGAGCAGACTCGAGTGATGGGTTTTTTTTTATAGTTTAGTTAGGTTCTGAAATACTAAGTTACAGAATTTGCTTGTTATTGAAATAATTGTGATCAAGCTTCAAATTTAAAATAAATTTATAAAGGTAATAAATGTATAAAGTTAGAACTAGTTGATTTGAAATTAAGTTAATCAAACTTTACAAATGTAAGTCAAATATACTTTCAAAATTAAATGTTAAGGTGATTTCTATGAAAGTAATTTAACTTAATTAAAGTTTGAATTTTATTAAAAAAAAATGTTTTGATTAATTTCATATGACTTATATATAAAGATAAATGATGTTAAATTATTTTGATATGGATTTAAGAATACTTAATAAATATGATTTATTAAAGTTTTCTTAATTAATTAAGGATTTTTAAATCTAGGAAGTTAATTAATTATTTATTTAATTAATTTTAAATAATTAGTTAATTTATTTTTAAATAATCACTTAATTATGGATTAATTAAGTGTAATTACTTAATAAAGTAATTAATGATTAATTTGAATGTAATTAAGGGAGTTAATTACTTATGGAAGTAGTCAACGATAATTACTCATGGAGTAATTAGTTGAAGTGATTATTGGTTAATCACTTAATGATATCAATTAAAGAATTGATTAATATAATTATGGAAGTTAATCAATTATGAAGTGATTAATTAATTAAAGAATTAAGAATTGTTTAATGATGAAGTTAATTATTTGTTTAGTGATTAATTAAGGAAGTAATTAAGACTCATTAATGGAAGTAATTACAGATAATTACTCATGTGAGTAATTAAGAGTTAAGTACTTAATTATTTAGTTAACTAATTAATATGATTAACTAGCTAATGAATGAGATTAATTTAAGAACAATTACTAAAGGTAATTAATTAAAATGTAATTAATTAATTTAGTAATTAAATAAAGATTAATTGTTAATTTGAATTGATTAATAATTACTTAATGAAGTAATTAAAGACTAATTAATTGAATTAATTAATCAAGGATTAAAAATAATTAAATTAGAAGTTAATTAATTTAGATAAGTAATTACAAATTGTTAATTACTAATTATTATTAATCAGTTGATTAATTATAAGTTAATTATTTAATTAATTAAAGTAATTATTAATTAAAAGGGATCATTAATTAATGCAATTATGATATTAATCAAGGTTGATTTATAAAAGTAATTAATTAAGGTAGGATTAATTAATTGTAATTAATTAAGGTTTAATGTAATTAATTATAGTTAATTAATTAATGTATGATCATTAATTATTGTAATTAATGATAGTAATTAAAGGATAATTACTGAATATGGTTATGAATAATTACTTGAATGTAATTAAAGATTATTAATCAAGAAAGATTAATTTAAAGAAGATCATTAAGAAAAGATTAATTGAATTTGATTTGTAATGAAGTAGGATTAAAGTAATCCAAATGATTAAAGAGTAGTAATTAATTTAATTAAAGGTTAATTAAATTGATTTGGAGTTAATCAATTCTGTTATGGATGAATGATTGATATTGGATGATTGGTTGATATTGGATGTTGAATGATATTGGGTGATTGGTTGATACTGGGTGATTTGGATATATCTGTTATGTGATATGCTGCTGTATAAGATGAATGTTGATAAATTATCTGTTATGATAATGTGATTCATCTATTGTTTATATCATCATGAACATATGTTAAACTGTTTAAAATCCCTTAAGTACAACTTGGACATTAAAATGGCGTTTGGTTTCGGTGAGACCGGGATCGGGTTTCCATATTTGAATATCCGAAAACCACATCGATTCCAATTAAACGTTAAGTCGTTAATCCAAGTAGAGCGAATGAAGACTCGAGGTGTAAGGGCTATACGTCAATATAACTCTGTGGGTGATTCCGTAATGAGTTCGACGAAATAGTGCTTATAGATTCGAGATGGTGAATTAGAGTGCAAGGGCTATGGTCGTTGACTCTGAGGGTGATTCCAATAATGAGTGCAACGAGATAGTGCCTTCGGTTTCATTCGAACCCGGAACGAACTTGTATGGATTGAATGCTTTCAGCACATCATCGGGTGGACGATGAGCATTCTAAGATAAATGTGTTCTATAAAGGTAATCATAACCTCAAGCCTCATCAACCGGGAATGGCTAAAACAGGGGAGATGCAGCAAGGCTTCATGGGTAGCTTCCACTGGAGAGCAAGATACATCCCTGTCTAGAGGTCCCTTTCTATTTTGGCTTAATGTGTGGTTGGTCGCGCCAACTACGGGGTGGTCTTGTTCGGGACTGTCCAATAAGGGATGGTTTCGGCCTTCTGTTGCAGGGGATGAAGGGAGTAATCCTCGGTACGGTGATTTAGGCCACGTACTGTGACCGGCGGTACCCCAGTAGCCCTTCCATTGATGGAAACCCATTTTCCCTATGAGACCCTACGGTTTTGATTGTATCACCCACTTTTGTGGCTAGTAGCTGGAATTTAATCATGTAACAATTTCGGCTATTTCTTATTTACTTGAAAACCCTAGACACTATTATAATATCACTGGATTTCCTATCAAATGTTTTGGTTAGCGTAAGATAAAAACTTTTCCATGTTTATGTGTGGGAAGTCTTACGTGATACCTTTTCTTTCAAAGATTTTCTAAAAGTTAAGCAATTTTAACCCGTTTACTCACACCAGACCCCTGTCTGACCCAAGTGTTTATTTTCTGTTTTATTAAACTCTAGGGTACTTATATTATGTATGAGTAGTCAAGTGGATCAGGTTAGCTTGACGAATTCTGGAGGAGTAATGGAGCAGGAGGCTTCGACGTGTAGTTATATATTGGTTCCGCTGTGTTTGTTTGGTATCTGTTTCTTCTGTTGTACTTGAGTTGTATAATTAGACAGATGTTTATAACTGTCTAATCTCTGTTGTTTAAGTTGGGTACTCTGATGTAGTGAGATACCATGTAATATTTTATGAGATATATTATATTTTATTCGTTCCGCTGTGAGTTCTCTGATGTTGTTTGTGTTCTTCTTTCTCTTTCTTTCTTCTTCTATCCCTTTCTTTCTTCAAGATGTCGCGATTCTCTGGGAGTAGAAAGTCGGGTCGTCACAGTTTCAATTGAAATCAAATTTAATAAATATAAGAACGTTAATCGTGAGTGATTGCTCGCCTTTCGAGGCTAAAGAGAATAGACAATGAAGTTTAGTTACGAATTCCAAAGCAACGTTAGATCGACACGATTCGACGAAGAAAACAGGCATGACGAACAAAGCTAATATATGGAAGAAAAAAAAAATTGAATTCAAATTAGAACTAGATCGATGAAGATGAATGATATAAGTGAACTTACAATTATATATATAATCATATATAACTATTTATATATATAAAACATATTCTAAATTTAATATACGTACATTTCAAATCATTATTTTTAAACCAAACACATATACAAAAAAAATCAAACATATATGCAATATATATGTTGAAATAATACTTATTAAAATAAAAACTTATATATAATGTATGTTCATTGCAACATATCAACTACCGCGTATATAAATTTTAAACTTTATCTTATAAAATATAAACTGTATAAACTTTTATAACTTAATAAACTTTATATTATAAAATACTATATACACTTAAAACCTGCGCATGTGATACTTATATTTAAATAATAATATAACCATTACGACATAAACCGCTTAGACATGCGTAAAATGTGCTTTCAAAACCGTTATAAATACCATATGTATAAACTCGAATGCTTAGATATATATATGGTTTTCGTTCTTTTTCTCACTCACCTATTTTGTTGTTTCCAGTACATTGCATTAAGAAAGAGTAATATATAACAAAACCAACAAAACCCCAAAAAGATTCAAAAAAAAGTATATATATTTTTAAATCACCTTATATTATTTCATTTAATAACATGATACGACCAGCTTCACTTAAATCAAATTCACGTTTAAAATATTATATAAAAAAACAAAATACTAAGGTTAAACAAATTAGATCAAAAAGAATCTTTACATACAGCATCCGAAAAAGGAAAATTTTATTTTATAAACTAATATAACAGCATATATACATATATACACAAATACATTTATATATATAGAAGAATAACTTTGACATATATATATATATATATATATATATAAACCATATAATAGACGCTGCAAAATTTATGTAATATATTATTAAACTGGAAACAGGGAGACCCAAGATAATATAACTCGTGTAACAAATTCACTGATATATATATATATGCTAACAGACAGAAGTATTATACCTAATATATGCGAACGTATGCAAGCTAGTGGTGACGAGTGTCTGATGGGTGATGGCGATAGGGGTATGCGGTTATGGCCTTGAAGAGGCGCTGTAACAACTTGGGAAAGAAAGAAAATAGGCTTCAGGGAGGAAGAGGAAGCAACAGTAGGTATAAACCCAAAGTTATAAAGGCAAAGGAAAACGCTTTGCACAATTTAAGGTGAGCTTCAAATTTTTAATAAATACCATACGTATCTAAGTTTATACGTTTATAACTTTCCAGTTATAGTGTATATACATAATGAACGGTCATAATGAAAGAAGTGGAAACAATGAGCGTAGGAAAGGTTAGAAAAATAAAATTTTCACCCTTAAATTCCGAAGATTAATAAAGTAACGTACCTCTTTAATGAAATGTACAGCAACGGTCACAAGCTAAAATTTAGCTGAAAGTTTAAAGAAATGAGGGGAAGATGTGTTTTTAAATTAATCACTTCGCAGAATCAATATGTCAATGGAAAGAGGAAAGGAGATGAATCAGGGAAACGTATTATAACTTATATATAACTATTAGACGGATAGATGGAAGAAAAGGTGAGCAGGTGAGTAAAAGTGGAAACTGATTTGTAAGCGAAATGGAATGTGAGTTGTTGCCTGGGAAGAAAATGGAACAGTTTAAAAATTAAAGGCAATGGACTGTTGAAATTAAATGAGTATAAAACGTGTAAAAGTCATATACTGAAACGACTATAAATTTCAATTATTATTATAGAATGGGGAATAACGAAAGGCAAGGACGATGATTTCAAAGTTTATTAATGGCTAGGAATAGGGAAGTCTATCTGTGAATTGGAAAAATTATTAAGCAATTGAAATTTTAACGGTAGAAAAAGTAACAGCTATACACTGTTCTAGAAACAATTAAAGCAATTAATAGCTTGATTGGACAGCAAGAATAAATATGCAAGGACACGTTATAAAGGCAAAATGAACCGTTTGAAAATAAATAAAAGAAATGATGACAAATAAAACATCCGTGCCTTGAATTTCCCAAAATAAATTATTTTATAAACATCAATTATTACTGACTTAAATTGAACAGAATCACACCCTAAAATATACTTCCTTAATTTTTGATAAAAATTTATCATTTGCCACATTTAATTATACGTAATCCAAATGTAAAATTTTATTTCAAAATATTATTATTTAAAAAATTTCAAAAATCAAATTAAATACGCTAAATAAAACCATTAAAAATTAACAAAATTTTACGGGTCGTTACAATGTATTAAAGGACTATTTTTATATCTGCACATTATTTTCATTTTTCTATCTTTGTTGCAGTAGGTAAATGTCGATGTTTTAGTTGCTACTATATTTGCGTGTCACTATAAAAAGCGAGTTCTAATTGCTACTCTAGTTGCATGCTACTGTAAAATTCACATTACAATCATTTATTATATCGTGTACATTTGTATATGTATTATTATAGCATATATATTTTGTCAACAAAAACACGCCATGGTGGCTCCTCATCGTCGGGTTAGGGTGTCTCCTACTTGTTAAAGCATGAGTATGACGACGCACGTATGATGTCTCTATTCATTCAGACTGGTGATGCTCCTATTGATGATACCGATCCATCCACTCTTTTGTTTGAGATGGACTCTTCCTTCACCGACTTGATATCTTCCAACGATAACAAGGATTGGGGTGGGCATTACCTATTTGAATATAACAATTAAAACCATACACACACTAAAATTAGTATATATTAACTCTCACATACACACATATATACATGTATATGCTAATTTACTAATTATTTATGCATTCATACACACACACACACATATACATGAACATACACAACACACACACAAATATACATGAATGTATACACACACACGCGCGCACACACACGCGCGCGCACACACACACACACATACGTGTATGATTTTACCTATGGTGACACATCTGATTCCATCCATAATGGCTTGGGTGCATGGATCACGTCATCCTGGACTAGATTTGGTGACATTCCCGATGACATGAAGGAAGTCATGTTTAAGGAATTTATGGTAATATAATTTTGTTACATGACACGCTATATACATATGTATGTCATTTTATTCATAATATATTCAATTTGCATTTGTAGGAGAAATTTTCCTAGAGAGAGGGTATTTTTAAAGAACGTGTGAGGATGCGTTGGGCTACCACGACATTCGAAAAATACCGGGAATGAACATATGATGTAAATTTTTATAAATAAATTAAAATATCAATACGCATAAATATCAAAATTTCATAAATGTTGGAATTAGGCTTCGGTTTTGACTCATTTGCATCCAAAACGTTGTTTATGGTTAAAAGAACATATATCATTTGTTAAATTTGACAAAAATGGTCGAAAGTAGTGGAAAATATGATTAATGACATTTCCGTAAATATATTTTTCGGGCCCTACTCAACGAACCCAAGATTTTAACTATAAATTGATATTTAACCCTCATTTATACTCACTTCAAACCCTAGCTGCTACTCTATATGTGTAATGACCCATTTTTTCGTACCCTTTAAATCGACAATAAACCACACATGTCTAACTCAAATTATGCGAACAAGCGGATCATTAAGGGTAGAAAGAAAAATAAAGATAGAACAGAACAGAAAAACTGAATCTTAGATGAATGGAATAACATATATTATTTCAACAATAATATTTACAATGGAAAATTTCAAAACATATATTGGATTCTAACCTAGATTCAGTGTTAACAGTTATAACACCTGCCCTTACAAATGCTGACAAGTAACAAAACAAATGCAATAGATGCAACGGATAATAGAATACATCCATATGATGATGATCTCCAGCTCTCCTTTGGAAACTCTAAGCGTCTTCAACTAACCTTAAAACAACACGGATCTGACCCAAGTACTAAAAATACCCAGTCCAGGCTTGATAAACCACCGTGAGATACTCAAAATTTAAAATGTATAGCTCATGACGATGTTATCAAAACCTTTGAAAAGAAGAGTATCTCATAAGACCACACCCACACATGAATACGGATGGATTTTTACCTTATGATAATCAAAAAACTTTTATTACCAAAATAATTTGATATTATCTTCAATGACATTCTTTTGGAAAACATCTTTCAAATAAACTTATTCAAATAAGGTATCAATACCCAGACTAAGTCTAAGGTAATATAACCAGACTGGTTCAACGAAATATACCAGACGGAATATATGATACCAAAAGGGTAACTGAAATGTTTGCAAATCATTAAAGCTATTTTGGTACTACAATCAAAACTGTAAAGCCCATATTGGAATTGGATTTTCCAACATGATGGGGAACCTCGACAACCATGCATAGCAACCAGTATCCGGTGGTTTTTCATGTAAGGACTCCTACACCACTATTCCTCATATTGCCACACTTCTTGATATCTGGTGGCTTCTCATGCAAGGACTCACACGCCACTATACCATACAATAAGGATCTCGTTTGGGCACCTTGGTGACCTAGATCATACGCCACCAGTCACTTTAAGGGATCATACGCCCCCCTCGTCATATAAGCCTGAAATATGTTACATATTTCCCGTATCATTTCCGAGATGTGTGGCTTGGGAGTGAGGTTATGCTTAACTTGGACGAAGCCATTCTTTTCGTATAAAACCACGCTTTGATCATAATAGGTTCCACCCTGAATGCCACATTGCCATTCCTTAATTACGCAATTGATTTCCACCAATGTACAACTCCTGAGCTCGTACGTCTCAGAAAAGGGTGTTAAGCTAAGAGAAGTTGCATTCCCTGCCACCAACAAATAATACATTGATAGAGATCAATTTATGTGATCAGAAATGCACTGTCAGACGCTCACCCATACAAGTGCATTCTGGGATCGAACGAAACCTAATGCACTTCTCTTACTACCATTAGTAGCGAGTAGTCCTTGCAATCCGAAGATTTCAAAATGTGACAGAACTGTTGCTATAAATGTCTTTTATATAGGGAGCTATCCAGAGAATGTCAACAAGTAGTCCTTCAGTTATGAAGATCTTTCGTCTTCAATAATCATCATCTTCAACTTATCTACACTTTCAAACGTATACATTGGTTCGAAGTGGTTTTTAGATGGGATTTACCCAAATTCGACCCTGATTCCTTCAAACCAATCATCGATAAAAAGGCATTTAGGTATATAGATGATTATCACTCATCATTCTATTTATTAACCCTTTTATGTAAATCAGATCACTCTTAAAGATATATTCATTAAATCATTCCTTTATCTTTTTTAGAGTACATGCAATCATTAAGCCTCATTTATCAAATTATTCGGTTAAGCAAACCCTTTTGAATCTTGGAATAATTCTAAATCATTTCACCTTTTACTTAGGAAAACATTTTCAAATCATTTCCATGCAAACCAAGTTATTTAAATTTGGAAAATTATATCTTTATACTTTGGAAAATTTGATTAGAGTAAACCAAATTTACTATCTCATCTGTGGGGCCAATCCGAATTGCTCAGGGAGAGCAGAAATCTGGTTTTTCAAACTCAAGCCTAGACACTATCTCTCCGACATCCATAAGGCGATCAAGTTATTTGATCGACTCACAATCACTAAACCTTTAATAATTTCATAAATCCTTCAAATTACCTTTAAAAATACTTTATTAATCATTTGAAAACATTTTTAAAAGATTTGAAAAAGAATCGTTAAATTTGAAACTATATTTGAAAAGTCATACGAAAGTGTTGCGAAAAGTGCCTTTTAGCTATATTGATCGAATCGACGTTTTATTATTTAGAAATTCATTTTTATAACTCAAATCACTTTTAAAATATTTTAAAATTTTTATAAGATTTATTACATATATTTAAAAAATTTAAAACGTCATTTCAAAGAAATCCAATTTTGGATTCCGAACTGCAAAGCCGCAATTTTTTTAGAAACTTGTTTTACTCATATTTCAAAATCTACTTATCGAAATCTCAATTTTCTTCTTTCGTTAGAAAACTATAGATATGATAGTGTGAAAAATTCTTATCTCGAAAGTTTTCAAGCTATATTCCACTTTTTACACTTATTTACCTTTTATGGTGTGAAATCGCGAAGTACCGTTATGCGACGCACATACTTTGACTTGTTTTTCAATTTCGTTTCAAACGTCATGGAAACACTTTTAAATATTTATAAACATTTATAAATCATTTTAAACAATTTTTTTTTCATATTTCAAATCCATTTTCCATTTCATTTCATACTATAATATTATATTATTATAATTCATTTCTAACCTTATTAGATACTTTAACATAATTAAGAGGCTTAATAATTTCTATACACAAATTTATATGGATATAAATTCTTATTTAATTAACTAGGATTAATTTCTAACCATTTCTCTTATCATTTATCAACCCAACATCTATATTAACAATCATGTAAATAACCAACTTTGCATCTAAGTTATAAAACATATTAATCATCTAAAATATTTAACTTTCATATTATTAAATTTTGATTTGTTAGTTAACTAAAAAATGAGTACTCACCTTTAACCAGGTTGATTAACTTCCTAGCAACATTCTTATCCAACCACACTTCACTAAATTAACCTATATTTCACTAATACATCCATAAACAACTCCACTATCTTGCCCATGCTCATGACCATCCTTCCTCCTCCACTTTGCTCACTGTCCAACCTTCCTTACACCTCCATAGCTAATTTCTATAGCCTCACCATTCCAATACTCATGTCCTAAGGCCATTTAAAGAAGAGAAGATGAAGAAGAAGTGAATTAAGAAGATGTTAGAGAGTATTTAGTGGATTGGTGTAACAACCCGGTATTTCGTACCGATTAATTATCGTCTCTGGACGATTACCTTTCCCAGCTAATTGCTGTTTTGAAATTTTTAAAACCAGTTTGAAACTCTTTTGAAAATTTAATAGTGGTCTGTGTTTCTTATTTTTTTTAATGGACTTTGAATTCTCGGCCCACGTTTTCAATTGTTGGCCATGATAATTTGCTAAGAAAAAAACCCTTTCCCCTTTCATTCATTTCTCTCATTCGAAAACCCTACCTCAAAACGAACGAGCGAAATAAATGGCGGCTCCAAAATCGTTCGTCCCTCTTCTCCAAAGCTAGGGCGCGTTTAGGGTCGAAGATGTTGGCTTCTTCAATTCAGTCGAATTCGACTTCGTGGTACTGGGAGTCTCCGATCGATGGCTCGGTTCTGCAGCTAGGGCTTAACTTCACGATTCTTCGAATTGCGACCGATTAAAGGTGAGTTTACTCACATCTAATTCGACTTAGTAATATGTTTTGCGTTCGATTTGGGTTTGTTGTTGATGCTTTCTCTGATTTTACATATTCGTGTATATTTGTGTTACTTGGTTAACTCGGCTTTGAATTTGGGCTGTTCAATATCTCGTGACCATCACGATTTTGATTTTTTGTGACTTCAGTCACTTGATTTTGGGGACTTTTGTTTGGTGGACCATACTATGCTTAACTTGATTTTTAAATCAAAATAGATTTGGTTCGATTTTGGGCACTGACTTCGTTTCTCTGTTGCTCCCTTTTGTTGATGGTGCTTTGAGACTGTTGCATTTGCTTCTTTTTGGTTTGATTCGAGACTGCATCGAGTTAATTCTGTGCATCCATTTGTTGTTTGAATGTATCACTTGGCTTCGAGTTGCGGTTGCATTTGCTCCAGTAATTCATGTTGTTTAGTATTTTGCAAACTTGAAGTGTTTTAATTCCTACTGCATGTGGGTGTATGTAGTTTATAATGTTGAAATGCTATACTTCCTTGCTGCAATGCTTGGGTAATTATTTTTGCAAACATTGAAATGTTCAAGTTGTCATTATACTTGCTAGAATTCACCTATAGTTGAGTCGAGATGTAATACGGCATTTGGTCGTAAGTATGATAGTTGCGCTATCCAGTTTACAGTGCATACATGTTTTATCTTTATTCCTATCACTCCTTTGGGTTATGATTTCATTGTGGCCTTGACTCTGCATACATTCACTGATGTTGTCACTGCACTCCTGTTTTTCATGTAATTCACTGAATCGGGTCTCGAACATGGTTATTTCATTGGTTAGACTGCTGCACATGTGATCTTTGTTGCATATATGTGTCAGTTGTAAGGTTGGTTATGTTCCTTCCACTGTTGCCTGTAGGTAATTGTCCATCAATGCTGTAAGACCAGTAGCATGCTTTGTTCATGCATCTTGATGTTACTGTCCAGTTTCACTATGATATACCTGTCGTAAAATTTTTGCAATTCCAAGTTGCACCTCTCATTTATTTTGTCCCTGTGCATATTTTTATGTACATTAATTTGTGTACAATTGGGTTTACATATATACTTGTTCCATTACTTGTGCCTGCACCTACCTTGTGCAGTTGCATTTCGGTCTTGATTTCTTGTCCCTTTTACTTTGAATGGTGATACAATTGTATCCACAATTAATTCTTGCATTTGTATGACGCTTGGTTGGCAACCTCACCTGATTTGCATACGATGCTTGGTTTTCAATCCCCGTGGTCTGCAGTTCTAGGTAGCCACCTCCATGGTATTAGTTCTGGTCTTGTCCCACGTTCATTTGAGGGCATTTGGTCCAGACTTGAGATTCTTGTGTGCATGTTTATATGGGTTTGCCTTGTGGTGCACAGTACTGCATCTCTGATTATGTTGCAGCCATTTTACTGCCTATATATATAACCTTGTTCCACTTGATTGCATTTGGATGTGTTTATAGAATTCATTTGAGTTGAATCCAGCTTGTAGCTCGGATTTGACCTTGTGCCCGTTTGTGTACATCATCACTGTAGTGGCAAGGCAGTGCACGCAAGCGTGAACTGCAGCCACACGGTATTGAGTTTTTGGGTACGACATCACTATAGTGGCAAGGCAGTGCACGCAAGCGTGAACTGCAGCCACACGGTATGGTTTTGTGATATTCTATTTTGTTTTGATTTATTAATCTTTTGCGTAGTTCATGTGCTGTAGTGGCGAGGCAGTACACGCGTGCGTGTACTGCAGCCCTACTCATCTTAATGTTTTAATTGATATTCCAATGGTTTGAACTGTTTTGTTTATTTCAATTCAATGTTCTGAATTGCATTCTGATTTGGTTTAATTACTATCGTCTATTCATTATTTAATTATTATTGCTTCTGTGCATTAATAACTGAGTTTGAATTAGACTGACCCGAGTATTATTTTCTTTTGAATTTAATACTCGGGTCAGACCGAGTATTTCAGGTTGTAGATATTCTGCTTTGGGTTGCTGCTAGAGCTATGAAGTTCTTTCATATCTTTTGGAGTAGTCGTCGTTATTTGTAGTAGTCTGTAAAATTGTATAGGAAGATATGTGTTCATGTATATTAAATACGTTAATGTACTTGTATATGTAACTTCCTGAGTCGACTGTTGTAGTTGTATCATATGTACCGTGTCAAATGTATTGTAACTGACATCAGTTATTGTATATATGAGAATTTCTGTTTTATCTGTGTTCCGCATTTATATTTATCTGTGTTATTATTTTATATTTAATGTTCTAAACTATTACGAACCATCGTAGTTCGTTTTATACTGGAATTGGGGTATGTCGATGGGAGAAAATAAATCAGAGATGAAAAATGAAAGAATATATATATTTATATCACTCCTATCGAGATAACCAATACTAGTGTAAGGCCAACTATTGATGGCCGCTCCTCAACAGCCTTATTCTCCGTGCTAGTTGACAGCACTACACCGTAGTGTTCTTGGCTAGCGTGGGTATAGAGGTGGGGCGTCACAGCTTGGTATCAAAGCTTGGGGTTTAGAACAAATATAAAACATAACTTAGATAGTACATGTGTTACAACTATTTGTCGATGTTTTATTTCACATCTTTATCTTAAGATCATCTTTGATTTGTTAGGAATGAATTCCTAACGCTTATTCGTGAGCATTGCTGCTATTCTCTGTCGCACTTGCTCACTTGAGTTTACACTTCTAAGTATCAGTGTATATATGCTCTATCAAGTTGCATATTGCTGCAACTAGTACCCACTTCGATTTGAACTCGCATTGTTTATTCGAACTGCTATATATATGCATTCTTATCTCTGATTCGTGTACTTAATGCAGTTTCCATACAATTGGGTTTTGGGTATCAATCTTTGAGACAAATTGCATTCCAATTGTCGACTCTGTCTGTTTATCCATGGTTTGTTGGTTTTCATGTGTCTCTCTCTGATAGTTTTAAAATTTCTTTGGTATAAAAGAAATTGTCTTGGTCTTTGCCTTGTCGATATCGACGTTGACTTGACTTTTACTTTTGCTAAAGTCATTCAAGCATTTATACTCGTTCTGCTTTGTTTTTCCAATTGTTGATCGGTTCTTCTTTTCCGGTTAGTTGTTATCACCTTTGTCGACTTTGATAACTTCTATTTCAGGAATTTTGGGTATTCCTACTTTGATGGATTTGGAATCGAAATTCTTTGTATTTTATTCACGTCTTCGAATGTGAATCTTAGTGAATTGATTTGGTTTTCGAATTTAATCGATTCTTGATTATTTCCCGATTTGTTGCTATCATTTATTAGCAACTTTGATGACCTTTTCTTCGGGATTTTTGTGAACATACCTTTCGATGAATTCGGTATCGATTTCTTTGGATTCTATTCACGTCTTCGTATGTGAATTCTTGTGATTGATTGTTTCTACAATCATTTTTGTGATTTGTCACTTTAAAAATATAAAGGTTTCAATACTGGTAGTAAATATCAAAAACTCTTTTATCAAAATGTTTTCAACTCTATTTTCAATACCAAACTCGTTTTTGAAACTGTTTTCCAATCTATTAGTATATACAAATCTTTATTTCACTCGTATGAGAAATCTAATTAAACGGCTTAGTAAAACAAGTGGTATGAAACGCTTGCGTTTACTTCGTCGGTTAATTGTTGGACTTGTTCGATTGAACCTCTAGTGACAAATTTTATTAGTGAAGATTTACAGTTTGTTCGTAAATATTTAAGTTAAGTAAGTGGTTATGGGACATGATGCTAAACTTTTACATTTACTGACTTAGTGTAATTGACACTTCTCGTTGATCATGACGATCATTTTTACGGTTAGACTAGGCCTCATCGGTGTGATTTCGTCTCACACATATCTCTTGGGCTTTGAGGATTGTCTAGACACCACTTGTGTGATTTCATTCACACATACTTTTCTTTTGATTGTGAGGTTAGACTAGACACCACTTGTGTGATTCCACTCACACATACCTCTTTTGATTTTTTTTGGTTAGTCTGGACCTCAATCTGTGTGATTTCGACTCACACATGTGGGGTAGCGCCCCACGGTCTTCGGGCCATTCGTGTGTCAAAATTAATGGCTTGCAACCATGAGATAGCGTCTCGTTATGCGTTGCACGTGTTGATGATTTTTCATGCTCGCGGGTAGGTGAGATTCCGTGCTCCCGTTCTCGCTTTGCGTTGCACGTGTTGATGATTTTTCATGCTCGCGTGTAGGTGAGATTCCGTGCTCCCGTTCTCGCTTTGCGTTGCCCGTGTTGGTGATTTTCATGCTCACGTGTAGGTGAGATTCCGTGCTCCCGTTCTCGCTTTGCGTTGCACGTGTTGATGATTTTTCATGCTCGCGGGTAGGTGAGATTCCGTGCTCCCGTTCTCGCTTTGCGTTGCACGTGTTGATGATTTTTCATGCTCGTGTGTAGGTGAGATTCCGTGCTCCCGTTCTCGCTTTGCGTTGCCCATGTTGGTGATTTTCATGCTCACGTGTAGGTGAGATTCCGTGCTCCAGTTCTCGCTTTGCGTTGCACGTGTTGATGATTTTTCATGCTCGCGGGTAGGTGAGATTCCGTGCTCCCGTTCTCGCTTTGCGTTGCACGTGTTGATGATTTTTCATGCTCGCGTGTAGGTGAGATTCCGTGCTCCCGTTCTCGCTTTGCGTTGCCCGTGTTGGTGATTTTCATGCTCACGTGTAGGTGAGATTCTGTGCTCCCGTTCTCGCTTTGCGTTGCCCGTGTTGGTGATTTTCATGCTCACGTGTAGGTGAGATTCTGTGCTCCCGTTCTCGCTTTGCATTGCACGTGTTGGTGAGTTTTCATGCTCGCATGTAGGTGAGTTTTCGTGCTCCCGTTCTCGTTATGCGTTACATGTGTTGATGAATTTTCATGCTCGCGTGTTGGTGAGTTTCCATACTCTCCTTTGAGTTTTCATACTCCGTTTGAGTTTTCATACTCTGTTTGAGTTTTCATACTCTGTTCGAGTTTTCATACTCCGTTTGAGTTTTCATACTCTGTTTGAGTTTTCATACTCCGTTTGAGTTTTCATACTCTGTTTGAGTTTTCATACTCCGTTTGAGTTTCCATACTCTCCTTCGAGTTTTCATACTCCGTTCGAGTTTTCATACTCGCGTTCGAGTTTTCATACTCCGGTTCGAGTTTTCATACTCGCGTTCGAGTTTTCATACTCCGGTTCGAGTTTTCATACTCGCGTTCGAGTTCTCATACTCTTAGCTTGTGTTTTCTGGATTTCTTGTGAGGATTTCTAGAATTTGTGCTTCACCAATTTTCGTGATTTCTATTGATAAGTTTTATCAATTCTTGTGCATTGGTGAATTCATGTGTTATTGACTTGTTATGAATACAAATTTAGGGTATGATATCCCTTTCTATCTTTGAGAAGATTCTTGTGACATTTTTGATGAACGAAAATTCATTGGTATTATATTTTGATGCCAATTATTTCGATGAAATTTTGACGTATGTCGAAGTTGCTACTGACATTGCTATTTTAATCACGTGTTTTAAAAATTAGTTATTCTTCAAAATATTTCAAAATATAAATCAAAATTGTTTTCAAAATTTTTACGATTTGCGCTTTCAAAAGAATGAGGAAGCGAATTAAACGTTTCAGAAAAAAATCGAGGACTATGACCCCTTTCTTTTACTGATTCGCTTAATTCCGGACTTGTCCGTTTGAGAATGTAAAATGTTATTTATTTAAAATACACAATTTTGCACTTTCAAGGAAACGATGAAGTGAATTAAACGATTTAGTAAAACTCGTGGTTATGGGTCATGTGCGTTTGCTATTTCGGTTAATTTCGGACTCGTTAATTGAAAATTTGTGATTTCTGATTATCGCTTGTGATAATCAGATAATTGAGATTTGATTATCGGTTGTGATAATTAAATATTCGTTGATTTATGATTTCTAATTATCGTTTGTGATAATTAGATATTTGTGGTTTAATTATCGTTTGTGATAATTAAACATTTGCGATTTGAGATTTGATTATTGGTTGTGATAATTAAATATTCGTTGATTTATGATTTCTAATTATCGTTTGTGATAATTAGATATTTGTGGTTTAATTATCGTTTGTGATAATTAAACATTTGCGATTTGAGATTTGATTATCAATTGTGATAATTAAACATTTGTGATTTGAGATTTGATTATCAATTGTGATAATTAAATATTTGTGATTTGAAATTTGATTACCGTTGTGGTAATTTCTGATTATCGTTTTGATAATCGGATGTTTGTGATTTCTGATTATCGTTTTTGATAATCAGATATTTGTTGTTTTTGATTATCGTTTGTGATAATTAAACATTTGAGACTTGAGATTTGATTATCAATTGTGGTAATTAAATATTTGTGATTTCTGATTATCGTTTTTGATAATCAGATATTCGTTGTTTTTGATTATCATTTGTGATAATTAAATATCTGTGATTTGAGATTGATTTTCGATGTTGAAAATCGAATAGATGTTGATTTGATTATCGTTTTTGATAATCGAATATTAGTGATTTGAGATTTCTGAATTATCTATTGATGATTAGAATTTTGTTGAGAATTTGGGAATTTCTTTTATGAAATTTAAAGATTACTCTTTCATGCTCTATATGGTGAACTTTCTATTTCTAATTTCTTCATTTTGTGATGATACACTTTTATGGTTGTTACCTTTTGTTCATTTTTTCCTTATGATTGCGAGGACGCAATTTCTTTAAGGAGGGGAGTCTGTAACAACCTGGTATTTCGTACCGATCACTACAACAAAAAGACCCTTTAATAGCGTTTAAAAAACGCTATAAAAGGCTTTTACAGCGTTTTTATAAACGCTGTATATCAACATGTTGTAATAAATCAGGAACCTATTATTGCAACAAAAAAAACGCTATAAAAAACATGTTTTTTATAGCGTTTTGAACATGCTATAAATAGTCTTATTAATGGCATTCCTAATATGTTATAAAAGACTTTTACATCTGTTAACGCTCAAATTTAAACGCTAACACCCTGGTGTATAGGATGTGATTGTGAAAGCACCACCCGTTCGTACGGGAAACAGAAATAAGCAAAAAAAGTATGCAGAAAAACAGTAAGAGACACAGTATTTATAGTGGTTCGGCTTATAATCCAGTCTACGTCCACTTTAAACTTTTTATCACTAGTTTGATTACAATCCTTTACGAAATCTTTCAATTACAACACACTTCAAGTGATGGGATATGTAAAACAAGTAGCTCAAGCTTTGATGTTAACAATCATCTTCAAATCCATGGTGAATGTAGATGATTTCTTCATGGAGTTCTTTTAGAAGTTTGTTGGATCCCAAAAGCCTTGAAGTAGTCTGGAATTCGGCAGAGTAATGGCGCCTGAAATTGATCAACCAAAAGTCCTTTGAATGTTGGAGGTAGGTTGGTATTTATAGGCAAAGATTATGGACTTAGGCTCGGTCTTAACTCCTCACCGACCCAGTTAAGTCGCAGCCGGCTTATAGGAGCCCTTATATGATCAAGCTGTGTTGATCTTCCTTCGTTGAATTTGCACAAGTCCAAAGTCGTTACCGGGTCAAGCTAGGTCTCGACCGACTTATCTTATCCCTTCGCCGATCTAACGAGTCAAGCCCTACGACTTAATGGAAACAAGCTAGATCGCTACCGAGTTAATATGTCACATGCTAAACTGCCCCGCTACTCCATCCTTTACACCCTTAGATCGGTTACGACTTACTATAAGTCGATAAAGTCCTCGAGTTGCTAGATCGGAACATACACTAGGTCGGCTTCCATACTAGGTCGGAACTTTCCTTAGGTCGGCATAGCCTCGTTAGACCGGCATCCCTTCAAGCCTTAGGTCGGAATTTCTTCATGCCTTAGGTTGGTATCTATGGGAAAGCATTGGATCGGCGCGTTTCTTAACTAATTAGGTCGGCACCGAACTAAGTCGGCCACCTTGTTAATTGGTTAGGTCGGCATCGAATTAAGTCCTGAGCTGTTAGGTCGGTATGTCCTTTAGATCGGCAGACCCTGCACAATTCTTACTCAGTTAGGTCGGCATCTCTTGGGTCGGCGCCATCTCCACACACTAGACCTGCTGAGTCGTAACCGAGATAGATGTTAACATCTGCCCCTCGAAGTATACGCCTTAGACTTAAGTCGTGTGCTTCGAAATATCTTAGCTCGGCTTCTCTTAGGTCGGTAGATCGCGTACGACTTACCAGTTAGTGTTGTTTAACATTCCTTCACCATGAGATATAAATTAGCCCCCTTCCTCCTTTTCCTTCATTCAAACCCCTGCTCAATTCCGCCATTAAAGCACCCTCAGATCTTAAAGGCAACTTTATTCAATCGATCACAAATAATCTCTGCTACGCATCGTGTAAGTGGTTTTCCTGATTGTAATTTATTGCCGATTCACATTTCTCGTTTGTTCGAACTCGAATCGCCTCCTTGCACCGAATCGCCTTCTTGCACGACGCTTCATTATGAACCCCATCGCATTCATAGTTGATGAAACTTAGGTTATGAAGTTTTGGCTTCAGATTGGTCGTTGAGGCGATGAAGATGGTTTATCATCTTAAGCTCGATTCCGAATTGTTCAATTGGGTGATTCGGCAGCATGAGTAGAAGTGGGTGTTGAAGGAATGGCTACAGGGTTATCGGGTTTAATGTTGTGAGATGGTGGTTTTCAGGGAATTTGAGTGACTCAAATTTTTGCCGACTTAAACTTTAAAACTTGAATCGAAGCCGAGTTAATCGCTCGGTGGAACTTGCCGACCTGAGCCTTTGAATCGCGGCCGTGTTAATACTTGGAGAGATCCCTATCTGTCGCTTGCAACTTAGATGACTGCCGAGTTAGGGAACTAACAAACCGGCTTTAACTTGTAAGAGATCCTTAGGTCGTGACCGGGTTAACACTTGAGCATCTAACCTGAGTAGCCGAATCATATCGCTTAGTTAGGACTTAAGCATCTGATCTCTTACCGTCTTAGTTTTATCTCGTGGGATTTTTTGAACCGTAGCCGAGCTAACACTTGGGCTCTGGACGTATTGACACTTAGAAACATAGGCCTTCTTCAAGTATTTTGACCCGGACTTCCAACTAAGTTGTTTACATTTTGAACATTTTGAACTGTCCTAGCTTCAAGTTTGCTTGAATTTCATTGTGTTATTTTACAGATCATTCTCATTTTTAAGCTGTAAACCTGTCGAGAATAACAAACAAACAAAGAAAACCAAGGCGCATATACTGCCATTGACTGCCCGTATCGAATGACAGATTAGTCAAGACAAGATAAGAGACATGAATATATTGCACGAAATGCTGTGAATTAATTGATTATAGTAAAATATTAATGCAAAGTATCAACAATTTGAACTGATTTGTTTGCATCAACATTGTATTTGCATGTTCAAATTCAAAACAAAGATTCCTGGTTTTTATAACTAACAAATGTTTGCTAGGTTTTATTCCAGTTACCTTTGCTTATTGTTTGATTGATACTTGTACAACACTTCACACACTTTAGGAAACGTGCACCTTCATGTTTGAATATCCAATTGCTTGTGTAGAATGACTTCCCATCAAGGAGAAGAAGCAGCAAGTCAAGAAGAAGAAACTTTCCCGATAGCTGTTCCTATAGAGAATCCTCCGGAAAGAACTTCGACTATTCTATCTTCGAGAACATTTATTCAGTTGCGTACTCAATTCGGCTTTGCTGAAGATGATGTCATATTTCCTGGACCGAATGATACTGCTGACAGACCTCCCTATGGTTTTGTCGCGGTTAATCGTCATATGTGCTTAAGTGGGGCGATCCCACCTTTCAATGACTTTCTTCGAATTCTTCTTCTTCGGATGTCAATTTCTCCGTTCCAACTTCATCCTAATGGTTACGCTATCTTGATGGGGTTGGGTGTTTTGTTCAGAAGAAATCTTGACCGACTGCCGAGCTTCGAAGAAATTCGCTACTTATGCTCGTTTGCAAAGAGCAAAGACCATCCTTCTCTTATCATTGTGAGAAGTGCAAGAAATCGCAAGCTCATTCTTGATCTTACTGAAAGTGTCCATGGATTTTTAAACCAATTTTTCTTTGCCCGCAGTCCCCCAGAGTTTTATGCTTCTTGGAGAGTAGGAAGTAAGATCATTTATTTCCGTCTTTCCACTTTCTTTTTTAACTCTTTTCGGGGTCCAAATTGCTAATCTCATTCTTTGCTTTTTTTTAGCACTTCCCCTTCCCTCTAGAGATCCGATACATAGGCAGACTTTTGATAGACTGAGCGCTGTAGCCGCAGAAGAGAGAAGTATCAAGTTTCTACTAAGCGACGAATTTCTACATCAATACGGACTTCTCCACCCTTCTCGCTATACTCAGCTTTGTGAAGCTCCGACTGAAGTTCCCGATTCCCCGACTGAAGCATCGGATGCCCCCGTTACTATCGAACAACCCTCATCAAAAGAGTCTAACATCGAAGCTTCATTGGTGAAATGTTCCACCCCTACCGACATTATGGGGTCATCTAGTAAGACGGCACTTGCCCCGATTGAGGAAGAAGAAGAACCTTCACAGCCTCTCGGGGGATTAGCTGATGTAGGAACTGAGAAAACAAGTCTCACCGAGCATGATGGTGACGATGTTTATGATGGGTTGAGCGACATAATAGTGACCTCACAGGAGCTTTTTAGAGATGACGTGTCTAAAACTATCTCTCCTATAGTTGAGGCGACGTCCCTTCTTCGACTAACACCAACACAAACACCAACTCCTCATACCCAAGCTATCATCACCTCTACACCAATGAGTGGTTTGTAGCTTAATGCGCGTAGCTTGCACATCACACAACACTTAGGATCTTTTGGCATTTGTTCACATTTAACTTCTTTTCTCCGGAAGTTTCTAAGACTTGCTATTTTTGCCTTTTCAGATTCCTCTATGGGGCGCAGCGGCAGCGGTTCTTATTACAAAGACTTTCGACGCTATGGAGGGCGCGGCAGCTATGATTACAAGCAATACTATACCGATCCCAGAGAGACCAATGAGCAGAGAGCTGCGCGAAAAGCTGAAGAGAGGAGAAGGTATGAAGAACGTCATGAGGGAGCGGGCACGCGACATGAATCCTTCCCAAGGGATGATGATTCCCATAAACGTAAAACGCACGATGATAGGGGGAAGAGCCATATTGAGGATTCGAGAAAGCGGACCAAACTTGGCGAGGAGCACGTGCCCGTGACATCTGAGAGGCCTGGTGCCTCAGTTTCTATTGACGTCCCTTCCAAATCTCCTGCTCTAGAAGGAAGTGCCATCCAAACACTTCTCAACAGGCCTTCGTACCATGTTGAAAGGGGCCCCCCGACATTGCAGAGCCGATTCCCGAACTGGTGTTTGAGGGGGGTACGCTTCGACCTCGATTTGGTCCCCATCGACAAAGAAGCTATGTACAGAAATCTCGATGCTGTCAAGCTTGATATCGATAGAATGTCTGGATGGCAAAAGTTGGTTGATGAACTTCAAAGAGTTAATCGGGCTAACATCGAAGCAATGCTGACCATGGAAAATGACAAATCCGAATGGCAGAAGATTCTTGATCAACACAACGCTGAGATGAAGGAGATAGCCGAATACAATGAAAAACTCGAAGCTGAAGTAAAGCAGCTCAAAGATGATCTTGTCTCTTCTACTAATACTTACACCCAAAGAGAAGAGGTATTGCAAAAACAAGTGCGAGATGCGCACGCCAGCCAGAGGGACGCTGAAGCTAAAGCTGAGAGGTTGGAACAAGCTGTAGAGAACCACCGCACTGATGTCACCCAGCTGCAGAATACACTGAGCGCCCGGGACATGGAGATTGAAGCGCTAAAAGCCCAACTTGCTCAGACCGAAAAAGATCGAGATGAGGCCATGGCTGGCAAAATTGCAGCCGAAGAAACTGCTCAGACCATGGAAAACGATATCAATTCGACTTTATTCGATTTTTATTTACATTGTGTCTTGGGACGCGGCAGCCTCTCTTTTCTTGGTCCTAAGTATGAAATCACCCTGGCCGAGGTGTGGGAAGCTGCTCTTAACATGTTTAAAGACGCCGGGTATGGCGATGAAGATTTTGAGGCGCGTTACCTGGATGAGGGAGCTCGCGCTGCTCTTGCGAAGGGGCGAGAACAACTTGCCAGGATGAGAACTGGAATGGCGGAAGAGGAATGTTCTGGAAAGGAATTAACGCTTATTTCCTCTGTCCATCCTCCAGTTTCTCCTGTGGTTGACATCACGGGTTCTAGCTCCTCTACTCCGCCTGCAACTAAGACAGTAACTGAAACTACAAGTGCACAAGGCGGGGATGAAGGTGGTGAAAGCAACGAAGCACAGCGATATGAAATCAGCCTCAGAGATCCAACTACCCCAGGTAAACTTGACACCGGACCAGCTCAAGTGGTGAACTGCTCGTTCGCTCCTTGTGAACTTGACGATCTTCTTGATTATTTTTCAAATGTCAATGAATTCCCGACTTTTGATGAGCCGTCATCCCCTCTCTTTTCGAAAGATACTGATATTTTAAGTTTTTTCTCCTTTGTAGAGAAAGCACCGAGTCAAACTCAAGCTTCTTCTCCCCCGGTGATCCTTCCTCCATCTCTTCAAGTGGCGCCTCCTTCTGCTTCGCAACCTGGGTCACAAGAAGAACAAATAGAAGCTCTCCATGGCCTGGATGATCCCATTGCTTCGCAAGAGCAAAAAGATGAGGGACTTGAGGGAGGTGACATATCTCCGGAGCGGACTCCTTCTGACGATATAACTTTATCTAAACTTGTCACTCCAGGAAGTGAGTCTTCCTCAAAGAGGAGAAGGAAGCAAGGAGCATCAAGGAGGAGAGGGAAGATAATCACTGCCACTGAAGAGGAGCCAGAAGTTGGGCCAGCTGCGCCTACCTCTCCTTCCTCCCTTATACCCACTGGCCGACCTGAAAAGCTGGTCATTCGGTCGGGTAAAGGGTCCAAAGGCAGTAAAAAGAAGTGAAGACTTTAGCTTTTTGTCTTTTGTATGAACTGGCCGAGAGTTGTGCGGGTATCGGCCTCCGCTTTTATTTTGAGAACCTGTATCTGCATTATAGTTGAATAAAATGATTCTTCGTTTGTACAAACTTCTGTTTGAATTTGAGAATGCATTTACTATTTATTTTTGCACAAGTTTGTTTATATAGTGTTGCAGCGGGCTTATGGTATGTTGCTTGAGTATTACTCTGCTGATGCATCTATACTACTATACCATGTTGCCCCCATACCTTAAGCTTGCTGCAATATTTTATACTTCGAGGGGACTTGCACTCTTATTTGCTAAAGAATAATTATTTTATTCTTTAAAGAAAATTTTTATAGAGTACAACTCCCTTCGTATAAGTTTTTACGCTTGGTCGTTCGAAGAAATCACTTTTTTCTTTTGCTTATGTGCATATCTCATCAAGTGAATTCCTCTATGTGGTAAAGCGGACCTCTGAAGGGTACTTTAACTTCTTTTCTTTTTACGATCATTTCCCATAGTAGGCAAATTACTTTTCCTTTGAAAGTTAAAGTACGCTTTTGATGAGGATTTTTTTTTTATAGAAAGTTGTACCTCTGAGGAGGGATTTTTTCACGTTTCAACACTTGGAAGTTTTATTTCAATCTCGGTGAAACGTGTACCTCCAAAGAGTTATGCTTTAGAAATCCTTTTCACGTTTCAACACTTGGAAGTTTTATTTCAATCTCGGTGAAACGTGGGTTTCCAAAGAGGTCTTTCTTCTTAATTGTGTTCCCGGGAGGGGGTTGTACCTCTGAGGAGGGATTTCTCACGTTCCAACACTTGGAAGTTTTATTTCAATTTTGGTGAAACGTGTACCCCCAAAGAGTTGTGCCTTTGAAGAAAGCCTTTTCACGTTTCAACACTTGGAAGTTTTATTTCAATCTCGGTGAAACGTGTGCTTTCAAGAAGGTCTTTGTTTTTACATTTCAACTTTGGTGAAGTGAAATTCCGAAGAGCGGCTGCTACACTTCAACTCCTGGCGAAATGGGCCTCCGAAGAGGGCTTTTATTTTGTTTACATTTCAACTCTGGTGAAGTGAAATCCCGAAGAGCAGTTATAACACTTCAACTCCTGGTGAAATGGGCCTCCGAAGAGGGCTTTTATTTTGTTTACATTTCAACTCTGGTGAAGTGAAATCCCGAAGAGCGGTTATAACACTTCAACTCCTGGTGAAATGTGCCTCAGAGAGGGTTTTCATCGCCTGGAAGTTACTCTCTCATGGTTGGAGGGTCATGACTCCTCCAATCTTTTTTGTTGAGTAGAGAACTTTCTTTTTTGTGGCATATGACCCATTAGAGGTCTTTTATTATCCGAAGAGTTGCGCCTCCGAAGAGGACTTGTGGCGCTGATGGTAGCTTTGGTTGTTCCTCTGTTCACTTGCTTATGCCTTTTCAGCGATCCTTTTTTTTTTTTCTTTTCTTTTTTTTTTTTTTTTCTTTTCAAGTTTTCATCCCCCTTTTTCTCACAAGTGGCTTGTTTAATCCAAGGAAGTGTACTTCATTGCCAGGCAAGTTCGTGAGAACGGGCATTAGCTTCCTAATTGGATGTTTGTTTGTTTAAACAATCTCAATTTATCAGCAAGGGCTCGTTCCTATCGAAATCATTAGCCGTTCAATTGAAGCATTTCCTATCTAGGATTTGAATTCGGGGTCTTTGTGACTTGAAATTTGTTTGTTGAATGATGGTGAGAATCGCTCGGTCTTATTATGCGCAAGTTTTATCTCCACTGTCTGCAAAAATTTAAATCGATATTTCAGCAATACATTTTGTGTATTTTTATATCGAAAACAAAGCAAACATATAATGATAATAAGGAACACAAGATTTATAGTGGCTCGGCCATGAAATTGGGCCTACATCCACTTTATATTCTTTCATTATTTACTTGCATCAGTTTCACAATTGCTTTCAATTACAGGAATCATACATTCATAATTCTTTTTACAATGTTTCAACAAAATTTTCAAGTAAAGTATGGACGCAAGTGATTGCTGTTCCATGCCCTTGGAATTTGATCTCCATCAACTGTGGTGAGCTTGAATGTGCCGTCAAGAAGTTTCTGACCTATCACATACGGTCCTTCCCAATTTGGCCCAAACACACCTGTCGCAGTCATAATTCTTTTTAGGACTAGATCTCCAATTTCAAAGCTGCGTTGACGAACTTTGGAATTGAAATGTCTGGCTATCCTTTGCTGATGAGCTGCAACTCTGAGGTTAGCTTCATCTCTTTTTTCATCAAGGAGATCCAGCGCTTCAAGTTGCAGCTTTTCATTTTCTGCTTGATTGAAATGGATTCTTCTGTGTGAAGGGACCTCTGTTTCAACCGGGATCATTGCTTCCGATCCGTATGCTAACGAAAAAGGAGTATGCCCAGTTGCAGTTTTGTGAGTAGTTCTGTATGCCCATAGTGCAAGCGGTAGTTTATCGACCCAACCACCTTTTGCTCTTTCGAGTTGCTTTTTGATGGTTGATTTGATGATCTTGTTCACTGCTTCCACTTGCCCGTTTGCCTGCGGATGAGCTACTGCCGAAAAGCTTTTCTGGATTTTGAATCGCTTGCAAAAATCCTGGAATTCCTCGCTTTCAAACTGAGTACCATTGTCTGTGATTATTTTCTGAGGCACACCGTATCTGCAAATGATATTCTTAGTCACAAAATTTATCATCTTTTTGGAGGTGATAGTTGCCAATGGTTCAGCTTCAGCCCATTTAGTGAAATAATCTACAGCAACAATGGCATATTTGATTCCAGATTTGGCGGTTGGTAAAGGTCCGATCAAATCTATTCCCCAAATCGCAAACGGCCACGGACTGGTCATTTGTGTGAGCTCAGTAGAAGGTGCTCTAGGAATTTTGGCAAATCTTTGACATCTGTCACATTTTCGAGAGTAATCTGCAGCATCTCGATTAATTTCTGGCCAAAAATATCCATATCGGAGAATTTTCTTTGCTAAAGTTTGACCACCTGAATGATCCCCACATTCTCCTCCATGTACCTCTGATAGGATTATTTTGGCTTCTTCTTTGGATACACATCGAAGCAATGGCATTGAGAATCCTCGTCTGTATAATTGACCATCCTGGATTATATATCGAGAAGCTTTTCTCAGTAGCTTTTGTCGTTCTTTAGAGTTTTCTGGTAAAGAGCCATTGAGTAGATACTTTGTTATTGGAGTCATCCATGATTCTTGCTCTTGCGACATACTCATAACCCAATCGATATCCATTTCATCAATGCTCGGATTTGACAAAACTTCCACTGGAACTAACCCTAAGGATTGGGCTTCGCCAGAACTTGAGTATTTTGCGAGAGAATCTGCTTTCATGTTTTCTTCTCGAGGAATATGACTTATCGTGTAATGGTCGAATTCACATAAAAGTTCCCAAGCCTTTGACACATAAGCGGGCAGATTTCCTCCTTTCGTTTGAAACTCCTTCTTGACTTGGCATACTATAAGCTGCGAATCACTGAAGATCTGTAACGCTCGAATGTTTAGTTCTTTAGCAATTTTCAAACCAGCGATCAGAGCTTCATATTCTGCTTCATTGTTTGTTGAAGGAAATTCTAATCTTAGCGCATAGCATAATGACCGGCCTTCAGGAGTTTCAAGAACAATTCCAGCACCTGAACAGTAATCATTTCTTGCGCCATCTACAAATAACTTCCATTGGGTTGGGGAGTTCTCGATTGTTTCTTCCTCGCTGTTACCCTTGTCTGTAAATTCTGCAATAAAATCTGCCAAAGCTTGTCCGTTGATCGCTTTTCTAGGATGATAAGTGATGTCATATTGGCTCAATTCAATATTCCACTTTAAAAGGCGGCCCGAAGTCTCAGGGCGAAACAAGACTTGCTTTAAAGGTTGATCAGTGAGGACTTTGATAGGATGAGCCTGGAAATATTGCCTCAACTTTCTTGAGGCAATCAATAGACAATAGGCGAGTTTTTCCAACTTGGAGTAATTCATTTCTGCCCCAGTGAGTCTTTTGCTGATATAGTAAACTGGATGTTGAATCCTTTTGTCTTCCCGTACCAGCGCTGCACTTAAAGCATGAGATGAAACTGCCAAGTATATAAGAAGATCCTCGCCATCGCCGGGCCTGGAAAGTATTGGAGGCGTTTCCATATGTTGAATCAATTCTTCAAAAGCTTTCTGGCATTCGGGAGTCCAGTCAAAGTTTTTCTTTCCTTTCTTTAGAGCGTCGAAGAATGGAATGCATTTATCAGTAGCTTTGGATATGAACCGACTTAAGGCGGCAATTTTTCCATTGAGACTTTGCAATTCCCTCTTTGTTTTAGGAGCTTTGACTTCTTTTAGAGCAGTGATTTGAGCTGGACTAGCTTCAATGCCCCTAGCGCTCACGATGAAACCCAAGAACTTCCCAGATTCTACCCCGAAAGAACATTTTAAAGGGTTAAGCTTCATTCCGTATCTTCGGAGAATTGCGAACATTTCTGCTAAGTGTTCGATGTGATCCACTGCTTTCTTAGACTTTACTAGCATGTCATCAACGTAAACTTCCATAGTCTTTCCCAACTGCGGTTTGAACATAGCATTTACCAGTCTTTGGTATGTTGCCCCCGCATTCTTCAACCCAAAGGGCATAACTCTGTAACAGTAAAGACCGACATCGGTGATAAAGCTTGTGTCCTCCTGATCTGGCTCATGCATCATGATCTGATTATATCCGGAGTAGGCATCCATAAAAGACAACAATTCATGACCCGCTGTTCCATCTACCAGTTGATCGATCCTGGGTAATGGGAAGCAGTCTTTGGGACAGGCCTTGTTTAGATCTGAAAAGTCGATGCACACTCTCCATTTACCATTGGCTTTCTTAACTAGCACTGGATTTGAAACCCAATTTGGATAGGTAGATTCTCTGATGAAATTATTCTCCATGAGCCGGTCAACTTCCTCTTTCAATGCTGTCGACCTTTCTAGACCTTGGATTCTTCTTTTCTGCTTTACTGGCGTGAACTTTGGGTCAATATTCAGAGCATGTACCGCAACTTCTGGGGATATTCCGCACATATCGGCATGGGTCCAAGCGAAAACATCCAGGTTTGCTTTCAAAAAAGATATCAAGGCATTCTGAACTGACACATTAAGTTGTGAACCCACATTCAGCACCTTGTTTGGGTCCTTCAGATCAACGGGCACCGGTATCGTTGTTTCTGCTGGTACCACCCTACTCTCCCCCGCACTGGCCTTTCTAGGATCCATCACTTTTCGTGCCCCGCTATGCTCGCCAGTGCAGGGTCCGCCCTGTAGTTGCTATAGGGTTGGTGTTTTGATGCGGATTGGGGTTGCCGCATCTTTTCCCATTTCTCTCTTCCTTGTTTCTCGCAGCTCTGTCATATAACATTCTCGCCCAGCGTTCTGGTCTCCTTTAATAACTCCTACCCCATTGTCTGTAGGGAATTTAATAGTAAGACACCATGGGGCAAGGACAGCTTTGAATGCAGCAAGAATAGGTCGACCAAAGAAAGCATTATAAGCAGAAAATTCATCTACTATCACAAAAGTCTGCTTGCGAACTACTTTTCTTTCTCCTTCTCCGAGTTCCACAAGCAAGTCAATGGTTCCTACTGGTTGCTTTGGCTCCCCAGTGAAGCCAACAATCTTCTGAGATGAGGCTTGCACATCCGCCATCGGGATTCTCATCTGGTCAAACGTTTTCTTGAAGAGGATGTTGCAAGATGCGCCGCAATCAATAAGAACTCTTCTGACAATAGCCGGTCCAATACCGGCCGAGATGACTAACGGGTCCAAAGTAGGGGCCTCAATGCCCGTGGAATCTCTAGCCCTGAACACAATATCATCATTAAAAGTCCTTTGTTGTTTCAGGGGTGTAGAGTCCTCTAAAACAAAGACATTCTCTTCAGTTGGCATATGTTTCAGAGCTCGAGTGTACCTCTCCATTTCACCCCAGCTTCTGCCTGCTGGGTGGGGTCCTCCTGTGATGACATTAATAACTGGCCTTCCAGATTCATGTCCTGCGGCCTTCTCATTTGTCCTGGGCTGATGAGCAAGAGCTTGTTGCCCCTGACTTGACGAAGCAGGATCATTACCACTCTTCTTCACAAATTGCTGCAGCTTATTTTCTCTTAGCAATTCTTCGATTATATTTTTCAATTGACGGCAGTCGTCTGTGTCATGACCAGGCTGATTATGGAAGCGACAGAACTTCCCACTTTGCACAGCTTTTCTTCCGGTTCTGAGAACAGGAGGTTTGGGATACTCAAAAGAATCTTTTGTAGCCAGGTAGATGCGCTCTGGTGTCTCTAACAAAGGAGTATATTCTGATGGCTTGAAGGATCGAGGCTTCTTTGAATTGTGTTGTTTCCTTCCATCATTATTTTCTCTTTTCTGTCCCACAGATCCATTCTTACGTGGCGCAGCAGTGTTGTCTTCAGCTTTCTCTACTGTTGCCTTTGCCGGGACAGGACGGCTTTCCAAACGCATGAATTCATCCGCCTTTTTGTAGAACTTTTCCAGAGAATTTGGCTCCTTCATGTTCAGCCACTTTCCGAATTCACTTGACTTATCAATAGCTCTCATCAAATAGGTCAAGACCATGCGGGGTTCTGCGTTATCCACCTCAGCTAACGCTATATTAAAGCGATTTAAAAAAGACTTGATAGTTTCCCCCGGATTCTGTTCCAAACCGGACAACGACATGATGTCTTTTGCCTTTGAAGCATATAGCCTAAATTGCTCTTTAAATTTCCTGGTTAGGTCTGAAAACTGATCGATGGACCGGACAGGCAGTTTTGTGAACCAAAGCAGAGCTACCCCTTCCAAATACACAGGAAAATAGCGGCATTTTATCTCGTCAGAAGCTCTGGCACCTGTCATGTGCCAATCATATTTGTACAGGAACTCATTTGGATCACTTGTCCCTTTGTAAGCTGGAATGGTCGGAGGGACGAACTTCCTTGGGAATTCAGCTTTTAGGATCTTTTCAGTAAACGGAGTCTTGCTCGGAGCGAAACCCCACTCTTTCTCATCTTCGACCCTTTGCATACTTTCTTTCATAATCTGTCGAACCATACCAGAAAGATATTCTTCGTCATTCCTATTTCTGGATCCTCCAGCCTCAGGCAATGTCTGTTCAAAGGGGCTAGCAGCCCTTTCGGGAATGTTTCTAGTTTCAGCATCATGGACATTACCGACAAAGTTCCTTTCATTATTCGCAGGTTGACGGTTTGCCCCGAGCAGATCGTTTAACCTATTCAGAATCAGAGCATTCTGAGCATTCTGAGCTTCCAATTGCGCGTTCTGGGCATTTATTTGCTGATTCAACCCAAAGATAGCAGCGTCCAATTCCGCTTTTGAAACTCCAACAGCTGGAGTGGCTTGATTTGGTGTTGGGGAAGCGGAGGTTCCCTCTTGAATGTTTGCAGATCTCACAGATTTACTTTTCCTTCCAGGAGCCATGATTTCGGATAGACTTCTGGTTCTTAAAGAAACTTTATCTACAAATCTTTCTGAAACAATGATGATAGATGTCCTGAGTTCAATTCTCAGTGAAAGCACCAAAATGTTAAGATGTTAACATCTATCTCGGTTACGACTCAGCAGGTCTAGTGTGTGGAGATGGCGCCGACCCAAGAGATGCCGACCTAACTGAGTAAGAATTGTGCAGGGTCTGCCGATCTAAAGGACATACCGACCTAACAGCTCAGGACTTAATTCGATGCCGACCTAACCAATTAACAAGGTGGCCGACTTAGTTCGGTGCCGACCTAATTAGTTAAGAAACGCGCCGATCCAATGCTTTCCCATAGATACCAACCTAAGGCATGAAGAAATTCCGACCTAAGGCTTGAAGGGATGCCGGTCTAACGAGGCTATGCCGACCTAAGGAAAGTTCCGACCTAGTATGGAAGCCGACCTAGTGTATGTTCCGATCTAGCAACTCGAGGACTTTATCGACTTATAGTAAGTCGTAACCGATCTAAGGGTGTAAAGGATGGAGTAGCGGGGCAGTTTAGCATGTGACATATTAACTCGGTAGCGATCTAGCTTGTTTCCATTAAGTCGTAGGGCTTGACTCGTTAGATCGGCGAAGGGATAAGATAAGTCGGTCGAGACCTAGCTTGACCCGGTAACGACTTTGGACTTGTGCAAATTCAACGAAGGAAGATCAACACAGCTTGATCATATAAGGGCTCCTATAAGCCGGCTGCGACTTAACTGGGTCGGTGAGGAGTTAAGACCGAGCCTAAGTCCATAATCTTTGCCTATAAATACCAACCTACCTCCAACATTCAAAGGACTTTTGGTTGATCAATTTCAGGCGCCATTACTCTGCCGAATTCCAGACTACTTCAAGGCTTTTGGGATCCAACAAACTTCTAAAAGAACTCCATGAAGAAATCATCTACATTCACCATGGATTTGAAGATGATTGTTAACATCAAAGCTTGAGCTACTTGTTTTACATATCCCATCACTTGAAGTGTGTTGTAATTGAAAGATTTCGTAAAGGATTGTAATCAAACTAGTGATAAAAAGTTTAAAGTGGACGTAGACTGGATTATAAGCCGAACCACTATAAATACTGTGTCTCTTACTGTTTTTCTGCATACTTTTTTTGCTTATTTCTGTTTCCCGTACGAACGGGTGGTGCTTTCACAATCACATCCTATACACCAGGGTGTTAGCGTTTAAATTTGAGCGTTAACAACATCGTTTTTATAAACGCTGTAAATCAACATGTTTTAATAAATCAGTGAGCTATTATTGCAAACAGAAGAAACGCTATAAAAAATATTTTTTTATAGCACTTTGAACATGCTATAAAAAGTCTTATTAATGACATTCTTATCAACGTTTTAAAAATCATTTTTACAGTACGTATATATCCATTACCACATTATAATCGACAAATTTACATAAACACAATGTGTCATTCCACACAATTATATAGATCACATTAAACGTTCACATAGAACAATACATAATATATCGTAATATTTAATGACCATTACATTAAAGATGCAATAATTACAAGTGAAAAAAATATCGTACTACACATGACGATTAAACATGCAAACCAAAAAAGTTGTTACTTCAAAAGAACTTCAAATTGCTAATATACAACAGCATGTTGCCATTTGTATGCACCATAGATGGGTAATTACCTGTGAAAAAGAAATTCAACCATTAGCAATTATAACTATACATACATATATAGATGTGTGTGTGTGAAACTTAATTATATAAATTTAATTAACTTATATGAAACTTGATTAATTTATATGAAAGTCGATTAACTTAGTTAAGTTTTATAAAATTAAATTGATTTATATAAACTTTGTTTAATTTTATAAAATTTAGTTTATTTATATAATCAAATGGCAGGTGAATTGGTAGGTTGAAATCAAAAGTAACCAATTGAACCATGTTAACGATAATAAATTGATCATCATATGATTTTATAGATAGTTCATATGATTCAATATATGACTACTTGCATATATTTTTCTTTCCTTGATGCGACTTTCTCAAATTTTGCAATATCTTTTTTGGTAGACTTTATAGAGCTTCTTAAGTGCTAATGCTTTCTCATAAATAATTTGAAATGAAAACTGAGGTCGTTTCTCATATATGGTTGTGTATAACTAATTATAGTCAATTTTTAGAAGGGTTCAGACATGAAGCCTAGCAATATTTGTTATCAAGCGGAATAGTACATGGGAGATAATTTTAGTGTTCTTTTATCATTCTACTCATTCACCTGTGTATATCAATTACTGTGGTTAGTGATATAACATAACATAGAATAGTTACAGCGCTAGCGTTTAGATGCATGGATATCAAATGGCTAGTAGTGTTTCTCCAAGTGGTATATTTCATGAATTTTTATATTGTTTTGCCTATTATATTGTTTTGCCTATATCGTGTGCATCAGATCATTAATTGTCATTAGCACTAACTTCAAATTATCGAGATTATTTAGAAATGTCAATTAAGTTTTGCACACAGGTGGTTATGTTTTGTTTCTGTTTATAAAATCACTTAAATTTTATAAAACTTATTTAATTTTTATAAAACTAGTTATCATTTACAAATTTAGTTTTTTGAAATGTGGTAAATTTTAGAAACTTGATGAATTTTTTTTAATTTTTGCAAATATTATTTATTTTGTCAAATATTATTTATTTTCTAAAATGGTTTTCCAAACAACTTTTGAATTTTAATACTGTAATTCAAATTCCAAATTTTAATTTAAAACTTATATTCTTCTTTTATTATTAAACAAATAAAAAAAGGCAATAAAATACCCAAATAATTTTTTAACTCTGTTTATCGATTTCAAAATGTTTATTTCATTTTGACTTTAGAACGAGATGTTACAGTACAATGTCATGATTAGACAAAAATACTCGTGAAAAATTATGGAGTGCTTCATAAAAACAATAGTTGGGTTTCACCAAAATCAATAACATGGAAGCAAGGATTCAGAAATATATCATTTCCAATATCATTTGATTGCAATGTACAAAAGGTGTGGTAATTAACTGAATAAGTATAACAGTCCTATAGTAAATGCAGAAGCATGTTTCTATAGTAAACTTGCATAGATAGGCTTAAATAACCGGATAGAGCTATGTCTATATGTAGCCAACATAATTTGAGATTGTATATGTTCATACTCTATTCTAATATAATATTAAATAAAGTTGATTTGATGATAAATCCATTTCAAGGGAAATTGCGAAAGTTAATTTAGTGAGCGGAAAGCTGAAAGTACCTGTAAGTGAAATACGGAAGCATCATTTTGATTCATTTGCTCCTGGAAAGAAAAGAGAGCACATCATTAGGCAGGTTTTTTAGTGGAAAACATTCTAACCAAATAAAATATATTGCGGTGCAACGAAAAGAACTTTGGAACTAAGATGGTAATAAATTGGTATAGGAAGAAATAAACTGAAAAAGAAAGCTCAACTGGCCAAGAAGCATCTGATTCAGCTCACTTAGAGGAGGAGTTCTCTCTACAGCTCGTATCTGAGAAATTGTGAACAAATGAAATAAGAAAGTCGCACAGAGGGACCTCCTATCTTTTCTGTGTGCAGAATTCATACACAAATTGAATAGTGCTTTTTTTGGGAGAAAAGCGTACATTTTGGTTTCTGATAAATCATATAGTCATACAAAATAAAAACTGAAACATGGAGTACAATGCATGAATATCTTATACAGAATACCAGTAAGATAATAATCTACGCTTACATAGGTATATAACTCCCTAAAGTTGATAGACGTAACTCTTTAATATCAACTGTGCCCATGTGAAATTCTGCAACATGTACATGGACTTACAGGATAGTAAGGAACATCTGCAACAACGTTTCACATTAGACAGTAAAACTATGTTGTGAAAGTGCGATAACCAATCCAGTGAGAAGTTGGGTTACTCCATTACCAAATACAATGTACTTATCATCAGCTTTTGCATTACCGATAACTTTATGTAAAGTTTGATGAGTTCCAGAAGCTCAAATGATTCAACACTTGTAGAATGTGGATTAAAATAATAACTCATCCTGTACCACCCTAGTATTAGTACAGCAGAAAGTGATTTTTGCTGCAGCCAGTGTTTTTCTAGAAACATAGCGTCACCACTGTAGTGTGCACAAAATTCGGGAAAGCAGTCATTTAATTCCAATGGCAAGCTAAAAGTGCATATAGATTCAAACACACACACACCAACACACCCACCCCACATACACCCCTTCTTATCTATCTCCCTCCCATCCCCTCCGTCTCTTTGGGTGATTTTTTTTGGATCAGGGTACATTTTTGTTGATGTGTTCAATTTGTTAAGAAGATCGCCTATGCCAAATTTTGAATAATTTCTAAACATTTTACTCCTTCAAAACCGCAAAGGTGAAAACCAATATGAACTGTTGGAATATATATAAGCGCACACTATAGCTAGGTCTTACATTTAATTTTACATATTCACGGACTTTAAACCTGCATGATTCCAAGTTTGATGAAACACACCCCATTTTTAATTTAACCGTCTATTAGAAATAGAGATAGATGGAGAGAGAGAGAGTATAAAAATATTACGTTACTACATCAGTAGCGCAATGGTCATCCTCTAGCTTAGAGCAATCAGAACCAGTGTAGCAATTGTTACATTCACATTGATGAACTCCTTCAATAGAACTACTTCCATCGAGATATGCTCTGCCGTGCCCTGAATAGTAAACAGCGTCTACTTCCTCTGCCTCTTCTGCAGCCTTCGATGTCCATGCTGGCTTGAAAGTACCATCAACTGCTGATTTATGACGGTAAACCTTCATGATGAATATGGTTGCAATGAATAATCCTGCTACTATCAATAAATATTAGTACAAACGATGAAGGCAAAAAGTAATGGTTAAAGAAAAACAATATGCCATACCTATTTGCTATTCATGTTCTCCTATTCTCTTTAGCCCTTTCCCATAGCTTACCACCTTCAGATGTTAGTATTTCATGTTGAAGTTGCTGATCAATGTAGTTAAAGCTGCTTTCATGTTGAAGTTGATATAAATGCAAGCAGCTACACACACTAACATTAAGTTGTTGTCCAACAGGTCCTGCCTTGTTGTTGTGTAGTTTTTTTTCATATTGACACTCATCATAGTTCACTCATTATAGAATCCAAAAAAAGACCCATGCTTTCACTAACCTTGTACAGCGATAGAACCACATTTACTTCTTAGATTACACTCTACCAGTCTATTAGTGATGCAGTATTTCTCTTTTTGGCATCGCTCAATGCAGCAAATAGGCATAGCACATTCTATAACCTGTTCATACTTAGAGTTATTAGTTTGCAAGTCATTCTTTACCCTGTTCATATTTTTATTCCAGAAATTAATAAGTAGAGAAGGAAAAATATTACAAGTCTAATAAAGTTTCAAAACACATATTTTAGCAACTCATTACTTGAATTTCTTGCAAATATCTCAACTCTGTAGACTTGTGGTTCTAGTGCAGTCATGTAGCCTCCTCGACTTAACTGATATGGAAGACATCATTACTACCTATTTAGCTATTTAATGGCTTGTGTGTAGGTTAAAATTAATTTGTTAGTAACAATTGGAAAATTAAGTATTATGTTAAGATGGGTTGACGTTGATGCACCATAAATACGTAAGTTCAACTCCGACTAGGCAGCTAGGCTATGTAGTGTACAACTAACATATCCTGATCTTTATATAGACTTCATCCTACCTTATAGTTTTAATTGAATAAAAATGGTTTGGGTTGTTTAAGCTATACTTATTAAATAAATGACAGTACTCTAGGAAAAAACATATGATATTAGAGAATATGTTCAGTAACATGGAAGGACATTATAATACATTAATAATCCAAATTATGATGCTACTACCTATTAATGCTATTTAATGAACTATGCGAAAGTTCGCACTAATTTCCTAAAAACAATTAAATAGAATCCAAAGTTAGATTTTATGGAAATCATTTTGAAGTTTCAACATTAAGTTTATAATCTCTCTATAGACTAGATTGGGCACCATATAGCTAATATATATTAATCTCTCTTTAGAATGTGTCCACCAATACAGTCCTAATTGATCTAAAATCTTAGACATTTTTGCTAAATTATTTAAACAGGTTAACGACATACTGTAAAACGTTTACACTATATCAGAATATATGTTCAGTAACATGGTAGTACAATATACTATATTAGTAATCCAAGCAATGTTAATATTGCTACCTACTTATGATATTTAACTAGTTAAATGAAAACTCAAACCAATTTTCCGATAACAAGCAAAAATAGACACCAAAGTTGATTCTTATAGCAATCACTTTGAAGATTTAATATTAAGTTCAGAAGAGCTCATGGTGATACACCATAAATACATGGCTAAAATCTAATTTTATGGATGTCTTGTATTAAAATCTATTCAATGTAGAAACACATTGAACGCAAATCAATATGAATTCCTGTATTAATCTGGTTATCAGTATCCTCTTTTAAGGATTCTAGAAACTTGTTCACTTCAAACAACCTCTGCTATCTCTATCTTATTGTTTGTTTAGTATTAAAACTATTCTTGCCATTTAAACAATCATCCAGTTATACATTTATCTTTCTCTTCATTTTATTTCATTTAATCATTATTACGTAGTAGTCTCATACAAACATATAATATTTGAGACATGGATAATCATAACACGCTTATTTTCAAGACCGATTTGTTTATTGAAGGAGATGGACATGATGTTGCTAATAAAAAAAACTATAAAAGAAAAAAATATGGTGGAGAAAACAAACAAACCGAGAAAAAACAAAATGCTTAGAAATAGGATAAATTATTAAATAAAATTATATTAGCTAAGGTGATGATAAGATTATAATCTTTTGATTAAAAAAACCATTATAGGTTTGGTGATACATTTGTTTTGTAATTAATACACTAATTTAATTACGTAAAGAAATGAATGTACCAGAGGACTTCAAAAAAAATTATAGTAAGAGACAGAAAGCGACTCCATGGCTATTAATGCAAGGGTACTAAATAACGTATCACAATTATAATAACAATTTGAAATCAGATCGTTAATTGTTGAATTTAATCAAACATTTACATCTTAAAATAGGAGTAGAAATTGCTCATTTTATTTGAAGTTAAATGGAGCTTTCATTGATTTCATAGAACATGCATTTGCAACATGTGACTTCTCTATATTTTATAGTTATCAACTAAAGTTATGATGTGAGCTTTAGAAAAGCTTTAGAAAAGAGCTAAAGACTTAGCGTTAGATACGAGAAAATAATCATTTTTACCACTAAAATACATAGATATTATACTACTGCACGTTTTGAATTATTATTCCAATGAGAGTGCACTCTAAGCTGAATTAATAATTAAAATAGATTAAAAATGAACTTAGTTAACTAAAAAAGTAATCTTGGGTCACATATCATTACATTACAAAATAAAAAAAAATTATTCAGATAATTGTTTTTCTTGTAAACCAAGAAAGGGAAATTGGACCATGAAAATAATTTGAAGTCCTAAGTCCTAACTAATTATAGTAATGCATATACATAACCAACTATGATATATATCAACAATAATGCTTGAGTTATGATACAAGAAAAGTTTGCAGTTTAATAATGTTAATAACAAAATAATTTTTCTAGAAGCAATTCAAATAAAGGAGGTAAGTTTGTAATCTGAAACTAAAATTTTCTTATTTTAGTTTCATGAAAAAACACCTTGACATGGCTAAGATAAAACACTTTTCTAAAATTTAAGTGATCTGCCAAAATCCCAATAGTAATCAATCAAAATCTAACATAGAGGGTTGAAACCAAACACAAAAGTCCTAATTTACCCAACATAAAACCCAAAGTATTCCAGTCAAGCAAACAAGATAAACCCAATTTTGAATTAGTTTTAACGTAAACGATAATAATAATCGATTCGCATGAAATTGAAATAGTGTTTTTTCCAGAAAGTAACCTAGCAGTAGATAGAGAGATTGATGAAAACATGGAGATTACCTGGCTACGAACTTCGAAGACAATTTGCATGAAATAAAATAAACAAGCGGATCAGAAGAAAAACCCTGAACAGCAAAACGATGAGATATTTAAGGTGGATGAAGCTTCCATGGAATATTTTTTTGTAGAGACTTGGAATGGAACGATAAGAGAGGGAAAGCGAATACATTAGCCGCTTACAATTTTGGGATTGTGTGTGATAGCGGGAAAAAAATTAATTAAGTATACCTAAGCGGCGAAAGATTGCATGCCAGCTTACAACGCCATCCTAATTTGCAATAATTATTTGTTTTTGTTGTAGTGGATTAATTATCGTCTCTGGACGATTACCTTTCCCAGCTAATTGCTGTTTTGAAATTTTTAAAACCAGTTTGAAACTCTTTTGAAAATTTAATAGTGGTCTGTGTTTCTTATTTTTTTTAATGGACTTTGAATTCTCGGCCCACGTTTTCAATTGTTGGCCGTGATAATTCGCTAAGTAAAAAACCCTTTCCCCTTTCATTCATTTCTCTCATTCGAAAACCCTACCTCAAAACGAACGAGCGAAATAAATGGCGGCTCCAAAATCGTTCGTCCCTCTTCTCCAAAGCTAGGGCGCGTTCAGGGTCGAAGATGTTGGCTTCTTCAATTCAGTCGAATTCGACTTCGTGGTACTGGGAGTCTCCGATCGATGGCTCGGTTCTGCAGCTAGGGCTTAACTTCACGATTCTTCGAATTGCGACCGATTAAAGGTGAGTTTACTCACATCTAATTCGACTTAGTAATATGTTTTGCGTTCGATTTGGGTTTGTTGTTGATGCTTTCTCTGATTTTACATATTCGTGTATATTTGTGTTACTTGGTTAACTCGGCTTTGAATTTGGGCTGTTCAATATCTCGTGACCATCACGATTTTGATTTTTTGTGACTTCAGTCACTTGATTTTGGGGACTTTTGTTTGGTGGACCATACTATGCTTAACTTGATTTTTAAATCAAAATAGATTTGGTTCGATTTTGGGCACTGACTTCGTTTCTCTGTTGCTCCCTTTTGTTGATGGTGCTTTGAGACTGTTGCATTTGCTTCTTTTTGGTTTGATTCGAGACTGCATCGAGTTAATTCTGTGCATCCATTTGTTGTTTGAATGTATCACTTGGCTTCGAGTTGCGGTTGCATTTGCTCCAGTAATTCATGTTGTTTAGTATTTTGCAAACTTGAAGTGTTTTAATTCCTACTGCATGTGGGTGTATGTAGTTTATAATGTTGAAATGCTATACTTCCTTGCTGCAATGCTTGGGTAATTATTTTTGCAAACATTGAAATGTTCAAGTTGTCATTATACTTGCTAGAATTCACCTATAGTTGAGTCGAGATGTAATACGGCATTTGGTCGTAAGTATGATAGTTGCGCTATCCAGTTTACAGTGCATACATGTTTTATCTTTATTCCTATCACTCCTTTGGGTTATGATTTCATTGTGGCCTTGACTCTGCATACATTCACTGATGTTGTCACTGCACTCCTGTTTTTCATGTAATTCACTGAATCGGGTCTCGAACATGGTTATTTCATTGGTTAGACTGCTGCACATGTGATCTTTGTTGCATATATGTGTCAGTTGTAAGGTTGGTTATGTTCCTTCCACTGTTGCCTGTAGGTAATTGTCCATCAATGCTGTAAGACCAGTAGCATGCTTTGTTCATGCATCTTGATGTTACTGTCCAGTTTCACTATGATATACCTGTCGTAAAATTTTTGCAATTCCAAGTTGCACCTCTCATTTATTTTGTCCCTGTGCATATCTTTATGTACATTAATTTGTGTACAATTGGGTTTACATATATACTTGTTCCATTACTTGTGCCTGCACCTACCTTGTGCAGTTGCATTTCGGTCTTGATTTCTTGTCCCTTTTGCTTTGAATGGTGATACAATTGTATCCACAGTTAATTCTTGCATTTGTATGACGCTTGGTTGGCAACCTCACCTGATTTGCATACGATGCTTGGTTTTCAATCCCCGTGGTCTGCAGTTCTAGGTAGCCACCTCCATGGTATTAGTTCTGGTCTTGTCCCACGTTCATTTGAGGGCATTTGGTCCAGACTTGAGATTCTTGTGTGCATGTTTATATGGGTTTGCCTTATGGTGCACAGTACTGCATCTCTGATTATGTTGCAGCCATTTTACTGCCTATATATATAGCCTTGTTCCACTTGATTGCATTTGGATGTGTTTATAGAATTCATTTGAGTTGAATCCAGCTTGTAGCTCGGATTTGACCTTGTGCCCGTTTGTGTACATCATCACTGTAGTGGCAAGGCAGTGCACGCAAGCGTGAACTGCAGCCACACGGTATTGAGTTTTTGGGTACGACATCACTATAGTGGCAAGGCAGTGCACGCAAGCGTGAACTGCAGCCACACGGTATGGTTTTGTGATATTCTATTTTGTTTTGATTTATTAATCTTTTGCGTAGTTCATGTGCTGTAGTGGCGAGGCAGTACACGCGTGCGTGTACTGCAGCCCTACTCATCTTAATGTTTTAATTGATATTCCAATGGTTTGAACTGTTTTGTTTATTTCAATTCAATGTTCTGAATTGCATTCTGATTTGGTTTAATTACTATCGTCTATTCATTATTTAATTATTATTGCTTCTGTGCATTAATAACTGAGTTTGAATTAGACTGACCCGAGTATTATTTTCTTTTGAATTTAATACTCGGGTCAGACCGAGTATTTCAGGTTGTAGATATTCTGCTTTGGGTTGCTGCTAGAGCTATGAAGTTCTTTCATATCTTTTGGAGTAGTCGTCGTTATTTGTAGTAGTCTGTAAAATTGTATAGGAAGATATGTGTTCATGTATATTAAATACGTTAATGTACTTGTGTATGTAACTTCCTGAGTCGACTGTTGTAGTTGTATCATATGTACCGTGTCAAATGTATTGTAACTGACATCAGTTATTGTATATATGAGAATTTCTGTTTTATCTGTGTTCCGCATTTATATTTATCTGTGTTATTATTTTATATTTAATGTTCTAAACTATTACGAACCATCGTAGTTCGTTTTATACTGGAATTGGGGTATGTCGATGGGAGAAAATAAATCAGAGATGAAAAATGAAAGAATATATATATTTATATCACTCCTATCGAGATAACCAATACTAGTGTAAGGCCAACTATTGATGGCCGCTCCTCAACAGCCTTATTCTCCGTGCTAGTTGACAGCACTACACCGTAGTGTTCTTGGCTAGCGTGGGTATAGAGGTGGGGCGTCACAATTGGTGCTTAAGCACTCCACTATTTTTAACCTTTCTACCTCTCTTAAAGAAGAAAAGTCATTATGAGAAAAAGAAAGCTCAAAAATGAAGAAGAAGTAGAATAAGAAATGTGAAGAAAATAAGAAGAATAGATGAGTAATTATAAGAAAATTAAGGAGTGGTGAATTACAAAATTAACCCTTTAAAAAATTACCAAAATATTCTTACTTTATCTTACTTTTTTAACATGTACCATCACTTTGTCATATCAATGCTTTATATTTAATCACTTAATGCATAAGGAAAATAAAGTAAAAAAATTATTTGATTTGATTTGACATGATTTGGCATGATTTTGTCCATTTATGTTTACTTTTTCTTAATGATTTTCTAGAAATTTCTAAGCTTAATTAGCAAAAGTAAACTTAATTAGTTAATTGTTAATACTTCACATATTTAAAAATGTGTACATGTATATGTACATAAAGTTGCAACAACGGTGAGGCAACTTTTATTAGACAAAACGTTGATTTTTGACAAAATATTTTTACGATCATATTTTGATGTTTTAGTTAAACTATTTAATTATGTAAGACAAACTTGAAATAAATATTTTATCATCTTTAATTAATTAAAACAAGTGCACTTGAGTTATAAAATAATATAAAACAATATCAAAATTCATTTGCAAATATACTACATTGATTTTGTCAATGCGCGACGAAATTTATCAATCACTATAACATACGTATATATATAGTTATCAAACTTCTATCAACCAATTATTTTCATTATATAATGGTTTTAAAAGCAATTAATTATCCTTTAAAACAATTATTGGACTACATATTCATTTTGAACAAAAACCAGCTTTTGTCAATTTTGTCAATGTTATAGTAAAAGTCCAAAATCTTTATTTAATTCTAAAAATAAGTTCACCGTTCTTATTTATTATACAAAACATGATTATTTAAGTTTGAAAAAAGTGGCAAAATTATGGGTCCTTACAATATGCATGTTTTTTTGGAAGTCCTATGGATCATATATAATCTAACTTGTATATAATATGCAAGTGTATAAGTTAATACTATAGTAGACAATAAATAATAAAATATAAAAACATGCAAACACTAGTTTTTTTACTGGTTCGGACCTCCTATCCTTTGTCCAATCCTAAAACTTTCCTTCGGTATTTCCTTTAACCATATTATCCTCACTTCGCCCGGATGAATAGGCTAATACAAAAGTATTTTTGACAATCTTGTGTTTCAAATAACCTAGTTTTTGACTTATTGTACAAATCTTCCTCTGATCTCCTTTGAATATATGAATATGAATATGAATATGAACGCTTTAAGTTGTAGGAAGTGATTTAATCGAAACTATAGTTTGGACATAATAAATTGAGAGTATGTGAACAATGTACTTGCAAGAAAGTGTTTAGAAATCAGAGAAAAGAATATATTAACTCAAGTTTGTTGATTTCTATATCTCAATCAAAGTAGCATTTATAGATTTAAAAAGGTGAAGATGAAGAGTTGCAACTATCTAATCTATTTACTTTTATGGCAACAACCATTATTTGAAAGGCGATTCTTTTTATTTGAAACAGAAGTGACTTGATAGTTTTTGTACATGACAGATGTCTACGGTAAAACCTCAGATGCCTAGAGAAAATTTAAACCGAGAATTGTCACAGACGTCTATGGTTTTATCTCAAACGTCTGTGAGGTGTAAAATCAATTTTTCAACTTACTTCTGATGCATATGAATTTATGTGTGATCCTTTATGCATATATACTCAAGGTGACCTTAACATTATTTTATCTATAACTCTTTTGCAATAGGATAACATTACTAATAGTAGTATGGTTGATAGATCTTCGTATCTCAACATCTTCGAGCATGATGCCTTCTTGTAACATATACCTGCAATCATAATAAGGGGTGTGTGTGTGTGTGCGTGTGATTGTAGACTTGTCATCACTGAAACTAAAACTGAAAGTTCTAACAATCTCCCCCTTTTGGATAAAGAAAAATGTAACGATCCGTAATTTTATATAATTAAAATAGTTAATTTAATAAGGTTTTGTCATTTAATGTTAGCAGAAATAAAAAAGTTGTGATTTAATAAAAAGAATATAGCTGGAATGAAATGTAATTGTATTAATTTAAGGTAATTGCTAGCTATTTTAATCTAATTCCAATTAATTAAAATGATTAAAAAGTTATAACTGGTTACAGATTATAAATTAATTATAATAAGGTTTGTATTAATTGATAATTGGATCAAAAGAATAATTGATAATTTAAATGTGGTATTAATTAATGAAATAATATGTAATAAATTGTAATTGGATGAAATTCGTGTTATGTAAGTAGTTATAGCATTTGTGTGTAGATAACAAACTTATAAATGTGAAAGGTGACATTAGTTAGTGTTACCAATTTATTTAAACAATTACAAATAAATGTAATTAAATGTTACTTTAATAGAAGTTAAGACGATAACTGTAAAATGTGAATGCAATAAAATGTATAGAAATGTTAATTATTGTGATAACCCGGATTTTTGAACAAGTGTTAATTGGATGATTAATTGATTATTGTTTGGATTAAACAGATATAATGGATAATTAAAGATGTCCGGATGTATATAAGTAAATTTGAAGCTATAATAATAGTCGAAATAAATTGATGAATCTAATAGCAAATCATTAAATATATATACGTGTGCAAATTCTATTATTTTTGATAACTTTAAAGTATGTCCATATACATGTATACAAGTGTGTATATGGTGATTAAAAAGCTATTGTTTGGGTTATATTTGATAATTTGCAAAAGCTATTTAAAATAAACTCTATATTTTCAAAGACATAATATAAACATATATTTAAATAAACGATAAATTTAAAATAAGAATTTATAAAGATTAATACTTTATTTGAATTTATATAGGATGTGTATATATATATATATATATAAAGGAATTAAGCTTTAAAAAAAATATTGTATAAAATATTTAAAATATAAAACATAAGAAAATTTTAATTTATAGAAATAAAACATTTTAAAATATAATTACACATACAAAATACAAATGTTGGATTATTAACACATAATTTGACAAATGTAAGCCTAAGAATTTATGTAATCAACAAGTGTCACAATTTTTCTTAATATTTTCTTTTATTTTTAAAATCATAAACTAAAGATATAAATATCTATACATCCTCTTTCACTTCTTTTTTCTCATCTTTTAAAACAAAGAAAACAAAAATCTGAAAATGCAAATCAGTAAACAAATTCACAAACCTGAGCAGATCAAACCAAAATCATACTCAAAAAAATCCAAAGCCAAACACATAAATATGAAAGAAAAAGAGAGAAGGAAAGAACAAAAATCTGGAAGAAAAAAAAATCAAGCAAGGTTTTAAGCAATCTCTGTTCGAAATCTAACCTGAGCAAATCAAATTTAAGTTACAACAAGGGTCATCTCAACATCAAACAAGCTCAAAGATCTGATAGTTCAAGCCAGATTTGTTTAAAGGCCATCTCTGTTTATTTTTTTTATAGGTGAGTGATCTGACCTAGTTTTCTCTGTTTTATAGGAATGCATATGAGTTGTTTACAAAGTTTAAATCTGGTACTGACTTTGATATGCATGTTGAAAATTTATAGTGATATAGCGTAAAATTGTTTGCTTGAATGATTGCTTTGATTTGCATGTTAGAAAATAGTATAGACCTGTATATTTTTTTTCTGAAATATACATATCCTCTGATTTAAGCAGGATTCTAATACATTTGCAAATTTATATCTTCTAATAAAATGATTTCAGACCTTGAACCTTAAAGTAAAGATGGTTATGACAATGTAAACTAATTTTTTTTATAATTTCAATAATTTATATTAAGAAATGAATTCAAAAGAGTAAATCACAATAAAAATATGAAATAAGTCAAAATTTTGATGTTTATAAATTCAGGTTTGGATTTTATATTATGATTCGTGTTAACAAATCAAGAATTTAGGTGGGTAAACTTAGATTTCTGGTTTGGGAATTGAGGAGATAATCGAACTTGAATGAAATGGGGTTTATTACCAATTTCTAGCAATCAGCATGGTGGATGACGTCAGGATTGTGGTTGAGGCTGGCTGGAGAGTTGACGACCCTGAGAAAATTAGGGGTTGTTTTTATTAGTGGCCGAGGTGGCCGGAGTTGGACCAGTTATGGTTTTTGAAGGGTTTGGGAACGGGATCGGTTACTCGAGAATTTCAGCATCGAGGAGATTGGATAAGCCTGTGGTATGGGGGGATAGGATAACGAGTCGCTGGCGTTGGCGTTAGCGAGTTTTCAAGAACCTCGGTGGCCAGGAAAAATGAGTACGAGGCGGAATGTGTGGGGTTCTGACTCCTGTAAGGGGTTTTCGATGTTCGAATTTTGATACAGGGATGGTTGTGGAATTTTACGGTGATCAGGTGAATTAGGAGTCCGGAGATGGTTTCTGGATGGGTACGGCGATGAGTTTCAGCTAGGCGGAGCTGTGTGCATGTGCACGTGGAGGTGCTTGTGTATGTCAGAGCAGGAGGTAGGAGAGGAAAAAGGTAAAGTTGAAGAGAGAACGATGGAATCTGGAAGAAGAGAGGAAACCCACGTATGATCTCGGGAAGGTGAAGTTTTAACTCGAGTATGTGATCAGGGTTGTACGCATATTTGTTTCCAGGAAAGAAATGAATCGTTATTCAACTCGAGTTATTGCTGTTCCCTTCGATAGTTCACGAGTGTGTTGTCAGTTTTTAAATTTAAATCGGTGGTTAAAGAAAGTGGGTTAAATCTCTTTCATATGGAATCAATGTTTTATTTTGGGTTAAGAAGTTGAACAATTATATTATTTAAATTAGTTAATTTATTTAATTCTTAAGTTCACTTAACTTAATATGTAATTTAGTTGTTAATTAAAGAATTAGTATGTTTGTGGATTATATGTTAATGATAAGTGATTCTAAGATTTATTAATAAGATCTTAAAAATGATTTAGTTGTAATAAAGATTAAAGGATTTATCATTTAGTAAATTAAGGTCTTGGACAATCATGGATTAAATAAATTAATAGGTAATTAAGTGTAATTTGTTTATTTAATTAATTAATGATGTAAGAATAGTTAATTAATTTAATTAATTATGAGTAAATTAATTAGAAATTAATTAATTCATAATTAAGGATAAATTAATTAAATAATCAGAGATTAATTACTTAAATGATAATTACTTAATGTAAGTAATTAAAGGATTAATCTGATGAGGGTTAATTAATTTAATTAGCAATTAAAGGTTAAATTTATTAATGATCAAAGTTAATTAATTGGGAATAATTAACGAATGAGATAATAAATTGATGAAGTTAATTAAAGGTATAATACTTAAGGGAATTAATTAAGAATTAATTACTTAGTGTAATTAATTAAAGGATTGATTTATTAAGGAGATTAATTAAGGGATAATTAATCAATGCAGATGATTATAGGATAATTAATTTGAGTAATTAATTACGGATCAATGTAATTAGGATGGATGGGTAAAGGTTAATTAATTTGTGTAGATAATTAAGAGTTAATTACTTATTGTAATTAAGGAATAATTAATCAAGGATGATTAATTAAGATGGATAAAAAAAGGATTAATTATTTGGTTTGTAATTAATTAATGTCAAAATAAGATGATCTATGTGATTTAAGATTAGTAATTAATTTCGTTAGATATAAATTAATGTAACTAATGGAAGTGATCAATCTTGCTTATAAATGATTGAATGAGGATAAATGCTTTGGATTGGTTAATATCTCTGATATGAATTGCTTCGTGATATGATATGTTGGATGGATTATGATAATGTTATTATCTATTAAATATGAATTGTTGTGTAAAACTGTTATCCGGTAATTAAAGCTGAAATGTTCTTATTGGAATTACTTGAGTTTGGATGACATTGGGTACGAAGAGACCGGAGTCGAATATTAGTAAATACCCAGAACCACTTCAATTCCTTATAGATTGATTTGTGAAATCAATAAGCTGGTATGGAATGATTTAAGTAAATCGGACCATATAATCTATGTTTGGTACTTAGAAATTGATGTGTGGAATAAGTAATGTCTATAACAACTTGTGAAGTTGTAAATTGATATGAGTTACCCCGGGTGTTATAATAGCAGTATGTTTTGGTATTCCTTGTTAGATGAGTTTACTCACGCTGGTTTCCAGCCTGACCCGGGTGTTACTTTGATGTAATGCTCGCGTCAGACCGAGTATTACAGATTTCCAGGTAAGGACGTTCTGGAGCTTAGGAGGCGAGCTGGATGGCTGGAACGTATGGAGTGTTTACCGCTGTGTATAATATAGTTGGCTTGGACATGTTGTTTAAAATTGTCCGGTGTATTGTAATGGTTGTAACTTTGATATATAAAAATATAATTGTACTGATTGTGATTCTTCTTTGTAAAACTGTTACTTATGTTATATTATATTTTGATCCGCTGCGAATGTGAGTTTTCTGTCACTGGTTTCTGTTTCTTCTTCTTTCTCTTTCTTCTTTTCATTCACTATCTGGAAGTTTCGAGATCGAAATTTTCGGGTCGTTACATTCGGTATCAGAGCTGAAGGTTAAGCGAAAACCTTGGTTCTGGTGGGATTACTCATTAAGGATAGGGTAAGTGGTACCCTAGGATGAGTATGGACAAGTGTTAATTGGATGATTAACTGATTATTATTTGGATTAAACAGATATAATGGAAAATTAAAGATTCCCGGATGTATATAAGTAAATTTGAAGCTATAATAATAGTCGAAATAAATTGATGAATCTAATAGCAAATCATTAAATATATATACGTGTGTAAATTCTATTATTTTTGAAAACTTTAAAGTATGTCCATATACATGTATACAAGTGTGTATGGTGATTAAAAAGCTATTGTTTGGGTTCTATTTGATAATTTGCAAAAGCTATTTAAAATAAACTCTATATTTTCAAAGACATAAGATAAACATCTATTTAAATGTATGATAAATTTAAAATAAGAATTTATAAAGATTAATAATTTCTTTGAATTTATATAGGATGTGTATATATATAAAGGAATTAAGCTTTAAAAAAAATATTGTATAAAATATTTAAAATATAAAACAAAAGAAATATTTAATTTATAGAAATAAAGAATTTTAAAATATAATTACACATACAAAATACAAGTGTTGGATTATTAGCACATAATTTGACAAATGTAAGCCTAAGAATTTATGTAATCAACAAGTGTCACAATTTTTCTTAATATTTTCTTTTATTTTTAAAATCATAAACTAAAGATATAAATATCTATACGTCCTCTTTCACTTCTTTTTTCTCATCTTTTGAAACAAAGAAAACCAAATTCTGAAAATGTAAATCAGTAAACAAATTCACAAACCTGAGCAGATCAAACCAAAATCATACTCAAACAAATCCAAAGCCAAACACATAAATCTGAAAGAAAAAAAGAGAAGGAAAGAACAAAAATCTGGAAGAAAAAAAAATCAAGCAAGGTTTTAAGCAATCTCTGTTCGAAATCTAACCTGAGCAAATCAAATTTAAGATACAACAAGGGTTATCTCAACATCAAACAAGCTCAAAGATTTGATAGTTCAAGCCAGATCTGTTGAAAGGCCACTTTGTTTATTTTTTTACAGGTGAGAGATCTGACCTAGTTTTCTCTGTTTTATAGGATGCCCGTGAGTTGTTTACAAAGTTTAAATCTGGTACTGATTTTAATATGCATGTTGAAAATTTGTAGTGATATAGTGTAAAATTGTTTTCCTGAATGATTGCTGTGATTTGCATGTTAGAAAATAGTATAGACCTGTGTATTTTTGTTCTAAAATATACATATCCTCTGATTTAAACAGGATTCTAATGCATTTGCAAATTTATATCTTCTAATAAAATGGTTTCAGACCTTGATCCTTAAAGTAAAGATGGTTATGACAATGTAACTATTTTTTTTTTATAATTTCAAGAATGTATATTAAGAAATGAATTCAAAAGAGTAAATCACAGTAAAAATATGAAATAAGTCAAAAATTTGATGTTTATAAATTCAAGTTTGGATTTTATATTATGATTCGTGTTAACAAATCAAGAATTTAGGTGGGTAAACTTAGATTTCTAGTTTGGGAATTGAGGAGATAATCGAACTTGAATGAAATGGGGTTTATTACCAATTTCTAGCAATCAGCATGGTGGATGACGTCAGGATTGTGGTCGAGGCAGGCTGGAGAGTTGACGACCCTGAGAAAATTAGGGGTTGTTTTTATTAGTGGCCGAGGTGGCCGGAGTTGGACCAGTTAGGGTTTGGGAACGGGATCGGTTACTCAAGAATTTCGGCATCGAGGAGATTGGATAAGCCTGCGGTATGGGGGGATAGGATAACGAGTCGATGGCGTTGGCGAGTTTTCGAGAATCTCGGTGGCCAGGAAAAATGAGTACGAGGCGGAATGTGTGGGGTTCTGACTCTTGTAAAGGGTCTTCGATGTTCGAATTTTGATACAGGGATGGTTGTGTAATTTTGAGGTGATCGGATGAATTAGGAGTCCAGAGATGGTTTGTGGATGGGTACGGCGATGAGTTTCAGCGAGGCGGAGCCGTGTGCATGTGCACGTGGAGGTGCTTGTGTATGTCAGAGCAGGAGGTAGGAGAGTAAGAAGGTAAAGTTGAAGAGAGAACGATGGAATCTGGAAGAAGAGTGGAAACCCGGGTATGATCTCGGGGAGGTGAAGTTTTAACTCGAGTATGTGATCAGGGTTGTACGCATATTTGTTTCCAGGAAAGAAATGAATCATTATTCAACTCGAGTTATTGCTGTTCCCTTCGATAGTTCACGAGTGTGTTGTCAGTTTTTAAATTTAAATCGGTGGTTAAAGAAAGTGGGTTAAATCTCTTTCATATGGAATCAATGTTTTATTTTGGATTAAGAAGTTGAACAATTATATTATTTAAATTAGTTAATTTATTTAATTCTTAAGTTCATTTAACTTAATATGTAATTTAGTAGTTAATTAAAGAATTAGTATGTTTGTGGATTATATGTTAATGATAAGTGATTCTAAGATTTATTAATAAGACCTTAAAAATGATTTAGTAGTAATAAAGATTAAAGGGTTTATCTTATAGTAAATTAAGGTCTTGGATAATCATAGATTAAATAAATTAATAGGTAATTAAGAGTAATTAATTAATTTAATTAATTAATGATGTAAGAATAGTTAATTAATTTAATTAATTATGAGTAAATTAACTAGAGATTAATTAATTCATAACTAAGGAAAAATTAATTAAGTAATTAGAGATTAATTACTTAAATGATAATTACTTAATGTAAGTAATTAAAGGATTAATCTGATGAGGGTTAATTAATTTAATTAGCAATTAAAGGTTAAATTGATTAATGATCAATGTTAACTAATTGGGAATAATTAACCAATGAGATAATAAATTGATGAAATTAATTAAAGATATACTACTTAAGGGAATTAATTAATAATTAATTACGTAGTGTAATTAATTAAAGGATTGATTTATTTAGGAGATTAATTAAGGGATAATTAATTAATGCTGGTGATTATAAGATAATTAATTTGAGTAATTAATTAAGGATCAATGTAATTAGGATGGATGGGTAAAGGTTAATTAATTTGTGTAAATAATTAAGAGTTAATTACTTATTGTATTTAAGGAATAATTAATCAAGGATGATTAATTAAGATGGATAAAAAAAGGATTAATTATTTGGTTTGTAATTAATTAATGTCAAAATAAGATGATCTATGTGATTTAAGATTAGTAATTAATTTCGTTAGAGATAAATTAGTGTAATTAATGGAAGTGATCAATCTTGCTTATGAATGATTGAATGTGGATAAATGCTTTGGATTGGTTAATATCTCTGATATGAATTGCTTTGTGATATGATATGTTGGATGGATTGTGATAATGTGATTATCTATTAAATATGAATTGTTGTGTAACACTGTTATCCGGTAATTAAAGCTGAAATGTTCTTATTGGAATAACTTGAGTTTAGATGACATTGGATACGAAGAGACCGGAGTCGGATATTAGTAAATACCCGGAACCACTTCAATTCCTTATAGATTGATTTGTGAAATCAATAAGCTGGTATGGAATGATTTAAGTAAATTGGACCATATAATTTATTTTTGGTACTTAGAAATTGATGTGTGGAATAAGTAATGTCTATAAGAACTTGTGAAGTTGTAAATTGATATGAGTTACCACGGGTATTATAATAGCAGTATGTTTTGGTATTCCTTGTTAGATGAGTTTACTCATGCTGGTTTCCAGCCTGACCCGGGTGTTACTTTGATGTAATGCTCGGTTCAGACCGAGCATTACAGATTTCCAGGTAAGGACGTTCTGGAGCTCAGGAGCGAGCTGGATGGCTGGAACGTATGGAGTGTTTACCGCTGTGTATAGTATAGTTGGCTTGGACATGTTGTTTAAAACTGTCCGGTGTATTGTAATGGTTGTAAATCTGATATATAAAAATATAATTGTACTAATGATGGTTCTTCTTTGTAAAACCGTTACTTATGTTATATTATATTTTGATCCGCTGCAATGTGAGTTTTCTGTGATTGATTTCTGTTTCTTATTCTTTCTCTTTCTTCTTTTCACTAACTATCTGGAAGTTTCGGGATCGAAATTTTTGGGTCGTTACAATTATATTCACAAGGCGATAATTGATTTAATAAAAAGAGCGAAACAAAGATAGATTAATTTATTGGGATTTTATATTATAATAAAATTTACAAAATTCAATGTAATTGAAATATTGCAACTAATATGGTAAAAGATGGTAATTGTAGAATATTAGTGTAATATTAGAGTAGTAAGATATAAACAAATGTTAACTATGTCTATAAAGTAATAATGGATTGACTAAAAAGATTGAAATCAAATTAAATTAATTTGTTGGAATTAAATTATACTAAATTACATCTAATTATAGTTGAAATTGAACACTGTTATTAGTGTAATATTCAACACTGAATTGATATATAATGGTGTTTAAATTAGTGCAAATGTCTAAGTAATCAAAACTGATAAAAATTGTTAGTTATTAAACTTGAAATTAAAAATTGTTAGTTATATTAGTTTATTTAATTAACGTGAAAATAGCCATTATGACAACTGTCTCGGATATTGACAAAACTAATTTCATAGGATCCATAATGGTGAATTATTGTAAGGTTTCAAGTTTCATAGCAATTGGACTTATCGTTTGATCGTACGGACTCGAAACGCGTATAAATCAATTTAATTCAATTCAATTGAAAGCAATTTGAATAAGCTGATTTTAAAGCTAACTTCTTAATTTGGCGGAATTAGAACTTGAAATCTGTTCTATCAAGTTTAAAACTACCGAAAACATCTATTTTGATATATGGGATGATCGACTTCGTTTCGGAGGTAGAACGGCCTTTTTGTGTCACAATTATCATTCGTACCAATTCGATTGTGTTTATTTTCTTATCGGGCTTGGCTGCTATAAACTGTCTTGTTCTAACCCTAGCAGTCTCTTAATTATCTCATCTCTGTGTGTACAATCCTATCTGCCTATCTCCTTATTCAGTGGCAGAAACCAATTCAAATTACCAAACTCTAAAATTCAATCTCCAAACCGATTTCAAAATCAAACTCCTCCGAACCATATCAAATTATACACTGTTTCGAAGCTCTCGACAAGTGTAACCCTGATCTGCAATTCGTTTTTGCCATCGAATCACCATTTTTCTAGAAATCGAGGATGAACCTCAGTCATCAACTCTAGGTCTAGACGATCCAACGGTGGATCGTTTCCCGATCAACGATTGGGAAGTGGAGATGGGAAGTTGACGTCGAGCGGCACCCATCGGTGCTATTCGTTCATGCCGTAGTCATCGGTGATCACCAGAAATCGCTATTGAGAGAAGTGGTGGTGCTGGCCGTTAGGGGAGGTTGGGGTGGTCGCGAGGCCACGTGTAGGTGCGTCCTGGAGCGTGGGGGTCTGCGATGACGTTCGATTGAGGTGATGGTGATCATGGTAGCCACAGTTGTCAATCGAAGGGGGGTGGCTGTTGGTTATCTCGAGCTGGGAGGTCGCACACGATTGATCGAGATCAAGGTTTGACCGAGGTACGATATTACTTTATTGCCCTCAATTTATTTTTAATTCACAATTAAATTTTAAACGTTCTAACCTATATAACTTTTGCGTACGAGGTCGGATTTGCGCGCAGTTTGTTCTGCTGCAATCGTATCGAAATTTCGAACATTATGAAACAAATTTGGACAATTTTGAAAATGTTGAGTTTCTAGGCCTTATTTTGGATTTTAATTCGATTTAAAAATTAAAGGTGAGTGTTTTAACCCACCATAGCTACTATATTATCTTATGTAGTTAAACTGAATTTTTGATGTAATTTAGAATCGATTGGTTGATGTTTGGTATATTTAAATTGTCATTCTAATCAAATTTGACTTTTTTACATTTAATCATCCTTTAATTTAATACTGAATTTAATTGTCAATTTAATACATGTAAATGATAATCAGTTACCTGTCAATGTTTATTGGTTGATTTGGATAATGATTGTGATGGATGTTTGATTGTTGATATTGGACGACTAGATGTTGTATTTGTATATTGTTATAACGCTGCAAGTTCCTTATGGGTTGAAATGATACATACCTGAACGATCTATAGATTAGGGAAAAATCATTATGGGTTGAATTGATAGACTCGAGCGATTTAATGGATTTGATTTAATTCGGAATTACAGGTTGAAATGATATATACCCGTAAATTTAAATTATTTGCGGATTGAAATGATAAATATCCATATCACTTGACCATAGGGTAGAAAATTATATATGGACACCGAATTAGTTAAATTAAATGATTTTAAATCTTTAATCTTGAACCCAGTTAAATGATGTTTGAAATAGAATATGATTTATATAAATTTAATTATTTTAAGTAATTATTTAATGGATTTACATTGAAATTCTAAAGTTGATTTTGAAGTATAAATGAAATTATCGAAATTGATTTATTGAAACATTGAAATTTTGTAACTTTGAAATCTATTGGAATTGGAATAGCTAAAATTGATATTTGAAGATGTAAAGCTGGGTTTGATTGAAATTTGGATATGGTCCAGATTGGTTGAAGTGAAAGAAAGGTAAAATTTGATGTAAATTTCAAATTTATTTTCTTAATATAAGCTGTAAATGTTCTTTAAAATTCTAAATTATTAAGATTTTAAACTTTTGGACAAAATTTATCTATTCTAGTTATTTTAAACCATTTTAAATCTATTTAAAATATTTTAATCTATTTTAAATACATTTAAAGTATTTTAATTTATTTTAATCTATTTTAAGTCTATTTAAAGTATTTTAATCTATTTAAAATATTTTAACCTATTTTAATCTATTTAATCTATTTTATAACTATTTAATCTATTTTAAGTCTATTTAATCTACTTTAATCTATTTAAACAATATTAATCAATTTTTAACCTATTTTAAACTATATTAATCTGTTTTAATGTATTTTCAATTATCTTAAACCATTTTTAAAGCTAATTTGAAATATCTAAGCTATTTTCTAAATTTCAGGTTTGTAAAGTGGAAGTTTATATTTAAATCCTTGATTTTTAAGTAGAATACGATTAAACGATGTAATAGCCTAAGTTGGGATTTAAAAACATATTTTGAGTAAATATGATGATTTGAAATGAGGGTTTAACCTTTTTTGGAAATATGATTTCGAAAGTAAATATGATTTCGACAGTGATGTGGTTTTGAGAATATGATATTTTGATATCAGTTATGAACTGACTTTTGAAATGTAAAAGAACCATTCGTTGTGAAGTAAGCGTTTGGTTGTTAAAGAGACCGGGATCAGATATTGTCATACTTTCTGCCAATACTGAAAACCACTTTAACAACTTTGCACGTGGTGGAGATTCCAGAAATGAAGTAGGATGGTTTGGTGAATGATTCTGCATGAGGTATTTACATGACCCTGACTCCGGTGAGTCAGCTTATATGTGACTAAAACGGGAGCCATGTCGGGCCAAGTGAGGTCGCACCTCCAATCGGACACATTTCTTCGATACCATATTATGACTTTCTGTTGATTTGGTGGCCACCCCTCGATTTTGATTATGGAGTGTGTTTCGAGGTGGGCGGTAGTAGCTGCTATGCGTTACCACCAGTTCGGATCCATAATTGGTATATCTACACTGGATTGCCTCGAGTGCCATGTTCACATACCCTATCGCACCTTGTATGAGTTTTGTTTGTACCATACCTATGGAGTGCCCTCTGATAGCCCTCTAGTTTACAGAGGAATTACGGTATTGTATAGACTACGGAAATGTATAAAAATGTGTTAAGGGGGATATGAGTAATGCCTTAACGCTATTTTAATACTTTACTTTACTGTAGACACTATTATAATAGTGTATTGCTCTACATAGTAGATAGTTTAAAGGATCCTTAGGAGATGGTAATCCCGAACATCTCTTAAGTTATTGCACCCACGTTAGACATTGGATAGGATATGTTAAACCCCATAATCATCTCTGACGCCATTACACTCATATTTATTTAATGTTAATTTAACTTACATAAAACCTTTTAGTTCTAACTCGAGCGTTTTGTATTTTCAATTCGCTCGGGTTAGTTTTTTTCTTTTCAATTTATTGAAGACTGCTTTTTGAAGGATGAAGACGAAGATCTTGCACTATTATTATTTATTATATTTATTCCAATCCATCATGTTGCTCCATCACATTTATTTATTATTTATTTGTGTTGTGTATAACACTGATTTGTATTGTAAAAGTATAATCAATATAATTTGTAAATAGCTTCATGAACTGTTTATTTGATTATTATATTTTGTCATTTCGCTGCGAGATTCTGCATTTGTTTTTCTTTCTTTCTTTCTTTCCTTGATTTTTCTTATTTTTCCCATAACAATCCTCCGTTTTGAATGGTTTGCGTTTGACGTGTATGGCTTATCGTCAATTTAAATCGTCCAATATGGTTGGGTCATTACAGCTAGTATCAGAGCTTTGGTATAGTGATAACCTTTGCTTTGTAGGGTTTGACTCATAAGAAATAGGGTTGTAATACCCTAGAATGAGTCTTTGAATGTGTGTGTGTATATAAGAGAGCGTATTTATTAGTGTTATAAAAGGTTTTGTACTGTGTTAATTTGTTCTGTTTTGTATTTATAAATTCTGGTCGGTGCATAGGAGCTATGACATCGACGGGGATTTCTAAACACGTGATAAGGCAGACCGACACAATATTTGTTTTGAAATATAGATAAACGAATTTTTTTTGCCTATTATATATTTTTGTATATAAACTAATAAATTTTATAAATGGTATTGTTAAATGTAATATGTTGTTTGTTAGAGAAGTTTTATAAATGTTGATTGAAAATAGGATTTACGAATAAAGTAAATATAAATTGGAAGTTTAGAATTGATGTTTCGAGATTTTTGAAAATTTCTTTCGAAAGATTTTTTAATATAATATTTGTATTATTTAGAAGTATTTCTGATATAAATATTTCAAGATAATTTGAAAGAAATGTTTTAAAAGAAATTTTTTAAAGGAAATAAGCACCGTGCTCCCCTCTCTGTCGCTGAAAAATAATTTCGGTGATGAGTGCATGCATCATCGACGTTCATTTTCAAGTTTCAAAGTGAGAAGACCATTGTAGTAGTTTTATTGCACGTCTATTTTGATAAATAAATCTTGATTTTGAATCCCTAAATATGATTTGATCTATAAAGGATAAGCGTATAATTATTAATTTCTAAGTGACTAAAATGAACTCCGAGTTTAGTTCTTAGATATTTTTGATAATTAGTAGTTTCAATTATTATAATGAATAATATCTTAACTATTTCAACAATTGAAAGTTGCTAAAATGGAAACTAAGAAGTTCAATGTTAAGATGATTAATGAAATATATAAGAGATTGAAAACCTGTAACTTGTAGATGTGAATAAGATAAACTTGTGTAACTTCCTATTGCATTCTGAAAACATATATATATATATATATGTGTGTGTGTGTGTGTGTGTGTATGTATGTATGTATGTATGTATGTATGTATAACTTACCAGATTATTAAAAGTTGAAATGTTAATAAGAATATGTGATAGAATATTATACATGTAAAATTAGAAAAGTAAGTGTTCGATAGAATTATTTCAATGAATGAGAATTGTTATGCTATAAAATGTTACGAATGTAAGTTAAAAAAATTGATGTGCCACAAATAAATTGTAATAGAAAAGATGATTGTAATAATAAAATATAGTTAATGTTGAAGCCATTTATGGAAGATTCTCGACAACCATCATTAGTCGTAGAATATCATCATTTTTCGCATAACTGTCCTATAATAGTTCCTTAAATCCGGCCTATGGCCCTATGCTCCACGTCTTGAAGTATAATCATCTCATCATCAAAGCTTTCACTTCTCTTCACCAAGCTATAAATCATCAAAGTCCACAGTTCAATACGAGTCATACAGCTCGGTGTTAATTCAAGACTCGACGAAAATTTGGCTAAGTTCATGAGTCGGCTTGAGCGCCTCACTATGCTTTTTTTTTCCACCTTAACGTTTAGCATTAAAAGTATGACTAGATCCTTTCCATTTAAGCGATGTCGTTTAGGAATTACTTTTCCATAACCAAATCGAACTTTACTTTTTAAAACTGAACTTGTGCTTGATTTTAATATTTCAATATTGGTAAAAGAACTTTGGAAATACTCTTTAAAATATTCTTTTAAAAGATAAAATTATAATGCTAAGTATATTGAAACAAGGATCAAAAACAAATGTTAATAAAACTACTATAAACCCAAAACAATTTACACTTAGCTTTATTCATAAATAATTCCTTTTAAAGGGTTTTCTCATTTACAAACAATTATTTATAAATTTAAAACAATATTAGTTATCCTAAAAGATAATTAATCACAATTATAATCTCTTTTAAATAAGCAAATCAGTTATTTTAAATAAAATAGTTAATTATTTCCAAAATAGTTTTGTGTCATCAGTAAATTAACTTTAAAATCTTTATTAAATCAGTGTATTAACATTAAAACATTTTCGTTATATTAATTAATTTATTTTAATCACTTTTATTAAATTAATTTACTTTAAATATCATTAATTAAAAAAGATTTATTAAAGGGACAGTTTGGCAGAGGTCCCTAATAAGTTTTAGAATACACAAAAACCCCAGTAAAAATAGTTTGTAAATTAGGCCCCTAGGATTAAGTTACCAAATAATGGCAACATTTATGCAATTATTCGGTGAAAAATTGCAGACATTTACGCAATTATATCAAAAAATTGCATACATTTCCACAATTATTCGCTAAAAAAATGCGGAAAATTCCGCAATTATTCACCAAAAAATTGCAGAAATTTCCGCAATTTTTTCAAAAATTTCCGTAAAATTCCGCGATCATTCAATAAAAAAATTGCAGAAATTTCCGCAACTGTTCACCGAAAAAATTGCATAAATTTATGAAACTTTTGGATATAATTGCATAAATGTCTACAATTGTTCAGTGAATAATTGCATAACTTAATGCAATTACTTAGTAAATTAATTCTAGGGACCTAATTTACATACTTTTTTTACTGGGGTTTTTGTGTATTTTGAGACTTACTAGGGACCTGAGCATAATATTCACTTTCCAAATTCAGATAACCATTAATTAAAATGAATAATTAATATCAAACATCATTAATTTATAGGATTAATAAATTTTAAATACAAATAATTAAAACAATTATTAAGTTCAAATAATTATCATTTAAAATGAATAATTAATCGCAAACATCATTAATTAAAATGATTAATAAGTTTTAAATGCCATTAATTAAAATAATTAATTAAGTTTAAATAATCATTAATTATTTGGATTAATCAAATTCAAACATCATTAGTTAAAACGATAAATTAAATACAAAACATTATTTTTTAAAAATGATTAATTAACTATAAAACATCATTAAGTAAAATGATTAAATAAATTTAATATTTCATTAGTTAAACCAATTAATTAAATTTAAAGCAATCATTAAGTAAAATTATTAATTAAAGTTTAAAATCATTGATTAAAATGATTTATTTAAATTCAAATCTCATTAATTAAATAGTTAATAAATTTCAAAACATCATTAATTAAAGTAATTAATTCAAAATCGTTAGATAACATGATTAGTTAACTTTAAACATCAATAGTTAAAATAGTTAAATAATTTAAATAACCATTAATTAAAATGGTTAATTAATTTAAGATACCATTAATTAGTATGATTAATGAATTTTAAAATTCTATTTCGTGAAAACACAAGCTCAAGTTTAAACACATACGATAGGGTTTTAGGGATGAAAGTCAATAAATGATGGTATAACGAAAATCACTATAATAACACTTACACAATTTAAATGGGATATCAAGATTTATTTCGATTAAATATCAATATAACAACCTAAGGATGTAAATAAATATTATTAGCGAGAAACCCCTCAGGGTCTCTCTACAAATTCTCCCTGCAAAACAATGGTGTTCATACCAATCAAGTTGATATGTCATTTATTTTCCAAACAGAAATTCAACCAAAAGTTAATCAAACACTTTAACTAACATCCAAGCAATCAATAATAGTTTATAGCATCATAGATATGATATAGTAAATTTGAATGTGAGTTAAACTCACTTTGATTCCAATTATCGCCTAGCGTGATAGTTTGGGCTAAAAGTGAACATACGTCCGATTTAAACCTAAAATTCGTTTGCTTCAACTCTGAACGATCCAACTTCTTTGCAAAATTAATTTCCATACAAGTGCAATGCAACAGATGGCGTTCGAATCCAACCTCATACGCAAAAGTTATTCGATAAATAAGTTATCAAATTTAAATAATTAAATTAATCACTAATTACTTAATTAATCTACATACCCTTAATCCTCCTTACTGATCCATCTTCTTCCCCGTTGGAATGCACGTGCCATACAATTACACAAACCCATCACTGCAAATATTCAAATGACTATAACTCCTGCATTTCTCAATGGAATTGACTCTGGTTTTTTCCAAAGCATCTGCCTTCTTGAGAACTACCTCACTGACATCACGATGACAAGCTCACGCCCATAGATAAAATCTAACCCGAAGCTCTCCTACTTGCTGCCTTAGTGTAGACCATCCAAATGTGCGTTGAATCCCACCAAATTTGCACCATAAATGTCTCTTAGAATGAGAAATGTAATGGAAGCAACCTCATCGTCTTTCGTTGCATATATCTCCAACCATCCTGATCCTTAACCACTGTCCAACAACCTTTGGCCAACACAAAACACTGCCGCGCCTATCGCGAGACCATGGAATCGAAGCTCCCAAGAACACGAGCTTAATGAATTCAAAAATAGGATTTTTAGCGGACCATACAATTTGATTTTGATGTTAAAAGTTTGAAAAGCTTCTCTTTTTATTTACAGGAAATGTTTAATAGGGAAGGAGGGTATGGGTAGCGAACATGCTAAAGTGAGGGGCTATGGTGAGGGTATGTGCTAAGAAAGAAGGGCAAGGTTTGAAAGGATATGGTATGCTATTATTTTGTTCAGTAATATTCAACATTATACACTCAAAAATATCGAACTCCAATCGAAGCATGCCAACTGATGTTCTATACCAAATACCCCTATTTCGAACTCAATGGAACTATTTGCAGACCTAATTCCAAAGCATATGGAAGTTAGCTTTTTGAATCAAATTATATCAATTTAATTTTGTAAAATTAATCACTACGTGTTTTGAGCTTGCATGACCAAACAGTATGTCTGATCATTACAAAACACGATGGCATATAAAAATTTATTTCTCCGGATCTAATAGCACTGGTTTCGCCAAAATTCGAGATAGTTCCCCAGAATGCTAATTTAATGCATTTATATATTGTTTGATATTTTCAATCCAATTATCGATATTTATACGATCTATTATATTCGTAACTAAATTTATAAACTGAATTCATCAATATTATTTATTAATTAAAAGAAGTAAAATAATATTGTTAAATCCGTTTAATTAATATTTAATTAAAATTCAAATATTTAAATGATTAATCATATTTGAATTCAAATTATTAAAATAAAAAATCTTGTAATTCAAATATTTAAAATTAATTAAACATTTAAAATTAAATGACCAAAATTCTAGGATGTTATACATTGGGTCAATCCCGATTTTTGAAAAATTCAATTACTATTCTAAACTATCATTCAATCGAAGTTTTCAACCAGGCAAGCAATGTACGTACAAGCATTCAACAAAACTTTGTATGTACATTGCTTTACAAGAAATTAGAATCAAGATTTAAGAGTAAGAAGTTATGGAGGATCCATAAGGAAAAAGAAGATCCGCAAGAACACATTTACACAAAAATTTGTAAAATCGTTTGCCATTGACATAGGAGATTAGGTATGATTTAATATGTTAAAATTCAAAAATCATGTTAAAAGCATCACATAAAGCATATAATGGCGTGTTAATAAGTGAGAGGTTCTAACAACTCACCTAAATCCAAAAAAAATCCTAAGTTGACCCAATTTTCAAGATGAACAGTAGTGGCTCAAAATCCAAGGCCCTCCAAATAGTAAATCTCCAAAATCAAGTGCTAATCTTGCTACGCCTTCTTAATGATAAGAATTAGCTAATTAAATTAAGGATTAGAGTGGTTTATGGCTTGGAGAAGGTTAATGGTGGCTTCCCTATCTATTTTTTGGAAGGGTGAAATGAATAGAGAAAGTCCTATCAGCCTCCACTTGGCTCTAATTCCAAAGTAGGCCTCTAGGCTACTAATCTCCTAATTACCCACTAAGCTGTTTGGGATTAATCAAAACTTCAAACAGCCATATTTCCCAAACAGTAAGTCTGCTTTCCTTCTATGACCATTCTACGAAAAGAGAAATCATTATCCCAATCTACGAAAGGTGGCTTCAAATTTGAATTCAGCTCCTGGCAAAAGTTATAGGCTTCATAAGATTTACAGGGTCAAAACCGTCCCATAAAAATTCTGAGGATGGAAAATGTCTCTACCACTCACTTTTCAAAGTTATAGAATCATATGACACAATATAAAAATAATATTAATATATACTTGAAATTTAGGTCTTATAAGTAAATTGGGAGAATATAAAAAAAATCACTATTTGGATCATAACGGGCTTATAAAGTCTAATGAGTTTCACTAGATCCATTCTATTTTATTTAATAAAATCATATTTTAATTATATTGTTCTTATTTTAATTAATTAATCATATAATTAATTTAATTTAATGTTTATTACATCTGAAATTTGAAAAGGTAAGAATATATGAAATATGTTCATATTTCCAATCGTTTGACAAACAAGTAAGACTTGAAGCAAGTGTAATTTGGTTAGGTGTTAGTGTTCTATCATTTAGATATGTAAATGGTCAAATTGTTAATTATGGAAACAACTTAATAAATCATAAATGTAATAAGTATGTAATTAGTAGGAGTTACATTTATCATTTTTGGATAGGGGAAAGATCACATGAACATATAAGGTGTAAAATGAAAATATATGACATGGTATGGCAACAAAATGATGTATGGATATGTGTATCACTATACACACACATTGAAAGTAGGTAAATAGCTTTATTAGGCTTGTACAGCCTATAGTTGCTCACCCCTAGACCGCTACAAACACAGCCAAGCAAACCTTAACTTTAATAAATACATACTGAAACTTCAGCAACTTTAATAAATTTAAAGTAACTAGATCTAAAGTAAAAACATTCCCACTTTACTTCATCTTCCTCCTTTCAACTGTAATGGCGGCTGAAACAGGATTGAGCTACTTGGGATTCTACTAATGCCGAACTCAGATATACTTATTCACTTTCATCTTCTACTCATTCTCGTGGCCTGGTAAGAATGCTTATCTCCTATTTATTTAAAACTATCCACATGTCACACTTTGCCAACATACTAACTTCGGTTGCTTTTTCATGGTTGTTGAAATATTATGTGATTTTGTTCCTTCGAAATGCTCCATATGGTCACTGTCAGCACTATTCAGCTCATTTTGGATTTATGGTCTTCATTGTGCCTTCCATTGACTAGGCAACCAACTATTTCTAATAGTTTGTTTGTTGGGATGGAAATATTAGCTATGCATTTGAAGTATTCCCACTCGTAGTGGAAAAATAGGTATGACTGAGCTTCTGTATCTTTGTTGCATAAAACACAGATTTTGTCCTCCGTGATTCCCCATTTGTGAAGTCCATCGCTCATTAGCATTCTACTCAGCACTGCTTGTAGGTTGTAAGGGCCATTTTAGGGTTGATGTCTCTGTGTGTGTATACACACATATATATAGCCATTAACTTGTTAATGTATATAATTATTCAAGAGAAATCAATGTAATAAATTCCAAATTTAAATCTTTGATTAATGAAAGATATAATGGATATTTGAAATTTTGAATTTTTTTACACCTTCTTCTCATATAAAATACTAATTAAGTTTAGATCCAATTCAGATAACGTAATTTGTAAATTCTACAATTTATTCGTATCCCAAAGAGAGGTAGTGTAAATGAACTTCCATAATTGGAGCTTGCATGAAAAATCAACAGATACTTGTATAAAATAAATAAATAAATAAATAAATAAACTACGAAATACACATATGTCTAATTTTAATTTTGTGTAGAAACAACATTTGTGAATACATACACACACATGTGTGTGCGCGCGTGCATGTAACACCCTGCATTAAATTTCAATTATATATGTAAATAATTTAATTAAGTTATATACGTACGAAATTTTAAAACAAAGAAATGTTTGTAAATGGGGAAATTAATTAATATTATTTGTAATATATATATATATATATATATATATATACTTGTAACAAATAAATTAGAGAGAGAAATTATATAAAATCAACTAATAAGGAAGATTACTTGACGGTGTTTAATTAAAAGGGAAATTAATATTCAATTAATTAGTAGAGATGATTAATTGACAGGAACTGACAAGAAAGGGAACAAATATTGTAGCAACTAATTGATATAATTAGAAACATATATGTTAGTACAAGAGAATAAAATGGAGGAAGAGTAACTTATGCAAGTAACCAATTGTCCATTAATAAACATGGAGACTTATGGTAACATATATAATTAAGACTGTGATTCAAAATTCAATTGTAGAATATATGCATGCAATAATTATGGGAATAAAATAAATTAATATGTATATATGTGACGAATTAATATGGTGTTGATTGACATATTAATTTGGTAAGAAATCACATGCAGGCAGGGATTATTGGATAATAAAATAATTCTAGGTATATATGAAATCTATTAATTGGATGATTAATAGCGGATTCCTATTTAAAAGAAACATCACATTTAAAAATATATGTTTCCATAGATTGCGAGAGAGATGGGGAAAGTGACTAATAAAAAGATTGTTGGAGAATCAATCTGAAAAAAAAACGTAGAAGAAAACGTATTAATTTAATGTCCATAGACTAAGTGTACGCTTCATATTTTAAGGTTTCAAATCTAATGGTTAGCACTGATTTGAACCACTATAAATATAGACGCAGAGCCTCATTTTGATTCTCATTATTTTTCTCTTACCTACAGAAGCTCTGCCATTTTTCTATCTCTTCTACACTTTCTAAATAACAAAATTTTAGATCTAATTCACACGAATTTAGATCTAAATAGAAAGATAATAGAATTAATTAGGAATTAGGAATTGGTTCAAATCAGAAGGCTATGTCAAAGGTAAAACTCTAGATCTGAGTTTTATTTGTTACTTCTATCCAAATCTCTTCCTTTTCTCTTTCAATTATTATAGATCTGTAAATATATCTCTTGTAATTCCAAATAGGGATTACAAGGGAGGTGAATATAGATGTTAGGGACAGATCTGAAATAAAAACAAGAAGATTTGGGAAGCAAGCAATGTGAGTGGATTTATTTATATATCTTTTAAGTTTAAGATATATTATCGTTAGATTTCCATTTAGATAATTTAATTCAATAATTAATCCTATTGATTAAGTTATGCAGAACTATAAGGTATTTATAGTTTACAGTATCAACATTTATTTACATCTGTTTCCATGTTTTGGACTTCTATACAAGCGTCATTCTTCTTCTATATTCTTCTCTTTCCTCACGTATAGATTAGAATAGATTAAACATTAATATGGGTTAAATGATTAAGAATACTGAAATGAGGAAATAAGATGTAAATTAATAAAAGTTTGAGGAATGGAATTACTATAATAGATTACGTTAAAATGAGAATAGTTAATTAATATAATAATTGGATTAGGGAGTAACTAAATGGTTAATTGATTGGTTTAGAAAATAGGATACATTTATATAATATTTAAAAGACAACAATGAACATAATTTCTAGAATAAAAGATAGAAAAAGAGAATTAGCGTAAAATAGAGAAACCACTGTATTTTACATTATTCCAAAATAGTAAAAGAAATATCTAGCAATTATGGATTATTTTTATAGTATCATTTAATATGGAAATGGATTTTTAAAATACAACTTTCATAACCAACCAAATAAAATAGAATTACTTCCTAGAATAGAAGATAATAAAGCAAAGTATGATATGAATCAAGTAAACTATTAGATAAGAGCTTGAAGCTGTAAGTGATAATGAACCTAGGTCTGCATTCACAGTGTAGACTATATAAGAAGATAGTTATTATGATAAGTGAATTGTATAATATAAGAGAATAAGTGAATATTCCATATCATAATAAAGGAAGGCAGAGTAGAACAGAAATGATGTGTTGGAATTATGTACGGACTATAAAAGAAGAGAAAATGACAATTACATGTAGAATTATAACATAGGTTACAATTAAATAATAAGAACGGAAAAACTTATTTTAAAACTTTGAATAAATTAATGAGCAATAATAATGGTAGAAGCTTATCTAAATATTTTGTATTAAGTCAATAAGCAAATAAAGTAGGGATGATAAAATTGGTATATTTTAATGAATTTAAGATTAATATTAAGTTAAATAAGCAAGACGATGAATGTGGCTCATACTAACAGTACTCCCTATTAAATAAATGGATATCTCACAACTGATATAGGTGAGACGAGAGAAAGAACATGCTAATTAGGGTAAATAAGTAGCCAATGGAATAAAAAGGTAAACTAAATGCAAATTAAAGGATTAGACTTAGGGTCTAATAAAAGATTTGAGATGCATTTGGAGCAGCCCAAAGGATGAAGCGTCTAACTAAGTAGTTCATCGTAGATTTCAGAAATGGAGAAGCACGTCCAACTTAGTTATTTTGGGCTTGAAGGAAGTACGAGGCTTTAGTGGGACGTGAGGATACACTAGGATGGCCCTCTGGGTAGGCCTAACAAAGCTGCACCCCCGGAGACATGGCTGTAGGTGTTCCATCAAGAGAGTATTCCTTGACTGCATTTGCATTGTAGGCTTAACGAAGCAGACTTTTGTAGGCAGTCAGAAGGGTTGGTGTCAGAGTAAGGTATTAGTACGTCTAGTACTTGCAAGTAAGTTTAAGGATAGTCGCATGCGGCGGCCAACATTAATTCCAAGGGCGATTTTGGGAAGGACTAGAGTTAGGCCAACATGTCGATGATTCTTTCACTATCAAGACATTAGATGAGGGGCACCGCCATTTGGATGTCAGATTGTTTGTAGTAGTGCATGACCACTTAACTCTTTAAAAGTCTCTCGGTTAGTTGAGGGGTGGCTGCGTGGGGCTATAGCCACGATGAAAAAGAGACGACCAACTAGGATATATGTATTATAGGCCTAACGAAGAAGTCCTTTACCGATATAGAAAATCCCCGACTAAATTCCGTACAAGGTAGACCTTGTTGGCGGGATTCATATAGTAGGCAGAACGATTACATAGTCTTCAATGTACGCACTGGGTGGTACATTGCGGATGTCCGAGCACTGACACAGGCTAGTGCGGACGCGATTTATGTTTAAATAGTAAGTAGTGGAGCATCTGTATTATAGGCCTTACGAAGCAGTCCTTTGCAGATGTAGCTACAGAATGCTCGCGGAGCAAGACGATGGAGTACCTATATTATAGGCCTTACGAAGCAGTCCTTTACAAATATAGCTACAGAGAATGACGATGGAGCATATGTATTATAGGCTTTACGAAGCAATTTACAAATATAGCTACGGAGCAAGACGATGGAGCATCTGTATTGTAGGCCTTACAAAGCAGTCCTTTACAGATGTAGTTACGGAACGCTCTCGAAGAAAGACGATGGCGCCCTTTTCGAGGAGAATACCAAAGGTACCATAGGCGATATCTAGGACCAATATGGTCATTGGGCATATAACTACATATATGTATATATATTAATTATTTGGTTTTAATCTACTATAGAGTAGATGAGAACGGTACACGAGAAGAGGCAAGAGTATTGTAATCTAATGACCCTAATATAAGAGTAAATGAAAATAAGACGATATATATAGAATTAAGCCTATAATTTATTCATTCAAAAGAACTTTTGTTCTGACCCCCTCCTCATAACATCCTAGAGGTTAGGTAGATGACAGAGACTTCCCAGTTGTAAGACACTTGTTTAGAAAGTTTTATTATATTGGTGAGTATTTACTTACTATTATATTTTATCAATTCCGCTGTGAGATATATAATTGAGCTCTGATATATTTGTCTTTGCCTATTTACAGGATACCAGATTCCCAACTCGGGTTTAAGTGGGCTTGGGTTTTTGAATTTTTGCGAAAAATCCTGACCCACTGTTATTCGGGTTGTTACATTTGGTATCAGAGGTTTAGGATTCCAAGGTAGATAGTGAGAGAATGTATTTGTGTTTTTGAATAAAATATTGTTGGGGGTGTTTCCACCGAGCCATTAAAAGGAGGGCACCGCCGAACCAACGCGAGCCAAAGCATCACCGGTCCAAACGACATACTTCCCTCCTAGCCGAACCAACACACCTCCTACGTACCACCGAACCAAACACACCTCCTACATACCACCGAACCATACCATATCCATACAATGCCGGTCCAAACCTCTCCAAACAATGCCGAACCAGGCTACATCCACTCACCACCGAACCAACTCCACTTCCATATACAACCGAACCAGAACAACATACCACTCTCCACCGAACCAAGACGTTCCAGATCAACCTAGTCAGGCCAGATAGCATCAGCCCAGGCCCACCAGCAGCTATATACATCCAGGACCCTTGCCCCCAGCCTCACTCTATAAATAGAGGGGCAAGGGGTACAACAATGGCAGACGAGTTTGAGAGCTCAAGCACGGAGAGAACTTTAAAACAACTTTCTGTTACTTGTAATCAAAGCTCTGTACTTGTAATCTGAATAGAAAAGGAGAATAACATATAAAGTGGACGTAGGCACGTTCTGGCCGAACCACTATAAATCTGTGTGTCTTTTACAGTTTAGCCCCTGCTTTTTATATATTTGCGTAAATCACCCAAATTACCCGAAACAACATAAAATCAACTAATTCATACGACTTGGAGGTGTTTGCCCATTTTTTGTGCAAACATTTTTGGTGCTTTCTCTGAGAGCAGGAGATCGAAGCTTCGGCTTCTCCCACTTAATCCTTTTCCTGTCAGCTTTGTTCATTTGGAAAACATGCCTCCCGGATGGAAGAAAGATACTAACAAAGGAAAGAACATTGCAACTAGCAGTATCCCAGATCCAGTAATCAGAGATCAAGACAATCGTCCAGTTCCAACAGCAAACGAAAATCAGGCAAATCCAACAGCCCCTGCTTTGGAACAGCCAATTACAAGGACGGATCTGCACAGGGTTGTGGCTGAAGTAACTAACCGCTTCGCATCTCAACAAGAAGCCTTGGTGGACCAGCTCATGTCACGCGTAAGGTATACGAAGAATCCAATCGCAACACTGAATCATGGGGTGAGTCCCGGTCTGGAGGATCTGGGAGACGACAAAGGTCTTTCTTCTTCGAAGAGGCTAATAACAGAAACAACAATGGTAGGAGCCGAGCCCAGACTCTGCCCGAATTCTGACCCGAGGAAACACTTGGAACCGAACCCAACAGGGGAGGTACCAGGCAGGGGGCAGATATAGTTGAGCCTCTCATGCTACCTAACCATGGAAACACCAGTAGACGAGGCCGAGCAGGAGTCCAGCCCAAAGTTGGACCCGAGGAAGTGCTGAGAACAGAACCCAGCAGGGGAAGATCAAGGCAAGGGCCAATTGTGGCTGACCCCAGCATGCCCCCAGAAGACCAGAGGTAGCCATTGGATAATGTTAGGAGTGACAGACGATACCATCCATACAAGTCGTCTGGACGGAATCAGTCCCGCAGGGAAGAACCAAACTCATTTCTATCCGCTCTAAGTTCTGATTAAAGGATGGCGCGATTGCTCAGAGAGTGCGTCCAACGGGAGCAAAGGGATCGGGGGATAGGTGCTAGGGTAACCAGCCCCTTCACCCGCAGTATCGAAACTGCCATCACCCCCCGGGAATGGAAAATGCCAACAATGGAGCCCTACAAGGGAACCTCTGACCCCATCGTACACTTACAGAGATACACCCAGCATATGCTCATGAGCGGAGCAACGGAGGGAGTATTGTGTAAATGCTTCCCACTTTTCTTGGCAGATCTAGCTACCTCCTGGTTCTGCCACCTACCCCAAGGGTCCATCAGCTTATGGGAAATGTTGAAAGAAAAGTTCATCAGCCAGTTCCGCATTCATGTGGAACAACCCAAGAACGCTTATTCCTTATCTAATATCAAGCAGAAACCCGTAGAGACAGCGCAACAATATCTCACCCGATTCAACGCCGCAGCAGCCGCAGTCCAATATGCCGACGAGAAACTTATCCTAATGGCTCTCTGCAGTGGTGTACATCCGAATACTAAATTTGCTAGAAGACTAACCAAGGAAAAGCCAGCTACTTTACCTGATTTCTTCCATGAAGCTGGAAAGTATATGAGACTTGAAGACGCTGCCACCGAGAGGCAGTCGGGGCAACAGGCTAAGACAGCTACAGACAGGGTTTCCGCTGCAGCAAAGGATGTTCGGAGAAATGACTCTAGAGACAATGCTGGGGGCAAGAAGGGAGAAAAGTGCTTATGTCGACCTGGACCAAGATTTGACTCTTACACTCCTTTGAATGAAACGATCGAAAACATCTTCCTAGCCACTCAAGACGAAGTTAAATACAAGCGCCCCCTGCACAAGAAGGAGTCAGATAACGCACTCAAGTCTGTAAAGTTCTGCCGCTTCCACGAATCCCATGGACATGCCACCAATGAATGCCACCATCTCCGGGACTTGATTGAAGAACACATCAGAAGGAAGAGACTGGAACGCTATGTAAAAAGCCAGAACAGGACTTCGACTCCTGCCAATGAGAATCCTGGGCTACCCTTCCCAGAAGTAGGCGGAGGAAATCGCAACACCAACGGCTCTAGTCAAGAGAAGATAGTGGTCCATACCGTATCAGGAGGACCACACATCGCCGAAAGAAGCTGGACGGAGATGGAAAGATACGGTATGTCACTTAGAAACGATGAAGGCTACGTTAACTCTGTTATGGAAGAACGCCACCCGAAATGGAAAGAGAATGACGAAATCACATTCAGTAGGCGTGATCTAGAGGGAAGACAGTACCCACACATGGATCCTATGGTCATCTCTGCCTGGTTCGGTCCAGCCAAAGTTTTCCGAATTTTGATACACACTGGAAGCTCGGTGAATATCCTATTCAAGCATGCTTTCGACAAAATAAAGCTGTCAATGAAGGATGTGTCTCCCTACAACAAAATCTCCCTACAACAAACCACTACATGGTTTCACTGGAGATGCGAAGATGCCCCTCGGGCAACTGGACCTTTTTGTTGAAATAGGAAGTCATCCCCGCTCCGTTGTGCGAAAACAAACGTTTGTACTAATAGAGAACCACTCAGCCTACAACGACTTTTTGGGAAGACCAGCCTTGTCTGACTTCCAAATTGTCCTAGCCCCATGGTGCCTGAAGATGAAATTTCCAACAGATAACGGAATAGGAGAAATAGAGCGAGATCAAGACATTGTTCGAGACTGCTATGTAACTGAACTTCGCAATAACCGCAGAAAAGATAAAGGGAAAAACGCAGAGACTACTCTCTGCATGAAAAGCTTGGAAGCATAGCAACTAAAGAAAGCCCCTCCTCTTCGATATACCAGTGACCCTTTCAATGAATTAGACCCCAGGGACAAAGAGGAGGAGGCCACCGCCGAGCCTGCAAAGGCTATGGAATTCGTAGTTGTAGACAAACATGACTCAAGTAGACTATTGAAAATCGAATCTGAACTAGAAGAAGAATTAAAGGATCAACTCATTGATTTTCTTCGCCACAACATGGATGTATTTGTATGGACGCACGCTGACATGACAGGAATCTCCCCAGACGTAGCATGCCACGTACTGAACATCGATCCCACCAAGGTGCCCGTAAAGCAGAAAAAGAGAAGCATGGGGGCAGAACGATCAGCAGCCCTCGAGAAAGAAGTAAAGAACCTACTTGCCAATAACTTCATACGAGAAGCCATCTACCCAGAATGGATCGCCAACCCGGTACTGGTAAAGAAGGCTAATGGGAATTGGCGAACATGCATCGACTTCTCCAACTTAAATGACGCATGTCCGAAGGACTGCTTCCCACTCCCCCGAATCGATCAGCTCGTGGACAGCACCGCCGGACATGAACTCTTATCTTTTATGGACGCATACTCTAGATATAACCAGATCCCTATGCACGCCCCCGATCAAGACCACACTAGTTTCATCACTGACCGGGGATTGTACTGCTACAGGGTAATGCCTTTTGGACTTAATAACGCCGTAGCTACTTATCAGCGCCTCGTCAACAAGATGTTTGCGGAACTAATGGGACGAACTATGGAGGTTTATGTGGATGACATGCTGGTAAAATCGAGGAAAGCCAACGATCATATAAACCACCTGGATAAGATGTTTCAAGTACTTCGCCAATATGGAACGAAGCTGAACCCTCTAAAGTGCTCCTTCGGAGTATCATCAGGAAAGTTCTTGGGATTCATCGTCCATGCCAGGGGGATTGAAGCAAACCCCGAACAAGTTCGGGCTTTGCAAGATATCAAGATACCATCCACTCGAAGAGAGATGCAAAGCCTAAACGGGAAAGTGGCCGCCCTAAGCAGGTTCATCTCTAAAGCAACCGACAAATGCTTCCCTTTCTTTGAAGCTCTAAAGAAAGACAAAGGAAAGTTCGAATGGACTGACGAATGCCCGACAGCCTTCCTTAACTTAATCGAACACCTCCAGAGACCACCAATACTCTCAACTCCGAATGAAGGCGAGGAACTATACCTATACCTTGCTGTATCATCCCATGCTTTAAGCGCCGCTTTGGTGAGAGAAGACAACCTCGCGCAGCGCCCCGTATACTTTGTAAGCAAGAGATTTACGGGGGCAGAAGCCAGATACCCTAAACTTGAAAAGCTAGCATAAAGTTTGCTAATCATGTCACAGAAACTGCGACACTATTTCCAATCTCATTCCATCAGAGTTTTAACTGATCAACCATTAAGGCAAGTACTCCATCGCCCCGACACTTTTGAGCGACTACTTAAGTGGTGCATTGAACTGAGTCAATATGATATCACCTATCAACCTCGCACCGCTATCAAGGGGCAAACCATAGCTGATTTCATTGCCGAATTCACTACTAACGAAGGTAAGGAGCAATCTGAAATAGCAGAAGATATCAAGTGGAATCTCTTCGTAGACGGAGCATCAAATGAACAAGGCTCGGGGGCAGGTGTTGTGATAATCACCCCCAGGAGAAGGAAGCTGCACTACGCCCTGAGGCTGGAATTCGCTGCCACCAACAATGACGCAGAATACGAAGCAGTGATAGCCGGATTAGAACTTGCCCTGGAGATTAGAGTCGGTTCTTTATGTCTCCATAGTGATTCTTAACTTATTGTAAATCAAATATTGGGAGAATTCCAGACTCGAGGAGAATGACTCACAGCATATCTAAAGAAGACCAAGCTGCTGCTCAATCAGTTGGATCACTATTAAATCAAACACATTCCTCGAGAAGAGAATCAGGAGGCCGACGAACTGGCAAAGCAAGCTAGCATGAAGGACGGTGCCGCTTCCCGAACAATAACCATCTCATCGCAACTAGCCCCGAGTTACGAGACAATGAACATGATAGCTGCAATCGAAGAGGAAACTTGGATGACTCCTGTCCGGAAATATTTACAAGATGGCACACTGCCCGACGAGCGTAACGAAGCTAAGAAAATCTTAAGGAAAGCTTCCTGCTACACATTACAAAAAGGCATCCTCTATCGGCGCGGCTTCTCTAATCCCTTATTAAGGTGTGTCGCTGGTGTAGGATCGATTTCACCCTAGAGGGGGGGTGAATAGGGTGATGGTATAAATTATAAAAATTAATCGCGGAAGCTTATAAATTAATTTCAATTCAGATCACAGAATAGCAGCACAGATATCGCAGAATATAAATAACAGAATAAAACAGAACAACACAGAATTTACCCAGTTTCGGAAAAACCCTGCCTACGTGCTGCCCCCAAGGTTTCTACTAGAAATTAGATAGTCCCTCGCTTACACACGTAAACTCACTATACCCGCTATTGACTAATCTAACTCTACGCTCAAAACCCTGCCACAACTCAACTACCGAGTTGCGAATTCTCAAGCTACGCCACGTAGCTTGTCCCCTAGTCACACGACTAGAAATTTAAACGGTTTAAAATTTAAAAACAAATTTAAACAAAAAATAAAAACCCTAATTAAAATAAGCTATAGCCTTTTTTTTTAACAAACAAGGCCTCTTTATAAAAACACGCCGGCCCAATTTTTTCTTTATCCCGAATCTCTTTTATTTTCTTTGTGATAATGTCGACTTGTTCTTCCTTCTGAGATTAGGGCTTCGGATCTTGTTTGTTCCTCATCCTTCAATAAATTAGGACTGGAATCGAAGATGCCGATATTATATTAATCGATCGAATTTGTGATTTTCGTCCTTCTGCCCTGTCGATCGACTGCCTCCTTGTACCTTGCTTCGGCTACTTCGATTGATCGAGTTTGATTACAATTTTGGTGAGTACTTTTATTCCTTTTGCTTTCTGATTGAATGCTTGAACTCGATAATGGATTGCCTGTGATGATTAGGGTTCTCATAGGATTTGATTTCCTAGAATTGCGTTCGTATATGTTGATTTGAATTTGTCAAATTCTTCATCTCGGCCACTTTATTATTCTTGAACGATTGAGATTGATTCTGACTTGTTCAATATGAATATGCTTTCGGTGATTTATTTCGTGATGACCACGGTGTTGATTTCTACTGCTTCGGCCTTGACTCGTTCATCTTGAAATTGTTTTGATTTCTGGATAAAGTCACGGCTTTGACTTTCTCAAAGATGCGTACTTGATGCACTGTCATGAATTCGAATTTTTGTACTGTTGAACTTCGTTCATTTGTACTTTGTTTCTTTATAATGCTCGAACTTGTTCATGTGACTCATGCTTTATTTTGACCTGATCTTGTAGTTGTACACTTTGTAGTCTGCATTTCATATGCTTGCAACCTTGCTACTGTATTCATGAGTTTTGATGCATATTGCAACTTGGACATGGTTTCATCTGACTTCGGTCTTGGTTTAGTCTGTGTTGCATTACTGTATCAAGTGGCAGTTGCTATATGCCTTTGTGCTTACTGTACTTGGTTAAATTCATTGCTGAGTTGATCATGTTTCTGGTTTTGTTTGCATTGTTGGTTCATCACTTTGTTTTTGGGTTGATGTACATGTGGTTTTGTGGCACTGCTTGCAGTCATATTGAATTGAGTTTGTTCATGTTCCATCGACTTGTTTTGTACTGGCTTGAGGCTTTGAGTTGCATATCTGGATTGTATCTAATCCGGACATATGTGAGTTTGAAGTTGTTGTCTCATTTGTTGCTATGTTGGCTTGATCATGGCCTTTGCACTTTGTAGCTGCCGTGTGCATGCAGTTTTGTAGGCTTGGAGTCTTTGTTCAGTGGTCATTGTTGTAGTTGCTGTAGTCCTGTTGCCTTCAGTTGCTTGTCGAATATGTATTGAACTCTGTAGTCTGCACTTGTATAGTTGGTTCCATATTCATGTATCTTGATGTTGCATAACCTTTTTCATGCTGCTGTGATGCAGTTTCCTTCACTGTTGTATCTTTGGGAGTTTGCACTGCTTCATGTTGAATTCATTGGAGTATTGATTTGGTTGTGCACTTGTATTTCGGTTTGAACTTGCAGTTAAGAACAGTTGCTTTTGATCTGCTATGCACATTGTTGCATTGTTGATGTTCTTTGTAGTTTGTATCTGCATTTTGCATTTGCCATACTTTGGTCATTGAAGTATGTTGTCACTTGTTGATGTGTTTGCACTTGTATCACTGTCTGGTATGCTGCAGCTTGTTCTCTACATTTACTTGACTGGTCTGCATACATGTGCTTAATTGCTGTTTTTTTGACACTGGTTTGAGCCCTGTTGTCTGCACTTGTATGCTCTCGTGTATTGCCTTGTGTTGAACCCAGTTTTACAACTCGGGTTTGACCTTGTGCTCGTGTTGTGATATTCAATGTTATTGCACGTGAGTTGAACCCGGTTTTTCATTTGGCTTTGACATGTGCTCACCTGTCCCTTTAAATCAATCAAGTGTATATATCGGCATGCACGGCCTTGTGGCATATACAGTAATACACTGTGTATGTCACAAGTTGTTTGTGTATGATGAATTCAAATTTAAATTATGACGAACAACCCAAATAACTGAGGCAAATCATATTTTCAAAATTATCTTTTATTTTTGAATTGCAAAAATATTTCTTTTTCAATTTTACTGCGTTAGTTTATATTTTTGCAGATTTCTTAGATGCTGGATTCAAACTGGAATGCAGTTGAAGATAAAAATACGAGTGTGAGTGATATGTAGTGAGGTGCTGATGTAAATGTGAAAAATGTGATGTAATCAAAGTTGTATAGTTATAGTGAGAGCTTGAAGTTGTACTATTCAAAGTTGTAATAAATATCTGTTTGAATAAAATATTTGTTTGAATTCAAATTCCGTGTTTTATTTTATTCAGCAAATATTTATTTAATCTATGAAAAATAGAATAGTATATTATCAAATACATTTAAATGAATGTATATATGTTTATTATCATCAAACAAAAAAATCATATAAGCGCATATTCAACAACTAGAAGGGAAGCCAGGGAAGTTTTGTCCAACATCCATCAAGGATGTTGCGGAGATCACACCGGAGGGCAGACTCTAGCCAAGAAGACACTCCGATACGGGTATTGCTGGCCCACTTTAAACAAAGACGCCTTAGACTTCGTCAAAAAATGCGACAGATGTCAGAAATTTGCTAAGATTCCTCGACTACCCACAAATGAGATTACTCAAATGACCAGCCCTTAGCCCTTCGCAATATAGGGACTTGAATTGATTGGCGAACTGCCAGTGGGCCGGGCCGGAGCCAAATATGCCATAGTAGAAGTTGACTATTTCACCAAATGGGTGGAAGCGGAGCCTCTAAATAAAATATCTTCGGCAAAAGTTATTAACTTCTTGATCAAAAATGTTTTATGCAGGTACGGGTTCCACTCAAAATCATATCTGTAACGACCCTGAATTTTGAATAATTTAATTTGAAAATATTTAATTAATTTTAAATATTTGAATGATGGTTTAGATTGAATTTTCAATTTAACTTTGAATATGACGATTAAATTATAGAATTTAATCTAATTGAGTGTTGAATAAATATTTGAATCTTCAATTTTAAGCCAATTAAAAATATTTCAAAGGCTTGTAAAATTCGTATTGATAATATTGAAGATAATAGAAGCTTCAGAATTGAAATTGAAATTGAATCGTTCAGTTTTGAAATTTAATCGTTTGAATCGATATTTAAAAATAGCCGTCCGAGGCACAGTCTCGGAATTCGACGAAACCAGTTCCATTGGGTCCGTAATATTGAATTATTGCCGGATTTCAAATTTCGTATTTTTTAGAGTTGTTATGTGAACGTACGAGAGATAAACGCGTTGGAATTGAATCGGATTCAATTTAAATTTTAAATTTAAAATTGGTGAAACAGCATCACGTTCTCTTCCCTAAATTCACGATAGAAATCGTGCAAAACATACCCCTTCATCTTCAAGCATGGTCGCGTACTCTTCTTTGTTTTCTCGTTCAAAATAAATAAATCACCGAAGCCCTTTTTCTCTCAGACAAAAAATCAATCGAAGAAAATTCAATTAATGGCCGCAGCCGTATAAAAAAAGAAATCTCCTTCTTCATCTCAAATTGAAAACATAGCCGAGCTTTCATTCCTCTCGCTCGTTCAATTCAAAATTAATGGCCACCGCATCCAATCGACTTGCGACCACCTGGAGGCGTTCGAGGAGTTAACGTGCTCGGCAAATCGAAGTTAGGAAATCGCGATGACGCGATCGCTTGGGAAAGGTTCGCGATCGGCTCGCGACTGTAGAGGGAGGGCGGCGCACGAGATGGTGGATTCGAGTGAGATGTCGAGATTGGTGCTCGCGTGAAGCGAATTGGGGCGGCGGCTGTAGGTTGGAGGGGCACTGCAAGTTCATTCGATTGTGGCATGCGAAGTTAGGAGGCGCGGCGATTCATGGGATGGGTCGCGGCGTGAGGCAGTGGCGTCGCGATGGGTGCGCGCGTGTAGGAGAAGTCGATGGAGACGTGCGCGCGACACGGGCAACAGCGAGATTCAAGGTTTCGAGTTTTTGCAGTAAGGTAATTTCCAAATTTTTAGTCCACTTTAATTTTGAGAATAAAAATATTGACAGTAGATCTTTAAAACACAGTAAAGTAACTTTGAATTTATTTAAAATTACTAAATTTTATATTTCTGCAGAAATCTAGTTTATAACTGTAGGTTAAAACAATTAAGAATAGTTTATTAATGAAAATATAGTAAATTTAAATTTTAGTCAAATAAATTATAAAAAAAAAAATTGGTTAAAAATTTAATTTATTGGGTGAAATGACTTGTTAAAGGAATCTTAGTTTGAATTAAAATTATTGATTAATTTGAATTTTTTTTTTTAGTCACTAAATGATAATTTATTAAAAAGGAAAGTTAGTTTGAAAATAAAATGTTTAGTTAAATAAATTTATTTAACAAAGATTTGATTGAAAGGAAAATAATTTTATTTAAGAAAAATTAGTTGATTTATTTAATTGATGGAAATGAATTGTTTGATAAGTTAAAAATATTAATAACCCATATATGCCTATTTCCTTTTACTAGTGAAATTTTTAAATAATAAACTATTGAAAAAAAATTAATTTGTTCTTAGCCACTTAAAGAGGTTATTTTAAAATTTTAGTTAAAAGTGAATTAATAGTTCATTAAATTATTAAAGGAAAATTTGTTTAATAAATTTATTAAAGAAGAAACGGATTTAAATAAAACTATTGATTTATTAAACAACCAAAAATGAAAATTTATTATTCGGTTTATTTCGAATATTAATAAATTGTGTAAATATTTATACAAGGTATAAATGAAGAAAACAAGTTGAATTGGAAGTGGATGGCAAACAGGAATAAAAGGTGAGAACTTCTCACTCAAAAGGAATTTCTGTTGTTTATTTAAATTTTAAATAGTTAAATTTAAAATTTGATTGACTGTGTTGATTGAATGATTGAATGATGATTGTTATATATATATATTGGATGTGAATAGACCCTATACGCCGTTAGTAAGCGGAGGTTATTTATTACACACATATACCGCGATATTCCACCTCGAAGTGGAATTGGTATTATATTATATATATAGCAATATATATATATTGGCATATGTATATATTGCAGTTGATTGATTTCCCGCATTTCTTTTTAGCGGATGAGACCCTATGCGCCGTTAGTAAGCGGATATATATTTATAAAATCCCATATACCGCGATATTCCGTCTTGAAACGGAATGGTATTGTGCTAATGTCTGTGGATGCAGGAAAACAGGTTGGAGGGATCCAACTGGATTCCTCACAAATATTTATTGATTTTAAATATTGTGATGTTTGATTGTTTATCATATCGATATATGATATTGGAAAATCGTGATTGACTATTTGATGTGTTGCATCATCGGATCCAAATTTTGGAATTTAAAAACAACGATTTTAATTTCTAAAAGGATTTTTGGAAATATACGTTTATAAAATATTTTTGGAATTGATTCATCTTAAATAAATAAACGTTATAATTTTAATATTATAAAAATTATGATTTTTGAAGAATACAGTTAAAAGTTGATTTTTGAAAATATGGGATTAGTGGTTTTATAAAATAGTTTGAACTGGGATTTCTGAATTTATTATAAGAAATTTAAAAATAGGATTTATAAAATTTTTATTCTATAAATCAGAATGATGAAATTATAAAAGAGTTTGAAGATGTTTAAAATAGTAATATAAATTGTTCTATATTAAAAAGATTTATAAATTAATATTTATAAATTAAAAATATTAGAAGTGTAAAACGAACTTTTCTAAGTGTTAGAAAGAATTGTAAATGAATTTCATAAATTGGAATTATAGAATTATAACAGTGAAGTTATAAATAAATTTTATAAGCAGTAGGTTTATAAAATTTATAAAGTTATTAAAGGAATGAGTTTGGATAAATAAATGAATCTTATAAGTTATAAAATTTATAAATTGAGAAGTTCAAAGAAACAATTTTGTAAATAAATAAATTATAAGTATTTGACTTATAATATGAATTTTTAGGATATCATTGTGGTATGAATTGAGATAGGTTAATAAAGAAAATTCATAAAAGAAAGTTGTTGTAAATTAAATAGAAATGAAATTTATAAACATTGTTTTATAAATCCGCAACGATTTATTTTGATAAGTGAATTGTTGTAATTTATTAATGGAGTTATATTCATGTTTTAAACAGTGAATAATTCCTTAAACTAAAATGAATAGAAGTGATGAAATTTATTAACAAGGTATATTCACGTTTTTGAATAGTGAATATTATGTTAAAGAAATTATTTGGTAGTGATGTTTGAAATAGAATTAAAACGATCTAACGATGTTTTACAATATGTTGAGATTCGAAATCATAGATTTCAACATTTATTGTTGAAATAGATGTTTTCGAGAAATAGAAGGAAATAATAGATTATAACACTGTTGTTATAATAGATGATTTCCGAAAGGAAATGTTTTGTATAGTATTGGGATTTATATATCTATTTTATTTCGAATCCCTATACTAGTGGTTTTGGGTTGTCGTAACGATGTTTTACGCAACATTCGTTTTGGCCCAAATAAATATGTTTAAGAGAATGATTTCCTTAAAGAATGAATTATATACTTAATTTCGATTTAAGTATATAGAATATTTTCTGAGTGTTGAAAATAAAAGATTGTGAATTACTTATTTAATAAGTATAGAAATGTTTTCCAATATAGAGTGAATATGTTGAGAATTTATCTTTTTTGAAGATAAATTGAAAAATGAATATTTGAAATCATATATTCATAAATATTTTGGAAATATAAATTCAATATGGAATTTATAAATGGAATTGGGAAAATAAGTTTAAAAATAAATATTGATTTATTTTGAAGTAAGGAAAGTTATATCTTGTAAAGATATTTTTGGGAATTAAATAATTTGGAAAATTATTTGGATTCTGGTGATGTTGGCATATCTATTGATAGTTCAATAACCCACTATCGATATATACCTTTGAATAGGTATTTGATGTGAATTTGCTTGGAAATTGAATGCCACACTTATTTTTTTTTAAAATAAGCGCCCACTATTCGGGTTAACCGGGAAAGGACCATGGGGTCGTATAACCCATTCCGAATACGTGATACGTCGTATGAATTGCATTCGAAGAACGGTGTTGAAGACCGGATATTTTCGAAAACGAAAGGGTTTCTTGTTGATTGTCTCTGCACTGGCTGATCCCCGGTATAGAGATCTCCATAAGTGATGGGAAATCCGAACGTGATTAGAGATTATTCGGATTGCAAGAACTTCTTTGTAAGTGCCTTCGGTTTTGTTCGATCCCGGAACAGACTTGTATGGATTGTGTGTCTGACATTACAAGTTGAGATATAAAGCCGATTTCTTTCAAATATATTTCTGTGGTGGCGGAGAATTTATTCTTTTAGCTTAACACCCTTCTTTGAGACGTACGAGCTCAAAGGTTATATAGTTGAAGTTATCAGCGATATATTCCCAGTTTGGTAATGTGACATGCTGAGTGATGCTGAAATGATCATTGTGTTGATTATTTGTGATAGGATCATTTATTTGATCGTCTATCTTAGTGATCATTGTGTTGATCATTTGTTGACCCAAAGCATGGCTTTTGTATAAAGTATGTTTTTGTGGACGTGAATTCGTCGAGCCTCACATCCCGGAAATGGTCAAAACAGGAAAGATGCAGCAAGGTTATGAGGGGTAGCGCCCTTTAGGATATGTGCATTTCCTTCTGGAAAAGGGTGGTATCATGGTATGGAGCCCAGATACTTACTCATGTTGAAACACTTTGTTTTTATGATTGTGTGAATTGATTAGAGAGCTCTCGGATAAAGGTCCCAAAGGACCGGGGGATGGCATATTCGGTCAGTTGTTACCCAGTTAGGGGTAACCCGGCCTTGTGTTGGTAGAGATCCGGTTTGGTTCTCGGGGATGTCCATCCAGAGGCATTCTCATGTGGCAATGGGAAGTTCCTTGGCCTGACCATTTGTTGGAAATCCAATTCCCAATACGAAACTTATACGGTATTAGTTGTAGAACCTGCTATTCACTTATGGTGGTCACCACTGTTTGGATAGTAGCTATAGTAGGCATACGATAATGGTCGTATGTTGGCTAAGATTTATATCTTTACTTCCGAAATAATTTCCTACACTATGCACTAGTAATAATATCAAATGTTATTTTAAATGCGTATCAAGCATCTTTGACTATCATAAGGAGAAATCTCCTCCGATTCTGCGTTTGCATGTGTGTGTGTGTGCGGGAGGCCTTATGGTAGTCTCATTTTTAAAAGCATTGCGAATTGAATTTAAAAATGTTCCTCTATTTTTGATTTTAAAGTAAATAAACTGTTTTGAGTTCTCACACCAGTCACATGACTGACTCGGAGTTTATTGTTTTCCTTCCTAAACTCTGGGTGCCCACCAATTTTCCACACGGGCAGTCAAGAGTTAGGTTTATCAGGATATTCTGGATATTCTGGAGTTGCAGGAGGCAAGCTGGATGGCGTAGCATATTACGAGTATATAGTATTTCTTTTCCGCTGTTTATTGTTGTTGTAGTACACTCTGATGGTTTGATGTAATGTAATATAATGTGATGTAATAACTGATATAGTTCTTTATTTAAAGATTATTCATTTATTATTATATGTTGTTCCGCTGCGAATTGTGAGATTCTGTTGTAGTTCTGTTGTTCTGTTCTGTTCTTTGTTTTCTTTCTCTTCTTCTACCTCTTTCTTTTTCTTTAAAACCCTCAGTGTTCGTATTTTCGTTCACCTTGAGTTAATCAATGGAGATTAGTGTTTATTCAAGGAGTACGGATTTACGGGTCCTGACAATGTGGTATCAGAGCTGTTGGTTAAGCGACAACCATGGTTCTGTAGGGTATTTCTCGTTAGAGATAGAGTCAGCAGTACTCTAGAATGAGTTTGAGTGTAATAATAGATATGAGCGCGTATTTGTTAGTGAATATAAAATTGTTTTTGAATAGGGTAAATAAAATAAATTTGCCCAAAACTATTTTTGGTATAGAAAAGAAATGATTTTCTATAAATTATTATAGTATATGGTTGCATGATTGCTAGGAAATAATAATATTGGATTATTATCATTAGTATATGGAATTGAATTAATAAAATGAATTGAATTCAAGTAAATTAACTTGATAATTTATTCATTTGTGAAATAATTTCAAATGGAATGAATATGGAATGTGAATAAAGATTGAATAAAGATGGTATATGAATTGGTAGTAAGCAAGAAAACGAGATGAATTGAAATATTGAAATGAATTAATGAATAAAACTAATTCAATGTAGTAATGTGAATGTACAAATTGAATTAAATTAGTTAATCAATAGAATTCAATATTTAGAATTTAGAATTTAATTCAAATAGAATTTAAATTGAGAATTGAATTCGAATAAATTTGAAGTGTGAATTGAATTGAAACGTGAAATTGAATGAAAATTAAATATGTAACTTCAATAGTGAAGTAAAAACGTATAAGAAGCATATATTGGAAATTTTGTAATAAAATTTGCAAAATAGTTTGAATGTTGGATTTGGATGCTACTACTAGCAGATTATACAGGTTATACAGGTATATAAAGGAATTGAGATTTTGATTTCGAAGATAAAATTTAATTGCTCGACAAAAAGGTACATATTTCAATTTCGGTATGAGATTTGATGACTTTCTTCTCTAGCCACTTGGCTTTTCTCTTTTCTTTTTGATTCTGAGGGGCCGTGGTGCCATTTTGTAGTCGTACCGATCGAGCCGCGCAAAGGAAACGCTGGCGAAATTTTTCGAAAATTTAGGGTGTTAGAAAAATTTTGAGAAAAATTTGAAAGTTTGAAATTTGAATTTAAATTTAAATTGTTAGGAAAACAATATTGTTTGAAACCTATAATTGAAGTTGGAAAGCTAGTTGAAATGATAATGAATCTTTAGTAAAAAGATTTGTTTTAGAAAGTTGATAAAACTATTTGGATTGTAAAAAAAAAAAAAAAAGGGATAAGGGCATTCTTCTTAACTTGTAATTTCGGGACGAAATTCTTTTAAGGGGGAAAGATTGTAACGACCCTGAATTTTGAATAATTTAATTTGAAAATATTTAATTAATTTTAAATATTTGAATGATGGTTTAGATTGAATTTTCAATTTAACTTTGAATATGACGATTAAATTATAGAATTTAATCTAATTGAGTGTTGAATAAATATTTGAATCTTCAATTTTAAGCCAATTAAAAATATTTCAAAGGCTTGTAAAATTCGTATTGATAATATTGAAGATAATAGAAGCTTCAGAATTGAAATTGAAATTGAATCGTTCAGTTTTGAAATTTAATCGTTTGAATCGATATTTAAAAATAGCCGTCCGAGGCACAGTCTCGGAATTCGACGAAACCAGTTCCATTGGGTCCGTAATATTGAATTATTGCCGGATTTCAAATTTCGTATTTTTTAGAGTTGTTATGTGAACGTACGAGAGATAAACGCGTTGGAATTGAATCGGATTCAATTTAAATTTTAAATTTAAAATTGGTGAAACAGCATCACGTTCTCTTCCCTAAATTCATGCCTAAATTCACGATAGAAATCGTGCAAAACATACCCCTTCATCTTCAAGCATGGTCGCGTACTCTTCTTTGTTTTCTCGTTCAAAATAAATAAATCACCGAAGCCCTTTTTCTCTCAGACAAAAAATCAATCGAAGAAAATTCAATTAATGGCCGCAGCCGTATAAAAAAAGAAATCTCCTTCTTCATCTCAAATTGAAAACATAGCCGAGCTTTCATTCCTCTCGCTCGTTCAATTCAAAATTAATGGCCACCGCATCCAATCGACTTGCGACCACCTGGAGGCGTTCGAGGAGTTAACGTGCTCGGCAAATCGAAGTTAGGAAATCGCGATGACGCGATCGCTTGGGAAAGGTTCGCGATCGGCTCGCGACTGTAGAGGGAGGGCGGCGCACGAGATGGTGGATTCGAGTGAGATGTCGAGATTGGTGCTCGCGTGAAGCGAATTGGGGCGGCGGCTGTAGGTTGGAGGGGCACCGCAAGTTCATTCGATTGTGGCATGCGAAGTTAGGAGGCGCGGCGATTCGTGGGATGGGTCGCGGCGTGAGGCAGTGGCGTCGCGATGGGTGCGCGCGTGTAGGAGAAGTCGATGGAGACGTGCGCGCGACACGGGCAACAGCGAGATTCAAGGTTTCGAGTTTTTGCAGTAAGGTAATTTCCAAATTTTTAGTCCACTTTAATTTTGAGAATAAAAATATTGACAGTAGATCTTTAAAACACAGTAAAGTAACTTTGAATTTATTTAAAATTACTAAATTTTATATTTCTGCAGAAATCTAGTTTATAACTGTAGGTTAAAACAATTAAGAATAGTTTATTAATGAAAATATAGTAAATTTAAATTTTAGTCAAATAAATTATAAAAAAAAAATTGGTTAAAAATTTAATTTATTGGGTGAAATGACTTGTTAAAGGAATCTTAGTTTGAATTAAAATTATTGATTAATTTGAATTTTTTTTTTAGTCACTAAATGATAATTTATTAAAAAGGAAAGTTAGTTTGAAAATAAAATGTTTAGTTAAATAAATTTATTTAACAAAGATTTGAGTGAAAGGAAAATAATTTTATTTAAGAAAAATTAGTTGATTTATTTAATTGATGGAAATGAATTGTTTGATAAGTTAAAAATATTAATAACCCATATATGCCTATTTCCTTTTACTAGTGAAATTTTTAAATAATGAACTATTGAAAAAAATTAATTTGTTCTTAGCCACTTAAAGAGGTTATTTTAAAAATTTAGTTAAAAGTGAATTAATAGTTCATTAAATTATTAAAGGAAAATTTGTTTAATAAATTTATTAAAGAAGAAACGGATTTAAATAAAACTATTGATTTATTAAACAACCAAAAATGAAAATTTATTATTCGGTTTATTTCGAATATTAATAAATTGTGTAAATATTTATACAAGGTATAAATGAAGAAAACAAGTTGAATTGGAAGTAGATGGCAAACAGGAATAAAAGGTGAGAACTTCTCACTCAAAAGGAATTTCTGTTGTTTATTTAAATTTTAAATAGTTAAATTTAAAATTTGATTGACTGTGTTGATTGAATGATTGAATGATGATTGTTATATATATATATTGGATGTGAATAGACCCTATACGCCGTTAGTAAGCGGAGGTTATTTATTACACACATATACCGCGATATTCCACCTCGAAGTGGAATTGGTATTATATTATATATATAGCAATATATATATATTGGCATATGTATATATTGCAGTTGATTGATTTCCCGCATTTCTTTTTAGCGGATGAGACCCTATGCGCCGTTAGTAAGCGGATATATATTTATAAAATCCCATATACCGCGATATTCCGTCTTGAAACGGAATGGTATTGTGCTAATGTCTGTGGATGCAGGAAAACAGGTTGGAGGGATCCAACTGGATTCCTCACAAATATTTATTGATTTTAAATATTGTGATGTTTGATTGTTTATCATATCGATATATGATATTGGAAAATCGTGATTGACTATTTGATGTGTTGCATCATCGGATCCAAATTTTGGAATTTAAAAACAACGATTTTAATTTCTAAAAGGATTTTTGGAAATATACGTTTATAAAATATTTTTGGAATTGATTCATCTTAAATAAATAAACGTTATAATTTTAATATTATAAAAATTATGATTTTTGAAGAATACAGTTAAAAGTTGATTTTTGAAAATATGGGATTAGTGGTTTTATAAAATAGTTTGAACTGGGATTTCTGAATTTATTATAAGAAATTTAAAAATAGGATTTATAAAAATTTTATTCTATAAATCAGAATGATGAAATTATAAAAGAGTTTGAAGATGTTTAAAATAGTAATATAAATTGTTCTATATTAAAAAGATTTATAAATTAATATTTATAAATTAAAAATATTAGAAGTGTAAAACGAACTTTTCTAAGTGTTAGAAAGAATTGTAAATGAATTTCATAAATTGGAATTATAGAATTATAACAGTGAAGTTATAAATAAATTTTATAAGCAGTAGGTTTATAAAATTTATAAAGTTATTAAAGGAATGAGTTTGGATAAATAAATGAATCTTATAAGTTATAAAATTTATAAATTGAGAAGTTCAAAGAAACAATTTTGTAAATAAATAAATTATAAGTATTTGACTTATAATATGAATTTTTAGGATATCATTGTGGTATGAATTGAGATAGGTTAATAAAGAAAATTCATAAAAGAAAGTTGTTGTAAATTAAATAGAAATGAAATTTATAAACATTGTTTTATAAATCCGCAACGACTTATTTTGATAAGTGAATTGTTGTAATTTATTAATGGAGTTATATTCATGTTTTAAACAGTGAATAATTCCTTAAACTAAAATGAATAGAAGTGATGAAATTTATTAACAAGGTATATTCACGTTTTTGAATAGTGAATATTATGTTAAAGAAATTATTTGGTAGTGATGTTTGAAATAGAATTAAAACGATCTAACGATGTTTTACAATATGTTGAGATTCGAAATCATAGATTTCAACATTTATTGTTGAAATAGATGTTTTCGAGAAATAGAAGGAAATAATAGATTATAACACTGTTGTTATAATAGATGATTTCCGAAAGGAAATGTTTTGTATAGTATTGGGATTTATATATCTATTTTATTTCGAATCCCTATACTAGTGGTTTTGGGTTGTCGTAACGATGTTTTACGCAACATTCGTTTTGGCCCAAATAAATATGTTTAAGAGAATGATTTCCTTAAAGAATGAATTATATACTTAATTTCGATTTAAGTATATAGAATATTTTCTGAGTGTTGAAAATAAAAGATTGTGAATTACTTATTTAATAAGTATAGAAATGTTTTCCAATATAGAGTGAATATGTTGAGAATTTATCTTTTTTGAAGATAAATTGAAAAATGAATATTTGAAATCATATATTCATAAATATTTTGGAAATATAAATTCAATATGGAATTTATAAATGGAATTGGGAAAATAAGTTTAAAAATAAATATTGATTTATTTTGAAGTAAGGAAAGTTATATCTTGTAAAGATATTTTTGGGAATTAAATAATTTGGAAAATTATTTGGATTCTGGTGATGTTGGCATATCTATTGATAGTTCAATAACCGACTATCGATATATACCTTTGAATAGGTATTTGATGTGAATTTGCTTGGAAATTGAATGCCACACTTATTTTTTTTAAAAAATAAGCGCCCACTATTCGGGTTAACCGGGAAAGGACCATGGGGTCGTATAACCCATTCCGAATACGTGATACGTCGTATGAATTGCATTCGAAGAACGGTGTTGAAGACCGGATATTTTCGAAAACGAAAGGGTTTCTTGTTGATTGTCTCTGCACTGGCTGATCCCCGGTATAGAGATCTCCATAAGTGATGGGAAATCCGAACGTGATTAGAGATTATTCGGATTGCAAGAACTTCTTTGTAAGTGCCTTCGGTTTTGTTCGATCCCGGAACAGACTTGTATGGATTGTGTGTCTGACATTACAAGTTGAGATATAAAGCCGATTTCTTTCAAATATATTTCTGTGGTGGCGGAGAATTTATTCTTTTAGCTTAACACCCTTCTTTGAGACGTACGAGCTCAAAGGTTATATAGTTGAAGTTATCAGCGATATATTCCCAGTTTGGTAATGTGACATGCTGAGTGATGCTGAAATGATCATTGTGTTGATTATTTGTGATAGGATCATTTATTTGATCGTCTATCTTAGTGATCATTGTGTTGATCATTTGTTGACCCAAAGCATGGCTTTTGTATAAAGTATGTTTTTGTGGACGTGAATTCGTCGAGCCTCACATCCCGGAAATGGTCAAAACAGGAAAGATGCAGCAAGGTTATGAGGGGTAGCGCCCTTTAGGATATGTGCATTTCCTTCTGGAAAAGGGTGGTATCATGGTATGGAGCCCAGATACTTACTCATGTTGAAACACTTTGTTTTTATGATTGTGTGAATTGATTAGAGAGCTCTCGGATAAAGGTCCCAAAGGACCGGGGGATGGCATATTCGGTCAGTTGTTACCCAGTTAGGGGTAACCCGGCCTTGTGTTGGTAGAGATCCGGTTTGGTTCTCGGGGATGTCCATCCAGAGGCATTCTCATGTGGCAATGGGAAGTTCCTTGGCCTGACCATTTGTTGGAAATCCAATTCCCAATACGAAACTTGTACGGTATTAGTTGTAGAACCTGCTATTCACTTATGGTGGTCACCACTGTTTGGATAGTAGCTATAGTAGGCATACGATAATGGTCGTATGTTGGCTAAGATTTATATCTTTACTTCCGAAATAATTTCCTACACTATGCACTAGTAATAATATCAAATGTTATTTTAAATGCGTATCAAGCATCTTTGACTATCATAAGGAGAAATCTCCTCCGATTCTGCGTTTGCATGTGTGTGTGTGTGCGGGAGGCCTTATGGTAGTCTCATTTTTAAAAGCATTGCGAATTGAATTTAAAAATGTTCCTCTATTTTTGATTTTAAAGTAAATAAACTGTTTTGAGTTCTCACACCAGTCACATGACTGACTCGGAGTTTATTGTTTTCCTTCCTAAACTCTGGGTGCCCACCAATTTTCCACACGGGCAGTCAAGAGTTAGGTTTATCAGGATATTCTGGATATTCTGGAGTTGCAGGAGGCAAGCTGGATGGCGTAGCATATTACGAGTATATAGTATTTCTTTTCCGCTGTTTATTGTTGTTGTAGTACACTCTGATGGTTTGATGTAATGTAATATAATGTGATGTAATAACTGATATAGTTCTTTATTTAAAGATTATTCATTTATTATTATATGTTGTTCCGCTGCGAATTGTGAGATTCTGTTGTAGTTCTGTTGTTCTGTTCTGTTCTTTGTTTTCTTTCTCTTCTTCTACCTCTTTCTTTTTCTTTAAAACCCTCAGTGTTCGTATTTTCGTTCACCTTGAGTTAATCAATGGAGATTAGTGTTTATTCAAGGAGTACGGATTTACGGGTCCTGACAATATCGGACAATGGACTTCAATTTGACAGCGAGGAATTCGCCGACTGGTGCCAAGAGCACGGAATTCACAAAAGCTTCTCATCTGTGGCTTACCCCCAGGCAAACGGACAAGTCGAAGCTGTCAACAAAATCCTCAAAACCCTAATCAAGAATAAACTCGAAAAGTCAAAAGGCGCTTGGGTGGATGAACTTCCTATGGCACTTTGGGCCTACCGCACATCTTATAGAGCATCAACAAGGCATACTCCTTTCTCTTTGGCATACGGATCAGAGGCCATGCTCCCAGTTGAAACTGTAGTGCCTTCCCACCGCAGGATCCACTACAACCCAGAAGAGAATGAAGAACTCATCCACATGTCTTTGGATCTAATTGAGGAGAGAAGAAACGATGCAGCACAAAAAGCAGCAGCTCATAAGCAAAAAGTTACAGCACAATACAACTCCAAAGCCAAGCACCGCAGCTTACAAGAAGGAGATCTTGTCCTCAAGCGGATCTTCCCGCGCCCCGGAGCGCTAGATCCAATCTGGAACGGACCCTATGTAATTCATAAAGATCTCCACAACAGAGCCTATATTTTGTCAACAGTGGATGGAGAGGTATTCCAGAGGGCATGGAACATCCAACACCTCCATCGATACTTTTCTTAAGTTGTACTGTCCATATGAAGTGAATTAACAAAGAGAGTCAGTGGACGCAGGCATTTTCGTGCCGAACCACTTTAAAAATCTTGTCTCTTTTTAACTTGTTCCTTTATATCTTGGCTGCTTGTTAAGCTTTATCCTTTTCTGTTGAACAAAATCATGTATGACGACATTTCCATTCTGGACACTTCACGGCGCAACCTCACCTGGACAAGACCCAACAGGTACTATGCGAATCTATGCATCGCCAATGAGACACTTTTGCTCCAGCATCCCTCTGCTGCGGGTTAACTCATTGCTCGCAACTGCCCTCAAAGCCAACTGTAATGAGCCGATTATAAGCCATCAAGAAGGCCGACTATAGCCGATGGCAGCTCATTACGGCGTTCGGCTCGCCGGCAACTGTGAACCTACTTTAAGCCCCAACATAAGGTTTGGCCAGCCAGGGGTAGTTCACGGTTGACGATCGGCACCCACGCTAGCCGGCCACAGTAAATCGAATAATACCCACGATTACGGGCCATAATGGCTCGGGTAGTTACTGTGTGCGATCTCGGCTCCGATATGTCTTAAGTGCGGCTGTGATAAAAAAGATAAACTCCCCGCAGTGGCGTAAGATGGGTGACAAATGTCTCCAAGACCCACAGCTAGGGAAAGTGACTACAAAACCCGTTTGCCACGAACTTAAGCATATCGTCGGCCTTCCGTGATTGGAAGTTTTACTGTTTCTCATATTTCCATTTCATTCAAAAACTTTTCTCCTATCCTATATAACAATCCCTAAAGTACAGGTCGCAAAATAGGGGAACTCTCGCTTGTGGAAATATGAACTCACATCCGGATGACGGAACACTCAGCTACATTCCATACTCAGTCACGCAAGACATTTAAAGCAACCCTATATGACTAAAACACGAAGGGCGGTACTATCTTCTCCTGTATACAAATATGTAGCTTTAATTTATTCACACATCATATTGGCATTGCAAAACATGAAACAATATGTTGAGCAGAAACTTAGCATCAAATACGATTAAATCACATGCATAAACATGCAGCTGTATTTCTTATGCAACATATCAAAATAACAACCATATTCGAACATAACAGAATCTACTTATGTTATAAAGTTACATAAAGACGTTCGTTGCAATGATATAATTACAACCTAAAAATACAATAATGTTTTGGACTAGTATGTACAGGAATGTCAAACAGACCAAATAAAAGAGTCAACTACATCGGGGCTCAGCCTCTGTCCTGCCCGCCATCCGGATCTACTTAACTGTAGGGTCAGAACTCCCCGCATGTACTCCAAAGGTCTCGCCTGTCCAATTCAGAAGAGAATCCATCAATAATCACGAAAGATAAGAAATCAAATCATGAAAAGATTAAAAGGGAAGACTTACCAGCGTCTGCTCCCTGGTTGTCATCCTCCAGTTGCATACCCACTTCCTCGGCGGCGAGTAGCCTCATGCCTTCCTTCACCGTCGCCTTCTCCTCCTTGGTGAACTGTGCAGTAACCACATCCATTCTGAAGGCCGCGCCACCCTCTTTATCCGCTTCAGCCTTGGCTTCCTCCAAAATCCGAAGATATATCCTAGCCATAACCCTTGGATAATCGTCCATCCAGGACATGTTGCCCTGCCTCCAAGTACGGAAATACATGTCCTGGAGCATCTCGTCCATCATCCCCTCGTTCTCCTCAAACTCTTTCATCCGGGCCTCAGAAGCCGACAGCCGTGCGACAATAGCATCTCTCTCCAATCGGTATCTCGAGTAGTCAGCTTGAAGGGACTTATGCATCACTTCCATCTCCTCCTTCAGCTTGGCCTGAGCAAGCTCTGCGGCCTCAAGCCTCCCAGATAGCTCCTCTACCTGCTCAAGATCCGCGCTCCGAACCTCATCCACCGTTACGATGGCCATATCAATTCGTTCTTTGCAAGCAACCTCCATTTTTCGTAACTCAGCCTTGCTAGCCTCTTCCATGGTTTTCTTTAGTCGTCTGGAGGCCACCTCATGCTGGGATATCTGGATAGCCTGATCGGCAAGCTGTTTGGCCTGATCAGAAACCTTTAGCCGCAACCGAATGTTAGAACTTCCGATTTCCTCCCCAGCCTTGGCCAGTCGAGCGTGATGCTCCATTAGCCTCTTGGTCTCTTCAGCCACCCGATCGATGTTTGCCTAGGCCTCATTCCCCATGGTCACAATCCGAGTAGTAAGCAATTCGAGGTCTAAGGACTTAGCCTCATCAAGCACCCATACCATGGGATTGCGGGGAAGAAGATGCTCACCCGTGGCCTCGTCAAAAGAGATGTCCTGAAAACTTGGGTCCAGATCCGGGTGGCCGGCAAATGGGTTGCGAACCAAACGAGGATGGTCTATCGGGGTGACGGTTGGATTTTCGGACGGATGTGGGGAAGGCATAAACTCAGTATCTTCCTCAGTAATGTCATGGATAGGCTGGACTGGAGCCTGAGGGACAGGTGAAGGTTCAAACGAAGATCGGCCCCTCTTCCTCTTTTGCATATCTTCTTCAATAACTCCGAGAAGAGGGCGATAACCAACCACATCTCCGAGACGGCTAGTTGACGGCTTTGGTTTGGCGGAAGCTTTGAGTAACTTATATTGTTCAAGGTGGTGCCGAATATCTGATGTCTTGGCCACCTTACCCGTTCCTGGAGTAAAAACCAAGCGTTACAAGCATGCATGAAACTATGATCCAAGAAATATGTTAAGTTAAAAAGGAGTAGGAAAACGCGCTTGTTTTACAAACCCTAAGGAGGAGTGGGATACTGCAATAAGTCCTGAATCTCATTGCAGGACGGGAGCTGGCCATAAAATATTACTAAGTCCTTATCATAAAGGGAGTCTACAGAAGTTGAAAACTCACCTTGAGTAACCCTAGCTGAAGGACCCTTAGAAGATGGATCGGCACCAGTCCCAGCCTTGTCAGCCTTCTTCGCCTTCTCCACCGAGGCTGATCCTTCCTCCAACCCCTCAAAATCCTGGCGGAATGCATCATCTGTCCACTCCTGGATCTCCCCTGCCTGCTCGGAAGACAAAGCCCCGGCACCACTACCACCCTGTCCTTCACCTTCTCCATCTCTTCCTCTCTCCTCCTCGCCTCTTTCCTCCTCTCCACCTTACTCCTCCGGAATATCTGGACATGTGCTAGGGGAGGGTCCATCAGACTTCTTAAGCTTTTTCCCCCCGACGACTGGAGGTATCGAGAAGGGTTTTCTCTTGCTGATCTTCGTCGTGGCCCCGCCTTTAGCTTTGGCAGCCCTTTCCTCGGCCGTATCCCTCTGCTTAACCACAGATTGACGTGGCAGAATCAAGTTGTGCTCCAGGAGAGTGGCATTCCTGATCAGGTAAGAAGCTGACCTATCCCTTCCTGAGATGGCCTCTTTCTCCGCAGCCATCTGTACCAGGCGATCATTCTCCACGACCACAAAGCCACCTGTCGCTAGCAAGAAAAAAAATCACATAAGAAGAAGCATTGCCGTCGGGACAAAGAAATTACAAATGAAATTCAACTTACAGCCAGAAGTAAAAAGGCGAAAAGAAACTGAGTCGTCCTTGACGAAGAACCATTCCTTCTTAAACATGGTGAACTTAGAGTATAGGTCCAGGACCGGCTTAAAGGACACGGCCGACTCTAAACTAATGTACGGAGACCCCTTCTTGTAGCCCCTCAGATTATACAAATATCGGATTTCCCGGTTAGAAGGGAGCGCCCATACCTCCTTTGGAAGATAACGAATAGGCACACTAAGATGGCGTAAGAGTTGGGCTGAAGCTGGAAAGGAGCCACCTACAGGTAGGTAATGAAGCTGACTATCCACGCATTGATCGGAGGAATGGCCCCGCACATGCAATGGTATCGGCTATACGCGAAATATCCTTCAGGGGGATTGTACGACATCACTCTGTCCCCCGGCAACAGCATACTCACTCTGTCAATCCCAAAGAAGCGAGAGATGACATCAAGCTGCTCCTCTTAGAGCGAGCTCGAAAAATAGTCCGGAGGAGAATTCAGGAGCTCCGGAGGGCCATATCCGTCCACTAGTGATCTCGGAGTGGGTCCCTGTCGTCCCGGTCCTGGCTACGCTGGGGGCACAACGGGGGGCTCTCTTCTGTCCGTAGATTTTCTTTTTTCTGATCGAGTTTCCACTTCATGAGACATTTTATCTGCAACACAAGAAAGTACATCGTTAGAACAGAGGATATAAAACAAACGAATGTATATAGTCTGCAACTTCACTCGAATTCAAAACTCAAAGGATAAAAGATTCCCGAGTCCATTCGGCATTGAAAAGTTTTTTAGTTCATTCGGTACTGAGTGTCTTTATTCTCATTCGGTGAAACGAAGAAACCTCATTCGGCGAAAGAGACGCACCTGATTCGGCACTAAGATGATTCGGCACTAAGATAATTCGGCACTAGGATGGTTCGGCACTAAGATGATTCGGCACTAAGATGGTTCGACACTAAGATGATTCGGCACTAGATGATTCAACACTTATGTGGTTCGGCTGTCTCGTATGATGAGGGTTGAACGAAGGCCTAACACCTCTACTTATAGACGAAGGCAGGAGGACCGGACCGGTTGATTCGGCACGTATGACCAGAGGGAAACATCCAAGTTAAAACAAAGTACGCCATCTGCATGCACCTGCCCTACTTTGGGGGGCAAGTGTTGGGGGTGTTTCCACCGAGCCATTAAAAGGAGGGCACTGTCGAACCAACGCGAGCCAAAGTATCACCGGTCCAAACGACATACTTCCCTCCTAGCCGAACCAACACACCTCCCACATAACGCTGAACCAAACACACCTCCTACATACCACCGAACCATACCATATCCAAACAATGCCGGTCCAAACCTCTCCAAACAATGTCGACCCAGGCTCCATCCACTCACCACCAAACCAACTCCACTTCCATATACAACCGAACCAGAACAACATACCACTCTCCACCGAACCAAGACGTTCCAGATCAACCTAGTCAGGACAGATAGCATCAGCCCAGGCCCACCAGTAGCTGTATACATCCAGGACCCTTGCCCCCAGCCTCACTCTATAAATAGAGGGGCAGGGGGTACAACAATGGCAGACGAGTTTGAGAGCTCAAGCACGGAGAGAACTTTAAAACAACTTTCTGTTACTTGTAATCAAAGCTCTGTACTTGTAATCTTAATAGAAAAGGAGAATAACATATAAAGTGGACGTGGGCACGTTCTGGCCGAACCACTATAAATCTGTGTGTCTTTTACAGTTTAGCCCCAGCTTTTTATATATTTGCGTAAATCACCCAAATTACCAGAAACAACATAAAATCAACTAATTCATACGACTTGGAGGTGTTTGTCCATTTTTTGTGCAAACAAATATAAATATATTATGTACTAAAATCCAAATAGTCCCCAACCATAGATTTTTACATATAGAAAGTTTATAAAAGTATATTTGTGCATAGTTTGCTAGTTAGGTTTGGATGACCCAAGCATGTAGAGCCCTATGTTATTACTGATTTATAGCATACAAATCAACCATGTTTTGAGAGAAAATTTATATTCATATGTTTTAGGAAGTAGGGAAGTTCCTTTGGGATAGTAGGAAAAGTGTTTTTATTTTGGGAGGAATAAGAGATTTTAGTATGAAGATAATCCACTTTATGTCTAACCCAATAAAAATGAAACTTTTGAATTAAGAAAAGTTGAAAAATATAATTGTTAGTATATTTAAGGAAGTAAATATTGGGCTTTTTAAAAATAAGTGGTATGAAATTTAAATTGGTTTTTATATGATGAAAAATTTGTTAAAAGTGAAATCCTTTCTAAAGAATTATAGAGCATATATAGCTCGCTTGTTTCTTTGTAGGTAAACAATAGTTTTTAATATAAACACCTGGAGTATGTTAAGTATCGAAAACGTAGATTACAACATTTATCGTTGTAATAAATGTTTTTAGTAAAAATAAAGGAAGCATACACTACGACACTATTGTTGTAGTAGGCGACTCCCAAAGTAAATAAGTCTTTAAAAAGATGAAATTTAGAAGTGTTAATTTTTGAAGAAAAATTGGTAAATACCAAACCAAATCAGACTTTTAAATATGAAGTAGATATGAATCATTTTCTTGGTGTAACGGGAAAAGTATAAGGTTACGGCAGTAACTACTCTTAGTAATAATAAATGTTCCCGTAAGGTGTATAGGACACTGGTGAAAACCTAGAAATGTTGCTTCATGTGTGTAGACTAAAGAAGAATAGTGCAATGATATTTGTAAAATGATAAGACACATGTGGTTGAGATAGCTAGACCTTAGTTAGGGAAAATTGAAAGGTAAAGAGAAAATTTCTCCAAGCTTAGTTGTCTTTTTAGATAGAGACTACATAGATTTAAACCCTTATCCATTGCGGTAAATGAGACTAGTTATTCCTTTTTGAGCATGGAATAGAAGAGATGAATAGATCTTATTCGTCATGAGTAATACAACATAAGTTGGTAACAAGTAATAGGCGGTAGGAGGAGCATATGAGTTACTTGGATTTCTAGAGTAGGACCTTTCCGTGTCAAAGTGAACATGGTCCTAAACCTCCTTGCCTAGATGATAGCTGTGTTTAGTTGCTATATAAAAAAAAAGTAAAAGAAAAATATGATAACTAAAAGGAAAATAACAAATATAAAGAAAGTGACAGAAACGTCAAAATAAAAATTTAAAAAGAGATATTTTCTTATGTAAACCGTGCTTGGGGAAGTAAATAATTTTTTTTAGAATGGTAGCCTAAATTCCAAATACAGAAGAAGATGCGCGCAAAAGAAAATCAGAGAAATATGAAGTATTTCCGTTTTCCACCTTCTTTATAACATAAGAAATCGAATTTGTAAATTTAGAATTTCCTAAAATTTGAAAATTAAAAGTTGAGTGGTAGGTCTGGACGTAGAAATTTATTGAACTATGCTCCTATTTAGTAGGAGTGTGGGAAAAATTGAATGATTTTTTTTTTTTGAGTTTTCAAAAGACTACATTCATATAGAAATTGCAACTATGTTTAGGATGTGTGCATAATGTTTTAAAAGGAATTTCTAAAAGAAAAAGCATTCATATAGGAGGTACCGCATAGATATTCTTGTACATGCATATATTTTAAGATGTATTGCACTTAACACTATGCACAGATTGTTGCAAAATTGGATGTACATAAAATGAATGTGATTAATACGAGAAATTACATAATTGAACCCTTATCAAATTTCGATTACGAAATTTCCTAAAGGGGGAGAATGTAACACCCCGTGTTAAATTACAATTATATGTGCAAATGATATAATTAAGTTATCTACGTTCGAAATTTTAAAACAAAGAAATGTTTGTAAATGAGGCAATTAATTAATATTATTTGGAATATATATATATTTATTATTTGTGTAACAAATAAATTAGAGAGAGAAATTATATAAAATCAATTAATATGGAAGATTAATTGACAGTGTTTTTTTAAAAGAGAAATTAATATTCGATTAATTAGTAGAGGTGATTAATTGACAAGAACTGACAAGAAAGGGAACATATATTATAGCAACTAATTGATATGATTAGAAACATATATGTTACTACAAGAGAATAAAAAGAGGAAGAGTAATTTATGCAAGTTACCAATTGTCCATTAATAAACATGGAGACTTATGGTAACATATATAATTAAGATTGTGATTCAAAATTCAATTATAGAATATATGGATGCAGTAATTATGGGAATAAAATAAATTAATATGCATATATGTGACGAATTAATAAGTGTTGATTGACATATTAATTTGGTAAGAAATCACAGTACAGGTAGGGATTAATTGGTTAGTAAATTAATTCTAGGTATATATGAAATCTATTAATTGGGTGATCATTAGCGGATTCTTATTTAAAAGAAACGTCACATTTAAAAATATATGTTTCCATAGATTGCGAGAGAGAAGGGGAAAGTGATTACTAAAAAAACTGTTGGAGAATCAATTTGAAATAAAAACAAATGCAGAAGTAAACACATTAATTTAATGTCAATAGACTGAGTGTACGCTTTAGATTTTAGGGTTTCATATCTAATGGGTAGCACTGATTTGAACCACTATAAATATAGGTGCAGAGCCTCAATTTGATTCACATTATTTTTCTCTTACCTACGGAGGCTCTTCCATTTTTCTATCTCTTCTACACTTTCTAAATAACAAAATTTTAGATCTAATTCACATGAATTTAAATCTAATAGAAAGAGAATAGAATTAATTAGGAAATTAGGAATTGATTCAAATCAAAAGGCTATGTCAAAGGTAAAACCCTAGATCAGAGTTTTATTTGTTATTTCTAGTCCAAATCTCTTCCTTTTCTCATTCAAATATTATAGATCTGTAAATATATCGTTTGTAATTCCGAGTAAGGATTTCAAGGGAGGTGAATGTAGATGTTAGGGACAGTTCTTAAAAAAAACCAGGGAGATTTGAAAAGCAAGCAATGTGAGTGGATTTATTTATATATCTTTTAAGTTTAAGATATATTATCGTCAAACTCTCGTTTAGATAATTTTATTCTATAATTAATCCTATTAATTAAGTTATGCAGAACTATAAGGAATTTATAGTTTATTTATAGTATTAGTATTTATTTACAACTGTTTCTACGTTGTGGATTTCTATACAAGCGTCATTCTTCTTCTTCTATATTCTCCTCTTTCCTAGCATATGGATTAGAACAGATTAAACATTAATATGGATTAAATGATTAGGAAACTAAAATGAAGGAAACAAGTTGTAAAGTAATAAAAGTTGAGGAATGGAATTACTGTAATAAATTACGTTAAAATTGGAAAAGTTGATTAATCTAATAACTGGATTTGGGAGTAACTAAAAGGTTAATTGGTTGGTTTAGAAAATAGGATACAATTCTATAATATTTAAAAGGCAAAACCGAACGTAATTTATAGAATAAAAAAAAGAAAAAGAGAATTGGTGTAAAATAAAGAAACCATTATATTTTACATTATTCCAAAATAGTAAAAGAAATATCTAGCGGTTGTGGATTATTATTTATAGTATTATTTAATATTAAAATATGGAAATGGTTTTTTAAAATATAGTTTTCATAACCAACCAAATAAAATAGAATTACTTCCTAGAATAGAAGATAATAAAACAAAGTATGACATGAACCAAGTAAATTATTAGATAAGAACTTGAAGCTGTAAATGATAATGAACCTAGGTCTGCATTCACTATGCAGACTATTTACGAAGATAGTTATTATGATAAGTGAATTACATAATATACGAGAATAAAATAATATTCTATATCATAATAAAAGAAGGCAGATTAGAACAGAAAAGAAGTGTTGGAATTATGTACGGACTATAAAAGAATAGAAAATGACAATTACATGCAGAATTATAACATAGGTTATAATTAAGTAATAAGAACGGAAAAGCTTATTTTAAGACTTTGAATAAATTAATGAGCAATAATAATGGTAGAAGCTTATCTAAATAATTTGTATTAAGTCAATAGGCTAATAAAGAAGGAATGATAAAAGAGGCTTATTTTAATGAACTTAAGATTAATATTAAGTTAAATAAGCAAGATAATGAATGTGGCTCATACCAACAGCATTCCCTATTAAATGAATGGAAATCTCACAATAGATAGAGGTGAGATGAGGGCAAGAATATGCTAATTAGGCTAAATAAGTAGCCAATATAATAAGAAAGTAAACTAAACACAAATTAAAAGATTAGACTTAGGGTTTAATAAAAGAATTGAGATGCATTTAGAGCAGCTCAAAGGATGAAGAGTCTAACGAAGTAGTTCATCGCAGATTTCAGCAATGGAGAAGCACGTCGAACTTAGTTATTTTAGGCTTGAAGAAAGTACGAGACTTTAACGGGACGTGAGGATACACTATGATGGCCCTCTGGGTAAGCCTAACAAAGCTGCACCCCCGGAGGCAGGTCTGTAGGTGTTCCGTCAAGAGAGTATACCTTGACTGCATTTGCATTATAGGCCTAACGAAACAGGTCTTCATAGGCAGTTAGAAGGGCTTGTTGTTCGGAGTAGGGTATTCGTATGTCCAGTGCTTGCAAGTAAGTTTAAGGATAGTCACATGCGGATATCAGCTAGCATCAAGACCAAGGGTGATTTCTGAAAAGACTAGAGTTAGACTAATAGGCCAATGATTCTTTCACTATCGAGACATTACATGAGGGGCACCGCCATTTGAATGTCAGATTGTTTGCAGTAGTGCACGACCACTTAACTCTTTAGAAATCTTTCGGTTAGTTGAGGGGTGGCTGCCTGGGGCCATAGCCACGATGAAAAAGAGAAAATCAACTAGAATATCTGTATTGTACGCCTAACGAAGCAGTCCTTTACAGATATAGAAAATCTCCGACTGAATTCCGTACAAGGTAGACCTTGTTGGTGGGATTCAGATAGTAGGAAGAATGATTACATAGTCCTCAATGTACGTATTGGCTGGTATATTGTGGATGTCCGAGCACTGACATAGACTAGTGCAAACGCGATTTACGTTTTCATAGTATGTAGTGGAGCATGTGTATTGTAGGCCTTGCGAAGCAGTCCTTTACAGATGTAGCTATGGAACGCTCGCGGAGCAAGACGGTGGAGTATCTGTATTGTAGGCCTTACGAAGCAATCCTTTACAAATATAGCTATAGAGCAAGACGATGGTGCATATGTACTGTAGGCCTTACGAAGCAGTCCTTTACAGATGTAGTTAGAGAACGCTCTCGAAGCAAGACAATGGAGCCCTTTTTGAGGAGGATATGGAAGGTACCATAGGCGATACCTAGGACCAATATGTTTATTGGGCATATAGCTACATATATGTATATATTAATTATTAGGTTTTAATCTACTATGGTATAGACGAGATTGGTTCAAGAACAGAGGCAAGAGTATTGTAACCTAGTGAACCTAATATAAGAGTAAATGGAAATAAACCAATATATGTAGAATTAAGCCTATAATTTATTCATTCACCAGAACTTTTGTTCTGACCCCCTCCTCATAACATCATCCTACAGGTTAGGTAGATGACAATGACTTCCCAGCTTTAAGACACTTGTTTAGAAAGTGTTATTATATTGGTGAGTATTTACTATTATATTTTAGTCAATTCCATTGTGAGATATGTAATCGAGCTCTGATATATTATCTTCCAATCCGTAAGTTATTAACAAAAACATCCAGCTAGAAAGTCATAGAACTCATCGAGTACTATAAACCAACGACCATGATCGAAAATTACATGGTGTATCGTCATGGATCTGGCCAAGAAGGTCATGCATTTCGTGGTCGATTAGGGATGAATGGAGGCGAGATGGACGGCCGGTCTTTGGCTGTGGGTGAGGCATGGTGCACATGTAGAGCTCGTTGATCGTTGCCTAGTGGTCTGAGCATAGAGTGGCATCGAAGATAGAGCGTGCATACATAGGTTTGTTCTTGCACGTGAGCAACCTGGAGTAACGAACGATAAAGGGAGATGAAGGTTTAATTTTTTTATTAAGTTTATTAAGTTAGTTAATTAAAATATTAATTATCTCAATGCTAATAAATCCATAACTTCTTCATATGAGGTATATTTCACACGAAACAAATTAAATTTGGTTCCTATTTGTGAGCACTAAGCGATGGAGCTGGTTTGGAAGGATTAGGAGCTAGTGAAATTTTTTATTAAAATTAAATGCTCGTTTAATTTTTATCGAAATAAACCGCTATTACGACGTCTGCAACTAAAGTGAGTAAAACCCACTCTCTCTGTCTTGCTCATATTTTTTTATATAAGTGGGAATAAATTTATTTATGATGATTGATGCTTTTTTGGATGATGTATGTTATTATATTTACATATATATTAGTTGGTTTGAATATATACCCACATATTTTAGCGCTAAGACCCTATACGTTCCCATGTATGAGCGGATTTCCCTTTGTACGCTCGTCTGTCTTGAAGCAGACATTGTACATGTATTCTCATATGTATATTTGTTGCAGGTGACAGGTTGGAGGGATCCAACTGGATTCCGCGCCAGTATTGACTTATTTGCAGATATTGTTATATATGTTGTTATCATGTGATATATGATGTTTGGATGCCAAGATTGATATGATTGATGTGAATTACCTTATTTAGAGTTGTTGTAGCATTGGGCCATATTTTGGAATTTCAAAATAATGAAAAGATGTTCTTTTTTAGAAAGGATTTTAAAGTGATTTTGAAAATATATGTTTTTAATAATTTTTGAATTGTTAGAGAAATGGATTTATTTCAAATAAATAAAAGTTATAATTTTTATGTTATAAAGATTATGGCTTTGCGAAATATAATCAAAATATGGTTTTTGAAATGTGAAGTTAACTATTTTGTTAAAATAAGTTAAAATGAGAATTTTGAATTTATTATAAATGGTTTATTTATAATATTTATAAAATTGTTAAAATAAGTTAAATTGGGATTTTGAAATTATTATAAATGGTTTATATATATATATATATATATATATATAAGATTTATGAAATTGATATTTTGTACACAAAAAAGTAATGGCATTACAAATGAATTTTGCAAGTGTTAAAATGAAGTTATAAATGAATCTTATAAGTAAATAAGATTTATGAATGAAGGCACTTATAAAAATAGTAATGAATTTGTAAATAAGAGATTCATAAGTAAATTAACTTATAATTGGATTTTGACTTATAAATTGAAATTTGTTAAAAAGGAATTTTATATATACAAGTTTATATAAATTATAAATTGAATTCGTAAACACTTTTTTATAAATGTGAAATCACTTTAATTTGATAAGCTTAATATGGATTTTTATAAAAGGAATTATATTCACGATTTTGGACAGTGAATAATCCTTTAAATTAAATGTGTAGAAGTAATGAATTTGGTAAAGGAATTTTATTCACGATTTTGGACAGTGAATAATCCTTTAAATTAAATGTGTAGAAGTAATGAATTTGGTAAGAGAACTATATTCACGATTTTGGACAGTGAATAATCCTTCAAATAAAATGAAAGTTTTGGAAAGTGATATTATAAAATAGAGTTTAAATGGGTTAAAAATCAAATAAATTGTGAATTTACTTATTATTAAAATAAGTATGTAGTAGTGTTTGCCAAATATCCAATAAGTGAAATGGATTTGAATATTATCTTTTTAAAAGATATTTTGATGTGAATAATTTGAAAGTGTTTTGATTTAGAAACGATTAATAAAAATCGGGCCCAATGATTACTTATGTGCTAGATTTTGTTTATTGCTTTGACAGTTAAATAATCGACTGTCAAATTTGGCCATTTTAGTTTCTCAACTTGATCTAAAACTAATTAGTAGTACTTAGTACGTAACTGACTGTGTAGGCTTGATTATCGTTTGTGTTGAGAATGTTGATTCGCGTAGTGCGGAGTGATTACTCCTATCTATCGAGCTTCCTTCTTAGCCGAAGGATAGCATGTTGAAAGTTTAAAACGTGATAAGTCTATGAGACTTGGTTTCTGTATGAGGTTGAGGAATGCTTTTGCATTGTTGGTGCGAAGAGATCGGGATCAGATTTATCTGAAAACCACTTTGGACCAATATATATGCGACGATTGTGTAGATTGGTTGATGATATTGATATTTAGGATTTCGTAGTGAAGGACTGCTTGTTTTTCATTTGGGATTAAAATCCTAATATACATATAGTTGCAATAGTCTCTTCGTTATGAAATATCCATTGCAAGGGTTGTCGCTACTAATCCTTTAGGATATGGTAGGAGAGTAACTTCGATTTGTCCTGTTCCTGGACAACTTGTATGGATGAGTGTCTAACATTGCATTTCTAAGATTGCGTACATTGGTTTTTACAAATGTACATCACATGGTGGCGGAGAAGGCAACTTTTATTAGCTTAACACCCTCTGTGAGACGTACGAGCTCAAGTGTTGTATTTTTGTAGGAGGTAATTAGTAGTTAATGGGAATGGCAATGTGGCATTCAATGATGATGTGGTATTTGATATGTGAAAGGTAATCGATACCTCTTTTGGCCTCACTCCTCGAAAAATGACCAAAACAGGGACAGAAGAAACAAGGCTAAGTGGGTCACTTCTATTAAAAGATGTCATCACTCTTCTAGATATATCTTTACAAGCTATGACGTCGTGTATCTGATTATTGCTGATGTATGCTTGTGGCCATGGATTTTATGTCGTTAATGACCAGAGTGTTGACATATTTGGTACTTTCTCGGGATGATTAGGCCGGTCTTGTGTTGGTTTAGGCATCGTCTATCTCGACCCTAAGTACATCCCTATAGAGGTGTATCGAGTTTTCGAAAAGTTAGTCCCTTCACGTAGTCATTTTTATGGAATCCAAACTACACTACGAACTTGCGGTTTTATTTGTCGGCGTAATGAATACCCCTAAAATGTTATATGGATAACCATTTCAGATATATTAATATTATTTATGCAATAGACACTGTTATAATATAGAATGATTTGATATAAAGTGTTTTGGTTATCGTAAGGTAAAAACATGTCCGTGATTATGTGTGAGCGTGTCTTACAAGATACTTTTATTTTGAAAAGAAAAGTTTTGGTAATTTAATTAATTCAATTGAGTGTGTTTTCTCACGCTGATTTACCAGAGTGATTTGGGTATTTTCCCTTTCAATGCTCGGGTCAGACCGAGTATATCTACAGGTTAAGATTTGGTGCTTTTGGAGCTTCAGCAGGCGAGCTGGAGAACTTCATGTCATATACACGTATCTATTTATTTTTCCGTTGTTTTGCATTGTTGTTGTAAATTATGAGCAATTGTGATGACAGGTTATTATAACTTTTCAAGCTGATGATTACTTATTGTGTACTCTAATATTGATTTATATATATTATAGTTTCTCTCTGTAAAGATTATTGATCTATATTATATGTTATTCCGCTGCGATGTGAGATTCTGTATAGTTTTGGTTCTGCTTCTCTCTTCTTCTTCTTCTCCTCCTCTTCTCTTCTTCTTTCTTCTCTCATTCTTTTCACTCTCTCTTTTCTTTCTCATCATCATCTACAATCAGTGCGCTCCGAGTCGAACATGCATGGTTTGGTGTCAGGGTGCCGAGTGTGGGTCGTCACAGCTGGTATCAGAGCTTAGGTGTAGTATATTCCTAGGCTTTGATGTGTACTCGGTATAGATAGGGTCAGTAGCGCCCTATATTGAGTTTGAGTGTATTATATATATGAGTGCGTATTTGTTAGTGATATAAAAAAAAATTTATATTGTGTTGATTGAGTTGTTGAGTGGCTTATGGGTTCTGATCGTTGCGTTTGGCCAACATTATTGATAGGGATCTCTAAACACTTGAACATAGAAATTGGACACAATATTGTTTTTGAAATAGGGTAAATGAAATAATTTTACCTTGATTATATTTTATATACTAGTATATAAGTTGTTTGGTTGTTAGCAAATGGTAATATTTGATTATTATCATTGGTTATTTGTTGTGTTTAAATTATTTGTTATTATTATAATCTAAACAACAATAAACAAAATTGGAATGAATCTTATATTTATGAAATAAACTAGTGAAATTATATAAATGTGATTTATAAATAAACGGATTTAAAAAAAGCACTGAATTCACTACAGTTGCTGGGAAATAATCAGGATGATGACTGCAGCGTCATCACTATCATTTTCAAGTTTCTGTGTGATTGATTTGCTACCATTAGTAAATTGATAATTGAAGTTTTGTTGTGATAAATAAATTTGAACTTAAAATCCAGTTTGAAATTGATACATATAAGTGAAATGAGTTTGGACTTATAATATGAAATTAGAGTTTAACTTTCGTAAAGTTAAATATAGTTGAGTTAGCATAATAAAATATATAATTTGAAAATGGTATGTATGAGAAAAGAAATTTTCAAATTAACCTATAAAGTTAAATTTTAACTTAAGTGAGGTTAAATATATCGAATTATTTAAATGAAATATATGAATTGAAGTTTAACTTAAGAAAAGTTAAATAAATGAAATTGAATTGAATTTTAAATGAATTAGATAAATATTTGAAATTGATCAAACAAAAATGAATGCACGCTTAAGATGTAAAGTGATTATATAACTATGAATTGAAAAGTACCATGTGTATAGGCTCAATTAAATATTCATGAATCTTAAGTAAACAAGTTTGTTTAACTTATAAAATTGAGAATAGTGAATTAAGACAATTTTTCTATTTGTTGAATGTAAGAAATGGAATTTGAATTTGAGTCATAAGTTGAATAAATGGAATTTGTAAAGGAATTTAACTTAAGTAATATTAAATGAAGTTGATTTTGTAATTCAAAATGAATTAATGAAATGAAGCTAATAGAATGAATATGAACTTGAGTTATAAAATGAAATTCAACATAAATTGCAAAATGAATTGAATCGAACTAATAAAATAAGATAGTAAACTGAATGCGATTGGAAATGTTGTTGTTAGAATTCAATAAACTTAAGTTGTAGATTGATAATAAACACTATAAATGTCGTATAAAAATGTAAATTGAACTTACGTAAGTGATTTAGGAAATATATAATAAGTGTTAATTAGTATTATAAGAAAATATACTACATAATGAATGTAAGTGCAACGACCCGGAATTTTGATCGTTAGATTTTGAACATTTAATTCATTTTAAATGTTAAATATGGATTTTGAATTGATTTTGAAGTAAGAAGATTTTGGTTAAATCAATATAATTAGTTGAAATATCGAATATGGCAATTCAATTGAAATTGGACAATAACAATTAAATACGTGGAATTGAGATAATTGGTGAATCTGGAGGTAAATAGATATGAAAATGGTTTCTAAAATTTATTTTAAGTCTATTTGGATTTAAATAATGATGTTGGACTTTTGGATGGCATCAAAAGTCGATAAGTCAAATTTGGAATTTTTATATTAATTTAATAATGGAATTTAATATAATAATGCAAATAATCTGATTTTGATTCGAAATGAATCAGAATAATTACTAGTGTGAATATAAATTCTGTATGATTTATAATTAAGATAGAAAAATTTTAAAAGTGAAATTTTAAAAGATTTCGACGATTTTGAAAATCCTTCGAATTCGACGAGATAAAATAGCCTTCCAGGGCATAGTCTCGGAATTCGACGAAACCAGCTCCATTGGATCCGTAATAGTTAGTTATTATCGGATTTCAATTTCTGTAGCAACCGGAGTTGTCGTTTGACCCTGACAGCTCAAAACGCATAGAAACTATTTTAATCGATTTAATTTAAAATTGATCGTTTATTTCCGCAACTCGCGCATATGATTGAATTAGCCTCTGAAACACGTTCCATTGTATTCGGAATACGGGTAAAACATTATAATCGCCTGATGGCATCTCTAATTTGGAGTTCGTTCGAAATCTTGAAAATTTGTTGAAAATTAATAATAAAATATTATGTTAAATCGTTTATATATTCACATTTTCAGCTAAACCCTAGCCGAGAGTTGAGCCGCCACCTTCATTTGTTCCAATGGCCGATAATGGCCCGTTTTCTTCCTCGTTTATCTCTCGATCTACTCATCCATTTCAAAAACTTCATACTAGGAAAATGTCGAGATCTTCGAGCTCTAGTTATCCAACGGTAGATCGTGGGTATTATCGTCGATTGGAGGAGTTAAGAGGCTGTGTTCGTCATCGTTTTGAGCACGAATTGTGAGGTGTAGGGGTAGCCGAGCGTTGCGAGGTTCTGGGCAAGGGTGGAGCTCGAAGTGGTGATTCCATTGGTGGTCGCCGATCGTTGTAGAGCTAATCGTGGTGGCTGCGTGGCGAACCCTAGAGGGGCTACTTGGGTTCGATGGTGTTGTTTCGTGTGGAAGAAGAAGACGTTTTGTTCGGCCTTGATTTTTCTGGAATTGATGAACGACGATCTCGTTTATGGTATAAAAAAAGAATTTGTTTATAAATTATATTCGAATGTTTAACAAGTCATATCTTTTACATGCATTATCAGATTCTGGCGAAACGAGAAGCGCCGGAATCGCAGCGACGCGGTCTACGCGTTGCAGCAAGTCCGAAGATGATTGGAGCAAGTGGAAATTTTAGATTAAATCGAATGGTTTGATTTAATTTAAAATTTAAAACGCTCGTCGAAACTCAAGGTGAGTAAATCTCACTCACATTTGGAATGCTAGTTAGTTTAAATAGTTAATATTTAAATGGTTGCCTAATTGGTTAATGTGATAATTATTATTAGATTGGATCGATATTTATTGGTTGTGCTAACATCTGTGGTTGCAGGAAACAGGTTGGAGGGATCCAACTGGATTCCTCACAATATAGAAATTATTTCATAGTTGATGATGTATTTCATTTATATACTGTGATAGATTAATTTGAAAATTAAGCTGTGCTGTGTTATGTTTGAATAAGTATAATCCGGCATTTTAAAATATAAATGAAAGTAAAATAAATTGGGAATAAAAAGGGAAATGAAAAGGGATTTTAAGTAATGAATTTAAGAAATTTAAATTCAAGAAATTGGTTTGGAATTTGATGTGTTTTTTATTGAAATTTTGATTTAAAAGGAAATGAGGAATGGAAATTTATAAACTGGGTTGATAAATGAAATGGAATATTTATCGAGGAATAAATTTGAAAGCATAGATTTCAGGTGGGAACTTCTATAAGAAGGTGCAAATTGTTTTAAAAGTAATAGTGGGATTATTTTTAAAAGATGGAAAGTGTATTTTCCTAGAAAACTAAGTATGTTTTCAAAGAAAATCTTCCGAAATATAAACTAGAAGTTTAAAATGTGTTTTTAGAATGTTTTAGAAGAAAATACTATTTTTAATTATTTTCAAGTGGAAAGTAAATATTTATTAAAGTAATTATGGTATTTAATTATTTTAAAGGTAAATTAGTATTATGTTTTCTAAAGAAATTTATTATAAGTATTTGATATAATAACTTTAAATTAAAAGGAAACTTTTGATTTAAGTTACCTAAGAAACTTTTATAGATTTTCAAAAGTATGTTTTGAATAAAGAATTTAGCAACTTATTTTAAATAAGTGAAGTATATATTGTGGAATTGATTTTCCAGGAAATGGGAAATGTGTTAAAAATAAAAAGGTGTTTATTTTTGAAGTGTTGGAAGAAATTTACGGGATTTAAACGTAAATTCGAATTGAGATAAATCAAACAGGATTTACAAAAGGATTCTTTGGTTTATTCTGGACTGAAAGTGTATTTTCCTGAAAAGCCAAGTACGTTTTAAAGCAGATTTTTAAGTAAAAGTTAAAAGTTTAAATTTGTTTTTTTAAGATTGTTTTAAAGAAATTATTATTTAAGTTGTAAAAAAATTAAAAGTAATATTTACTAAATTAGTTATAGTAGTAATTATTTTAAAGGGTTAATTGGTATTATGTTTTAAAAGAATATTATTAATATTTATTTTTCATAAAATGGGTTTATTTTAAAGATATTTGGTTAAAGTTTTATTTGAAAATTGTATAGGATTTCGTAGCCCTTCTTGTAAAATTTAGTTTAATTTAACTTTTATTTTAAAATTAGCTTATATTTTATAAAGTAGTTTTTCTTTAAATATTTTTTTAACATATTTTAAGGTATATTTAGAATAAAGTGATCTAATGTTTTAAAATCTAAGTATTTGGACTTGGTTATTTTCAGTGGAAATAGAAAATGTTTGGGAAATTTATTCCGTAGAAAGGAAGATGGTTTGAAAACTGTTTTCAAAAGATTTGAAAATGAAAATATATCTTGCGAAGATATTTTGAGGATAACAAGTAATTTGGTAAGTTATTTACGTTTGATGGTTGTTTGTGAATTTTAATTGATAGTTAAATAACCAACTATCAATATTGGCCAATGCGCTAATCATTTCGAAGAGACCGGGATCGGGATTAAATTCTCGAAAACCACTTCGATCCAGTTTGTACGTTTTCGTGTGGAAAACAAGAGTTTGGATTCGAAGGTGGAGCAGCGAAGTGCAAGGGCTAGTTGCTACTAATCCTGAGGATGATTCCAAAATGGATGTAGTAGGAGTAGTGCCTTCGGTTCCGTTCGAAACCAGGACGGACTTGTATGGATGAATGCTTTCGAAACATCGTCAGGTGGATGGTGGGCATTCTACGTGAAACATTTTAAAAGGTAACGCTTAGCCTCGAGCCTCATCAACCGAGAATGACTGAAAATCGGGGGTTATGCAGCAAGGCTAAGTGGGTAGTACCCATTAGGGTGAGGTCATCTCTGTCAAGATGTCCCTTTTTATTCGGCTTAATGGTGCAATTGGTGATCCCAACCATGGGGTGATCTTACTCGGGATTATCTAGTAAGGGGTAGTTCCGATCTTGTGTTGCAGGGGATTGGGAGTAATCCTCGATACGGTGATCTAGGCCACGTACTGTGACAGGTGGTACCCCAGTGCCTAGTCATTAGTTGGAAATCCATTCTCTCTATGCGCTTGTACGGTTTTGATTGTGCCCAACTATTGCTAAAATGTGAGATGCAAGCATTTCAGCTAGATTCTATTTTACTTTCTATAGACACTATTATAATATCAGACGGATTTGATAAAAAGTGTTTTGGCTATCGTAAGGTAAAAATCCGACATGTTTATTTGTGGCGTGGTCTTACGAGATGCTTTTGATTTCAAAGGATTTTGAAACTTTAATAATCAATTTGAGCGTGTTTTTCTCACGCTGGTATTCCAGACTGACTTGGGTATTATTTAACTATAATGCTCGGGTCAGACCGAGTATTATATATTACAAGAAAGGATGCCGTGGAGCTCAGGAGAAGAGCTGGAGGCCGAGACGTATTACCGTATTAGTTATATCCGCTGCAGTGATTGTTTGAAATTGTCAGGCTGGTAATTATTGTTTGTCTCTGATACTCTGATGATGTAATATATAAAACAGATATAGTTTTCATTTTGAGTAAAGATCTGTTATTGATAGTTATATTTTGTTCCGCTGCGATTGTGAGATTCTGTTATTGTTTAGTTCCTTCTTTCTTCAACCTCCTTTCTTTTTCCTCAACAATCTGTCTTTTCCGGCACTCAATCGTCGGCATATTATATTGTAGCATATTTTGTGTCGATTTTCGAGGGTCGAGAGGGACGGGCCATGACAGTAAGTGTAAATGAAGTTGAATGTAAATAGCAAAGAATGTGAAAGTTGAATATCAACCATCAGAATTAAAAGTGTTAAAACAAATTGATTGTAAATTAAGTAAATATGAATGTTTGAGTGTAAATTAAATAAATTGATTATGTTGGATATGCAACGATTGTTAGTTGGATGTTAGTTGATTGAATAGAAATTCATAAAATGTTAATGAAATTGAATTAATGAAATTGAAAATTAAATAATTGAATTCAAGTTGGAAGTAAAATGAATCTAAATAGAATTAAATTTGATTTGAATTGAAAGTGAAGTAACTCGAATGTAAACTAATTGGATTTTAGTAAACAAATTGAAGTGATGAATGTAATTGAATGCAATTAAATTAAATGTTAATAAGAAAGGAAAGTTAATAAATTAAAACTATTGACATTTAAAAATGCATATTGATTGGGTTATGACATTGAATGGATGATAGTTGTTTGATAGCTGCTTATATTTCATTTGTTTCATTTGCATATGATTATTGTATAGTTATGTTATATGGGATATTATTTTCTATACATGTAACTCATTAGTTGGTTAAGTGTTTACTAGGTGCGGATGACGTTTGCTTCACGTTTGGAGCTTGCATTCGCGCTATATTAGCCGTATATGATCTCTAATTATATATATGGTACATATCTCAGATTACATATTGTATTTTTATATTTTTCCCTTCTGGATGCCTCATCCTCGAAGATGAGATTTATATTTGTGATATTATATATATTGTGATTTTTTCCGATTGAACCGCGCAAAGGAGGCTATGGCGGGTTTTCTTGAAAATTTAAAGCGTTAGAATTTTTTTGAAAAGTTCCTGATAACTAAAAATTGATTTTGAGTTGTAAGTAGAAATTATAATGGTTGTTTATTTTGAAAGAGTATTATTGAATAACTATGAATGAATTTGAGTACTTAGGAAAAGTTTTTATAAAATGTTTAACTAATTGATTATGTGAAAGTTAAACACTTAAGAGAATTGATAATCTATTTCAACTATAACTGGTTTTGAAAGTTATTGGAGTTGTAGTATTTTTCTTACGTAGTAATTTCGGGGATGAAATTCTTTTAAAGGGGGAAGAGTGTAACGACCCATCTTTTCAGTTGTCTGAATTTAAAATATTTAATTGGATTTAAATATTAGATGATGAATATTATATGTTAAATAATTGAATCTGGAATCAAATTAAGATAAAAATGATTTCTAATGTTGTTTTAAATTCTTTTTTAGTTAGAATGGAATTAGGAAACTTTTAAATTTTGAATTAAAAGTTAATTTACAGAAATTGACAATTTTAATATTTAATAAATGTGTAAAAATAGTCATTTTTCACATTGTCTCGGATTTCGACCAAACCAGTTTTGTTGGATCCGTAATAGTGAGTTATTATAGATCTTCAAATTTCGTGTCAATCAGACTTACGGTTTGGTCATATGAAGCTAAAACGCAAAGAAATTTATTTAAGTAATTGTAATTAAAATAGTTTGATTCGAAAACCTATCTTCCAAATATGATGGAATGAGGCATCTGATATATATTCCATTATGTTTAAAATAGTAGTAAAACATTATAAACGCCTGTTGGCACGCTTCGTTTGGAGTTCGAATTTTTTTTGGGTGACTAGTGTTTTGTAGAAGGCTATAAAAGGACCTTCAATTGCCAAACCCTAGCCCACCCAAAATCCTAGCCACCGTTTAAATTTCAATGGCCTAGAGAGGTCGAATCATCTTCCTCAATTATCTTCCAATCCATAAGCTATTAACAAAAACTTTCAACTAGAAACTCATAGAACTCATCAAGTACTACAAATCCAACGGTTATGATTGAAAATTACATGGTAGGTCATCGTTGATCTGGCTAGAAGGTCACACGCTTTTGTGGGCTATTGGGGATGAACAGAGGCGAGATGGACGGCCGCTCTTTGGTCGTAGGTGAGGCATGGCGCACGTGTTGGGCTCATCTGGTCGTTGCCTGGTGGTCGGAGCATGGAGCAACGTCAAAGATGGAGCGTGCATATATGGGTTCGTTCTTGCGCATGAGCAACCTGGAGTAACGAACGATAAAGGGAGATGAAGGTTTAATTTTTATTTAATAAGTTTATTAATTTAGTTAATTAAAATATTAATTATCTCAATGCTAATAAATCCATAACTTCTTTATACGAGGTCTGTTTCGTACGGAGCGAATTGCGTTGGGTTCGTATTCATGAGCACTATGCGATGGAGCTTGTTTGGATGGATTAGGAGCAAGTGAAAAATTTTGTTAAAATTAAACACACATTTAATTTTAATCAAAATGAATCGATATTACGACGACTGCAGCCAAAGTGAGTAAAAATCACTCTCTCTGTCTTGCTTATATTTTTATATAAGAGGTAAATTTATTTATCATGATTGGTGCTTGTTTGGATGACGTATGATATTATATATATATATATATATATATATATATATTAGTTGGTTTGGATTTATTCTCAAATATTTTAGTGAATGAGACCCTGTATGTTCTCGTATGAGCGGATGCCCTTTAGTACGCGCGTCTGTCTCGAAGCAGACATTGCACATATTTTCTCATATGTATATTCGTTGTAGATCCAACGGGATTCCTCGCTAGTATCGATTTTATTTACGGATATTTTTATATATACTGTTACCATGTGATATATAATGTTTGAATGTCATGATTGATATGATTGATGTGAATCCCCTTATTTAGTGTTGTTGTAGCACTAGGCCATATTTTTGAAATTTCAAAATAATAAATGATATTATTGTTTAAAAAGGATTTCAAGTGACTTTGAAAATATATATTTTTTAATAAATTTTGAAATGTTAAAGAAATTGGTTTATTTTAAATAAATAAAAGTTATAATTTTTATGTTATAAAGATTATGGCTTTGTGAAATATAATCAGAATATGGTTTTTGAAATGTGAAGTTAATTATTTTGTTAAAATAATTTAAAATAAGAATTTTGAATTTATTATAAATGGTTTATTTATAAGATTTATAAAATTGTTAAAATAAGTTAAATTGGGATTTTGAACATAGTATAAAATGGTTTATATATATAAGGTTTATAATTTGACATTTTATTAATAAAAAAGTAATGGCATTATAAACGAGTTTGGTAAATGTTGAAATGAAGTTACAAATGAATCTTATAAGCAAATAAGATTTATGAATTAAGGAAGTTATAAAAAATTTAATGAATTTGTAAATTAGAGATTTATAAGTAATTAACTTATAATTGGATTTGACTTATTAATGAGATAAAAATGGAAATTTGTCAAAAATGAATTTTATATATGGAAGTGTTTACAAATTATAAGTAGAATTCGTAAACACAGTTTTATAAATGTGAAATCAATTAAAATATGGATTTTTATAAAAGGAATTATATTCACGATTTTGGACAGTGAATAACCATTTAAATTAAATGTGTAGAATAATGAATTTGGTAAAGGAATTTATTCATGATTTTGGACAGTGAATAGCCCTTTAAATTAAATGTGTAGAAGTAATGAATTTGGTAAGAAAATTATATTCACGATTTTAGGCAGTGAATAATCCTTTAAATAAAATGAATGTTTTGGAAAGTGATATTATAAAAGAGAGTTTAAAAGGGTTAAAAGTGAAATAAATTATGAATTTAATTGTTATTAAAATAAGTATATGGAAGTTTTTTCCAAATATCCAATAAGTGAAATGGTTTTGAATATTATTTTTTTAAAAGATATTTTGAAGTGAATAATTGGAAAGTGATTTGATTTAGAAATGATTAATATAATTAGGCCCAGTGATTACTTATGTGCTAGATTTTTTTATTGCTTTTATAGTTAAATAACCGACTATCAAATTTGGTCATTTTAGTTTCTCAACTTGATATAGAAACTAATTAGTCGTACATTTAGTACGTCACTGACTGTGTAGGCTTGATTATCGTTTATGTTGAGAATGTTGTTTCGTGTAGTATGGAGGGATTACTTTAATCTATCGAGCTTCCTTCTTGGCCAAAGGATAGCAAGATGAAAGCTGGGAAAGTGTGAGAAACGCTTTTGCGTTTTTGGTGTGAAGAGAGCGGGATCAGATTTATCTGAAAACCACTTCGAACCAATATATGCGACGGTTATGCAGGTTGGTCGATGATATTGATATTTAGGATTTTTGTAGTGAAGGACTATTTGTTGATCATTTGGGGTTAAAATCAACATATAGTAGCAGTAGTCTCTTCGTTATCCATTACAAGGGATGTCGCTACTAATTCCTTAGGATGTGATAGGAGAGCACCTTCGGTTTGTCCTGTTCCTGGACAAATATGTATGGACAAGTGTCTGACATTGCATTTCTAAGATTATGTGCATTAGTTTTTACAAATGTACATCATATGGTGGTGGAGAAGGCAACTTCTCTTAGCTTAACATCCTCCTTGAGACGTACGGGCTCAAGGGTTGTATTTTTGTGGAAGGCAATTAGTAGTCAATGGGAATGGCAATATGACATTCAAAGATGATGTGGTATGTGATATGTGAAAAGTAATTGAAACCTCTTCTGGCCTCACTCCTTAGAAAATGACCGAAACAGGGATATAAGCATCTAGGCTAAGTGGGTCGCTTCCATTAGAGATGTCATCACTCTTCTAGATATATCTTTACAAGCTATTATGTCATGTATCTGATTATTGTTGATATATGCTCGTGGCCTTGGATTTTAGGTTGGCAATGACCGGAGTGATGACATATTCGATACTACCCAGGGATGGGTAGGCCAGTCTTGTGTTGGTTTAGACGTCGAGTATCTCGACCCTAGGCACATCCCTCTAGAGGTGTACTGAGTTTTCGAAAAGGTAGTCCCTTCATCTGGTCATTTGTATGGAATCCAAACTCCACTACGAACTTGCGGTTTTATTTGTCAGGGTAATGAACATCCCTAAAATGCTACATGGGTAACCATTTCGGATAAGTTAATATGGTTCGTGCAATAGACACTATTATAATATAGAATGATTTGATATAATGTGTTTTGATTATCGTAAGATAAAAACATGTCATTGTTTATGTGTGGGCGTGTCTTATGAGATTCTTTTGTTTTGAAAAGAAAAGTTTGGTAATTTAATAAATTCCGCTAAGTGTGTTTTCTCACGCTGGTTTACCTGGCTGATCTGAGCGTTCTTCCCTTTCAATGCTCGGGTCAGACCGAGTATATTTATAGGTTCAGATTTGGTGCTTTTGGAGCTTCAGTAGACGAGCTAGAGATCTTCATGTCGTATACACGTATCTGTTTATTTTTCCACGGTTTTGCATTGTTGTTGTTGTAAATTATCAGCATTTTTTAGGACAGGTTATTATAACTGTCCAAGCTAATGATTACTTATTGTGTACTCTGATATTGATTTATGCATATTACAATTTCTCTTTGTAAATATTATTGATCTATATTTTACGTTATTCCATTGCGATGTGAGATTCTTTATTGTTTTGGTTCTGCTTCTCTCTTCTTTTTCTCTTCTCTTCTTCTTTTGTAACGACCCGTAAAATTTTATTGGTTTTAATATTATATTTAATTGAATTTTGAGAAATTTTAAATAATAATATTTTGAAATAAAAATTTGATATTTGAATTAGGGGTTTTTAGGCACGGAGAAGAAGTTGCAAAAAAAATTAGTCTCAGAGACAACAAGTTTGTTTTTTAGTCTGAAGGACACTTTGTAGCGTAAATCACAGAATGATAGATGTAGCTATCATTTTCTGTTTACACTATAAAGTGCCCTTCAGACTAAAAAACAAACTTATCGTCCCTGAGACTAATTTTTTTTGTAACTTTTTCCTTGTGTCTATTTTTATGTTTGAATTATGTCTAATTAAACATAGCAAATGGTAAATTTTCATCCAAAAATATAGAAATTTATTTTATTGTGTAATTTTATTTAAATTAAAGCAGTCAACGATTGATGATAATACAATATTTTCCAAACCTGAATACTTTTACACAATAAATCTATAAATCATTTTCTGAGCGAGACGTCATATTTCTTTTCTCCAAATTGTGATTGATTTTGCTTCGTCTATCTTATTTTTCGCAAATTAGCAGCATTTTCTGTACCGATTGTCGGCTTTTGATAGGATGATCGTACCACTAATATCTATATACCGTTTTGATCGTCCATTGTGTTGATCTCTACGGTATATTCACTTTTGTGTTTCGGTGTCCGATACGCGGCGAAACCCGTGAAATGGATAATCGCATCGATACCCATATTTTGAACCTTTGGTCTTTCTTTTACCTTTTTGTATATCCTATCTAAGAAATCGAATGGCCATCTGTTCATATTCCTAGATTTTGCCTTGTGACCTTCTGCTTTCCAACATTAATTTATGGTATTCAATATATTTTGTCTGTTCAATTTGCTTTGAAAATAGAGAGGAGCCGATATTTTTTTTTCGTTGTCTGCTATTTTTCCCTATAGATTTGGTGATCTTTCCTCCTCCCCCTTTTTCTTTTTCACATCTCACATAGACGTAGTCGATCCATGCTTCATCGACAAAGCACTCTTCACCAACCCCTCGGCTTTCTCTTCCCACCCATGCTCTAAACAGCCATGGCCGATCCTCCTCCACCCAACGCTGCCATGCAGGCCACCTCACCTCCTTCATCAATCCACTCGACTCAGCCTGCAAGGCCGGCGCGCTACCCGGCTTCCCATGCCTCAACAACTCCAGCCACCTTCCCGTGTGCCAGCAACACCCCATGCTCGGCCTCCTTCTTTCAATATATTAGCATGCATGTTTCATATATATTGTAATATACTCTATTATATTTTTATATATATATATATGGTTTAAGTATATTACATTATGTTGGTCATATTTAAAAGTTATCTGTTAGTAGTAAAATAAGCTTATACAAAACAAATTTACACTGTTAGTTGTATATGCCGTATGTAGACTGTTTATATATTTATGTTATGTATTTTTTTTGAATATAAAAGTTTTCAATATATATATATATGTACATCTATCTGGTAGTAGCACATATGTGTGTTGTATATATTAGTTTATCTATAGGGTTAGGTGGGTTTGAGTTTATAATAGTATACCTGTATTCATAAGTTATGTAAGTATTTTTTTTATAATTTCAACAAAGTATATATTTCCAAAGCTTATTACATGTCAGTATATAAACTATAGAATGGTTAATATATAAAAGTTTATGAAGTTATATAGCATAGGTTATACTGGTTAGTTTATAAAGTTTATATATATATATTCTGTAGCCTGCATACATATATGGATATTGTCTGCATATTTTATTGTACGTACATTGGTTCACATATAGGTTAGTATGCGTGTTTTATATACAAGGTTGGTATATGTATATATGAGTCCTGTTATATATAAACAGTATATAAACTATTGGTCAGTGTCTAGTTTATGTTTATAAAGTATGTAAGTTTACAGTTTATATGTATGTGTACTACAGTAATATAGATGTGTACATGTATATAAAATTTATGTTGTTGTTTGGTAATATATAATTCTAAGTACTGATTTTAAAATATGATATGTATATATTTTAAATATATGTTTAAATCTAATAACGTGATCTTGAGATATATAAAGATTTTTATGTTGTTATATGTATGTTTAAAATTAATATTGATTTTTAAATATATGTTTTATTAAGATTTTATTTAATACATGTTTTGATTAAATAATGATTTTGAAATGTATATATATTTTTAATTTAATAATGTGTTTGTATTTAGAAATGATTATATATATATAAAGATATACAGTTATATATGTGTGTGTGTGTGTTTGTCTTCACTTATACCAATTATTTTCATCGATCCAGTTCCAACTTGATTTCGTCTATCCCTATTTTTTAGCTTTGATCGTTGAATTCGTGCCAATCTTGCTTTGCTTTAGAATTCGTAGCTTATTCTGTTGTTAAACTCTTCAGCCTCGAAAGGTAAGCAATCACTCATGATTAACATTCTTATATTTATTAAATTTGATTTCAATTGAAATGACAATTGAAATATGCCACTGTTAGTTATTTACACTGTTATATACATGTTATTATCTGTATCTGTTCACCTGTGACATCTGACACCATTATCTGTTATTTATATTGACGATATATGCCTGCCATATTATTATTATATCTGTTATCACTCTGCAAGTTCCCTGTTAGTTTAGAATTCCTTATGGGTTAAAATGATATATAGCCAAACGATCTCTAGAATAGGAGAAAATCGTCATGGGTTAAAATGATAAACCTAAGCGATTGTCATTGAATTGAATTTGGTATTGCGGGTTGAACTGATATATACCCGTATATATATTTAAATTACGGATTGAATTGATAAATATCTGTATCACTTGACCATAGGATAGAAAATTATATAGAGACACCATTGGTTAATATATATATATATATATATATTTAGAAATGATTTCCAATGTTTTGAAATGAATATTTGGGTTTTAATAAATATTGTTTTTAGGATATATATATATAAATGTTATTTTTATAAAGGTTTTAAATTTTGATTTTTAAAATTATATGTTCTGAAAATTTTAAAATAATAAGTTAATCTTGGAATTATAAATTTTAAGATTTTACTTACAATTTTACTATTTTAAAATATATATAAAATAAGTTTAATAATAAGATTTGATTTATTAAAGTTGATTTAATAAAGCTAATTTAATTAATATATAATATGTTTAAGTATTTATTTAAAATTTAAATTTTCAATTATAGAGTATATAATGATTTTAATAAAATTCAAGTTGGAAAGAGAAATAGAAATTGGTTTGAAATTAATTTATTTAAGGATTATACTCAAATAAGTTTGATTTGAAATCTATTAAATTTGGGATTTTTAAAGATATGATTTTGTAGCTTGATTTTGATTAAAAGTGATTTAAATGAATATTTCAAATTTGCATAAATTGAAATGGTAAATTTAGTTTTGTTTAAATTTGAAATTTGAAGTTCTATTTAAATGCTATTTGAATGATTAAATATTTCAAATAAATAATAGTAAAGTGAATTTGATGTATATATGAAATTGTCAAATTTATGAAATGTTGAATATTTAAAGCTTTAAAATATATTAAAATTGAAATGGTTTAATTTATAGTTCAAATCTGTATTTGAAATTGATATAATTTGCAATGGTTTATTTAAAACCTGAATTGAATTGAAATTTATGAATTGTGATTGAATTAAATTTGAATTTTGGAATTCAAGTTGATTTGGAATCGATTTGTGAAATTTGAGGAAGTTATTTTATTATATAAAGTACTTTTAAATTATATTTAAAACTATTTATATATTTTACTTTATAATTCATATAAACTATTTTAGTATAAATCATTCAAATATAAACTATTTTAACCTATAATTACTTTATATAAACTATTTTATTTTATAAACTATTTTACTTTATACGCTATTATAATATCTAAACCGGTTAAGTGGGAAGAGTTATGGTTTTCCAAAGTATTATAATTTCGAAGTGTTATGATTTCAAAATGTTATAATTTCTAAAGTGTTACGATTTCTAAAGTATTATGATTTCTAAATTTTTATTTCCAAATTGTTATAATTTCCAAAGTATTATGATTTCTAAGTTATGATTTCAAAGTGGTATGATTTCAAGGGTTTTGATTTTGAAAGTGTTATAATTTTAAAAGTGCTATGATTTTGAAAATTGATATATTTGAAGTGAATAATGATATCGTATTGATATGGTTTTGAAATGGAAATGATATTTGGTTTTGAAGTATAAATTATTTTGAAATGACCACGGTGTTATAATAAAGATTGGTTGTTAAAGAGACCGGAATCGGATATTGCCATACTCTCTGCCAATACTGAAAACCACTTTAACAACCGTGTGCGCGGTGGAGATTCCAGAATGAAGTAGCATGGTGGTGATGTCCTATTTGAGATATATATGTGGACCCGACTCCCATGAGTTGGCATAAGGTAGCTAAAACAGGAGCAATCGACGAGCCAAGTGAGGTAGCTCCTCCAATCGGACACACTTCTTCGTATGCCATTCTATTACTTTGTGATTGATTTGGTGCGCACCTTTAATTTGGGAGTGTGGCTCGAGGTGGGTGGTAGCTGCGGCTATGCGTTACCACCAGTCCGAAAGTGTAATTAGTATATCTACCCTTGCATTGCCTAGTTGTGCCATGTCACTTACCCTATCGAGACCATTACGAGTTTTTTTGGTGTCGTACTTATAGAGCATCCTTCGGTAGCCTCCCGATCAGGAGGTATTACTGTACTGTATAGACTATTGGTACAATACAATGTGTTAACTGTTAAGGGGGATATGGGTAACGCCTTAATGCTATTTTAATAGTCTACTTTACTATAGACATTATTATAATAGCATATATTACTACATATTAGATAGTTAAACGGATCCTTAGAGGATGGGTATTCCAAATATCCTTTTAGTTATTTGTATTTTAGTTGATATTTCACTTGAGCTGGATTTATTGATATAAGAATGTTAATCCTGACCCGAGTGTTTTGGTTTTTTCTTTACGCTCGGATCAGTCTAAGTGTCACAGCATTTGAGACTTCGCTTGGATATCCAACCATCCATCCATCTTTCAGACAATTAGTTGATTCCAGTGATGTATTCAGATTTTTTTATTTGACTATTATGATGAGACTTCTATATATTCGAGATTTCTATTGTATCTCGTTGTAACTCTGCTATATATATAGTAGCTTCATGAACTACTATTCTTTGTTTCCGCTGCTTATTGTTATATTACTCTATGATTCTATGATTTATTTATTTATTGTATATGTTGAGTTTTGCCAAATTTAAATTAACAATCTGGTATTTTGAACAATTAAAGTCCGATATGTGCGGATGCGAATGTTGAAAATCCCAGCATGTTACATCTTTCTTCTCTCTTTCTTCTCACCCTCTCTTTTCTTTCTCATGATCATCTGCAATCAGTGCGCTCAGGGTCGGACACGCGTGGTTTAGTGTCAGATTCAGAGGGTGCCGAGTGCGGGTCGTCACACAAACTTTCATAATTATAAGTTATGAGTACCTATATAGTAGTAAATATAATCAACAAAATAAATCTTAAAATTATTCATTGATAAAGTGTACCAAACAACTATCATGATTCAATATAAAATTCAGGATAATAACTTTAAATTCACACAAACGTATTATATGTATGTATATATATCCAAAAAAATAGATCATTGTAATTATATATGTATATAAAGCATTCAATGTTGTATAAAATACAATTAAAAAAGAATATTTTCAAGTACACGAGTTCATAATACAAAAATCAAATTCCAATGTTGCTTTATAATTTGATTTAATTTATAAACAGCACATGTATTAAATCAAAATTCAATAAATACATAATGGCAATTTAAATTTTATCATATATATAAATTTAGGTTAAGGGTAAAAATGTTTTTATCTGTGCAAAACAAATATACCTTCGCGATACCTTGATTTAAGATTTTTCCTCATATCTCTAGATAAATCCATAACTAGTGTTGCAAGAGAAAGATGAACCACTTATATTTTATTTTATTTGATGTTTTCATTATATTTGGGGTTTTGGAAAATTATGGAATGGAGCAATGAAATTTTATTGATGGCAAGGAAAAAGGAGAAAACAAAAGTGAATAAAGGAAAGAATATAAGAAATGAATTAGTGGATTTGTTTTAATTGAAAGAAAGAAACATTTCCCATTATTTTAATTAAAACTTCCCTAATCAATTCCCGTACTCTCTCTTCAATATGAGGTCACTATATTATTTCCATCGTATGGAAAAATTTCCAAAACCCCCTGATGCAATTATCTTTATCTAAACCCATTTAAAGTTACATCGAAATCATATATCGATGAGTGCAAATACAACTTTCATATATGCATTCAGATAAATATAAACAACTCCCAAATATCAAATAAATTAAATAATAATTTATATTTCTCAAATATTAATTAAATTATAATACATTATAAATTAAAAAATCATTTATTTTTTGGAAAATTCACAAATATGGTTGTGTGCCTCAAAGGAGTGAATTCAGTCAGTAACTAATATTAAAACAATTCATATACTAATGTTCACACATCACCTTAGGTAGTGGTATGATAATTTGGCTGACTCATCGTTTAAAGACCTTTCCAGCAAAATCATATTTTATAATTTTTTAAGCAGTACCATTTAGTCACGATTATTTGCACCAATTCTCTTTATCAACACTACATCATATTAGGATTTATGAATTTGATTTTGATCAAAATTCCTTTATTGTCCATATTTAAATTGGTTAGTCATAAACAAAGTCTTTGGTTCAATAATAACATTTATTATTAAATGTACTACTCTAATCGGAGATTTTGACTTTGAATTGACTATTGTTTGTCATGATTCTAACTTCATACAACTAAGGACACGAATTCAATATTTAATAGTATTTCATTTCCAATGCTTTAAGTTAGAGTCGACTATAGTCATTTGATGGATATCTTGCCTGATTTAGCTATAATCAAAGTGAGGTTTCCACATTGACGTTTGATAATATTCTCAAATTGAAAGATGTGTAATATCATCATTTCAAGATTTCCCGTTCGACCTAGTTGTTATTAACCAACAGGAAAATCTTAGATGAGTCATTCCATTGATAACCAATAACCATTAGCATGTAACCCTTTGGTGCCCCAGGCATTCATGAGTAATTTATTGCCCAATATTTAGGGAGCATACATAGTCTGGTCTCAATTGATGTATCGATATTCTTTCTCAAAACATCTTAATCGGGAATATTTATAATAAAATGTTATTTTATATTGTAGTCAATTACTTGCGAATGTAACTGTTTGCAACTACAGTCACATAACATTTAATTTTAAAGATTTTCTTATTGATATACTTTAAATTAATTACTTAAGCAATCATATCACTGTATAACGAAGTATATAATAGAAATCAAATACCTTTAGTATGAACAAGATCATCATAGAGTTAAATGTACATAGAAAATTACATAATTGCCCATGGAGTGTACCCATAATGCTATCAATCTCTAACTTCCAGTCTAGTTCAATTATAAAACCTTATTCCTATCGCTTCAAATAGTTTCTCAAAGTGATTGTGCTAGTTCTTTAATGAAAGGATATGTTATGCTATTTTAATTATCTACTCTATAAATTAACTCTCTTTGACGCTAATAAACTGCCATTATCATGTATTCATGTGTAATTTTCCAGAGTATGTTTCTCTTTTTATAGTGGTCTCTGGGTTCTTTCATGATATGTATCACGACATTATTATTATATAACAATAATATGAAATTCTAAAATTTGGAATTACCGCTAGCTCTATTAGAAATTTGTGCGCTTATATATGCATACATTGCTTGCACTATTCAAGGTGATATACATAACATATTGGTTGAATTAGCCATAACTCATGTTTGGAACATTTCCAACTTAAAGAACCTTAACTAAGGTTGAATATTAATTTTGGATTGACATCCTATGCTCGATATCACTTATGAAGTTCGATTTTAAATATTCCTTCATTAAGGAGTTCATTGTTTCTTTAAACTATTTTCTAGTATTTCATACATACTTAAGAATACCCTTACTTACCATTTAGCGATCTTGAATAGCATTTGATACCCACTAAATGTACCAATTACATAAGTGATTAGCGATATAGTAGACATCATAACATACATGATAATTCTTACTGCTAATGCATAAGAAATTTATCTCATATGCTCCGCATTAAATGTTGTAATATGTTGTCTATGTATGTTGTATAGGACAGTCCCAACATCCTTTTATATTGTTTATGAAATATGTCATTTTCAAATCCAATGTCAAGTATTAAACAACCATACTGAAATGATTATAACACGCTACATCGCTCACAATAATAAGTTGTTGATCGCTTATAGTTTAAGAAATATTATAGTACCTTTATAGTTCTTTCTTACAGATACACACTTCCTTTACATTTTGACTTAAATTCAAACTATTTGATTTTTTTGTCAAAATTTTGCTTGACTCTGATGCTTCTTGAACAATATTTTCATATTAGTTCTTGGATCCTATTCGAAACCCACAAACTATGTATCGCTCCCAGTTACTTCGAGACACTGGTTATTATGTGCAAACAGTATATTATAAATCATATCAAACGATAATTTTGTGAGTAAAATCAGAATTGATTTAAGCATGTTAATTAACGAATCTGTTATATTAATTTCAATAATTTAAATTTACGTTGTTATTCTATTAACGTAGTTTACTATATTTTAAGTACATTTGTCTTCTTCTCAAATACACTTTTATAGCTGGCGGATTATATCCTTTCGGGTATAACTATCAAAATCATATTTTGATAATGTACTTGAAATCCATTCCGGATTTACGCATCTTGCTATATGGCGGAGTTAATACTATTCATGGCTTATTAACAACCGAGGAAATTTTTTTCTCGACACCGATAAGGCACTCATTGTTTCTTTTTAATGTGCAAGAATTCTTATTACATATTCTAATGTGTCGTGTCTTTTTTGGTTTGGTTAATTTCATTTCATCTTATTTAATCGGCTTCAACCATAGATCATATCAGATCCATTTTACTACCAACAATTTCTAAAAGAAATCCCTTTATTAATAAGTTGGCGACTCTTGAAACAAAGTTGTTTCTCGGCACAACATAACAGACATCTAGAAACATTTAATGAACTACCTTTACATACATGTATAAATCTGATTTAGTTTTTAGTTCGCGAAACTTATGTTCATAACATAAATCAGCCAATCAATATTGGTCTTCCCTAAATTTCTTTAGGGCTATCCATATAAGATCCCCTATGAATGAATATGATGCGTAGCCTTTTGACTTACGTGACCTACCAACTCCTTGACCTAGGATCTGTAGGGGTTCCATATAAACTTTTATCTTGTATGGTCTTGTAAGCTATGCTTTGGATGAAATTAGTTTTAACTTATGCATTTACTCTTAAGTACACATCCTAACATAAAGAAGTTAACTCAACCTCACTCATTATCAATCATTCTTATTCAATAAAGTCCAATTACTCCTTATCGATATGTCATTATTTATCATAGGAAGGAGTGACTTTTGAGAGTTTCATTTTTAGGTTCTTTTCGAACCTTTTCAATACACTTAGTTATTCAATCATATTGAATATTTATTTTCTTTGCATGTTATATTTTTCTACTTCCGTTTTATATTCAATAAACTTATCGTAAATACACTACATTGCATCAAATGCACATGTCTATTTCAATGGTAATTCATTTATGAATTTAACGAAGTAAGTGGATCCATTTTGGTATTATTTGACTTTAAATAGCATACATCTATATGTATCGATCCGAAGAGTTCATTAACTCTTTTGTCATTCCCATAGGATAAATACATCGCCCATAGTCTTCTAGGATACAATTTATCTATACCATATGGTTCATTATCGTATAATTATTGAATTATTTCTCAAAAATATGATTTAGTCCATAATTCCAAAATAATTATAAAAACTTTTGATGCTTTATATTTTTCTAATGCATCACTTTTGTTATAAATACCATTCTTATTGATTTATTTTATAATGAATATTCACAGTATTCATATCAAAAGAAAAACGTATCTATTTTTAGTCAATACTGAAAACAAGTATTATCTCATAAATAATATTTGGTATATTTATGAAAATAATTTTCACAACTTCACTCGTCCATTAAGAAGTGTTATGTGGTATTTTCTCAATATTTCCACCATTATTATAATAACATACGAAATATGAAGCTCTATTCAATAACTTATTGTGAAATTTTATTTAATAGACCATAACCAGTTTACACTCGAGTGCCTTAGATCAAATAACATGGGTTTGAAGAAATAACTTTCATAGAAAATAATTTTCTATATAAAATACATTTGGAATAGAAATCGTATTTCTCATTCCATATTAATTATTTTTTGCAACCAAATTGGCCACAAACACCCAAGAACAGAATTTTGTAGAGAAGTAAGTAGGGAAAATAAAATTGAAATTAAGGAAAAGATTAAGCTAACAACAAATAAAAGCAATAATTAGAAACATAGTATTTATAGTGGTTCAACCTTGAATGCCTACTTCCACTTTGAATATTATTTCTATTAATCACTTAAGATCTGATTACTGCAGTTGAGAATAGAGAATACTTCATTACAATAAAGTCTAAAGTAACAAGTCGCGTAAAGATCCTTAAAATGACCAATTAGGCCAGTATTTATAGGTGAAGACGACCACTAATCTCTCTAAAGCTTCGATTGAAGGACCTTCTAATTTACATAGGCCCATCAGAGGGGTCACTAGGCCCAAATCCCAATGAAGAGGTATTGATACCGATACCTCAATTGGTCGATTTTTGGGTAACGATCCCTATGTGGCTTTTGCATGCTTAAATATGTTGGCCCTTCAAATCTTATGTCATTTTGACCACAGGAGCTCAAGTTATTGATGGGTCTTTGATTTAATACTACTTGTGAATTGCTTGTTGCCGACCCCTCTAAAGGGTTGCACATCGACCCCTCTAGCTTTTCCTATTTGATGTGTGATTCCTAAGGTAGGCTCCTTAGGATCCATATATGTTGCTCTCTAAATTTTATATGTTTTGGACTTGTAGATCTCGAGATAATGATCGTTGTATGCACGAATGCGCTTGAACTATATCGATCCCCTTATAATGTAGCTTGCTGATCCTTTTCCATCAATCATGTCGACCCCTTGCAACTTTCCATGCTATGCCGAACCCTCCAATTCGTTGAACCATATTCCATGCTTTAAGTATCCTACATTGTATGTCCATCAAATCCATTCAATTCTGACTTCATATAATCATCTGTACTCGACCTTATGGTCTCACAGTCATCATTCTAGAGCAATTAGCTTTTATGGCAAACAGATTAAAGTCATGCATCTAGTTCAATATAGTCGGGCTAGAATACCAGGTAACACTTGCCCCCTAAAGTACGTCTTGTGATTAACATGATGTGCTTTGGATTAGGGCTGTCAATTTCCAACATTGCGACGATCCGGAAATTTTTAACATTTAAAAATGAAATATTTAATCGATTTTAAATATTTAGAGATTAGTTTAACATGAATTTTGATTTTAAATTTGAATTTGACAATTAAATTATTGAACTTAATTTACTTAAGTTGGGTAAAAATTTGAATCTTCGATTTTAAGCTGATTAAAAATATTTTAAAGGCTTAGAAAATCTATATTGATAATACTGAAGGTAATGGAAGCTTCAGAATTTAATTTAAAAATGTTTTGTTCAGTTTTGAAAATATATCGTTTAAATCGATATCTAAAAAATAGCCTTCCGAGCCACAGTCTCGGAATTCAACGAAACCAGTTCCATTGGATCCGTAATATTGTATTATTATCGGATTTCAATTTTCGTAGCAATTGGAGTTGTCGTTTAACCCAGGAAGCTCAAAACACATAGAAACTATTTTAATCGATTCAATTTAAAATTGATCGTTTGCTTTCGTAACTTACGTATATGATCGAATTAGCCTCCGTAACACGTTCCATTGTATTTGGAAGGTGGATAAAACCTTATAAACGCTAGGCGGCACGCATCGATAGGAGATCGAGATTTTCGGTTCGATTTCAAGTCGTTTAAATTCAAATTTAAATTTGTTTGATATTTTATTCAGTCAAGAAAGAAAAAAGGATATTACTGAATTTAACACGTTGTTACCTCTTCAAGCATGTGTCCATCTTGCAACATGTGTCTTAAATAAAAAAAATGTAAAGAAATGAGGGGAAATTATCTCGTTCCCTTCCCCCGAAAGCTAATATCTATCGTTCAAAGCACGCAACCCCATTGTTTAAAAGAATGGCCGAGCTTCTTCATTTATCATTTTCTTTCAAACTAAATAAAATCGAAAGAAATCGAGATCTACTTTAATTTCAATCCACCAGAAATTTCCCTCTCCTCTCTTCTCTAATTAGTTCGTTCGAAATCAAATGGCCGCTCTTATTTAATTCAAATCGAATCGAGAGGAGTTCGATCTCGTTCAAGTCTAGAGGAAGGGCGACCGGTGTATGCAAAATCAAATCATCGCACACGTCTGAAATCGAAATCGTTTCGAATCGATTGGGCTTGGGGATTCGAAATCAAGGTGGAACAACATGCAGTGGTGGCACGAGTTCAAGTTCATCGCCGACCAAATAATGAATGAGGATTTGAATTTCAAAGAACTGGAAGGGCGGCTGTAGGGTTGTGAAGCCGAGTTCGGCGAAAGCGGCTAGGGTTTCGGCGTGCGAGGGGAAAGGAAGCTATGTAGTCGCTATTGAGGTTATCGGCAAATGGTGCGGTAGTGTGCTCGATTCGAGATGGAGGGACACAGCTGCGTCGAAACGTGGAGGCATTGGAAGTCATTGGCATGATGGGGTGCTGCGACAAGGGTTTGGAATCAGGGGTGCAGTGCTCTCGCCAATGGCACTGGGTGGAGTTTCTTACTGGGTCGGCAAGGCTAGGGTTTCGATTGTTTTGGAACTCGACAATGAGGTTTGAATTTTGTGTTTAATATTTATCTGTTTAAAAATTCGAAAGAATGTATAAATTACAGTAAGGTGATTTAGGTTATATGTCGACTTAATTTAGGAAATTTTTTCAAATCTTTTTTTAGTTGGAATAAATAACAGAAAAAAATAGGAATCTACAGTTCCGATGTAATTTAATATTAGTGAGAGTTTAAATTTAAATTTGTGTTTATAGTGTGAATTATCAGAAATTTACAGGAAAATAAATTTGGTTATTTAAAATAGTATGCAAGGAGATTAACTCAATCAATTATCTTTGTAACTTAAAATTTTATTATGGAAAAAATGGGTTTAAATAGAATAATTTGGCTAATTTAATTTATCTAATAGAAAATTAATTTTTAGATTAGTTTAAAATTAAATGTGTTAATTAATTTAATCTATTGAAAAGAAAATTGACTTTTCGGTTTATTTCGAATATTAATGGATTGTATAAATGTTTATACAAGGTTTGAAAATATGAAGTAAACAAACTGGAATGGAAATGGATTGCAAATAAAAGGTGAGATCTTCTCATTCAAATTTTAATAATTGAAAATTTCAGTTATTGATTGATGATTGAACTGTGATAGTTAAATTTAATTGTTGATTGTATGCTTGGATGATTAATTTATTATCAGTTATATTAGTTTAGACCCTATGCGTCGCATAAAAGCGGAGATTATTATATTCTCGAAGTGGAATTGGTATTATATATGTATTTGGAGTTGTTGATTTCCCGCATTATATAGCGGATGAGACCCTATGCGCCGCATAATAGCAGATGATATTTTATAAATCCCATATACCACGATATTCCGCCTAGAAGTGGAATTGGTATTTAACTGTTGTGCTAACTTCTATGGATGTAGAAAAAACAGGTTGGAGGGATCCAACTGGATTCCTCAAATAATTGAATTTTTTTCAATATTGTATGTTGATTATTTATAATCTATGTGTGACCATTTGTGATTGGAACTGATGAAGGCTAAAATTTAGCCGAATATATTTTTGATATTGTAGGTTATCAGAAATAAATAAAATTGGATTTTTGAAATTTAGTAGGAAATTTATAATAAATTAATTTTAGAAAATTAAATAAATTCACAAAAAAGGAATTTGTTTCAAAAGATAATAAATTTAGTGTTGAAATAAATTTAGCAATCAATTTTGGTAATTGATTTGGTATTTGAAAATAAATTAGGAAATCAATTTAGAATTTAATTTGGTGCTGAAAACGAATATTTGGAAATTGATTTGAAAAGATAATAAATTTAGTTTCAAAAGATAATAAATTTAGTGTTGAAATAAATTTAGCAATCAATTTTGGTAATTGATTTGGTATTTGAAAATAAATTAGGAAATCAATTTAGAATTTAATTTGGTGCTGAAAACGAATATTTGGAAATTGATTTGAAAATCGTATATTAATGGATATTTAGAAGTTTAAATTCACAACGGGAATTTCATAAAGGAAAGGGAATTTTGGATTTAAAAATAAATTTGGTTTATTTTTAAAGGTGTGAAAAGAAAGTTACAGATTTGGAATGTAAATTAAAATAAATCGAGAAGATTTATAAATTAATATAAATGGAAAGAGAATTCTTTCCTGGAAAGCCGAGTATATTTTTAGTGTAGCTTTTGAAGTATAAATTAAAAGTTCTAGAAATTGATTTGAAGAGAAGAAAATATTATTGGAGAAATTATTTTTGGGAATTGTTTAAATCTTTAAAGTAAAGATTCGTTTAATTAATTATAGAAGGGATGATTTTAAAGATTAAATTGATATTCATTTTAGAACGTGGTTGTTTAAATATTTATACTTATCTACAAATTTTATTTTAAAATTAGTTTGGACTTGAAATTTTATATTAGATATTGGTATAATGTTTTCATAACTAATATTCAAATAAGTGTTTAGAAATAGATTTTTTTTAAATATATCCAACTATATATGCTTGGGTAAGTAAATTAAATTATTTTGAAGTATTTGAACTCGGCAGATTTTAAGTGGAAACGAATAAATATTGAAAATGCGTTCCTCGTAAGGAAAATGATTTGAAATTTGTTTTCGAAGTATTGAAATGTGGAAAATGATTTGAAATTTGTTTTCAAAGGATTGAAATTGGATAGTAATTTGAAATTTGTTTTCAAATGGTTGAAGCATGAAATATATCTTGCGGAGATATTTTGAAAGTAAATAATTTGGGAAATTTATTTATATCTGGTAATTGTTGTGAATGTTGATTGATAGTTAAATAACCGACTATCAATATTGGCCTTTTAATGGCATTTGAATTTCGATGCGACCGAGGGTAGAATTCCAAGTGGACATCCGAAAACCACATTGAACCTTTGTGATTGTGATAGATCTTTTATTTAAAAGATCAAAGTGGAAAATTGTAGTAATTTGTTTGAAAACTGAATGTAACACTTAGTTTTAAAATAAGCGCTCGTTATTCGGATTAGCTGGGAGAAGACCTTGTGTCATAAAACCCATTCCGAATAATGATACGACGAAATGGGATTGCATTTGAAGATGGTGTTGAAGACCGCGTATTTTCGAAAACGAAAGGATTACTTGTCGAATGTCTCTGCACCGAGTTGCTCCGGTATAGAGATTTTATCATCCTTTGTGATGGGGATTCCGGATGTGATTAGTAAATATCTGGATTTGCAAGGGCTTCTTTTGAAGTACCTTCAGTTCTGTTCAATCCCGAAATGGACTTGTATGGATGTGTGTCTAACATTACACTTTGAGATGTAAAGCTGATTTCTATAAAATACATTTCTGTTGGTGGCGGAGAATTTATTCTCTTAGCTTAACCCCTTCTCTGAGACGTACGAGCTCAGAGGTTATGTAGTTGATGGTTATTAGTGATGTATTCCCAAATTTAGTAATATGGCATACGAAGTGTTGCTGATCATTTGTTGATCAAAGCATGACTTTGTGATAAGTGTAGCTTTGTGGACGAAACCTCGTCGGACCTCACACCCCGAAAAAGGTCGAAACAGGAAAGGTGCGGCAAGGTTTCAGGGGTAGCTCCCCTAGGGTATGTCCATTCCTTCTGGAAAAGGGTGGTGTCAGGTATGGATCCCTGATATTTAACCTTTGTGGTTACTGCAAATACCTTTCTTTGTGGTTGTTGGTGTAGAGGATCCTCGAATAAAGGTCGCAAACGACCGGGGGTGGCATATCTTAGGTTTTACTTCCCAGGAAGGGGATAACTGGTCTTGTGTTGGAAGAGATCCAGGTAGGTTCTCGGGACGTCCCTCCAGAGGCATACCTAGGTGGCAGTAGGAAGTTCCTTAGTCTGATCATTTGTTGGAAATCCAAAGAAACAATACGCGCCCTGTACGGTTTTAGTTGTATAACCTGACATGGAATGTGGCGGTAACCTGCTATTGAACATGGTAGCTATAGTAGGCATACAATAATGGTTGTATACTGGGTAAGATTAATATTATACTTTCGAAATGTTTTCTGCACTATACACTAATAATAACATCGAAAGCATTTTGCGTATTAAGCATGTTTGACTATCATAAGGAGAAATCTCCTCCAATTCTGCGTTTGCATTGTGTGTGTGGCAGGTGGCCTTATGGTAGTTTTATTTTCCAAAAAGCTTAGCGGGTTTCTTTTATTTTCTTTGTGAAAATAACTATTTTTAAGATCTCACACCAGTCCCACGACTGACGTGGAGTTTATTGTTTCCTTCCTAAACTCTAGGTGCCCACAATTTACCACGCGGCAGCCTAGAGTCAGGTTAGCAGTTATTCGGGAGCAAAGTCGAAAAAGAGATGCTGTGGAGATCAGGAGCAAGCTGGATGGTGAGGCATATCACTTATATATGAATATTTCTTTCTGCTATTTGTTGTTGTACACTCTGATGACGTAATGTGATATAATGTAATAACTGATGTAGTGAATCTGTTTAAAGATATTTATTTATCTATTATATTTGTTCCGCTGCGAAATGTGAGATTCTGTTATTGTTTCTATTTCTTCTTCTACCTCTTCTTCTTTAAACCCTAGCGGTTCGTTTTTCCGGCATTCGACTGTTCAGCATTTGATACAGTGGACGTATTGATGTCGACTTTCGAGCGTTGAAAAATCGGACATGTTACAAGCACAACCCGAAACGCGACCCTAAACCCGCACGGAAATTAGTGGGTTAACCCGTCATGTTAAAAGGGGCAAGTCATTTTTGGGTCAACCCATTAAATCCCGTTTAATAAACGGACGGGTTTAGGGTTGACTTATGAACACGAATTTGACCCGACTAACCTATTTATGGGATTGGTATTGCTGTACAATTCTCATTTTATAATGTTATTGTTGTTATTCACTTATTCCTACCCATTCGCACTTAACAACTTCCGACATTTTCATGCCCATTCCCACATTTTCATGCCCATTCCCACGTGACAACTTTCTAAATTTTCATACTCATGTTTGCTTATAATAAAAGAATGACAACAATACACTTCTTTTGCTCTAAAATTCTCACATTAGCTTGCAAAAGAAGGGTATTGCTGGCATTCACTTATTCCTACACATTCGCATTTAATAACTTCCATATTTTCATACCCATTTCCATTTCTTTATGCAAATACTTTTCTTAACAGGTTACACGAATCAACCCAAAACCCACATGATATATAACCAGGTCAACCCAAAACCCACCCGTTTAATAAACGGGTTGACCCGACCCGTTTAAAAATCAATCCGCACCCGAGTTCACCCGACCCAACCCAAACCCGACCCATTAACAGGCCTACTTTGAATCATTGGTAATGAGACCCATTAGCTTTCCTAATAGTTGCTATTCTTTTATCGAATTGTTTTTCCAAGGCGTCGACTGATTCATTGATTACACTGACACCTAGTTGATTTCCAGTAATATAAATCCAGCACCATGTCCCCTCAATTGATATTTATAAATCCAGTTATGCGAGACTAACAAGCTTTTGTTATCTAATTCAGCCTTGAACTCGAAGGCTTCAAGTTTGACTTCAATCTTTACTGATTTCAAAAATTGAACTTTTAGGTCATGGGCGCGCTCATATACACGTTTTCTTTGTTGTCTCTCGGATGCGTTTGTATGCTCACAAGTCGTCGCCAATTCTCTTTAAATTTGAATACAACCATATTGTATTTTCTTTCCCATTTTTTAAATCTAATTCCTTTTATTATTATTTTAAGTTTTTGTAGGGGTCAGCATATATGTATGCCGATCCCTCTTTTGAGTCAATACTAACAGGGATCAGCAAGCTTCCATGCTGATCCCTCCTTCTACATTAATCGCTCAGTGCTTTTGGCTGAATCCTCTCCCATATATATATATATATATATATATATATATATATATTAACCGTTCATCCTTTCCATCTTCATTTCTCTCATTTTCTTGCCCTTGCACCAAACCCTTATTTTTAAGCCACGCAACCAAACTTTTCAACCTATGACCTTAAATTCACCTGTGATCTGATCCAATCTTTCCTTTAAACTTGTTTCTTCTATCCTTCCCATTCAAACATCCCCAATTACTCGCCTCCATATTAACTCGAACATTCTCCTAGGAAAAACTTTGAAATACAACCTTCAATTATATGATGAGATTCTTGGTTTTAGTTTGTTAGTGCTCATAATGGCATTCGAGGCTGTGATGAAATTGCAATTAAAATGGCCTAGAGGAAGTGAATTATTGGTGGATTGGGTTCAAAATAATTTGCAAGCGAAAGGAAGATGGAAGGAAAAACAACAGGAAGAATATGGAATGAAAGAGAGGTCGGTGCTGGATATTTGATTCCATGTCGTTCCCTCGTTGTAGATTGAGACAGGTTAAGGACGAAGTAGAATAGGGGTCGGTATGCTCGGGTTGAAGAGAGGGTTCAATATAGAAGTTTTGGGAAATGTATCGGCCTATCCATAGGGAACGACCTATCTATAGGGATTGGCTGGACTAAGGGATCGGTATGTCTTGGTTGGAGAGAGGGTTCGGTAGAGAAGTTCTGGGATAGGGGTTGATATGTAGGCTTCGTTTTATAGGAATCTACACAAGGACTTTGTAAAGGTTTTTTGAACTTGTATACTAGCCAAATCTTACTCGTTGGACTGTAACCCATCTAACGAAGTCGGACATATGGTGATAATGAACACTAAAATGTGCATATTTACTACTAAAGTTGAGGTTGAACAATCAAACCCATAGAACTTTTTTCATATAATAAAAACCTATAAATGGACACGAACGACGAACTTTACACTTTGATATACTAACGTCGATCCCAAAGCTTTTACAACCGATCAATCTCTCCACTAGTCGTGACGGTCACTCCGGCCGGAATCCAGATTCTTGTCGTCTAAATTCATTTTTACTATTTTTAAACTGTTTATATCTGCCATACACTGCACTAGCTTACACTTTAACATAGGGGGAGCAAGTAAACTTTTATAACATCGATTATCTACCGAGTATAGCTAATATGGACTCCAGACGCTCAAAGCATTTAATTGGTACGTCTTTTGATCCAGAAGTGCAACATATCGATTCTGAAGCAAAATTAACTTTACGACTATATCTTGCAGGCTTTCTCCCAGCCATTAAGCAGAATAGATAGAACTCTTCGACTCACTGGTTGACCATTTTCAAGTGTTTTGGTACTCCTGGAGAAGGATATAAGTCCTTCTCTTGATGTAATTGAGGATGCTATTCTTCTACATAACCCGATAGATTCATAAGCCTCCAAATTTGATGAGGATGCCCTTCGCTAGCTGTGTTCTATACATTGAATTCCGTTTATAGACATTTTGGTCCCCTCAATAAATGATATGCCTCACTTCCCACCGAAGTGGTACATGGCGCATAACAAAGTTACGTGCTGGGCTGGATGCGTATCGCCCTTTAATTCATTCATTCAAGAGATGCTGAGATATCTTAAAATAGCTCTCATTCAACTCCATCTAAACAGTTACGCCTTTATACATGGAATCTTCTTGATATCCATGAGTGTTCTATTTCGTCCGCCAACTCCTGAAGACATAAGATTCATTTACAACTTCAAACAATGATTAGGAAGTCCTTCCTATGTTTTTCGTAAAACCTCGTCGAATTTGTTGAATATGCTATTATATGATTTTTGTTTGATGGTAATAAACATATATATACATGTTCATGTAAATGTATTTGTTAATGTACTATTTTATGTTTAATAGATTAAATAAATATTTGCTGAATAAAAATAAATAACACAGAATTTGAATTCAAACAGAATTTTTATTCAAAAAAATATTTAGTACAATCTTTGAATAGTACAAAGTTCAAGCTCTCACTATATATATATATATATATATATATATATAATTTCAGTTACAGTACAACTTTGATTACATCACGATTCACATTTACATTTGACCTCACTACATATCACTCATTCACTCAACTCGTATTTTATCTTCAACTTCATTCCAGATTGAATCCAGCATCTGAGCAATCTGCAAAAATAAATACTGACGCAGTAAAATTGAAAAGGAAATATTTTTGCAGTATAAAACAATATGTGAATTTTGAAAATAATATTTGCCTCAGTTATTTGGATTGTTCGTCATCATTTAATTTTCAATTCATCATACACGAACAGCTTGTGACATACATAGTGTATCACTGTATATGCCACAAGGCCGTGCACACCGATATATACGCTTGATAAATTTACAGGGACAGGTGAGCACAGGTCAAACCCAAATTATCAGATTCAACTCAAAGTGGAATAAAATAATGGCACAATTTTCAGCACAAGGTCAAATCCGAGCTACAAGCTGGATTCAACTCAAGTGTAATGCACAGTCCAACTAAAAGTCAACATGCTCACAAAAGACTGCACAATTCAAGAAGGCACCAAACCACAAACAAAATGCAAAGGTCAAGTCACTGCTACCATGACTCAACTCAAATGCAAGACCGAATCAACATAACAACAGCCAAAACATACTTGAACCAATGGCCAGATCCAAGCAACAGTGCACAAGGGCAGTTGTACCAAATAAAGTCGATGCAAACATTCATGAACACACATATATGGTCTGAAACTCCAAGACAGCTAGTTAAGTACAAGTACACAGCAACAATGGAACATTGCAACTATACTTGAAAACAAATGCACAACATTCATATGAACCAAGTTCATATGTATACGACATGTACACAATGCTACAACCATGATGAACAGAACTACAGACCAGACCAGTGAATAGCTAGAGATGATAGCAGTCTCAAAACATGAATATACATATATGGTGATACAGCAGTAAAAATGGAACAACAAGGAACCAGACCACAAAGGCAAACAAAGTGGTGTATATGTCAATGAACAAACAAAATTCAAGTGTCGACCAAACTGCACATTCAAGTGCAAGACTCAACTAAACATTGAAACCAAACACCAAGCAACAGTTTCAAAATAACTGAATCAATATCAAAACAACACTGCACACATACACAAAGAGCGTCAACAGTCAGTGATGATGCAATGCAAACTGTCTCGAAGAATGATACCAGAGACTACAAAGAAATCAAGTGAATGAAGACTACATCAAGTATACAATTCAGATGCAATCATACATATATGCAGCAGACTCGAGTACACCCTGAAGAATACAAGTTAAAACTGCAACACCTACTACAAGTGACAATGCCAGGCTCATGTCAATAATACAACATGATTATCAAGTGTATACATGATGAAGCAACCAAGTTAAGTGGCCGAAATCAACAAATGACAGTGATTCAACTTTACAACAAAGAACAAGACAAAGTGCAGAAGCAAATGTAACTGAAAACTTTGACTCTACGGTATCGAAATTATAGTATAAAAAATGTCGTGGTAAAGTGCAAATTGCAGTGACACAAAAATCACAATAGGGTCAAATTCCAACATGTTACAGAACTGAAATAAATCAACAAGGTCACAGCAATGTCAAGCCGTATTCAAAGAATATGATGAACAAGTCGAAATTGTGGTGGCCAAGAAAATTGACCGAGTCATAAATCAAAACCGTGAGTGTCAAGTATCAAATTATACGAATTTGAAAAAGTTAGTGAAATCATCAACCTCCAAACGAAATCGAAAGGCCGAAGCTAAATATTGAAAATATCAGACGAACGAAAATCTAGGGATTCAAATCATATATAAACCAATTCATCATCAGCAACGAAAATCATCGAGTTCAAGCATTCAATCAGAAAGTAAAAAAGAGCAAAAAATTACATACCAAAGCCATCTCAAACTCGATCAAATTTGAAGCAGTCGAAGCAAAAAAAGGAAACCATCGATTGACAGAAAAGGAACGCCGAATCAATTATTCAATCGAGCATTCAAAGACGCTTCTTCGAATTATAGGAAAACCCTAATTTTTGAAGGAAGAGGAATGAATAACAGAGAGCCACCATTATCAAAAAGGAACGGGCCGAAGGAAAATAAAAGGAATAATTATTGGGTCGGCCGTTGTATTAGTTTTTGGGGTTTTAAAATTATATAAGGCTCAAAATTAGGGCTCACCTTTAGTTTCCTTTAAATTGTTTTAAAAATTGTATTTTCCTTTTTAAACCATTGTAATTTCTAGTCGTGTGACTAGGGGACAAACTGCGTGGCGTATTTTGAGAATTCGCAACTCAGTGGCTGAGTTGTGGCAGGGTTTTGAGCGTAGAGTTAGGTTAGTCAGTAGCGGGTGTCGCGAGTTTACGTGTGTAAGCGTGTGACTACTTAATTTCAAGTAGAAACCTTGGGGCAACACGTAGGCAGGGTTTTTCCGAAGCTGGGTAAATTCTGTGTCGTTCTATTTCTGCATTTATTATTCTGCTATTATCTGTGCTGCTATATTTCTGATTTATCCGTGTTGAAATAATTTTATAAGCTTCCGCAATTAACTTTTATAATTATCAGCATCGCCCTATTCACCCCCCCCTCTAGGGTGAAATCGATCCTACATAATTGCCAAGTCCTGACAGGTGCTTGGAATGAACTTTGTTTGTTAAAGTACGAGCGGTTTTATATAAGATGTCCACCTGACTTTGCAAGGAAGGGCTTGGAAGAACGTAAGTATTATTTTCATTTTATTATTAATTTCATTTTATTCTAAACTTCGCTAATCCAAGTCATAGCTTTTTCTTTGAATCTGCTAACATATGAGATTCTTTCAGGTGTCCACCCATGTCCCGAGGCATCTGTTTTTCAAGAGTAGTCGCTGCCATTAGCGCTACCCCTTTCGACGATAAGGATATCAAACTTCTTTTAACAGATGAGTTACTATCTTTATTCGGGCTATTGGAGGGAGGCTGTAGCATCGGCTCCCCGAAAGTGCAGCATTGCCGAGGAATGTCGCAGAGCAAGGAAGGGATGCTATAAATCCCATTGCGCCTCCGGCCGAGGGGACTCGAGCGGGCCCTAAAGAGGGTGAGATTAGGGATTGTTATGCCGATAAACCTGGCGACATTGATGTAGGCCCATGCAAGGCTCCTATGGTCGAACCTTCGTAAGGCGTGCAATCTCAAACACCCACTAAGCGAAAGAAAAGTCTAGTATACAAACTTTGTAGAATAAAGATCGCCGCAGATCTAGAATTTTTATTACTTCTATCTATAGGATCGATTTCACCCTAGAGGGGGGTGAATAGGGTGATGCTGTTAATTTAAAAATTATTGAGGAAGCTTATAAAATTATTTCAACACAGTTATATCAAAATTATAGCAGCACGGATAATAGCAGAATAATAAATGCAGAAATAGAACAACACAGAATTTACCCAGCATCGGAAAAACCCTGCCTATGTGCTGCCCCCAAGGTTTCTACTAGAAATTAAGTAGTCACATGCTTACACACGTAAACTCGCGACACCGGCTACTGATTAACCTAACTCTACGCTCAAAACCTTGCCACAACTCAGCCGCTGAGTTGTGAATTCTCAAACTACGCCACGTAGTTTGTCCCCTAGTCACACGACTAGTAATTACACAACTTTCAAAAGAAAATACAAAAGACAACAATTTAAAAAAAAATTAAAAATAAAACCCTAATTAAAAAGGTTAAGCCCAATGTAAACTGGCCCAAATAAAAATATAGAGATAACCAAATTATTCCCTTTTCTTTTATCTCCAATCGGCCGTATCTTTTTCCTTGAATAAAATGGTGCTCGTTCCTTTTTCCTTTGCTTGCAAATTAGGGCTTCTAATTAGAAGCTGCTGACAATAGTTGCTTCGATCAAATGATGATTTAGGTCCTTGCTTTGTCGATCGACTATCTCTTTGAGTTGCTCACGGCTGCTTCTATTTGATCGAGTTCGACTTTACCTTCAGTATGTAATTTATGCCCTTTTGCTTTACTGTTTTGCTTACTTGAACTCGATGCTTGCAATTTGCCGATGATGTTACTTACTTATATAGGATTTGAGATCCTTGATTTTCGTTTGTATACATCAATTTGAATTCGTCTTCGGCCATTCGATTTTGTATTGATGATTGTGATGATTTTTAAAATTTTCAATTCGTATATTTTTAGCTTGTTGTCACGGCTTTGATTTTAAGCTATTCAATATCCTTGGCTATCACGGTATTGATTTCTCTGACTTGTTCAACTTCGGCACTGACTTGGTTCAATGTTGACTTTGGTTTTGATTTGACATGCAGTTGTCTTCGACTGCAAATTTAATTTTGTGATATTGATTTGTTCGACTTTTGCCATACTATTCACTCCCTCTGGTAGCACTTTCGACCTTGTTTGATTTTACTTGATGTTTCATGACTCCGGCCATTATATCTTTACTGCCATGTGTATACATACATCTATGTATGTATATATGTGTTGTATTTGTAATGTTCAATGTGATTCCTTTAGCCTGTTTTCATTTTGCATGTACTCTGCTTGAGCTTGAATCTGGTTTGCATTGATGATGCTATGCACTGTGTATATACATGTCCCATTTTACTTTCTGCTCTGATCTTGTTTACTGATGACATTGTTTATTCAGTGTTTTATATGAGTCTGTGCATTCTTCTCGGTTTTGATTCTTTGTGCCTTTAGTTTGTAATCTCTGGTTCATTGCTGACTTCGTTGTTGCTTGGATTAGCTTGTGGTCTTCGTTGGTATCACTGGTGCATGTGCTTATGCATTGACAGTTGAGGCATGTGCTACTGCATTGAGTTGTTTGGTTGGCACACTTGTAGTTGTACATTTATGTGTTTGTTCCTTCATGTGATCTGGATTTGTTTTGAGCACATTTTTGGTTTTCATTGGGTTGATGTGCACTGTGCCTCGAGTGTGCTTGCATCTGAGTTGAATTCATGTGTGACTTGAACTTTAGTTGAAATTTGTGGTCTTGAGATTGTGGTTGAGTTTGAGCCATTTGTTTCAGCTAGAGTTGTATTTCCGTGTAATGTTCATTTGAAGTTATAACCTTTTGCTCGAGTATGATACTTGCACTGTCCAGTTTCACAGTTGCATGCATGTTGTATCTTTTGTGCACTTGGTTTGTGATTCACTATTGAATTCCTATATATGCACTTGAGAGTGATACATTTTGAGGCTTGTTCTTTCCAGATTCATTTAACTTAGTTGTATTTGTACATTTTGATTTTGGTCGAGGCTTGTTAACATTACTGGTGCACTGACTTGAGTTGCTTTGAGTATTTGTGTTGTGCTCTTGTTTGGTGCACATCCTTGACCTATTGCAGTGTTTATGTATGGTTGTTGTAGCCCTTTCATTGTTGAGGCTGTGACACTGATATTGGCTTTGAGCATTGTTCATGTCGGGTTTGAGTTTTGCTTGTATACTTCATGTGTACTTTGGAGTTCTAGTCGAGGCTGCATATATGTGTGAGCTGGTACATGTTTGTATACATGTGTATATACATATGTGTGTATATATTTGTGCATTGTCAGGTGATGCATCGTTTGGCCATATGTATTTGATTGTAGTTTTGCCCCTGTTTAGTTTGTGTTGTACTGATTTGGTATTTTCTTCAATTTAGTTTGATTCACTTTGAACTTCATGTTGATTTTTGAAATCACACCTTAGTTGAATCCAGTTTAAAGCTCGGGTTTGACCTTGTGCTGATATTGTGACATTATTTTTATTGCACTTGAGTTGAACCTGGCGTTTTGGGTTTGACCTGTGCTCACATGTCCCTGTAATTTTATCAAGTGTATATATCGGTGTGCACGGCCTTGTGGCATATACAGTGAGACACTGTGTATGTCACAAACTGTTCATGTATGATGAATTCAAAATTAAATGATGACGAACAATCCAAATAACTGAGGAAAATATTATATTCAAAATCCACATTTTATTTTATACTGCAAAAATATTTTATTTTAATTTTACTGCGTCAATGTATATTTCTGCAGATTGCTCAGATGCTGAATTCACATTGGAATGAAGTTGAAGATCAGTATGAGTTGAGTGAATGAGTGATATGTAGTGAGGTCAAATGTAAATTAGAAATTGTGATGTAATCAAAATTGTATTGTAATTGAAGTTGTATATATATAGTGAGAGCTTGAAATTTGTACTATACAAAAATTGTAATAAATATTTGTTTGAATAAAATATCCGTTTGAATTCAAATTCTGTGTTATTTATTTTATTCAGCAAATATTTATTTAATCTGCGTAAATAAATTGATATATTAACAAATACATTTAAATGAATATATATATATATGTTTATTATCATCAAACAAAAATCATATAATCGCATATTCAATAATCTTCCCCTTTTGATGATAACAAACATATATTTAAGATTTTGAATATGTTAAATGTATTTGATCATTGATAAACTCTAATTGCTCCCCTTATTTAAATGCTTCCTCTCTACACAAAGCTCCCCCTTCATATATGCATACCATTGAAAATATGCAAATGAGCCTAGATGCAAATAGAAAATATTTGACCTTTGCTTGATTTTATTTGACAAAATCTTAACTTTTTTCTTCCCCTTTTGTTATCAGCAAAAGAGTAACAGTGTTAGAAAAATGGAGATAAAGTGAGAGATATTAATCCAACATTAAAACTCAATTGCATATAAATATTAAATTTCAATAAAAAATCGAACAAAAATCATAAATACTTTGTTAGGCGCATATTCCACTTTTAGAATGATGGGAATGATGTCATTATACAAAATCGTGCAGTTGTGTCTATTTGTGGTATATTTAAATCAAGAATTTGAATATCTATCAACCATGCATAACCGTTATGACTTTTAAATGAGATTAGTAGTATTCCAATTTTATTTTTAAAAATGAATTCAGTATCTTCTAACCACGCATAACCGTGAGGACTTTTAAATGGGATTTGAATCAACTTGTTTAGTTTGAAAAAAATCAATTTTGATATGCGTTTCATACATGTATAGCCGTGAGGACTTTTAAATGAGCATGGAAGCACATAACAGATTCCAAATAATTCACCCATGCATAACCGTGAGGACTTTTAAATGAAAGAGAATACTTTGGATTTTATTTTATTTATTTTATTATTTATTATTATTATTATTATTTTATTAAAAAAATGTAAAATGAAAAACGAATGTTTCCTGTTTAAAGTACCACATATTGACAAACTATATTGAATTTTGATGAGTGATAGTCGTTAGAAATATGATAGAAATAGAGATGGTCATGGAATTTTTTACCAACAAAAAGTTTTATAACTCTTGTTTAAATACCTAAAGAAATTTACAAATTATACCATCTCGAATCATATTATATGATAAATATCAACACTCATCACTTTTTCAATCACTATTTATCTTTTCGATATTAGGGAGTCAGATTAGTCAAAATAGTCATTTAAAATCAAAAATAATTATAAAATCAATTTTTCAAAACGACTGATCTGAAAACATGGTCAAAAATGATTTTCTAGAAGGGGTTATATAAGAAAAATTTCTGCTATTTGAAAATTATTTGAAATGAAAATATGCAGATATTTTCATTGAAAAACGATGCAGTTACTAAATGTCTCAACAAAAATCACGTTTAACTAGTAATTTTTCTATCAACTAGATTACCAGTGTAATCTGCATTTGAATTTCTCTTTCACTCAAAATTATCATTAATTGAATTTAATAGACCGGACCATGAAATGTGCAACAAAAAAAACTCAAAATCAATTTTAACAGCTTTTTAAATGACATTCTCTTGAACTTGAATTAAAGCCGTGTAAATAATCAAAAACCGTGAATATAGAGTCAGCCGTAAAATAACCAAATGTATTATCATCCAATAAAACACTACTACTAATCCAAACTAATATATATGAAGCAATTCAAAGACTCTACGGATTTTTATAGTGTTCTTGGCATAAGAATATAATTGGCCAACAATTTTGAATAAGTCAGAATCAGAATCATCATTATTTCATCATCACATTATTGGCTGATTTAACTCAGATTACGGTACAGATTATCACATTTAATATATCGTTCAAATAAATATACCATTACCTGTTTTACCTTTACGATATTTTTCATTGTTGTCCATTGTGATTCTGTCACCTTTATACTAGGGTACAGAACTTTGCTTTGTCGCCATTTGTGTTTCTAGAACAGCCAGAATCCAGATAACACTGTTGTTGTTCCTTAGCCTGCCACCACTCCTACATGATAAAATAAAATTTGTGACCTATTTGTTTTTATTGTTCCATGATTGTTAGTGGCAGAATATTTGGAAAAATAATTTTATGGAGACCCAAAACTATTTATATATGTTCCTTTCGGCATCCAGATTTGTTTAACTTTGGGAGATTTATATTTGTTCCTTTTGGAAACCAAATTAGTATAGTTTTCACGTGTTAGTATCTATACCAACAATTATTGTGATTGTGTCCATATTTTATACAAATTGTGCACATATAATTGACTTGATTAATTTCGCTTTTAACCTTTTCAGATTGATTATATCCAAGTCATTGTCTAACGGTATTAACAGTTTGCTTCCCTAATAGCATATTCAACGATTTTTCACTTTTTGAATATTTATCTAAAGTCGTTGACAATTGTTGGAGTTGTGTTTTGAGAGATTCATTTTCATTTAATAACTGTGTGCACTTTTTAATAGAATTCTCTCTCCTAGTATTTTTACTCTCTTTCAAAATCAGAATTTCATTTTCAAGTGATTTTATGTTAATTTCTGATTTTTTAATTTCTTCTTCAAATAATGGACACTTATCACACTTAGGGATCCTACTTTGATAGGTTTTAACTAATTGATCAAGTTGTTTATTTAATTTTATCAAAGTATCCTTTTGTGATTCAAGTTTGGCATACTTCACCCTAAGTCGTTCAAAACAACCATTTACTTCGTGGAAATATATAAGTAATTCTGAGTGAGTGAGTTTTGATACCTCGCTTGGTTCGTCATCGTCGCTATCAATTATATTACCTTGAAGGCACATATCTGCTTTCTCACTCTCACTGCTAGTACTTTGATTATCTTCATCACTTGTATTCCACGTGGCTGCAAAACTTCTCCTTTTTGATTTCTTCTCAAAGTTGCGTCGATTTCGAGGACAATTGGGCTTGATGTGTCCGGATTGGTTGCACTTATGATAGACGATCTTCTGTTCTTCTGGATTGTCTAGTATTTTGTTTATTCTGCTTTTCAATTTTCGATTTAGAGCTGGATTTCCATATTTGTAATTCCACCTTTTGAATTTCTTTATTACCAGCTCCAATTCTGCTGCTCCATTATCATCATCATCGCCATCACTTTCTGTTGTTCCTTTAAGAGCTAGCTATTGGTTTCTTGCGAGTGTCACCTCCTTCACGCACTTCCTTGAATTTCATTTCTAGCTCATAAGTGGTGAGATTTCCGATGAGTTCTTCAACTTTCATCCGTTTTAAATCTTTTGATTCTTGAATGGCAGTCACTTTGGCTTCAAAACTTCGTTGAAGGACTCTGAGGATTTTTCGGACTATCTCCAACTCTGTGTATGATTTTCTGAGAGCTTTTGATTTGTATACGATATTGGAAAGTCGTCCATACATCTCTTTGACATTTTCTTCCTTTTCCATTGTGAAGTTCTCGTATTCGCTGCTTAGCATGGCAAGGCGAGATTCTTTGACTTGAAATGTTCCTTTGTGAGTCACTTCTAGTGTGTGCCATATTTCCTGCGCAGTTAGACAATGTGAGAAACGATTAAATTCAAATTGATCCAATGAACGGATAATAGAATTCATAGCTTTAGCATTAGCATTTTGTAATTTATTTTCTAGTTCTGTCCATTGATCCTTTGGTTTATCTATTTCGTGATTATCTACAATTATAGTTGGTGCTCTATAACCTATCTCAACAATATTCCAAGCGTCAATGGTTTTCAGAAAAATTTTCATTCTATTTTTCCAGCAGGCGTATTCATCATTGAAAATTGGTGGTCTAACTATGGATTGACCCTCGACAAAAGCAGTATTAAAAGAAGCCATTTTAAAGTTTCAAATTTTTAAAACAAAAATTAGTTTTTGAAAAACAAATTTTTAAAAAAACAAAAGTTGACTTCTATTCCTAGCTCTGATACCACTTGTAGGATCGATTTCACCCTAGAGGGGGGTGAATAGGTTGATGCTGTTAATTATAAAAATTATTGCGAAAACTTATAAAATATTTCACCACAGATATATCAAAATTATAGCAGCACAGATAATAGCAGAATAATAAATGCAGAAATAGAACAACACAGAATTTACCCAGCTTCGGAAAAACCCTGCCTACGTGTTGCCCCCAAGGTTTCTACTAGAAATTAAGTAGTCACACGCTTACACACGTAAACTCGCGACACCCGCTACTGACTAACCTAACTCTACGCTCAAAACTCTGCCACAACTCAGCCACTGAGTTGCGAATTCTCAAACTACGCCACGTAGTTTGTCCCCTAGTCACACGACTAGTAATTAGACAACTTCCAAAAGAAAATACAAAAGACAACAATTTAAAAACAAAACCCCAATTAAAAAGGTTAAGCCCAATGTAAACCAGCCGAAATAAAATTATAAAGATAACCAAATTATCCCCTTTTCTTTTATCTCCAATCGACCGTATCTTTTTCCTTGAGATAAATGGTGCTCGTTCCTTTTTCCTTTGCTTGCAAATTAGGGCTTCTAATTAGAAGCTGCCGACAATAGTTACTTCGATCGAATGATGATTTAGGTCCTTGCTTTGTCGATCGACTATCTCTTTGAGTTGCTCACGGCTTCTTCTATTTGATCGAGTTCGACTTGGCCTTCGGTATGTAATTTATGCCATTTGCTTTACTGGTTTTGCTTACTTGAACTCGATGCTTGCAATTTGCCGATGATGTTACTTATTTATATAGGATTCGAGATCCTTGATTTTTGTTTGTATACATCAATTGGAATTCATCTTCGGCCATTCGATTTTGTATTGATGATTTTGATGATTTCTGACATTTTCAATTCGTATATTTTTGCTTGTTGTCACGGCTTTGATTTTGAGCTGTTCAATATCCTTGGCTATCACGGTATTGATTTCTCTGAATTGTTCAACTTCGGCACTGACTTGGTTCGATGTTGACTTCGGTTTTGATTTGACCTGCAGTTGTCTTCGATTGTAAACTTGATTTTGTGATGTTGATCTTGTTCGACTTTTGCCATACTACTCGCTCCCTCTGGTAGCACTTTCGACCTTGTTCGATTTTACTTGTTGTTTCATGACTCCGGCCATTATGTCTTTACTGCCATGTGTATACATACATCTATGTATGTATATATGTGTTGTATTTGTAATGTTCACTGTGATTCCTTTAGCCTGTTTTCATTTTGCCTGTACTCTGCTTGAGCTTGAATCTAGTTTGCATTGATGATGCTATGCACTGTGTATATACATGTCCCATTTTACTTTCTGCTCTGATCTTGTTTATTGAAGACATTGTTTATTCACTGTTTTATATGAGTCTGTGCATTCTTCTCGGTTTTGATTCTTTGTGCCTTTAGTTTGTAATCTCTGGTTCATTTTTGACTTCGTTTGTGTTTGATTGCAGTTTTGCCCCTGTTTAGTTTGTGTTGTACTTATTTGGTATTTTCTTTAATTTAGTTTGATTCACTTTGAACTTCATGTTGGTTTTTGAAATCACACCTGAGTTGAATCCAGCTTAAAGCTCGGGTTTGACCTTGTGTTGATATTGTGACATTATTTTTATTGCACTTGAGTTGATCCCGGCGTTTTGGGTTTGACCTGTGCTAACCTATCCCTGTAATTTTATCAAATGTATATATCGGTGTGTACGGCCTTGTGGCATATACAGTGATACACTATGTATGTCACAAGCTGTTCGTGTACGATGAATTCAAAATTAAATGATGACGAACAATCCAAATAACCAAGGAAATATTATTTTTAAAATCCACATTTTATTTTATACTGCAAAAATATTTTATTTTCAATTTTACCGCGTCAATGTATATTTCTGCAGACTGCTCAGATGCTGGATTCACATTGGAATGAAGCTGAAGATCAGTACGAGTGTAGTGAATCAGTGATATGTAGTGAGGTCAAATGTAAATTAGAAATTGGGATGTAATCAAAATTGTATTGTAAATGAAGTTGTATATATATAATGAGAGCTTGAAATTTGTACTACACAAAAATTGTAATAAATATTTTTTTGAATGAAATATCCATTTGAATTCAAATTCTGTGTTATTTATTTTATTCAGCAAATATTTATTTAATCTGTATAAATAAATTAGTGTATTAACAAATACATTTAAATGAATATATAGATGTTTATTATCATCAAACAAAAATCATATAATCGCATATTCAACACTATCGAAGAAGAATTGTCTTCTCAACACTTAGAAAGTTCACTGAAGGGATTTTCAAATCTCTAAATTCGAGATGATATCATGATCTATGACTTTCCAAACATCAACATTGAAGGACTCAACTCTTCTGCTAGGAGTGGAGAAGGCATTCATCCTTCTGATAAAGGAGAGAGAATGCCCATAAGCAAGGCTACAACCACCGATCTATCGGGGGACGCTGGGACACTCACGACCATGTGCACTTCACTACACACTCTTTATTAATATTTTGCACAATAATTACTGAATTGTTTTAATTTGGTCTTTGCAGTTGCAATGACTCATTCCATTTCTTATGATCGCTTAAGAAGCTCTTGAACATATCATCGATCTATCCGGTATTCGGAGTCTGGCCGACGCAGGGGGAAAGGCGAGGGATGGGATAAAAGATACCATTAGGGGAATGCTCTTCTTATAAGCGCAAGTCCCATTCCCAGACATCACGTCAAGGAGAACAACCCAACTTTCCTACTAACAGTGGTGACTAGGCTCCTTACCATGGCCCTCAAATCGCCACATCACATGAGCAACATTATGGCTTTTCAACCTCTAAACAGTCTTGGGAACGTAGATTAAATAAACATCCAATCACAGCTTCCGATCCGTCCTTGCAGACCGTTGCTTCCGATATTTCTACAACAAGAATTCGGTCGAACTTTAGGCCACTTTCATAAAAAAAATTCTTTATTGGGCTCCTTCCCTCAATTCATATGATTCAGATTCATGCTAAAGCAAGTTCTCTTGCATGTGTTAATGATGTGTTCGTGTAGTACGAATCATTTCAACATTTGGCAAAAAAAAAAATCTCTGAAGTGTCCATTTAGCGGCAATATAAAGTAGACCGCCTCAAGTTAGAACTGATACGTGATAATGACACAATCAAATATCAAGCTGCCGAGCTATCTGAATTGACTATAAACCTTACTGAAGTGGAGAAAAACACTAAGGAAATGGCAGAGCCGATGAGCTGTTTAGAAGCCTCTCATAAAAAGAAGTCGATGCTGCCCTCAATCGCAGCGGGGCACTTGCTTTGGATAAAGATTCCTTTCAAAAGGAAAAATATGTTTTGGCTTGCCGCATCGAGGAACTTGAAGAGCTCCTTAAAAAGAAAGGAGAAAATTGAGGCCTAAGAAGAATCATAGAAGTACTGCGAAGAGGCTGTCGAGGCAAGGAGTGTAAATATTAAACTTGATGAGCAGTTTGCTAAAATTGAAGCTCTAAAAGAAGAGGTTTGAGAGAATGCCGTAAAGAAATGATTGAACAAATTAAATCCCAAGTGGAAGCCGCTAAAGATTCCAGTAGGAATGAAATCAGGGACTTATTCAATCCATTGATCATTAAGTACAATGTCAAAGTCCTCATCCATCATGACTTAAGGTTTCTTGGCAAGGGTTATCTTGAATGACTTACTAAAGCTTGGAAGCATATTATTGAGATGAAGAAGAAAGAATTGGGTGAGTTGAGCTCAATAAAGAAGAATCGGTACGGGAGATCCTCCGTGGAAATAAAGCCTTGGATTTGGCTACCACGAAACTTCGATACTTTGACGTTTCCATGCCTACCTAAATAGGGGAACATATTGCCATATCTTCAGGTGCCGATCATAAGGATCCCTCTTCTTTGAAACAGCCAGAGCATCAATCTCCCTTGGCATGGAGCAGGACTTGGGCTATATTTCAAATAAACCTGACTATCAATCTAAGGTGTTGTCCCTTATTTTAGAAGGAGGTACCCAGCAACCATAGAGAGCCGACAAGATAGGGGTATTACACTCTATTCTTCAATTTATGAAAAGTTTTGTTCTTTATGCCTATGGTTTTAAGCTCATCTCCCTGTTTTAACTAATTTTGCAGGTCTTCCAGGTTCCAGTCAAACTCCCAAGAGCGATGCTGTTGTGGAGAAACAAGAAAAAACAGTAGAGGTTCCGGTAGCTGCTGATGTATCGGGGCCCGATGCTCAAGTCATCAAAGCTCTTGACGATGATAAGGTCGAAGATCCGCTTCCAGCGGATGAGTCTGATAACGTAATGATTACTAGTGCCTCCAAACACACCGACGAGATTAGCTTGAAAGAGCGGGTTGAAAAGGATGAGTTATTAAAATGAAAAGCTAAAGCTGACTTCGTCAAGGAAGACATCGACGATCCATACCTTGTGGCACTACAAGTTATTCCACCTAGCGGGTCGATTCCCAATAAACTCCCTCTAACTCTGTAAGCTCTCCTGCTAAAGGCAGTCAGGGATCTAGAAAATGAATCTCAAGCGGCACTACTCCCGAAAAATCCAAAAAGTGAGGAAGTTAAGGAAATAGCCGTCACTTCAGCTCAGTGTGTATATAGTTTTCACAGTCGTTTCTTTCATTAGCTGTGGTTGTATCGGTATGAGTCTCGATTTTTTAAAATAACTTGTACTACAAACTCAAAACCTGCTATGCAAATAAAAGTTTTTGTTTTCTATTGAGCTTTCGTATGAATTATTATTTAAGTAGTTGAACTATTACTTTCCATTCGATGTACTTGTAATTCATTGTTCATGAATTCTGGTAACAATCCACTAGCTCAATCCCAAGGCTCCAAGTGGTCGTGGCCTTGAGTCATACCAAACTCTAGGCTCGGGCCTTAGTGTTACGCCGTCGAATTCAACAATTTTTGAGCAACTATACTCTCTGCTCCTGGTTTTGGTTTAGCAGGGTTAGATGTTAGACGGTCGAACTCCATCCTCAGCAAGTATATACTGCTCATGTCGGTTTCGGACTAGAGTTCGTAGAATAGTGAATGGTCGAACTCCACTCATCTATTCATTCATGTTCGTATATGAACTTTGGGGATAAGACTTAGTTGATGGGTGGTCGGATCGCACCCAATCTATATTTATACTCCTATCTTCACTCTAGGGACTTAGAGTTATTTTGTGGGTGGACGATTTGCACACAATTTATGTTTATATTCCAATCCTCACTCTGGGAGTTTAGAGTTATTTTGCAAGTGGACGATTCACACCCGATTTATGTTTATACTCCAATCTGCACTCTGGAACTTTAGATGATTCACATTCAACTTATGTTTATACTCCAATCCGCACTCTGAGGACTTAGAGTTATTTTGAATCGTACTCTCCTTGATTGATTAATTTTCCCCTCAGGATCTGGGGTTCGATATAGTGAGTGATCGGTCATATCATAATCTCTCTAATTTTATCTCTGTTCCACAATTGGGAACGAGTTATTTGATAAGTAGATGGTCGAGCCACAATTATTCGTATCTCATCCTTTGTATAGTGAACGAGAGTTATCAAATGAACAAGTAGACTGAGCTCATCTTGTTTAATCCGATTAGGAGTTTGCGTGGTTGATTAATTTCAAACTCTAAGACCCTATTCATACATATCAATATCAATCAGTTTTGCTACGTAATTACTACATAATGTTATAGTAAACATAAATAAAGAGGGAGTCCAAACCATTATTCACTAAAAAGAAAGGAAAAACACAAACGGTCTTATTACACATCAGGTAAATCAAATGCTAAAGCTAATTTTGAAATCAAATACAACTGAACGAAAAAGAAATAAATTTAGTGAAATAGCATCATAGATGCTCGCTATTCCATGTCCTTGGAAGCGTGATGCCATCGACAGACGCCAACTTGAAAGCTCTTTCTCCGAGCCTTTGTTCAAAGACGTATGGTCCTTCCCATATTGGATTCATGTGCGATGGGATAGGAAAAGCCCGTTTCAAGATGAGATCGCCAATTTCAAAGGTTCTAAGTCGGACTTTAATGTTGCAATACTAGACAACTCAGTGTCATTGTGCAATTGCCTGCCAATCGGCGTCCTCGCGCTTCTTATCTATAAAATCAAGAGATTCCAAGGGGAGATCTTTGTTCATTTTAGGATTGTAGTAAGTGACCCAATGAGAAGGAACCTCGAACTCAACAAGAATAATGACTTCGGAACTATTAGTAAGGGCGAATAGCGTATGGCCAATCACGGACTTGTGGGTGGTCCTATGAGCCCACTGGCCTTCTCCAAACGCTTATACAGAATGGACTTTTTGATTTTATTTACAGCTTCAACCTGTCCATTTACTTGAGGGTAAGCGACCACTGCAAATTTCTGTTCAATATGATATCTTCGACAAAAGTTTTTGAATTCAAAACTATCAAATTGAGTGCCATTATTTGTTGCAATAGTTGGCGGAAGATAGAGCGGCATATGATGTTTAGGACAATAAAGTTGATTACTTTCTTGGTTGTGATCGTGGCTAAAGGTTTTGCTTCGGTTTATTTGGTAAAGTAATCAACAGCAACAATAATGTACTTTGCACCAACCTTTAGATATCGGTAAGGAATCAATAATGTCTATACCCCACATGGAAAACGGCCATGGGTTGACCTTTTGTGTGATTTCCATCAGCGGAGCTCTTGGGGCTTTGCAAATATCTGGCATTCACATCGCCTCACATAATCAGTCGTGTCTCGATTTACGATTGGCCAATAATACCATTAATGGAGTATTTTCTTTATCAGATTTTGCCCCTAATTATGATCACTTCATTCCCCTTGAGGAACTTCCTTTAGAACATGTTTTATCTCATCTGAGTGACATACTGGAGTAGAGGGACTGAGAAACCTTTCATGTACATAATGCCTTCTTGCATAATATACTGTGAAGCCTTGCAAAGCACTTGTCACTCTTTATTTCTTTTATCTGGTAGGACACCATGCAGTAAATAGTCTTTGATTGGAGTCATCCACGATTCCCTTTTAGGCTCTGCTTCCAGTGTCTGGTTGATTTCTATCATGCTTACACTTGGGGCATTTAATACTTCGACTAGAACCAAACCCACTTGATGTGCATCGCCAGTACTACCAAACTTATTCAATGAATCATCCTCTCTATTTCGATCTCATGGAATATGCGAAGTGTCATAGTACTCAAATTATGTCAGCAAATTTTGGACATTGGTAAGGTATGTCCCATCTCCGGAATAATGATCACTAGATGCTATATTAGTATATAATTTCCATCGTACTGTGGGGATTTCACCACCTTTTGGAGAATCATCCTGCATAGTAAAATCTATTATAAAGTCTACCAACATCTACCTTGGATAGCCCTCCGAGGGAGATAAGTAATGTCAAATTGATTGAGATCAATATTCCACTTGAGTAATCTTCCAGACATCTCATGTTTCCGCAGGACCTATCACAACGGCTGGGCATAAACATTGATTGGATGTGAATGGAAGTACGTATGAAGCTTCCATGATGTAATTAGTAAGAACTATGCCAATTTCTCTATTTTTTGATAGTTCCTTTCAGCTCCCATTAATATTTTGCTGACGTACTACACCGGCCTCTGGATCTGATTCTCCTAACGGAGAAATGCGGCACTTATAGAGTGTGCCGATACAACCAAATAAATGTAGAACTCCTCATGATCCACCGACTTTTATAAGATAAGGGGTCTCTCCAAATGATTCACCAAAGCTTGAAATGCATCTCTATAATCCTACGTCCAATCGAAGTTTATTTTCCCATTCCTAACTCAATCAAAGAAAGGAATGCATTTGTCGATAGCTCTGGAGATGTATCGGCTTAAGGCAGCAACTTTCCCATTCAGACTCTGCACTTGTTTAATAGTTCTTGGCGCTTGGATATCACGGATAACCTGAATCTTCTCGAAACTAGCTTTTATACTACAGGCATTAACAATAAAGCCTAAGAATTCCCTGATGTAACGCCGAAAGAACACTTTAAAGGATTATTTTTCATCATGTAATGCCGGAGGATGTCAAACATTTCTGCGAAGTCTGTAATGTGGTCGTTTGATTATCATGACTTCACGAGCATATCATCCACAAACACTTCCATTATCTTGCTAATTTGATCTTTAAACATTCTTTAGACCAAGCACTGATAAGTAGCTCCTACATTCTTTAATCCAAACGTCATTACTACGCAGCATTACAATCCCATATCAGTAATGAAATTGGTGTGCTCCTGATCGGGAATATGAATCGGGGTTTTGTTATAACCCAAGTATGCATATATAAAATATTGCAATTTATGTCATGTGTTTGAATCCACTAGTTGGTCAACTCTCGAAAGGGGGTCTTTTGGACATTCTTTTTTCAAATCGGAATAATCAATGAATGTTCTCCATTTCCCATTCGATTTCTTCACAAGTACGAATTTGATACCTATTTAGAGTAGGGAGCATTGCGGATAAACTCATTGTCTTTTAGTCTATCCACCTCCACTTTAAGAGCAGCAGATCTATCCGAATCCATGCTGTGTCTCTTTTGCTTCACCGGGACATGCCTCAGGTTGATATTCAATGCATGGCAGGCGAAATTCCTCATATGTCAGAGTGGCTCCAAGGGAATACGTTTAGATTCCTCAGAGAAAACTAGAAAGTTCCTTCATTATCGGAGGGCTGAGCTATGATCTAATCTTTAGGACATGTGACAGGTCGTCATGGCGGACCGTAATATCAATTATCAGCTCAGCCGGTGTAGCCTTGGTCTCTTTGGGCTCATCTTCATCATTTCTTGGATCTATATCTCTATAAAACCGACTATGGTGCCCGAGCCAAGGCTCAGGAGCTAGATGTCAATCTTCAGTGGCTTGGATGCAAACAGACTTGTCCATACACTTATCATTTTCTTTGCACCGAGCTTTCCTCAACTTAGCTGCGTAACGGGCACGTCCAGTTGCCTGATCTCCATAAACAACACCTACATCATTATCTGTCGGAAACTTCAAGGTCAAACACCATGGGGCAAGATCTGCTGGAATTCAGCTAGGGTCAGATGACCCTGAAAAATAATGTATGGAGAGTCAACATCCAAAACCATAAATGGCAAGATCTGCACTATTCTTTGTTCAACTTCTCCCAACTCTATAGGTAAATCCACATAACCAATAGCTTCAATTGCAACGCCGTTAAAGCCATGTATACGAGCTTTAGATGGTTTTAAATCCTTGGCTTCCATCCTCATCTGATCATATGCCTTTTTAAAGATTATATTTACTGAAATTCCATAATCAATCAATAACCTTCTCACCAAGGTGGGGCCAATAATGGCCAAAATGACCATTGGGTCGATTGTTGGAGCCTCCACCTTATCTACATCTGTGTGCCTAAATACAATATCATTTGCCATCGTACGCTGTTGTTTCGCCAGATCTCTCCCTTCCATATTTGAACTACATTCAAAATCCACATGCCTAATCGTGCTAGCAAAGCGCTCCATCTCTTGCCAACTCTTATCCATCGGGTGCGGTGCTCCGACTATCGTATTTATCACCAGTTTTCTACCAGTCCATGCAGGCTCCTCAGCCCTACGCAGCGCTTGTCCTCTATTGGGATCAGAAGTCACCTACTCGCCATCCTACGAGTTTTCATAAACTGTTGCAATCTCCGTTCTCGAATTAGCTTTTTTATAACATCTTAGGGATGGCTGCATTCCTTTGTGTTGTGACTATAGCACTCATGAAATCGACAGTATTTCCTGATCTGTTTCTGATTCTTTGTTTATTCTTTTGGAGGTAGCTTCCTATACAACATGATATTGCAAGTGGGCATATAGATATTCTCCAAGGACGTATTCAACAGCGTGTATTATTATACATTGGAATCCTAGGCTTCAATCTTCTAGAAACCATCTTCGCTCTCGATTCCGATCTTCACCTCTCTTTTGCTAATTTGGTTTATTATAGACATTCACTTAGACTTTCCCAAAACTATCATTGGACTGTTTTATTGCAATATTACTTTGTACTCCTTCTCCACTTGGTTCTGCCACATTCACTTTTCTGGTGGACCTGGTTTCCTCTTTTCTCAAAAACTGAGCCGCATTTGCGTAAGAGCGCTCCAACGTTGCGGGCGGCTTACTGGCTAGCCAATCGCCAAAATCAGACTCTAGACCAATCCTTCTCGTCACGGCCATGAGTATCGCATGATCATTCGCATGATTGACTTCCATAATAGTTGTATGAAATTTCTCCAAATAATTTTTCAACGACTCTCCTAGAGCTGAACCACGCTGGAAAGAGACATCACATCTTAAAAAGGAGTCGCGTGCATCTGGAATTGCTCCATAAACATGGTTGCTAAATCATCGAATCTATAAATTGATCGTGGGGGTAGACTCGTGAATCACATCGTCGCAATTCCAAAAAGTGTTATGGGATCTCCACTTTGTCACATCATCGGCTCGTGCATAATTCATCAGCCATTTGTATCCTATGATATGCGGCCTATGGTCATTTTTCCCTCGTAGGCTAGCATTGATGGCATGTTGAACATTCTCCGATATTCTGCATGTTGAACATCATCAGTAAACGTGGTATGGCTTCTCAAGACTCCCCAATTATCATTTGTCAAGCCCTGGCTCCCTCTCTCTAACTATCTGACCATTGCCGATAGTCCAATATTTGGATGGTTAGTGCCAAGCAGTGGTCGTGCTCCACCTCACATGAGCGGTCTGGTCGATGTCTACGGGCTTTTTCACCCCTTCTTGGATCACCATCTTCCTGGTACACATCTTTTAAATCCATCTCGTCATCATTCTTGGGAGGTACCAAGTTAACATTCAATCGAGCTCCACCATCCAAACCTTCAGATATAGTTCCAGCGTGATTCCCCAAGTGCGTGCGGGGAATCCCACCTCTGAAGGAAGCATCGGTACCGATTCCTAGGGAGGGATTGGCACCGATCGATCCAGAAAGACGACAATGGTCTGCCAGGCGACACTCTAAAGTTTCTGCACGATTTTCTTCAATCCTACGATGCCTATGCCTGTTATATTCATACGATGAGCTCGAACTTTCCGCTACGGAGTAAGGAGTGGGATCCCTCTTAGCTTTCCCACGCTGCTGCTGAGTAATTTGGTTTATCAAGTTGATATTAGTTTGAATTTGCTGATTTAGTTATCGATGGCTTTTCATTAACTCTCTCATTAAATTATGAAATTCAGTTTTGGTAATAGAATCAGTGGGATTCTGAATTTCCAGCATTCACATTTGTTGGTTGGTTGCTTGGGTCTCGTTGCCGAATGCTTGCAGTCTCATTTCCTTCTACGTTTTGAGAAGTAGATCTAGTATGTCTCACCATTATTAATTACTTGCTTTAGATTCCTCCAAAATATGAATAGTATAAGCAACTTTATGAAGATAAATATGGATCTCCTTCAAGGGATTTATTCAATCCAGTAACAATAAAGGGATCCTAGCAAGCAGGGAATCAAGTTTCTCAGTGTAAGCATCAAATGTTTGTGACCAAATTGGTTACAAACATCCAAGAATAGATTTTTATAAAGAAGTAAGTGAAGAAAATAAACTTAAAACCGAGGAAAATGTTAGTCCGTGAGATGATGGTTTTGATGACAACAACCTTAGAATAGATTATAAAATATAAATACTAACATCATAAGTTTAGACATATATGTATATGCAGGTTTTAACCATGCAGGTACCAAGAATGAAGACTGTATAGTATAGAGATTCAAGATATCAAGATTGAAGACTCATGAGTATCAAGAATATCAAGAGTTCAAGAATTGAAGTAATTTATTCTTTAATTAGAAATTTTGTTAAAACTCATAGAAAAGCACTGGCATTTTAAAATCCAATTTATTCGTGGAATGGAATCCACTTCGAGCCTATTAAAGGGATGGAACCCTAAGTAGGATGGAACCTACGAAAAATCTAGTGGAACATTGTTTTGTATCCGCTAACTTTTATTCAAAATGATTTTTCAAAATTATATCCTGTTTTCAAAATGTTTTCAAAACCTCCTTTTAAAAGCATCAAAAACCTCTATCCTTATTTTAAATAATTTTAGCCTCAAAATTATCTTTAATTTCAAAGTCAAAATTACTCCTGATTTTAAACTATCTTTTAAAATAATATATTTAACTTTTAAATATTTATACTTAAGATTTAAATATAAAATTATAGTTAAATTATATATATTGTTCTCTATATTTACTTATGAATTTTAACTATAGTCATGTATATTAGAAAAGTTTAAAATAATTTTAATATAAATAAAGGTTATTTTCAAAGAAAATCAAATCATCAAAAAATGCTTTGGGATGTCGACATGTATGTGGTGACCATGTCGACATGGTGTCAGATGAGTTCAAAATTTAAATTTCAAAAGAAGTGTCTATTCGCCATAACTCTTCGTGAATGGACATGGCTGTTGTTCTTCTACAAATAGGGGTTAGTTTCAACGAATTTTAGATCAGATTTTCTGGTTTTTCACTCCTCTTCTTCTTCCACATTTCTTAATACATACTCTTACCATTACTCTGTCGAAATCAATATTGAATCATACTCGATCGCTTCTAGTTTGATTCTCTGTCACTATCTCAACAAGGTTCTCAATGCTATTCAGAGTTATAGACTTCTTTGTAATCTATTAAGCGAGAAAAGATGTGATTGTGGCCTTGAAAATCAATCAAGCGAGAAAAGGTGTGATTGTAGCCTTGGTAAATCAATTGGGTAAACTTGTGGCCCGGAAATCAAGTATCTCTACCCAGAGGATTGAAATTCTGGAGGGTGTACCTCATAGCCTTGAAATCGAGGGTGTAATTGTACAATTTCTTTTGAAAGGAAATCCGTACTTGTATCGCGGGACTGGATGTAGGGTGACTCCTAACCAGTATAAAATCTGATGTGTTCTTTCCTTTACTGCTTTTATTTTATTTCTGCATCTGTGTTTGTTTCTACGATTATCCCTGTATCTGTAGATTGCATACATCTGTGTCTAAATTAACATAAACTCAAAAAGATTTAGTAATTCTTTATAAACACTATTGACCCCTCCTCTAGTGTTAATCCTAGCCTTAAGATCTGTAATCCGCATTTCTTTCAATTGGTATCAGAGCAAGGTTTTAAAAGTTTCATAATCTAATTTTTGAAAAGTTTTCAAAATGGCTATCAACACTGGTACTGTTACTAACACTAGTATTCCTGTCACTAGTTCATTTGTAGAAGGTCAGTCTACAGTCCGACCACCACTTTTTAGTGGCAGTAACTATGCATATTGGGCATATAGGATGAAAATATACTTACAATCTATAGGATTAGACACTTGGAATATTACATAAACTGAATATTTTGAACCCACAACTGATTTTGCACAGTGGACTGTTGAGCAAAAGACTGTTGCACAAAATAATTCTAAGGCAATAAATATTCTGTTTTGTTCACTAGATAGAAATGAATTCAATAGAGTGTCAGTTTGTAAGTCTGCATATAAAATCTTGAAAACTTTGCAAGTTACTCACGAAGGAACGAGCAAAGTTAAACAGACCAAAATTTCTATGCTCATAAATCAGTTTCAATTATTTAAAATGAATCCTAATGAGTCTATTTCAGATATGTATAGTAGATTTCAGGATATTGTGCATTCTCTAATATCTTTGGTAGTAGATTTCAGGATATTGTGCATTCTCTAATATCTTTGGGAAAGGAATTTTCTGAAGAAGATCAAGTCAGAAAGATTTTAAATTCTCTTACTCCAGAATGGGATCAAAAGACACTTGCTATCGAAGAGGAAAATGACATCAGTACTTTAAAGATAGAAGAATTAATTGAAAATCTAATGTCGTATGAAGTTCAAATGATCGGGAGAAGAGAAAACAAAGCATCTGAAAAGAAATCAATGGCATTCAATGCATTGACCGATGGATCAGACTCAAACATCGATAATGATGAAGAGATGGCCTTTATGACGAGAAATTTTAGGAAATTCCTGAAATACATAAAGATGAGTAATCTCAAGAGAAATAACTATAAGAACTCCGGAAATCAGAATGTAGTGCCAAATAATGTCAAATGTTACAACTGTGATGAACCAGGCCATTTCAAAAGAGACTGTCTGTATCTAGATAGGCAAAATCCTCCTATGAACAATGATCCAGCAAAGAAACGGAAACGCTCATTTACTGCTACTCTAGATGACTCAGACTCGTCCTCAAGTGATGATGATCAGGAGATAGATAATTCGAATTTGTGTTTCACAGCTGTTCACGACTCCGACGAATTCAAAGAAACGGACTCAGAAAAAGGTACACGTTTACAATACAATTGGTTGAAATTGCTTGCTTAGATTTAGTTGCTTGATTGATTGATTTTGAATTGGTGTGTTGTTTGAATTTTAATTTTTTTATTATTATCTTATTATTTTATTATTTTTTAATAGTATAATTTTCTGAAATATACTATAAATATTTTAGATATATATATATATATATAGACATTAAAAATAATAAGTGTACATATATATATATATATATATTTAGAGAACTTAGGAAAAGTAAATTATCAAAATTCACTGGCACATGTCGACATGGTCCCTACCATGATGTCGACATGGGTACCAGAATTTGAATTTCAAAATTTGAATTCAAAATTTTGAATTTCCCTCCACCTTTTCACTTCATTCAATTCTCTGAAAACCTACCTTTTGACCAGAGAATATGTCTTTTGAGAATCTATTTATTCACTATCTTTTATCATATCTTTTCACTCTCATTTTCAAATTCAAACTCTCTCTTCAAAACTTCAAGATCTCTACTCTCTACTTTAATGGCTTCTTTAAGCAACCTTTCCACTACGAGAATTTCCAGCAAAATAAAAGAGCAATTATTCAATGATCCGGAGGCAATAAAAGCATACATCAATTAGCTAATTATGGCAAAGTCCATCCCGGAAAGTTTGTTATTTTTCAAGATTTCTCTTCTTATGAACTTGATTCTCTTTTTGCAAACAATGGAGTTCTTAGTCTTATTGATGCTTCTCAAAATGATTTTGTTTGCTATCCAAATCTTGTCAAAATTTTCCATGCTAATTTAAACCGAGGATTTTATCATGGAAATGAGGATGAAATTTGGAGTAGTGTCAAAGGCACTAGAATTGTTTTGAATCGTGATCTTTTGGATGCCATTCTCAATTGCAAGTGTACGGGAATGGATCTTTCTAATTTTAAAATCGATGAAAATGATTGTGAGACATTTCATCACATTTTCGAAGGGAATGATAATTTTGAATTCAAAAATCGAAATTTTCGACCAATGGCAAGGATTGTCAATCTTCTTTTGCAACATACTTTGACCCCAAGATCGGAGAATTTTAGAAATCCTACTTCAAAAGTTTGCAAAGCTCTTTTTGCTATTTTTGTAAATTATGATACAAATTGGGCGCAAGTTATTTTGGATGAACTTCGTCCTAAAAATCTTGAAATGGGTGAGAATACTTTATATCATGGAACTTATCTCACTTAGATTTTTAACTATTTTGGAGTGGATTTCAAAGGCGAAGAATTTGTTTCTAGAAAAGTTTTCAATCATTCCAACATATGAAAATTCCATTTGATTTTCAACCTTATGAGACCCTTGCCGAAAAGGAAGAGCATTTGGCTCATGAGGAAATGGAAGAAGAGGAAGAGGAAGAAGAAGAAGAAGGGGATGAAATGGAAATTGAAGAAGAAGAAGGTGAAACCTCTTTGGAAAGCATTGACTATCCTCCTTATCCATCCACCAAAACCCTTCTCAAAAATCAAAAGACGATTGTTGAGAATCAACGGATTCTTAAACGATCCGTTAGTAAGAAGTTGGACAAAATTTCATCCAAGATGAACAAGTTCATTTCCAAAGTCAGCAAGAAACTTGGACTTTCTTCATCATCATCATCCTTTAACTAGTTTTTTATTTTCTTATCTTGTTGTATGTGTTTTAGTTTGTTTAATTCGAAAGTTTATGTAGTTTGGTGTGTGTTTAATCATTGTAACATCTTAGTATGCAATGAAATGAAATTTCTTTTCTGTTATTTACCTTATCTTATCTCCAGAATAAATGTTAGTATAGTATATAAATATGTATACACACACACACACACAATTATTCACAAAATCAAATTAGTCATAATTTTTCACTAACCCCTGTCGACATTCCCTCTATGACCATGTCGACATGTACTGGTCAGAAATGACAATTGATTTTGAATTTGAAATTTGAATAACAACCATATGTCTATTCATTTCAAACGAATTTCTACACCTATATATACCTATTTCTTCCAGAATTCTTCACTGAAAATTATTTCCTATCTTCTAATTCTTCATTTCTTTCACAAATTCAACTATGGCTAATACAATTCACAATTTGTCCGAAAATCATGAAGAAACTCTTAATTCATTCAAGAGTATTCTCTCGTTTATTCTTCGTAACCAGCGACACTTAGAATTGAGTCAAATGCAGATGATCAAGGAGCAAGAAAGGCATTTCGATGCAATACGATGGATGATTTCTTCCCTACACAAGGATGATAACGAAGCACATCCTCCAGTCTCTCTCACCAACGACAATGATAATTGGGATGCTATTAAGGCAGATCCAATCTTTGGAGAAGAAGGATGGGTGGAAGTTCCACGTAATGTTTGATTTTAATTTTATTTACTTTGTTTGAATTGTTTGTATGAATTAATTTGCTTTGGTTTGGATTGATACTCAGTGTGAATTGATTTCTTAAATTGGTTTAATGGTTGCTACATAAAACATGTATGTATATATGTACATTGATGTATATAATCCTTGATTAATTATCATGTTCATAAGGATAATTATTTCTATCTATTATATATTCCATTGTATAGTTTATTAATACGGGTACTCTAGTCTAAGATTGAGGGGGAGTTAGTTTTTGTTGATGACAAAGGGGGAGAAATATAAAATAGGATAGTTAGGCATAAATTAAGGGGGAGTTATAGATTAAGGGGTAGTCTTAGGATAGAAGTAATATTTTACAAACAAAGGTTGTCATCATCAAAAAGGGAAAGATTGTTAGTCCGTGAGATGATGATTTTGATGAAAACAACCTTAGAATAGATTATAAATATAAATACTAACATTACAAGTTTAGATATATATGTATATGCAGATTTTAACCATGTAGGTACCAAGAATGAAGACTGTGCAGTATAGAGATTCAAGATATCAAGATTGAAGACTCATGAGTATCAAGAATATCAAGAGTTTAAGAATTGAAGTAATTTATTCCTTAATTATAAATTTTGTTAAAACTCATAGAAAAGCATTGGCATCTTAAAATCCAATTTATTCGTGGAATGGAATCCACTTCGAGTCTGTTAAAGGGATGGAACCGTAAGTAGGATGGAACCTACGAAAAATCTAGTGGAACATTGTTTTGTACCCGCTAACTTTTTATTCAAAATGATTTTTCAAAATTATATCCTGTTTTCAAAACCTTCCCTTTAAAAGCATCAAAAACCTCTATCCTGATTTTAAATAATTTAGCCTCAAAATTATCTTTAATTTCAAAGTCAAAATTACTCCTGATTTTAAACTATCTTTTAAAATAATATATTTAACTTTTAAATATTTATACTTAAGATTTAAATATAAAATTATAGTTACATTTTATATATATTATTCTTGTTATCCCGCTTTTTGGCAAAGCCGTGATACCAAAAGATCGATCGAGAACAGAGGACAGTTCGTCTCAGAGATTGGTCATTCGTCACTTCACAATAGATATCGCTGAATTTTGTCCGAGTCCAGTTTGAGCTGCAATTGATAGGACATGACAAGAAAGATCCTAGAAATCAGCATCTCAATCTGAGTTCATACGCTCAAGTTATGATCGACTCAATTTGAAGGGAAAAGCACCGGTTTCGTATCCATCACTTTCGTATTGATCAGGCTCCAATGACTTCGTATCCATCGAAGTACCGCCCCTCGTATCAATCAACTTCGAAACCATCAAAGTACCTAAGGTTCGTATCGATCAGTTCAAATCCAAAGAAGAACCCCGGTTCGACTCGGCCGCGTTCGAATCCATCAGGTCAGAGCACTTCGTATCCATCAAGTTACCCTGATTCGTATCCACCAACAGTTACAGTTCATATCCATGAATACGGCACCGTTCGAACCACTGAGTTAAACTTAGTTCGAACCCATCGACTAAAGATCGGTCAAAGTGGCGGTAACCTCGCTCCCCTCTGGTTCGAACCCGAAGGCTTGAGTCCTTCGAACCCATCAAGGTGCCTTGATTCGTGTCCACTCAGATACCTTGCTCCATGTCCATCAGAATGCCCCGCCTCGAATCCATACATGACAATACGTTTGAATCCACCGAGTTTAGAAACCCTAGGTTGACACGGTAAACATGGATACAAGCGCGGCGAAATCTTGGGAACGACTCGATCAACTCGGCAAGAAAGGCGGATCGAAACGAAGATTGCGCTCCACGTCATCACGAAGGCGCGTGTCACCATCGGTTCGAAGCGATTGATTCGAACGAATCGATTCGAACCAAATAGCCACACGAGGAACCCCATTTCGTATCGACCATATCTCTCAATCTACTGATCCAAATGCAACGAAATTTTCACAGAAGCTTGCATACATGTTGAAGAATTTCCATACCAAATTTCACCTCGATTGGATGATTTTCTGATCGATTCAAATGGAGTTCGAATCGATCCCAAAGTGGGCCCAAATTTCCTGAGGCCGGGCATGTGGGCCCCCTCACGTGCCAGAAGTGGTCGCCTGAATTTTCAGTGAAATATCAGTATCCTACGCCTATAAATAGAGCCCTTGGTCATCCAAAAAAGGGGTCGGAGAATTTTTAGATAAAAAGTACGCCCAGACTCTGCAAGAATCACTCTGTATCATCATCACTGACATTAATTTCGAATTTCCAGTTGTAACTTGCTGTTGATCGCTGTAACAACTTGTAATCTTTGAAAGAGAATCAATAAAACTGCAAAAAACTTCACAGTGGACGTAGGCAACACGCCGAACCACTATAAATCGCTTGTCTACGCATTTACTTTACTGTTGATTGGAGTTTTTGTTAGATAATACTCGTTTTGAATTTACATTCTCCATTATTATCTCTTCAACGACTCCCGAAGAGTGTTGTGACTAATTTTGGTGCAAACACTTTGGTGCTTTCACTGAGAAAACCCAGATTTTCTCTTGCTCTTTAGATCTGTCATCGATACCGGATAGAATAAATCTAAGAGAGAGATCCAGATCATCAAGTCCAACTTCCTTCCCTTCTATTCAGATTTGCACAAAGTCCCGGAAAGGAATTCAACTTTCAAGATGGTTAGCACGAGAACCACCTCAAACGCTATCAATCAAGAAGAACAGGATAGACATAATCCTGTGCCACTAGCTCCATCTAATCAAGATACTACTGGACATTCGAAACCATCAGGTCCGGTTACCCGACAGGAGTTGCAGTTGCTACTCCAAGAGCTGACCCAGAGTCGGCAACAACTAGCAGAACAGCTACGCGTTAATGCCGAGCTGATCAACCAGCTGGATCGCCATAAGCGAAAGAGATCCAAGAGAGACCACGCTTCTCGCTCTTCCAGCGAAAGTTCTTCATCTTCTGATTATCATAATCGATCCCCACGACCTCGACTAGATGGGAGTCACATGCCAGTCACTGGAGATCAACCGGCAATGACCGTTGGACAACTGAGAGTTGGTCCATCAGCCAGTTTCCAAACCGGACCCTCCTCCCGAGGAAGTGCCGTTCCTCACCACACCGCTGAATACCGCACCACTAACGTTGCGGCTGAACCAAAGGTCGACGCCCAAGATCAGTCAAACCTGGACCATCGTCATAGCGGACGTACTCCTGAACCATATGTCCCGGAAGACTATGAGCCAAGAAGGCAAGATTTGGACCGTCGACCACATCCGGTCCAACCCCAAAGTATGGAACGTAATCATACTCCGGCGCAGGCCGCATAAAACGTGCAAAATGCCGGATCTTTCAGTTATGATACGCCAGATGATCCGTGAGAGCCAGGGATTCACAAATGACGATTGGGGAGTTTCCCGAAGTCACACTCCTTTTACGGACGATATTCTTACTGCTGAACCCCCACGGCGATTCAGGATGCCAACTCTACCCATGTATGGGGGAAACTCCGACCCCAACCAATATATTCCGAAATATGAATGGTCGATGACCGCTGCCAGTGCCGACGATGCAGTGAAGTGTCGTAGTTTCCCCATATCCTTGGGGGGCATCGCTACCATGTGGTTCACTCGACTGCCACCTCGATCCATCTCTTCATTCGACCAGTTGGCCATAAAATTTGTTGAACAATTCCAATTGCACGTCGCAAGGCCAAAAGATGTCAACACTCTGTCCAGCGTCACCCAAGCTCCTGGAGAGATGCTCAGACACTACTTAGAGAGATTCCATATTGCATGTGCAGAGATCAGCAATCCGAACGATAACTCCATACTTATGGCGTTGACTAAGGGGATCGACCCCGATTCTGAGTTTGGCAACTGGTTAGCTGGAAAACCACCTGCATCATTTGACCGTTTCCACGCCAAGGCGGCTCAATTCCTGAGAAGGGAAGATGCAAAACAGTCTAGGAAGCAAAACGATGCAGGACCAAATACGGAAGGAATCCGAAGCAATGTCGCAATCCAACAGTCCGGTGAGAGCTCCGGAAAAGTTCGGTTGAACGTTAAAAACAAACAAGCTCGGCGAAGAGAGAGCGTAAATCAAACTAGGAAACGAGATCAAAATCGTGGCCCGCAACGCAAGAATCCTATGTTTGACAGTTACATTCCTTTGAATACATCACTAGAGGACTTGTACTTACAAACCTGTAATACAATTCAGTACCAAAAACCCGCATCAAAACCTTCGTCAGAGAGGCAAATCCAGACGGGAAAATTTTTCAGGTTCCGTGAAAGCTACGGGCACAATACGAATGAGTGTCATCACTTACAAGATCTCGTTGAAAAACTGATCAGAGAAAGGAAGCTGGAACAGTTTGTGCGGGCACCGCAGCCTAGAGAAGCGGGCCCATCAAATCAATACAATGACCCCGATTGACCGAGACGGAGGACTCCACTTGTCCCCGTGGAAGATTGGTGATAAACGCCATCAGTGGTAGACCAACTTTCTTAGGAGTCTGGAACGACGAAGATCTTCATCACTGTCATACATGATAGGCTCATTCAATCTATGAATACTTTGCAATTTCCTTTACATTCTGAAATTTGAACTTGTAATAAGGCACTGACTTTGCCATATTTTCTTATTTCAGCAATAAATTACTATCTCTTCAAGCTAGAGCTGTGATTCACCGAATGCAACATTCAACAATCACGACACACAAAGAGCTAAGTTCCATCAAAAAATGGAATTTATTCAAATGGCGAGTGACTTTGATACGACTGGCCACTCACTAAGTGAAACCCCAAGCTCGGGGGCAAGCCACCACATCAAAGGCTGAACTGGACCAACACACGACGGTCCTACAACTAACTCCAACTTCCCAGAGTGTGAATTGGCGTATAAACATCCGATAACTCGTTCCCAGAGTTCGAACGGACTCCAAATTCCCAGATTGCGAATTGGAGTATAAACATCAAATAACTCGTTCACGGAGTGCGAACGGACTCCAAATTCCCAGAGTGCGAATTGGAGTATAAACATCAAATAACTCGTTCGCAGAGTGCGAACGGACTCCAAATTCCCAAAGTGCGAGTCGGATGTAAACATCAAATCCACCGTTCTCAAAGTGTGAACGAATTCCTAAAAAACCCAAATAGGTGTGACTGACCATCTATCGGCAAACTCCAACTTCTCAGAACGTGAATTGGAGTATAAACATCAATTCCAAGTTCCTGGAGCGCGAATCGAACCATCCGTGCTAACTCCAACTTCTCAGAGCGTGAATCGGAGTATAAAATTACAGGTTCCCGGAGCGCGAACCCAAACATACATGCTATCTCCAAGTTCCCAGAGTGTGAATTGGAGCACAAATACCAAGTCAAAGTTCCCGGAGTGCGAACCGAAATATCTATACTAACTCCAAGTTCCCAAAGCGTGAAGTGGAGTATAAACATCAATTCCAAGTTCCCGGAGCACGAACCGTGTTACAAACATCGATAACTCTCAAATTCCCAGAGTGCGAACCAGATTATCGATCTCAAATTATCCTAAGTCCCTAGAATGTGGACATGTGCTTAAGATTTGCAATAAGTGCGATCAACCACCAAAATACAAATGTTGTTCCCCGACACTGGGGGGCAAAAAATCAAAGTGTTAATCACTAACCAAAGTGATGCAATGTCCGAAGTTCAACTTATTCATCGATCACAACATGTGACCAAGATTTTCAGACTTGGCAAATAAAACGAACTCTACTTGACGGTAAAAACACCACAAGTACACCAGACTAAAAACCAAACACTGCAAACACATAAGCACAAAATAAATGAGAATTGAAACAAAGAGATTGAATTTTATTTCGACTAACTGTATGTGAAGATTCACGTACAAGTTCTTTCAAAAAATTCCTACTAGCAGGGGGCCAAGCCTGCATCTATACATAGCCTATGAAAGAAAAATAAAAGTGACTTCCTAGCTTCCAAAAATGCACTAGAGGGGATCATCTACTTCTTCTTCGGTTTCCTCTTCAACGCGGAACCACTGGAACCACCGGCAGTCTTCCGCTTCGACCCTGTACCCTTTGGCGGATCTTCCTCTGATGAGGGCATGATATCAATACACTCCTCCGAACTTGAACTTAAAGGAATATTCTCTTCTCGAGGAGTCGAGGAGTCTGGTCTACCACCGGGGGAGGAACGGGCATGCTGGTTCCGACTATCGTGTCCGTAGAAGATGTCACCAAGAGAGGAGTGGGATTAACCGCCGTCGTAACACACTTAGAATTACCGCCGTGTTCTGCCGCTTCCATCTCTGCTTCGATTTGAGCAAGTATCTCAGTCTCACGAACATCACGAGACTCACGATAGGTAGCAGTGGACTATGACGATGCAATAGAAGCAGGTGGGAACGTACCAAGAACAAATGAGATGTCAACAAAGGGGTCACTATGCATGCTCAAGAGTTCATTCATCATTTGTTCGTCAAAAGTAATTGAACCCCCTTGTGTCACCTCAGTCGGCGCGGCTGTTGTCGTGGCGATCACTTCAGTAATAATAGCCTCCTGTTCTTGATGTGGCTCTTGGACTGCAGGAGGCGCTGTCGATGTTACTTTACTCACTGGACTAGAAAGAAAAGAAGTTGTCAGAACACGCTTCAATACAAGTACTTCAGTTCAAACACATAGTAGATTTGTGCAGAGTACCTTCCTCAACTTGACTCGCAGCTGACTGAGAAGCTTCAGAAGAGTGCTCCCTGATGAGAGATAAGCGTGGCTGCTCAGGGTCATAGCCTGGAACCAACTGTGGCTCAGTCGCTGGCGTCGGCTCCAATCCAGATGAGGTGATCATCTCTGAACTTGTAGATGGACGCGTAATGCCAGATCCCTCACCAACTTCCAAGTGTTGGGTGCCAGTCTCTCTTTTGTGTGAGAGATCATGAAATCGTGGAGAACCTTCTTTTCATCATCAGTCAGTATACGGTTCTCCAACTCGAATTCATCATAAACTTCGCCTGGATGTGATGCTTTCTCTTCTTCAACTAATAAATTCCAGGCGTTGAACAGATGCGTTGGATAGTCATCAAGCCATATCAAATTGCTATGCCTCAACATATTAGCATTATAAGTGATGAGAAGTTCTTCTATCTCTGTCTCTGGCTTAGTCTCCGCTTGACGAACTTTCTCATCGACTTCAGCTTCTGTCTCGCGGACCTTCTCCAAGGCCGCGTCTCTCTCTTTCCGGAATTCCACTTCCTGGTTACACGCTTCCTGTGCGGAAACGTTAGTGGTGTCTCTTTCCTTCACAATCTCTGCAACTTTGGCCTTGAGCTCGTTTAGCTCTTTCAAGGCCGCATCCCGCTCGGCAGTCACGATGGTATTTCGGTGGCCCATGTCCTCCACCGTGGCGTAATGTTCACGCTTCATCCTATCCATCGCTGCCTGAGCTTCATCCGCTCTTCTGAGAGCTTTAATTTTCGACTTTCGAGAAGACTCGGCCTCACTGCCGAGTGCCTGAATGATGCGGTCATTTTGACCAAGTTCTTTCTCCAACTTCTCGATTGTAGTCGCTCGATCAAAGGCCACTTTTAATGCTTTCTTAGTGGTCTTCGACCACTCTTGATACTGGAAGAATACGTCCAAGAGATAATCGTGCATCATAGGAGCAACTGTCGAAGGTATCCTCTTCAGATGCGGGGGAAAAACAAACCCTTCGAAGCAAAGTTCAGGAAATTCCTTCCTCAGTTGAGCAAGCCTAACTGCTCCTTCCCCCGAAGGCTCCGTCATTGTCTGCTCAGTTGACGGGGAGGCCGCGTTTTTCGTTCTGCGGTGAGTATCAGACCTCGGTGGTTGGGAAGACGGCTTGGGCCGTGAAGTTTCTGGAGGCCTCGAGACATGAACTGGAGGCGGTGCGTGAGTTCTAGGGGGTAGCGTGCGAGATCGAGAACGCCGCCTATAATCTTTTTCTCTGTCAGTGCGCTCATGACTCGAGCGCCCATAGTCATAATCTCTGTCTCCTTCCCTCCTATACGCTTCATAATATGAAGAAGACTGGCGTTTCTTACGGAGACTGCCAAGCATCGAACCTCTGCCAGACATAGTACCTGCAAAGCAAAAACATAGAGAAAAATTAATAATCTCTCATAGTGAACGTATTACACTTAGAAATCGTGTAGTTCCGTGAAGTGTGAATGTGGGTGCAACCCCCTGACCAACCAGATGTGTCAACCGCACTAGTAGCAGAGACTCGCTCAAAACTAAGGCTTCAGAAAATTCTTCCAATCCGGCATCGTGCTGTAAGGACACATCATCCAGAATTGGAATATCGGCAAGCCCTTCATAAAGATTCTCCATTCTCGGAGGAGACACCTCTGAAATTCTAACTCTGGGAGCGGATCGAGTCGTAACAACTGATTTCCATCTTCTCTTTTTAGTTGACTCAACAACGGCTACCTTGCCTTTTCCTTGTTCTTGGGTATCTTGGGCTACATCCGTAGATTCGCCTAATGGCTCATCATCAGTATGAGTTCTCTCCGAGTCGCCTCCTCAATCACGATAACTTTAGGATTTCTCCGTTTGACTCGTTCTTTTGAGGCAGTCCTTAAGACACCATCGAGCATTCTGCTTTGTCTTCTTTTAATCAGTCCGAGAATCCTAAGATTCCTATCTGTCAATAGCAGCTCGATATTCCTCTCTTCACTCGGGATTTCTTGAAATACCCGAACTATCTCTTTGAAACGTTCACCTTTAGGTCGCTGAATTGCGGCTAAAACAGAAAATAGATGTAAGTTCGACTTCAAATACATTAGTTCTATCAACTACCCGAAAAGATAGCAATACTTACGTCTAAATATCCATCGTCGAGCGAACCCTGGGGCATCTGACATAAAACCATTCTGTCCTGAAGTAGCTCAATCTTGTCCAAGCCCTCGTGATCACTTGGCAATTTATCACCGCCTCCAAGAATGTGAAAGATGGACTATCGGCCCGACTCTTGAAGTTAAACAAGTATCTAATCTCAGTCGGGAGTGGCGGTCGATGGAGATATTCCATAAATGCAATGAACAAGCTATTGAGCGACGCATATCCGTTCGGGTGCAGTTGAGAGGGGACAATCCTCAAAAACGACAATACTTCTCTTATATACTGGTTAAACGGAGGGAGTGTCCCAGCTGCACACGCGTGGCGATTGAATGCGGTATATCCCTCCCGTGGATTGTGCGGTCTATCATCTGGCCCCGGCAGTAGCACGTCATCCATCGATAAACCATGCCGTAAGCATATTCTTCCTAGCATGTCTTCCGAAATATTGGACGGAACAGAATCTGATGGGTTATTGATGAAGGATGCGTCAAGTAACTCGTCCGGAGCTGGACCGATAACTTCAATCTCAATCTCTGATACTTCGAGCACGGGAGGGACTGAACTCTGAGTTTCTTGCGGCTGTGAACTTGAAGTTTCCATAACTATCTATCTCACGAGAAATCATCATTAGATGCTAAAAGCCCGTGCATTCCCCCGTGTAAAGTTCATCTGTCGTGCAGTGCAGTGCATTACTTGAATAAATTCTATGGAATAAACTATAATGTATGAACGAAAAAACTTTGAAAATCAAACCGGAAATGACCGTCATCGCTGACCGTCACAACCGTGCCATCCACTTGCAAACGATCGATCCAAGTGGAAGCTCGCTACATTTTTGTTAAGTTACAATTCCATCAGCGAGCTTCGAAAGGTAGTCCAACATGCAGTTCTACGGTCAAGTTCAATCATGCAAAGTAGAAGCTCATCGGAGTCAAGTATTTCTATGTGCAAAAAATTCTCTAAGTTCATTTAGTTTCAACTTGGAATCGGTCGTTGCAGTTCAAATTCGTATCGAATCGAAGAAATATCATCAACCATGTTCGAATCGATACGCTTCATATCGACCATTTTCGAATCGATACGCTTCGTATCGATCATGTTCGAATCGATACATCTCGTATCGATCAGTTCGAAACGATGAGTTTCGTATTGATCAAAGGCACACTATTTCGCATCGATCTGAGAACACCGGCTTCGCATCGATCGCCGCTCTCACATTCGTATCGATACGAAATCGCATGCTTTCCTTCAATTCGAAAGCTCCACAACTCCTTCTTCTCCAAAACAGGGCCTCGACTCCATGGCAACGCATCCATCCCCAACCTTGCTCTCACTCACCCAGATCTTCAATTCACCGAAACCGATGATAAAAGCAAAGAGGATGGATTAAGATTTCGAGTTTCATCGTTCTAAGCATATTTCTATCCATTAATCACCTGAATTTAATGTTTAACTCTGAAGAACAGAAGGATCGAATCGATTCGAAGGCTAATAGTTCTTTCTCTCTATCGATTTGAAAGAAAAAAGAAGCAGTAAAAGTAAAAAGTGAAAAAGTGGCTAAGTCCACTCTATTTATATGGAGCCGTAGAAGAACCGGGTCGTTTTGCCTTCCGGTCCACGTGACCAGTCACCACCGGTCACCCCAACGTTCGAGTCGAACGGTAGTTTCGAATCCATCACCAAAAACTTCCATCGATTTGAAATAAACGACAGATCCATCGATACGAAGCAAGCAGCAGGGACAGCCAAAGATTGTGAACTCCATCAGCTCAAATCCCATGTTCACATCAACGAGTTCACGACTCCATCTACAACCTACCGATACGAACAGAAACATCATGTCCATCATTTCTCATCAATACGAACCACAATTTTGTATCCATCGAAACCGATCGATACGAACAACAATTTCGTATCCATCCTTTCTCATCGGTACGAATGGACGTTTCGTACCCATTCAAGCTCATCGATATGAACTGTCATTTCGTATCCATCATTTCGACTTGCATTGACGTGAAAAACTACTTTTTAACCTTTTACATCGATTTAGGAGAGGATCGATACAAGAGGATAATCCAAAACAACCATCAAGCATTGTTTCAAATCAAATTTCCAAAATCGGTCCAGGAGAGAATCGATACGAAATTCGACAACAAACAAAACTGACAGCGACTCGTGGACGCACGACGTTAACAAGGGTCAAACTAACATATGTACATATATGTCAGACTAACATTCGATTTTAAACATTTACAGGGATCGAATACTCATCTTGTTACAATTATAAAAACCAACAGCCAAGCACTATACTACAGCAATCAATCATATCAAAGCAAGGTTACAACCTTCGACAAAAGAGCAATGATTGTTCAGAGAGAAATCGCAGCTTTTCAAAGCACGTCATGTTTCCACAAGATGTACTTTGGGGGGCAAATGTTATCCCGCTTTTTGGAAAAGCCGTGATACCAAAAGATCGATCGAGAACAAAGGACAGTTCGTCTCAGAGATTGGTCATTCTTCACTTCACAATGGATATCGCTGAATTTTGTCCAAGTCCAGTTTGAGCTACAATTGATAGGACATGACAAGAAAGAACCTAGAAGTCAGCATCTCAAATTTCAAGTCAATCTGAATTCATACGCTCAAGTTATGATCGATTCAATTTGAAGGGAAAAGCATCGGTTTCGTATCCATCACTTTCGTATCGATCAGACTCCAATGACTTCGTATCCATCGAAGTGCCGCCCCTCGTATCGATCAACTTCGAAACCATCAAAGTACCTCGGTTCGTATCGATCAGTTCGAATCCAAAGAAGAACCCCGGTTCGACTCAGCCGTGTTCGAATCCATCAGGTCAGAGCACTTCGTATCCATCAAGTTACCCTAATTCGTATCCACCAACAGTTACAGTTCGTATCCATGAATACGACACCGTTCGAACCCCTAAGTTAAACTTAGTTCGAACCCATCAACTCCAGATCGGTCAAAGTGGCGGTAACCTCGCTCCCCTCTGGTTCGAACCCATCAAGGTACCTTGATTCGTGTCCACTCAGATACCTTGCTCCATGTCCATCAGAATGCCCCACCTCGAATCCATACATGACAATACATTCGAATCCACCAAGTTTAGAAACCCTGGGTTGACACGGTAAACATGGATACGAGCGTGGCGAAATCTTGGGAACGACTCGATCAACTCGGCAAGAAAGGCAGATTGACACGAAGATTGCGCTCCACGTCATCACGAAGGCGCGTGCCACCATCGGTTCGAGGCGATCGATTTGAACGAATCGATTCGAACCAAACAGCCACACGAGGAACCCCATTTTGTATCGACCATATCTCTCAATTTACCAATCCAAATGCCACGAAATTTTCATAGAAGCTTGCATACATGTTGAAGAATGTCCACACCGAATTTAACCTCGATTGGATGGTTTTCTGATCGATTCGAATGGAGTTCGAATCGATCCCAAAGTGGGTCCAAATTTCCTGAGGCCGGGCATGTGGGCCCCCTCACGTGCCAGAAGTGGTCTCCCAAATTTTCATCGAAATATCAGCATCCTACGCCTATAAATAGAGCCCCTGGTCATTCAGAAAAGGGGTCGGAGAATTTTTAGAGAAAAAGTACGCCCAAACTCTGTCAGAATCACTCTGTATCATCATCACTGACATTAATTTCGAATTTCCAGTTGTAACTTGCTGTTGATCGCTGTAACAACTTCTAATCTTTGAAAGAGAATCAATAAAACTGCAAAAAACTTCACAGTGGACATAGGCAACACGCCGAACCACTATAAATCGCTTGTCTACGCATTTACTTTACTGTTGATTGGGGTTTTTGTTAGGTAATACTCGTTTTGAATTTACATTCACCATTAATATCTCTTCAATGACTCCCGAAGAGTGCTGTGACCAATTTTGGCGCAAACAATTCTCTATATTTACTTATGAATTTTAATATAGTCAAGTATATTAGAAAAGTTTAAAATAGTTTTAATATAAGATAAATGTTATTTTTAAAGAAAATCAAATCATCAAAAATTGCTTTGGGATGTCGACATGCCTATGGTGACAATGTCGACATGGTGTCAGTTGAGTTCAAAATTTAAATTTCAAAAGAAGTGCATATTTGCCACAACTCTTCATGAATGGACATGGCTATTGTTCTTCTATAAATAGGGGTTAGCTTCAACGAATTTCAGATCAGATTTTCTGGTTTTTTAGTCCTCTTCTTCTTCCACATTTCTTAATACATACTCTTACCATTACTCTGCCGAAATCAATATTGAATCATACCCGATTACTTCTAGTTTGATTCTCAGTCGCTATCTCAACAAGATTCTCAGTGCTATTCAGAGTTATAGACTTCTTTGTAATCTATTTAGCGAGAAAAGGTGTAATTGTGGCCTTGAAAATCAATCAAGCGAGAAAAGGTGTGATTGTAGCCTTAGTAAATCAATTGGGTAAACTTGTGGCCCGGAAATCAAGTATCTCTACCCAGAGGATTGAAATTCTGGAGGGTGTACCTCGTAGCCTTGAAATCGAGGGTGTAATTGTACAATTGATTTTGAAAGGAAATCTGTACTTGTGTTGCGGGACTGGATGTAGGGTAACTCCGAACCAGTATAAAATCCGGTGTGTTCTTTCCTTTACTGCTTTTATTTTATTTCTGCATCTGTGTTGTTTCTGTGATTATCGTTGTATCTGTAGATTGGATACATCTATGTCTAAATTAACATAAAGTCAAAAAGATTTAGTAATTCTTTATAAACACTATTCACCCTCCTCTAGTGTTAATCCTAGCCTTAAGATCCGTAATCCGCATTTCTTTCAGAAAAGATTAAGCTAATAATACATAAAAAGCATTAATCAGAAACACAGAGATTTTGAACAACCCGAGATTTTTGAATGTAATTTAAATTTAAATTTATTTTTGTTTGAAATTATTTTAATTTTTTTTATTTGTAAGATTTCATTTATAAATATTTTTAAAGTGATAATAGAATTTTTCCAAAATTTATTGCATTTATTTCCTATTTTTAAAGGCTAGACTCTATTTTTATGGTATTTTCTTTATTTAAATTATATTTAATTAAAATTTATTTATTTATTTTTGTGAATGCATTTTTATTTTGTGTTCTTATCTTTATTTATAAATATTTTTCAAGTACATAAAATTTTCCCAAAGTTTATTCCATTTATTTCCAAATTTTCTAGACTAGTTTTCATTTTCTGTGCTATTTTCTTAATTTAATCTTATATAATTAATATTTATTTATTTATTTTGTTTAATTACTAAATTTCCGTACTTTTATCTGAATTTATATATATATATATCAGTTATTTAAAATTACAAAAAGAAATATGGTAATTTGAATGGTTTTGTGACTCTTTCTTTGCTTAAGCCTCTTTATTCTCACCTTTTCAACTCCAACCAACACCTATTCAATTTTTGTTGCCATATCACTCCCTCTTCAGCCAACCACTATCTCATTTCATTTTTCACATGAATTCTCCCCTTCAACCTGAAAAAAAAATTCGGCCTCTCCTTATTCAAAAACTTTGGTAAATCTTCTTTTTCTTTTTCATTTTATGCTTGTTTTGATTTGATTTGCACTTGCTTCTTCCTCTTCTAGGTTCGGCCCTGCCTCCTCCTTCAGCCTTGCCTCCTCTACCACCACTTGAGCGAGCCTTCACCACCTCCTCTCCAACCCCTAGCCTGGCCGTGCACCATTCATGTGAAGATCCATCACCAAATGCTCCAAAACCTCACTTGCACCACCTAGCCGAGCACCACAATGCTTCCATCACCTTCAACTTCCCCTTGGCCGCCACCTACACCACCACCACCACCTCCAATCTGACTTGACGCCTCTGCCATGTCATCCCCTGACCCCACAAGAGATGGCCGTGCCCACCTGTGCCTTGGCTGTGGCCTTGAATTGCATTGGAACCTTGTTGTGGCCTTGTTTTGTGTTGTTTCACATGCACCTACTTTTGCACCATTTTTCACATGCTAGGCCGACCTCTTATGAACCAAAGACCAGATCCTAACCTATGCTTAGCCGTGTATTTCTGACTCAAGGCTGAAGCACAAGTGTTGAAAGCAAGTGCAAAAGATTTTAGCTTTGTTTCGTGCATTCATTTCTATCTTTGTTTAATTGAATTTGGGTTGAAAACCTATGTAGATTGTTTTGTTTGTTTCAATGTATTCAAGGTGATTAATCTTTAGCTCTCCCAATCTCAAATATTATTCGTACTTTTGTGCCTCCGAAGATCTCAGTTTGTGTGTTTCGGTTGTCGTCTCTAGCTTATACCAGTGAGTTATTCTCACCAGACAGTTTTATACTTATATAACTAGTAAATCAATCACATCCGAATCTGTAAAATGCATCACCATGTTATATATGCTATGTTATAATCATATGATGTTTACCCATGATTATTTACCTGTTATATCTTATATTACTATTATTTATGTTGTTCTTTTATTTATATCAGTTTATCACTACAAGTTCCCTTTATATTAGAATCACTATGGGTTGAAATGATACATACCTGAACGGACTTTAGAATAGAGGAAAATCGTTATGGGCTAAAATGATAGGCCTGAACGATTTTCAACTATTTCATTTTACTTAGGACTTCAGGTTTGGAATGATAAAAACCCGGGTTTTCCTTGTAAATTACGGGTTGAAATGATATATTACCCGTATCACTTTACTTAGTGTAGAAAATGATATACACACCCGTGGTTAAAATATATTTTTCTAAAATTTTTAAAATATTTTAGAAATGTAAATATTATAATATTTTGCTCTAAAATTAATTAAAAATGATTTTTTTTGTAAAGTATTTTGATTTTTCCAAGAATTTATAAGTGAAATAAGTTAATGATAAAATGGAAATTTGAAATAAAAGTTATTTTGGAAATTTTGATTTAATTATAAATGGAATTTAAATTAAATATGAAAATATGATAAATTTATGATATTTTGAATTAAATGAATTCAGAATGATTCTTATAATATATTAACCGATTTTGAATAAGTTAAATGTGAAATAAATGAATATTGAGTTGAATTTTTGAAATATAACTTAAATTGGAAAATTGTGAATTTTGTTTAAAAGTGAATTTTGAAGTTAAGTAAATAAAATGTAAAATAAGTTATAATTTTAAATTAAAACTTAAGTGTTAAGTTAAAATTTTAATTATATGAATTGAAATTGAATGTTGGAATTTAATAGGTGAATTATTATTAAATATTGATTTTTGAATGGAAATTTAACTTTATAAAATCATGAATTTAAGGAAAATTAAATGATGGTTATAAAAGTGAAAAATATATGATTTTATAAGTTTGAAATTGTTTAAATAAAAATTTAATGGTTTGTGAAAGTGTAGTGAATAGTTGGAATTTAATTAGCAGCATTTTGAAATGCTATTATTTTCTAAAGTAAAGGATATTATAGCATTTGTAAATGCGGTAGTTAATTATAAATGAACAAAAGGGCTAAATTGAATTAAAGGCTATTATAGCACTTTGCAAGTGCTATAATTGTTGAATTTAATTAAGGTTTTATTTGAGTTAGTGTAACTCTATTACAGCATTTTGAACGCTGTCTTTTGTTAAATTGAATTGTTTTAAAAGTAACTTTTCCGTAGCATTTTTCTAAATGCCGCGAAAATTGAATTTTCATTGTTTTAATAAATTTAAGTGAATAAATGATTTTTGGAAGATTAAAATTTTGGAAATTTAATAATTTAATTATTAAATATAATAATTTCATTTTTTATGATTTAAAATGAAGTAATTTGTTTTGAAATATAAACTATGTGAAATGTGTGTTGAGATGGTATTTTAAATAAATGAATGTGGTTTGGAAGATACGATATTTTGATATTTTGAAATGCATTTTTAAATGATATTGAATTTTTGAAATGATATTTGATTTCGAAGTATAAATACCATTTTGAAATTTTAACCACGGGATGTATTTAATTTATAGTTTAACTGATCCTTAAAGGATGGGCGATCCCAAACATCCTTTAAGTTATTGTACATTACTACTACAGTTCACTTGAGTTGGTTTACATTATATAAGAATATATGTCCTGACTCGAGTGTTTTGTGTTTTACTTTACGCTCGGGTCAGCCTGAATATTTACAGTTTAGCATTGGATTTCTTTTCTGGAGCAAGGATTCGCTGGAGATTCTGCTTGTCTAGTTATCCGTTCCCTTTCAATTTTAGCTGTTCTATTTCAGCTCTGGTATTTATAAACTGCTATGTATTTGAGATTTCTATTGTATATGTTTTCAGATTGATATTATATATTATGTTTTGAGAGTTTGTTATAGTAGCTTCATGAAATACTATGGTATTTTAATTTCCGATGCGATTTATTCTGATATTTTTGTGTCTGTGATTCTGTAATTGTAATTTATTTGCTCCAAATTTATTTACAATGCGGTATTTTGAGCAATTCAAGTCCGACATTTGTGTATGCGAATGGCTGAAAATATCGGGTTGTTACGGTTGGTATCAGAGCTTTGGTTTTAGGCAAACCATAGCCTACGGAGCAAAAACTCATTAGAGATAGGGTAGAAATACCCTAGAATGAGTGGAATCAATCTCAGAATCCTTTCTTTGTGAGAGAACATATTTTCGAAGAATAAAAATATTTCCAATTGATTTTTAAAGTATTTTCAAAGATTATTTTAGGTATAAAAAATCTTCTTATTTTGAAACCAAGATTTTCTAAGCTTCATTCCTTCTGTATCCACCTTGTTAGAAATCTCTTGGTTAGGATTCTTAACGATTAAGATTCCCTGAACTTTGGAATGACCTCTCTTAAGATCGGTGATTCCTCCAATCTTCGAATGATTTGTAAAGGGGTGAAACTTCTTTACAATTGGCATTGATTCACCGGAGATTTCTATATCCTCGGTTTAAAATGCTATCTATCTGCTACTCTCCCCGGATTCTATCTTTGGCTATCGAATGTCGATTTGCCTTAGATTTCCGAATTGATTATATTCCTGAAGTCACGGTTGACCAGTTAAGCTCTCCCACGATTTATATAGGCTTATCATCTTCTATTTGGTAATAAAATTATCTTATCTTCATTCGAGCTTATCCTCGAACCAGAATTCTGTTTGATTAGAGTCCTCTAAATTTGAATCTCTGTTTGTTTGAAATCTATACTTGAATCATTCTTTGGGAATTCGTGTTTGGTTGTATTTTGGAATTTGTGCATACATCGAAATTATTATTTTGATAAGGATGACCTTATTTTGTATATAAAAGTGAAATGTTTTCGATAAGGATTATATACCTTTTAAAACGAGAAATTTGAAGTTTTTGAAAGGATTTGAAATTTTGTAAATTTTATAAGGATTTGACTTATATCAAATGATTTAAACTGAAGGGTTTTTGAATTTGAATTTCGAGGAATCGAACTTCGGTGTTTTGAAATTGGTTTTAAGATTTTGGAAAATATATAATAATATGATTTAAAGATATTTTATGGATAATAATGTTTCAAATGAATTCCAATGATTTCAAAGAGATTTCAAAGAAGTTTTAAGAAAATAAAAGTCCAGAACCCACTTATGTCGCTGGAAAATAATTTCGGTGATGAATGCATGCATAATCGACATTGATTTTCGAATTTATGAGTGGGGGTGAGGCCACTCTAGTAGCTTTGCTATGCAAGTGATTTTGTGAAACCAAATTTTGATTTTAGATTATGAAGTATGGTTTGATATTCGAAAGATATATGTGTGTGTATATATATACATATTTGAAATGATGTAAAGTAAGCCGGTGTTCAGTCCTCAAGATTCAGATTTGTTTTGGTATAACCCTATCTTTTGGAATTGGTTTACTGATTTGTTATTGATTTCCAACTCTTGGATTGAAAATATGATTCCTTCGACTATTTTGAAGGTTCGAGCACTTCCAAATCAAGGTTAACTTTTCAAAGCCAAGTAATTTTGAAAGGTATAGGGTATCTGATAAAGAACATAAGTCAGTTTGGTATGATTAAAGTATGAAGTAATATGATTTATATAAGTTTGAAACTATTTGTTGAGTGAAATAAATAAGACTATTTTGAACTATACTGGTAAGAAATATAGATTTGAAATGTTTATAATAAAGTATATATGTAGAATAATAATATTTCCAATGGAAAATTGGAATTTTCATACAGAAATAAATTGTTTGAAGGTTGTAAAAAGAGATGGTTTTAAACTTTGTAACCATTTAGATATTTTGATGATTGAAATGGTTTGGAAATGCTATAATATTTATTTTGATAAAGAATGTGAATTTGGAATGATAATTGACTCTGATAAATGGATATTTGAAGTTTATATTTGTATGAAATGATATTTGGTTTACTTGTCATTTGAGTTTATTTAAAAATGATGGATTTATGAAATGAATATTTCAAAACTAAGTAATAATGATGTAAAGTTTGAGATATATGAAATTATAAAATTCAGTTTTGGAATATAGTATATTTAAGCTTTGAAATATATTAAAAATTGAATAGTTATTTTGTGGATCAAATCTTTATTTGAATTTGATAATATTTGAAATGGTTTGAAATTGAAAACCTTGTTTATTTAAATACTTTGATTTGGGAGTTATCGAACTTATATAAAATTGATTTGTATAAGTATGAAGTGATTTGAAAACTGTTGATTTGTAATGGTACTCATTTTGTAAATTGAAATCTTATATAATCGAAGTCTATATAAGTGTGATTTGATATACTATTGATATTGGGAAGTATTTGATTTGAAAATGAAATCTTATATATAATGGACTTTATAAGTATGATATTTGAAAGTGATTTTTAAAGGTACTATATGATACATATTTTTGAAGTAAAGATATGGAAAGTGCCTTCTGCTTGATGTCCGCTTTGCCGCCGCACCGTGGATTCATTCTATCGATATTATTCTCTCTGATTTGGGTTTTCCGGATATGATACTCGAGTGTCCATCGAATTCCATGGCGATCTCCATGGTCTTACGAGCGCGACTGCATAGCGTAATTCACAGGGGCTGCGAGAGCCTATCGGTGTGGACGTTTCTTGGGGGATTCAGGCATAACCATTGTGTATTTGTGATCTATTGGGTCGCTTGGTAGCATAATCCGCAGGGGCTGCGAGAGCCCAAGGGTACGGATGTTTCCTGGCGGATCCAGGTATAACCATTGTGTACTTGCGGTACTACCAGTCTTCATGGCGTAATCGCAGGGCTGTGGTAGTCAGCCTACGGGTGCGGATGTTCCCTGGAGGATCCAGGCGTAACCATTGTGTATCCGCGATCCATGATCGACATGTTTGGCTTTGGTTGATTTGTTTGGATTGTACTTTCCATATCTGTTTTTAAAAGGTTTTCCAGTATTTTCATTGGGTGTTGAAACAAGTCTACAAAGTACCTGAAGAATTCTAGCTTTGCGCCTGATCAACGCATAGCTAGAGTCTGCAGGAATGAAAGTAAACTTGTTAAGATGTCGAGTTATAAAAGTATTTTGATAAAGTATTATATAAAGGATATTTTGATCATTTATTTTACTTTTCTAAATAATTTAAAATGTTTTAAACATTGTTTACTTCGAACTAACAAATTTGAATCAAATGACTATTTATCATATTATAAAAATGTTTAAAATGTTGTAAATATAAAAATTTTAATTGAAATGTATATGGTTTTAAAATAATGGTCGATCCTTGTGTTCCAACCTATTTTTCCTCCTAGCTATTCCTACCTTCTTCTTCTTTGAGGGTTCTTTTCGCATTGTGGAAAGCGTTGGTTCTTTGGCTTATCGTCTGGATTTGCCCAAGAAACTTTCTGGAGTGCATGATGTATTCCATGTCTCGCATCTTCACCGACATCTTCATGATCCATCTCTTATTGTCCTGCCCTCTGCTCTTGATAGTTTGGATATTGAGCCTAATCTGACTGTTGAGAGGAAGCCACTTCGTATTGTCGATAGAGGTACGAAGCAGCTCAAAAGGAAATCTGTTAATCTGGTCAAAGTACATTGGAGTACTAACGATCGAGATGGTACATGGGAATCAAAGGAGAGCATTCGTGCTTCGAATCCGGAATTGTTCGTTTCAGGTACTATTTTGTTTTTCTATCTTGTTTCTCTTTATTTTCCTTGCCGTTCTTTTCGAGGACGAAAAGATTTGAGTGGGGGAGAGTGTAACAACCCTAAATTTTTTAATATAAATTAAATTTGACTTTATTTTTGTTTTAAATTATTTTAAATTTGTTTTATTTGTAAGATTTCATTTATAAATATTTTTAAAGTGATGATATAATTTTTCCATAATTTATTGCATTTATTTCCTATTTTTAAAGGCAAGTCTCTATTTTTCTGCTATTTTATTCATTTAAATTATATTTAATTAAAATTTATTTATTTATTTTTGTGAATGCATTTCTATTTTGTATTCTTATCTTTATTTATAAATATTTTTCAAGTACAAATTTTTTTTCCAAAGTTTATTCCATTTATTTTCAAATTTTCTAGACTAGTTTTCATTTTCTTTGTTATTTTCTTAATTTAATCTTATATAATTAAGATATTTTTTTGTAATTAATAAATTTTAATATTTTTATCTGAATTTATATATATTTCAGTTATTTAAAATTACAAAAAGAAATATGGTAATTTGAAAGGTTTTGTGACTCTTTATTTGCTTAAGCCTCTTTGTATTCTCACCTTTTCAACTCCAACCAACACCTATTCAATTTTCGTTGCCATATCATTCCCTCTTCAGCCGACCACTACCTCATTTCATTTTTCACGTGAATTCTCACCTCCAACCCAATAAAAAAATTTGGCCTCTCATTGTTCAAAAACTTTGCTAAATCTTCTTTTTCTTTTTCATTTTATGCTTGTTTTGATTTGATTTGCACTTGTTTCTTCTCTTCTAGGTTTGGCCCTGCCTCCTCCTTCAGCCTTGCCACCTCCACCACCATCTGAGCCAGCCTTCACCACCTCCTCCCTAACCCCTAGCCTGGCTGTGCACCATTCATGTGAAGATCCATCACCAAATGCTCCAAAACCTCACTTGCACCACCTAGCCGAGCACCGCAATGCTTCCATCACCTTTAACTTCCCCTTGGCCACCACCTACACCACCACCACCACCTCCAGCCTGACCTGACACCTCTGCCATGTCATCTCCTGACCCAACCAGAGATGGTCGTGCCCACCTGTGCCTTGGCCGTGGCCTTGAATTGCATTGAAACCTTGTTGTGGCCTTGTTTTGTGTTGTTTCACATGCACCATACTTTTGCACCATTTTTCCAATGCTAGGCCGACCTTTTATGAACCAAAGACCAGATCCTAACCCATGCTTAGCCGTATGTTCCTGACCCAAGGCTGAAGCACAAGTGTTGAAAGCAAGTGCAAAAGATTTTAGCTTTGTTTCGTGCATTCATTTCTAGCTTTGTTTAATTGAATTTGGGTTGAAAACTTATGTAGATTGTTTTGTTTGTTTGAATGTATTCAACGTGATTAATCTTTGGCTCTCCAATCTCAAATATTATTCGTGCTTTTATGCCTTCAAAGATTTCAGTTTGTGTGTTTCAGTTGTCATCTCCAGCTTATACCAGTGAGTTATTCTCACTAGACAGTTTTATACTTATATAACTAGTAAATCGATCACATCTGAATCTGTAAAATGCATCACTATGTTATATATACTATGTTATGATCATATGATGTCCACCCATGCTTATTTACCTATTTTATCATATATTACTATTATTTATGTTGTTCTGTTATATATATCAGTTTATCACTGCAAGTTCCCTTTAGATTAGAATCATTATGGGTTGAAATGATACATACCCGAATGGACTTTAGAATAGAGGAAAATCATTATGGGCTGAAATGATAGGACTGAACGATTTTCAATTATTTCATTTTACTTGGGACTGCGGGTTTGAAATGATAAAAACCCGGTTTTTCCTTGTAAATTACGGGTTGAAATGATATAGTACCCATATCACTTTACCTAGTGTAGAAAATGATATACAGACCCGTGGTTAAAATATATTTTTCTAAAATTTCTAAATTTTTTTATAAATTTAAATATAATAATATTTTGATTTAAACTTAATTAAAAATGATTTTTTGTAAAGTATTTTGATTTTTCTGAGAATTTATAAGTGAAATAAGTTAATGATAAAATGGAAATTTGAAATAAAAGCTATTTTGGAAATTTTGATTTAATTTTAATTGAAATGTAAATTAAATATGAAAATATGATAAATTTATGATATTTTGAATTAAATGAATTTAAAATGATTTTTATAATATATTAATGGATTTTGAATAAGTTAAATGTGAAATAAATGAATATTGAGTTGAATTTTTGAAATATAACTTAAATTGGAAAATTATGAATTTTGTTTATAACTGAATTTTGAGGTTAAGTAAATAAAATGTAAAATAAGTTATATTTTGAAATTTAAACTTAAGTGTTATGTTAAAATTTTAATTATATGAATTGAAATTGAATGTTGGAATTTAATAGGTGAATTATTATTAAATATTGATTTTTGAATGGAAATTTAATTTTATAAAATCATGAATTTAAGGAAAATTAAATGATGGTTATAAAATTGAAAAATATAGGTTTGTGAAAGTGTAGTAAATAGTTGGAATTTAATTGGCAGTATTTTGAAATGCTATTATTTTCTAAAATAAAGGATATTACAGCATTGGTAAATGCTGTAGTTAATAATAAATGAACTAAATGGGAAAAATTGGATTAAAGGCTATTATAGCACTTTGTAAGTGCTATAATTGTTGACTTTAACTAAGGTTTTATTTGAATTAGTGTAACCTTATTACAGCATTTTGAACGCTGTCTTTTGTTAAATTGAATTGTTTTAAAAGTAACTTTCCGTAGCATATTTCTAATTGCTGCGAAAGTTGAATTTTCATTGTTTTAATAAATTTAAGTGAATAAGTGAATTTTGAAAGATTAAAATTTTGGAAATTTAATAATTTAATTATTAAATATAATAACTTCATTTTTTATGATTTAAAATGAAGTAATTTGTTTTGAAATATAAACTATGTGAAATGTGTGTTGAAATGGTATTTTAAATAAATGAATGTGGTTTGGAAGATACGATATTTTGATATTTTGAAATGGATTTTTGAATGATATTGAATTTTTGAAATGATATTTGATTTCGAAGTATAAAATACCATTTTGAAATTTTAACCATGGGATGTATTTAATTTATAGTTTAACTGTTCCTCAATGGATAAGCGATCCCAAACATCCTTTAAGTTATTGTACATTACTACTACAGTTCACTTGAGTTGGTTTACATTATATAAGTATATATGTCCTGACTCGAGTGTTTTGCGTTTTACTTTACGATCGGGTCAGTCTGAGTATTTACAGCTTAGCTTTGGATTTCTTTTCCGGAGCTAGGAATCGCTAGAGATTCTACTTGTCTAGTTATCTGTTCCCTTTCAGTTTCAGTTGTTCTATGTCAGCTCTGGTATTTATAAACTGCTATGTATTTGAGATTTCTATTGTATATGTTTTCAGACTGATATTATGTATTTTTTTAGAGTTTGTTATAGTAGCTTCATGAACTACTATGGTACTTAATGTCCGCTGCGAGTTATTCTGATATTTCTGTGTCTTTGATTCTGTAATTGTATTTCATTTGCTCTGAATTTATTTACAATGCGGTATTTTGAGAAATTCAAGTCCGACATGTGTGGATGCGAATGGCTGAAAATATCGGGTTATTACAGATTATAGTGGTTCAGACTTGAATGCCTACATCCACTCTGAAGATTATCTCCATTGATCACTTATAAATCTGATTACAACAGTTGAGAATAGAGAACACTTGATTACAGTGAAATCTAAAGTAACAAGCAGCGTAAAGATCCACAGAATGACCAATTAGGCTAGTATATATAGGTGAAGACGACCACCAATCTCTTTGAAACTTTGGCTAAAGGACTTTCTAATCCACATGAGCCCACCAAAGGGTTTTCTAGGCCCAAATCCCAATGAAAAGGGATTGATACCCATCCTTTATTAGTCGATTTTTGGGCAGCGATCCCTATAGTGGCTTCTGCATGCTTGAATATGTTGGCCCTTTAATCTCATGTCATTTGGACCACCGGAGCTCAAGTTATTGATTGGTCTTTGATTTGATACTACTTGTGAACTGCTTGCTGTCAACCCTCTAATGGGTTGCACACCTATCCCTTTAGCTTTTCTTATTTGATGTTCGACTCCTAGGGTAGGTTCCCTAGGATCCATATACCTTGCTCTCAAAATTCATATGCTTTGGACTTGTAGATCTTGGGACAATGATTGTTGTATGCATGAATGCTCTTGAACTCGAATATATGCAGATCCCCTTATAATGTTGCTTGTTGATCCCCTTATAACATCTTGGAAATGCCGACGCCTCTAATTCATTGAACAATATTCCATGCTTTAAGTATCCTACATTATATATCCATCAAATCCATTCAATTCCACTTCATATAATCATTTGTACTTGACCTCAGGGACTCACGGTCATCATTCTAGAATAATCATCCTTTATGGAAATCGAATTTAATTCATGCAGCCAGTTCAATATAATCGAGCTAGAATGTCGGGTAACACTTGCCCCTCAAAATACGTCTTGTGATTAACATAACGTGTTTTGAATCATTGAGAATGAGACCCATTAGCTTTTCGAATAGTTGCTATTCTTTTATCGAATCATTTTTTGAAGGCATCGAATTGTTCATTGATTACCCTGATCTTGGTTAATTTCTAGTAATATAAATTAAGTACCATGTCCCATCAACTGATATTATAAATCCAGTTTCGTGAGACTAAAAAGTTTTTGCTATCTAATCCAGCCTCGAACTCGAAGGCTTCAGGTTTGACTTCATTCTCTTTCGATTTCAAAATTTGAACTTTTAAGTCATACACTGGCGTGGTCATATACACATTTTTGTTGTTGGCTTCCGAATGCATTTGTATGCTCACAAGTCATCGCCAATTCTCTTTAAATTTGAATACGATCATATTGTATTTTCTTTCCCTTTTTTTGAAAATCCGATCCCTTTTATTATTATTTTTTTGAAGTTTTTGTAGTGGTCGACATATATGTATGCCGATCCCTCTTTTGAGCCTATAGTAACAGGGATCGGTGAGCTTCTATGCCGATCCCTCCTTCCACTCCCATACATCATCTTTACTTTCCAAATAGATGAACCATTCAAAAGGAAACCTTAGATACAAAACTGTAGCAAACTCTTAACAAAAACTGCATTTGGACATCCTTAGCATTTAAGGATATTGAATAAGTTGCACTTTACGCAAATTGGTATTTTAGTGGTTGAATTCTTAGGTACACCCTATAGCTCTTGGTTTAGTGCTACATCGAACACAGCAAGATCATTATTGTAATCAATCATATTGAATACACGATCTCACAATAAAGTTTGCTTTCTTTTTTCGAATGAATTAATTTCACCAAAGTTCCATACACTACAAATAGTGTTCACCATATAACATGTATATGTAATCGACAACATATCAAATATCTATATTCTTGTGTTGCTCTAGAACTCAAAACTCATAGATGACAGTACACAGTCTCATACAAATAAATACTTAAGCGGTTAAAGCATGAATGTTTTAATGGTTGTATAAGGGGTGTTGCAAGGGTCTTGAAGTGACAACATGCCAAAAGATATATTGGTAAATGTATTTTATATCTCTTTGTCAATCTTAATTCAGTTCATTAGTATAATTTAACTGATAAACGTTTTATCAGTTATAATTATTGCATAAATTTATCTAAGTAGATTATTTTAACGTCATATAATATATATTCTTAAAATGTTAGAAAAGATAAATGTATTCATATCATTTTTCTAATTAGGCTTTCAGAACCCTAGGAAAAACATAGAAATCTATCCCTTTCTCTAGTGGACGTTATGACTCGCTTGCCTCGAAATTCTAACCTTAAGGAATATCAACAAATCATAGACTCGTAATTAATTGATAACATTTTATCTGTTGTATCATATACAACTCCTAACCTTTGTCCCATCTTTACCTTGAGGAATATCAACAAATCAAAAGAGATCATTCACCCATACCCACCATTTCACAACGGCTTAAGTAAAATGCACATACCATGAGGAATATCAACAAATGTGTGCATGTGTCTTACTTCATCCAGATAACATATCGATGGTACTGCAAAAAATATATCCCTAGCTTGAGTAATATCAAAAACTAAAGAAAATGCAAGTAATTTATTAATATTTAAATGGTAGAAGACAACTAAAGAGAATGTGAGTAACATTAAGCGATATCAATTTAGGGAACAATGTATTCCTATAAACACCCTCGTGATTCAAGTGTCGGACGCATCTGAAATCACATTATACGTACAATATGCATGTACTTGTTTCTTAAATCTAGGTTGGATTTCTTATAGTTCCACTTAGATTATACATCATATCATACTAGTTAAATTTATTCATAATGATTTATAATTTAATTACCTTATATAATACTGTTATACATATTAGTAATTAAATATTATTTAATTAATTTTCATAAGTCATATTTCATCAATTTTAATTATTATTAATTTAACTAACAAATTAAATTAATTATTTTAAAATTAATTTTAATCATAGTCATCCTAACTAATTTAAAATGAATATAAACTATAACACTTATAGTTATATATACTTTTATCATTACACACACACACATATCTTTAGTTAACATTTAATTACTTTATTTATCAAATACGTATTTTATTTGCTTAAAACAATTTTAGTTAAATATTTTAATAAGTTCAAAAATTATTTGAGTTTACCTTAAAAAATTTAAGATAAGTGTGTGTGTATATTATTCTACGACATATATAATTATATATATGTACATATATACATATATACATTTACCAATATATATGTTTTATTTTTGTTAGTTACTTTTAATTATTTATTTATTTAACTAATCTAACTAATTAAAATTAAATAATATTCTGAATTATAAAATTTTATTTTGTAAACAATTTGAAAAATATTTTATAACATTTATAATTTTTGTAAACTTAACTTTTAAATTTAAAATATATTTTAAATTTTCAAACTAAAAAAATTAACCCAAGTACTAAATTAATTTGTGCAATTACAATTGCAGCAGCTTTTGGACTTACTCTACCCCTTGGGTCGGGTCGGTAGCTAGAAAGTGGAGAATAGTTGATTATTCAACCCGAAGCCAAGTATTTCTTTTCTAGAAACCCATCAAATAGATATGCTTAATTAGTTGGTTTAAAGTTGCCAATTTGAGTATATAAACTATTAGGGCTCTAATACTATTGAAGGACCCATTGTGGTCTACAGAGGTAATATGGGTGAATTTTATAAACATTCCTATTTGGATCATATTGGGCCTATGATGTCTAATGGGTTTCACTAAATATAATCTAGTATTTTCAATAAAATCGTATTTTATTATCTTATTTAATTAATTAATCATATTTATTAATCTAATTTAGTTCTTATTAGTTCTGAAATTTGAAAAAGTAAGAGCATAACAAATATGTTCATATTTCAAATTGTGTGACAAACATGTAAGACTTAAAGCAACAGTGATTTGGTTGACTGTTTGTGTTATGTCATTTAGGTATGCAAAGGATCAAATTTTCAATTATGGAAATAACTTAATAGATCATAAATGTGAAAACTGTGTAATTAATTAGTAGTTACATTTATCACTTTTTGATAGGAGAAAGATCACATGAACATACAGGGTGTAAAATGCAAATGTATGACATGATATAGCAACAAAATGACGTATGAACATGCGTTTGTGCATCTGTATTGCTATTAAATTACGTTTATGTAAATAATCATTCAAGAGAAACTAATTTTCAAATTTAGGTCTTTGAAGAGGGAAAGCCTAATTGACATCAAAAAATTTGGACATTTTTTCAACCTTCTTCTCATATAAAATAATAATTAAGTTTAGACCTAATTTAGATAAAGTAATTTGTTAACTTCACTATGAACTTACATAATTACAACTTGCATGAAAAGATCAACCAGTACGCGTATAAAATAAATAAATAAACATATAACAAAATACACATATGTTTGATTTTAATTTTGTGTAGAAACAACATTTTTGTGTATGTTTATCTGTGTGTATAATATAAACAAGCTTCCATAATCATAATTTAGGTGAATATATATGTAGTGGTCAAAACAAAAAATAAATCTCAAAAAATTTCCTTGACTTGGCGTACAACAAATTATCATGATTCAAAACAAAATTCAAGAAAACAATTTTAAATTCACATCAACACACACACATATGTACATATATATGTTTGATTATATAAAAAACAATTGCTCTTTTAATATATATATATATAATATAAATCATTCAATGTTTAATAAAATACATTTAAAAGAGATGATTTACAAATACATAAGTTCATAATACAGAGATCAAATTCCATTTCTATTTCTTATTTGATTTAGTTTATAAACAACATCTACAGTAAATAAAAATTCAATTAAAATAGAATGAATATATATATATATATATATATATAATATACACATAAATTTGGGTCAAGAGTAAACATGTTTATTTAAAACAAAAATGAATTTACCTTGTAGATCCATCCCTTCGTGACACCACGATTTGAGATTTCTCGTCAGATCTTTTAGTAGATCGACATCTCGCTTTGCAAAAGAAAGATGACCACACGTAATTTATTTGATTTAATGTTTTTCATTTGATTTGGAGTTGAAAAAATTATGGAATGGAGCAATGAGATTTCAAACATTGCAAGGAAGGAGGGGAGAAAAAAGTGAATGAAGGAATGAATACAGAAAGTGAATTAGTGAATTTTTTTTAATTGAAAGAATGAAACATTTCTCATTCTTTTAATTAAAACTTCCTCAATTAATTCTCATACTTTTCTCTCTCTCCCCACCTCTCTCTCTCTCTCTCTCTTCATTATGAGGTCACCATATTGTTGCCATCTTATGGCTAAGATTTCCATAAATTCCTTATGTAATTATCTTTTATTTAAACTCCTTTAAAGTTATACCGATATCGTATATCAATGTGTGTAAATATAACTTTTATATATGCACTAGATAATTATGAATAACACCTAAATATCAAATAAATTAAATAATAATTACTATTTCTCAAATATTAATAAAGTTAACTAATTTATAACATTTTATATATTGATTAAATCATGTGATTTTTTTAGAGAATTCACAAATACAGTTGTGTGACATAGAGGTGTGAATTCAGTGAATAACTAATATTGAACAATTCAAATATTAACGTTCATATATTACCTTAGTGGTGTAACAGTTTGGTCAAATTCATCACTTACGAACCTTTTTAGCAAAAACATATTTTACAATCTCTTAAGTGGTACCATTCATTAATGATTATTTACACCAATTTTCTTCATCAACACTACATCGATGTAGGATTTATGGCATTTGGTTTTTGCCAAAAATTCAATACATCGACATTTAACTTGGTTAGACCATAAATAAGGTCTTTGGTTAAACAAAACATTTATTATTAATCGTAATACTCTGGCCAGACATTTTGATTTCGAGTTGACTACGGTTGACCCTAATACTAACCTCATACAAATGAAGAGACGAATTCTCTATTGAATAGCGTTTCACTTCCAATGGTTCAACTCAGACCCAACTGTGGTCATTTGATGAATGTCATGCCATGATTTAACTATTAATCAAAGTGGAGTTTCCACATTGAATTTGGCAGTATTCTCAAATTGAGAGAACTGTGTAATACCGTCACTTCATGATTCCCATTTGGCCAAGTTGTTATTAACCAATAAGAAACTCTCGAATGATCATTCCAGGGATACTCTATAACTATCAGCACATAACCCTTTGCCCAATATTTGGAGAGCGTTATATACTTAGGTCCTAACGGATGATCGATATTCTTTCTCGAAATATCTTAACCAGGAATATTTAAAATAAAATGTTATATTATATTACGATTAATTACTACCAATTAAAACTATTGCGACTACAATCACATTACATTTTATTTATATACTTTAAATTAATTACCTAATTAGTTATATAACTAAATAACAAAGTATATGACAAAAATCAGATACCTTAATTATGAACAAAGTCGTTAACAAAATTAGATACGTTAATACCTCATTATTGATTTTGATGATAACAACTTTGATAGCAACAAAATACATTTGTATAAAATATGGATACTAATGTTTTGCTAAGTTATATAGAATATAGTGCAGAATATTATATAGGTGTTGAATCAAAGGCTGTACAGTATAAAGACTTAAGAAATAGACATGAAGACTCATGAATACAAAGACCAAGATATAACGATATCAAGACTATAACATAGTGTATAGAGTAATAGAATTATGTTGAAGTCCATGGTAGCAACCTTTGATCTGAATCTCTTATTTTCTTATCTTTTATATTTTCAAACAAAATAATTTTCAAATATGTCTACAAAAAATTTATAAAAAAATTTCAAAGTTTTAAATGTTTATAAAGTAAGTTTAGATTATTTTAAAGATTATCCAATAATTTTACAAAGTATAGTATTTTCAAAATGTTTTAGAAAGAAGAGAGTTTTCAAATTTCACAAGCATATGTCAATACGTAGCCATATGGTATGTCAACGTACATGCCGCAAACTAGTTTTTCAAATTTTGAATTAAAGTGTCCATTCGTCGCAACTCTTCACGAATGAAACTTGTACACTATACATAGGAGTTTCCAAACAAATTTTCAAAAAGTTATTATCTTATTTTATGCCCTCCTCTTACACTCTTGAAAACTCCATTGAAATTATACTCTTTTCTCTTCAAAGTCAAATAGAATCAATTCAAACTTCTTTGTATTGATTCAATATTATTTTCTTACTATTTTGAAATCATCTTTCTCTCAAATCAAAGATCAAAGAGTTGTCCAATAGGCTATAGGATCTATTGTATCCAAAGTTTAAGAAATTGTCTTCGGAAAAACCATCAAATTCTATTTGTATTTGCTTAGGTGTGATTGTAGCCCATTCAAATGAATTCGGTGTGCTAGGTAGCTTGGAAATCGGACCGGGTATGCTTGTAGCCCATCCAAATCAAGTGGGTGTACCTTAAACCAAGAAAATTCGGAGGGCGTGCCATGTAACATCCTCCTTTTTGTACGCCTTAAATCAACGATAAACCACACTCGTCAGACTTAAACCGTACAGAAGGGCAGATTGTTATTGGGGTGAATAAGAAAAGCAAAGAAAGAAATAAAACAAAAAAAATCTCACAGCGGAATGACAAAATATAATGATCAAATAACAGTTCATGAAGCTATTTTACAAAACATTTGAATTTATTTATACAACATATATCAAAGTTACACATACCAGAGAATAATAAATAATACAGCAGAACAATATGAACATAGTGGAATAATATATAAATAATAGTAATACAATCTTCGACTTCGTCCTTCTGAAATAAAGTCTTCGAATCCTGAAATGCTCAGACTGACCCGAGCGAATTGAAAAGACAAAACATTCGAGTAAGAACTAAAAGATATTATGTAAGTTAAGTCAACGGTACTAAATATGAGTGTCAACGACATCGAAGATGTTTACGGGGCTTGACATCTCCTATCCAGTGTCTAAGATGAGTGAAATAACTTAAGAGATGCTCGGGATTCACATCTTCTAAGGATCCGTTAATCTATCTACTATGTAGTAATATACGCTATTATAATAGTGTCTATAGTAAAGTATAATATAAATTAAAAATAGCATTAAGACTTTATATTTTTCACCTTAACACACTTTTGTATTCCTTTAGTCTATACGGTAGCATAATCTATCCCGTACTGGGCAACGTCAGAGGGGACTACATAGGTATGGTACAAAACCAAAATCTTATAAGGCGCGCTAGGGTAGGTGACACGGCTCACAAGGCAATGCCAGGGTGGATATACCAATTACGCATCCGAACTGGTGGTAACGCGCAGCAGCTACTACCGCCCACACCCCTAAAATCAAAAATCAAAAGTGGCCACCGAATCAATCCAAAAGATAGAGTATAATATCTAAAGAGTGTGTCCGATAAGAGGGGCTACCTCCTTGGCCCGAGAATAGCTCCTGTTTTAGCCACCTTATGCCAACGCACAGGAGTCTGGTCCACGTATACACCTCAAAGGAATGCTGCCACCATCCTACTTCATTCTGGAATCTCTACCGCATAGACGGTTGTTAATGTTTTTTCGGAGTTGGCAGAGAGTATGACAACTTTCGATCTTGGTCTCTTCAACAACCAAACGTTGTTATAACACCGCAGTCAGTTTCAAAATAGTTTATTCTTTAAAACCAAATATCAGTGCCCTTTCAAAACCAAATCAATGCGATATCATTTTCATTTCAAATATATCCTTTTCTAAAATCATAATACTTTCAAAGTTATTACATTTCGAAACCCGTAACTTTGAATATTACCTTGAAACTGATAACTTTGAAACATAACTACAACACTTAAATGGCTTAAATATTAAATTACTTTACATGTTCTTCAAATTCACAAATCAATTCCAAATACAGATTTGAACCCCTAAATAAACCATTTCAATTTCCATATATTTCAAAACTAATTCTTTGATAATTCCCTATATATCAAGTTAAATTACTTTTGTTTAGATTTGAAATGTTAACTTAATAAATCCACTATCATTTAAGCAAAACTTTTAAACTTCAAATAAATGGATATTCTTTCAATTTATTTAACTTGATATATTCATTTAAATCAACTTGATATTCATTTGAATCACTCTAAACCAAAATCAAGTTATAAAAATCATACCCTTTAAAATCTCAATTTTATTTAAATATCAATTCAAATTTATTTGAGTATAATTCTTAAATAATTTAATTCAAATCAATTTCATATTTATCTTCTAACCTTAATTTTATTTATGTCATTATAAACTCTGTATACAATATAATTTGAACAAATACTTAACCATATTATATAAAACAATCAAACTTATTATTTGGCTTATTTTATATTTCAAAACAAATTTACACATAGCTAAAAATCAATAATAAAATAACATTTATATAACATTTGAAATCAATATTCATATAACCCGTATATTTCTTTACAAAACCATAGAAATCATTTCAAAATATTTTTATATATAGATCGCGGTGTGTGTATATAATTTTCTATCCTATGGTCAAGTGATACAGATATTTATCATTTCAATCCATAATTTAAAACATAAATACGGTTATATATCATTTCAAACAGCAATCCCAAATGAGATAAAATCCATAACAACTTGCAGTTGATAACAACATAAAATACCACATCCATTCATGCAATATCAATCATCAAACATTTATCACAATCATCATCCAATTCAATCAATAACATCAATATAGAATAGATAATAAATAACAGGCATTTACTGGTAGTTTATTTTCAATGATAAATTAATACTATTTAACTCGTAGTTTATATGCACTAATAAATTAAATAACAATTTAATTCAAATAAATTCAATTTAACTGGGATGATGATTAAAAATATGCCACACAGTCACAAATAAATTTCTAATCACGTCATAAATCAATTTAATAAACATAAGAAATTTCAGAAGTTGTGCATGGGTTAAAACACTCACCTTTTGAATTTAAATGAAATTTAAATCCAAGTTAAACCCAAAATTCCAATAGTCTCAGAATCCATCCAAACCTACTTTAAAATGTTCGGAATTTCAATATGAACCTAGTGGAGAAAACCGTGCGGGAATTGGATCTCGTACGAAAATGTTATTCGAGTTAGAAGATTATACGAATTTAAATAAATTAATTAATTAATAAACGAGTGAACCAATAGGAACAAGCCACATCAACATCACCTTCATTGTGCATTACACGCTCATGCCCAGCATTTCACACGCCTTCACCATCGTTTGACCAGTCACCACCTTCGCCAGCGGTCACCATCGACCAAGCGGACACCCTCCGCGAGCTCTCCATCATCACCTCCACCGGCCGACCTAGCCGCGCCCCTTCCAAGGCACTGACACCGCCGTCGAAACCCTAGGGTTTCGAAACCATATTCCTCAAATTCCAGCCACTACACACTGATTTAGACCGATCGACCACCATCATAAGCCTCCACGCGACAATCTCCACCAAACCCGTAAACCGATTTCGCCGATTGGTCCCGAAATCGAAAACCCTAAATTTAGCCTTAGGGTTCCGCGATTTTTTGGCTTTGACCATGATTTTCGGATGACTCGAGCATCGTTTGCAAAAATGAACACTTGGCGTAGCTTCGTATTGTTGAGATCTCGATCCTATAATTTTTCATAATTTTTTTGAGGAGTTTGAATCTTTGGATTTGAATTTCGATTTGAAATTTGATTGGGAAGCTTAGGGTTTTTCAGCCATTGAGAAAGAGAAGAAACAAAAGTTTCTATACGTACAGAACTGAGAAATAGAAAGGCTTTTAGGATTTATAACTGGATATATAGGTAGGGTTGAGAAATAGAGGAACAGATACGATTGGTTTGGACCGTTGAACGATAAAGGCCCGAAAAGCCCGTTCTGACTCCAGAACAAAACTGAGTCAACCCATATATCAAAATAGATGTTTTTAATTATTTTAAACGCAATGGAATAGGTTTCAAGTCCAGATTACATCGTATGAAGAAATTATGCTAAAATCAAGTTATTTCAAATTGATTTCAATTGACTTCAATTTAATTGATTTCTAGGCATTTCGAGCCCGTACGATCAAACGACAAGTCTGATCGTTACGAAACTTGAAATCCTATAATAATTCACGGTTACGGATCCAATGAAACTGGTTTCGTCGAAATCCGAGTCATTGGCCAAAATGGCTAATTTTCAGTTAATTAATTAATTAAATATTAAATCAATTAAATCAAAATTTTCGAATTCCAATTCCATAATTAATAGATCTTATCATTTTTGATTTCTAGAACAATTTCAATAATTTAAACAAATTTAGACGTCAATTTAAAGTTGATTAATCCATCAATTTCAGTATTAAATTCAAATTTCATTAAACTCAGAAATTATAAATTAAAATTCAATCCATTTATTAAATTTTAACCTTGTTATTCAAGTCTTTCATTACAATAAGGTTATAACTAACATTGGATTACCTCTTAGTACACTAATGTTTCCCAATTTCATCTTAATTTCCATTCACGTAATATTTAAGAATTTAATTCCATTTATTCGCAATTAATCCAATTTTTAAATTTAGATCTCAATAAATAAATAAATCTTGATTTTCCATTCTTCTCATTCAACCAATTGTCATATTATGAATAGAATTAACATTATTTCCAATTATTTCCTTAATTTACACTAACATAACATTGCATTGAGATTCATTGCAATTGATTACAATTTTTGATCTAATGGACTAAATAAATGATTACCTTATAATAATTGTTATCATTAACTCTCAATTGCATTTTTATAAGTTTATCATTCCCAAACCCATGTTATAATTTCTTACTAGACATTGATTTTATTCAATTACCATTCAATATATATATATATATATATATATATAAATTCATTAATTAATTCAATATTTACATTTGTTTTCTTATATTCGATTTATAACATAGTATAACATTTACATTAATTCCATTAATTGTAAATTCATTCAAATAGTTAATATTTAACTTAGATTAGCATTATTACATCTCATTTAAGTTATTATTCCACTAATGAATCACAAAATTCTGTTTTTCCAATATTAGATAACAAACATTTAATAAAATTAACAAGTAAATTATCGAAAATTTTACGGGTCGTTCCACTCTCCCTCACTCAAAACTTTCCGTCCTCGAAAAGGAAAGGAAGGGAAAAGAAGAACTAAGAAACCAATATATCTTACTTAAAATATTAAATTTTGTAACAAATAAATTTACAAAATTAATTAATTTAAATAAAATATACCCATCTATAACCATCAAATCTTTTACACTTAAATTAATAAAGTTGGAAAACATTTTCAAAAAATTTCTAAGTCTAAAATTTACGAAAAATTTCGGCAGAGTCTCCTTTGTATAGAGAGGGTCGGGAGGAAATATAATATCAAATATAATAATATACAACATATATTTTCCGAAATAATATATATCCCAATACGGGAAAACAATATAATAACGCTATAAACCATAATTCGAAAACGTACCTACTTGTCGGGTAATTAACGCTTAATTATGAAACAAAAAGCAGTAGCAATTACTTCCATAACTTGTATTTCACTTATATCAACCAAAAAGGTTAACAATTATATAAAATGAAATATTTAAAGTTGTTTCAACCACTAACAAACAAATCAATAATAATCACTTGCAATCACAACATAAAATCATCATACAGAATCAACACATTTCAATTATCCATCCATATCAAATAAAACAAATAGTTGTTTGGGTTCAAAACTTTAAAGTGTACAGAATGGAAAATAAACTACTAAGTGCATCATTTACTTGGATGAAACTAAATAGATTATTCATACATCCAAACAATTTTAAAGTGTCATTTCTCAAACAACCATATACCAAACAATCAACAATTTCAAACAATAGATCGAGATCATTCTTATTAATTTCATTCCATAATCTTTGTTGTTTGGTTTCCCTTTTATTCATATAATGACTTATCTTTTTAATTTACATTTATTTCTTGTAAATCTCCATTTGTCTATAATACTTACCTTTCTATTATATTAAATTAGTAGCCTTTCAATTATACTTAAGCTTATAACAACTACAACATCAAATTCTTATTTATTAAAGAATTTCATTGAATACTTTCATTACTTCAAGTTTACTAGTGTAATATTCTATTACATTTCTTATAATCATTAGAACTTTTAATATTTGGTAAGTTATATACGTGCTTTTAAGAATGCAATTGAAAATTATACAAGTTCATCTTGTTTCTTTTAATAAATTAACTGTTCAATAATCATATCTTTTGTTTTTATAGGTTGCAAATTTCAACTTCTTGTTATTTCATTTATAACCTAGCATTTAATCTCTTAATTTACTTAAAGGTTCAAACTATTAATTAGTTATATTCCATTTCACTACAATAATTGAAACTATTAATTAACGAAAACTTAAGAACTAAATACTAGGTTAAATTTCAAATTATTTTAAAATAATAGATAAATGTGTTGAATATGCGCTTTGCGCTTATATGATTTTTGTTTGATGATAATAAACATATATACATTCGTTTAAATGTATTTGTTAATGTACTATTTTATTTTTCATAGAATAAATAAATATTTGCTGAATAAAATTAAATGACACAGAATTTGAATTCAAACAGAAATTTTATTCAAACAAATATCTATTACAATTTTGAATAGTACAATTTCAATCTCTCACTATAACTATACACTTTGATTACAATCACATCACATTTCACATTTACAGTTAATCTCACTACATATCACTCACACTCGTAATTTTATCTTCAACTTCCTTCTAGTTTGAATCCAGCATCTGAGCAATTTGCAAGAATATAAACTAACGCAGTAAAATTGAAAAAGAAATGTTTTTGCAATATAAAATGAAATATGATTTTTGAAAACATTATTTGCCTCAGTTATTTGGGTTGTTCGTCATAATTTAAATTTGAATTCATCATACACGAACAACTTGTGACATACACAGTGTATCACTGTATATGCCACAAGGCCGTGCACGTCGATATATACACTTGATTGATTTACAGGGACAGGCGAGCACAGGTCAAACCCAAATGAAAAACCGGGTTCAACTCACGCGCAATAACATTGAAAATCATGACACGAGCACAAGGTCAAACCCGAGTTTTTTTGAAAAACTGGATTCAACACAGGGCAGGTCACAAGTCAAAAACAGTGCAACAAAACTCAATGTCGAGCATGCATGAAACATGAAACAGTGGATTGAACCAGAAACATGATCAACACAGCAATGCAAAGACCAGACAACAATTTCATCAAATATGCTCAAGTCCAGATGCATCAGGTTGAAAATGTTCAAAGCACAAGTATACAACAAAGTGACTGAAGCAACTACCAAACAAACATAACATGCAGTTTGCTGTGATACGAGCTCGAGCACAGTTGAAGCTCAAGACATCAAGTGATACAAGTATGCAACAATAGTAAACCATGCTTCACGATGAACTTGTAGTCATAAACACAGTAACACACACAGATGCATTAAAGAACAGCAGCCCCAAAACCAAGACAGTTGTGTGCAACTCGAGTTTCAAAAGAATCAAAGTAACACAACAGCAATAATGCAAACAACAAATGAACAGTGCAAGCATGAAGTATGCACAGCAAATAATGTGCACCGGTGAACAAGTATGGCAGCAAGCAAGTGCACACATTACAACAGACTCAAGGCAAATGAATAGACAAAGCAATTGACCACAATCATGTTCAAACATGGCCAGAGACTATATGTCAACAGAAAGTCGATCTGTAAGGCAATATCAAGTTCAGGTCATAATGGAGCAACTTGAGCTCAAGAATGATCAAGTGCAGACAAATGAAACAACAGGCAAATGCATATACAAACTATGGTGAATGCAGATACAGCATGTCAAAGAATACTACAAGGCCAACACAGTGATCATTATCACTGACTCCGTTAATCAAGACACGGCAGTGATCAGATGAATCATGAAATGCAACATCAAACCAGAGAATACATTACAGTGGTCATGAATGCAGTAACAACACCGCACCAGAATGCATCAAAAGCAAACAGAGAGCATATGCATCAACTACAAGCAGATACAACTCGACCAGTAACCAAGGCTACAAAGTTTAAGAAATCAATTGGCTGCAGTAAACACAATCAGTGAAGACAGAGTTCAACATCAAGGTTGATCAAGCCAAAAATTCATGTAATCAATCAAAGCCAAAGTCAAAATTGAACCAAGTCAGTATGTTGAACAAGTCAGAGATGTGGTGGTAAAGAAACGAAAATGAATTCAAAACCGTGTCAACCAAGAAACGTGAATTTGACAAAGTCAGATTCATCATAAATCGTTCAAGCATCATCAAGCGGCAGAGAAAAGGAATTGACAAATTCAAACACGAATATACGAACACAAAAATAGGATTTCAAATCCTATATAAGCCCAATCATCATCGGCAAATTAATCATCGAGTTCAAGCATCAACCCAGTAAAGAAAAAAGGAAACAGTACATGCCGAAATCACAAACAACGAACTCGATCAAGCAGCTGCAAACGAGGGATAGTCGATCATCAGAGAAGCAGCGAGCTAGGGCAACATATCTCAGATCGAACGAAGAAATTGAAGCCCTGATTTACATAAGAGCCGAAGCCCTAATTGGAACAAAGGGAACGAAGCCTTAATTTCAGAAACAGGACGAAGCCGCCATTACTCTCACAAGCAAAGGAACGAGACAAAAAGGATCGGGTGAAATAAGGGAGTGGGCTGGCCTTATTATTAAAAAGGGGGTTTAGTGTTTTAATTTCATAAAAGGGCTTTATTATATTGTTAATTAGGGTTTAGGGTTATTTTCTATTGTTTTTTAATTGTTGTTTTTATTTTACGAATCAAAGAATTTGTAAATCACCACCTAGGGTTTAGGTAGTGTCAGATTGTCTAGTTAGAATTAGTTCAGTGAGCAGGGTGTTCGAGTTTGCAAAGCTGTATAGGCGGGAGCAGAGTTTGCGAGTAAGCGAAGCTCTATAGGCGGGAAGCAAAGTTTGCGAGTAAGCGAAACTCTATAGGCGGAGCAGGGTGTGTGAGTCTAGTAGAGTGTTTGTGAGCGGGAGCAAATGTTTGCGAGCAGGGTGTGCGAGCCTAGTAGAGTGTTTGTGAGCGGGAGCAAATGTCTGCGAGTCTAGTAGAGTGTTTGTAAGCGTGATACTGTTTAATTCTAATAGAAATCTGTGAATGCAGCAGTAGGCAGGGGTTGCCGAAGCTGGGTAAATTTTGTGTGTGATTTACTTTTCAGCATATTTATTTCTGCAGTTTATTTCTGTGTTTAAATCGAGAAAATTTGCTATAACCCTATTCACCCCCCCCCCCCTCTAGGGTTAATCTAGATCCTACAAGTGGTATCAGAGCCCGGTATATTTTTTTTATTTAACTCTAGAGTCATGAGTCTACAAAATAATGCTTTTTCTGACGGGCAATCTATTGCTAGGCCACCCATGTTTAACGGGAACGATTATGCTTATTGAAAAGTTAGGATGGGTATCTATCTTAGTTCTGTTGATTATGATGTTTGGGATATTATTGAAACTGGCTATAAACCTCCCACTATAATCGTTGGTGGTACTGAGATTCCTAAACCTAAGGATAGGTGGGATGCTAACGGTAAGAGATTGAAAACGACAAATGCTAAAGCCATGAATGCTTTGATATGTGCTCTTGATAAAAATGAATTTAATAGAATTTCTCATTGTACAACAGCACAGGAAATTTGGCACACTTTGGAGGTGACACACGAAGGAACTTCTCAAGTCAAGGAGTCTCGTCTTGCCCTATTCAGCAATGAATACGAAAACTTTGTGATGGACAAAGGCGAGAGCATAAAAGACATGTTTGGACGTTTTTCAACTTTGGTATACAACGCTAGAGCGCTTGGGAAGGTCTTCACTGAGGTAGAGCTTGTGAGGAAGGTGCTACGAGTTTTACCAATGAACTTTGAGGCAAAAGTCACGGCAATCCAAGAATTAAAAGATTTGAGCAAACTAAGCATGGAGGAGTTGATTGGCAACTTGATGACATATGAGCTTGAGCTAAAAGCAAAGGAAGAACGCAACAACTCCGAACCAAAGAAGAAGACGATTGCCTTAAAGAGCAAAGAAGAAAGCGATGAAGATGAAGAAGTTCCAATTGAAGAGCTTGCAATGGCTGTCAATAATCTTAGAAAATGGTCGAGATTCAAGCCACGCAAGAAGAAAACAAGTTGTAATAGGCCAAAAGATTCTGAAAATTCCGATGATGAACTGACGTGTTATAACAGCAACAAGCCTGGCCACATCAAACCAAAATGCCCACTTCTCAAAAACAACAAAGGAAATAAAAAGAAAAAGAAGGCCTTTGCAGCAACTTGGGATGATGAAGAAGGAGAGGAAGTTTCAGATAGCAGCTCAGAGGAGGCTAATTTGTGTCTTATGGCAAAATCAAATTCAGAAGCAAGCTCCGACGAATCTAGTGATGCAGGTGAGTTTTCTTATAAAGAACTTGTTTTTATGTCTTCTAATCTTACTAAAGTAGTTGATACGCTTGAATCTAAAATTGAAAAACTGAAATCTGAAAGGAGGAAACTCGCCCATGAAAATTCTAGGTTAGAAACTGAACTTGAAAATATTCAAAACCTAGAATGTAACCAATGTAAAATTTTAGATTCGGAACTATCAAAAATTAGGAATAACTTTGAGAGCCTTGAAAAAGAAAACTTGAATCTTAAGGAAACCATCGACACTAGGAAAAAGGATTTTATAAATCGATGCACCTCACTTGTCACTGAAAACTCAACATTAAAAACCAAAGTCCAAAATCTTGAGAAATCCCTGAATAACTTTTCAAAAGGAGAAAAATCATTCAAAATGTTATTGGGAAATCAAATTTTTGCTAACAATAGAAAAGGACTAGGTTTTGGAAAATCACAAGATGATGATAAAGGTAAAAGTATCTTTGCTCGATCTGAAATATTTGGACATCATAGTCATAGGAACACAAAATTTAATCAAGTCAATTTAATGTGCTCGATTTGCAGAAAATTTGGACATAATCGAAATAATTGTTGGTATAGACCCAAACACGTGAAAACTATACCAATTTGGGTTCCAAAAGGCACAAATATAAAATCTTTGAAAGTCAAACAAATTTGGGTGCCAAAAGGAACATATATAAATAGTTTTGGGTCTCCAAAAACATATTTTTCATATTCTGCCACTAACAATCATAGACCTATAAAAACAAATAGGTCACATAAATTTTTCATCGTGTAGGTGTGGTGGCAGGCTAAGGAACAACAACAGTGTTCTCTGGATTTTGGCTGTTCCAGAAACACAACGGGCGTCAAAGCAAAGTTCCTTAGCCTAGTACAAAGGTGACAGAATCACAATGGACAATGACAAAAAATTATCGTAAAGGTAAAACAGGTAAATTTATTTTTGAACGATATATCAAATGTGATAATCTGCACCATAATCTGAGTTAAATCAGCCAATATTGAGATGTACAAAAGATGGTGATTTTGGATGCTATGATTTTTTTTTCAAAATATTGACCAACCATCTTTAAATAGAATTACTTGGAATAATTATGATGGTGGACTGATTCGGACTTAATTGATATGATTTTTTGACTTGTTCTTATTTATGACATTGTTTTGTGTTTAAATAATGACCAATCAGATTTTCAACTTTGAATTTGTTCGGTCAAATGATGGTTACTCATGCTACACGTAGATATATTTTGGTCACTGCTTGTAAATTTGCACGATTTCAATTTTCATGTGAAAGCTGTTGAAAAAGAACTTTATGAAATTGTTAAAACTTCAAGAAATTGTTTTGAAATAATAATGAAGTTTTAATGACTATTGATAGTTGTTCATCCTATGGCTTCTAAGATTGACACTATGATATTTTTTTTGATTATTAACACGGCTTCAATTCAAATTCAAAAGAATGTCATTTAAATTGATGTTAAGTTTGAAATTCTTGGTGCACACTTCATAGTTTGGTTAATCAAATTCAACGAGTGAATATTGAGTGAAATTTAAATTCAGATGCAGATTACACTGGTAATATAGTTGATAGAAAAATTATTAGTGTAACGTGATTAATTCTTGAAACATTCGTTTGCTGCATCGTTTTTCAAAGAAAATATCTGCATATTTTTCACTTGAAATAATTTTCAAATAGCAAAAATTTTTCTTATAAAACCCCTTCAAGAAAATCATTGTTGACCATATTTTCAGATTAGTCATTTTTGAAAAATTGATTTTATAATTTTTGAATTTGATTTTAAATGAATATTTTAACTAATCTAACTCCCTTTGATTATTGAAAAGATGAATAGTGATTGAAAAAGTGATGAGTGTTGATATTTATCATATATTATAACTCGAGAAAGTATAATTAGAAAATTTCTTTAGAATTTCATAACAAGAGTTATAAAAACTTTTTGTTGGGTAAAAATTCCATGATCATTTCTATTTCTATCATCTTTCTATCGACCATCACTCATCAAAATCATACACAGTATGTAAATTTGTGGTAGTTTACAAAAGAAATCATTCGTTCTTCAATATCTTTAAATTTGTGAAAGAAATTATCTGTGCTTCAATTTATTATATTTAGCAATAAAAATAAATATCCAAAGTATTCACTCTCATTTAAAAGTCCTCACGGTTATGCATGGGTGAATTACTTGGATTTTTGATTATGTGCTTCCATGCTCATTTAAAAGTCCTCACGGTTATGCATGGGTGAATTACTTGGATTTTTGATTATGTGCTTCCATGCTCATTTAAAAGTCCTCACGGTTATGCATGTATGGAACGCATATCAAATTTAATTGATTTAATAGACAAGTTGATTCTAATCCCATTTAAAAGTCCTCACGGTCATGCTGGTTAGAAGATACTTGATTTCATTTTTTAAATTGAATTGGAATACTACTAATCTCATTTAAAAGTCCTAACGGTTATGCATGGTTAGTAGATATTCAAATTTCCTGAAATAAATATACCACAAATAGACAGAATTGTATGATTTTTGATGATTTTATCCCCATCACTTCTGAAAGTGGAATATGCGCTTGACAAGGGTAATTATGATTTTTGTTTGAGTTTTATTGAAATTTGATATTTATATTTAATTGAGTTAAATGTTTGATTCATGTCTACCACTTCATCCCTATTTTTATAACACCGTTATTCTTTTGCTGATAACAAAAGGGGGAGAGAAAAGTTAAGATTTTGTCAAATAGAATCAAGCAAAAGTCAAATAATTTTCAATTTGCATATAGGCTCATTTACATATTTTTATTTGTATGCATATATGTAGGGGGAGTATTGTGTAGAGAGGGAGCATTCAAATAGGGGGAGCAAATTGAACGATCAAATACATTTAATACATTCAAAATCTTAAATATATGTTTGTTATCATCAAAAGGGGGAGATTGTTGAATATGCGCTTTGCGCTTATATGATTTTTGTTTGATGATAATAAACATATATACATTCGTTTAAATGTATTTGTTAATGTACTATTTTATTTTTCATAGAATAAATAAATATTTGCTGAATAAAATTAAATGACACAGAATTTGAATTCAAACAGAAATTTTATTCAAACAAATATCTATTATAATTTTGAATAGTACAATTTCAATCTCTCACTATAACTATACAACTTTGATTACAATCACATCACATTTCACATTTACAGTTAATCTCACTACATATCACTCACACTCGTAATTTTATCTTCAACTTCCTTCTAGTTTGAATCCAGCATCTGCGCAATCTGCAAGAATATAAACTAACGCAGTAAAATTGAAAAAGAAATGTTTTTGCAATATAAAATGAAATATGATTTTTGAAAATATGATTTGCCTCAGTTATTTGGATTGTTCATCATAATTTAAATTTGAATTCATCATACACGAACAACTTGTGACATACACAGTGTATCACTGTATATGCCACAAGGCTGTGCACGTCGATATATACACTTGATTGATTTACAGGGACAGGCGAGCACAGGTCAAACCCAAATGAAAAACCGGGTTCAACTCACGCGCAATAACATTGAAAATCACGACACGAGCACAAGGTCAAACCCGAGTTTTTTTGAAAAACTGGATTCAACACAGGGCAGGTCACAAGTCAAAAACAGTGCAACAAAACTCAATGTCGAGCATGCATGAAACATGAAACAGTGGATTGAACCAGAAACATGATCAACAAAGCAATGCAAAGACCAGACAACAATTTCATCAAATATGCTCAAGTCCAGATGCATCAGGTTGAAAATGTTCAAAGCACAAGTATACAACAAAGTGACTGAAGCAACTACCAAACAAACATAACATGCAGTTTGCTGTGATACGAGCTCGAGCACAGTTGAAGCTCAAGACATCAAGTGATACAAGTATGCAACAACAGTAAACCATGCTTCACGATGAACTTGTGGTCATAAACACAGTAACACACACAGATGCATTAAAGAACAGCAGCCCCAAAACCAAGACAGTTGTGTGCAACTCGAGTTTCAAAAGAATCAAAGTAACACAACAGCAATAATGCAAACAACAAATGAACAGTGCAAGCATGAAGTATGCACAGCAAATAATGTGCACCGGTGAACAAGTATGGCAGCAGGCAAGTGCACACATTACAACAGACTCAAGGCAAATGAATAGACAAAGCAATTGACCACAATCATGTTCAAACATGGCCAGAGACTATATGTCAACAGAAAGTCGATCAGTAAGGCAATATCAAGTTCAGGTCATAATGGAGCAACTTGAGCTCAAGAATGATCAAGTGTAGACAAATGAAACAACATGCAAATGCATATACAAACTATGGTGAATGCAGATACAGCATGTCAAAGAATACTACAAGGCCAACACAGTGATCATTATCACTGACTCCGTTAATCAAGACACGGCAGTGATTAGATGAATCATGAAATGCAACATCAAACCAGAGAATACATTACAGTGGTCATGAATGCAGTAACAACACCGCACCAGAATGCATCAAAAGCAAACAGAGAGCATATGCATCAACTACAAGCAGATACAACTCGACCAGTAACCAAGGCTACAAAGTTTAAGAAATCAATTGGCTGCAGTAAACACAATCAGTGAAGACAGAGTTCAACATCAAGGTTGATCAAGCCAAAAATTCATGTAATCAATCAAAGCCGAAGTCAAAATTGAACCAAGTCAGTATGTTGAACAAGTCAGAGATGTGGTGGTAAAGAAACGAAAATGAATTCAAAACCGTGTCAACCAAGAAACGTGAATTTGACAAAGTCAGATTCATCATAAATCGTTCAAGCATCATCAAGCGGCAGAGAAAAGGAATTGACAAATTCAAACACGAATATACGAACACAAAAATAGGATTTCAAATCCTATATAAGCCCAATCATCATCGGCAAATTAATCATCGAGTTCAAGCATCAACCCAGTAAAGAAAAAAGGAAACAGTACATACCGAAATCACAAGCAACGAACTCGATCAAGCAGCTGCAAACGAGGGATAGTCGATCATCAGAGAAGTAGCGAGCTAGGGCAACACATCTCAGATCGAACGAAGAAATTGAAGCCCTGATTTACATAAGAGCCGAAGCCCTAATTGGAACAAAGGGAACGAAGCCCTAATTTCAGAAACAGGACGAAGCCGCCATTACTCTCACAAGCAAAGGAACGAGACAAAAAGGATCGGGTGAAATAAGGGAGTGGGCTGGCCTTATTATTAAAAAGGGGGTTTAGTGTTTTAATTTTATAAAAGGGCTTTATTATATTGTTAATTAGGGTTTAGGGTTATTTTCTATTGTTTTTTAATTGTTGTTTTTATTTACGAATCAAAGAATTTGTAAATCACCACCTAGGGTTTAGGTAGTGTCAGATTGTCTAGTTAGAATTAGTTCAGTGAGCAGGGTGTGCGAGTTTGCAAAGCTGTATAGGCGGGAGCAGAGTTTGCGAGTAAGCGAAGCTCTATAGACGGGAAGCAAAGTTTGTGAGTAAGAGAAACTCTATAGGCGTAGCAGGGTGTGCGAGTCTAGTAGAGTGTTTGTGAGCGGGAGCAAATGTTTGCGAGCAGGGTGTGCGAGTCTGGTAGAGTGTTTGTGAGCGGGAGCAAATGTCTGCGAGTCGAGTAGAGTGTTTGTAAGCGTGATACTATTTAATTCTAATAGAAATCTATGAATGCAGCAGTAGGCAGGGGTTGCCGAAGCTGGGTAAATTTTGTGTGTGATTTACTTTTCAGCATATTTATTTCTGCAGTTTATTTCTGTGTTTAAATCGAGAAAATTTGCTATAACCCTATTCACCCCCTCTAGGTTTAATCTAGATCCTACAAAATGTATACACTTACAATTTATATATCTAATTATATTTAAAACAATTTGAATTTTATATTTGTTTATCAAAATAAATCTGTAGTAAAACTACTACAGTGGCCTTCCTACTTTGAAACTCGAAAATGAATGTCGATGATGCGTGCACTCATCACTGAAGTTATTTTCAACGACAAAGAGAGGAGTACAGAACTTATTTCTTCCAAAATTTCTTTAAAGCAATTCTTTCAAATCATATTTGAAGTATTTATATCATAAAATACTAATAAACAATATTATTATATTCCAAAATCCTTTGAAAAAAAATTTAAAAATCCCAAAACTTAAGTTCTAAAATTTTCAATTTACATTTATTTTATTTTCTTCAAATTTTGTTTCCAATCAATATTTATAAATTTCACCACCTAACAACCAATATATTACAACCAAATATAAAATTTATAAAAAATTATTTTATGTATAGAAAATATAATAGGCAAAATTATTTCATTCGCCTATATTCAAAGCAAATATTGTGTCGGTATGTCCTATTAAGCGTTTAGAAATCCCTATTGATGTCATAGCGTCTCATTCACCAGCCAGAATTTATAAATACATAGCGAAACAAATTAACACAATATAAAACTTTTTATAACACTAACAATTATGCTCTCTCATATATATACACTCGGCGAATAATCATAGGGTATTTCTACCCTATTAGTAATGAGTCAGACCCACAAAGCTAAGGTTTATCACTAAACCAAAGCTCTGATACCAGATGTATCATCCGCCTTTTGTATGCTTTAAATCAACGACAAACCACACACGTCAGGCTTAAACCATACAAAAGGGCATATTGTTATTGGGTTGAATAAGAAAATCAGAGAAAGAAATAAAACAAAACAGAATCTCACAGCGGAATGGAAAAATATAATAATCAAATAATAGTTCATGAAGCTGTTTTACAAAACATTTGATTTTACTTGTACAACACGTATTAGAGTTACACATACCAGGGAATAATAAATAATGCAGCGGAACAATATGAACGTAGTGGAATAATGTATAAATAATAGTAATACAATCTTTGTCTTCGTCCTTTTGAAATAAAGTCTTCGGATCCTGAAATGCTCAGACTGACCCGAGCGAATTGAAAAGACAAAATACTCGAGTCAGAACTAAAAGACCTTATGTAAGTTAAGTCAACGGTACTAAATATTAGTGTAAACGGCGTCGAAGATGTTTACGGAGTTTGACATCTCCTATCCAGTGTCTAACGTAAGTGTAATAACTTAAGAGATGCTCAGGATTCACATCTCCTAATGATCCATTAAACTATCTTCTATGTAGTAATATATGCTATTATAATAGTGTCTACAGTAAAGTATAATATAAATTAAAAATAGCGTTAAGGCTTTACATTTTCCACCTTAACACACTTTTATATTCCCACAATCTATACAGTACCGTAATCTCCCCCGTACTGGGCATCGTCAGAGGGCACTCCATAGGTATGGTACAAAGCCAAAATCGTATAAGGCGCGCTAGGGTAGGTGACACAGCACACAAGGAAATGCCAGGGTAGATATACCAATTACGCATCCGGGCTGGTGGTAACTCGTAGCAGCTATTACCTCCCACCTCGATCCACACCTCCAAAATCAAAAATCAAAAGTGGCAACCGAATCAATCCAAAAGTCAGAGTATAATATCGAAGGAGTGTGTCCAATAAAAGGGGCTACCTCCTTGGCCTGAGAATCGCTCCTATTTTAACCACCTTATGCCAACTCATGGGAGTCAGATCCACGTATATACCTCAAAGGAACGCCATCAACATCCTACTTCATTCTAGGATCTCCACCGCGTACACATTTGTTAAAGTGGTTTTCAGAGTTGGCAGAGAGTATGATAACTTCCGATCCCGGCCTCTTCAACAACCAAACGTTATAACACCGCAGTCAGTTTCAAAATAGTTTATTCTTTAAAACCAAATATCATTGCCCTTTCAAAACCAAATCAATGCGATATTATTTTCATTTCAAATATATCCTTTTCTAAAATCATAACACTTTCAAAGTTATTACATTTCGAAACCCGTAACTTTGAATATTACCTTGAAACTCATAACTTTGAAACATAACTACGCCACTTAAGTGGCTTAAATATTAAATTACTTTACATAATAAAATATCCTCTTCAAATTCACAAATCAATTCCATATTTGAACCCCCAAATAAACTATTTCAATTTCCATATATTTCAAAGCTTTAAATATTCCACCATTTCAAAACTAATTCTTTTATAATTCCCTATATATCAAATTCAGTTACTTTTATTTAGATTTGAAATGTTTACTTAATAAATCCACTATCATTTAAGTAAAACTTTTAAACTTCAAATAACTGGATATTCTTTCAATTTATTTAACCTGATCTATTCATTTAAATCAACTTGATATTCATTTAAATCACTCTAAACCAAAATCAAGTTATAAAAATCATACCGTTTAAAATCTCAATTTTATTTAAATTTCAAATCAAATTTATTCGGGTATAATTCTTAAATAATTCAATTCAAATCAATTTCATATTTACCTTCAACCGTAATTTTATTTAAGTCATTATAAACTCTGTATACATATAGTTTGAACAGATACTTAACCGTATTATATAAAACAATCAAACTTATTATTTGGCTTATTTTACATTTCAAAACAAATTTACACATAGCTAAAAATCAATAATAAAATAACATTTATATAACATCAGAAATCAATATTTATATAACCCATATATTTCTTTACAAAACCATAGAAATCATTTCAAAATATTTTTATATATAGATCGTGTTGTCTGTATATAATTTTCTATCCTATGGTCAAGTGATACGGATATTTATCATTTCAATCCATAATTTAAAACATAAATACGGTTATATATCATTTCAAACCGCAATCCCGAATGAAATAAAATCCATAACAACTTGCAGTTGATAACAACGCAAAATACCACATCCATTCATCCAATATCAATCATCAAACATTTATCACAATCATCATCCAATTCAATCACTAACATCAATATAGAACAGATAATAAATAACAGGCATTTAATGGATGTTTATTTTCAACAATAAATTAAATAACTATTTAACTCGCAGTTTATATGCAATAATAAATTAAATGACAATTTAATTCAAATAAATTCAATTTAACTGGATAGTGATTAAAAATATGCCAAACAGTCACAAATAAATTTCTAATCACATCATAAATCAATCGAACAAACATAAGAAAATTTTGAAGTTGTGCATGTGTTAAAACACTCACCTTTTGAATTTAAATTGAATTTAAATCCAATCTAAACCCAAAACTCCAACAGTCTCAAAATCCGTTCAAACCTGCGTCAAAATGTTCGGAATTTCAATACGAATGTTGTGGAGAAAACCATGCATGAATTGGATCTTGTATTAAAAAGTTATTCGAGTTAGAAGATTATACGAATTTAAATAAACAAATTAATTAATAAACGAGTGAACCAATAGGAACAAGCCACGTCTACATCACCCTCATCGTGCATTACATGCTCAATCCTAGCATTTCATGCGCCTTCACCATCGTTTGACCAGCCACCACCTTTGCCAATGGTCACCATCGACCAAGCGGACACCTCCGCGAGCTTTCCATCATCACCTCTACCGGCCGACCAAGCTGTGCCCCCACCAAGGCATCGTCGCCGCCGTCGAAACCTTATTCCTCAAATTCCATCCACTACACATCGATTTAGACCAATCGACCACCATCATAAGCCTTCATGCGACAATCTCCACCAAACCCATAAATCGATTTCGCCGATTGGTCCCGAAATCGAAAACCCCCAATTTGATCTTAGGGTTCCGCGATTTCGTGGCTTTGTCCGTGATTTCCGGATGACTCGAGCATCATTTGCAAAAAGGAACACTTGGTGAAGCTTCGTATTGTCGAGATCTCGATCCTATAATTTTTCTGAATTTATTTGAGGAGTTTGAATTTTTGGATTTGAATTTTGATTTGAAATTGGATTGGGAAGCTTAGGATTTTTCAGCCATCGAGAAACAGAAGCAACAGAAGTTTCTGTACATACAAAAATGAGAAATAGAAAGTTTGCTAGGTTTATAACTGGATATATACAGGTAGGGCTGAGAAATAGAGGAACAGATACGCTTGGTTTGGACCGCTGAACAATAAATGGCCTGAAAAGCCTGTTCCGACTCCAGAACGAAATTGGGTCAACCCATATATCAAAATAGATGTTTCTAAATATTTTAAATGCAATGGAACAAGTTTCAAGTCCAAATTCTATCGTATGAGGAAGTTATGCTAAAATCAAGTTATTTCAAATTGATTTCAATTTAATAGATTTCTAGGCGTTTCTAGCTCGCACGATCAAACGACAAGTCCGATCGTTACGAAACTTGAAATCCTACAATAATTCACTGTTACTGATCCGATGAAATGGTTTCATTTAAATCCAAGGCAGTGGCCGAAATGGATATTTTCCATTTAATTAATTAAATATTAAATCAATTAAATCAAAATTTTCAAATTCCAATTCCATAATTAATAAATCTTATCATTTTTTATTTCTTGTACAATTTCAATAATTTAAACAAATTTAGATGTCAATTTAAAGTTGATTAATCCATCAATTTTAGTATTAAATTCAATTTCATTAAATTCAAAAATTATAAATTTAAATTCCAAAAATTATAGATTTAAATTCCAAAAATCCATTTATTAAATCTTAACCTTATTATTCAAGTCTTTCATTACAATAAGGTTATAACTAACATTGTATTACCTCTTAGTACACTAATGTTTCCCAATTTCATCTTAATTTCCATTCACGTAATATTCAAATATTTAATTCCATTTATTTGCAATTAATCCAATTATTAAATTTAAATCTCAATAAATAAATAAATCTTGATTTTTCATTCTTCTCATTCAACCAATTATCATATTATGAATAGAATTAACATTATTTCCAATTATTTCCATAATTTACACTAACATAAAACTGAGTTGAGATTCATTGCAATTGATTATAATTTTTGATCTAATGGACTAAATAAATGATTACCTTATAATAATTATTATCATTAACTCTTAATCACATTTTTTAATTTTATCATTCCCAAACTCATGTTATAATTTCTTACTAAACATTTATTTTATTCAGCTACCATTCAATATATATTAATTCATTAATTAATTCAATATTTACGTTTGTTTTCTTATATTTGATTTATAGCATAGTGTGACATTTACATTGATTCCATTAATTGTAACTTCATTCAAATAGTTAATATTTAACTTAGATTAACACTATTACATCTCATTTAAGTTATTATTTCACTAATGAATCACAAATTTCTATTTTTCCAATATTAGATAACAAACATTTAATAAAATTAATAACTAAATTATCGAAAATTTACGGGTCGTTACACTCGTAGTGTCAAAATCAAGATTGTAATTGGGCTTGCCTTCTACCTATTTAAAATTGGTATTTTAAAAAAAATCTATACAAGCAATTGTACGGGACTGGATGTAGGAGAAATCCAAACCAGTATAAAATCCATGGAGTCATCTCTCTAATTCTTTGCTTTACTTTATTGCTTATAATTTTATCTGTAATTGCATTTATGATTGACTGTTGACATATTTCTGCACTAAAAATCTGTGGTTTAATATCAAACTTGGAAGAAATTTAATAAGATGCACAAAAGTTAGAAAACACCATTCACCCTCCTCTAATGTTTAATTAGCCTTAAAATTCATAATTCCGTAACCCACATTTGGTATTATAGCACTGGGTTTTCAAAAACTCATACTTTGATTTAGTATAAACGGCTAGAAAAACTATTAGTAAACTTGTTAAAACTTTTATAGGAGGACAATCTACTACTGGACCCATTATTTAAATGACACTAATTACTTTTATTGGTTAGGTAGGATGAAGATTTATTTATAATCAAATGGTTTAGATGTTTGGAATAATACACAAAACGAATACACTGAGCCCCAGACTAACTTTTCATAATGGACCGTTTACTAAAAGACATAAGCACTTAATAATTATAAGGCTTTGAATATTTTGTTTTGCTCGTTAATAAAAATGAATTTAATAGAGTTTCCATTTGTAAATCTGCATATAAAATCTAGAGAACATTGCAAGTTACACATGAAGGCACCATTAGAGTTAAACATACAAAAATTCCATGCTAACTAATTAGTTTCAATTATTTTAAATGAATTGGGATGAGTCTATTGCCAATATCTATTGTAGATTTCAAGATATAGAACATTGTTTAATATCATTAGGTAAAAAAATTAAAAGAGGACCAAGTTAGAAAATCCTCAATTATTCAGAGTGGGATCAAATGACATTAGCAATAAAATAGGCAAATAACATTAGTACCCTAAAAGTTGAAGAGCTAATAGGTAATTTAATGCCCTATGAAACATAATTGCAATGGGGAAGAGAAAGCAAGGAAATAGAAAAGAAAACCATTAATTTCAATTCAATAACTTACGATCATGATTTAGGTTATTCTAAAAAGTATATATGGCTAGCAACACTGTTAGTACACTTGTCAACACTTTTGTTGAAGGACAATCTACAGTTAGATCCCCACTTTTTTAATGGCTGCAATTACACTTATTGATGTTGTAGAATGAAAATTTATTTACAGTCGGATGGCTTAGATATTTGGAATGTTACATAAAATGAGTCAACAAACCCCATATTAACTTTGCACAATGGGCTATTGACTAAAAGGCACTTGCATAGAGTAATTATAAAGCCATAAATATTTTATTTTGTTCACTAGATAAAAATGAATTGAATAGAGTCTCTTTTTGTAAGTCTACAAATGAAATTTGGAGAATACTGCAAACTACGCGTGAAGGGACTAGTAAAGTTAAACAAACCAAAATTTATATGTTAACTAACTGCTTTCAGTCAAGGTTTTAAATATCGGATTTCGGTCACGTTTCGTCTCGGAATTTTTACACAAGTTATCTCGTATCGGGAGAGATCTCGGATGAGATGAGTATGTATCGGGTGTACATCTCGGATTGACATCTCAGGTCTTATAATGCATCTCGAGAATATCTCAGATGTACTTATGCGTTTAAAATTGATGTATCAAAAATTTATTTAACGATGATAACTTTTTTAGTAAAAATAAAATGGTAACATACTTGATTTACATGGAAAAAGAAATATTTTTAGAAGAGTAGTAGCTTGATTAGCTTAATTGATTTGGCAATGATTGAATAATATCCTTTTATTTGAACGTAATAAAGAAGTGAAACCTTTCGCTATGACTCATTAAGATAAAAAGTAAAGAATATGTTCAAGAATTTGGTAAATTATAATTAGATTGAGTAATTTCTTTTGAATCAATATGAAAATAAAAATTATTATGGAAAATAGGAAAAATGTATAACTTCGGGTGAGATCTCGGATTGAGATTTTGATCCATATATCAGGTGAGATTTGAATATCTCGGACAAGATGAGTGTCGAGGGTGACATGGAGGAGATTTGATGTCTCGTCTCGTTTAAGTGTGAAAATGAGATCTCGAGCGAGATCTTGGGCGAGATATAGGAGATTTAAAACCACGGTTTCAATTTTCCAAATTGAATTCAAATGAGTTTATTTCTAACATTAACTGTAGCTTTCAAGATATAGTGCATTCATTAATACGGTCAGCTAAAAACTTTCTTAAGAGGACCGAGTTAAGAAAAAAATCCTCAATTCCATCTCTTTATAGTGGGATCAAAAGACATTTGCAATAGAAGAGGCAAATGGTATTAGGACTCTAAAAATTAAAGAGTTAATAGGCATTAATGTACTATGAAACAAAATTGTAGGCCAGAAGAGAAAGCAAAGTAATAGAAAAGAAATCCATCGCTTTCAATGTAATGACTGATGATCAGGATTAAGACGATGACAATGATGAGGAAATTGCTTTCATGACCAGAAATTTTAGAAAGTTCCTGAAATATAGAAAGTTGAACAACTTTCGCAAAACTAAAAGCAAGACCCCTGCAACTGGAACTGCGACTAGATGCTTCAACTATGATGAACCCAACCATTTTCAGAGAGACTTCCTACATCAGAATAAATCAAAGATCTCACCTTTTACTTATTCATGTAGAAAAAGTAAAAGAGCTTACACAACAACATTAGATGATTCAGATACTTCCTCAAGCGACAATGAACCAGAGTCTAAGAATGTAAATATGTGTTTCACGGCAATAACAGATTAGTCAGAACTAATCAATATAAAGTGGAAAAAAATTGTACGTTTTATTTAATAATTATTTTGGTTGATTTTGATTTTTAGGAAGAACTTGTGTATTAGTAATAACATTGGATAAATAAAAGTATATAACTATAAATATATAGGAATATATTATCTTATTTCTAGTTTTGAATTTTCCAGGCTATATGTCAACATACCTCCAAACTATATGTCGACATACTTGCTAGAACTTTGAAGTATCTTTTCAAATTCAACATTTGAATTTCCTGCTCTTTTGCATTTATTTCAGCAACCGAAAAGCTTTTTTTCAAAACTGAAATGTTAGTTCTCTCCCTATTAATTGACTCTATCTCTACCTATTCAATCGCTCACTTTATTTCAAAATTCGAAACATCTCTTCATTATCTTTTTTTCTCAAAAACTCAAAAATGGTCTGCTCAAGTCAAACTCCTAAGAACATAAGACTCTTTCAGAGAGCCAAAGGCTTTCTCTTCAACGAGAAAGAAGCTGTTTAAACCAATATGGAATATGCTACTTTCTAAAAAGTTTATTCCAAAAGATTTGCTAAATTGGAAAATTCTTCCTCATATGGTTTACAAGATCTTTGTTTTTAAAATGAAAATTTTGGTTTAATTAACCCTTCTGAAAATGATTTTTTTGTTATTTGGATTTGGTCGAATTTAAAAGGAAAAAAATTCAAGGAGAAGAGGGACAAATTTGAAGTAGTATGAATGACATCCGAATTGTCTTAAATTATGAACTTTTGGGTCATATACTTGGTTACCAATCTAGTGAAATCGACCTTTCCACATTTCAAATTAATGAACAAAATCATGAAGTTTTTTACGATATTTTTGAAAGAGATGAAGAAATTGATTTTAAATACAAGAGTCTTCGACCAAAATTGCGACTTATGAGTCTCATTTTACAATAAAGTATCACTATGAGGATGGGTAATTATAATAACCCTACTCAAAAAGTTTTTAAAGTTTTTTTTATACATTTGTGGAAACTGCCACATAAATTGGGAACAAGTCATTTTAGTGACTTTGTTCAAAGGAACATTTCTAGATACGAGAACATAATCTACCATGGTGTGTATCTTACTAGAATTTTTATATATTTTGCTGTTGATTTAAAAGAAGAACAAACTCTTCCTCAAAAAGTTTTCGATAAGTCCAATATCTCTCTCTTGTACATTTCACCATTTTTAGAACCATACAAGACACTTTCCAAAAAGAACAAAGCTTGGCATATGAAGAGGAACAAGAAATTCAACAAAAAGAAGAAGGTGATGAGATGGATGTGGAAGAAGTAGACACTTCTTGGAAAGTTTTGACAAACCAACTAACCTCTCCAACAAAGAGATCCTAAGGTACTAAGAAATGCTTCTTAAAAACCAAAAAAAGCTTAAGCATTTATTTAGTAAAAAGTTCACTTCTCTTTCTAACAAAATGGACAAATACTTTGGAAAGGTCATATACAAGCTTGGTGGAAATTCATCATCATCTACATCTTTCTAAGCCTATCTAGTTATTTCATTATGATATGTAGCTTTGTATTCCTTAGTATTGTATGCTATTAGTTTAAGTTCATGTCATTTTCATGTATTTTTTTCTTTGAAATTTATCTACCTTTCAATTCTAAGTAATGAATATATATATATATATATATATATATATATATATATATCTTAACGTTCATATGTTGTTTATTAGCCTCTAAAAGTTATAAATATATAATGGTATAAGATATAAACAAAACTATAACAAATACACTAGTTTTGAAATTTCAGGTACGTATGTCGAAATACATATTGTTGATATGTTGACACATAACATTAGTTGGCAAAAAAATTTAAAGATTCAAAATTAAAATAATTACCACATGTTCAATTACTCCTAACGACTTTTTACTCCTATATAAGACTATTTCTTCTAGAAAACTAACTCATCATTTTATTTTATACTTTATTCTCATTCCTCAACATCTTTTTACAAAAATGCTTCCTCTACATCAGAAATTATGTGAATTCTAGAACAAACTCTTTAATTATTCGAGGATATTCTCTCTTTTATCTTAAGAAATCAAAGGCATTCGAAGTTAAGTCAAATGCAAATGATCAAGGAATAAAAAAAGTATTTTAATGCCCTTCGATGGTTGATTTTTTCCTTCATCAAAGAGAAACAATCAAACAAACCAAAGTGCACTATTAACAAGGATAATGAAGATTGGGATGCCATCAAAGTAGATCCAATCTTTAGGTCTAATGTTTGGGTTGAAGTTCCACGAAAGATTTAGTTATTATGTTTGGATTTGGTACATGCGCGCACACACACACTCTTTTAGGATTTGATTTGGTTTGGTTTTTACATTTAAAATAGATTTATTCATCTTGGTTTGGATTGTATATATTTAGGATTGACATTTGGATTTGTGTGTTTTGGATGTTTGATTGATTAAATGATATGTATAAGGTTGATTTTAAAATTAATAAAAATAGGTTGTAATATCTTATTACATCAATATCATATTTAGTATAAAATGGTATAGTTTCCATGTATATCATATAGTCATCATAAATATCATTTATCTTATTTAACTTAGCGATTGAATTTGACTTCATCGTTTCTGTGTATTTGATTTAGTGGGAGTTCTTATCCTTTTCACCCATTTTTTGTTGATGACAAAGGAGGACAAAAATATAAAACATACATATACATATATTGAGGTGGAGTTATATCATATTTATATACAGGAATAATTAATGGTTATCATCATCAAAAAGGATCAGATTGTTAATACCTAAGTTATTGATTTTGATGATAACAATCTTGATGACAAAAAATATATTTATGTAAAATATGAATATTAATGTTTTTCCATGTTATATAGAATATAGTGTAGGATATTATACAATATTGAATCGAAGGCTGTATAGTATAAAGACTCAAGAAGTGGACATGAATACTCATGAGTACAAAGACCAAGATATGAAAATCTTAAGACTATAGTATAGTGTATAGAGTTGTAGAATTTTGTAAAAGTCCCTGGTAACAATATTTGATCTCCATCTCCTATTTTCTTATCTTTTATATTTAGAAATAAAATATATTTTCAAACATATTTAAAATATTTTAGATAATATTTTCAAATTTTAAAATATTTATAAATTATGTTCAAATTATTTTACAAAGTATCAAATTATTTTACGAAGTATTGTATTTTCAAAATGTTTATGTCGACATATACCCAAATGGTATGTCGATATACATGACGCAAATCTATTTTTCAAAATTTTAAATCATAATGTCTATTCGTCACAACTCTTCATGAATGAACACGCTTTTTATACACTTTATATAGGAAGTTTCAAACGAATTCTCAAAATGTTATTATCTTATTTTCTTCCCTCTTCTTATTTTTTGAAAACTCCATTGAAATTATACACCATCTCTTCAAAATCAAATACAATCAATTCAAATTTCTTTATATTGACTCGATATTTCTTTCTTACTATTTTGAAATCATCTCCCTCTCTCAAATCAAAGATCAAAGTGCTATCCAAGAAGCTATAGGATCCATTGTGTCCAAAGTTCAAGAAATTATCTTTTGAAAAAGCGTCAAACTCTATTTGTATTTGCTTGGGTTCGGTTGTAGTCCGTTCAAATCAGTTGGGTGTTCTTAGTAGCCTAGAAATCAAAATGGATGTGCTTGTAGCCCGTCCAAATCAAGTGTGTGGACGCATAGCCTGGAAAATCAGAAGGGTATGTCTCGTAGTCTTGGAATCGAGATTGTAATTGGGTTTGCCTCCTACCCATTTAAAGGCTCGAATTTGTAAAGAAATCTATACATGCAATTGTACATGACTGCATGTAGAGAAACCCGAACCTGTATAAAATCCCTAGCGTCATCTCTTTAACACTCTACTTTACTTTATTGCTTTTAATTCTATCTGTGATTGCATCTATAACTGATTGTTCATATATTTCTTTGCTAAAAGTCTGTAATTTTTATAAACTTGAAAGAAATTTAAAAACATATAAAAAGTTAAAAAACACTACCCACCCTCCTCTAGTGTTTAATTTGCCTTAAGATCCATCAGGAACCCACGACATATATGGCAATAAGTGACATAATTTCCCTGAGGTCGTACCCCTAACTCTATTGTTAGACTTGACTGTTACACTGGATCAACCAAATAATACTGAATTTGAACCTAAAGCATCGAGACCTTGGAAACCTATTCATGTAGTTGAGAAGACTACAAAATAGCTTCGGAGGAAGATGGTGAAGTTGGTAATGCTTCAATGGAGTGAAAGTGAGGGCGATAGCAGTTGGAAGACCGAGGAGAGCACGAAGACTGTTTATCTATAGCCCTTTACTTGGTAATATTCCATTTTATTGTTAACTTTCACACATATCATTTAGTTTGGTGTTGTATAGCACCTTGCATGCTAGAGTATTTGCATAGCTTTATTGCTTGCTTGTGTGCATGATTGATTGTTAATATGCTTGTTTGATAGTTGGCATGCTTGGTATCTACGTTGTTTTGGTTATATTTTGTTTGGATGGAATTTCGAGGGTGAAATTCTTTAGGGGGTGCATGTAATGACCTATATTATTTCATATTGGTGGATCATTAAAGTAACATTTTCATAACAAAAATACGTCCGCGTAGGCTATTACTGGTGGGGAATGTTGATTTTTGATATTTTTGATGCTTAAAATAAGTTTTGGATGATTTTGATCCTAAAAACTTATAAGGGCTATAACTTTTGATAAAAGTCGAAGTAGGGTCTGAAAACACTTCCAAATGAAAGATTTGATGGTTTTAAAAGTGGTCATAATAAATGTTTGGCCTTACGATTTATGAGACACAACTATTAGGTTTGGTATTTTTGGACAGATTTAATATGTATTTAGGCTTAGCGCGTAATTAGCCCATTAACCCATTTCGGGATTGGAACTAATTATAGCTGAGAAGACAACCACAAATTACTTTCCAGCTTCCAAATTTTTTTTAACCTCCATTAAACTTCCATTACTCAAAACCACTTCAAATCTTCACTATACCAACCTAATTAAAAAATTAAGAAGAGATTAGCAAGTGGATTAGGCTTAGCCTGAGTTTGGCTAAGTTGGGATCGATCGGTACTGATTGATATGGGTCGATACCGAATGATTTTTAACGGGCTGTATTGCAAAATTGCACAAGGTTTTGATGGCTGAAGAGGCATGGGGCATGCACAAGGTCAACATGGTAGCAACTTTGGTCCTTTGAGGCAAAAACACAGGAAATGGAGCACCGCTGATCAATCGGCACTTGTGAAATTTAGGTAAGTGTTTAGGATTAGATGTGCGTGGAAAGATGGAGTTTACTTCAAGGCTTCAGTGGGTTTACGCAACATTAACTTGAGCAGAACACAAGGAAAATAGTAAGATCTATCACCACTGAATGAACGGATCAATGTGCGATCAGTATGGGGTAGTCGACGTGACGTCTAGAGCAAGCATAATCAATCGCAAGTCATTTGGGTTGGTGGTTTGTGAGTTATGGAAAAATTATTAATCAGTCATACAAGATGAAAATGCAAGGCAAACGCGGGCTTGACGCGTGGAATTGGTGTGTTTACTTCTGGGCTAACATGAGAAAAATATGCGACTGTTGTGAGGTGACAAGATATGTTCCAAGCTTCAACGGCTCGTTGACGTGAGTTGTTTGGATTGAGTGCTTCAAGGGAGAAGTGTTCATAGGATCTAATGATGGTTCAAGGGGGCACGTTCGACGATATTGGCTTGTGAAACGGAATGTACTATGAGTTCTACTATCGACATGCGTGCCAAAAGGATTGTTGGATAACTCAAAGAAGTGATATGTACTCATAAAGCAGGGGTAAATGATAAAGCTCACATGTGTACCCTGAACCTTAATGATGGTCTAGCTCACCTTAGTGATGAAAAAAACGTAGTGATGACAGAAATATAGTGATGGTATTTGTTCAAGCATCTAGTAATCACAATATAGTTTGGTCGCGGACCTCGGTGATGGTTATATGAGTCATCATATATCCGATGACATCTAAGTGATTGATATGGGATTTGATTGATGGTTTGCTACGATTGCTATGTTTGTGATGATTGTCGTGTTTTGCTATAGATGTCATATGATGAAGGTACTAGTGAGTTAAGTAACTGATAGCCTTTACTATATGTTGATGGTCTAGCATATATTGTTTTTTGTGTTGACATATTGGATGTAGGTTCATGTTAGGTATGATTCTTCATACTTGATTTTCTTACTTTTGATATACTGGTTTTTATATCTATTTTGATACCAGACCATTGTCTGACCCGACGTTATTTGCTTGCTTCTTATCATCTTGGGTACTCTTAAATGAGTAGATTGAGATAGTAGGTATGAGATAGCATATGGAGCTGTACGGAGGATAAGCAGGCTTATACATTCATATATTTATATCTAGAGCTATTATGTAACGCTCCACCTCTATGCCATACTACCAAAGAATACTACATAATAATATTGTTTGGTAATAGAAAGAATGAGGCTTGTTAGAAGCAACCACACATGAATATTCCCTTGGGCTAGCACCAACACAATTTATTTCTTACTTACCTCACATAATTATAAATGATATGTTCGGTATCAGCACAAAGTAATAAACATGCTGGCTAATTCAAAACTTAACAATATATAATATATATATATATATATATATATATATATATATATATATCAGAGAACACAGAATCACAGATCATAGCGGAAAATATAATACAAGCCAAAGATACATAAACAAAGCGAGTGTACAAAATGGAAGTACTAGACTATCATATAATACGTACATAACCAAGTGTAGGCAAATACAAAATATACATCATAGTCACAACATTTCATATAAGTTTCACACAAAACATATACATAATAGACTAGGATAGTTGCAACACCCACACCTCTATACCCATAATATCAAAGAATATTACTATGTAATACTGCCTGATACTATGTAAAATGAGGCGATAATGGGCTACCGTACATGAATATTTCCCTGGACAAACACCATTACATATTCAAAGTCATACGACGCTCACCTATACATACTCGGTATCGATATAAATCAATAAACATGTGCATTTGTAGGATAAAACAATACGTAATATATGATGAATGACAAAGAACACAAGTCAATAACGAGAAATGATATATAATATAAATATATATAAATCACGTAGGATATAAAATGAGTCGAATTCCTACTATCTCAAAAATATACAATGTATAAGTCAAATATACATCAAAACGCAATACAAACATGAACTAACCTAATATATCAAGGTATACAAATATACTCTATCCCCCATTCAAGCTCAACGTCCATAAACAGGTCATTTTATCACTGAACCTAAAAAGTCTCGAACTAACCCAAATATTATATAAATAACATATGGCTAGACTATGTTAAAACGTTGTTGCCAAGATATCATAACTAATATCATGGTATATCAATGATATGAGAAAGTAGTATAAGGACATTTCAACGTAGTAACATGTCACAAAACCATGCACAAGTACCGTCACCCACATAAAAGTCATATCAATCTACATATCATTGATATAGTGGAAAGTGGGTGAAACTTCTAAATACCCAACTATCATCAAGTATAAAGGGCCATTAAAAATCATATGGCATGCACACAGTAATGCCTAAGATTATCTCTCGAATAATCGCAAAGTAGACATGCATGGGATCCTTCATATTCCACATATATGAAAATGCATATACAACCATCCAAACCAAACATACGAAAAATAAAAATATGGCATACCCTTAATAGCTAAGATCATCTCTTAAATAACATATAAAAGATAAGTACAGGGTCCAACTCCTTGCTCTCAACATCCCTAACAACCCTTGGTAGTAGTATAATCGATGTATATGAGGCTACACAACTTCATGGACACACCGTCTCATGAATAATCTAAGTGATCGATAATCACATAATGATCATATAGACTTTCATCGTCATATTAATCGGGTTGGATCTCAGCCGTTGAAATACTTATATGGTCTCTCAGACCTTTAATAATCCACTCAGATATCAGTATCGTAGATAATCATCTGGGCTCTCTGTCCTATGTGGTCTTAGCAACATATATAAATATTTTAGCATCAGACTTTACAAATAATCCGATCAGCTCTCAGCGGCATGCACATGATCTTATATAGATGAATAAGTAGGTTTTTATAACATCTCATCAATAATAACCAAACAAGAGACTAATAGGTCTCAACCTGCACCAGGAGCCTTCCTCACATTCTCTTAGTGCTGCTTCTGTAATCTTTAGTTACCTCGACGTCCATCGTAACCTAATATCCATCTAGTGGAAGACTACACTATGCAATTGTCACGACCATGAAAGTGCCCTAATGGTAATAGACTCCTAGCCTATGTGACATAGAGGTTGTCGCTCTCAGCCATACACTTCAAAAAGGTGTGTCGCAGATTCAAGGAGCGATCCTGAGATTAGGCCACTAAGATGGATACTGGCCTAATCTAGTTTACTCCACATCAAATAATAGGAGTGTGCACACAATGAGCAGACATACTTATGGCTCCCGACCGACTCACTCTCAGTTTGAAACACTACGAATACAAAATACCCCATATAACTTGACTCTGTAAGAGTGACATCTACTTACAAAAAGCAATCGAACTAATAACAGCGCAGGTACCCATACCACCTGGTGTTACTAACTCGTTTACTCAATGCTCATAAACTACGCTTATATAATATTCCATGCTGCAAGTTCTAAAAGTAATTTGAAAATATTACCAAGTGTCTCATACCAAATGGTACTATTAATTCATTTACTCAAAGTCCTTGCATCTAGTATTTCTAAACAATATTATTCTATATGACGAGTTCATATAATAACCGAAGAAATATCATTGAAATCCCATACCAGATGTTATTATAACTTCGTTTATTTAGATTCCACGTTACATAGAGATATAAACAACCATAGCATATATATTAGTTTAGAAAAGGGATATGTTTACTGATAAAATATATTATTCATAAAAGCATTTTTATAAACATTAAATAGTCAAAATTTTATTTTATTTCTTTTACAAAAGAAAAAACATAATTTAAATTCCTTTTAAATAACTTCCATATTTTCTTTCATATTATAAAATCCTAAAAACAACTTGTAAAACTAAATTATTAATCCTTTACAATCAATAGGTTTTTAAATAAATTTTATAAACTACAAATCAATTACTTTTATTTCAAATCCATAAAATATATTTCAAAAATTATTACTTATTTTTAAAACTTATGAAATGCTCCTTAAAAATCATACAATATTGATTAGAATCCAATTCAATTTTTTCTAGAATTTTATAAAAATTTTAAATAATTATTTGAAGTTAAAAATCAAAACATTTCTTTAATAAATCAATATTTTTAATACTATATTTAATTCTAATGATGAAACTCGTTCACATAATAATTGCATATTTATAATACATCCATTTCTTTTCTCAAAATCATATTTTTACTTAATTTTACAAATGTATATATGTATGTATGTATATGTATATGTATATGTATGTGTGTGTGTGAGCATGTGTATATTAAAAGTCGACGCATATAAGACATGGCGTAGAACATCTCTGTTCCTGGCCATACATGTCGTACACAAGTTTAGGGGACCAGTCCATTGATCCACGACCTGGAACAATGAAGTTCCTAGTCATGTTATACCATTTATGGGGACTTCGATTGCCCATACCTCTCCATTCGAACACAATTTCTATGCTACACATTATGCCGCATTCCAACAAACCTAACAATTCCCATCTTTCAAAATTAATCAATAATCAAAGCATAATAGGTTTTCAAAATAACCAAGCATCACATAATTCAAACACATCAACATTTAACAAGAATGCAAGCATTTTATGTTGAAAACACAATTTTAGTGTTTTGATGATAACAACTATATGACAATGCTACTAAAATGTTTATTAAGTGATTTCAGGTTATTCATTGTCCGGAGAAAAATAAGCAAAACAAAATCGTTCAAAAATTCAGCCAAGCGGGATTCAAACCTGCATGCTTGCATTAGAATACACATGGAAACCAACTTTACTACAAGCTCTTCTATTATTAGGTGGTTAGAGGATTTTATTATATGAAGTAAAAGTGAATGGAGAAATAAAAAAGAAATAGGATTCGAACCCAGCACACTCAACATGGAACGAGCAACCATTACCACTCCACCACAACAAGTTATGTTAGCCATTGCTACCAAACACTACTTAACAGAAGATATAAGAAATGAAAATTAAAAGCACGAAAGTGGGATTCGAACCCAGCACACTATGATGGTAGCCGCACATCTTACCAACTAAGCCATAGAACATTTTGAAGTTAGCATCAACGGCTACTTTACACAAGAATTCCAAAGCGAATAAGAAATGAAAATTAAAACAACAAACGTGGGAATCGAACCCAGCACACAACAGAGACATGCGCATGTTGTACCAACTGTGCTACACCGCGTTTTGAATTTGATCTCAACGGCTGCTTTATTCAAGCATTCCAAAGCGAATAGTCAAGTTGCTATTCATGTGTCTATTCAACCAATTCCAAACCTCCAACGGATGCATCTTTTCTAATGAGAATTTCTGAAGGATTGTGACTACTTATTGGCTTCCATTCACTTCTATATAAGCCTCCCACCATCCCAAAAACAAAAAGAAATATATTCTCTTAAATCATTCTCGTATTGATTTCAAACGCTCCGACTTCCATATTCATTCTAAAAGCAAATTTAGACCAGTGCTATTTCACTCCACAACATACAAATCTGGTTCTAATCCACTTCCTAACCTCTGCACGCTCATTCTACATCATTTTTACCGGTTATAGAAGTTGTACTCAAGTTCGACTACTCAGTGTATTGAAGACACAATATATAGTCAAGTTATTTCTTTGTAAAAGAAAATATTGAAGTCCCGTTCGGCTGCTCGGGCAAGTGTACTGAAATCCTGTTCTGCTGCTCAGGTGCCTATTCCTCCGGGCGAAGTGAGGGTGATAGTTAGTTGAAATTCCAGAAGGAGTCTGGGACTGGAAGTAGGACTGGAGGTCCGAACCAGTATAAAAATTTTGCTGTGATTGCTTCTTGCTTTACTTTTTATTCGCGCTACTATTATATTTATATTGCTGCTATTGTGATTACTGCACGTCAACTCTGTATCTATATATTTGGCCATCATTGATCCAGTGCATAGCGACTAACAATTGGTATCAGAGCCTGGTTTTCTAGAGATCGTGACAACATCCTAGAATAAATGGCTACAACGAGATCTAGTCAAGGCAATAAGAAGAGGAAGAGCAATAAAGAAAAATCAAAGGAGCAAACAAACAAATGCTTCATGGCAAAAGATAATGAGGTTAGTGATCTAAATTTTGATGATATGATAGAAATAAATTCAGAACTTCTAGACACTTTAAAAAGTATCAAAAGAAAATATAAGGAAGCTCTGGAAAATCAGAAGAAAGCAGAATTCGAAAGAGATATGCTTAAAGACGAGAAGAGAATATTAGAAGAAGAACTTGAGAAAATTCAAGATTCAGACAATTCTCAACTCGCTTTATTAAGTCAAGAAATAGAAGCTCAAAAAGAAAAGAATAATGCTCTAGCTTCTGAAAATCATGAGTTAAAAACAAAAATTAAAATTGTTGAGTTAGATAACACTAGTCTCAAAACTAAGATTGATGACATTACTAAAAATATTTCCAATTTTAATAAAGGGAGAGAAAATTTATTCAGGATTATTGAAAATTCTCAACCTACTTCAAATAAGAAGGGATTAGGTTATGTTAAGAATTCAAAAGCTCACAATGATAAAAGCGGTTTAGGCTATAAACAAGTTAAAAGTAAAAATAGTACTAGATATGCATTCATGTATACTAACTTTAGTGCTAGTATTAGTAATCAAGATAGTTTTAAAACCAGTTATAGTCATAATAGTACTTTGTTTAGAAATGATAGAAATTATTCTTCAAGTACTAAGCTAATGACGAATAGTATTAAGATATGGATTCCAGCTAATATGATTGATCATGATAAACAACTTTATATTAGCAACTATTATAAGAATGTAATTTGTAATGAAAATTATATTTATAAAGGTTCAACCACACCCATATGGGTATGGTTTCCAAAGACCTAACCCCCCGGACCCTAACATAGTAAGTGGGTACCGAAAATTATTATTATTTTTTGCAGGTACTCAGAGAAACAAAAGGAAAAGTATAGATTTTGGAATTTTAAAGAATGTTCCATACGTTTAATAGAATTACGTGCTTACAATGAAATATGGACTTCAGCAAATATGGTAAAATCTATTTTATTTATATATATTTAATTTTTTTCTCCATAATTAATATTGAATTTATCCCACTATTCACAAGATATTTTATATAATTTATTATATTCCCTCATTATTTTTGATAATGACAAAGGGGGAGAGATTCATATGCATATTGATAGATGGAGATATTATACTTAGGGGGAGATGTTAAATTTAGAGGGAGCAAATACTAAGGGGGAGCAATATAATATTATTTTAGAAAGTCATATAGTTGTCATTATCAAAAAGGGGGAGAATGTTGAAAACACAATTTTAGTGTTTTGATGATAACAACTATATGACAATGCTACTAAAATGTTTATTAAGTGATTTCAGGTTATTCATTGTCCGGAGAAAAATAAGCAAAACAAAATCGTTCAAAAATTCAGCCAAGCGGGATTCAAACCTGCATGCTTGCATTAGAATACACATGGAAACCAACTTTACTACAAGCTCTTCTATTATTAGGTGGTTAGAGGATTTTATTATATGAAGTAAAAGTGAATGGAGAAATAAAAAAGAAATAGGATTCGAACCCAGCACACTCAACATGGAACGAGCAACCATTACCACTCCACCACAACAAGTTATGTTAGCCATTGCTACCAAACACTACTTAACAGAAGATATAAGAAATGAAAATTAAAAGCACGAAAGTGGGATTCGAACCCAGCACACTATGATGGTAGCCGCACATCTTACCAACTAAGCCATAGAACATTTTGAAGTTAGCATCAACGGCTACTTTACACAAGAATTCCAAAGCGAATAAGAAATGAAAATTAAAACAACAAACGTGGGAATCGAACCCAGCACACAACAGAGACATGCGCATGTTGTACCAACTGTGCTACACCGCGTTTTGAATTTGATCTCAACGGCTGCTTTATTCAAGCATTCCAAAGCGAATAGTCAAGTTGCTATTCATGTGTCTATTCAACCAATTCCAAACCTCCAACGGATGCATCTTTTCTAATGAGAATTTCTGAAGGATTGTGACTACTTATTGGCTTCCATTCACTTCTATATAAGCCTCCCACCATCCCAAAAACAAAAAGAAATATATTCTCTTAAATCATTCTCGTATTGATTTCAAACGCTCCGACTTCCATATTCATTCTAAAAGCAAATTTAGACCAGTGCTATTTCACTCCACAACATACAAATCTGGTTCTAATCCACTTCCTAACCTCTGCACGCTCATTCTACATCATTTTTACCGGTTATAGAAGTTGTACTCAAGTTCGACTACTCAGTGTATTGAAGACACAATATATAGTCAAGTTATTTCTTTGTAAAAGAAAATATTGAAGTCCCGTTCGGCTGCTCGGGCAAGTGTACTGAAATCCTGTTCTGCTGCTCAGGTGCCTATTCCTCCGGGCGAAGTGAGGGTGATAGTTAGTTGAAATTCCAGAAGGAGTCTGGGACTGGAAGTAGGACTGGAGGTCCGAACCAGTATAAAAATTTTGCTGTGATTGCTTCTTGCTTTACTTTTTATTCGCGCTACTATTATATTTATATTGCTGCTATTGTGATTACTGCACGTCAACTCTGTATCTATATATTTGGCCATCATTGATCCAGTGCATAGCGACTAACATTTTAAACACATCAACATTTAACAAGAATGCAAGCATTTTAAACATAGTTGTGAGTGAGTAAACACTCACCTTAACTTAGAGAAGCTTCTAATATTACACCCTTCCATAGCCTCACCAAACCCAAATTTCCCTCTTCTTTAAAATTGCACTATGACACCTATTAGCTCAAGGTTGAACTAAAATATTCCTAAGGGTGTAGCATGGTGTTGAGGTGCTTATATTTTGATTTAGAGATTTTAGGAATTTTATTCTTTTTTATTTTGAATTTAGAAAAGGAGGAAGGGCTTATTTACATATTTGTTTCATGAAGTAGAAAATAAAAAATGAAGGAGAGTGCGTAAACGTGAATTGCTTTTGGAAAGAATAAAGAAGATTTAGACAAAGAATTGTCTAGATTATGATTCGTGAAATAAATGTGGGCTTACATTTGGGCTTGGGCTTCATGAAAATTACTTATCAAATATACATCATTTCTTTCCTCTTATAAAACTATTTTCTATTTAACTCAAATCACTATCAAAATTCAAACAGAAATCATAGTTACATTGCTTAAGTAATTACAAAACTTTATGAAATTTTATAGAATTTATTTTCCATAAATTATTTTATTTTAATTAATATATTAAAACAATTTTATTTGGCCCACTTCTAACTAAATTCATTTATTAACCGCAATTAACTTCAGTTCCGCTTAACAATTATTTCTTACTCAAATCTTCATTTCTCATACATTGCGTGACTTTGTAAAATATTATCTCCATTTTCGACTCATTTTAATTTAATTATTCCTTAATTATATCTTAAACACGTTTATTAAATAAATTCCAAAAACCCTTATTTGATAAAGTAAAATTTCTTCTTTTTTTTTAATTAATCAAATCACTATTATTAATTTTAATTAACAGCTTCTCAACACCAGGTTGTTACATATTTTTCCCTTAAGAAAAGAGTATCCTCGTAATTTCTCCTTAGAGAAAATCTAAGTAAGCCAATAACTTCTAGCTTAACCACATCATCTATAATTGACACTCAAATGCAAACAAACAACCATCAAAACATACCTTACAATGCTCTATATTTACCATTCCGGGTTAGCATGTATAGTGATCTGCATTGACCCAACAAGTATTAATAGAGCGACTTAAAACCAATTATTTGACCTTTCGTCAGTGGCTCGCCACAAGGCTCAAACTTATCTTCCTTGCAAAATATATATAATCATGGACTATGAGTTTTAATAAACACATTTGGAAGATTCTAATGTTAGACATAACAATCCAAGTATTTCTCATATGCTGAAATTTATGGAAAAATTTAGAGTAATCTCTATGACATGAAATATATCTCTAAACTCCATAATTCTCAAGCAATACAAAAACATCATGTTGATTATTAACTGACTGCTGTATATGTATAACAGCGGCATTTTATTTAACTTCAAAATATTAAGACATCAACTAATAATTTACTCTTCAAAGTCAACATCTCAATTTGGAATCTCAAAATTCAGTAAAGATTAATTTATTTCAAAAATATTGAATTCCAAATTCACTTCCCAAAAATTATAATTTACAATTCAACCGCTTGAGTGAAAGTCAATTGTAAAATCTATACCCATAATTTGATTGCATAATTCTCTTTCATTCATTGAAAATACATTTTCAAACTAAAACCTAAAACTTCACGGTGTTCAAATATTTAACCTCTTGTCAAAATTTTCAAATACACACACACATTTACATATACATATACTATAGAGAACTTTTGGACATAGTTATAAAACTTAACATTTCAAAATTAGGAACCGTACTTCTTATCAAAACATGTCTCAAATAAATCTCTTCATTAAATATTGTAAACTTCACAACTTCAACACATGTTTTTTTCTCAAAATTTTATTTCATAAAATATTTCAATTCCAACTTAAAGAAAAAAAAATAGAAGAATCAAATGAATAATTAACTTTCGGTTTTCATTTTAAAATTTCCACTTTGAAATAGAGGGTTAAGTAAGTTTCATTTGTTAGTAACTAATGATGTACATAAAACAAAATGAGATTTTTTTTTCCTTTAAAATAGAACATTTCATATTTAAAGACTTAATGTTAAATTCAATATATATCTTTATGCCAAGATGACCATTTTTCTAAGAACTTATTTCTCATGAATCATATATAAACACTATTCTGATGAACATATTTACTAACTCTTGACAATAACAATAACACACTTTCTTTAAAAAATCATTTTAATCCCAAAGCATCAAATTTATAAAATTTTACATTACTAGGGTATTTCCTATTTAAAAAATCGAAGTATTCAAAATCAATAATTTATTCCAATTGTAAATGAATTATAATGTTATTCCAACTTTCTCTTCAATTCGAAAACACACACATACTCATAAATTTTATTTCTCATTTCACACCACTACATATTTTAACATCCATAGAAGCCACACCAACCATAGATCATTCAAAAAAGTCACACATAATTTATTTATAACATATACCATATAATATATTTCAAAGTTACAAATACTCTAAAATACAATTTATTGACGTTGCCTTGCCATTGATCCTAGTGACTTCATCAATTGGTTGTGATGTTGACCGTATGATCAACACCACCCCGCTAGCAATATCAACTGTCTACTACTATTCGATGGCAATAATTGTTGCTTAAAATATCTATAATCATAAAATATCTTTACTATCATCAAAACAACTCATTAATATATCAAAACAATTTATAGTTTCTCATATCAAAATATTTACCAAAAATATCTTTCCAAATAATAATTTTTCATTTCAAATTACATTTTCATGTCAAACCACTTTATGTAATCTACCAGAGTACTATATGATTCTCATTTTTAAACTTTATTTTAAAGTATTTCTTTAAAGTTATACATTATTTTCAAACATAATTTTTGAAAACCATTACAAATATTATCCGTAAAACATTCACTTCTTTCAAGAATAGTTTATCCTTCTCAAAAACTCTATTTTATAAAATATTCTATTATTATTCACCACATAAATTTTAATATTTTACAATATTTAATCCTTTCAAAACACTTAAATTTTAGTAATACATTATGTCCAAATGTATCATCCTAATGTTTAGGAATCCCTATCGATAACAATGGTCAGATGCATCGACTAGAATTCTAAAACATTCAAAGGACAGATTAACAAAAATTCATTTCAAAATTTCTTCAAATATTTATACATATACCTTTATAAATGTCTTGCTTTATAAAATAATCATTTACTTATAGTAATAATCAATCAAATACCACTTTACTAGACATAAAATTTATCATATAGATTTCTAATTAAGTGCTTTTCTTTTATAAAACAATCTCTAATAACATATGTTAGTCAAATAATTTTTAACTAAAATATATTCTTTCTTACATGGAAACATTTACAAATGCTCTCTATATAATAAACCACTTCCAATAATTCAAAAAGCACACACCATCAAGCAATCATCAAATTTAAAATCGTCTGACAAATTTCTTTAATGAATTATATTACTTTTCATAAAATGCAATTTTTAATATTTCTTGCGATATCTTCACAACTGAAGACACCGCAAGGTCTCATTCAGTATTTTTCTTAAATAATTGTTTCAAATTCATTACAACTAAACAAACATCATAAGAAGCAGACTAATTAATGTGCTCGGTGGAAAGTTATCTTTTTATTTTCACTAAGCACACTGATCGCTAATGGATTAGGATACAACAATACAATACCAAGCCACCATAGGTCCAATTTTTGTCAACAAAGTACTGGTTCGACAACTATTTCTATCTTCACCATTGCACTATAAGTTATACTGAGTTTGAATCTTAGAAGATATAAGGGACAAATATTACATTATATGAAAGTAAAAATACATCCCCCAATGATTACCTTATAAATCACCGTATAGTAATTATATATATTGTTAACCCAATAAATGGATCAACACCCAAGATCAAGTGTGAAAGCACCAATGTAGATAATCCACAAATATCAGATAAATAACAAATAAACAGCCGAAGTAAGAAAAGAGACACAGAATCTTTATAATGGTTCGGTTGACTCTGGCCTACGTCCACTTTAATCAATCTTTATTATGATTATATGAGTTAAATCTCTTTGGATATCAACTAGTTAATCCTTAGATCTTAATTATAATGAGTTAGAATAACTCACATGTTCAAGGGTTGACTGGAGAATCACAGTAACCTAACTGATGATTGTTGTGAGAGAGAAGAAAGTTGAAGAAGTGAAGGAATTCCAACAGAGTAATGGCAGCGCTCTCTTCAAAAAAGATCCATTTCTGGTTACAGGTAGGTGAGTATTTATATAGGAATTTAGTCAGTGTTCGAGTTAAAAGTCCAAGTGCAGAAGAGTCCAGTTGTTATGCCAGTTATCACTGAAAATCTTAATTCAATCTGAGTCATTTCTACGGATGGTTAGCTATCCATAAGCGATGGATCGGTAGCTATCCATAGGGGATGGATCGGTAGCTACCCATCAATTTAGCATATTATTTTACTAGAATCCTTTACTTAGTGCTACAAAGGAGCTCGGAAAGTTTGAGGGCGATTTGACCTATCTTGGTGGATCACTAGCTATCTATCCACTTAGTATATTTTTGAGTGGTCTTTGTTTGGTTGTCTTCCTATCTTCTATGTGCCTTGTCCTAATATCAAGTCGTTTGGAATTAGTTTGACCATCCATCTTCATAAGTCGTCTAGTCCATAAGAATCATCTATAAGTCACTCAATCTTGATGAAATCAAACGAAACTTTGCAGGAACACTCTAGAGGGTGTCAGGACCCACCATAAAAATTTAAGGGGTGGGTTCCACTCTAAATGGGTCCTTAGCGATCCATAAAATCAACTCCAAATGATCTTATTTTTTATGAGCCTTCTTCTATGATTTATAAATGTTCTTTCAAAATTTCAAGCCAATTCGACTTCATATGAGTTCTGTTGGTCCATTTTAAGTTAGCTGTTTTTGGTCAAACAACTTGAATCAGGTGAGTCTTCACTTCTCGAGCTAGAATTGTTTGACATGTTAGAAAACTTAGAAAGCGTCTCTAGGGAACATATATATCATAATGTAAGGGGACTGGAAGATCCACGGGCAGGCTTTATGGATCGCTAACGATCCATAAGTGATGGATCACTAGCGATCCTTTGCCTTAGCTTGTTTTGGCATTTTTCTTCTTTAGTTATCCTCTTCTTTTCCTTCTAATCTTCTTGGTCAATCCTTGAGATATTTTGACTTGTTGTAGATGTTCTAGTTCTCTTTGAATTATATTGGGTTAAAAACCCAGTTAACACTTGCCCTCCAAAGTGTGCCTTTTGAATGAAAGGTGTGCTTTGCTCAAGAATAAGTTCCAGCAACGAGTCTTTGATTGTTGAGCTTTCTAGTGGCTTTAGCCCTGGCAAACCATCCAGTTCCTTTGGATTCTTTTGTCAATTACAAGTCATTCCAAACATGTTATAGCCTAAGACTTTAAACTCCACCTAACTGAAACCTATACATCACAATCATTATGGTTTCGTTCAAAGTAATTACATCACGTGTCTATAATTACATTACACATCTCTAATCCTCCCATGTTCATCCGTGATTTACATCATTGCCACTCAGATTTAATTAATAGTTATAATATCATATATCAAAATCACATCACATTGTATCACATCATATATCAAAATCACATTATATATCATATGTCAAAGTCGTCCTGTGTTCATCCAGGATTTATCCGTTTTATTCTACAGGAAATTATTGTCAAGGACAAAATTTCTCAGCGTTTTAGCCTAAAGGATAGACCTTCGGTATTTTAGCTTGAAGGAAAACTTTCTTTAGGTATCATTTTTTAGTTATTGATAGCAGTTTTTAGGTATCAATTTGTAGTTATCGGTGGCAGTTTTTAGGTATCGGTTTCTAGTTCGATAGTAGTTTTGGAAGAATGTTTGTCCTTATGAATAATTTTGGAAGAATGTTTGTCCTTATGAATAATTTTTTAGATAATGTTTGCCTTGTGGTTAAAATATTGAGGTCGTATCATTGAGGCTAAAAATATACAATTTTTTGTCCTTTAAATTAATTCCCTTTTATTCTATTTATAAGGCATTCAGTTTATTTTTTCGAAATCAAATCTTTTTTAACGTTCGATCTCTCCAAACCATTTTAGTTTAATGCACGATCTCTCTGGATTGTTTAATGTTTAGTTTAATGTGCACTCTCTTTGGATTATTTAATGTTTTGTTTAATATGTGATCTCTCCAGATCAGTTAGTGTTTTAAGTTAAAGGGATGATCTCTCTAGATCGTTTGTTGTTTCAGTTAAGGGGGATGAACTCTTCGAATCATTTGCTTATTAAGTTAAGGGGGATTAAGTAAACCCATCTACTCACTCTTCGGTGAGGGGACTTACTACTTGCACTCTGGTCTCGTCTCTTCGGTTGGGACTCCATGGCATTCAATATCGTACAAGTCCATCAACTAGCTCTTTGGCAAGGGGGCTTGCACCTTGCATTCTGGTCTCGTATCTCCGTTTAGGACTCTATGGCATTCAAAATCAGTCATCACATTAAATATGGATTTTAAAAAATCAAATTTCAAACCAAAGAAAACAAGCAGAAATCCAGAAGGTTTATACCAGATATCCGACTCGGAGTGCAATAAGGGACTAATCTAGGTTTTATGCACGTCCAAGTGGTCTGAGATTATTATCCTAAGCAGTCGTCCCAAATACTCAAATCAGAGTGCGACAAGGTATCAATCTAGGTTTAGCATACGACTAAGCGGTCTGGGGTCATTGTTGTCCTAAATAGTCCTCTCAGGCGTCTGACTTAGAGCGTGCCTAGAGACCGCTCGGGATCCCGTACACGTGTACGTCACTTAAGGTTATTGAAGTCATAAAAAGCAAAAGGCAGAGAGTAAGGAACAAACCTGCCCCCTGTTCCAGATGTAGGCTTTTGGTCTCGGCTTATGCATTCATGTATCCATACTCTAATTTGCTACTCTAACTCCAACATTAACCGTTCCAGGCATTATAGCTCATCCTAGATCCAAATCTATCGGCCCCTAGTCGTGTGGGCGTTATTTCAATTTGTTTTGCTATTACTCCATATGCTCCTGCATTGAGTCCTATTATTGATTCCGGTATTGCCCACAAGTATTGGTTGCTCTAGGCATAGGGGAAAGAATCCATCTTGTTCCAATCCTACTCTGCATCTCCTGTGTTGTTCCTTGGAGTTTGATTCCTATTTCTTGCAGATCTAGCTATCCCTTGCTGCTCCATCCTCTGGAAGAAGCCATCCATCATCTTCTGTTGTCCAGCTAAGATCCCATCTTGCATCTCTTTCATCATCATTTCCCTCCCCTCTCTGGTTACATAGTTGGGTTCATGAGAATTTGAGGACACCTTTTAGCTGCCCCAAGCTTCGATTTACTTGATACACCTCGAGATCTAGTACTAGGACAACTCATCTTCTCAAAATCTTAGATTCAAACTTCAGTTCTTCAGTCTCGTTCAAGGTTCTCAATGAAACCACCAAAATGTTAACCCAAAAAATGGATCAACACCCTAGATCAAGTGTGAAAGCACTAGTACAGATAATCAGTGGCACAAATCTTAGATAAACAACAAATAAAATGCTGAAGTAAGATAAGAGACACGTAATTTTTATAGTAGTTCAGCTGACTCTGGCCTACATCCACTATAATCAATCTTTATTATGATTGTATGAGTTGAATCTCTCTGGCAATCAATTAGTTAATCCTAAGACCTAAGTTACAATGAGGTAGAATAGGTCACAAGTTCAAGGGTTGACTGAAGAATTACAATAACTCCCTTGATGACTATTGTAAGGGAGAAAAAAGTTGAAGAAGTGAAGGAATTCCATTAGAGTAATGGCAGTTCTCTCTTCGAAAAAAGTCCCATTTCTAGTTACAAGTAGGTAAGTGTTTATAGAGGAATTCAGTGAGTGTTCGGGCAGAAGTCCAAGTGCAGAAGATCCAGTTGTTATGCCAAGTCATCAACAAAAATATCAAACCAATCTGATTCATTTTTATGGACCGCTAGTTACCAGAGGGGATGGATCGCTAGCTATCCATAAGGGATGGATCGCTAGCTATCCATCAAATTAGCATATTTTTCTACAAGAAGCCTTTAATTAGTGCTACGAAGGAGCTCAAAAAGTTTAAGGACGATCTAACCTATCTTAATGGATCGCTGGCTACCCATAGGGGTTGGATCGCTAGCTATCATAGGTAACAGATCGCTAGCTATCCATCCACTTAGCATATTTTTGACTGATCATTATTTGATTGTCTTCCTATCTTCTACTTAAGTGCCTTATCCTAATATCAAATCATTTGGAGGTAGATTGACCAACCATCTTCATGGGCCATCTGATCCAGAAGAATCATTCGTAAATCACTCAAATCTTAACGAAATCAAATGAAACTTTGTAGGAACACTCTAAGGGTGTCAGGATCCACCATAAAAATTTTAAGGGGTGGGGACTGATCTAGACGGGTCACTAGAGATCCATCTAGTTAGGTCGCTAGCGATCCATCAAATCAACTCCAAATGATCTCATTTTTTCTAAGCCTTTTTCTATGTTTTCTAAATGTGCTTCCAAAATTTCAAGTCAATTTGACTTAGTATGAGTTCTATAGGTTCATTTTAAGTTAGCTGCTTTTGGTCAAATGGCTTGAATCAGGTGAGTCTTTACTTCTCGAGCTAGATTGTTTGGCATGCTACGAAACTTGAAAGGCGTCTCTAAGGAACATATTAGATCATAATGCAAGAGGACTGGAGGATCCATGGGCAAGCTTTGTGGATCACTAGCAATCCATAGGCAATGTATCGTTGCCTTAGCTTCTTTTGGCATTTTCTTCTTTGGTCTTTCTCTTCTTTTCCTTCCGGTCTTCTTGGTCGATCCTTGAGATATTTTGACTTGTTATAGATGTTGTAGTTCCCTTTTAATTCTATTAGGTAAAAACATAGTTAGCATATACTCTTATTATCCCTAAGTATGAGGTTATTACCTAACACACCCATAGGGATAGGGACATTAAATCTCATCTAAGGTTAAAACTCATGTCTCAAATATATAATGTATTGTTCTAAACATGCTATGATACCAACTATAACATCCTTACCTCTATACTTATACTACCAAAGAGTATTACTAGGGATACTGTTTGATAATATGTAGAAGGAGGTCATAATGGGCTACCGTACATGAATATTCTCTTTGAATATCACTGGTGCATATTCAAAATAATATATCACTTACTTGTACATACTTGTTATTGGCATAAAGAAATAAACCTATGCATTTCTAGTATAGAACAATACATAATATATGATGAATGATAGAGAATACAAAGTCAGTAACGTAGAGATGTTATATAATAGAAATATTGGAATCAGTAATGACAGAGAATACAGAGTCAGTAACGCAGCGATGCTGTATAATAACAGAGAATACAGAGTCATTTCCAGGAGGTTTCCTCACCCACTCATCGCCACTCATACAGTCTTTAGTTACCTTGATGGCCATTATCACTCAATATCCATCTATTGCAAGACTATGCTATGAAATGTTCATGACCCTGCAAGTTCCCCAATGGTAACAGATTACTGACCTACATGAGCTATACACATCAAAAAGGTGTGCCATGGATTCAAGGAGCGACCCCACAATCAGGCTGCTCGGGTGGATACTAGCCTATTCTATTTTACTCCACATCAAATAATAAGAGCACAAAATAAGTAGACACACTTATGGCTCTCCGTTTTCCCACTCTCAGTTCCCAACACCATAAAGACAAATACCTCATATCACTTGACCCTGTAAGAGTGACATCTACTTACTAAAAGTAATTGAACCAATATCAGCACTGGTGTCCCATATCACCTAGTGTTACCTACTCGTTTACTCAATACTCGGAAACTATACTCATATAATATTTTATACTATGTGTTTTAAAAGTAACCAAAAAATATTACCGAGTGTCCCATACCAAACTACACTCCTATAATCAAAATGGTTACCTGATCTTCAAAACACTTGTCTTGCATACTCAAATGTACCGTAAGGTGCCGCATCTATTAAGAAATGATAAAGGGGATTTTCACTTCAAGGTCTTATCTGTGCAGGGTAATAAGTTTTAAGGACATTACTTCTGAAAAATTAGTTTTAAGGACATTTTACAGGAAAAAGATAAAAGAATTTATCATTTTCAGTTATACAGAAATAATGATAAAAGGATTTATCATTTTCCTGTATAACTTTAAAAGATAAATGAATTTGTCATTATGCTGTAAATTGTTTTTAAAACTAATTATTCAGAAGTCCTGTCCTTAAAACTTATTACCCTGCAGTTAGAATCCCTTTAACCTAATTTCCACTATGATAAAAGTGTTATGACATCAAATATTGCCCTAGGTAACAAAATATTGGCTTTGTAGTACAGGGAAAATCATGAAACTTGAAATCAAGCATGAAGCAAGATGAATGGAAACAATTATTTGGGGAATAACTGCCCTAGTCATACCGTTAGGATGAACAATTAGCTTATAAGGTTAAGCCATAGAAACACACTAACAAATGTTGCAAGTTACAGAAATAACAAGCTTCCCCAAGATTCTATCAGTACTTCCAATGATAATCACTTGAGCATCGCCCGCGTTTCTTTTACCATTTGGTGTTACTTGAATATCTACATGTCAGTAAATCCCACTTACTTAAATATTCTACACGACAAGTCATATAAACAATTGATGAAGTAACATCGAATGTCACATACTTCTCGGTACTGCTGAATCGTTTATTTAAAGTTCTTATCCCATAGAAAAGGTATTTGGTTTATAAAACCGCTTTAGAAATTAAATATAATTATTTATAAAATTAATGTATGTGTATATATTGGAAAAGTAAAAATTAATCGAAATTAGTATACTTGATTTGTGTTGAACTTCTATATTGAAAATGATTTATATGAAAGTATGATTTTAAATATAATACTTGGAAAATTCTCTAATTTAATAATTAAAATAAAATAATATCATACCTAATACTTTTAAAAGAACTTTTGTTTTAAATTTAAATACGTGGAACTCCTTAAAGTGATGCTTCAATATGTGTGTGCGTGTGTGCGCATACACATACATCAATAGATAAAATAAATTGATTGTTAATTATAAACTAAAATTTTATTTAAATACCTTTTGAAATCATAAATAATATTTAAAAGAATCACAAGAAGAAACATCAAAATGAGAAGAAAAATTCATAATAGTAAAGCCAAACAAAAACAAAAGGAAGTTATAGACCTGGATTAGAATTCCTCTAGGCATACATCCATCAGTCAACTGGCCAGAAGTCACCGATCGACCATTTTCGCGATTCCTAGAGTTATTTGCTTTAGATCATGACTTGTATCGGTTATGGCCTATTTCTGATGACGTCGACTTAGTTTTGATGAACTCTGGAGGTTCAAACAACATGCATACACTAAAACAAAGCAATAAATAATCTAATTTTCAAGTAAGCAGTGTTTGGTTATGTATCTAAAATTTTCAGTTCACCGTAAAACACTTCGCAACATTCATCAACAATTTCAAGCAATGCTACGTATGTTTATCACCTAACATATTAAAACCAAAGCACATATAAAGTTTTAGATAAAGTTGTGAGATTAATCTCACCTAATACAAAAAGCTTGCAATTCCTTTGCATTTCCCTTTGAATTGCCTTGATTTCTCCATTTCTAACCTCCTTCTTCTTCTTCTTTCCCTTTTGCAATTGCTGTATTCTCCTTCATTTTTTTCTTTCTCTATCCAAAATCCTTACCAATCCAACTGATCTAAACTCTAGAATTTTTGTCTAAAAGAAGGAGACAGGTGTTGAGAGCTATGTTTTATGTCTGGGAATTTTGTGGCAATTTATTGGATTTGTTATTGATTTTAGATTGCATAGGTTTTACGGCGAAGAAGAAAAAGGATTTTGAAATTCTAGTACAGGCTATAGAAAATGACTGTAGTGTTCATTTGGGATAAAAAGAACACCATTTGCTCTATTCATATTTGGGCCAATTTAGGTTAGAAAGCAAAGAAAAAATACCTAAACCCAATTTTTAATTATTTAAAATTCTACTTCACTTTCTTTTTGATTCATTTTCTTTCTTATTAACACATGTTTTAAAACATTTTATAGTATCTTTCCAAATTAGAAATTACAAACTTAAATTCACATGATAGTCAATCTCATTAACTTTATTTAACCATTTTATAAGGTATATTTTACTTTTATTTCTTTATAAAATAAATTAGAAGCGGTATAATTCATAACTTAAATTATCAAACATTGTTTAGATTTATATTTTTATCATTCCATAGTTTTAACAGCATACAAAAGCCATTCTCGATAAATTGTTTCCATAAAATTGGTTTATTGCTATAAATTAAAAATTAGCATTCGTTGCTCTATTAATTATGAAATCATGGTCAACCCTTTCCAAATACTTCACATTGTCAAGATAGATTTTCATATTTGTGTGCGTTCATTAGCTATCATAATAAATATACACATATACATCTCTAACTTTTATTCATTTCAAATGAATTATCAAAATTAAAATTCCAATGTTATTTCACAAATTTCCTTTTATTAGACATTTATTAGTTTAGAGATTTTTTTTAAAACAAAGCAATTGTTCGGTATATCTCAATCGCCTTTAGTTCACATTATTGCTAATTTTAAAATTTCATATTGTTATATTAATTAAAAAATATACATCTAGAATTTATGGCTTTATTTCTAAATAAAAAACTTAACATCCAAAATAAATATTTCAGTAACTTACAAAACTAATTTAAAACTTCTATAAATTTTCATAACCAACTTCTTATAATTTTATTGCTTTCTCTTTTCTTTAGTGTTTTGCATTCATAGTAACATTTTATTCTCATTTAGATAAATTTCAATACAAATTGATTAATTCCCATCATTTATTTTCATTTATGTTAAATTTCATTTTAAAATTCAAATTTGTTGTTTCTCAATACCGGGTTGTTACTGACCCCCCTTATGAAAATTGCATACTCTCAGTTTCTTCTTAGGGAAATCTATAACATGCTAACAATTTCTTACATTTTCCACCATCTAAAATTTAGACCTAAGGATCTATCGATGTAATAAAAAAATCCAAACAAGCAACAATATGACGCAGCGGATTAATCGAAACAAACTTCAATCAATGAAATGTAGCAATCGGTGAGTTGAAGATACCAAAACGCCCAAGTTCGTTGATCCAAAGATACCGAACTCTAGCTATCTCAAACACGTTAATAGCGCACTATACCGTGTTCAAAGATCTACGATTCTTCGCACGTTGATCTAGCGCACTAGATTCCGTGAATCGGCTTCTACGATCGTTGAATCGAGCGCACTCGATTAACCGAAAGAGGAGATAGGAGATTACACTCAACTACCAATTTGTATGAAAGCACAAAGCTAACAAAAGAGAATTTTATTCAAAAAAAATCAACCACCTTCAAAATGTACAACACACGCGTATTTATAGGAGTTACAACCCAGTCCCTAAGTCGTTGCCGACCTACGACCCAACTTAAGTCGTGACCGACTTAACACACGCGACTCAACCCCTTTACAACAGAACACAATGCAAATGACTCAGGCAAGGTCGTTACCGACCTAACAATAACTACATCACACAGCGACTTCCCCGATTTAACTACATACCGACTCAACATATTACAACGCCACACCTTCGACCGACTCATCTTCATGCCGACCTACGACTCAAAGAAACACGGCTTAACTCCTTGCCGACTTAACATCCACGCGGCTTACCCTTCACCGACTTATCTTAGGTCGTAGCTCGTTAGCTCGGCACAACTGTCCCCCCGGTCTCCAATTAGCTCGGTCCCGACTCAGCCCTTCTTCATTAACTCGCACCCTTTCCATACATGATTCCTTAGGTCGGAGACGACTTATAGGTGAATTGTTGAGTCGTGTACGACTCATCAAGCTCCGATACCAATTCAGTCGTAACTTCTTCCCCTGTGGTTTGTTAGGTCGGGCCCGATCCAAGCACCTAACCCGTAGCCAACTTAAAGCTTCACTAACTCGTAACTCGACTTCACTAGCTCGTAGCTCTTCCTCCTTAGGTCGGAACTGACCTAGCTTAACCTGTGTTCGACCTAAGCCTTGTGCTTCCATAGGTCGTGCTGCATCATCCTCCCCTGGTTGAGAAAAATTCGTCCTCGAATTTGTAACTTTTCCTCATCAGACTGTTCATCTCCATAATATGGCACCAGATGCTTAATATTGAATACGTCAGAAGTGTAAATATCCTCCGGCAGCCTCAACTTATAAGCATTGTCATTAATTCGCTTCACAACTTCGACAGGACCAATTTTTCTGGCTTTCAACTTATTATATGCGCCCACTGGAAAACGATCCTTGGTTAAAACAGCATAAACCAAATCACCTTCGTTGAATTCAATATTTCGTCTCTTCAAATCTGCAAATTCCTTATATTTCTCATTCGATTTCTCCAACCGTTCCTGAACGATTTTATGACATTCAGTCAGCTCATCAACAAAATCAACAGCTCGTTTAACTGTTCCTTTCGACTGTGGTACTACTGCCAAATCCAACGGTCCCCTGGGTAAATTTGAATAAACAATTTGAAATGGACTGAATCCCGTGCTACGATTCACTGCATGATTATGTGCAAATTCAGCTTGGCATAACTTCATGTCCCAACTTCTCAAATTATCCTGTACAAGGCATCGCAACAAATTTCCCAATGACCTGTTAACAACTTCCGTCTGTCCATCAGTTTGTGGATGATAAGCACTACTAAATTTCAACTTCGTTCCCACCATCTTCCACAAACTCAACCAAAAGTGACTCAGAAAACGAGTATCTCGATCAGAAACAATAGATTCTGGTAAACCATGCAATCGATATACCTCCTTAAAGAATAATTGTGCCACTCGAACTGCATCCGCTGTCTTCTTGCAGGCAATAAAATGTGCCATCTTCGAAAACCTGTCCACTACAACAAATATCGAATCATTTCCCCTTTGAGTTCTAGGCAAACCCAAAACGAAATCCATGCTAATATCAACCCATGGCTTAGACGGTACTGGTAATGGCATATACAACCCTGCATTCGTCGCTGTTCCTTTTGAAACCTGGCAAATATGGCATCTTTCCACGAATCTTTCAACCTCTTTTCTCATCGACGGCCAAAAATAAGACTGTGAAATCAACTGCAAAGTACGATCACGGCCCACATGTCCTTCCTCGTGTAACTCCTTGACAATTTTCAATCTCAAGCTACAGTCTGGTATACATAAACGATTTCCCTTAAACAGAAAACCATCAACCATCATAAATTCATCGGTACTCCCATCCTTCACTTTTTCAACATGTTTCACAAAGTAAGGATCTTCTTCAATCTTTTCTGGCAACATTTCAAACCCCGTCACTTCAACCTTCATTGTCGTTAATAAATGACTCCTCCTACTCAAAGCATCAGCTACTCGATTTGTCACCCCTGATTTATGCTTAACGACAAAAGTAAACTGCTGTAAATAAGCAACCCATGATGCATGTCTCGCTGAAATTTTATCCTGCCCCTGTAAATGTTTCAATGCTTCGTGATCAGTGTACAAAACAAACTCCTTCTGAAATAAGTAATGTCTCCAATGCTTAACAGCTTGCACAACAGCATAGAATTCAACGTCATATGTACTGTATCTCATCTTTGCCCCTGACAGTTTCTCACTAAAATAAGCAACTGGCTTCCCATTCTGACTAAGAACTCCTCCAATACCAACCTTCGAAGCATCAGTATGCAATTCAAACAATAACTGAAAATTAGGTAGAACAAGAATCGGTGCTGTCGTTAATAACTCCTTGATCTACTCAAAAGCAACCCCCGCTTCCTCTGACCATACAAATTGTTTACCCTTCATGCAATCAGTAACTGGAGCCATCACGCTACTGAAGTGTGGAATGAATCTTCGGTAGAATGACGCTAGCCCATGAAAACTTCTCACTTCCGTAATCGTCTTTGGCTGTGGCCAATTACTGACTGCTTCAACTTTACTCTGGTCCACTTGGATTCCCTTCTCAGACACAACATATCCCAAAAATAACACACTTCTCGTCATGAACACACATTTCTTCGTGGCTGCATAAAATTGTTCCTCACGAAGAATAACCAACACTTCCCTCAAATGTAGAACATGCTCCTCCATACTCCTGCTATATATCAGAATATCATCGAAATAAACCACCATGAACTTCCCAATGAATGGTCTAAAGATTTGATTCATCACCCGCATGAATGTACTAGGTGCATTTGACAAACCAAATGGCATAACCAACCATTCGTACAACCCCTCTCTCGTCTTGAAAGCTGTCTTCCATTCGTCTCCAGGTCTGATTCGAATTTGATGATAACCACTCTTCAAATCAATCTTCGAAAATATAGTTGCCCCACTCAACTGATCCAGTAAGTCATCCAACCTTGGCATAGGAAATCTATAACGAACAGTAATCTTGTTCAAAGCTCGACTGTCAGTACACATCCTCCAAGTTCCGTCCTTCTTTGGTACTAATAACGCTGGCACAGCACATGGACTCAAACTTTCCTGAACTCGTCCCTGTTCCAACAACTCTTCCACCTGCCTTCGTAACTCTTCATGTTCCTTCGGACTCATTCGATAATGTGGTCGATGTGGTAACACTGCTCCCGGAACAAGATCAATTTGATGTTGAATATCTCTAAGTGGCGGTAACTCCTTAGGCAACTCCTCTGAAAAGACATCTTCAAATTCTTTCAAAATTGGCTTTGCTGCTTCTGGAATTTCAACTTCTTCACTACTCTCTCTCCCAATCAACAAAAACACTTCAGGCTCCTCTTCAACTTCCTTAACAAACTCTTTCAAAGATAATAAAGTTTTCAATTCCTCAATCTCCTCCAGCTTGCTCTCCTTCTGCTGTTGCTTCTTGGGAACCAAAGTGATTTTAGTACCCTCGAACATGAAACTGTAACTGTTGGCACGACCATCATGTTGTACTGCTCTATCAAACTGCCACGGTCTGCCCAACAACAAGTGACAAACATCCATGTCCACTACATCACACCAAATTTCATCTTTGTACTTCTTCCCAATAGAAAAATTAACACAAGATCTTCGACACACCTTCACTTCACCACCCTTCCTTAACCATGCTAGCTTGTACGGTTTAGGATGCTTCTCAGTCTTCAAGTTCAATTTCCTCACTGCTTCTGTAGAAATAATATTATCACAACTTCCCGCATCAATAACGAACTTGCAAACCTTTCCCAGAATAGTGCACGTCGACTGAAAAATATTGCTTCTCAACCAACTACAATCCTCCTCCTGCTTTGGTGTAAGACATGTCCTCCTCATCATAAGATTACAACCTTCATCTCCAAACAATTCTTCTTCCCCCTCAACATAAGGTGTATTTGAACATTCTGCCTCCTCACCATCATCCTCCTCAACTTCTGCAACCATGGTTCTCTTCTTCGGCTTCGGACATTCGTTGCTTTTGTGACCCAACTCCTGACAATTATAACACTTGAACCCACTGCTAACCTTCGCCTTCTCAGCCTCCTTCACCACTGGCTTTGAAACAGGTTTAGGAACATTAGAACTTCCACCAACACCCCTTGCTTGATTATTGGAATTAGTAAACACACCACCTCCACGCCTTCCTTGCTTCTCCCAAGCTAACGCTTTCTGATGTGCCTCTGCAACTGATCTAGGATCGAACATATTAACCATATCCTGGATCTGCATTCTCAATCCCCCAATGAATCTAGCAGTCAGCTGTTCTTCCGTCTCCATAATATCATTCCTGGCAATGAGTTGGTAAAATTCATCAGCATAATCACTAACAGACTTTGTTCCTTGCCTCAGATTCTGCAACCTCTGGTACATAAGTGATTGATAGTTGTAAGGTAAGAAAGTAGATCTCATCAACTTCTTCATCTTATCCCACGATTCTATCTTTGACTTCCTCATCCGTTCTCTTGTAAGTTTAGTTTGCTGCCACCACGCTAATGCTCTCCCCCTCAACCTAGTAGCAACCAACTTCACCCTTCTATGTTCAGGAACCTCCTTGAAATCAAAGATCTCTTCAACATTAGAAATCCAATCGAGAAATTCTTCTGCAATCATTCCGCCTTTAAACTCCAGAATTTCCATCTTCATACCCGATTCCCATCGACGATCATCTTTAACATCCCGATTAGAATTTCGAACTTGGTCTCGATCTCGATAATGAATACTAGCTCTATCACCTTCTTCAACAAAATCAAAAGTACGTCTACATCGATCTCGACCATTATCATCCCTTCGTTCATGCATGCTTCTTTGACTATGTCTCTCTTCATCTCTATATGCTTCATTGTCAAATTCACGTTGACTTCTTCTCTCTTCATGTGCATAGTCATGATGATCTCTTCGTGATGAAATTGACGTTTCTCTTCTATCTCTACAAGAATGTGGTGATACCCTCCTCGCTTCCGTAACCGATGGCGAAACTCGGTTTCCTCCATGGTTCGAGTTTGGTGATCTCCTCCTTTGATTCAAATCATTCATCAATTTCTCCAATTTGCCAATGCCTTCATCAAACTTCTCATTAATACGTTGTTCCATAAGCTCGGCTTCTTCTCGACGATACAAAGCTTCAATGTTTTGATGACGATTAGCTCTCCTTGGTGGCATAATTGAAAATTTCACAAAACTTCAACAATTCGAACAAAAACTCCAAAGCTTTCACAAACAACAATTTCTTCAAGTTACGGCTCAACAATTTGTCTCGGCCTCCACTTGTCTCGGCAATGTGAAACGGCTCAAGTGAGGTCGGCTCCAATTCAAGCACAAGGCACGGTTCAACACTTCTTTAGCTCGACACAAACTTCTAATGATCCTCCCTAGGCTCGGCTACTTCACAAGTATACACGGCCCCACACTTCAAATCTTGGCGCGCAAAACTCCAAGACAAAATCCAAACAATATCTAACTCCTCGATCCAAAATGAAATGGATCAAACACTCCAAACTTGATGCAACTTCAATATGATCACGATGAACAACTTCAAACTTCAACAACTTCAAAAACTTGGCTCCAAGAATCAACTTAGCTATGATTGGCTAAGTATGGCTCTGATACCAATAATGACGCAGCGGATTAATCGAAACAAACTTCAATCAATGAAATGTAGCAATCGGTGAGTTGAAGATACCAAAACGCCCAAGTTCGTTGATCCAAAGATACCGAACTCTAGCTATCTCAAACACGTTGATAGCGCACTATACCGTGTTCAAAGATCTACGATTCTTCGCACGTTGATCTAGCGCACTAGATTCCGTGAATCGGCTTCTACGATCGTTGAATCGAGCGCACTCGAATAACCGAAAGAGGAGATAGGAGATTACACTCAACTACCAATTTGTATGAAAGCACAAAGCTAACAAAAAAGAGAATTTTATTCAAAAAAAATCAACCACCTTCAAAATGTACAACACACGCGTATTTATAGGAGTTACAACCCAGTCCCTAAGTCGTTGCCGACCTACGACCCAACTTAAGTCGTGACCGACTTAACACACGCGACTCAACCCCTTTACAACAGAACACAATGCAAACGACTCAGGCAAGGTCGTTACCGACCTAACAATAACTACATCACACAGCGACTTCCCCGATTTAACTACATACCGACTCAACATATTACAACGCCACACCTTCGACCGACTCATCTTCATGCCGACCTACGACTCAAAGAAACACGGCTTAACTCCTTGCCGACTTAACATCCACGCGGCTTACCCTTCACCGACTTATCTTAGGTCGTAGCTCGTTAGCTCGGCACAACTGTCCCCCTGGTCTCCAATTAGCTCGGTCCCGACTCAGCCCTTCTTCATTAACTCGCACCCTTTCCATACATGATTCCTTAGGTCGGAGACGACTTATAGGTGAATCGTTGAGTCGTGTACGACTCATCAAGCTCCGATACCAATTCAGTCGTAACTTCTTCCCTGTGGTTTGTTAGGTCGGGCCCGATCCAAGCACCTAACCCGTAGCCGACTTAAAGCTTCACTAACTCGTAACTCGGCTTCACTAGCTCGTAGCTCTTCCTCCTTAGGTCGGAACTGACCTAGCTTAACCTGTGTTCGACCTAAGCCTTGTGCTTCCATAGGTCGTGCTGCATCACAATACATAGCAATTAAATCAATAATAAAACACAAATACTCTTTATACTTTTTTCGATCTAGCTTGAAATAGTGTTATTAGTTCTATCTTTACGTACTAAAAGAGCAGCACAAAATTAACCAAATAAGAATATTCAAAAAATGAACCATAGCCTTTAATTATGCATATTTACCCATTGTATCGAACACACACCAAACTCAGAACATAAGACCTTCCCTTATCTCGCATGCCATAGATTTAATTTATCTTTACTAAAAAGTTTTATATTCAAACATAATAAGCAAAAGCTTTCTAAGTATCAAAAATTCTTGGAAATTTAGATAGAGTCTAATTTTTATGGAGAGCCTTTCAAAAATTCACAATATATACAAATTAATATATGTCTACGAAGAGGTATCCCAAAACATGGGGAAAACAACAACAATATAAAGCATGACATATATTTATAAAGCTTATATTCTTTTATTCTTTGGAAGCTTATTTACATACCATTTTGCGAACACATTTGGGCTATTTTTCAATGATAGCTTCCAAATTCTTATGCTCAAATGTGCCATTATGTAATAAAACACATATGTATGCACATTACATCCACATAGCAACCATTCATGCAAAGTTGATAAGTACATGTTTTCGTATTTAGTTTTCAACTTCAAAACATACTACTGATAAATGTCAAGATAAGGTGGAAAGATTTTTACTAAATTATTCAAAGTATTTCTGGATTTAGAAATATAAAGTACATTAAAACAAACTCATCAAGATTTAAATTACCAATTTTGAACGTCGCTTTTACTTACCGGGTTCTTTTTACTAATTGTTAGTTGTTATATAGACAGTCGCAAAATTTTGCTAAAATCATAAAATGAAAATTTCCCTACAGTCTTGGCTTTCTAGAATGTATAAGATCACCGAAATTGGATTAACTGTATGAAAGTTATAATTAAAAAAAGTTGGTGTTTTAACTCAAAAAATAAATAACAGGTCTAAGTTTTTTATTCCTTGAAAAACATTGTTTAGCACAAGATGAAACAGAATTTGATAAAAACATCTAAAGAAATGTTTTTCCTTATTGAAATATCTTTCTAACCCAAAAAGGTTCACACAAACAAATAAAAGAATCAAAAGACATTGTAATTTTACTTCAGTACTTTTAAAAACAAAAAAATCAATAACTTGATCAATTCTAACCTTCTTATTTCAAATCCAATTTTCACTCTAACTAAATAATATAATTTTATCAAAATTCTTCAAACGAAGTTGTATGTTGTAAAGTCTCTTTTCCAAAAAGTTAAAAATCATAAATTTTTAACTTTCATTAGCAAACTAGACTTATAAAATTGAATATAACTTTCCGTACATTTATTTAAAACTTCTTTTTTAATAAATAATTCAAAATTCCTTAATTTATGTTACTTCATTTCTCTTTGAGACAACTTTAAACTCATTTTTATTCTTGTAAGTGAAAATTTAAAGCTAGCATGAATCATAAAGCAACTTTATTAGTCCAAAAAAAAAATTATTTACACATAAAAATAGATAATGTTGTTAAGCCATAAATTTTACCGATTCTCCAATTAGCTGCCATATTAACTGCAGTCAAAAATCTCAATACTACTTCATCATTAATCTTGACTTTTTACTAATTCTCAATGACTGCACACATGTTTAAAAAGTATTCAAACTTAGAGTGATAAATTATTATTTCCAAAACCATCTATTACTTCATAAAATAATACTTATATATATATATATTCTAAAATATTAATTTTATTATTTTCTAAAAAACTTTGTTAGAATGCCTTATTCAAATATTTAGGAACCCATATCAATACGTGTGCACCCGCATCGTTTGGAATTCTTATAGCACTCAAGGGATAAATTAACACCAAAACGAACCATTAAAATCATTTCAATCACTTTATAAAAGTAATAATCATCAGTCGGATAACAATGTAGTGGACTCTCATGACATCAGATATCTATTTGGGTACTAAAGGTGCAAAGTGATCAACTTATTTAGTATTAGAGCTTAGGTTGATATATCACCTATGTTGGTAGTTGGAACCATTAGAGATAAGGCAAAAGACCTAACCTTATAATGGATAGAGAGATACATAATAGAGCATACTTGTTATATATTCTAGAGATAAGGCAAAAGACCTAACCCTATAATGGATAGAGAGATACATAATAGAGCATACTTGTTATATATTCTAGTTTTCAAACTATATATATAGTAGTAAGTTGCATTATATACATGAGTACTACATGTTCCTTTATGAGGGATCGATCATTCTTATTACTACTTATAAGGATGAACATGCATCAGGAACTCTATATCTGAAGTTGAGGCTAGAGTAGCATCGAGGTAGTAATTGACCCTTAAATGTTGACAATGTTCATTCATATGATGATGAATGTAATGCAAAATACCCAAGGAAGAGCTCCAAGAGTTAAGGGGAGTGGTGCTCAAGTGCAGGCGTAGCAAGCCGTTCCAAAAAAAAGAAGCTAAACCTCAAGTGGGCAGAATTAGCAAGAGGAAGAAAAACAACAAAGGAAAAAATAAATCATAGAACAAAAGTGGCTGAAAGAAAGGTAATTGGATACCTACTTCTTATAGGTGTCGAGAGAAGGGTCATATTAGTAGGGATTACAAAAGCGAGGTGGTGATGTGCTTTAACTACTACAAGTTTGGACATGTGAGGAAGGATTGTCTCAAACCAACTAATAAGGAGAAACTCCAAAGTTAGGATGGAAAGATGAAACACAAGTAGGAGCCACTTTACTATGGCTGTGGTGAAAGAGGTTATTGAACGAACTCTAAAGATGAAGGGAGGAGATGCTTCAACTGCTGTATGACTCACAATTATAAGAAGGATTGTCCTAAGCCATTGGAGGATAAGAGGGTTGTGTTTTCTTATGATCTAAATGTTGTTCCAACTTTGTTAAGTGCTTCATAGGAAAAGAAGAAGGGAAGAGCATTACTATTCAAGATATGTTGTCTTTTTGTGTATACTGATTCATGTTTATTTGATACTGATGCATCATATTCCTTTTTATTTAATGAACTGGTAAACAGACTATGATTAGAACCTGACTTAGTGGATAGACCTCTGGTTGTGACAAATCCTATGTGGTTTGACTAGTTTGTGTATGGTTTTTCATGACATAGTGTTATCGAGTCATGGATTTGTGTTTTCTTGTGATTGTTCTATGTGGTTTAACTAGTTCGGTTGGATTTTGAGACGGGTATCCACCAACTAAGAAGGCAAAGGAGGGTATGTCGATTGATGCGTTATTTATGCCGTCGGGATTCTATAAGTGGTTAGTTATGTCGTTCAGGAAAATCCATGCGCCGTCATACTTTGTTGATCTTATAAATTATGTTTTCGGAGATCAACTAAATATGTTTGCATCATGTTCGTCAATGATGATTTTATCTATTCTCAAAGGAAAGAAGAACACAAGATAACTTGAGGATTGTGCTAAAGGTATTGAGAAAGCACCAACAGAAAGTGAAGTTTTTGAAGTGTCACTTTTGGAGGAGGGAAGTGTGATTCTTGGTTTTTGTTGTTTCGAAGTAGGGCAACCCAGTGGATCCTGCTAAGGTAGAAGTATTCCAGGATTGAGAAATACCTAAGAATGCTACTGATATGAGAAGTTTCCTTGGATTAGTGGTTTACTACGGATGATTCATAAAGGACATCTCGAAGGTGGCAACACGCTTGACTAACTTGATGAAGAAGAATAAGACCTTTGTTTAGGACGTGAGGCATGCAGATGAGTTTATTAGTCTGAAGGATTTGTTGACAAGTGCACAAAGGTTATACATTCCAAATAGGAACGAGGTGTTGATAATATACACAGATACATGTGGTACTGGATTAGGGGCAGTATTGAAGTAGAGAGGTAAGGTTGTCGCTTACACGAGTGGGCAACAGAAATCACATGAGAAGAAATACCCAACCCATAATTTGGAATTAGCAGCGGTAATGTCCGCATTGAAGATATGGAGGCATTACTTGCAAGAAGAAAGGCTTGAGTTATCCACCGACCATAAGTCACTAAAATACCTTTTTTCACAACAGGACCTCAGCCTTTGACAATTACGACGGTTATTGTTCTTAGCCTCCTATTATTTTGTCATTTCCTATATGCCTGGTAAGGGAAAAACAATCACAGATGGTTTGAGTAAGTGACTTGCTAGCCTGAAGCTATGTTCCTAGAGTGGATGCAGTTAGATTATATATAGCTGCATATGATTTCTGACATAGATGTAAGCTAGAGCCAAGGATGTTGGCAAGCTTGATTATTAGACCCACTCTGATAGAGCGGATTATTGATTGTCAAAGGTGTGATGCTAGGCAAGCCGAGATTATGGACAAGCTAGCAATAGGTGTATAGTCAAAGGTTTGAAGCAGTATGTGTTCGACAGAGATGCTTGGCTCCATAAGGGTGGTAGATTTTGTGTCCTTGATGTTGATAGATTTAGAGATGAGGTACCATGAGAGTGCCATGATTCAAGATTGACTACTCATATAGAGGCAATAAAATGTATCGAGAACAAACATGTTATTGGGAAGGGATGCAAAAGAACGGATAGGCATTTATTTCAAAGTGTATGAATTGTCAACTAGTGAAAGCTGAGCCAAAGAAACCAAATGGTTTGCTAGAACAGCTTGAGGTTCCTTAGCAGAAGTGGGAACAAATTTCAATGGACTTCATTGATGGTTTTCCAAGGAATAGAAGACGGTATGATATCATTTTGTTCATAGTCTATAAACTGACGAAGAGTGCTCTATTCATACCATTAAAGTCCAATAGAACATTGTCGAAACTGGCTAAGTTATATGCAAAATGGATTGTGTGATTCTATGGTGTGCGGAAGAGCTTTGTAAGTGATCGAGACCCATTACTTATGAGCAGATTTCGAGAGAGCTCACAAAAGGCTTTGGGAACAAAGCCATGTTTGAGGATAGCTTATTACGCTTGGACTGATGATAAGACCAAGAAAGTGAATTATGTTCTAGAGGATCTTCTATAAGCTAGCATACTTAATTATGTAGGCTTGTGGGATCATATTTACATTTAGCTAGAGTTTATGTAAAATAATAATTATCAGTCAAACATTGGTATGGCACCATTCGTGACATTATATGGTCGACCATGGAATTCTCCTTTATGTTGGTGGGAAGGTGGTGAGGAACCAACACTATGGCCAGATGTGATTAGAGAGATTTAGGAGAAGATTAAGATCATTCAACAATGAATGAAATCTGCATAGGTCAAACTGAAGAGCTATGTTGATAAGAGAAGACATGATCTAGAGTTCTCTGGTTGTGACATGTTGTTTGTCAAAATCTCTCCATTAAAGAATACAGTTTGATTTGCTGATAAGGGATGTTGGAACTGAGATTTGTATAGCCTTTTTTGATACTTGAGAGGATTAAGAACCTTACATATAGAGTCAACTTACCTCAGAAGATGATGAGTGAGCACAATTTATTCCATGTTTCTCATCTTAGGAAGTTCGTGCATGATTTAGTCATGATTGTGAAATTGGATCAACTAAATGATATTGAAGTTGCACCTGAAGCATTGAGACCTCAAAAGCCTATTTGTATAGTCGAGTAGAGTACGAAGTAGCTCAGGAGGAAGATGGTCAAGTTGGTAAAGGTTCGATGGAGTGAAATCTAAGGTGACAACACTTGGGAGACAAGGGGAGCATGAGGACCGCTTTATCCAGACCTATGTACTTGGTAATCGTTAGTTTTCACATATAGCATTTTGTTTGCTGTAGTTTAGTACCATGCATGCTAAGGTGTGGATGATTGAATTTTATTTTGCTTGTATGATCGTTAGGCATGGTTGGTATCCAATTTGTTTTGGTTATTCTTATTTGGCTGAAATTTTGAGGGAGGGAAGGATTCCTAAAGGAGGAGAATGTAACGACCGACATTTTGATTATTGGCTGATTGTAAAATATTATTTCATACCCAAATTGGCTCTAACTAAGCTACAACTTTGGGGAATGTTGAGTTGTGAAATTTTTTATCTTTAGAATAATAATGGACAATTTTAATCATAAAATATTGTATTGAATTTTTTTTAATGGAAATCGAATCATGGTCTGAAACCATTTCCAAACGAAAGAGCTGATGGTTTCGCTTTCCGTAAAGTGGTCATAATTAATTTTTTTTCCTTACAGTTTAGATAATGCAGCTAATTTCTTTTGATATTTTTAGATAGATTTATTAGGTAATTGACTAGGTCCATAACTAGCCTACTTACCTACTTTAGGATTCAAGCTAATTATAGCTGATAAGACAATCACTTATCACATTTCTATCTTCCAAAACATTTCTTAACCTCCATTAAACTTCCTCTTATATAAACCACTTCATATCTTTATTAGATCTATCCTAATTAAGCAATTAATAAGATATTAGCAAGAGGAATAGTAAAGGGATTATCTAATTTTGGATTTAGGGGCACTAGGATTCATATATTGCTATCTACTTCAAATCAATCTTGTTTTTTGTGAATTTGGTTGATAGCACATCGATAGGTGAGTGACTTATCATCTCACAACCACTTTTCTACTTATATATGTTAAAAATATGTTTTAAAATCATCTTTGAAGTTGAAAATGTGATGTTCTACTGAATAAGTGATTTACAAACGAATTTAGATGAATTTCAACAAGTGTTTCTTACCATAGTTGATTATATGAGCCATAGGAGAGGCTGTGTATGTTCTATTTGTTGTTTGATATGATATAATTCTTGTTTTGGTAGTTTTGTGTTATTTGCATTACATGTTAATGCATCGATGGCTATTTTTGAGTTGGAACGATTCTAGAGTGATTGAAGTCTTATTGATGTAAAAGAGATTGCAGATGCAGAATGAGGAGAAAATGACTTAGCTAGTTTTTAGCTAAGATCGATCAGCTCTGATCTATATGAGTCGGTACTTAATGAGTTTTATGGGCGTAAATTCCAAAATTGCAAAAGGATTAATAGTTTTAGAGGCATGTGGCATGCACAAGGTCAAAGAAGCAACAACTTTGGTCCTTGGAGACAAAAGCGTGGGCAATGGAGCGCCATCGATCGATCGGCTCTTGTGAAATTTTACTTAAGTGTTTGGGATTGGATGCACACATAAATATGGAGTTTATTTCGAGGCTTAAGTGGGTTTATGCAATGTCAACTCAAACGAAACACGAGGAAAATGGTTGGATCGATCACCATCGATCAATATATTTGATGATTGGTAGGAGTGGTTGACGTGATGTCTGAAGCTAGCATGATCGATTACAAGTCATTTGGGTTGGTTATTTGTGAATTATGTAAAATATACTAGTCAATCATAACATGGTGAAAACGCATAGCAACGAGCTCGACATGAGGAATTGGTGTGTTTACTTTGGGCCTACGTGAGAAAACTCTATGACTTGTATGAAGTGACCAAAGATGTTTCGAGTTTTGACGACTTGATAATGTAAGTTATTTGGATCGAGTGCTTCAAGTGGAATGTGTTCGTAGGATCTAGTGATGGTCCAAGGAGGCGCGTTGATGATGTGGGCTTGTGAAATGGAATGTACTATATGTTTTACTATCGGACATATGTCAAAGGGATCGTTGGATAACTCTGAGTAATATGTACTCGTAAAGTAGGGGTACATAAGGATGCCCACCTATGTACCGTGGACCTTAGTGATGGTCTAGCATGCCTTCGTTATCCAAGGCTTTAGTGAAGGAAAAACCCTAGTGATGGTATTTATTAGAGTGTAATCCTTAGTGACGGCAAAACCTTAGTGATGGAATTTATTCGAGTATAATTCTTAGTGATGGAAAAACCTTATGATAGTATTTGTTCAAGCACTGATGTGATCACGATGTAGCATGGTCGTTGACCTTAGTGATGGTCATACGATTTATCATATATACGATGGCATCTGATTTGTGATGTAGGATTTGATTGATGGTTGCTATATTTGACATGATTGTTATGTCTATGATGACTGTTGGGTTTTAGTACAAAATTCATGTGATATAGGTACTGGTGAGTTAGGTACCCTGACACCCTTTATAGTACTTGGTGTAGTATACCAATATGACGATAATTTAGCATATGCTATGTTATGTGCTGGCTTGTCGGATGCAGGGACATGTCATGTATGATTCTTCACACTCGATGTTCCTACTTTTAATATACTGGTTCTTTTATGTATCTTAAGATTATAGACCGCTCGTACCATCTATTGTCTGATCCGAGGTTATTCATTACTTCTTATCATCTCAGGTACTCTTAGATGGGTAGATTGAGACAACAGGTATGACATAGTGCATGGAGTTGTGCAGAGGAAAAGCAAGAAGCTAATGCTATCATATATCTATATTTGGAGCTATTACCTCTATATTTCGCTATGCAGTACTGGAGAGACATATCGTTACTTATTTACCTATAGAGATGGTTCTCTATTTATAGTTTATTATTTATCTATTAGCAATTGTTTTGTATAACCGTGGTGATCCGATGCACTTTGATATATTTTGGTTCATTTAGTTATATTATTACCTTGCTTGTTTTATATCTATTTACTATAATATATTATCTATGAACTATGATATATATGGTAGATTCTACTTTGGATTATTACTACTTCACCATTGAATGCCTCTCGATATCGGCCAAGTACTGACACAACACACTACTTATGATGTCAGAGACTATTTGGGTACCAGAGTGCAGGGTGGTCATCTCACTTATAAAGAATCTTGTTCATAATGAAGTATGCTACTAGTTTTATTTTTATTTTACGTGTATTGTTATATTGGATATAAGTAATGTTTTACATATGTTAAATATGTATATATAGAAAATCCTTAGAAAATGAATTTTTTCCTATTGTTGTTGCGAATCTATTTGTAACCATAAGTTTTGAATCGATATTCAAATAATTATTCCTTGAGTGTTTCAAGTCAACCGTATTGAAAAAGGATATCGTTACATCCATTGAGAGTAGTGTATTAATACTCTCTATATATGGTCACCGAATTACTCATGACCATATGAAATACCAATTGATTACATACTTGTGGTTGTTTAAAACAATCATAGAATGACTTAATGGGTCTTCTATAGTTTAATACAACTAAGTCAAAATAGAAGATCTTTTTTAATGACGTATGGTCTTCAGAGTTGAGGCTATTAAAGTAACTAGGCTATACTTTGGTTATGGTCAATCACATGATAGAGCAATCTGTTACGATCATAATTGAGTGTACGTTGAACTACTTTAAGTGAAACTCTACTCAAGTGTGGATTCATCTCATTCGTTGTAGAAGGGTAGTAATAATCAACTTGAAGTCAAAATCTCTAGCTGGAGTAAATCGGTTAACAGATAAATGTTATCGGATTGAACCAAGGACTTTAAAGGTGTCTACGCAATTAACTACAGATATTATTAAAGTTTTTGACCATTGACCAAGCTTTAGATACCTTTGTTATATAGTGCTGACAAAAAGAAAACATGCACAAAATAACGTTATAAGGTGTGGCTTAATAAAGATTAGAAATTGGATCACCTAAATGATTTATAAGCGACCAAACTTATGCCTCATACTATACTTCAGCAATGTTTGTATGAACTTCAGTATTTAAATTGTTTCTATATTGACTGTGAACCGAGTTCACACCAAGGAGTTAAAAAAATTGCGTTGTTAACTAATTCCGAGTTAAACTAATTTTAAATTAATTTATAACTGTCAAAAGTTAAAGATACAATTAATACAAATGTTGTATTGAAATTTTATGGCATTTTAATTATTTATTTGAAACCTTAATATTAACTAAAATGATGTGTAATTATTATATATTAATTTAATTAAAATATTGGCTAAATTAAATAATTAATGTGATAAATTGATTAGGTCTATGTTTATAAAGCCCTACAAGGCTATGGTCGGCCATGCATAGGAATAAGATGCAAGAATGGAAAGAAATTTTGTCCATGAATCCGAAGAAAGATATGTTAGATATTTGATATCAGGTTGGCTATTAGTAGCCTTCACTTTCTATGTTCTCTATGCAAAGAAAAACCCACCCTACATTTTTACAAACTAATGAAGCCTAGAAGATAGATTTTCAACCTGCAGTCAAGGACATGACACAAGGAGTTTGGAGTGGAGGCTTTTATAAGGTGTCGACGACCGGCAGGATCAAAATAAAAGGTACATATTTTATTTTAAATAAAGTTATATATATATATATGTGTGTGTGTGTGTGTGTGTGTGTTTTTATGTTTTTTTTCATGATTTCATTTCAACAAAAAAGGAAATTAAAATTAATATATGTATACATATATTTACATGTATTAAATTTAAAATAAAGGATAATACACACAACACACACACACACATACATATATATTTAAATACACGCATATATTTATATATGTTAATAAATATTTAATGGAAGGGATATCATTTTTATATTTATAAATAAAGTATACATATATGTTATTGATTACATGTATGATGTTTCCCATGTTATATTATCATCTCTTTATATTAACCATATATATGAAAAAAATTAGTGATTATTTATTTACATGCGAAGACTGCTCATTTATGTATATCTGGATTAGTCTACCATATTTATTATAGTTACCATATTTCATTGTGAATGCGAACACATCATAAACTAAAACACAAAATCAAACTTAAGTAAAACAAAGTAACAACAAATATTATATTTAGCGAAGGCAAATCGTATATACAAACATAACAGTTTTATTATAAATTAATAAATTAAAATTAAAATGCCAAATTCCTTTCTTAGTAATAACTAAATGTAATTTAGCGCAAATTCATTATTCGTGTACATACAGACTAAGATCTAGTGTGACTTAATGAAAAGGATTTTTTTGAAATTTCCTCTTTTTACGCCACTGCTAATGCTCCTTATCCAATAACAGTATTAGAGTCTCCATTCTACTTACATGAATACTTAACCAATACATAGGACGGTCACATGAAAAATTCAATTAGATTAGGAAAACGTGGTTAATAAAGGAGAAGCTTACTCTAATTAAGGAACATTCTTATGAACGAAAAACCTCACATCTCCTAGCATATACCTAGCACATCGAAGTGGTCTGTTTTAGGGGTATTCCCTAGTGAAAGGCTTTAAAGCATTTTGTGCTTTACGTTGATTCAAATAAGTGTATTTGAATAATATCAAAATTTTACAAATTTAAAATTCATTAAAATTTAAATTCAAATCTATAAAGGTTATAAATAAGAAAAATTAAAAAAAAATTTATTAAAATTGAAATTTATAGGAGCTACGAATATAGTTTAAAATCATCTCAAACTTGTATTTATAAAGGCTATAAATAAAAAGCTTTCATTTTTTTTAAAATTCAAATAAATATAAATGTTATCTGACATTTTACCCAAGTGGTATTTCAGTGGAGTTGGTCTACGAAGCGATAAAAGGATGGACTGGCCTTAAAGACGATCAAGCATAAAGAACAAACGTAGAAAGAGGACAAAATTGGCTAAGTCCATGGATCAGCACCGATACATAGATGGAGAAGTACCAATCCATCAAAAAGTCCAATTTGCCCTTAAAACACAAATCAGCGAAGACTAAGGCATGTAGAAGCAAAAGTACAAGTTTTTGGCCATTGATCAACACTGACCCAAGGATGAATCGGTATCGATCCATTTTTCCTCGAGATTTGGTCTAAATTTTACTTGATCCCTTTCCTATTCCATTAGATCTGGTTGACTGATGAATTCAAATGTGATCTAATGAAGTGACAACCCCGGAATAGCCCAATTCAACTAAAAAGAGGAGGCTACCTCTAAATAAAAAGGATATGGACTTTGCTTATAAAAACCCAAGGGAAACATGTCCATTTTGCTGCTTGAGATAGAACTTCAAGATTCCTTTGTAAATTTGGTTGAACCAGTGATAATCAAAGTAATAAAATTAGGTAAGACGGGGCAGATATTTACCGAACCACTATAAAAATATTGTTTCTTTTCTCTCTATCACTCTTTTATTTTTAATATTTTTCATTTTATTTTTGAATATTATCATTTATGGAGGGAAGGGGTGAGTTAGACCAAAATATTGGCTAAAATATTTTGGTGCTTCCACTACGGACTAGAAGATCGGGACAGATCTCCATTTGCTACTACGATTTGAGAAAATCTCCAAAGGGATGTAAAAGAAATAGGGGTAAAGAAGAATTCGAGTAAGATGTTCGTTGAAGAGGATCCGATGGCGCACACGATGGAAGGAGTGTATGAACTACTCAACCACCATTGGCTTTATTGATAAGGGAAGAGTTAGATGAAATGGTATCCGCCATGAATCAAAAGGTAAAAGCACCATAGGAAGCAACCATGGCAGAGTTGGCGAAATAATTTGCATAGATAAGGAAATCACTACAACAGGATAGATATCGCCCTAGAGCTCATGGAGTAAGCGAAAATTCTCTAGCTAGTCTGAACGAAGGAAGTTCATTAGAAGGCGTAAACCGAGGAAGGAACTAGTTGAAGGTGGAGGTGCAAATGATGGGTGAAACCATAAAAAAGAACTAAATCAGAAGAACTGACTACAGGATAACTCATTACCAATATATCATGGATCGAGGCTGATCTAACAAGGAGGAAATTTTTTGATGGTAATGATGGTGGCAATGTTGGTGGACATGTTGTGAGTCCAACTAGCAGAAAAACTAGTAGAAATTTTTGAGATAAATGCTTATAGAAGAAGTAAATCAAGATGACACACCACAGAGTAAGACCATAGAACGAATGGACTCCCTAGACCTAGGTCGACCTGGGTATCATGACAATAATAGTGACTAATCGGGCAGCGTCCTTAATGGTTGCTCGCGAAACCGAACACATGGTAATGCACACGTTGACCATTGTTAAGGGCAGAAGGAAGATACTGATGTGATTGTTGAGGTAGTCTAAAGATTGCTTCAGTGGGTTAAACAGGAGGATAACTAGGAGATCGCTTGTAGTCGGAATTCATTAATAGTGAAGATTAGAGCAACAAATTGTCAAAGAGTTTGCAATGCCAAAAATTCCAATTTACAATTGATCGATGGGTCTTCTGTAGAACTTTTGAAATAGATTGTCATATCGGCTATGCTAGAGAAAATAATTATGTAAGTGTAAATGATTCCCACTGTTTCTAGAAGGATTAGCAACGATCTGTTTCTACAGGTCAAAGTCAAGATCCATATTATCATATAACCAACTGGCAAATAAATTCTTGAGTCAGTTTTGGGTTCAGTTCATGCAACTCAAGGATAGCAAACATCCATCTGAGGAATAAAGAGATAATGAAGAGTTATTTGAAAAGATTCAACATGGTTGTAACCGAGGTGAAAAATCTAAAAGATAATTAGGTATGAATGGCGATAGTTGGCAAAGTGACGGTGAATTGGATATTGGAAAGTAGATGAAAATGAAGAAGCCAACAATGTAAAAGGATTTCTATAGAAAGGAAAACCAGTTTTTACACTTGGTAAAGGAAGAAATGGAGAAGAGGATGAACGTTGCGGGTCAGGTTAGACCAATTGACGTAGTGAAGAGTAATGAAGCTGTTAAAACAGGTGGTAATAACAAAAATAGCAACAATGATAATAAGAGGAAAAATAATAATGCTAAGGCAAAAGGAAAGCCCCATGAAATATTTTTGGTTTAATCAAACTAGAATATGCAGAGTTGAATGACTCCATGGATAATTATGCCTTATGACGCAAAGTATGGTTATATATAGAAGGCCTACTCTGAGAGAGGGTACGGAAAAAGAAAAGAACTTTAGGAAGTATTCTCGATTTTACGAGACATATAGACACAATACCAACAAGTGTAGGCACTTGAAGGATATAATAGAGTAGTTGATTGGGATGAAGAAACTCCAGTAGCATGTCAGGAATCTATAGGAAGGCAAACAAACAAATAATCAAACCTCAAGGCGATGGAAGGAACCGGTGGAGAGGGTCCAAGATTTTCAAGACACGATTTGGCGATAAATATAATATTTGGAGGTTCATATCCCATGGAAAAAGGTTAGAATGAGATGGAATGCTACAGAGTTTCTTGAAGTATGCACCATAGGAAATGATTTATTCGATCAAGGAAGGCACCCCACAAAGTAGCATAGAAAGATTAATGATGATACTATCTTCAAAACTAGATATGCCAATAGTGTTGAAGTGCCTACTTTCAACCAATGGTGATTACAACCGTGATTGGGCCACTTATAGTTCGTCAAGTGCTGATTGATAGTGGAAGCTCGATGAACAATTTGTTCAAAAAAGCAGTTGATGAAATGCAATTGGATGCAAAGGATTTGTTGCCTTGTAAATCCCAACTTCATGGATTTTTTAAAGAGGCTCAACTCTAATTGTATGTATAAAACCAACGGTGCGGCTAGGAGAAAAACTTTGTAGGGTGGCATGGGTGTCAAACTTTGTTGTAGTAAAAGGATATTTTGCCTGAAATGCCATTTTAGAATGGATATTCCTTGTTGACGTTAGAATTTCTCTTCCTCCATGTTGTATGTTAATTAAATTTCTCATGAATGGTGTTGTTGGAATATTTCAAGGAGACCAAAGTACTGGAAGGGAATGCTATATCATGGCATTGCGAGAAGCATAACATAGAGAGAAGGGAAAGAATGAGGAGATGGCTCTCTACATCAAAACCAAAAATGCATGGAAATTACCATCCAAGCCTCGACCCAGGTCCACTATCGGTCATGGAAAAAGTTAGAAGAGGCTAGGGTGGGACTGGTGAAACCAATGGATGAGAGTCAAGTGGATAAGGAAGATTCGATAATGATTGTCAAAATTGGGTCTTAAATGAGCCTGAGAATGAAAGAGTAAACTGGGTATTTGAGAGTGATCCGAGATGTATTTACATGGACTCATTCTGACATTTGGAGGATTTTTACTGAAGTTGCATGCCACACATTGAATGTCGACATGATGTTGTACCTATGAAGCAAAAAAGATGTAGTTTGGAACCTGAGAGATCCATTACATTTAAGGAGGAAGTTGATTGATTTGTTGGCTATTAACTTTGTTAACCCGCCTTTTGGCAAGACAATACACCCACGAATTTAACCCAAACAACTGCGCAAAGCATAGCCTAGTCGACGCCCAATAGTGCAAGACGTTTAAAATATGGTTTCGACGAATATCGAGTCATTTCAAGTTGCTTGGAGTCTGCTCCAAGTCATATTCATGTTTGCTTTGAGTTTTCAGAAGGGCAGCTTTTGGTCTTTGAGAAACAAGCCACTTTAAGTCACCATAGCATCTGCTTCGAGTCGCCAATAGGTTTGCTTCGGGTTAAGGAGATGATTGCTTCGAGTCAAAGCCATAGATCGATCAAAGACCATTCGCTTCGTATCCATCAACATCATGTTCATCTCGTTCGTATCCATGTGCTTCGGATCCGTCACCGTTGTGCACTTTGTATCGATCAATTTACTTCCACACTCACCAGCTTCGTATCGATCAACCTCCCATACGCTTCGTATCGATTTATCAAACGATCGATACGAGGCTGTGAGCCATGGATCGATAGTACCTACAAGCCGAACATCGATGCAAAGTGCAAGGGGACCAATCCAAGTTTATTTCGTCCACAACTGCTTGTTTTCGTATCGACCCTTTTTATGTTTGTTTCGTATCGATCGGCCAAGCGATCGATATGAACCAATGACTAGTCAATCGATACGAAAGCAAGGACACATGATCGATGCAAAACCTAACATTTTTCATCGATACGAAGTAGCCTATATTTATCTACTTCATATTGATCATGTTGATGTATATTTCATATTAGATGATCGATATGAAACTATCACTTTTCATCGATACAAAGCCAGCACTAGATGATCGATACGAAGAGTATGCTAGCATCGATACGAAAGAATGGTACAGGATGGATAAGAAGAGCATGGTCAGATAAAAGATCCGGTGAATGAGCAAGAAAAGTGGATCTCCCATGGATTCTCAAACCACATCATCGATACACATTCAATTGGTATTAGCTAGCATGGATATGAAGCCATCGAGACGAATGACATCAACACGAACACGGCAGTCAACCTACAAACACAAATTTGCATCGATCATAACTCAAGATCTACAAGTCCAAATGCTACCAAATTTTCGCGAAAGCTTACGTACAACCTCAGGAATGTTCATGATCGATCTCGGCTCGATTAGGCAAGATTTGGATCGATACGAATCTCAATTGTATTGATCATGGATCTAGTCGAAACGACCAGGGATCGACCATATGGGCCCATCCATGTTAGAGAAGGAGTCTTTCGAAGTTTGAGACGGATATCCTTAGCCAATACCTAATAATAGCATGCCTAACCCTTCAGAAAAGGGATCTTTTTTGTTCTTCTATGCCGTTACTCTACAGAACTCCATTGTAACTCGATTATTATCATCTATACTCCAGTAACCAACGAGTGATAATCAATAAAAAAGCAACTCTTCAAAGTGGACATAGGCTACAACGGCAAACCATTAGGAATCGTGTGTTTCTACTGCTTTCCTTTAAAATTTTGAGTGTTCTTCACATTTATATTCTCTACAAACTTACTATTTGTGATCTGTGATTGTAAACGGGTGCTTTCATTGACAATTGGGTGTTTGTGACCAATTTTGGCACAAAATTTTTGTTGCTTTCACTGAGAAGGCTAGCATTTAGGGATTCTACAGCTTGGATTTCATATCTGAAGGCTTAAGGGCTTGGATCTGGAAAGCTATGGTGAAGCAATCGGCAAGGAGGCAAAGAGCGAAGAGGAGTCAGCATGAAGGAAGCCAGGAAGCATCCTCAGGAGCTAATCAGACTTCGGTCTTCATCACCAGAAACGAGATGGAAATGATAATGGAAGCTATGTAGGAGGGAATGCTAAAAAGGAAAGAAGAGACGATGTAGAACCACCTTCAACAAGTTGGAGTGTAGAATCAAGGGAACGCAACTGCAGGAGATGTTGGAGATAGGAATAGGGAGCACGGAGCGACCGGAATTCAGAATAGAGCAGGACCACCAGGTGCAGCACCAGAACTAGGGGAACTCACCTGGAGCATGTTGATCCAATCCCGGGCAGAGTACCAGGTGGAGCTATGCGACACGGCGTTGATAGGGAATGGATGCTCGTCCAGGAGAGCAGATTCCAAGAATCTCTCACAAACTCGGGGGGTAGATCGGAGGCAACGTACAAGGACTGCAACTTGGCGACAACGATAAATTAGCAGAGATGGTTAGGCGAGCCATGAGAGGCGGATTGGTGAATCTGGACTTGGAGGATGTGAATAGGAGTACCTTTGCTTCAATGATCAGGCAAGCTAGGAGCCCACCGAATTTCAAACTACCAATACTGGAGATGTATGACGGGAGAACGGATCTTGCTGTTCATCTGACGAGGTATATGAGACACATGGAGGTACTGGAGGCATCGGAGGAGGTCATGACTTAGTGCTTCCCATTATATTTGACAGACATAGAAGCACTATGGTCCAGGCAATTGGAGAGCGGCTTCGTTGGAACATGGTCTGAGTTGATTGAGAAGTTTACGAGGTAGTTCAGAGTTCACATTTCGAATCCCAAGAATGTGATGAGTTTGAAAACACTGGGGCACAGAACTGGGGAATCTTTTAGGTGTTTTCTAACATGATTCAACGTAGTGGCAGCATCATTGGATCGACCCAATCCATCCATGGTTTTGATGGTAGTTGTATCTGGCATAACTGATGGCACAGAATTTAAGAACTCATTAACGAGGGATCCACCCATGGATCTAGGAGAGTTTTACCATAAGGCAGAAAGGTTTTTGCGATAAGAGGATGCAAATTCTAAGGGACAGGAAGGAGAGGGAGTTGATGTTTATACAGTCAAAAGCGGAGACCCGCCCTGAAAGGATTCAGGCAAAGATAAAGGGAAACGAAAGGTAGATAATAACGATGATGAACCAAAGCGGCTGCGAAAGGAACCAAGATTCTCCTCTTACACGGAGTTGAACGAGACTTTGGAACGAATTTACCAAGACACTAGGGGGCAGGTTCCCTACCGGTAGCCAATGTGGAGGGATCCAAAATCATGATTGCAGGCACTTGAGGGATGAGATAGAAGGGCATATACTAAACGGAATGCTATTACAATACATAAGAAGGCGAGGAACAGTGGTGGAGCAAGAACGACCACCATCTACATCAACTGGGGACGGCTCAAGATCGAGGCATCAGCTTGTCATCAACTGATTGAAATAATGATGAATAAGTTGCAAAATCCACACTTTTGCGGTTAAGTCGCTTACACACGTACAGGAACACGAATGGTCCTCAGGCGTGCTCTGAGACGACTATCAACCGCATCAGTGTAGGTGTCTGCACTTCGATGTCTCTATCTTGCTTTTGTTTTCTATTTCATGCATGCTCTGAAATGGCGATAAACTGTCATAACAAACAATTCAGAAACTCACTCGAACGTGAAGTCTGACATTAATGATACTAAGTCCCACTGGGGCACACACAATTCGCCTTGAACGTCACCCGACCGAAACGGTCACAATTCGTCTCGAACGGCACCTGACCGCGAACGGTCACAATTCGCCTCGAACGAAACCCGACCGCGAACGTTCACAATTTGCCTCGAACGGCATCCGACCGCGAATGGTCACAATTCGCCTCGAACATGACACACGACCTCGAATGGTCAAAATTCGCTCAAACGACATTCGACCTCACATACCATCCTTAACGACATACGACCGCGAACGATCACTATTCATAGTCAGGAAAGATTATCAATCTCTTTACTGGTCATTAACAGGATACGAACATCCAGCTTATCGAACTACAAAACACACCTTCCTATCGCAAGGCACATTTTGGTGGGCAATATGTTAACCCGCCTTTTGGCAAGATAATATACTGGCGAATTTAACCTAAACAACTGCGCAAAGCATAGCTTAGTCGCCGACCAGCAGTGCAAGACGTTTAAAATATGGTTTCGACGAATATCGAGTCATTTCAAGTTGCTTGGAGTCTGCTCCGAGTCATATTCATGTTTGCTTAAAGTTTTTAGAAAGGTTTCTACGGGTCTTTGAGAAACAAGCCAGTTCGAGTCACCACAGCACCTGCTTCGAGTCGCCAATAGGTTTGCTTTGGGTTAAGGAGATGATTGCTTCGAGTCAAAGCCACAGATTGATCAAAGACCATTCGCTTCATATCCATCAACATCATGTTCATCTAGTTCGTATCCATGTGCTTCGAATCCATCACTATTGTGCACTTTGTATCGATCTATTTACTTCTACCCTCACCAGCTTCGTATCGATCAACCTCCCATACGTTTTGTATCGATCAGTCAAACGATCGATACGAGGTTATGAACCATGGATCGGTATGAAGCTACAAGCCGAGCATCGATGCAAAGTGCATCGGGACCAATCTAAGTTTATTTCCTCTACAACTGCTTGCTTTCATATCGATCCTTTTTATGTATGTTTCATATTGATCGGCCAACCGATCGATATAAACCAATGAACAATCGATCGATACGAAAGCAAGGACGCAGGATCGATGCGAAACCTAATCTTTTTCATCGATACGAAGTAGCCCACATTTATCTACTTCGTATCGATCATGTTGATGTATAATTCGTATCGATCGACCAGATGATCGATACGAAACTATCACTTTCCATCGATACGAAGCCAGCACCAGATGATCAATACGAAGAGTACGTCATCATCGATACGAAACGAATGGTACAAGATGGATACAAAGAGCATGGTCAGACAAAAGAAGCAGTTAATGAGCGAGAAAAGTAGATCTCCCTTGGATCTCGAACCACGTCATCGATACACATTCTATTTGTACGAGCTAGCATGGATATGAAGCCATCGAGACGAATGGGATCGACACAAACAGGCAGTCAACCTACAAACACAAATTTGCATCGATCATAACTCAAGCTCTACAAGTCCAAATGCTACCAAATATTCATAGAAGCTTGCGTACAACCTCAGGAATGTTCATGATCGATCTCGGCTCGATTGGGCAAGATTTGGACCGATACAAATGTCATTCGTATCGATCATGGATCGAGTCAAAACGACCAAGGATCGATCACGTGGGCCCACCCATGTTAGAGAAGGAGTCTTCCGAAGTTTGAGACCGATATTCTCGGCCAACACCTATAAATAGCATTCTTAGGCCTTCAAAAAGGGATCTTTTTGGTTCTTCTACACCGTTACTCTGCAGAACTCCATTGTAACTCGATTATTATCATTTATACTCTTGTAACTAGCGAGTGGTAATCAATTAGACGGCAACTCTTCAAAGTGGACGTAGGCTACAACGCCGATCTGCTATAAATCGTGTGTTTCTACTGCTTTCCTTTTAAATTTTGAGTGTTCTTCACATTTATATTCCCTACATACTTGTTATCTGTGAATGTAAATGGGTGCTTTCATCAACAATTGGGTTTTTGTGACCAATTTTGGTGCAAACAAACTTCATTCAAGAATCACTTTACCCAGAATGGGTATCAAATCTTATAATGGTTAAGAAGACCAACAAAAAGTGGCAGACATGCATTGATTATTTAGATTTGAATAAAGAATGCTCGAAGGATAACTTTTCGATTTCGTGGATCGAACAACTCATGGATGGAACTTCCGGACATGAACTACTATCTTTTATGGATGCCACTCCAGCTATAATCAAAATGCGATACATGTCCCCGATCAACAACGTATGAGTTTTATTGCAGATTTAGGCATGTATTACGACAAAGTGATATCTTTCAGTCTGATAAACGCTGGAGCTACTTACCAGCACTTGGTTAATAAGATATTCTTGGAAAAAATCAGACAGACAATGGCGGTCTATGTGGATGATATATTGGTAATGTTAATAAAATCAATGGCCCACATATGCTAATTATCATAAATGTTTGAGTGCTCCAAAGTGCAGAATGAGATTGAATCCATTAAAATGTTATTTTAGGGTCGTGTATGGAATGTTTTTAGAGTTCATCATGAACTCTAAAGGCATTGAAGCTGACTCAGAGCAGATTGAAGCATTAAGACAAGTTACAACCCCATGAACTATGGCAAAACTGTAGAGCATGAATGGAATGGTTGTCACTTTGAGTAGGTTTATCTTGAAAGCAAGTGACAATTGTATACCATTCTTTGATGCCCTTAAGAAGAAAAGGGGAAGTTCCAACAGACAGAGAAATGTGAAGCAGCCTTTTTGATTTATTGGAACATCTCCAATAGCCACCAATAAATGTCAAAGCCTTTGTTAGGAGATCTAAATATCTATTTAGCTGTATCTACTCATGCATTAAGTGTTGCATTAGTGCATAAGGAAGAAAAGATCCAAAGGCCAGTATATTATTTCAGAAAACGATTTACAAGTACAGGAAAGCATTATCCTAAATTGGAGAAGTTAGCCTACTGTTCACTGATAGCGTCAACGAAGTTGTAACCATAATTCCAAACTCATCCAATAATGGTGATGATTGGTCAACCTCTCAGGTAAGTACATCAGCTCAAGACTTTGGGACAAGTATTGAAATGAAATATTAATATGAGTTAACTTGAAATCACTCGTCATCCCAGAAAGGCAATTCATGGAAACCCTTTAGCGAACTTCTTTGCTGAATTTACTATCTGGGATAACTAAACGGAAGAGGAGACAATCGAGCTTTTTGAATGGAAACTTTACGTGATGGAGAATCCAATGACCGCTATTTGGAGTAGGGTAATCTTGGTAACTTTGATGGTCGGAGGGTATATTATGCTTTAAAACATGAGTTCCATGATACAAATAATGAGGCAGAGCACGAGGCATTAATCGTGTGACTAAAGATAACAATGGAGTTAGGACTATGGACATTATGTATCTTTAGTGATTCCCAACTAGTGGTTTGCAAAATGAAGATGGAATTTCATGCTCTGGATCAACAATTTTCCCCTTACCCATTAAAGGTGTTGGAACTAATATACGAGATCAAGCACTGTACTATTGTGCATATCGCCAAAGAGGAGAACTCAAATGTAAATTTAATAGCTAAGCTGGCTAGCTTTGGAGATGTGTACCTATTGGGAATTGTTCTCATAGAGGTGTTGAAGTCTCTAAGGACTGGCAAATGGATACTGACTATACCTTGGTAGTCGAGGAGAAGGAGTCATAGATGACTCCATTTAAGGAATATCTTTCTTGGTTCAACTCTTCCAAAGAGTTGAACCAAGATAAAAGTTGTTATGTAAGGTACCGCTTTACATTATACATGACTAAGTATTATTTCCGAAGGGATTCTTAGCCCTCCTATTATGGTGTCAATAAGGACAAAATAATGAAAATCCTTTAGAATGTTAATCAGGGAAGTTATGAGAACACTAGGAGCATAATTTGGAAAAAAGGTACCTTGTCGTGGATATTTTTGGCCAACTATCTACCAGGATACAACTGAATACTCAAGGAAATCTGATAACTGCCAAAGATTTATGTAGATACCTAAAGCCACATCCAACGAGCTTACACAAATGGTTAACCTGTGACCATTTTTGTTTGGAATCGATATAATTGGTGGGTTACCAATGACATGTGGAGGAATTGAGTATGCATGGGTTGAGGGCGAACCACTCACCGGGATCACTTTGTCCAAAGTATTCAACTTTGTAGTTAAGAACATCTTTTATAGATTGTAGTACCTCTAAGGATCATGATAGATAATGGAACTCAATTCGAAAATGCAGAATTCTACGAATTCCATGCCCTATACCGGATTAAGAAGACTTTATTGATGATAGAACATACAGTAATGAATGGATAGGTATTGGCAATGAATAAGATCATAAATCCATCATTAAGAAGCTATTGAAATGAGTAAAGGATATTGGGTTGATGAATCACCACTACCATTGTAGGCTTATCGGATAAGCCAAAAATCCATAACCAGACAAACTCCGTTCATGCTGGCATGTAGAATTGAAGTGATGGTATCATTGAAGAAGAATTCCCTTCTCATGGTTCATGCAATGTGACACCAAGATAAATGAGGAGCTATTGCTAGCATCCCTCGAATTGGTGGAGGAAAAGCTAGAAGAGGTGAATTATAGGTAGCTACTCACAAGCAGAGAGTAGCACAACAGTTTAACACCAAAGCCTAGATTTGTACTTTTGAGATAGACAACCCCATTTTGAAACACAACTTTCCGAGTATGGGATACTTGGCCTGACTTAGGAGGGACCCTATGTGATAAGGAAGGAGTTAGAAGATAGCAATTTTAAGCTATCGAAAACTAACGGCGACCCCATTCCACGGGCATGGAATAATGAGCATTCACGCTGCTACTTCACATGATTTATGTTCATTATTAGGAAATTTATTTCATTAGGACATTCTTTCAATTTGATTCGATTTAATAAAGCGAAATTCTTTATTAGAATTGGAATTAGAATAAAGTTATATTTTTATATCATGGAACCATATTCATTAAGTTAAACTTTATATTGGAGGATTAGTAGCACCAATAGGCATCATGTGTTTTGATAATCAGATGTTTATGCACCCAAAGATTGGTACCCACAGACTCCTTCAAACCATGATCGATTTGATGGAGCATAATCGAACTAGAGGCAGACTAGATTGTTTTTTTTCTTCTACAGACCTGAACTTCAATGAACACTCAGAGATTGGTGACATCGAGGATTGATGACTAGAGGTAGGCATCACGAACATCAATGCTCGAAGATAAGTGTCAGTGTATAATTAAACTTATGCAGGTACAAATAATGGCGATTACATTAATGCACTTGTAGTCATAACTGGAAAGCTATGGAAATGAAATTAAGGCATTATAGTTTATTTATGGTTAAACCAAGTAAGTTTAACTAGCAGTAAAAAAAGCTAAGTAAAAGGAAGACAATAGCATAAATTTATCTATATATATATATATATATAGTTACAATAAATAAATGCAGCATACATATGGAATGCATAAGAGAGAGGTAGATTCTAGGGGAGTTGTGTAATTTGTTACATATATCTGTAATCAATCTTATTCGTAATAATAGTTATTTGGTGTTTGTTTTCTCTTTATATTTTGTTATATTATAATATAAATAATTAAGTGATTAAGTTAAAGTATATAAATAGGAAAACCCTTAAATAAAATGTTATGTGATTGTAGTTGCAAATAGTTACAATTGTGAGTGATTAATCACAATATAAAATATATTTTTTAGATATTCCTGGTCAAGAAATTTTAATAAAAGATATCGATTCATCTGTTAATACCAAAGTAAGTAACACTCTATACACGTAAGGCAGTATAGTACTCATTACTGCCGAAGGCACTAAGGAGTTATGTACTTGTAGCCGTTGGATAACTATAGAAAGACTTGTACAAGAATTTCTCATTGGATGATAACAACTAGGTCAAACATGAAATCTTAGTGTAACGATGTTACATAGTTATCTCGACTTGAGAATACTGTGAAACTTCAATGTGGATACTGCACTTTGACTATAATTAAATCGTGGCATGGCGATCATTGAATGACTATAGTTGGATCTGAGTTGAAGCATTGAACATGAAGCAATATTCAATAGAGAATTCATCTGTGAGTTGTATGAGATTAGTATCATGGTCAGCCATAGTCGACTTAAAATCAAAATCTATGGCCAGAGTCGAACTATTAATCGTAAAAGTTATTATTGAACCAAAGACTATGTTTATGGACTAATCAAGTTAAATGTGGATAATATTAGAGTTTCTGCTAATACTGGTCTCCATATATCCTAAGGTGATATAGCATTAACGAAGAGAACATGTGTAAGTCATTATTGGTACAACTTAAGGTGATGTAAAATATGATTTTACCGAAAAGATCTATAAGCCACGAATTCAGCCAAACTATCACACCACTAGTTAATGTGATGTGTGAACGTTAATATTTGAATTTTTCAATGCTAATAAATGAATTAATTCACACCTTTGAGTCACACAACCGTATTTGTGAATTCTCCAAAATAAAACACGATTTAATTAGTTTATAAAGTGTAAATTAAATAATATTTAATAAATATTAGTTATTAATGTATTTTACACTTAGGGTGTTATTTATAAATGGAGTAGCTCTTAGAAATTTTTGGATGATACTAATGTATATATGAACGTTATACGTACACATATTGATATACAAAATCATGGTATATTTAAACATGCTTTAAATTAATAGTTATTTAAGGCTTGTGTTTTTTTGGTCCATATAGGAGATCAAGTATGGCTGGCCATAGGGACGTGTGAAATGTTCCAGATATTGGACCTTGATCTTAGTGGAATTATAGAGAGGAAAGTTTTAAAGAGAGAAAGGTGTAAGGTCGTTTTTCCCTCCATAAATACCAAACCTTCCACATTCATTCAATTTTTAGTTTTTCTTCTTACTCCTGTCTTCCATTGCCACCTTCATCTTTTTCCCCCTTAGACCAAACTCATTTTCACCCAAAACACATCAAATTAAATTAAATCAAAATGGTTTAATCATCCTCGCAATATAGAGTAGCGATTCAAGCAATCTAGGAGATTTTTCACAAATCGAAGTGTCACAAAAAGCAAGATCATTTCAGGTATAATTCTAGCACCATATATTTACATATCTCACCTAAACCAATATATACATATATACAAATATACATATGTATATATGTATATATGTATTTCCAGTCATACAAATAACTTTATTCAATAATTAGGATTTAAATGTAAATTTATTTTTTAAAACTACAAAATAAATTTACAAACGAGCAATGTTTATTTATATATGTATGTACATATAGTATTATAACCGACCATTATATATTTTAAATAGAATCTAAAATTATTTTGAAATGATCCCTTTTTTGAAATTTGAATTTAAAATATTCTTGTCTTATTGAATTAAGAAAACTGTAAATGCCCATGCTCTCACGCGCGCGCACAGACGCACACACACATATATGCGTGTGTATGTGTAATTCAAATCAATATATTCTACTTATTTAACCATTTTAAATATATCTTCGATTTTAATTACATATATTTATTATTTTAAATGTGTATACATACATAAACAAATAAAATGGCAATATATACGTATAAATGTCTAAACTATACATATGTTACCAATAATATGTGTATATAAACCATACACATATATTATAGTATATTTAAGCATATGTATATACATAGGCATTTATATTCCTGATATGCATATGAAATTTATCATACATATATGTAAGTGTAATATAGATGTATGTATAATAGATATAAATCCCAATATTTATATGTGTGTTTATAGTTATACACATGCTATTATTGTAACAACTGTTAACTCGCCTTTTGACAAGGCCATATACAGGAGGATTCAACTAAAATCTACTGCCTATTTGTAGAGACTGGAATACGATGGGTTTGAGCCAGCTGGATAGATAGACGGTTAGTTAGGGATGGTTCGGAATACATGGGTCGGCCTAAGTGGACCAATAGATGCCGCTCGGTCAAGAACAAAGGTCATACGTGGCTCGGTCTAAGAAGGTAGATCGATCGGGCCTGGTTCAGCATTGGAGTGGATCGGTGATTGAAGTGGATCGATGATTGAAGGTAGTTCGATGATTGAAGATGGTTTGACATGTTTCAGACCACCCCGGGTCAGCATCATCACAAGATTGGATAGGCATCTCTAGGTCGGTCCAAGAGAGTAGCTCGGCATCATCACAAGCTTGGATTGGCAACATGAGTGGGTCGGCATCGCAAGTGGATCGGCATTTCGAGTGGGTCGGCGTCTTGAGTAGATCGACATTTCGAGTGGGTCGGCAGCATGAATGGGTCGGCATCGTGAGTGGATCGGCATATGTGGGTCAACGGATGTGGATCGGCTTGCCTGGATCGGTCAGTTTGGGTCAACACTTGTGGGCGGAGCTACCTTGGTTATGGGCCTGCACAAGGGAACCAGCCTATCATCGTCTATAAATACAACATGTGGGGCTTCAAAAAAGGGGATCTTCATTCTGTTTTTCTCATTCTTCCCCATTAAAGCAACTTGGCCATTATTCTTTTAAAAACTCTAGATTGTAACTGTAATTGATTCTCACATCAATAAAAAGGATATTTCTGGAGTGGACATATGTTGGAGTTTGCCGAACCGCTATAAATTCTGTGTTATTACTGCTTTTCTTTTAATTTTCATTGCTTTTCCCATTCATATTCTCTACATACACTCTACCTGTGATCTGTGACTATTACTTAATGCTTTCATTTACGTTGGGTGTTAGTGACCAGTTTTGACGCTAACATTTTGGTGCTTTCACTGAGAAAGCTAGCATTCAGGGATTCAAAAGCTTGGATTTTGGATTTAAAGGCTTAGGAACTTGGATTCAGGTGGCAATGGTTAGGCAATCGACAAGAATAGAGAATGGAAAGGAGTCATCAAGAAGGAAGTTAAGAGGCCTCCTTTGGAGCTGGATCATATCCTGCATCCGTCTACATCACTAGGGACGAGATGCAGATTATGATGGATTCTATGGAGAAGCAGTTGATGAAAAGGCGGGGGGACATGATATGGAGCCTACTCCAACAGATTGGACTGGCTGGAGCACAAAATCAAGGGAATGGACCAAGCATGGCTGCTGGCAATGTAGAACAAGGAATTGGAGCTGTAGAAGTTTTTGGAGGTCAAAACCAGAACCAGACTGGAGAGATTGAAGGAAATTAGCAAAGGCCTGGGGGCAGATCTTCGGGATTGGATACTGGAAGAGCTGTGAATGAAGCTCAGCGAGCAGGAACCAACGTGAACGTGAATGGCCAACATGAAGAGTACTACCCAGAGTACCCTCCAGGACATAAGGGGAGGGGTAGAGATGCAAACAGGGGACCACCCCCCGATGGAGACAAGCAGATGGCTGGATTAATAAGAAGGATTAAGAGAGGAGGATTACCAAGTAAAGGCTTGGAGGAAGTCTGTCGAGTCCGTTCACTCCGGATACTAGGAATGCAAGGAACCCTCCAGAATTCAAACTGCCAACATTGGAGGCCTATGATGGAAAATCAGATCCAACTATGCATGTAACAAGATACATCAGACATATGGAAGTGCTAGGGGCATCTGAGGAGGTGATGACAAGATGTTTTCCTTTATACTTGACGGATTTGCTGCGCTTTGGTTCAGGCAGTTGGAGAATGGATCGATCAGGACATGGAGCGAGCTAGTGGAAACCTTCATGAGACAGTTCAGGGTCCACGTGATGTGACCCAAGAATGTGATGACACTAGCATATATGAAGAAAAGTACAGGGGAGTCCATGAGAGGTTTTCTAATGCAATTTAATGCAACTGTGGCCTCGGTAGATCGTCCGGATCCATCAATGATTTTGATGGCGGCGGTAGCAGGGATTGCGGAAGGCACAGAATTCAAGGATTCATTAGCACGGGATCCACCACAGGATCTTAGAGAGTTCTATCATGAGGCGGAAAGATTTATTCGATTAGAGGATTCACGTGTCGAAAGGCAGGAGATAAACGCTGTGCAAGGCGAAGGAACATCTGATGAAGGATGAAGACTGGATAATGGAAAGCTTAAGCTAGACCTGGTGGTTCAAACAAATGAAGGAGAGGTCAAGAACCAAAATTCGCGACGTATGTGGATTTAACAGATAATTTGGAATGGATTTACTTGGACACTCGGGGGCAGCTCCCCTATCGGAAACCACCCAGGAGGGATCCCATTGAATTGGAATACAGGAGCGAGAAGTATCGCCTATTCTATGAGATGGAAGGGCACTCCACGGATGAATGCCACTACCTGAAGGGTGTGGTGGAGGAACATGTTAGAAGTGGAAGGTTTCCACAGTATGTAAGAAATCAAACAAGAGCAGTAGAACACGAGTAGGTACCGCTTGGATCAAACATGAACGACTATGGAATGGGGTCGCAACTCGTCATCCGTTGATCGTGATGGCAAGGACCGAGTTCAGGATTTGGATTCTGGTCATCAAATAATCTTTTCTGATTTTTTTTTTAAAAAATAAACAACAATTATGCCACTTACACATATAAGGCAACCATAGTGATCCCCAAGCATGCTCTGAGATGGTAATAGGCTGCTTGCCCGGAGAAGCAGCCCTTAGCTTTTTTTGTTTTTCTTGTTGGACGTTTGGACCTTGTATTTGATAAATGGATTTTGGTTTTATGCAACAAATACCTAATCGGAGAGTTATGGGATGTATATTGGATGTTAGTTGGAAACTAGCCGCTTTTTGTTCAAGGACACTAAACCGGAGTGCAGGGAGCGACGCCGCTTTATCGGAGAGGACAGGATAGGCACGCTCGTCATTGTTTCCTCTTGACAGATAAGTGACAAGATGGGATCGAATAAGAGCCTGGAGAGGCTACAATCGGCCTATGACTTAAGTAATGGCATCGTTTAATAATCAGGGATACTGAACCGGAGCGTAGGGAGTGACGCTGCTTCGTCGGAGAGCGAACGGATTGGATGACTCAACGCTGTTTTCCTTTTACCAAAGAGTGACATGATGGGATCCAATAAGAGCCCGGAGAGGCTGATATCAGTCCAAGAGGATCAGGGCATCACTTAATGTTCAAGGATGTTGAACCGGAGTGCAAGGGATAGGTTGCTTCACCGAAGCACAACAGGATCTACCTATTCAATCGTTAAGTTTCGACCGAGCTTAGCAAGGGTCCAGAGAGTCCGTCAACAATTTGGAAAGATAGTAGGATTCGATTACTAGCTTCCAAGGTGTTAAATGGATTTGGATAGTGGCTTCAGACAGCTACAGATCTGGATAAGGACACGGAAAGGTCCTGGACATGGGTTTTAGGAGCCAGTGAGGTACCAGCTTAGGATTTGAATCCAACAAGGTCCTCGATTTGGACTATAGGACCCAGAGAGGTCCTGAACTCAGATAAAATGATCCAAAGAGATCATGGATTCGGTTAATGGATTTGGAATGGATTCAGAATTGGATAACAACTTGGAACGGTCGTGGTGTAGACTATCAGATTTGAATGGAAATTGCTTGATAATGAATGTAACATGGACTTCGGATATCGGATTTGAGACTATTCAAAACACACCTTCCAATAGCAAGGCATGTTTTGGGGGCAAAATGTCAACCCGCCTTTTGGCAAGGCCATATACAGGCGGATTCAACTAAAATCGACTACTTGTTTGTCGAGACTGGAATACGATGGGTTTGAGCCAGCTGGATGGATAGAAGGTCAGTCAGGGATGGTTCGGAATACATGGCTCGGCCTAGGTGGACCAGCAGATGCCGCTGGTCAGGAACGAAGGTCACACGTGGCTCGATTTAAGAAGGTCGATCGGTCGGTCGGGCCTGGTTCGGCATTGGAGTAGGTCGGTGATTGAAGTGGATCGATGATTGAAGTGGATCGCTGATTGAAGGTGGTTCAGCATGTTTCAAATCACCCTGGTTCGGCATCATCACAAGATTGGATCGGCATCTCTGGGTCGGTCCAAGGAGTAGCTCGACATCATTACAAGATTGGGTCGGCAGCATGAGTGGGTTAGCATCGCGAGTGGATCGGCATTTCCAGTGGGTCGACGTCGTGAGTGGATCGGCATTTCGAGTGGGTTGGCAGCATGAGTAGGTCGGCATCGTGAGTGGATCGGCATATGTGGGTCGGTGGATGTTGATCGACTTTCCTAGATCAGTTAGTTTGAGTCAACAATTGTGGGCCGAGCTACCTTGGTTACGGGCCTGCACAAGGGAACCAGCCTGTCATCTTCTATAAATACAACATGTGGGGCTTAAAAAAGGGAATCTTTATTCTACTTTCTTCCTTCTTCTCTATTAAAGCAACTCGGCCATTATTGCTTTAAAAACTATGGATTGTAACTATATTTGATTCTCACATCAACAAAAAGGAAATTTCTGGAGTGGACGTAGGCCGGAGTTTGCTGAACCACTATAAATATTGTGTTATTACTTTTTTCCTTTTAATTTTCTTTGTTTTTTCACATCCATATTCTCTACATACACTCTACCTATGATCTGTGACTATTAGTTGGTGCTTTCATTTACGTTTGGGTGTTAGCGACCAATTTTGGCGCTAACAACAATCCACAATTTAGTGAGCCCAAATTTTGACTAAATTGAAACCCAAGTCCATTAGGATATAGATCGTTCGTATTAGTAAACTAAGATAAACATAAGTATATCAAAGTGTCACGACCCGACTTTCCACTCCCGGAAAATCGCGTCATGAATTAAGAAAGAAAGGGATAGAAAATAGAAAGATAGAAGGGAAGAAAGAAAACAACATCAGAATCTTACACAGCGGAATGAATAAATTATATTAATAACATAAATATTACGTAGTTTACAACCAATATCAGAGTACACAGACATACATCACATTCTAGACAGCTATAAACATCTGTCTAGCTATTACAACTCAATACAACAACTCAGAGAACACACAGCGGAAAACTATATATATCTAATGCAGAAGCCTCCTGCTCCATTTGCTCCTCCACAATTCGTCAAAGCTACCTGAATCCTAACCTGAATTCCCTTGACTACTCATAAAAATTTGAGTACCCAAGAGTTTATGAAAAACAAAAATAAACTCCGGGTCAGACATGGGTCTGGTGTGAGTAACAGGTTAAAGTTGCTTAAATTTTAAAAACCTTCTGAAAAGAAAGGTATCACGTAAGACTTTCCACACATAAACATGGAAAAGTTTTTACCTTACGCTAACCAAAACATTTGATAGGAAATCCGGTGATATTATAATAGTGTCTAGGGTTTTCAAATAAATAAGAAATAGCCGAAATTGTTACATGATTAAATTCCAGCTACTAGCCACAAAAGTGGGTAATACAATCAAAACCGTTGGCACTTATTGGATTTTGGATTCCATACAATGGCAGGGCTACTGGGGTACCGCCCGTCACAGTACGTAGCCTAGATCAACGTACCGAGGATCACTCCCGACCCCTTGCAACACAAAGCCGGACCCATTCCTTACTGAATAGTTCCGAACAAGACAACCCCATGGTTGTAGCTAGCAACCACCCACATAGCCGAATATAAGGGACTTCTAGACAGGGATCAATCTTGCTCTCCAATGGGTGCGACCCACGAAGCTTTGCTGCACCTCCCCTGTTTTAGCTATTCCCGGTTGATGAGGCTTGAGGCTACGATTACCTTTATATGATATATCACTTAGAATGCTCATCGTCCATCTGACGATGTTCTGAAAGCATTCAATCCATACAAGTTCGTTCCGGGTTCGAACGAAACCGAAGGCGTTATCTCGTTACACTCATTTTGAAATCACCCTAAGAGTTAACGACAATAACCCTTGCACTCTAAACCACCATCTCGAATCTATAAGAACTAATTCCATCAACTCATTACGGAATTACCCACAGAGTTATACTGACTCATAGTCCTTACACCTCGAGTTTTCACAAAGCTCCACTTTGATACACGACCTAACGTTATTTGGAATCAATGTGGTTTTCGGATATCCAAATATGGAAACCCGATCCGGGTCTCATCGAAAACCAAAGCGTGTCTTTTAAGGTCCAAGTTTTTTTAAAGGTTTAAAACAATTTAATTACAGTATCTATATACACACAGATAGATAACTCATAAATCATAACTGATAATCAACATTTTCACACAACAGGTAATTCACATTATCAATATCAAATAGATATTCCATATAATACCATCACAATAGATAACCTATGTTATCATCACAATGCAACCAAACATTCCATACCACACAATAATATTTATCTCATTACTGAGATCACAAAGCATCCAAGACAATTAAGTTCAACCATTCATTCATAAGCAATGATTTACTCATCATCCTATAATTAATTTAAAATGAATTAAATTAACTATCTCTATCTTTAATTAATTTAAAATGAATTAAATTAATTACATCATCTATAATTAATTTAAAATAAAATAAATTAATTACTTCATCAATACAAATCTTGCTTACTCAATCATTTAATTGATTACAACCAATTAATCATTCAAAATAAATCATCTTAATTAATCACTCTTAATTACATTCATGTAGTTATCCTTAATTAATTTCACACAAATTAATTATCCTCACTAAACAGTAATTAACCTTTAATTTCTTCAATTAATTAATTAATTAATCAATCATAATTAATCCTTAATTAATTACGTTAATTAATTACCTTAATCACCTATTATTGATTAATTAATCATAATTAATCAACTTTAATTACATCATTGATTAAAATAATTAATGATCCTTAATTAATCCTTAAATTAATTACTCAAGTAATTAACTAACTTAATTACCACATTAAACCAAATTAATTATCCTTAAATTAATTTCTTAATTAATTATTTGATTAATTACTAAATAATTAATCCAAATTACTCATTCTTAAACATCTCCTTAATTACAATCTGTAATTATTAAACAATTACTTAACCAAGTAATTCTAAATCATTAATTACATAAATAATTATTTATAAAACCCAAGTGTTTAAAATTAATTAAACTTAATTAATTAAATTAAACAATCTCACTAAATTAAATTAATTACATTAAGTAATTAATTTCTTAATTACTTTACTAAGTAATTACTCTCTAACCATTTATAATTGATTATAATTAAATTAATTAATCTAATTAATTATAAACATTAACTACATTAATTAATTGTTAAATAATCATGGTTAATGACCTTCATTAACCGTCCTCTAATTATTTTATAGGGTAATTAACTTAAATTAATTACCATTTAAATATATCTTAAATCATTTATTAATTAAAGTTAATTATTAAATTAATTAACCTTAATTTAAAAACTTAATTACATAACTAATATTCATTTAGCATTAATTAATAACTTAATCAATGATCTTAATCCAAATTGACTAATCATTAATCAATTAATTCCAAATTCAATTTATTTAATTAAATTAATTAATTAATCTTAACCACCTTATTGATTAATTCTAAAACATAAATCTTAATCAAATTTTCAAAATAAAACATAACTTGATTATGTTTAAAACAATATTATTCAAAACAAAGTACTTTTTGAACTACTTTAAAATTTCCATTTTTAAATACAAGTTTAAATTAAAAGTAGTTTAAACTTATCAAAGTTTGAAAATTTTAAAACTTATTTAAATTTCAAGACAAAACAAAAATTTGTCTTAGAAATCAAATCATAAGAATTTGAAGTCAAATTCATTTCAAACTTTTAGAAATTCAATTCATTCTTAATTTCAACTTTCAAATTTAAATCTTCTTTTTAAATTTGAAACTAGAGTTCATTTTAACTCAGATTTCCAGATTTAAAATTTATATTTAAATCTTGCTTCATATTTTAAAACTTCATTATTTAAAATTTTAAACTATTTACCAAAATGAAATAGTTAATTAAGTTAAATCTTGAAACATTAATTTAAATTTAAAAACTGGGATTTAAATTTGAATCTGAAATTCAAACCTGCATTTGAATTTACTCTTAAATTTTAATTAAAACATAAAACTGCAGATTTAAACAGTTCAAACCCAGATTTTGAAAAAAAAACAGAAAACAAGTTTAAAAACCTGGAATTTGAATTCAAATCAGTAATGCAAACTTGAATTTCATTTGAATTTAAACTTTGCTTTAAACATATATTATAGATTTCAATTTTAAAACTCAGATTTTAAAAAGAAAAACAAGTTTCTGTAACCTGGAAACTACAGAGTTCGACCCGAGAGAACCTAAATTTACTTCGGGTTTTATGCATCACCACTTCGAGTCAATCTCCCATCCACTTCGAGTAAACAGAACCCTTCCCTGAAACACCCCCAAGCCAAAACAGCTCACCAGTAAACATGTCGCCGTACATATGCACGGCGACCACCACCTCTGGCGACCTCCAGTGATGATCCAACAACTACCATAAACCCAAGTATACCCACATAAGCCTTCTGTTCGAACAAAAGAACAAGAATTCAAAAATTCCCCTAATTTCCAAAACCTGTAAATAGAAAACAGGTTCTATGTCCAAAACCTGTCAACGGCCATATCCCTCTCCTCCGACCACTTGCAGATCGACCCCTCCGGCCATGAACTCAACTACGGCCAAACTATAAATCCTCCAAACATCTTGACACTCGATCCAATGTATGAATCGAAATGACCAAATTCTTTAAACCAAATAAAACTAGGGTTTAAAACAAAAACTGCCCAACTGCAATCAATCTAGTAATTATAATACTCATTTCAGATTTTTCTATGGATCTATGTTCCTTTTACTACAAAACAGAAGAATTTTATGATTTCTCATGTATCAGATTGCAAGTATTGCTCAAATTCATATTTTTGGTTTAAGAACAATCTGTTACTCTATCAAACACCTAAGAATATTAATACTTGATTTAAAAATCAAGTTATAGTTTAGATATTTGATTTTTACTACTAAATTACCATATCCATTTGATTGAGTTTTGTTAAAAATAAGCATGCCTGATCCTTTTCCCTGTTTCCGGAGTCAACTTATAATTTTAACTTCCTGACATTTTTAAACATGAACTGATGAAAATAATACAACCTACTTTACTTTATAGTTTGTTTATGTCAGGAAATAATTCAAGTGGTAGGTATTCAACAAAATTTTGGTTGTCTGGAAATCAAAGAAAACAGAACAGGGAATTGGAAAAAAAAAACCAACAAACAACATGCACATCATTAAAATTCATATCAACAGTTATCTATAGCATCAGAGAATAGCTATTCCATTTCAATAACTAGCATGCAACCTATTTGAAATTTTAAAGTTAAAAGGTTACTCACATTTATTTGAATGCAGACAATTGTTGTCCTTTTTGAATTTGCAGAAATGAATATGCAGGGTCCCTGTTTCTCCATTATGCAGAAGACATAAAAATGCAAGCTTGCTTCCATTTCCAGGTTCCAAACAAAATGCAGAAAAATGCAGGCTTCACTTGAGTTTTGCAGATTTGAGTATGGAGGGTTTCAGAATTTTGAAGAGGGTATTTGATTTTTAATATGCAGATTTTTAAGAAAATGCAGATTTGGGATTTGCAGATGAAGGATTTTTAAGAATGCAGATTTATGTATAGATTTTGGATTGCAAATATGAGAATGAATTTTGAGGTGTGCAGATCTTTAAAATGAATATGAAGATGGGTTTGATCTTTGTTTGATTTAGGAGATGAAAATGCATTATGTATGAATGATGCAAACTAATTGTATTTTCAGATTTATGAAATAAAAGAAAAATAAAAACAAAATTCTAACACTTGTCTATTTTTTTAACACTTGTCAAATTGAATGCAAAAGAATTTAACACTTGTATCTTTAAGATAATTAGTACTAATTGTAATTTAATGTGTATGTAATCCTAAGTTAATATGTTAGTTTATATAAGATATGTGTATAAATTTACAAAAGAAATAAAACAAACAATGTTTTACAAAACTTACACTAATAAAAATTAAAACAATTAAACAATTTAAAAATTTATACTTGGGAATTTAAATTCAAAATAAATTCAAAACCAAACAATTTCAAATCAAGTTATAAATAAAAATTCAATTTGAAATAAACATTACAAATCTTATTCAAAATTTATTTATAAAGTCAACAAAATGTTAATATTATTTTTATAAATCTCTTTTATTAAATTAAAATCATTTTACAAGAAATTATATTTTTATTAAATAAATAATCCATTTTATTAAGTCATGAAATCATTTTGTTGAATTTATTCTAAATTTAAAACAATACCAATTTACTTAAAATATAAACCAAATATTTATATTGAAAATAGAAATCAATTTATCATTTAAAAGATAAAATAACCAATTTAAATATTTATTGAAGAATATTATTAAATTTATCTGAATAATTATCATCAGAATATCAATATCAATTTAATTTTAACTACAGATTATTAAATTGATATTGTTAAAAATTCCGGGATGTTACACAAAGAGTCGTCTATATAAACTTGCAGTGGAATAGAAATATATAATAGAACATATACACCGACTAAGGCTACTACCTTGCAATTAATATCATTCCTTGGATATTTAGTTGTCTTGTTAGTGTCAAGAATGAATGAGAAGACTTCTCCACCTACCATTCCCATCTTGCACTAGTAGCTTATCCCCTCTAAATCTATTCTGTGGCTTGTAATGAGGAGGGAATCAGAATAACATTCTAGTGTCTGGTAAATTATAAACTATATCCATAATACTAGTTTATGCTGATTGATTTCTATTTAAGTGTTATGTCAACTGTTCATAGCTTATATGTTTAATTCCAAATGCATGTATGATATATTCAACCTTCTTTGAGGTAAAACTATAACTATATGTATGTATTATCTATGTATGTATATTTATATCTATATATACATAAATGTTGTACCATCTAAAGGAAAGTCCTGACCATTTAACACTTCTTGTATAGAGAGGAGACAGACCCAACGACCATTTAGTACCACAATACCGAAGCGGGTCTTCCATAACGTAATTGCTAGTCAGTAAGCTCTTAGCTAAAAAGGCCGATGACCCTAAATGGCTTTATATTTTAATTAGTCGTATTACTAGCGTATCTCAAAGACTCATCTAAAGGTTAACTAGCACACCTTCGATAAAAAAACAATTAGTTAAACTCTGAGGTCTTTGCGTATTCCATATGGATTCTACACTGGTAGGAAGAAAAATAACTTCGGGCATAACTCTTACCTTTGCTAATGATCGCTCGGCACCATTGGTAGTCAAAGCCTATATGTCAGTCCTACTTCTAAATACTGGTTTACCAAAAATACTAACATAGCCCGTCGACCCCCATAGCCGAAATCCCATTTAGACTTTCCTAATATAGGTCAAGGAAAATGTCCACTCCACTTATTTAGTACCTCTTATTTAGAAATGAAACAAACAACATTTCCCTATTAGGCGCTGTCACAGGTTACATTGTTTAAGATTTCTTATATAAAGAGGAGGGAGACCTAATGATTATTTAATACCTTCTACTCCGAAGTAAGCCCCTTGACATCTTTAAAGGTACTGAGCCATTTAATACTTCAAGTCTAAGCAAACCTTTTATATATTTTCTCACACTTATACGTTAACATATATCCCTTCCCCATAGGTCCTATAGTTGGAGATGTCCAATATCAGTAGTATGTATACAGAACTGCCGGTAGCCTCTAAATATAAGGCATATTTCCGTTGTTTAACTCTACTAACCTCGCATCCCAATCCATATTAAACCAAACTATTTATCCTAAACCTAAACATTGGGCTAGGCCGACTAATTTACGCTCATCTTAAATGTATTATTGAGTCTATATAATTTCCACTATGAGAATTACATAGCCTTCTAATTTTATTTATTAGTATTAATTTATTTGTTTGTTGCGAACCTATTCCTACCTTATACGCTTATTTCATATATTCTTCATTTCCTTCTTATGTCCCATAAATGTCAATTATGCATAATAAATGGTCAATATTATACACGTTGGACAATTGCTAATGACATTTATTTATTCGTTTCGAAATCAACTTATTATTCATATTCCATTTTCCCATAAATGTCATAATAAATTCTTCAATCAATCTTATTAAATGCATTTATGTTCCCATTTGATTTATATAACTCCCTATAAATTGCATATTTATTGCCCACTAATTTTGCAATCATTTTTCATAAATTTTGGAGTTACCACCTCTTTTTCATTGCAATCTCTGAGTTATATGATTTACTACGCTATTAATATTTAGTTGTCCTAATTATAACTAATATGAGTACCACATATATTTATATATTACACTTTATTTGTTACCCTATATATATTAATATTTTTAATTGGTTGGCACGGTTATATGTACATACATATTTCTATTTTCAACTCATTATTTCCTATGCTTAGGAATTTCGAAATACACTACATACATTCTATACAAAACATCCATTTCCGCATTTTAATATATTGGATCTATCCTTCTCGAAAAGGATTACCGTTACAACTTTACATAAACCACCGAAAAAAGAAACTTTTGCCCCATTTGAAATTGCAAGGAATCATCTCCTTTCTTTTATTGAAATAGACAGTGCAAACTACGTAGAAGAGCATCCATACTTTCCATATCTCTTTCATTTTGGTATATTCCTTACTATTCCAAACGCGACACTATATAGTTGTGGAATTAGGTAACTTGTGGAAATTTACATGGAAATGGATACAACTAAATTGTTCCCTCAATTCTCCCAATAAATTAAAACATAGAAATTTATGTTCCAAATAAAATTAGGGCAATCCAAATGAGTATTAAACTTTCAACCCAATTATCGTAAATCTAGAATAAACCTCACAATCTTTTCAACATTATACTTTTAAAAATTTTAGGGACTGATTTCAAAGTTCCAAATTATGGTGTATTTACCATTCCATTCCAATTACATAAATTATAGAATATATAGGTGATGTTTGAATGAAATATATTCATTTTAAGCCTATAATTCAACTAGACCTTGCGTACATATAGTAATCAAATAAAATTCAACGGTATAAATTTCAATGTTATATATAAATCATATAATTTCCCACTCATCTTTCTAGCTTTTAAAATCTCCCAAATTTGATTCAACCCTTTAATTGACTCATTTTTCCTTTTCAATCAAAAAATATGTATAACAAGATATATACATACCCATTAGAATTACAAAACTGAGAAGAGATGTAACAACCCTGAATTTTTGTGATTTATTTTAATTGTTTATATTGATTATTTTATTTGAAATTTTTATTTAAATTTTTTATTTTATTTATTAAAATGAATAAGTTATGTTATTTTAAATATAAATGTTGATTTGTATGAATTATAGTTTCAAACTTGTGTAAATTGAATATTTTACTGAAAATTGAATTTCTGTTCAAACTGGTCAAACTTTGACTTTTAAACTTCAAATTTAAATTATTTGAAATCTTAAATTTTATCTTTTATTTTGAAAATAGATGAAATAACCTGAAGACTGCTTTTCGTTTCATTGGAAACGGACTTAAACTGTGAAAGTTATGTATATTTCAATATAGAGTGCAATTTGTTTATTCTGCAATTTTAGGTTATTTTAAAGTGAGGTAGGAATTTTTCTAGAGTTATTAGTATTTATCTTGTAATTTCCATGCCCTATTTTCAATTTTTATATATTTTCTTTAGTTCTTTTTCTATTTTTCTCCAATTTAATTATTTATTTTATTTTAAAAATGATAAATAAATTATTTTATTTCAAATTTTCGCTTCACAATATTTTTAAAATGAAGTGGACATTTTTTCAAGACTAGTAGTGATTTATATGTAATTTATGGACCCTATTTTGAATTTTTAAGCAATTCCTTTTATTCATTTTCTATTTTCTTTAAATTTTACTACTTATGTTCATATCTTTCGCTTTGACTAAAGCTTTTGGGCCTCAGTTTTACAAGTATTTGCTAATTCACTTTTGTTTTTATTTGATCTTTAGAAAATGGAAACGTGAAGAGTTTAAGGCGTTTCATTTCTAGACGTTTCATTGTCCAAAAAACGTTTCAAATGCCATAACCATCTCATTTATTCATTTTGGCTGCCCATTTTTAGTTTTCTAGCCGTGACTTTCATCCTATTTCTCACTCAAGAAACCATTCTTTCATTTTATTCATGTTTTCAAACATTTTGGGTAATGTCTTCCTCTTATTTTCTTCCTTTTCTTCCTATTTTCTTATGTATTTTTGCCTTGTTCTCTCCACTCTTTTTCTCAGCCTCCACTCCATAGCCATGGCCATCACCTCCTACACCTCTTCCCTATCATCATCGCCACCTACTCCTTAGATCTGAACCATGGTCGAACCCACCATGATGCTAAAATCCAAAAAAATACAACCTATGCCTTGAAAACATGCTAGTTTGAGCCTTATTGCTTCACCACCTATTTTTCCACCACCACCACCACCTCTAGCCGCCGCCACCTCTGACCAGACCACCACACACCACTACAACATCTTTCTAGACCTGAACTTGAATGGAAAAGCCAAACCCCTACATGGCCTAGCCTTTTGTTGACCAAAAACCCACCTATTTTGCCTAAACACCTTCACATTCCTACCCTGTAACTTCCTCCACATGTCTAGCCTTCATGCCATGCATTTCCTATGGTCAAACCTGAGCCAAAGCATGTCCAAACCAGAGCCAAAAATCCCCTAGGCCGTGCAATCAAATGTAGAAAGCAAGGCAAAAGATTTGACATTCATCTCTCTTTTTATTTCAAAGTTATTCCTATTCAATGTTGTATTGAGTTGTAATATTATTTTGTTTTGTTTTGGGTTGTAACACAAGTTCTAAACTTGGATCTCTTCCCACATGAGCCTATTGATGAGTCATCGTGCCTTCTGAAATCCGTTGTGTCATTTGTATTGCAATCTCCAGCCATAAAGGTGAGTAAATCTCACCAGACATTTATACTTATACAAATGTGAATTGACACCATTTGAATGTGTAGAACTATTATGTAATGTTATAACTGCATGTGATCATTTGTATATGATGTTAAAACTATTAAATTTCCTGTCATATCATCTGTTACTGTTATATAATGCTATTCCGTTCATTTATATCTGTTTATCACACTGCAAGTTCCCTGTAGATTAGAAATCACTATGGGTTGAAATGATACATAACCAAACGGACTTTAGAATAGGGAAAAATCGTTATGGGCTGAAATGGTAGGCCTGAACGGTTTTTATTTAATTTATTTAAACTTGGGATTGCGGGTTTGAAATGATAGAACCCGGATTTTTCTTTTTAAACTGCGGATTAAAATGATACATATCCGTATCACTTGACCTAGGTTAGAAAACTATATACAGACCTGTGGTTATTTTACAAAGTGTTTAGGATATTTTTAAGTATTTTAAAAATATAAATTTATGAAATTTAATTTAAATAGATTTTTAAATGTTTTAAAAGAAAGAAATCATGATTTTTCTATGAGATAAAAATGTAATTAATGAATGGTTAAATTGGATTATTGAAATATAACTTAAGTTTGGAATTTGGAATTTTGGTTAAAAATAATATTTAAGTTATATGAATAAATGGAAATTTAATTATATTTGGGAAATGGTAAATATGATAATTTGCTTTAAATTTGAATTTTAGTGATTTATTAAAGTATTGATTTTTTTCTATGAATTTAAGTGGTTAAATAAATGAATGCTTAAATTGTAACTTTAAAACATAACTAGACTGGGGTAGGAGAATTTGGTTTTAATTAAAGGTTTAAGTTAATTAAATAAAATTGGAAATTCAATTAATTTTTGAAATGGTAATTTAAATCTGAAGTATTAAGTTTATTTGTTGAAAAGTGAAGAAAGGATATTATACACTTGAACAAATAAGTGGAATTATTGAAATTTGGATTTATTTATAACAAATTGGTTTTATAAAAATCAATATGTTTAATGATATGTTAATGAACATTTTTAATGTTAAATTTGGATTTTTAAAATGTTTAAAGGATTTAAAATGATGTTTATTATTGGCTGGAAATACACTAAAACCTGGAATTAACTTTTAATAGCATTCAGAAATGCTATAGTTTCTGAATTGAACTAAAATTGTGTAAAAAGAGCTATTACAGCATTTCTGAAATGTTGTAGTTGCTGTAACTGAACTTATAGGCTAATATTGGACTCAGGTCTATTATAGCATTCTCTGGAAATGCTATAGTGGTCTGCAGTTTTTGCTGAAATCAATTTAAAACCTTGTTTTGAAATCTGAGCTACCGCAACATTTCTGGAAAGGTTGTCTTTACTGTTTAACTAAACTGAGTTTTAACGGCAGTTTTAAGTGCTGTCTTTGCTGAATTAAAATGTTTCAAAGTATAACTTATAACAACTTTTTCTAAATGCTGCGAAAGGCTGAGATTTTAATAAATATGGTTTTTAACTTAGTAAATGAGCTCAGAATGATTTGAAACTTTGGAAATTGAATACTTGATTTGAAAGTATAATAATTACACTTCTAAAATGATTTTAATTGAATTAAATTGATGGAATATAAATTATTTAAAAGGTGATTTGAGATGATAATAAATGAATGTTATCTTTGAATTTAAAGATGTTTAAGATATGATATACTGAAATGATTTGAAATGAAGTTTTGAGAAGATATGATTTTGATATATATTAAATGTTTTGAAATGGAGTTTTTGGAAGATATGATATTTTGATATATATTAAATGATTTGAAATAAAGTTTGAAAGTTATGATATTTTGAAATTAAAATGATTTGAAAATGAAGTTTGAAAGGTATGATATTTATGTATTAAAAATGATTTGAAATGATTTGATATTTATTTTGATAAATATTTGAATTTGAAAGATATGGTATGTTGATATATTGAATGGTTTAGAAATGATTTAATTTTTATTTTGACAATGATTTGGATTGAAATGATATTTTATTTTGAGGTATAAAAATATTGTTTTAAAGTTATAACCGTGGGTTATAATAACGATTGGTTGTTAAAGAGACCGGGATCAGATATTGTCTTATAGCCGGCCAATACTGAAAACCACTTTAACAACTGTGTACGCGGTGGAGATATCCAGAACGAAGTAGGTTGGTTGGCGAACGCTACTGGAATGAAGTAAGAGAACGCTGATGGATGGCCAAATTATGACTAAAACAGGAGCTATACCGGGCTACACAAAGGGTCGCACCCTTTTATCGAGCATGCTTCTTTGAAAACCATTCTATTACTTTTGTGATTCGATATGGTGGCGCCACTTTGATTTGGGGTATGTCTCGAGGTGGGCGGAAGCTGCTGGCTTGCCGTCATCATCGGTTTGGGAGTGCAAACGGTGTATATACCTTGGCATTGCCTCGCGTGCCTTGTCATATGTTCCTTATATCAAGCCCACTACGATTTTGGTTTAAAGATCCGACCGTGTTAAGGTTCACCATCCCCTTAACGCTATTTTCTATATGATTATACTTTGCTGAGTAGGCACTACTGTATATAGCGTATATTACGATATAAATAGTTTAACGGATCCTCAGAGGATGGACGGTCCCAAGAATCTTCTAAGTTACTTGTACTTTTACTACTATTCACTTGAGTTGGTTTATATTGTATAAGTATGTATGTCCTCACTCGAGTGTTTGTAATTTTATTTACGCTCGGGTCATCCTGAATATTCACAGATTTGGATTCCACTTTCTGGAGATTGGAATCGCAGGTGATTATCTTCTTATGCAGTCTTATCTATTTCAGTTCGGTTGTTCTATTCCGCTTGTACTTGGTTATCACATTGAAACTTCTGTTGTACTTTATTTCTTCTGTTGTATCTTGTTTAACTCTGATATTTATATAGTAGCTTCATGAACTACTATCTCTTTTACTTCCGCTGCATTATTAAATAATCCGTGTCTATGATCTATGATTTTTATTTACTGTATATTCTGAGATTTGCCAAATTTTTATTTACAACGCGGTATTTTGAGCAATTCAATTCCGGCATGAGTGTCTACCTATACACTTATAATGGATGCGAATAGTTGGAAATATCAGGTCGTTACAGTTGGTATCAGAGCTCTGGTTTTAGGCAAAACTCAGTATATATAGTAGATTTAATTTCAGAATCACTTTCATTCAAGCTTGAATTCCTTCTTCTTCAATTCGGTTTCCTTTGAATTTTGGAACGTTCCCCGCAGTTCCAAAATCCATTCATGTCCCTCACTATTCATCTTCTTTTGGTTCTAAAGTATCCCATAGCTCCACTTCAAAATGATCTTTATAATGAATTGGCAGTCCCGCCAAATCTCAAAAATTGAATTGTAAAAGGGTGAAACTCCTTTACAATTAACATCGATTCACCAGAGATTTATATCTATCCTTGGTTTAGATGCTAATATCTTTTGTTATCCCAAACTCTAACTCTTGAGATCGAATGTAGATTTACCCTAGAAAAATCCACATTGATCTTATAAGTCACGGTTGATCCGGTTAAAGTTGCCCGTGATTTATTTAAGCTTATCCACCTCCATATTTTGTTATTTAATCATCTTGTCTTTTGTTTCCAACCTATCTTCAAACATTTTGAATTGTACTTGTAAATTAAAATGTTTTATATATTCTGTTGTTTGAGTTGTTGATGTTGAATTGGGTCTCTGATCGAAATCGTCTGATCAACGCTATCGATAAGATTTTCAAAACACTTTGACAGAACAAACTGACACAATATTATTTTAAAATTTGGTTAATGAAATAAATTTTGATATATAAGTTTATGGAACCTAATAAAATGATTTAAGTTGATAATTTGAAATGATAATACTTGATTTATCATTTATTATTCTACAAATGAATCTATAAGTAGTTGTTATAAATTTATTTGGGAACTGAAATGAATTTAAAACAAGAATTTGAGAATTTAAATTCTGATGATTTCGAACTTTGGTTTAAAGTTTTCAAAAGGGATATATTATTTAAAGTATTTTCAAATAGAAATTTGTTTCCAAAGAATTTTAAAGTTTAAAATTAGTTCTCTTCTCTTTGTCGCTGAAAAATAACTTCGGTGATGATCGCGGCATCATCGACGTTCATTTTCGAGTTTCGAAATTAAGAGACTGTTCTGTAGTCTTGCTACAGCTTTGTTTTGGGGAATTTAATTGATTTGAATTTCTAAAATATGACTTGATTTTAATATATATATATATATATATAGATAAATGATTGAAATTTGATTTGACATATTATGTATATATTATTACTTATCTCTAAATGGTTTGAAAGGAATCGGAAATTAAATTCTTAAATTCTATCTTGAAGAATAATTTCAATTATAAAAAGAAAATAAAAAAATTTGGATAAATGATTAAAACTTGAGATAATTGAATTTGAAAGTTTTATTTGTATAACACACAATTTCATTCCAATATAACTTACCTTAATTTTCAAAAGTTGAATGTGTAATTGGATAATATACAATATAAAAGGATTTTATAAATAAAATTTGAGTGGTTATAATAAATGTTATACTCTTAAATTTAAGTTACAAAAGATTAACAGAAGTAAATAGAGAAAAAGAGAATTTAAAGAGTTTTATTTAAATAACTTAATAATGAAATTTGATTTAATATGGAACCTAAAGTCTAACCTAGGAATTTTAATAAAAGTTATTTCCTGAAATGAGTATGTTTGTATAATAAATAATGTATCTTTGAATAGATAAAATAAAATATATTTGAATGGGATATTTTGTTATAAAGTTTACTTAATTTGGAATCCTAGTTTAATTGATGTCTAAATGAAAAAGGGGTGTAAAGAAATTTGATTGTTGTGTTTTCTATGATAAATATTTTATTTATGTAATAGATATGTCTTGTAAAACGAATAATTATGATTTAAATAGTTAAGATGTATTTTTTAATATCACTAAAATTTGATAATTGAGAATTTGGTTTTCAAATGGAAATTTCAAGTGTAACTTATTGAAAGAATATCTTATTTATGAAATGGGTATTTTAAGTAAAATGTTAGGTTATTTGTTAAATTAAGAGTTAAGTAAAATAGTGAACTTTTGACTTAATAAATGAAGCATAATTTGATTTGGGTATTCCATTCATAAAAGTTTGTTTTAATAAATCATAAGTAAATGATATCCAAATGAATATTTTGAAATTGAACTTATTGAAATACTTATATATCTACCGTAGTACTTTAAAAGTACTGCTGTTTTTGAAAATACAATGTTTTGAAAACATTATAATTGAATAAATGAACTCAGAAATGTTACAACTTTGAAATGAATATTATTTGACCTTGAATTTAAATGGTTTAAATGAAGATTATTTTAAAAGTGTTATGATTTTTAGTAGTATGTTTTCCAAATAATAACATCTCTAAAGTATTATGATTTCAAAGCATCGTGGTTTCAAATTTATTATCTTATTTTGTTTTTCAAACTATCTTTTAGTTGTCCTTATTTTCCTTATCTTGCTACAGAATGGGGAGGCTATTGCTTATACCAGTCTGTTTATAAACCTTTCTATAATCTTTGAAAATCTTTGGTACTCATCTAGATCTGAGCACTACTTACCATCCACAGACGACGGTCAAATGGAAAAGGGTGAATCAGAATTTAAAGGATCTTTTCGTGCTTGTGTTCTTGATTTGATCATCTCCACCTTGTCAAACTCACCTATAACAACAGTTATCAGGTATAATTTCAATCTTCTTGTCATCTTATCTTAATCCTATTTCACTATATCTTTTTCTGTGCTTTCCCGTACCACATTCCTTTTCGGGGACGAAAAATTTTGAGTGGGGGAGAGTGTAACAACCCTGAATTTTTGTGATTTATTTTAATTGTTTATTTTGATTATTTTATTTGAAATTTTGATTTTATTTATTAAAATGAATAATTTATGTTATTTTAAATATAAATGTTGATTTTTATGAATTATAGTTTCAAACTTGTGTAAATTGAATATTTTACTGAAAAGTGAATTTCTGTTCAAACTGGTCAAACTTTGACTTTTAAACTTCAATTTAAATTATTTTAAATCTTAAATTTTATCTTTTATTTTGAAAATAGATGAAATAACTTGAAGACTGCTTTTCGTTTCGTTGGAAACGGACTTAAACTGTGAAAGTTATATATATTTCAATATTGAGTGCAATTTGTTTATTCTGCAATTTTGTTATTTTAAATTGTATAAATTATATCTTCTTTGTCATATATTATTTTAATATGTATTAATATGTCATTTTATGTATATTTTGTCTTTTAATATTTTAAAGTGAGGTAGGAATTTTTCTAGAGTTAGTAGTACTTTTCTTGTAATTTCCATGCCCTGTTTTCAATTTTTATACATTTTCTTTAGTTCTTTTTCTATTTTTCTCCAATTTAATTATTTATTTTATTTTGAAAATGGTAAATAAATTATTTTATTTCAAATTTTCACTTCATAATATTTTTAAAATGAAGTGGACATTTTTTCAAGACTAGTAGTGATTTATATGTAATTTCTGGACCCTGTTTGAATTTTTAAGCGATTCCTTTTATTCTTTTTCTAGTTTCTTTAAATTTTATTATTTATTTTCATATTATTTCACTTGATTTCGGTTTTACAAATATTTGCTGATTCACTATTGTTTTTATTTGATCTTTAGAAAATGGAAATGTGAAGAGTTTAAGGCGTTTCATTTCTAGATGTTTCATTGTCCAAAAACGTTTCAAATGCCATAACCATCTCATATATTCATTTTGGCTGCCCATTTTTAGCTTTCTAGCCGTGAATTTCATTCTATTTGTCACTCAAGAAACCATTCTTTCATTTTATTCATGGCTTCAAACATTTTGGGTAATGTCTTCTTCTTATTTTCTTCCTATTTTCTTATGTATTTTTGCCTTGTTCTCTCCACTCTTTTGCTCAGCCTCCACTCCATAGCCATGGCCACCACCTCCTACACCTCTTCCTGTCATCATCACCACCTACTCCTCAAATCTGAATTATGGTCGAACCCACCATGATGCTAAAATCCAAAAAAATACAACATATGCCTTGAAAACATGCTAGTATGAGCCTTGTTGCTTCACCACCTCTTTTTCCACTACCATCACCACCTCTAGCCGCCACCACCACCTCTGACCAGACCACTACACACCACTACAACATCTATCCAGACCTGAACTTGAATGGCCAAGCCAAACCCCTACATGGCCGAGCCTTTTGTTGACCAAAAACCCACCTATTTTGCCTAAACACCTTCACTTTCCTATCCTATAACTTCCTCCGCATGTCTAGCCTTCATGACATGCATTTCCTATGTTCAAACCTGAGCCAAAGCATGTCCAAACCTGACCCAAAACATCCCATAGGCCATGCAATCTAATTTTGAAAGCAAGGCAAAAGATTTGACATTCATATCTCTTTTTATTTCAAAGTTATTCCTATTCAATGTTGTATTGAGTTGTAATATTATTTTGTTTTGTTTTGGGTTGTAACACAAGTTCTAAACTTCGATCTCTTCCCACTTGAGCCTATTGTTGAGTCAACGTGCCTTCTGAAATCCGTTGTGTCATTTGTATTGCAATCTTCAGCCATAAAGGTGAGTAAATCTCACCAGACGTTTATACTTATACAAATGTGAATTGACACCATTTGAATGTGTAGAACTATTATGTGATGTTATAACTTCCTGCGATCATTTATATATGATGTTAAAACTATTAAATTTCCTGTCATATCATTTGTTACTGTTATATAATGCTATTCCGTTCATTTATATATGTTTATCACACTGCAAGTTCCCTGTAGATTAGAAATCACTATGGGTTGAAATGATACATACCCGAACGGACTTTAGAATAGGGAAAAATCGTTATGGGCTGAAATGATAGGCCTGAACGGTTTTTATTTAATTTATTTAAACTTGGGATTGCGGGTTTGAAATAATAGAACCCGAATTTTTCTTTTAAACTGCGGATTGAAATGATACATATCTGTATCACTTGACCTAGGTTAGAAAACTATATACAGGCCCGTGGTTATTTTACAAAGTGTTTAGGATATTTTTAAGTATTTTAAAAATATAAATTTATGAAATTTAATTTAAATAGACTTTTAAATGTTTTAAAATAAAGAATCATGATTTTTCTATGAGCTAAAAATGTAATTAATGAATGGTTAAATTGGATTATTGAAATATAACTTAAGTTTGGAATTTGGAATTTTGGTTAAAAATGATATTTAAGTTATATGAATAAAATGGAAATTTAATTATATTTGGGAAATAGTAAATATGATAATTTGATTTGAATTTGAATTTTAGTAATTTATTAAAGTATTATTGATTTTTTTCTATGAATTTAAGTGGTTAAATAAATGAATGCTTAAATTGTAACTTTAAAATATAACTGGACTGGGGAAGGAGAATTTGGTTTTATTAAAGTTTTAAGTTAATTAAATAAAATTGTAAATTTAGTTAATTTGTGAAATGGTAATTTAAATCTGAAGTGTTAAGTTTATTTGTTGAAAAGTGAAGAAAGGAAATTATACACTTGAACAAATAAGTGGAATTATTGAAATTTGGATTTATTTATAAGAAATTGGTTTTATAAAAATCAATATGTTTAATGATATGTTAATGAACGTTTTTAATGTTAAATTTTGATTTTTAAAACGTTTAAAGGATTTAAAATGATGTTTATTATTGGCTGGAAATACACTAAAACCTGGAATTAACTTTTAATAGCATTCAGAAATGCTATAGTTTCTGAATTGAACTAAAATTGTGTAAAAAGAGCTATTACAGCATTTCTGAAATGCTGTAGTTGCTGTAATTGACTTATAGGCTAATATTGGACACAAATCTATTATAGCATTCTCTGGAAATGCTATAGTGGTCTGCAGTTTCTGCTGAAATCAATTTAAAACCTTGTTTTGAAATCTGAGCTACCGCAACATTTCTGGAAAGGTTGTCTTTACTGTTTTAAACTAAAATTTAACTAAACTGAGTTTTAACGGCAGTTTTAAGTGCTGTCTTTGCTGAATTAAAATGTTTCAAAGTATAACTTATAACAACTTTTTCTAAATGCTGCGAAAAGTTGAGATTTTAATAAATATGGTTTTTAACTTAATAAATGAGCTCAGAATGATTTGAAACTTTGGGTTGAATACTTGATTTGAAAGTATAATAATTACACTTCTAAAATGATTTTAATTGAATTAAATTGATGGAATATAAATTATTTAAAAGGTGATTTGAGATGATAATAAATGAATGTTATCTTTGAATTTAAAGATGTTTAAGATATGATATATTGAAATGATTTGAAATGAAGTTTTGAGAAGATATGATTTTGATATATATTAAATGTTTTGAAATGTAGTTTTTGGAAGATATGATATTTTGATATATATTAAATGATTTGAAATAATGTTTTGAAAGTTATGATATTTTGAAATTAAAATGATTTGAAAATGAAGTTTGAAAGATATGATATTTATGTATTAAAAATGATTTGAAATGACTTGATATTTATTTTGATAAATACTTGAATTTGAAAGATATGGTATGTTGATATATTGAATGGTTTAGAAATGATTTAATCTTTATTTTGACAAAGATTTGGATTGAAATGATATTTTATTTTGAAGTATAAAAATATTGTTTTAAAGTTATAACCACGGGTTATAATAACGATTGGTTGTTAAAGAGACCGGGATCGGATATTGTTCTATAGCCAGCCAATACTGAAAACCACTTTAACAACTGTGTATGCGGTGGAGAAATCCAGAACGAAGTAGGTTGGTTGGCGAACACTACTGGAATGAAGTAAGAGAACGTTGATGGATGGCCTAATTATGACTAAACAGGAGCTATACCGGGCTACACAAAGGTTCGCACCCTTTTATCGAGCATGCTTCTTCGAAAACCATTCTATTACTTTTGTGATTCGATATGGTGGCGCCACTTTGATTCGGGGTATGTCTCGAGGTGGGCGGAAGCTGCTGGCTTGCCGTCACCACCGGTCCGGGAGTGCAAACGGTGTATCCACCCTGGCATTGCCTCGCGTGCCTTGTCATATGTTCCTTATATCGAGCCCACTACGATTTTGGTTTAAAGATCCGACCGCGTTAAGGTTCACCATCCACTTAACGCTATTTTCTATATGGTTATACTTTACTGATTAGACTCTACTGTATATAGCGTATATTACTAAACAATAAATAGTTTAACGGATCCTTAGAGGATGGGCGGTCCCAAGCGTCTTCTAAGTTACTTGTACTTTTACTACAGTTCACTTGAGTTGGTTTATATTGTATAAATATGTATGTCCTAACTTGAGTGTTTGTATTTTTATTTACGCTCGGGTCAGCCTGAGTATTCACAGATTTGGATTCCACTTTCTGGAGATTGGAATCGCTGGAGATTATCTGCTTATCTAGTCTTATCTATTTCAGTTCGGTTGTTCTATTCACCTTGTACTTGGTTATCACATTGAAATTTCTGTTGTACTTTATTTCTTCTGTTGTATCTTGTTTAACTCTGATATTTATATAGTAGCTTCATGAACTACTATCTCTTTTACTTCCTCTACATTATTAAATACTATGTGTCTGTGATATGTGATTATTATTTATTGTATATTCTGAGATTTTCCAAATTTTTATTTACAACGCAGTATTTTTAGAAATTCAATTCCGGCATGAGTGCCTACCTATACACTTATAATGGATGTGAATGGTTGGAAATATCGGGTCGTTACAAGAGATTTGTATTCATTGGAATATGGACTAATAATTTATAAAATTTACCTTTTTTGCAGAATTGATTCACTTCATCTCTTTTATTTTCTACCATTCTCTAATATATATATATATATATATATATATATATATATATAATTTCTAGAAATAGTTTAGAAGGGAAAGCGGCATAGCTCCACCACTTTGATTAGATCATATAAGAAGAAAAGTGAGGGGCTAAACATGTACTCATGGGCGTTGGAATTAATTCTATCCGTTCAATTTACATTAATTAAATTCGAACCATTGGTCCAAGGTTCAACCACAGCCGCCGCCAGTTTAACCGGTCAGCTGCTCTCCTATAGGTGGTCAACCATTAGCGGTCGACCGGTCAAAAGAGATGGTCAACCGATGGGTCCACACGGTTAATATAATTTATTTATTTTTATTTCCTTTTAATTATTTTCGATTCGAAGAACATCAAACGCTCATAACTTCTTCTTTGAATTTCGATCTTAAAATTTTATATATATGAATGTTGCTTAGAAAATCGTCATGAACACAATGGTGCAAATTCATGGTCAAATTCTGACATTTTCTCAAATTCTTTTTCTGAGCCTTATTAAAAAAATTTAAATTAATTACTGCTCATTTCACGGGGTGTTACATTCTCCCGTCTAAAAAAAATTCATCCCTGAAATTCTTTTAGGGCTAAAACATATAACATAGCGTGCAACAATTTTAAACTATCCAACCTATTATTGTACAACCAATAGTGTATAAGTGCATGGTGTATCACAACATAAATAGTATGTATGTTGAATAATTCTAAATTGGCACCTCTTATATGAATGAATTTTTAAAAATAATTTTGAAAATATGATGCAAATAACTCATATATACTAGCAGTTCTAAATGTATACAACTTTTCAAAATTCAAAATCTTTGTTGTCATATAACAAATTCCACACTCCTACAAATAAGAGTATGGTTCAACCAATTTTGCATATAATCCCTACCATGCAAAAACTTATGTGCAATTTCTAATGTCCAATTTATTTTGAAATCCAGTTTTTTTTTAAATCTACTACTCCCTTATACCGGGAAAGAAATTTAGATGGAAAACTTTACATTTTCATCCTTCTTAAAGATACCCTTTCCTTTATATCTTCAAACCTTCTCTTTTGCCTTCAAATTTTTTCCAACTTTTCCAAGTAAAATTGGCATAAGGAGGTCTAATTTTTTATTTTAGAACATAATTATTTTAAATGCAAGTTTTGTTCACTATCTATGAGTTATGGAACTAGAAATCCCTTGTTATTCTCTATGTTTTGTACACTATGATCCCTTGCCAAATTGTGAAATTCAAATTCACTAACACATTAACGCTCCCTACTTAAGCATACAACACTTGAAAATTGAAAATTTTGTCATCTTTGTCAAATTGTTTTTCCTTTCAACTGAACTTGCAAAATAGTTCAAAAATCATATCTTTCAAAAGAATTTAAACACAATTTTTCAAAAGCATTTGAACAAAACTTTTCAAAAGCATTTGAATACAATTTTTTTCAGAAGCATTGAACATAATTTATTATAAGCATTTGAGCATAATCTTTCAAAAGCATTTGAACATGATTTTTTTCAAAATCATTTGTCTTTCCATTCTTAAAACAAATCAAATCACATCTTAACGTAATCGGGATCTTTCCCATGAGTAAATGCATATGATTGACCCTAGCATTGTGGAGTTAATTTTAGATTTTGAATACCTTTACCTCTTATTTAAAACAACAATAGCACACAAGCATATTTATAAATTTTAGCTTTTATGGCACATGGATAATGATCCGTAATTTCGCAACAACCTTTCTTTGTGCTTCGTTTCTAAAATTTATTTATCCCACAATTCTAATTTTTTTGGGATTCAAGCGTTCTTTATTTTTTTGTTAATTTAATATCCTAATTTATTTTATATACTTCCAGCCTTAATATCATTCATCACTAGTTAAGTTTCTTTATGACATTTCCTTATTTACACTATTTCCCAATATATATAGCGGTCAAAGCTCATCCAAAAAATCAACACGGTAATAAAATAGGAGGATATCTTATAACATCGTATGTTTTTTTTCAATACCCAAAAAGATACAACCAACAATTACAACACAAATATCCTACAAGAAACAATTGCTGGAAGTTGCCTCCAACATCAACGGGTGTTAATGATGTTGTGGCCCTATCACTTCTTACTCAATTAAGATGGACATTTCTAGTATGTTACTCCACTATAACCTACATGTCTAACTTACCTCCTTTGCTTCTAATAAATAAGGTGCATCCATTACTTTAATTATTACACCTAATTATGGGATAAATATTCGTTTCCACACTAAAGTGGGTAAGAAATATAAACTATATACATTTGAAAGAACTCATCAGAAAATTGGCTTGGTGGAATAACTTTCCTACCACCTATCTTACCTTCTTTAACCTTGAGTCAATCAAAATCCTTTATGTGTGTTTTCCATCCCATTACCTTATTCTCCAATTATACCACCATCTTTTATCTTTTAATCAAAATCTCTTGATAGTATTCTCAAACTTTGGTATTTACTTCCTTTATCCATGATCTTTTATGCGAGTATATCCTAAGGTTCGCAAAAGTCATACTTTAATTCCATTCTCCATTCCTTTGTGGGTTCTTCTTATGGCTACCAAACACATCAAATAAAACATTCCTAGGTTTATACCAATATTTTTTATATTCTTTGGGGATTCCTTGTCACTAATCTATGAGCATTCATAGCTATTTTATTCATAACCTTGACATTTACCCCGTCTTACCTATGCAACCATCCATATCTACTCCAGGTCAAAAATTGGTTAGGTTTTCACCACTATTTGTAAAACTAAAACTTTACAGTCTTGAAGTATTTAATCCTAAGCTTCTATCTTCGATAATATAAACTTAGAAACATTTTATAAATTCAAAAATTGCTTGATTTCTTAAAGGAGTCATGAAATATTTCTCATTCTAAATAAATTTCAATTTTCAACAACTTTATACAATAGAGATTTACTTCTTTAAAAATAGGATTTTTTTTAACTAAAAACATCTATTTGCATTCAAAAATTCAATCGTCGTACCAAAACATTTTTGAACGAAACATTTTCTACAACTTTAAATAATGGAAACTGGAGTAGACTAAGATAGCCTCCATTCTATAATTTTCCTACTACTCATGCTATTTTGGTCGACCTTAGTGAAGACTCTATTAGCTATAGGGGGGCTTCTAAATGACATGGGCAATTATTGCATATATTTATGGAAATTGTCCATTTTTCCTATGCTTTTCTTCTAATTTCCTACATCGTTCCTAACTGGATTACTAACATTATTCCACGCGGTTAATATTATTTATTTCCATTTTAATAATTTCGACCCAAAAATTTCAAACGCTCATAACTTCTTTGTTTGAACACTGATTGCAAAACTTTTGAAAGTTGGTCAAAAAATCTCCATGAATGCAATGGTGCAAGTTTCATTGTCAATTTCGATGTTTGCTCAAATTCCATTTTTGTGCCTTATTGATTATTTATTATTTCTTTGTAATTAATTAATGTTCATTTGACAGGGTGTTACAATTATTATCTTGTCATGCCATACATATGAATTCCTTTGCTATTTATACCCTATATATCAATGTGATCTTTCTCATACCCTGAGGTGATATAACAAAACCCCTAATTAATTATACACTTTTCACATTTATTATTTATTAATTTATACCCCATAAATAACAATATGACCTTTCGTGTATATAAATGATCTATTATCATGTTATATTATGCATATATTGACAGAGCTAGGGGTATGTCCTGGGGATAATTCTATAATTTATTACATATATCTAACTCAATAACCAATCTTGTTCATCATAAATGTGTTGTTCTTTCTATTATATACCTGACATTTTGTGATATGTTAATTAAACATTGAATTTAAGTATATTATTGAAAATCCTTAAATTATATGGTATTTGATCGCAGTTATAATGTGTTGTAATCATGAGAAATTTATCAATATAAAAATAACATATTATTTTAAACATTTCTTGTAAGATGTTTCGAGATAGGATAGCGATACAAACTAGGGTACATATTGTTGTCCAAATATTAGTTGGTGTGTTATACATGACTGATGGGGGAAACGAGGGGTTAAGCACTGATAGTTATTAGATAGTCATGAAATAACTCACTCGACAAGTCAAGGTAGTGTTACCACAAAGTCATGTCTCATGATTATTCTTGACTTTCAAAATAGTGACAAGTCCACTTCTTCGATGTTTAGTGCTAAGTATACAAATAAATCGTTTCCATATAAGCGATTCGCTTTATAGAAATAATTCGTTTCCATAAATGAATCAAACGTTTTCTTTTAAAAATGAACTGAACTTGTACTTGATTTTCATGTTTCCATATTGGTAAAACTTAGAATTACTCTTTCAAAACGTATTTTATAAGGCAAAATTTATAATACTAAGTGTATTTAAAACAAGGGTAAAAAACAATTTTCGTTAAAACAGTGTTTACTATAAACCCAAAAACAATTTACACTTAGCTTTATTTATAAATAATACCTTCTAAAGGATTTTCTCATTTATAAATCATTATTTATAAATTTAAACCAATGTTTATTATCCTAAAAGATAATAAAACAATTTAAATATCTTATAAATTTAAAACAGTATTAATTATCCTAAAAGATAACTAAGTACATTTATAATTCTCTTTTAAGTAAACGAATCCATTATCTTTAATAAAGGAATTAATTATTTCTAAACATCTTTATATCATCAGGTAATTAACTTTAAAATCTTTATTTAATCAGTTTATTAACTTTAAGTTGTTCAATTACTTAAAGCACTTTTATTATATTAGTTAATTTACTTAATCACTTTTATTAAGTCAATTAATTAAATTTAAATATCATTATTTAAAAAGATCTATTAAATTCAAATAATCATCAATTAATAATTAATCTCAAACATCATTAATTAAAATGATTAAATTATTTTAAATGCCTTTAATAAATATTTAATTAAGTTCAATAAATTAATTAGATTAACCAAATTCAAACCTCATTAGTTAAAACAATTAGTTGAATTTGATCATAAGTTAAATGATTTATTAAATTCGAATATCATTATTTAAAACGATTAATTACTTTTAAATATCATTAATTAAAATTATTATTAATTTTAATTATCATTAATTTAAATAATTAATTAAGCTCAAGAAATCATTAGTTAAAATGACAAATCAAAGATAATTTTTTATAAACATATTTTATTAAATTGGTAAATTAATCTCAAAATCATTAGTTAAAATGATTAATTAAATCCGGTCTCACTTAAATAAAAAATAACCAATTTTAAATACCATAAATTAAATTGGTTAATAAGTTTCAAAATCATTACTTATTATTTTATATTATCATTAATCAAAATTATTAATGAATTTTAACCTTCTGTTCAGTGGAAACATAAGCTCAAGTTCATACGATAGAGTTTTGGGGATGAAATTGAATAAATGATGATATAGCAAAATTGTTATAATGACACTTAATAAATTAAATGGAATATTAGGATTTATTTTAATTAACCATAACAGCATAAGAATGTAAATAATTACTGGGGAGAAACCCCTTTGGGCCCCTCTATAGATTTACCCTGCAAAACAATGGTTATGGAATATAAATATAATGGGTTCATAACAATCAAATTAACATGTCATCCAGTTTTCAAATGAAATTCAACCAAACACGAAATCAAACAATTTAACTAACATCCAAGCAATCAATAAACATTTATAACATCATTGATGTGATATAATAAAATGTAATGTGAATTAAACTCAAATTGATTTTTGTTTCTACTGAAACGTCCGGATTTAGACTAAAACCGAACGACCGTCTGATTTTAGCATAAATTTTCACTTGCTTCATATTCAACCAAATCAATTTCGTAGCGAAGACAATGTCCATACAAGTGCAATGCAATGAACGACATTTAAATCCAATCTCGTACGAAACTGTTACGGGTTAATGCATATTAAATCAATTAAATAACTAAATAAATTAATTAATCACTAATTTACATTAATCACCAGCTTAATTATTATTTCCCCATGTGAAACAACCTAGACCGCTCACTTCGAAACCCATGACGGGAACTTCTTCTGCACACCGTCACCGCCACATGCCTCACCGGGCCGCCGCACTTTCACAAAAGCTCGCCCACGCCATGAAGAACCCAAAGACACCAGTGCCTCCCCTTGAATCACCGCCATCGCCCCAAGAAGAACAAACGATGTTCAACCACCTTTCTTCGCCAACATGCTATGAATTAGCATGAACCAACCGGTCAACATCAACAACTTATCGAGGAGCACTACTTCCTAGTTAGGGTCGAGGCACGAAAATGCCTCTGGGGTTGTAATGTCTGCTGTCCGTAGGATCGCCCATGGTTTGAATTTTGAATTTTGAAAGTTGCTAATTCCTTTATCTCTAGTAAACGTGATAATTATATAAGGTGATGCGGATGTTTTGCACATAAAAGGGATGGCTGAACAGTATGGTATGGGTTGAGTATGGCTATCATATATTATATTCAAAAAAATTCCGGCTGATCCGAAAATATCAAACTTCGAACGAGACATGCCACTTGCCGATCTCTGTGTTATACCCCTATTCCGGATATAATGGAACTAGTCTCGAGCCCTAATTCGATCATATGCAAAATATTGCTTTTCGAACCAAATTATTATATTAAGTTTTCGAAATTAATTTCTACGCATTTCGATCTCGCATGTTCAAACGATACATCCGAGTCTCATGAAATCTCATGGTATAATATAATTCCCTATTACGGATCCAATGAAGTTTGTTTTGTCGAAATCCAAGACACTGCCCAAGAATGACAATTTCATAGATTTAAATATCGTTTTATATTTAATCATTGATATTTGTCCGATCTATTTACATTATTAAATAAATTTACAAATTGAATTTACCATTATAATTTATTAATTAAAATGAGCTTAATATTATTATTAAATCCGTCTGATTGACATTAAATTTCATAATTCAAATATTTTACCATTCCTTATATTTAAATTATAGGTTATTAAATTCTAAAATTCAATTATTTAAAATAAATTAAACATTTAAAATCAAATGACCAAAATTTTGGGTTGTTACATTATCCCCCTTTAAATGAACTTCGACCCCAAAATTCATAAGGCATAAAATATTTCCAAATCCTTAAGTTTAAATCTATTAATTAAAACGAGTTATTAATCTTATCAACTTTTCAAAACCAATTAGCTGAAATAGATTTCAAAACGTCCAAGTCTTCTAAATTCACCCATCTATACCAACTAACTTCCTTCCGTTCATTCATTCCAAGTTATAACTTAGAAAATCAAATTTTTGGTTTTCAAAAAATTTCTGAAATTCTTAAAAAATTCTAACTCTTAAATTTATGGAAAATTTCGCAGCGTCTCCTTTGCGCAGCTCGATCAGAACAACTACAAATTGCCTCTACAAGCTCAAAACCAACCATAGAAATCAAAACCTATATGGCCTCCCATATCTGTGGTATAAAATCATTAACGAATTTTAATTTTTAGATTTAGTATGTACCTTTTTGCAGTTGATTTATATTTTAACAAGTAATTTATTATCTTCTATGAAAATGCAGGTGCACAAGAATTAAATGTAAATCTCTTGCATACATGTACTTACGAAATCTAAAAGAAATTAGGCTGACAAAAGCAATGTGATGTAACTCTACATACGAAAACTAGCATGATATAAATCCACATGCAACCAATAACCATATCTCAATCATATGCGACAAAATACAGAGAATGTCTATAGTAGAAGTTTTGCATCCAATAATTTTAACGATAAATTTTAGACCTAAATACCCAGGTTCGCCAATTCAAAATTTTATTTTTAAATTTCTCAAATGAGAAAAATCAAAGATCAAAATTCAAAATGACAAGGAGGGGATTCCTCCTAAAAAAGTATGGTGAAACTCTAGAATAAAAACAATACGGAGCATGCAGTGGTATTTCGGTCCTCAAAAAACATCAACAAGAGTGAATAAATATCATTCCTTTTCCAAAATCTTTAAAATATCATCTTTCTAAAAATCACTGTGATTTAGGTCCTAATAACAACAATTCAAATCCTTTGTCTATAAATTTAAACTTTATAGGCAGTGGTATATGAAATCGTACAACCAATCAATTCAATTCAATCAAACCAAATCAATCAAATTAAATCAACCAAATTCTATGAAGGAATAAATTAACACTAACAGTTAATAAAATTCCATAAAGGAAAACTTATCACTTACCATCGTTTTAAAATGTCAAATGACTAACAAATAAATCTTAACTTAGGTTCAAAACTTTCTTGATTGTCCTAAAATAAGGATAATTATCTAAGCGTACCATTTTATTATTTAGAAGATTATCCAAACTAACTTGGACAAAATGGAAAGTTATACTCAAAATTTTTATTAGTTTCTTAATCACATTACAATTTTTTTCGTTTATATTTTCATTTGGTATTTTATTCAATACTTAAATTATTAATGAATTATTTCATAAATTCTCACCCATGTTTAAAAATATTTTATAAAGTCGTTTCTTTATAAAACATAAAATAATAAATTATTTCCACTTTACTTACTTGTATAATACCTTTCCATATCCTAAGAATACATACAAATTTTATTTTATTTTTTCAAAGATCTAGGTGGAGATCTAATCAAATTATGGTTTCTAAAAACCGAGTCAACCTATTAACTTTTGTAACTTAGAGTGTTAAAAGGAATAATATTTATGGGTTGGCCCTATATATAAATAGTTTTACACTACTCTGATGCTTTAAACAATTATATAATTTTAATAAAAACAATGTTTATCAAAACCTTCTTACTTAATTTAACCCGATTTAAATCTGTCTTAAATTATCCTATAGCTTATCTAAGGAAAAATCTCATTTATCAAAGCGATCTCTTATCAGAAGTACCTTTTGTTTTGGAACCAATTCCCTTTTGTGGAACTTAAAATAAATACCTGGTTTTTAATTTCAAAACTCATCTTTGAAGCATACTACGTATATTTTCATATATAATAACTTGAACCATTTATTTATAAAAATTCACTTTGGGCTCATTCGAATTTGTACTCGCTTCGATCGCACAATGATAAAGAGTATAATTTTCTAATCACCCCACAACGTTTGCCTAAGCAAACATTTGATCGTCACATAAAAGACTATTCAAATTACCACAAAGCTAATCGAAACGATTTCCTCCTAGTTATCCCAAATAGAATGCATTCCATTTAAAATTTCTTCCAAAATATTGCTATTTCTTTTCTCAAAAACCTTTCAAAATTAGTTACAAAAATATTTTGGGATTTAGATTCAAAAATCCTTTTTAAAACATGTTTTATAAACTTAATTTATATAAAATTTCCTTTATATTAAAATCATTTTGTATTATAATAATCCTTCTTTATTATAATAGAATTATCTCGAATATTTATTCTTTAAATAACTTATCCCACTATTTAGGTTATATTAACAACTTTTTATTAAATTTTAATCTATAATCCACCATTATTAAAAGGAGAATTTTTAAGTTAACATATTCTTCGAACACCTTTATAGTCAAATCATGAAAATTAATTCATAAAGGGTTCGTTTTAATTCAAAGCGATAAATGCTCCTAAATAAATCGAGCACCATTTTTCAACTAACAAATAATAGTTAATGCTTCTTGTTTAAATTAAGCATAACTGAACAAACAATAGTGATAATAAATAAATATTATCACATATGAACCAACACACTTTATATCTATATAAAGTTTGAGAATTATTCCTTTATATATATAAAATATAATTCTGGGCAAAATATTTAATTTGCCAAAGTTTTCAAAAATTCAATACCATGTCCATTGGCCTAGGTCGAGTGTTTAGAAATCCCTATCGGTACCGTGGCGTCCCACATCTCGACCAGCATTAATAAAAACTCAGTAGACCAATTAGCATAATACGTTTTTATATCATTAACAAATATGATCTTATATATATAATACTCTCAAACTTATTTTAGGGTGTCACTTACCCTATCTCTAATCAGCCAAACCCTATCAAAGCCAAGATTCTCGCTTAATCTTCAGCTCTGATACCAAATGTAAAGACCCGCCATTTTGGCCATCGAAAGTCGACACCGCACACTACTACCGTGTTCAATTTTCATGCATCCAATCGAGAAAAGTGCAAATTGTTAGGGTAAATAAAATTAAAAGAACAGAGAACAGAGGAAAACAGAATCTCATAGTGGAATCGACAACATATAATATAACAAGGACAGTAGAAATTGGCACTCTAAAAATACAGAGTATATCAGAGTCAAAACAAATCTTATCAGTTTGGCAGTTATAAAATCCAGACCTTACAAAAGATGATAGGGATACCATATACAAAAGAGGAAAATAAAATACTACGATAGGTGAATCTCCAGCTCCCCTCCAAGATCTCTATAACGCCAAATCCAACTTGGAAAATACTCAGTCTGACCCGGGCATTATAACAAAATAACACTCGGATCGGTCTGGAAATACAAATGTGATATAACTCGAACAATAGGAAACATATAAAAGTTCTTTGAGACCACGCTGCTAACGCGGAACGGGTTTTTACCTCACAAGAATAACATACATACAGGCAAGAGCATAAATAAATACCAAGAAATAAATCCAAATAAGAATGGGCATAATTAATATTAAACCAGACTTGAAAGAATGGAAATAACCCAAGTAAAATCCAAACTGGACAAAATGAATAAAACAAGGAAACTGTCTAGACTTGATTGAATGGACAAAACAAGATAACTTCCAAATGTGATAGGATGGACAAAATAAGGGAACGGTCCAAACTTGATATAAGGACAGAATAAGGTAATGGTCCAACTTGATATAATGGACTAATCTATACTTAAATGCCATGAAAAAGAGTTGTACTACTCGTGGCAATTTAACAGATAAACAGACTCAGAATTCGAATCAAATAAGGAAAGGAAATTTTCCAATAAATAACCAGGAAGGTGCACCTCCCTTGGAGTGGTATACTCCTAAAAAGCTCATATACTCCATGACACTTCTTGGAAACCTCCAAGCCGGACCCCGTCAGACTTTACTGAGTATCCGAATATTTCCACATCTAAGTGCACAACTGAATCTAAACTGGATAAGATGTGAAAATACCCTAATGGGAGCAACCCCATATAGCTTGGCCCTCTCTCGCACTTTTAGTTTAGTTATTTTTTGACAAAGGATAGCAACGCTCAACGGAGCAATAAATTGTCTTAAAATGAAGATAGTAAAGTAGCTAAAGTAACCGATAACGTAGATACCAACTATCGAGGATATAAAATGATGGTGTATGGAAATTAAGTCTTGTATACTTATCACCACTCATTGAATTCAAACTTGTACTATTTCTTGGTTAACAATAATACTAAACAAGTCAAGGTAGTGTTACCTTAAAGTGATGTCTCGTGATTATTCTTGACTTTCGAAATAGGGACAAGTCTACTTCTTCAATGTTTAGTGCTATTTATACAAATAAATTGCTTTCATATAAGTGATTCGCTTTATAGAAATAATTCATTTCCATAAACGAACCAAACTTTTTCTTTCAAAAACAAACCGAACTTGTACTTGATTTGCATATTTCCTGTAGCATCTCGGAATTTCAGACCGAGTATTACAGCTTTTCAGGTTAAGACGTTCTGGAGCTCAAGAGGTGAGCTAGATAGAAGGAACGTATGGAGTGTATTCCACTGTGTATTTGAGATTGTATTGTTTATAGTCAGGGATAAGTTGTTACAACTGTCCAATTTATTTGAGAATGATTGTACTCTGATATATTGAATGTAAACTGAGAATTATAGCTTTTCATTGTAAAATGCTATTATTTGATATTATATTTTAATCCGCTGTAAATGTGAGATTCTGTGCTGTTGTTTTTTGTTTCTTCTTCTACCTCTTTTCTTCTTTATCCAGACAATCTGGGATTTTCGGCGTTCGATTGCTCGACACTTCTACAGATGAATGTATTAGTGTCGAATCTTCGGGTCGAAAATTTCGAGATGTTACATTTGGATTTAGAAAATAGCTTGAAAAAGTTTAAAATAGATAAAACATTTAAAAATATAATGCATGCTTAAGACATTTACAAGCTTTGTATAACATGCAAAAGACAAGTGGCAATTTTATTTCTTTAAAATTTAATTTATAATTATAGTGCTAGAGAAAACCAGGTTAATACTTATTCTTCACAATCTTTTCTTCTTTCATCATCTTCTAAAACCAAAACTAAAAGAAGATTTAAATCAAAACAACAACAGTTTTTTCAAGTTTTCAATCTGAAGATGAAGCAAACTCCAAAACCAACTCAAACATCATGTAGCAAATCAGTTCAAAATCAAATGCAGTCCTGTTTTCAAAGGCTTCTGACTCAAGTGTTACTTTAATGTAATGCTTGGGTCAGACCTAGTATTATAGATTTTCAGGTTAGGACGTTCTAGAGCTCAGGAGGCGAGCTGGATGGCAGGAAAGTATGGAGTGTATTCCGCTGTGTATTTGAGATTGTATTGACAGTAGTCAGGGACAAGTTGTTACAACTGTCCAGTTTATTTGTGAATGATAGTACTCTGATATATTGAATGTAAATTGTCAGATTCAGCTTTTCTTTGTATAAATGCTATTTTTTGATATTATATTTTGATCTGCTGCGAGTGTGAGATTCTGTGTTTGTTTCTGTTTCTTCTTCTACCTCTTTCCTTCTTTACCCTAACAATCTGTGATTTCCGACGTTCGATTGCTCGGCATTTCTACAATGAACGTATTGGTGTCGAATTTTCGGATCGAAAATTTTGGGTCGTCACATTTCCATATTGGTAAAAAACTTTTAGAATTACTATTTCAAAACATATTTTTATAAGACAAAATTTATAATACTAAGTGTATTAAAAACAAGGGTAAAATACTATTGTCATTAAAACATTGTTGACTATAAATCCAAAAACAATTTCACTTGGCTTTATTTATAAATAATCCTTTTTAAAGGATTTTCTCATTTATTAATCGTAATTTATAAATTTATACCAATGCTATTATCCCGAAAGATTAAAAAAAATTAAATATCTTTATAAATTTAAAAGAATATTAATTATCCCAAGAAGATAACTAATCACATTAATAAATAAGTAAACGAATCCATTATCTTTAATAAAATAGTTTTAATTATTTCTATATCATCAGCCAATTAACTTTAATCTTTATTAAATCTGTTTATTAACTCTAAGGTGGTTAATTACTTAAAGCACTTTTATCATATTAGTTAATTTACTTAATCACTTTTAATAAATCAATTAATTAACTTTTAATATCATTAATTAAAAAGATTTATTAAATTCAAATAATCATCAATTAAATGAATAATTAATCTCAAACATCATTAATTAAAATGATTAAATTATTTTAAATTCCATTAATTAAATAATTAATTAAGTTCGGTAAATTAATTGGATTAACTAAATTCAAACCTCAAGTTAAAACAATTAGTTAAATTTAAAACAACCATTAATTAAACGATTACTTAAATTCAAATAACATTATTTAAAATGATTAATTACTTTTAAATATCGTTAATTAAAATGATTACTAATTTCAATTATCATTAATTAAAATAATTAATTAAATTCAAGAAATCATTAATTAAATGATAAATCAAAGATAAACCAATTTTAAACATCTTTTTATTAAATTGGTTAATTAATCCCAAAATCATTAGTTACAATGATTAATTAAATCCAGTCTCACTTAAGTCAAAAGATAACTAATTTTAAACACCATAAATTAAATTGGTTAATAAATTTCAAAATTATTAGGTAAAACAATTAATTATTTTAAGTTATCATTAATCAAAATTGTTAATGAATTTTAACCTCCTGTTTAGTGGAAACACAAGATCAATTCATACGATAGGGTTCTTGGGATGAAATTCAATAAATGACGATATAGAGAAAATGCGATAACGAAAATTAACAAACTAAATGGAATATTAGGATTTATTTTAATTAACTATCAATATAACATCATAAGGATGTAAATAAGTAATTATTAGCGAGAAACTCCTCAGGGTCTCTCTATAGATTTACCATGCAAAACAATGGTTATGGAATATAAATATAATCATATGGTTCATAACGATCAAATTATCATGTCATCCATTTTCCAAACAAGCAATCAAACGATTTAACTAATATCCAAGCAATCGATAAACATTTATAAGATCATTGATATGATATAATAAAATTTAACATGAGATAAATTCACTTTGATTTTCGTTTTCGCTGAAACATCCCGATTTGGACTAAAACCGAATAACCATCCAAATTTAGCATAAATTTTCACTTTCTCTAAATCCAACAAAATAGATTCCATTGCGAAGGCAATTTCCATATGAGTGCAATGCAATAAATGGCATTTGAATCTGATCTCGTATGAAATAGTTATGAGTTAATGAACATTAAATTGACTAATTAACTAAATAAATTAATTAATCACTAATTTACATTAATCACCAAGCTTAATTATTAATCCTTTATGCAAAACAACATAGGCCGCTCACTTCGAAACCCACGACGCAAACTTCATCTGCACACTGTCGGCACCACATGCTTCGCTGCGGCGCCGCTCGCCCACACCATGACGAACCTAAAGACACCAATGCCGCCCTCTAAATCGCCGCCATTGCCCATAAGACCCAAGAAGAACGAATGTCTTTCCACCTTCCTTCACTGCCATGCTATGAATTAGCATGACCCAACTGGTCAACATCTATGACTCATCGAGGCACACAACTTCCTAGTTGGGGTCGAGGCAAGAAAATGCCTCAGGGGCCGCGATGGCTGCTGGCCGTAGGATCGGCCATGATTTGAATTTTGAAAATTGTGAATTCCTCTATCTCTAGTAAACGCGATAATTATACAAGCTGATGCGGTTTGGTTTGCAAGTAAGAGGGAGAACTAAATAATATGGTATGGGTTGAGTATGGTTAACATATTATATATATATACGAGTACTTTGGCACGTGCGATGCACGTGCGTAAGAGGAACTACTATTAAGAAATGATGTTTGTGAGGTTTTTAAAATTTTTTAAAATGACTTTGACGTGTTTATATAATAATGCATTTTTTGGATACTGACTTTCAGAAAGTATCCACGTCCGATGGACGTGTATAATTGCTTTGCTTCATTGTAAAGTACTAATGAACCTAGACATAAAATGAAAATTAAATTGATTCGAAACATTGTAACTTTCAAATATCCTTAGTAACAAATATTATTTTGAAATAGAAAGAGTAATACAATTCTTGCACTTTACAAACTATTTTTCTTCTTTAAGTGGAAGTCCAATCAATCACCAATAACCAATGAAATCAAACATAAAACTAACACAGTCAAAACCAACAGTTAAACGCAATTAGATTTGTAAGCAAGTGCCAATAAACATCAAAGTACAGTCGTAAACAAAAGCGGACTCGTGCACACACACAAATACACACATGCATGGGTTTTGTAAGCATGATTCAAAATCTTCACAATTTAAGGCATTTGGAAAGAATAAGCTTCAATGATCTTGGATAGTATAAAACGCAAATAAGTTTTCAATGCCTACAATTTCCAAACACATAGTTGAGTTCAAATATGTTCGTAGCTATATAATCTCAAATGCAAGTGGTTCTTTATATATATATATATATATATATATATATATAAAGTTGTGTGGCTTCACATACATTTGATATTTAACGGATATAACTTTTAGATATTAGGCAGGTTTTGGATAAGCGTTAAATTTCAGGCATAACTAAGTTGCAATATCATATATTCAATTCTGAATGCATATATAAGTTTTATATGCATAAATTATCAAATATATAAAGGTATATATGATTCAGAATGTATGTTTCTTAGTGTATGTAAATGGATGTTTCGTAATGAATGTAAATGGTTTCGGGTATACCACACTTCTTGAAAATGCATAAACCTTGGACTTATAAAATTTCAAATACGCAAAGCTTTGTACACATGCTTTTGTGAAGAATTTGAACATTATGAAAAGACACCTACACATGCTTCCTAAGCACATGAGGTATGCTATATAGTATAACATCACAAGCCCCATGACAGGCTTTACACACCAATGGATAACACATCAAATTCTAATACATGCATTTTAAAAGTATATATGTTATAAATACTCCACTTTGAACTTATCCTTAGATATGTACTAATTTTGAATGTGTGGTTTCAAATACAATATGCTAACCTACAGGTCAAAATGGACAGATATCATACCATAAACGGATCAAAAGCATATCATAAAAGGTAATGTTAGTTACGGGTTGTGAAAAAATAAGACGGAAAAGGATTTACAGCAAGCATTCATATTATGCATTATCAAACAAACTCAACTTTAATTTACGTTTTATGTAAGCTTTATGAATCCTTTTCTTCTGCCTTCCGTCTTGGAAAGCTAGTGGTAGCATGCAACTTTTATTCCTTTATGCAGCTTCAAATCCGAAAACTGGAGATCATAACTGAAACCATGAGAAACTGCAGCAATAAATTGGCACCTGAAACATCCAAGTTAGACATATGATGTATAAAAAATGAATTAAAATGTATGGGACAAAAAATAGTTGATGGTGGCATATTAGAAGACATATTAGAAGGCTAGTGTACATTGGATGATAATTGCTTTGCTTCATTATAAAGTACTTATGAACGCAGACGTAAAATGAAAATGAAATTCAAAACATTGTAACTTTCAAATATCATTGGTAATAAATAATATTTTGAAATAGAAAGAGTACAATACAGTTCTTCCACTTTACAAACTTTTTTTTTCCTCTAGGTAAAATGCTACCAATCAACAGTAATCAGTGAAATGAAACATAAAACTAACACAGTCAAAACCCATAGTTAAATGCAATTAGATCTGTAAGCAAGGGTCAATAAACATCAAAGTATGGATGTAAAAATAAGCACAGTGGCAAGTAGAATAAACGCTAACTGGAACACACACCTTGATTGGATCGCATGCAACAACAATGCACCTCATGATGGTCTTCCGCCCCTCCTACTTGAACAGAAAACCGAAGATTACAGATGTTTTGCCTCAACTCCACTGTGCGCGTACATCGTTCTTTGTAGCGTCAGATGCCCCTCCATTTTATTTGATGGAATTCATCAATGCTAAAATTTGAAGTCGATCCATTGAGAGTTCTTTGAAGAAAGAGAAACAATTGTGTACTCTTCCATGGAACTAAATTAAAATAGAAATTCTGAAATTCATGTACTTATAAAGTGTAAACAGTTAAGTAAATATACCCTGCATGTTAACCATTCAAATATTATTTAATCATTTTTTGGATCAAACCTATTAAAATTAGAAATCACATCAAATGATCAAGATGAATTCAAAAGTATAAAGAGAAAAAACATTAAAACCATCACTGCATATATACATCTCAACTATATTGCAAGTGCCCAAGTGCCTTGAATAATCCACTTCTAATGGGATTATAAGTAATAGTCTATGCAGTTCATCTAGGAGCATTCATGGTTTAGATATATATATCAGCAAATCAAATCCACTTTGTAATAAAGATAACTACAATGTAACCGATGGTCTCTAAATATTTCCTACTTTAGGCAAGCAATACATTATTTATCATTGTCTATCTTTCCAATATTTTATTATCTACATGTATCGTAAGCATGCTGCGAAAAAGTGAATATAAGTACTGACCTTGGTTTGTGATTTGTTACTTCTATAGTCCATATTAATCTACGGATCAATAACCAATTTGAAATCCAAAGGGTACAAAAATATTGCAATCCATTATGACAGCTTCCGCCAATGCAAATGTCAAGTAAAATGTTTCCAGCAAGGCAAAACAACAATTAAACGCAATTAGTTAAATAATCAAGCAGCAATAAACATTAAAGTTGTATGCAACTTGTATGCATTACATTAAAGTACGATTCTAGACGAACAACTAACTTGTATGCACCATGAGTTGGTTTGATCTTCATAGCGTTTCATCCTTCTGATCAAAAAATGCAATTATAAAAATTTGGGACAAAACATTTTAAATTAATAAGTTGGGTCCACTTTCACTGCTTAAAAAAGTCTTCATAGTAACATTTAATGAAACATATAGATTATAGTGTTGCAATCACAACTTTGTTTAAAAATATAATACTAACAATATAAAGGTTATATAACATGCACATTGTATACAGTATGTAAATGAATTCATTGATTGATGTTCTCTTACTATAGCTCATATGAATGCCTTTGCAAATGTCCTATGGTTCCAAAAGCAAAAGCAAAAGCTGACAATCCAATCTGTCAACCCATAGTATATTGATTCAGCTAAAAAGTTACATCTTTCCTTCCTTCCTTCCGCCTCTTCTTTTTATTTTTTTAATAAGATTTCAAGATAATATCCTCATTTAAATATATAATACTTCACCAGCTTACATTATTGAGTTAAAAAGACAACAAACGTGCCGCCCACCTCACTATAAATCTACACAAAGCGATTTCTTTGTACTCACAAAGCATTAAATTTCAACGTAAGAAACAATGTCTTCCATTAGAAAATATTCAATCCTTAGTTCTTCTCTTCTTCATAGTCATATCAATTGCCTCCATCTCTGATGCAAAGGTTCGGCATTATAGATGGGAACTCGCTTAGCAGTACAAATCTCCCGACTGCTTCCAAAAACTTACTGTAACCATAAATGGACAATCTCCAGGGCCAACCATAAATGCTCAGCAAGGAGGCACCATTGTTGTCGAGGTCAAGAACAGACTTATTACTGAGAATTCCGCCGTACATTGGCATATAATTAGGCAGGTAATCTATTTGCTTATATTTTTTGGTCTTCCTGTGCATCAAATTAGCACAAATTTACTTATTTACATTCTTTTTTGTGTAGATTAGAACTCCATGGTGTGATGGAACAGAAGGAGTATCACAATGCCCAATCATTTCAAGGGACACATTCATATACAAATTTGTAGTCGACAGAGAGTGTTTTTTGAGATTCTAAAGGTAAACATGGATTATAGCCAGTAGTTTGTACTAAATACAAAGTCTCGTATAATTCCATCCTGGAAATTACATGTATCATGCGCATTATTGTATGCAAAGATCAACAGGATTGAACGGCATGATCAAAGTTTGTTGAATCATAGGTTTTGATTGCTGACAATACACAACAGTTCACGAATCTACGGCTACGATAACATCAAGACTCATCGGCTCAATATATGGTTTGTATAGTTATATATTTTAACAAGAGTCATCAAATATGTATATAGAGTCTAGTTTAGTGCTTTGTTAAAATCTTTCCTCAAGAATTATCATTCACATTCAAATAAACTTGCTTGCATATTTTGATCAAAATCAAATTTTCAAAAAATGCATGGAGCGAGGCTCGAACCCAGGTCACTAGTTTGGAAGGCATGTACTCTAACCAAATGAGCTACTGCTGTTTTTGTTTAACAACAGAATTCAGTCGACTGAATAACCTGAGTCCGTCGACTGAATCTGTGCAGTTTAACATATTTGTGCACAGTTTCAGTCGACTGGATTTCCTGCACAGTCGACTGAATTTGGTCCCGAAAATTTTACTTCATATTTTCAATTGACTGAATTCCCTGCTCAGTCGACTGAATTTGAACCTGCGAATTTTCTCTGAAAAGACACCTTCTTCCTCCCAAGAGTTGCAACCATTCATCAATGGAAATGGATGCATCTCTTGTTTGCAACCTTTGACAACATATGCATCTCTTCTACAAGTATATATACATGATTCTAACATCATTTAACTAACCGAATTCTCTTGCTTTAATCTTACTATTCTCTTGTTCATATTCTCTATATATTCTCAAAGCAATCACCAATCTATTGCTTGAATCACTGTTTTTTGTTTATAACATTCTTTTGATTCATAGCAATTCACATTTCCTAAATCTTCACAAACACATTGCATATTCTCGAGGATAAGATTATAGGAATATTGTACTACATTAGACTCATTAGTGTTGACAAGAACACAACAAGTCGAATATTGTATTTTAGTAATTGAGTTGAAGTCCTCTTCGGTAGTTGAGGCAAGAAATCTCGTTCGGTTGTTTGGGTAAGTTGTAAACCTATTCCTCCAGGTGAAGTGAGGGTGTTTGTTAGTGAAATTCCTAAGTGAAGCTTAGGGACTGGAAGTAGGACGAGAGGTCCGGACCAGTATAAAATCCTGGTGTCTCCTTGCATTTACCTACTTTATCTACCTAGACTATTTCATTATTCCATATTACACGATCCTACCGCATAGCCTCTTTCAAAGTTGTTGTTGCTGATGGTGTCGTAGAACCTTTTCTTACAATCATGAACATAGTTTCGTTCTTAATGAATGGTGGCATAAGAGCACCCATGAACAAATTACTGGTTTCAATTCTAAGCCCTTTATTTGGGTTGGTGACCTCAGGTATTTCATCCTCTCCACTCATTGTTTTGAACCAATCACTTTGATTATAGTAGAATTTTAACTTGCTGAATTTCATCATGCAGTCACTTTTGATCAATGGAAGAGGAAGGTTTAACAGTTCTACTCCGAGAGTAAATGGTGCATGTAATCTTACTAATCCTAAATATGCTATCGGTTCTTTTACCGTAGTTCCAGGAAAAACCCAAAAAGACCTAAAACCAAGTTCAAAGGAAAAAAGAACAAATTTTTATACAAACTTGAAGTCAAAATCATTGATTAGAGAATAATAACCTCCCTCGATTTCGCTTGTCATCAGGACCGACCGTAGTAGAACCAACATCCGAAAGTGGAATAGTGAGTCGTAATCTTTGATTAGAGCAAAAAAACCTCCCTTGCATCCTCATGTTCAACTGCTAGAACAATAATATAAAGAAGAAACCTCCCTTGCGTTTGTATGTTTCAACTGCTGCTAGACCAATAATTCGAATAAGAAATGAAGAAAAATCGAGATAAAAGCGCACAGAAATTATACAGAACTATGAAATAAAAGTTTAATAATTATTCAAAGAAAAAATCCATTTCGTGAAAGGGAATAGATCTCTGTACTTGTTATATGTGTTGACAGGATCAAATAGATATCTATGCCATTTAATTGGAACGATCCAATCACTTAATGCAGGTAGCTGAAGTGTTTAAAGAAGGATAGATGTAACAAAAGATATATTATATTCATGATTTTTTTCTTCACCCTGTAGTTGTATTATTGCATATGAAACAACAGTAGAACCATGTTTGAATTGTTATACCTTTCCATTTCTATCGTTCAAAACTTTCATCGATAGCACCATCTTCTCCAATTCTTCACATGTTGCTCTTTGCATTTTGAATTTCTTCACTGTTCCATACATTGATTACAAATTTAATTTATATACCCTACGAAACCAAAATACATTAGAAAATAAAGCAACCAACTTAGGATAAATTATATATAGGAATACATTATAGTGCACACAGAAAAAGTAAGCTAGCATAAAGCTGTTAGGAAGAATAAAGAAGATCCCAAAATGATATTCTGCCTATCTAGAACAATTTCAAATCCAAACTTATCAATCAGGACATATTAACCATTAACGAATATGAATTATGCAACAATGAAGAAGAAATAATTGAACACTTATTCTTCAAACATGAATTTAGTAATTATGTTTGGAAATGAGTGAGAATCATACTCTAATATCGAATTATACCAACAACAGCAAACCAAAGATCAGGACTGAAATAGAAAAGCTTATCAATAAATTTTAGAACAAATCAAGAGTAGCAGAGCTAATTATGATTAGTTTAGCATGCACGGTTTAGACTATTTTGTGCCAAAAAAACAATAGACTGTACAATTGAAACTTCTCAGATAAAAGAACAATATGTGAGATCAACAACCAATGCTTAATTATCATGCATAATGTGAAACAAAAGCTCACTGAATCAGAATTTGAGAAAGAGATTTTTGAACTTTAGTATAGACGTAGTCCAGATCCTTAGTTCAAGCAAGAAACCCCATGAATCAAGCTAATTCAGCATGCTATCAGCTAACTGCAGCAGTTTCAAGCTATTAATTAAGAAAAGAGGTTGAGAAAAATAAGCTCGATTGATAGAAAACCCTGAATCGCCTTCTCACCCTTTTGTATTTGTCTCAAATCAATCCTCCGCTTCGACTCAATTCGATTTAAGTCATTTAATTATAGTTTAGTATTAGTAGGTTTTAATCCAAATAAGGAGAATAAAGAGGAAATGTGAATAATTGCTGTGAACGTGGATAGGGAATGAGAAGAGAAATAGCAAGGATTAATCGGCATAGTAGGGACAGTGGAGGAATGTGGATTGAGAAAAATGAGGAGAACTAAATGATCCTGGAAAATGAGAAACTGCTATGACGGGTTGAGTAGAATGACAGTAAAATCCAAGGCGGGTTTGTCAAATTAGCTTTTAAAATAGGGTTATTTTTGGAAATGTCAAAAAGGCTTGTGACGCCCCACCTCTATACCCACGCTAGCCAAGAACATTACGGTGAATGCTGTCAACTAGCACGGAGAATAAGGCTATTGAGGAGCGACCATCCGTGTAATTGCTTTGCGCGAGCATCGATATGTCAGATAGTATAACACACGTTTTATCTCAAGAGGAAATCCGACATACCGACACAAACACAAAGCTACTACACAGTGGCTATAATATCTTCAGAAACAAATATAGAAATAAACATAACATAAATCAGTCACAGACAATTCATATCACAAAGGCGAAAATAGATATGAATATAACACATGAAAGTGTACATCAGAGTAGTGGTCAAACAAGATCCACAATATCAAAAAGAATAGATACAAGTGATAGACAAAAGAATAAGTATACATCATAGAGTCTGTATCTCAAATGTATACAACAAAAACTACTAAACTAAAGTAGTTAGCCAAAAGTCAGAAGATGGTTCCAGATAGGAAGCCATGAGGAAGCACCTGTAATATCTCAGTCTGACCCGAGTATTATTTAATAAGAAAATAATAAACGGATCAGTCTAGCTATAAATATCATATGAAATGATATAGAATAAGAGTTATGACTAAACGTATAATAATCACAATGTCAAGCTGTGATAAATAAGTAATTGAAAATCAACAAGAGATTAATCAATATCATAATAACCTACTCAAGGATCAAAAGGAATGTCATACTCCTAATTTCATTCACCAAACCACAATAATTGATAAATCAAATCAATAGAAATCACGAAGATAGGTGAAGCATAAATTCCATAATTCAACACACGAAATCCAGAAATCACAAGAAAAGGATGGCCAATCCCACAAACTGGACATCGACGCACCTAGAAAGACACGCCCCATGTACAGTCGAACATCGACGCACCTAGAAAGATACGCCCCATGATATAGCATCGACGCACCTAGAAAGATACGCCCCATGCATAAATAAACATCGATGCACCTAGAAAGATACATCCCATGCATAAATAAACATCGATGCATCTAGAAAGATACACCCCATGTAATGTCTAACATCGATGCACCTAGAAAGATACACCCCATGCTAAGTCGAACATCGACGCACCTGGAAAGACACGCCCCATGCATAGACGAACATCGACGCAACTAGAAAGATACGTCCCATGCCCCAACTTATTGAGCCGATTGCTCCACGAAGTAAACAAACATCGATGCACCTAGAAAGGTACACCCCATGCATAAATAAACATCGATGCATCTAGAAAGATACACCCCATGTAATGTCTAACATCGATGCACCTAGAAAGATACACCCCATGCTAAGTCGAACATCGACGCACCTAGAAAGACACGCCCCATGCATAGACGAACATCGACGCAACACAAAGATACGTCCCATGCCCCGACTTATTGAACCGATTGCGCCACGAAGTAAACAAACATCGATGCACCTAGAAAGGTACACCCCATGCATAAATAAACATTGACGCACCTAAAAAGGTACGACCCATGTGTAAGAAATGAGACGAAGCTCAATAAAATGAGGAACAGTCCTCCACATAGACAAAGATCGCACATTGCTAGTCTAAATCACAAAGATGATCGTCATGATCAACGAGAAGTGTCGATTACAGTAAGCTAGTAAATATATGAGCTTAGCTTCATGTCCCATAACCACTAGCTTAACTTAAATATTTACGAACAAATTGTAGGTCTCCACTAGAAATTGTCACAAGAGTTTCAATCGAACAAGTCCAAGAATTAGCCGACGAAGTAAACGCAAGCGTTTCATACCACTCGTTTTACTAAGCCGTTTAATTAGATTTCTCATACGAGTGAGGTAAAGGTTTGTATATGATAATAGATTAGAAGTCGGTTTGAGAAAACGAGCTTTGTAATAAAATAGTGTTGAAATCATTTGAAGAAAGAGTTTTGATATTTACTACTAGTATAGAAAACCTTTATATTTTTAAAGTGACAAATCACAAAGAAGATTGTAAGAACAATCAATCAGTAAAATTCACATTCGAAGACGTGAATAAAATCCAAAGAAACCGATAAAGAATCCATCGAAATGGATATTCAAAAATCCCTAAAAAGGAGTCATCAAAGTCATAATAAATGATAACAACAAATAGGATCATCACGAATCGATTTAAATTGGAATTCTCAAGCAAATAGGCAAATAGGCAAAATAGTGCTGATTCAGACGTCTGAAATCAAGGATTCAGACGTCTGAATCTGGAAAATAAATATTTTCCAAAGACAGAATTCAGACGTCTGAATCCTTGGATCCAGACGTCTGAAATAGGCACTTTTTAGCCTATTTCCTTTCTGGTTCCAAATGAACCAATTCAGACGTCTGAAACCATATATTCATACGTCTGAATCTGGGAATAGGAATCTTCCCAGAATAATATTCAGATGTCTGAATATTACGTTTCAGACGTCTGAATGAAGGGTTCGGGGCATTCCCTGAACCTAGGCCAAAAATGGCCAAACGAATATCGGAAACGATCGAACGAGCAAATGGCGATGACTAAGGAATTACGTCGAACGACAACCCAGCCTAAACGGCTCTTCGATACGCCTCAAATATCAATGTCCAAATATCCATAATAGGATTTTCATAAATTAGACCAAAACACCAAAAATTTGAATATACACGAAATCAATCCAAACCAAAATCAATTGCACATGAATAAGTGTTAGGAATTCATACCTAACAATCGAAGATAATTATAGACAAAGATGTGAGATAAAAATCTCACCTTTGAACCCAAATCAAGAAGGAGAAGCTTTAAGAACAAGCTAAGATCAATTCCTCTTCAATAACAACTCAAGAAGCTTCAATCTAAGCTTAAAAGAGAAACATTTCCTAAATTAGGTTTAGGAATCTTCTGAAATCAAAGAGAGAATGAGTTAGAGAAGAAGAAGGAGATGCTTACCAATGGGTTCTCTTGACTTTGGAGCAAGAAGATGGATTTGCAAAGCAAGCTAGGGCTTAGAAATTTCTATTTCCCATTCTCTTCCACCATTGATGCTAAAGCTTGAGTGTTTAAGCAAAGATGAGAAGTTATGAAGAGAAGGGGATTGGGCCGAGCTAATAAGGGTGCAGTCCAAACCAAAGTCATAAGCGGGAAAAAGTAGCAAAAATCAACTTTCTCCAAACATATCGAAGCTTATACTCAAAAAGGTCGCAAACGGCATTTTGAACTCAATGGGGGTGGTCTCGAGTCCCAATTCGACTGTTTGCAAAAAGTAGCTTTTCGGACCAAAATCCGACGAACGATAAAATATTTAAATATAAAATCGATAAATATGCGGGTTGTTACAGACTCCCCTCCTTAAAGAAATTGCGTCCTCGCAATATTTAAGAAGAAGATAAGAAGTAACAACCATGGAAGCATATCAACACAAAAGAAAATTGAAATAAGAAGTTCACAATAAAGAGCACAAAAGAGTTAGCAAGAACGGGATCGCTCAATGAATTCTCTAGATTCCCAAGAGTAATCCCTAGGATTTGAGAACCATTGAACTCTCACAAGAAGAACATCTTTATTTCGAAGTCGTTTGAGCTCCGAAGCAATAATTCGAATAGGATGTTGCTCATAAGTTAAATTAGGCGAAACTTCAATTTCCACAATATCACCGGGATCAAGAATAAAAACCGGAATCCCTAAGGCATTTCCATAGATAAAAGACGTGGGGAACGTCAAGAATAGCAGAAAATTGAGCCGGTGCAACGGCGTAGTACAAAAACGGTACGCCCGAGGAACTAGAAACTCAAATAATTTGGGACATCAGCGTAGTACAAAAACGGTACGCCCAATGAACCAAAGCAAAGACATTGATGTAGTACATACGGTACATCCAACGAGTCGAATAGCAAAGACATTGATGTAGTACAAACGGTACATCCAATGAGTCAAATAGCAAAGACATTGATGTAGTACAAACGGTACATCCAATGAATCTAAAAGCAAAGTCATTGATGTAGTACAAACGGTACATCCAATGAATCAAATAGCAAAAACATTGATGTAGTACAATCGGTACATCCAATGAATCAAATAGCAAAAACATTGATGTAGTACAAACGGTACATCCAATGAATCCAAAAGCAAAGTCATTGATGTAGTACAAACGGTACGTCCAATGAATCAAATAGCAAACACATTGATGTAGTACAAACGGTACATCCAATGAATCGAATAAGGCGGAACATCGATGTAGTATAATAACAATACATCCGATGAACCGAACACCATAAAAGAACACCGGACACTAGTCCATAAAAGGAATGAGATAAAGCTCAATAAAACGAAGTGTACCAAACGTCCCATGAACTTGATAAAAAGATAATTCCATTCAGACAACATCAAAGAATCAACCACTTGTTGCTTACGACAAAGCGCATTGGCAACGCGATTTCCCTTCCAGGAATAAAAAGAATATCAAGATCATAAGATGTCAGGAACTCGAGTCAACATGGAGTTCCATATGAGAAAATAATTATTCCAAAGATTTTATGATCGAGGTGGAGAACAAATTTCTCCCCCAAAGATGATGATGTCAAACTCTAAAAGCGAAAACAATAACCGCGAGCACTAGATCATGAATGGCATACCTAGCCTCAATCGGCTTTTAATGATTTAGATGCACACAAGATAGCACGTTCTCCTTTGCAAGAGAACGGCATCCAAACCAATACGACTAGTATCGGTACAAATAGCAAAGTCTTGGTTCCCCTCCAGGAATCACAAGAATAAGAGTATCGAAAGGAAAGAATTTCTTTTAAATAATCTTCTTTCCTCAAAAGTTAAAACTTTCAAATTACATTTATCATTATGTAATAATCTTTCTAGAAAAAATTACTATTTTCAAGTTAATATACTGTGTCTGATTGTCTCATCAAAGCATTTAGGAAATTCCTATCGATAACGTTGATCAAGCGCATCGACCAAAATTCTTAAAACACTAAATGGGCAATACAATCACAAAATCGTATTCTATAGGATAAGTAAGTTTCTCAAAAACTTCTAAGAATATTCTTTGTTCGTTTTAAGAACAAAAATCCGGTTATACTTCTAAATAAATCTTATGAAAAAGATTTTGCAAAATTTTAAATTTCTATTTTCATCCAAAAATCAATAAATAAAAGAATGGTCTCATCGAAATATTCATAGAATATTTGATATATAAAATGGATGAAATAAGCTGGACAAATTGAATGACAAAATAAGTCATTCATTAGAATCATAACGAGTGCGGAGTGCGTAAGTGGAATGCTAACTCACGCGACTCGTAGCCAAATGAAAATCGGTGGCAAGGTCAAACTGAAGACCTTAGCACCACACAAAAGATTTCTTAGGTGATAATTCTAAGACGAACTCAACAATACCGGAAAAGTTTCACAAATTATTTAGATAAGAGAAATAACACTTTTCTCATCTTGAGGGCTTAAAGAATAAAATGATGCCATCAAGTTGGAATCAAAATCATAAAGGAAAAATAGAAATCTGCTTAACAGATTGAAAATGTCAAAGATGAATAGTCCACTCGAGAAAATAGGATATGGGCTTCACAACGATTAAGCCAATCCTTACAAAAAATCAATTCCGAAGCCTAAGTAAAAATTTTGGCTCGGAAAGATAAATCACATAAAATAATTTCGACATCAATAGAAAGCAAATTGAGTGTTGCGGACCTACCATCCGGATTCACAACTCTCAAATAACTCATCAAGCCCAAAAAAATATTCAAAGAAAAGAATCTACAAGTTCTTTTGATATAAAAACAATGAGATGAAACCCATATCAAAAAGAACTCAAATAGAAAGATCACAAAATAAATGTGATCAAGGATTAAATGAGAAATACCTTGACCACGAGAAGTGTTACTAGGGGCTTGCACAATATTTAGCTTTCTCATGTCCTTGTTCAAAAGTTTGGGACATGCAGATAAAAGATGACCCAGTTTCTTGCAATAGCGACAAGAATGGGGTTTTGGACACATGTTCGCATAATGTTCCTTAGAATTACAATTGTAGCATCCTCCACGATTAGGGATTGGAGTCTTTGCTATAAAAGTAGTTTGCTTCACTCTCTTATTGGGATTAAGGCTCTTGAACTTAATATGCCTCTTCTTGGAAGTCCCAATATCACAAACACTTCCTTTACCAACCTCTCCATGAAGAAGAGTAACATCCACCAGCTGATTGAAAGAAACTTCAAGTTTCATAGGTAGAACCATTTCGGGGTTCTTACTCAAAGCATAGATAAACTCTTGATTCTTTACAAGATCCAAAAGTTGTTGAGCAGACATGAATACTCCATCCTGAGGAGTAGCACTAGATTGACCGGCACTGGGATGGCCTGGTCTAACCATTTCTCTTCTTTAAGAAAGAAAGAAAGAAAGAAAGAAAGAAGAGGAAAAAGTTATTCTCAAAATAAATATCAAGCAATATTGAAAGATAAAACAAGGAATCATAAAAGAAAATAGGATAGGACGGTACGAAGACCCGAATAAAAATCCTAAAGCACGACTCCTAAGATGGACTTAGGACGATGATCCTTGTTATAATATTTCATATTGTTCCGAATTTGGCTCTGATACCAAGATGTGACGCCCCACCTCTATACCCACGCTAGCCAAGAACAGGTGAATGCTGTCAACTAGCACGGAGAATAAGGCTGTTGAGGAGCGACCATCCGTGTAATTGCTTTGCACGAGCATCGATATGTCAGATAGTATAACATGCATTTTATCTCAAGAGGAAATCCGACATACCGACAAAAACACAAAGCTACTACACAGTGGCTATAATATCTTCAGAAACAAATATAGAAATAAACATAACATAAATCAGTCACAGATAATTCATATCACAAAGGCGGAAATAAATATGAATATAACACATGAAAGTGTACATCAGAGTGTGGTCAAACAAGATCCACAATATCAAAAAGAATAGATACAAGTGCTAGACAAAAGAATAAGTATACATCATAGAGTCTGTATCTCAAATGTATACAACAAAAACTACTAAACTAAAGTAGTTAGCCAAAAGTCAGAAGATGGTTCCAGATAGGAAGCCATGAGGAAACACCTGTAATATCTCAGTCTGACCCGAGTATTATTTAATAAGAAAATAATAAACGGATCAGTCTAGCTATAAATATCAGATGAAATGATATAGAATAAGAGTTATGACTAAACGTATAATAATCACAATGCCAAGCTGTGATAGATAAGTAATTGAAAATCAACAAGAGATTAATCAATATCACAATAACCTACTCAAGGATCAAAAGGAATGTCATACTCCTAATTTCATTCACCAAGCCACAATAATTGATAAATCAAATCAATAGAAATCACGAAGATAGGTGAAGCATAAATTCCAGAATTCAACACACGAAATCCAGAAATCACAAGAAAAGGATGGCCAATCCCACAAACTGGACATCGACGCACCTAGAAAGACACGCCCCATGTACAGTCGAACATCGACGCACCAAGAAAGATACGCCCCATGCTCTAGCATCGACGCACCTAGAAAGATACGCCCCATGCATAAATAAACATCGATGCACCTAGAAAGATACATCCCATGCATAAATAAACATCGATGCATCTAGAAAGATACACCCCATGTAATGTCTAACATCGATGCACCTAGAAAGATACACCCCATGCTAAGTCGAACATCGACGCACCTGGAAAGACACGCCCCATGCATAGACGAACATCGACGCAACTAGAAAGATACGTCCCATGCCCCGACTTATTGAGCCGATTGCTCCACGAAGTAAACAAATATCGTTGCACCTAGAAAGGTACACCCCATGCATAAATAAACATCGATGCATCTAGAAAGATACACCCCATGTAATGTCTAACATCGATGCACCTAGAAAGATACACCCCATGCTAAGTCGAACATCGACGCACCTAGAAAGACACGCCCCATGCATAGACGAACATCGATGCAACTAGAAAGATACGTCTCATGCCCCGACTTATTGAACCGATTGCTCCACGAAGTAAACAAACATCGATGCACCTAGAAAGGTACACCCCATGCATAAATAAACATTGACGCACCTAAAAAGGTACGACCCATGTGCAAGAAATGAGACGAAGCTCAATAAAACGAGGAACAGTCCTCCACATAGACAAAGAGACATCGCACATTGCTAGTCTAAATCACAAAGATGATCGTCATGATTAACGAGAAATGTCGATTACAGTAATCTAGTAAATATATGAGCTTAGCTTCATGTCTCATAACCACTAGCTTAACTTAAATATTTACTAACAAATTGTAGGTCTCCACTAGAAAATTGTCACAAGAGTTTCAATCGAACAAGTCCAAGAATTAACCGACGAAATAAACGTAAGCGTTTCATACCACTCGTTTTACTAAGCCGTTTAATTAGATTTCTCATACGAGTGAGGTAAAGGTTTGTATATACTAATAGATTAGAAGTCGGTTTGAGAAAACGAGCTTTGTAATAAAATAGTGTTGAAATCATTTGAAGAAAGAGTTTTGATATTTACTACTAGTATAGAAAACCTTTATATTTTTAAAGTGACAAATCACAAAGAAGATTGTAAGAACAATCAATCAGTAAAATTCACATTCGAAGACGTGAATAAAATCCAAAGAAACCGATAAAGAATCCATCGAAATGGATATTCAAAAATCCCTAAAAAGGAGTCATCAAAGTCATAATAAATGATAACAACAAATAGGATCATCACGAATCGATTTAAATTGGAATTCTCAAGCAAATAGGCAAATAGGCAAAATAGTGCTGATTCAGACGTCTGAAATCAAGGATTCAGACGTCTGAATCTGGAAAATAAATATTTTCCAAAGACAGAATTCAGACGTCTGAATCCTTGGATCCAGACGTCTGCAATAGGCACTTTTTAGCCTATTTCCTTTCTGGTTCCAAATGACGTCTGGAACCATATATTCAGACGTCTGAATCTGGGAATAGAAATCTTCCCAGAACAATATTCAGACGTCTGAATATTACGTTTCAGACGTCTGAATGAAGGGTTCAGGGCATTCCCTGAACCTAGGCCAAAAATGGCCAAACGAATATCGGAAACGATCGAACGAGCAAATGGCGATGACTAAGGAATTACGTCGAACGACAACCCAGCCTAAACGGCTCTTCGATATGCCTCAAATATCAATGTCCAAATATCCATAATAGGATTTTCATAAATTAGACCAAAACACCAAAAATTTGAATATACACGAAATCAATCCAAACCAAAATCAATTGTACATGAATAAGTGTTAGGAATTCATACCTAATAATCGAAGATAATTATAGACAAAGATGTGAGATAAAAATCTCACCTTTGAACCCAAATCAATGAAGGAGAAGCTTTAAGAACAAGCTAAGATCAATTCCTCTTCAATAACAACTCAAGAAGCTTCAATCTAAGCTTAAAAGAGAAACATTTCCTAAATTAGGTTTAGGAATTTTCTGAAATCAAAGAGAGAATGAGTTGGAGAAGAAGAAGGAGATGCTTACCAATGGGTTCTCTTGAGTTTGGAGCAAGAAGATGGATTTGCAAAGCAAGCTAGGGCTTAGGAATTTCTATTTCCCATTCTCTTCCACCATTGATGCTAAAGCTTGAGTGTTTAAGAAAAGAGGAGAAGTTATGAAAAGAAGGGGGTTGGGCTGAGCTAATAAGGGTGCAGTCCAAACCAAAGTCATAAGCGGGAAAAAGTAGCAAAAATCAACTTTCTCCAAGCATATCGAAGCTTATACTCAAAAAGGTCGCAAACGGCATTTTGAACTCAATGGGGGTGGTCTCGAGTCCCAATTCGACTGTTTGCAAAATGTAGCTTTTCGAAACAAAATCCGACGAACGATAAAATATTTAAATATAAAATCGATAAATATGCGGGTTGTTACAAGGCTTCACTTTGACCTTTTGACCAAGGGTTTTGCGTTATAGTATAGGATATATATTATATTCAAAAAATATTCCAACTTTAAACTTTTGAAAATATTAAACTCCAATCGAGACGTGCCGCCTGGCGTTTCATATGTTATACCCCTATTCCGAACGTAATGGAACTGGTCTCTAGCCCTAATTTGATCATATACAAAAGATAACTATTCGAACCAAATTATTATATAAGTTTTCGAAATTAATTTGTACACGTTTAGATATCGCACAATCAAACGATACGTTTGATCGTCATGAAATCGACGACACAATATAATTCACTATTACGGATCCAATGCAATTGGTTTCGTCGAAATCCGAGACATTGCTCCGGAATGACAATTTTATATATTTAAATATTGTTTTATATTTAATTATCGATATTTGTTCGTTCTATCTATATTTGTAAAAAAATGAATAAATTGAATTCATCAATATTATTTATTAATTAAAATGAGCTTAATAATATTATTAAATCCATTTAATTAACATTAAATTTCATAATTCAAATATTTTATCATTCCTTATATTCGAATTATAAGTTATTAAATTCTAAAATTAAAATATTTAAATATTTAAATAAAATTAAACATTTAAAACTAAATGACTAGAATTTTGGGTTGTTACACGTTTAAATATTAATATTTGAATTGCTCGATATTAATCGTTGACTGAATTTACCTTTAAGTTGTAATACTATAATGATGAATACTCTGAAAAACCACACAATTTAAATAATTTATAATCTTTGTAAATTAATTAAATTAATTAATGTTTATGAAATATTAATTATTTTTTTATTTTCAATGCCATAAGTATTTAGTGAAAAGTGTATAAGTCCAAAACTAGATTTAGAGCTGTTGATTTGGAATTGTAAACAAACGAAATTGCAAGCTTTACAAATGTATGTTGTTTTGAATTTAAATATAGTTTATCATCAATTACATATGTTATCCCACACACAAACACACAAATACACACACATACACACACACATACACACACACACACACACACACACACACACATATATATATATTCGTGTGTGTGTGTTTTGTTTCAATTCAATTTTATAATAGGACTTTTATGTAAATTAGTGAACTAATGTTGAACTCTTTCTCAAGTTAAGACTTAATTTCAAATTGTTAGTTTTAGGTTTCAAAAACATGTAACATAATAAAAAATAATTAATATGTATATATATATATAAATATATATACAAATTGTTATTTTAAATTATTTAAAATAAAACTATGACAACAAAGGCATATACAAAGAGTGAATGTGTCCATTGAGTGTAAATCCTAATACCTATACACTTACATTGGCTATGTACACTACTTATATGTGCACTTGCACTATACACGCATGTGTATGTTTAATACATGCATTACAATATTAATTTAATCTAAGTAAAACTCCTTTCTAAACCAATTAAATAAAACAATTTTTAATTTAAGACTTCATTATATTATATCTAATAAACCATTTAGACTTTATAGACCCAATAGATCCAAAAGTAGGAACTAATTTGAAATCTACCTTTCACTCGCTTCTGACTTGCATAGTTCCTTCGATGGTATCAGAGCCCAATAATCTATGTGTTATAGCCAAATTTTCCACGGTCTTCGAATAGACTTAAATGAGCGAATTGTACGAACCAATGATCAAGAAATGACTTTAGGGCTTGGGAAACATCATAAAATAGCAAGAAAAAGGAAACATAAAAAATATATTTAAATATAGTTGAAAATTTGGAAAATCGCATTTTTAGCCTAAAGCATGTCCTGAATCAAAGTAAGGATTGGCCTAAAGTAGGTCGGTACCGAGCTAGCCAGAAGCACGTCCTAAAGTAAAGCAAGGGCCAGGCCTAAAGTAGGTCGGCATCGAGCTAGCCTAAAGCATGTCTTGAAGCAAAGCAAGGATTAGCCGAAGTTGGTCAACCCCGAGCTAGCCTGAAGCGTGTCCTTAAGCAAAGCATGGATAAGGTCGAAGCAGATTTCAACTGAACTTGGAAGCCCAAGATGAAGACAAAATGACTCAAAAACTTGAAAGCACACCTAAATAGAGTAGAGAAACAAAAGTTTCATTAAATTTGGAGCTAAGTGCATAACTTGGTGCTGAGCTATCCATAGGTCGGTACCAACATATTATGCCTCCCCATCAAACTCCCAAAACTTTATAAAACTCATATTATACTTCATCTACTTCGATCAAGTGGTTTTCATGCTTCCCCATCGCACTCCCCATACTTCATACAACTCATAATCTACTGCACCTACTCGTGATTAAGTGGTTTTCCCATAATTTGGATGAGCAGTTCCAAGGTTGGTGAGAAGAAAGCCAAGAAAGTAGGGTAACTCAAATTATAAAGGAAAGATTACTAGGATCAACCAAAATCGATGAAAAGAGATTGGAACCTATCAACTAGAAGATAGAAGAGTGGAGTTAGAGTTGAAGTTAGATTTGTACAAATAATTATAGCTCGGTATAGAGCTACATAGATCGGTACCAACCTAACTTATTGGGTTGTGGTGCTCTGGTTTCTCTTGTACAACATTGGACCTTCATCTAGACTCTAATGCAAGCAGACTTCTGATCCATTATCTATATTTCCTTATAAATACCACCCTATCCACAATTAAAGATGGATCTCGTTTGTGGTAACTTCATATGCGGAAGCTTTGCCTCTCCTTCACCTCCTACCTCCATACAATAGTCACCTACATATCTACTTTTGGCAATTCTAGGATTTAGAACATGTCAAACCCTTGTACCAGTGACTTGAACTCTCTTTAATTCTTTGTAATCTCATATAAGCTCTCTCAAATGAAGAATCAATAAAACAATAAAGCGGACATAGGTTAGAGATTGCCGAACCGCTATAAAATATTTTGTCCCTCCACTTTATTTCTACTATATTTCTTTTAGTTCAACCATTAACATCTAGATCTAGGTTTCATGGGTTCTCTACAGCTCAATCTTGGGTGTTGATACATTTTTGGTGTCAACATTTTTGTGCTTTCACTAAGAAAATTGAATCCAGGCTTATATCTAGCCCTCTAATTTGGATTCGACAGATACAAGTTAGATCTAAAAAATTTGCTTGAAGAACTTGAAGAGTTATTGACAAAAAGGCATGACAATAAGTAGATCCAATAAATCCTCAGGAACTATGACTGGTGGTGATGAAGGGAATGCTCACCAAGCTGAAGTAAACAATCAACAGGCAATTCTGAGATCCTTTACTAAGCATGAAGTAGTAACTGGAAGGGAGTTTGATAAGATGATCTATGAACTCTACCGAAAGATAGAGGATAGCTAAAAAACTCTCATGAAACAAGATGGACGCTTTGCTCAATCTTCATGTAACAGCTTGATATTTTCAGCCATTCGCATCCACACATGCCGGACTTGAATTGCTCAAAATACCGTATTGTAAATAAATTTGGAGCAAATAAAATACAATCACAGAATCACAGACACAGAAATATCGAAATAACTCGCAGCGGAAATTAAAATACCATAGTAGCTCACGAAGCTACTATAACAAAATCTCAAAACAAATACATAATATCAGTCTGAAACATATACAATAGAAATCTCAAATACATAGAAGTTTATAAATACCAGAGCTGAAATAGAACAAATGAAATAGAAAGGGAATATATAACTAGACAGGTAAAATCTCCAGCGATTCCTAGCTCCAGAAAAGAAATCCAAAGTTAAGCTGTAAATACTCAGGCTGACCCAAGCGTAAAGTAAAACACAAAACACTCGAGCCAGGACATATATACTTATATAATGTAAACCAACTCAAGTGAACTGTAGTAGTAATGTACAATAACTTAAAGGATGCATGGGATCGTCCACCCTCTAAGGATCAGTTAAACTATAAATTAAATACATCCTATGGTTAAAATTTTAAAATGGTATTTTATAGTTCTAAATCAAATATCATTTAGAAAAATTCAATATCATTTCAATTTCATTTCGAAATATCAAAATATATTTTTCCCAAAACCCATTCATTTTTATTTAAAATACCATTACAACACACATTTCAAAAAAGTTTATATTTCAAACAAATTACTTCATTTTAAAGTATTAAAATGAAGTTATTATATTTAATAATTAAATTATTAAATTTCCATAATTTTAATCTTTCAAAGTTCATTTATTCACTTAAACTTATTAAAACAGTGAAAACTCAACTTTCGCAACATTCATAAAATGCTACGGAAAGATACGTTTAAAAAATTCAATTTAACAAAAGACATCATTTAAAAAAATGTTGTAATAGGGTTGCTTTAGTTCAAATAAAACCTTACTTCAATTTAACAAAAGACAGCATTTAAAAAAATGCTATAATAGGGTTACTTTAGTTCAAATAAAACCTTAGTTAATTTTAACAACTACAACACTTACAAAGTGCTATAATAGCCTTAATTCAGTTTATCCATTTAGTTCATTTCTATCAAGTACAGCATTTACAAATGCTGTAATATCCTTTACATTAGAAATAATAATATTTCAAAAATGCTGTTAATTAAATTCCAAATATTCAATATAATTTCATAAATAATTAAATTTTTATTTAAAACATTTTAAACTTAAAAAATCATATTCTCACATTTTAAAACGTTCATTTTAAATATCCTTTTAATTTTTGATTTTATAAAGTGAAATTTCACAATTAAATATCAATTTTAATAATTCACTTATTAAATTCAATATACCATTTTCATAACATTTCCATATACTTATTCTTAGAATTTAATTTATAAGTTAAATTAAATTCCAACTTAACTTCTTCTCTTTGAATAAAATTTTCATTTTACTAGTTAAGTTAAAATTCAAATTACATTTTTCTCATTCATTTATTTAACTATTTTAATTTATAGAAAAATAAGTAACAATTTATAAAAGCCATTTAAATTCAAATTTTAAATCTATTCATCATATATTTTTTACTTAATTTAAATTCCATTTATAACCAAATCCTAATTTCCAAAATAACTTATATTTCAAATTTCTAACTTTACCATTAATTATTTCACTTATAAATATTTAGAAAATCAATAATTCTTTACAAAATCATTTTTAGTTAAATTTAAATCAAAATATTATTATATTTACATTTCTAAAGTATTTTAAACGTTTTAGAAAAATATATACTAACCACGGGTCTGTATATCATTTCCTATCCCAGGTAAAGTGATACGGATATTATATCATTTCAATCGTAATTTACAAAGAAAACCCGGGTTCTACCATTTCAAACCCGCAATCCCAAGTAAAATGAAATAAATAAAAAACCATTCAGGCCTATCATTTCAGCCCATAACGATTTTTCCCTATTCTAAAGTCCATTCGGGTTTGTATAATTTCAACCCATAGTGATTCTAATCTACAGGGAACTTGCAGTGTGACAAACTGATATAAATAACAGAATAGCATTAATAATAGTAACAGATGTTATAACAGGTGTATAAGCATGGGTGAACGTCATATGATCATAGCATAGCAAATATAGCATGGTGATATGTTTTACAGATTCAATTGCGATCAGTTTACTAGTCATATAAGTATAAATTTATCTGGTGAGAATTACTCACTTGTATAAGCTGGAGATGACAACCAATTACACAAAAAAAAGATCTTCAAAGGCACGAAAACATGACTATGATTTGAGAGTGGGAGAGCCAAAGCTAATTTCCTTGTCACATAGTAAACAAAACAATGTACAATATAAATTTCAAACCAAACTATTTTTAAACAATGCTAGAAATAAATGCACAACACAAAGCCAAAGGTTTTGCACTTGCATTCAACAACTTATGCTTCAGCCATAGGTTGGAAAAGCATAGCTATGGGATGGATTTGGATCAGGTTAAGGTTTAAATGAGGTCGGCCATAACAATATAAAGGAGTAGGGTGATATGTGTGCATGTACACACAACTACTAGGCAACACAAGTGGATTACATGCCATCAAAGGTCTCGACCAAGGCATGGATGAGCAAGGCTTGATCTGGAGAGTTCATGTACATGTGTGGGAGAGGTCTCAGGTCAACAAGTGGCTGGTGGTGGTGGTGTATGGGTCGGCCAAGGTGGTGGTTGGAGTGGTGGAACCAATATGGAGCTCGGCTATGAAGATAAAGTGGAGTTTGTGTCATTTTCTTTAGTGGATCATCAACTAATAGGCCACGGCTATGGAAGGGAAGTGGGAAGGAGGAGATGGTGGCTAGTTGTGATGGTGATGGAGGCGGCTATGGTGCTAGAGTAGAGAGGCCGAACGACATGGATTGAATGCAAGTACAAAAATCAACAAAACAATGGAAAAAAGCGAAAAGGAAATAGAAATTTTTACCAAACTTTTTCTACAGGAGAATGGCCGAACTTTTTAGGGTTTGAGATTTTTTTTTCATGTGAGAAAATAATAAGGAATCGGTTAAAGAAAGGTAATAAGGCAGCAAATTGAAGTGGTGTGTTGATTGATAATGAAAAGGTAGTAGAATGTGAAAAGACAATGCACATAAAAGGTCACAAACCTTTAGAATTTCCATAATTCTTTTTTGCAATTTTAAATACATATAAAAATGGATATAAATAATATAAAACATACAAAAAAAATGAATGAAAAAAAAATTATATAAATATATTTAAATTAAGAAAATAGCTAAAAAAATGGAAACTAGGTTATAAAAATTGAAAATAAATACACTAAGCTTTGGAAAATTATAACATCACTTTTCAAAATGTTTTAAAATAAAATCATACCTAACATGTCATATAACACATTTAATAACATGATTTATCAAATAAAAATATTATTTATATAAATTAAAATAGATAATTTTGTTAAATAATTCAATTTACATACAATATTGTAAAGGGGGAATTAATTTAAAGGACAAAAATTTGTATATTTTTTACCTCAAGGACACGACCTCAATATTTTTACCACAAGGACAAACGTTCTTCTAAAAATTATTCATAAGGACAAACATTTTTCAATATTATCCATAAGGACAACAAAACTGCTACCGAGCTAAAACTGATACCTAAAAACTGTTATCGATAACTACAAACTGATACCTAAAAACTGCTATCAATAACAAAAAACTAATACTTACAGAAAGTTGTCCTTCATGATAAAATATTGAAGTTATGTCTTTGAGGCTAAAAAGCTGTGAAATTTTGTCTTTGACAATAATTTCCTGTATTGTAAAAAGCATAACTTTTACAATATAAATCGGATTTCAACGAAACGAAAAGCAGTATTCTTGAAATTTTACTTATTTTCATAATAAAAGATAAAATTAAAGAATTAAAATATTTAAATTTTAAATTTAAAAGTCAAAGTTTGACTATTTGGCCAAAAATACACTTTTGTAGAAATATTCTGTTTATAAATGTTTGAAATTATAATTCACACGAAAATAAAAATTCATATTTAAAATTAAAAAATTTATCCATTTTAATAAATATAATAAAGTTTTTAAATCAACAATTTAATTTAAAATAATTAAAATATCCAATTAAAATAATCACAAAATATTAGGTTGTTACACTCTCCCTCACTCGACTCTTTTCGTCCTCGAAAAGAACGAACAAGGAAAATAAGGAAAAGTAAGATAGACAACAAATAGTACCTGGAAAAACAATTTTGGATTCGAAGCACGAATGCTCTCCTCCGTCTCCTAGGTACAATCCTAATCGTCAGTATTTCATTGTACTTTGATCAGACTAACAGATTTCCTTCTTAGCTGCTTCGTACCTCTATCGACAATACGAAGTCGCTTACTCTCGACAGTCAAATTAAGCTAAATATCCAAACTATCAAGAGCAGTTCGCTGAACAAAAAGAGATGGGGCAAGAAGATACTAGAGGAGATGTGAGACATGGAATACATCATGCACTCCAAAAAGTTTCTCGGGCAAATCTAAATGATAAGCCAAAGAATTAACTCTTTCCACAATGCGGAAAGGACCCTCAAAGAGGAAGAAGGTAGAAATAGTTAGAAGGGAAAGTGGGTTGGAAGACAAGGATGAACCATTATTTTAAACAATATAAATTTCAATTTAGAAATTTTATATTTAACATTTTAAACATTTTATAATATGATGAATAGTCATTCGATTCAAATTTGTTAGTTCAAAGTAAACAATGTTTAAACATTTTAAATTATTTAGACAAGTAAAATAATGATCAAAATATCCTTTATATAATACTTTATCAAAATACTTTATCAAAAATACTTTTATAACTCGATGTCTTAACAAGTTTATTTTCATTCCAGCAGACTTTGGCTACGCGTTGATCAGGCCAGGTACTTAATAGACTTGTTTCAACACCCAATGAAAATACTGAAAACATTTTAAAACAACAGATATGGAAAGTACAATCCAAACAAATCAACCAAACCAAAATTTGTCCGACCATGGATCGCAGATACACAATGGTTACGCCTGGAGCCCCCAGGAAACATCTGTACCTGTAAGCAATCTTAGCCTGCGAGTTACGCCATGATGACTAGTAGACCGCAGATACACAATGGTTACGTCTGGATCCCCCAGGAAACATCCGTACCCTTAAGCTATCTCAGCCAGTGGATTTCGCTACTACTACGACCTACATAGATCGCAGGATACACAATGGTTACACCTGGATCCCCCAGGAAACGTCCGTACCTCCAGGCCATCTCAGCCAGGCAAATTATGTTATGCAGTCGTAAACATAAGACCATGGAGACCGCCATGGAATTCGATGGACACTCGAGTATCATATCCAAAAAATCCAAATCGGAGAGAATAATATTGATAGAATGAATCCACAGTGTGTCCACAAAGCGGATATCAAGCAGAAGGCACTTTCCATATCTTTATTTCGAAAATATGTATCATATAGTACCTTTCAAAAATCACTTTCAAATATCATACATATATAAAGTCCATTATATATAAGATTCCTTTCAACTCGAATATTTTCCAAATCAATATCATATTAAATCATACATATATAGACTTCGATTATATAAGATTTCTCTTTACAAATTGAGTACCCTTTCAAATCAACAGTTTCAAATCACTTCATACTTATACAAATCAATTTTATATAAGTTCGATAACTCCTAAATCAAAGTATTTAAATAAACAAGGTTCTAAATTTCAAACCCTTTCAATATCAATTCAGTTTCAAAATCATATATGATTTCGCCAAATAATTTCTTCCTAGTTACATACATTCAGTTTCAAAGTTTCTTAAAACAATAGATTTAGAAAATAATCCAAATTTCCAAATCAACAAAAATTTAGGTCAAACAAATTCAATTCCATTTCAAACATATATTCACTTTCAAAAATCATAATACTTCCAAAGTTATAAATCTTTCGAACCAAAATACTTGAAATCATTACACTTTGAAAATGATAACCTTTCGAAATCATACATTTGAAATCATAAAACATTCCTTTAATTCTTTACATTTCACAAATTTATTCAATTAAACCCAAATCTAAAATTTTCAATTTTAATTCAATTCAAACCATCAGTTTTCAATTCAATTTAGTTTTCCAACAAAACCATTTCAAATATTATCAAATTTCAAATAAAAATTTGATCCATAAAATAAACTATTCAATCTTTAATATATTTCAAAGCTTAAATATACCATATTCCAAAACTAAATTTTATAATTTCATACATCTCAAATTTTACTTCATTATTACTTAGTTCTGAAATATTCATTACGTAAATCCATCATTTTTAAATAAACTCAAACTACAAGTAAACCAAATATCCTTTCATACAAATATAAACTTCAAATATTCATTTATCAAAATCAGTTATCATTTCAAATTCACATTCTTTATCAAAATAAAGATTAAATCATTTCCATACCATTTCAATCATCAGAATATCTAAAATGGTTACTAAGTTTAAAACCATCTTTTTTTAAAACCTTCAAACTATTTATTTCTGTATGAAAAATCGAATTTACGATTGCAAAGATTATTACTCTATATATATACTTTATTCAAAACATTTCAAATTTATATTTCATACCAGTATAATACAAATAGTCTTATTTATTTCACTCAACAAGCAGTTTCAAACTTATATAAATCATATTACTTTATACTTAAATCATACCAAACTAAATTTATATTCGTTATCAAATACCTTATACCTTTCAAAATTTCTTAGCTTTGAAAAGTTAACCTTGATTTGGAAGTGTTCGAACCTTCAAAATAGTCGAAGAAATCATAATTTCAATCCAAGAGTTGGATATCACCAACATATCAGTAAACCAATTCCAAAAGATAGGGTTATACCAAAATAATCTGAAACTCGAGGGCTGAATACCGGCTTACTTTATGTGACGCCCCACTCCGAGAGCCTCGTTAACAAAGAGTATTATATAGATAATACTGTCGGCTAACGCGGACAATAGAGTATAATGGAAGCGACCATGTGCAATCTTACCTTAACTATTCACTAAATATGTCGAAAAGTAGAAACACATTAAAATTCGACCTATTCAATAAATATTTAAAGCAAAACTACAATGGCTATAGGATCTATCAGAAGAAAATATAACAACTCAAATGTAATATACATCACAGAACAGTCGATCATAATATACACATACACAGATACACCACAGAGTATACAAAATAATACATGTCAAGTGGTACAGGAGACCACAATATACAGACGAAACGAAGGAGTATAAATAAGAGTTACAACAGATAAGGACTACAAAAGACGCTATAACAAAACGAAGCTAGCGAATAGTCCATGCGGAAGCAAAATAGGCTAAGTCCCCAAAAGCACCTAACCTGAAACATCTTGGTCTGACCCGAGTATAAAATACCCGGATCAGTCTAGATAACAAATCAGTTAGATTAACTGAACAATAATAAACCTGCAAGGTCATACAGTATAACAAATATCTCTAGAGGAGATAACACAATCATCAACAAGAAATGAATCATATAGAACAAGCCTCATATCATCGGCAACATATAGAAACAAAGGATACAAATATCCCAAAACAAGCCAAAAAGGCAAATAACAAATACCCATAAGGTATACAAGTTCCACAAGGTAATCGCTATACTCCATGCGGCTCACAAAGACCAACACCGAAGGGCGATATCAAGGGAATATACATATCAATGAAACATCATAAAATTTGCTCGAGCTCAGTACTGTACAAACAAGGATCCATGAGCCCGAAGACTCCAAACCCAAGTATCACCCATGCGGCACCTAAGGCCAACATCAGAGCGAAACTATATAGGGCAACAAACCCGAAGGCACACACCCGAAGGCACACACCCGAAGGCAACATACCCGATGGCAACAAACCTAGGGAGACAGTCCGAAGACACTATCCCAGAGGCAACAAACCGTAGTGGTGAAGATCGAAGACCCAGTACTGGACACCACTAATTGGAGGAATGTGTCACAACTCTCGAAAAGGAATCCGAAAAGTGTTAACGTATGTCCCATAACCACTCGTTCGCACTAAACGGTTTACTATCCGTCAGTCCCTTTCACACTCAAAGCAGTACAAAGTTTACCTCATATCATCGATAAACCAAACCCGAAGGTCAAAACAATCAATCGAATAGGTCAAGGATTAATCGGAAGGATAAACGCACAGATTCATGGTCCGTGTTTTGCCCAACCATTTAATCACCCTCCCACTTCGTTCGAAGTGCGAAAGTGTGTGTGTTTTAAATAGAATTTATAAATTAGAGAAACGAACTTTTAAATGCGATTCGAGAGATTATTTCATAAAAACCCATGGATTAAAATTAAAAGGAACCATCAAAGTCAAAACAATTGATAATCATACATAGGATCATCATGAATCAATTCAAATTGAAAATTCAATCCCAAAAGGCAAAGTGGGCTGAAACAGCAGGTTCAGTCGACTGAACAGAGTTTTTCAGTCGACTGACCCTGTACCTGGAAATTTTCTAGGTTCAGGAAACTTTCTGTTTCCAGGTTCAGTCGACTGTGCAGAGTTTTTCAGTCGACTGAATCATGCCTGGAAACTCTCGGGTTTTAGATTCAGTCGACTGAACAGAGTTTTCAGTCGACTGAATCATGTCTGGGCTGTTTTTCAGCCTTATTCAAATGAAGAGAAAACTCTCCCAAAATGCAATCGGACGAACATTGGCTCTAAGGGCTTATGCCAATCGACAACCCGGCCCTATGTGTTCCTCGATGCATCACCAAAACATGATTAAAACGTCAAAGTTACGATTTCAAAGATTTTAACCCAAAACACTAAAAATTGGATTATTCCTAAATTCAACCCAAACCAAATGCAAGTGCATATGAACAAGGTGTTAGGAATTCTTACATAACATCAATGAAATCAAGAGAAGTAGATGTGAGTTCAAAACTTACCTTTTACACAAAACAAGAAGATGAAGAAGCACAATTGCAAGGAATCAACCAACTACACTCCACTTCAACACTACAAGCTTCAATCTAGAATCAAAGAAAGTATTTCCTAAGTTAGGGTTAGGAAAATTACAGAAATTGAAGAGGAGAAGAGATGGAGAAGATGGAGATGAACTTACCAACGGATTCTCTTTGATTTTTGGAGCAAGAATCAAGCTACAAAGGAGAAACTAGGGCTTGCTAATTTCTATTTCTCTTTCCTTTCCCCCATTTCAGTTTTTAGTTTGAGAAAGAAATGAAATGAAGATGAAATGAAGAGAAGGGTTGAGCTAGGGGGTTAAGTGGGCTAGTGGGCTGAACTCAATCCCAAACCCAATAGGAAAAGTAGCCAAAATTTCACAAACTCCAAACATATCAAAGATTATACTCAAAAAGATCGCAAACGCCATTTTGGAACCAATGGAGGTGGTTTCGAGTTCCGATTCGGCCATTTGCAGAAAGTAACATTTCGAACCCCAAAATCCGAATAACGACGCTATATTTAAATCAAACATTTAAATATAAAATCGTTAAATATGTGGGTTGTTACAGATCTCCCCTCCTTACAAAATTGCGTCCCTGCAATTCCTAGAGACGATATTTGTAACAACTACATACTTACCACATACAAAAGAAAGAATAAACTTTAGACACAGAAATAGACTTACCATTACGAAGCAAGGATAGAAAACCTGGATAAGATCGCTCGATATACTCTCTGGTTTCCCAAGTACAGTCATTGGGATTAGCGGACCATTGAACTTTAACGAGCGGCACGTCCTTGTTCCGAAGGTGTCGCACCTCCGTGTCAAGCACGCGAATAGGTTGCTGTACAAAAGATAAGTCCGGTGAGATCTCAAGCTCTTGCAAATCAGGAGAATCAATTACAGAATCTGATTCTCGAAGACACTTCCGAAGTTGCGAGACGTGAAACACGTCATGAATGCCAGATAAATGAGCTGGAAGTGAAACTCTATAAGCCACAGGGCCAATACGTTCAGTAATAGAAAACGGTCCTATATAACGAGGAGCCAATTTTCCAGTCGCACTGAAACGCATAACCCCTTTCAAAGGAGAAACACGAATAAAAACAAGATCGCCGATCGAGAACTCGAGAGGCTTCCTATGGTTGTCCGCATAGGATTTCTGACGACTCTGTGCCTCTTTCATCCTCAATCGAATAAGATCAATCTTCTCAGAAGAATGACGAACAAAGTCCGGGCCAAGAATAAGCTTCTCCCCAGATTCCAACCAACATGAAGGTGATCGACATGATCTTCCGTATAAGGCTTCGAAAGGAGCCATACCGATACTAGACTGAAAACTATTGTTGTAGGAGAACTCTACAAGAGGTAGGTGATCCTCCCAACTACCACCAAAATCAAAGATGCAAATACGGAGAAGATTTTCTAAAATACGATTCACCCGTTCAGTCTGTCCGTCAGACTGCGGATGATAAGCTGTAGAAAAATTAAGCTTTGTTCCCAAAGCTTGCTGAAGACTCTTCCAAAAATGACTCGTGAATAAAGGATCACGATCACTCACAATAGAACTAGGAACACCGTGAAGTCTCACGATTTCCTTGACATACAACTTAGCCAAATGCGAAGCTGTCCTATTAGACTTAATAGGGACAAAATGAGCAGACTTGGTGAGGCGATCAACAATAACCCAAATACTAGAATGACCTGATCTCGAACGAGGTAGGCCGTCAATAAAATCCATAGAAACTCGATCCCACTTCCACAATGGAATCTCAAGAGGTTGAAGAAGTCCAGAAGGACGCTGATGTTCGGCCTTCGCACGTTGATATGTCATGCAGTTGCTCACATAACTCGCCACATCGCGCTTCATGCCTTCCCAATAATAAAGACGACGCATATCGGCTTACATCTTACTACTACCGGGATGAATGGTATACTTAGAACGATGGCAATCATCAAGAATGTCATGCCTAAGTGCAAAATCAGAAGGCACAAAAAAACGGTTCTTCTTACGAAGACACCCATGAGAATCAATGCTAAAATCTTGCAACGCCTCATCACAAGATCCAGACTCACAAAGTTGAATAAAATGCAACAAATCAGGATCACGCCGCTGAGCATCGGCAATACGATCCAATAAAATAGGTCGATCTCCCAAACTAAATAATAGAATAGGAGAACCAGAAGATGAACCTTGATCACGAATTTCACAAAAAGATAGAGTCTCAAGAATATTCCATTCGGCAAGCATCATAGAAATAACAGCCGAATGTTTACGACTAAGCGCATCTGCAACACGATTACCCTTACCAGGGGTAAACTGGATATCAAAGTCATAGGAAGCAAGAAACTCGAGCCAACGCTGTTGTCTCATATTGAGTTCCTTCTGAGTAAACAAATACTTCAAAGATTTATGATCGGTATAGAGAATGAAGCACTCGCCCAATAAATAATGTCGCCAAATCTTCAAGGCAAAGACAATGGCGGCTAACTCAAGATCATGAGTGGCATAACGAACTTCATTCGGACGCAGTTGCCTAGAAGCATAAGCAACTACCCAATCTCTCTGCATAAGGACAGCACCGAGACCACTACCACACGCATCGGTGTAGACAACAAGATCATGATTCCCTTCGGGAACCACAAGAATAGGAGCATTAGTGAGAAGTTCTTTCAATGTCTGAAAGGAAGCTTCACACTTGTCAGACCAAATAAAACGAATGCCTTTCCGAGTAAGGCTTGTGAGAGGAAGCACAACACGGGAAAAGTTCTTAATGAACCGCCGGTAATAACCCGCCAATCCAAGGAAACTACGAATTTCATGAACATTCTCAGGCCTCTTCCAATTCTGGATGGCTTCGATCTTTGAGGGATCGACAGAAATGCCATCGGAAGATACAACATGGCCTAAGAACTTAACCTTATTCTCCCAAAAGCAGCACTTGGAGAATTTGGCTTTAAGCTGATGACGACGAAGAGTACTCAAGACAATTCTCAAGTGATTAGCATGCTCAGCTTCAGACTTAGAATAAATAAGGATATCATCAATGAAGATAAGAACAAACTTATCGAGATATTCCCGGAATACCCGATTCATGAGGTCAACAAAGAAAGCAGGAGCGTTCGTCAAACCGAACGGCATAACGAGCCACTCAAAGGAACCATAACGAGTGCGGAAAGCGGTAAGAGGAATGCTATCCTCCGCGACTCGTAACTGATGAAAAACTGTGGCAAGGTCAAGCTGAGAAAAGACCTTGGCACCACTCAATAGATCGAACATATCATCGATCCTAGGCAATGGATACCTATTTCTAATGGTCAACTCGTTAAGCTTGCGATAGTCAATGCAAAGCCTAAGAGTTCCATCAGACTTCTTCACAAAAACGACCGCGGATCCCCACGGAGAAAAACTAGACTGAATCAACTGCTTGGACTCGAGCTCTAAAAGCTGCTTCTTGAGTTCCTCATTTTCCTTTGTAGACATCCTCGTGGGAGGACGACTAACTGGCTGCGCGCCTGAAATGAGATCAATGCGGAACTCAATTGCCCGTTTGGGTGGCAAACCCGAAACAGGTTCAAAAACATCAGAAAAGTCACAAGCAATAGGAATACGAGATACATCATCACCATCTCGCGAATCAAGAGAATACAAAGCCATCTCGGAATTATCCACATCCCGAAGAACAAGAGATAACTGAGAAGGTGAATCAGGATGACAAAGATATAAAATTCTCTCGGAACAAATAATCCTGGCATCGTACCTCACTAGCCAGTCCATACCAAAAATCATATCAAAACCCAAATGAGAAACAACGTGCAGATTCGCACGGAAAGAAAAGCCACATAAAACAATCTCAATATCATCACAAAGCAAACTAAGGGTCGCGGATCCCCCAATAGGATTCGCAATCCTTAAAGAAGTAACCATACAAGAAACATCCAAAGATAAATCATCCACAAGCTTCTTCGATACGAAAGAATGCGAAGCACCCGTATCGAAAAGAACTCGTATACTATGATCATGAAATAGAATTGAACCCTCCAAAATAGATGGAGTCATACCTTTGGATTGAGAAGGACCTCCAAAAGCATTAGCCACATTGAGCTTGCCAGATTTTGCATTAGCAGGAGCAGTAGGACAAGCAGAAACATGATGACCTTCCTTCTTGCAATTACGGCAGAAGAGAGGCTTTGGACAAGCTCGAATAATATGATCCGGAGAACCACAATTAAAACACTTTCGAACGAAAGGTGTTCCGGAAGATTGAGGCTGAGAACTAGGACCACCGGTCTTCTTCTTCTTATAAGGAAAAGGCTTCTTCTGAATTGGAAACTGCTTCTTGTTGGGGTTTCTGGAAACCTCAACATCAACATCACTATCACACTCCTTCTCGACGGTCTCGAGATGAAGCGCCGAATCAACCAATTCCTCAAAAGAAAGTTTAAGCTGGAGCAACAAGGACTTCTTAAGATATTTCTTAAGGCCAGAAACAAACTTCAAATTCTTCTTATAAGAAGTGCTGATGAATTCAAGACCATACTGAGATAAAGCCTCGAACGATGCGACATACTCAGAAACAGAAGATTTCCCTTGCTTCAACTCAAGGAAGCGACGGGTCAATAAAACTTTTTCAGATTCAGGAAGGAACTTGAGTTCAAATCGTCCCCGAAACTGAGTCCAAGAAAGAGTAGACTCATCAATTTCGGCTACAAGAAGTTCATACCAGTCAAGAGCACGCTCTTGTAATAAGCTAGAAGTTACAAGAACTCTATCATGGTCAGAAAGATCCATGCGAGAGAAAATACGCTCGCACGTGCGAAGCCAAGCTTGGACTTCAAGAACAGACTCGGAGCCCTTAAACGGCTTTCCTCCAAGATGAGCAAAATCACTGCACTGACGTGCAAAAGCAGACTTGCGAGGTGGAGACACTCGAGGAGGAACGGGAGGCTGAGTGCTCCTAAACAATTCCAAAAATTGATCGGCAGACATATATACGCCATCCGGATGCGAGCCACTAGATTGCCCAGCATCCGAACGTCGACCCCTGCCTCTTCCAGACATAAGCTGAAAGTAAGATAAGAACAAGATTATTCACAAGGTAGATATTACAATATGGGATACTACGGAATAAAATGCATTCCTAGACGTATTTCCAATATCTATCTAACCTTGATGGAATAAAGAGACACGATGATTCAAGGATCGGTATCACTTATACACTTTGATGTACCATAATATGTGCATCTATTCTGTGTTTATCATATTTTGTTCTGAACTCAGCTCTGATACCACGCTGTGACGCCCCTATCCGAGAGCCTCGTTAACAAAGAGTATTATATAGATAATACTGTCGGCTAACGCAGACAATAGAGTATAATGGAAGCGACCATGTGCAATCTTACCTTAACTATTCACTAAATATGTCGAAAAGTAGAAACACATTAAAATTCGACCTATTCAATAAATATTTAAAGCAAAACTACAATGGCTATAGGATCTATCAGAAGAAAATATAACAACTCAAATGTAATATACATCACAGAACAGTCGATCATAATATATACATACACAGATACACCACAGAGTATACAAAATAATACATGTCAAGTGGTACAGGAGACCACAATATACAGACGAAACGAAGGAGTATAAATCAGAGTTACAACAGATAAGGACTACAAAAGACGCTATAACAAAACGAAGCTAGTGAATAGTCCATGCGGAAGCAAAATAGGCTAAGTCCCCAAAAGCACCTAACCTGAAACATCTAGGTCCGACCCGAGTATAAAATACCTGGATCAGTCTAGATAACAAATCAGTTAGATTAACTGAACAATAATAAACCTGCAAGGTCATACAGTATAACAAATATCTCTAGAGGAGATAACACAATCATCAACAAGAAATGAATCATATAGAACAAGCCTCATATCATCGGCAACATATAGAAACAAAGGATACAAATATCCCAAAACAAGCCAAAAAGGCAAATAACAAATACCCATAAGGTATACAAGTTCCACAAGGTAATCGCTATACTCCATGCGGCTCACAAAGACCAACACCGAAGGGCGATATCAAGGGAATATACATATCAATGAAACATCATAAAATTTGCTCGAGCTCAGTACTGTACAAATAAGGATCCATGAGCCCGAAGACTCCAAACCCAAGTATCACCCATGCGGCACCTAAGGCCAACATCAGAGCGAAACTATATAGGGCAACAAACCCGAAGGCACACACCCGAAGGCAACATACCCGAAGGCAACAAACCTAGGGAGACAGTCCGAAGACACTATCCCAGAGGCAACAAACCGTAGTGGTGAAGGTCGAAGACCCAGTACTGGACACCACTAACTGGCGGAATGTGTCACAACTCTCAAAAAGGAATCCGAAAAGTGTTAACGTATGTCCCATAACCACTCGTTCGCACTAAACGGTTTACTATCCGTCGGTCCCTTTCACACTCAAAGCAGTACAAAGTTTACCTCATATCATCGATAAACCAAACCCGAAGGTCAAAACAATCAATCGAATAGGTCAAGGATTAATCGGAAGGATAAACGCACAGATTCATGGTCCGTGTTTTGCCCAACCATTTAATCACCCTCCCACTTTGTTTGAAGTGCGAAAGTGTGTGTGTTTTAAATAGAATTTATAAATTAGAGAAACGAACTTTTAAATGCGATTCGAGAGATTATTTCATAAAAACCCGTGGATTAAAATTAAAAGGAACCATCAAAGTCAAAACAATTGATAATCATACATAGGATCATCATGAATCAATTCAAATTGAAAATTCAATCCCAAAAGGCAAAGTGGGCTGAAACAGCAGGTTCAGTCGACTGAACAGAGTTTTTCAGTCGACTGACCCTGTACCTGGAAATTTTCTAGGTTCAGGAAACTTTCTGTTTCCTGGTTCAGTCGACTGTGCAGAGTTTTTCGGTCGACTGAATCATGCCTGGAAACTCTCGGGTTTCAGGTTCAGTCGACTGAACAGAGTTTTCAGTCGACTGAATCATGCCTGCGCTGTTTTTCAGCCTTATTCAAATGAAGAGCAAACTCCCCCAAAATGCAATCGGACGAACATTGGCTCTAAGGGCTTATGCCAATCGACAACCCGGCCCTATGTGTTCCTCGATGCATCACCAAAACATGATTAAAACGTCAAAGTTAGGATTTCAAAGATTTTAACCCAAAACACTAAAAATTGGATTATTCCTAAATTCAACCCAAACCAAATGCAAGTGCATATGAACAAGGTGTTAGGAATTCTTACATAACATCAATGAAATCAAGAGAAGTAGATGTGAGTTCAAAACTCACCTTTTTACACAAAACAAGAAGATGAAGAAGCACAATTGCAAGGAATCAACCAACTACACTCCACTTCAACACTACAAGCTTCAATCTAGAATCAAAGAAAGTATTTCCTAAGTTAGGGTTAGGAAAATTACAGAAATTGAAGAGGAGAAGAGATGGAGAAGATGGAGATGAACTTACCAACGGATTCTCTTTGATTTTTGGAGCAAGAATCAAGCTACAAAGGAGAAACTAGGGCTTGCTAATTTCTATTTCTCTTTCCTTTCCCCCATTTCAGTTTTTAGTTTGAGAAAGAAATGAAATGAAGATGAAATGAAGAGAAGGGTTGAGCTAGGGGGTTAAGCGGGCTAGTGGGTTGAACTCAATCCCAAACCCAATAGGAAAAGTAGCCAAAATTTCACAAACTCCAAACATATCAAAGATTATACTCAAAAAGATCGCAAACGCCATTTTGGAACCAATGGAGGTGGTTTCGAGTTCCAATTCGGCCATTTGCAGAAAGTAACATTTCGGACCCCAAAATCCGAATAACGACGCTATATTTAAATCAAACATTTAAATATAAAATCGTTAAATATGTGGGTTGTTACACTTTATATCATTTCTAATATATATGCATATATCTTTCGAATGTCAAACCATACTTCAAAATCTAAAATCTAAATTTGGTTTCACAAAATCACTCGCATAGCAAAGCTACTAGAGTGGCCTCTCCCCCACTCGGAAACTCGAAAATTAATATCGACGATGCATGCACTCTTCACCGAAATTATTTTCCAGCGACATAAGTGGGTTCTGGACTTTTTATTTTCTTGAAACTTCTTTGAAATCTCTTCGAAATCATTGGAATTCATTCGAATACATTTGAAACATTTCTTATTAATAAAATATCTTTAAATCATATTATTATTATATATTTTCCAAAATCTTAAAACCGATTTCAAAACACCGGAGTTCGATTCCTCGAAATTCAAAACCCTTCAGTTATAAATCATTTTATATAAGTCCAATTCTTATAATTTTTCAAAATTTCAAATCCTTTCGAAACTTCAAATTTCTCATTTTAAAAGGTATATAATCCTTATCGAAAACATTTCACTTTTATATACAAAATAGGGTCATCCTTATCAAAATAATAATTTCGATGTATGCACAAATTCCAAAATACAGAAGGAATGAAGTTTAGAGAATCATGGTTTCAAAATAAGAAAATTTTTATATGAAAATAATCTTTGAAACTCCTTTAAAAATTATTTGGAAATCATTTTATACTTTGAAAATACGTTCTCTCACAAAAAAGGATTCTGAGATTGATTTCACTCATTCTAGGGTATTTCTACCCTTTCTCTAATGAGTTTTTGCTCCGCAAGCTATGGTTTGCCAAAAACCAAAGCCACCAACTGTAACAACTCGATATTTTCATCCATTCGCATCTACACATGCCGGACTTGAATTTCTCAAAATACAGCATTGTAAATAATTTAGAACAAATAAAATACAATCACAGAATCACAGACACAGAAATATCAGAATAACTCGCAGCGAAAACTAAAATACCATAGTAGTTCATGAAGCTACTATAACAAAATCTCAAAACAAATATATAACATCAGTCTGAAACATATACAATAGAAATCTCAAATACATAGAAGTTTATAAATACCAAGCTGAAATAGAATAACTGAAACTGAAAGGGAATATATAACTAGACAATTAAAATCTCCAGCAATTCCTAGCTCCAGAAAAGAAATCCAAATGCTAAGCTGTAAATACTCAAGCCGACCCGAGCGTAAAGTAAAACACAAAACACTCGAGTCAGGACATATATACTTTGATAATGTAAACCAACTCAAGTGAACTGTAGTAGTAATGTACAACAACTTAAAGGATGCTTGGGATCGTCCATCCACTAAGGATCAATTAACTATAAATTAAATACATCCCGTGGTTAAAATTTAAAAATGGTATTTTATAATTCTAAATCAAATATCATTTTAAAAAATTCAATATCATTTCAACTTCATTTTGAAATATCAAAATATCATATTCTTCCCAAACCCTATTGAATTTTATTTAAAATACCATTTCAACACACATTTCAAAATAGTTTACATTTCAAACAAATTACTTCATTTTAAATTATTAAAATGAAGTTATTATATTTAATAACTTAATTATTAAATTACCAAAATTTTAATCTTATAAAGTTCATTTATTCACTTAAATTTATTAAAACAATGAAAATTCAACTTTCGCAGCATTTAGAAAATGCTACGGATAAAAAATTCAATTTAACAAAAGACAACATTTAAAAAAATGTTGTAATAGAGTTACTTTAGTTCAAATAAAACCTTAGTTAGTTTCTGCAACTACAGCACTTACAAAGTGCCATAATAGCCCTTAATTCAATTTAGTCATTCAGTTCATTTCTATCAACTACAGCATTTACAAATGTTGTAATATCCTTTACATTAGAAATAATAACATTTCAAAAATGTTGTTAATTAAATTCCAAATATTCAATATAATTTCATAAATAATTAAATTTTTATTTAAACCATTTTAAACTTAAAAAATCAAATTATCACATTTTAAACTGTTCATTTTAAATATCCTTTCAAATTTTGATTTTATAAAGTGAAATTTCACAATTGAATATCTATTTTTAATAATTCACTTATTAAATTCAATATACCATTTACATAACATTTTCATACACTTATTCTTAAAATTTAATTTATAAGTTAAATTAAATTCCATTTTATTTATATAACTTAACTATATGCTCTTTAAATAAAATTTCCATTTTACTAGTTAAGTTAAAATTCAAATTACATTTTTCTCATTCATTTATTTAACAATTTTAATTTATAGAAAAATAAGTAACATTTTGTAAAAATCATTTAAATTTAAATTTTAAATCTGTTTATCATATTTTTCTTACTTAATTTAAATTCCACTTATAACCAAATCCTAATTTCCAAATTAACTTATATTTCAAATTTCTAACTTTACCATTAATTTATTTCACTTATAAATATTTAGAAAATCAATATTACTTTACAAAATCATTTTTAACTAAATTTAAATCAAAATATTATAATATTTACATTTCTAAAATATTTTAAACATTTTAGAAAAATATATACTAACCACGGGTCTGTATATCATTTTCTATCCTAGGTAAAGTGATATGGATATTATATCATTTCAATCGTAATTTACAAAGAAAACTCGGGTTCTATCATTTCAAACCCGCAATCCCAAGTAAAATGAAATAAATAAAAAATCGTTCAGGCCTATCATTTCAGCCCATAACGATTTTTCCCTATTCTAAAGTTCATTCGGGTATGTATCATTTCAACCATAGTGATTCTAATCTACAGGGAACTTGCAGTGTGACAAACTGATATAAATAACAGAATTGCATTATATAATAGTAACAGATGTTATAACAGGTGTATAAGCATGGGTGAACATCATATGATCATAGCATACCAGATATAACATGGTGATATGTTTTACAGATTCAATTGCGATCAGTTTACTAATCATATAATTATAAATTTGTCTGGTGAGAATTACCCACTTGTATAAGCTGGAGATGACAACCAATTACACAAAACAAAGATCTTCAAAGGCACGAAAGCATGACTATGATTTGAGAGTGGGAGAGCCAAAGCTAATTGCCTTGTCACATAGAAAACAAAACAATGTACAATATAAATTTCAAACCAAACTATTTTTAAACAATGCTAGAAATAAATGCACAACACAAAGCCAAAGCTTTTGCACTTGCATTCAACAACTTATACTTTAGCCATAGGTTGGAAAAGCATGGCAAAGGGATGGATTTGGATCAGGTTAAGGTTCAAATGGGGTCGGCCATAACAATATAAAGGAGTAGAGAGATATGTGGGCATGTACGCACAACTACAAGGCAACACAAGTGGATTTCATGCCATCAAAGGTCTCGGCCAATGCATGGATGAGAAAGACTTGATCTGGAGATTTCTCGTATAGGTGTCGCAAAGGCCTCAGGTCAACAAGTGGCTGGTGGTGGTGGTGTATGGGTCGGCCAAGGTGGTGGTTGGAGTGGTGGAACCAATATGGAGCTCGGCTATGAAGATAAAGTGGAGTTTGTGTCATTTTCTTTGGTGGATCATCAACTAATAGGCCATGGCTATGGAAGGGAGGTGGGAAGGAGGAGATGGTAGTTGGTTGTGGTGGTGGTGGAGGCAGCCATGGTGCTAAAGTAGAGATGCCGAACTACATAGATTGAGTGCAAGTACAAAAATCAGCAAAACAATGGAAAAAGGTGAAAAAGAAATAGAAATTTTTACCAAACTTTTGCTACAGGAGAATGGCCGAATTTTTTACGGTTTGAGATGTTTTTTTATCACATGAGAAAAGAATAAGGAATCGACCGAAGAAAGGTAATAAGGTAGCAAATTGAAGTGGTGTGTTGATTGGTAATGAAAAGGTAGTAGAATGTGAAAAGACAATGCACATAAAATGTCACAAACCTTTCAAATTTCCATAATTCTTTTTTGAAATTTTAAATACATATAAAAATGGATATAAATAACATAAAACACAAAAAAATAATGAATGAAAAAAAAAATTATATAAATATATTTAAATTTAGAAAATAGCTAAAAAATGGAAACTAGGTTATAAAAATTGAAAATAAATACACTAAGCTTTGGAAAATTATAACGTCACTTTTAAAAATGTTTTAAAACAAAATACATACCTAACATGTCATATAACACATTTTAGAACATTATTTATCAAATAAAAATATTATTTGTAGAAATTAAAATAGACAATTTTGTTAAATAATTCAATTAACATACAATATTGTAAAAAGCATAACTTTCACAATATAAATCGGATTTCAACGAAACGAAAAGCAGTATTCTTGAAATTTTACTTATTTTCATAATAAAAGATAAAATTAAAGAATACAAATATTTAAATTTTAAATTTAAAAGTCAAAGTTTGACCATTTGGCCAAAAATACACTTTTCTAGAAAATATTCTATTTATAAACGTTTGAAATTATAATTCACATATAATTAAAATTTATATTTAAAATAACAAAATTTATCCATTTTAATAAATATAATAAAGTTATTAAATCAGCAATTCAATTTAAAATAATTAAAATATCCAATTAAAATAATCACAAAATACTGGGTTGTTACACTCTCCCCCACTCGACTCTTTTCGTCCTTGAAAAAAATGAACAAGGAAAATAAGGAAAAGCAAGATAGACAACAAATAGTACCTGGAAAAACAATTTCGGATTCGAAGCACGAATGCTCTCGTCCATCTCCCAGGTACAATCCCAATCATCAGTACTTCATTGTACTTTGATCAGACTAATAGATTTCCTTCTTTATTGCTTCGTACCTCTTTTGACAATGCGAAGTGGCTTACTCTCGACAGTCAGATTGAGCTAAATATCCAAACTATCAAGAGCAGTTTGCTGAACAAAAAGAGATGGGTCAAGAAGATATTAGAGGAGATATGAGACGTGGAATACAAAATGCACTCCAGAAAATTTCTCGGGCAAACCTAAACGATAAGCCAAAGAACCAACTCTTTCCACAATGCGGAAAGGACCCTCGAAGATGAAGAAGGTAGAAATAGTTAGAAGGGAAAGTAGGTTGGAAGACAAGGATGAACCATTATTTTAAACCATATAAATTTCAATTTAGAAATATTATATTTAACATTTTAAACATTTTATAATATGATGAATAATCATTTGATTCAAAGTTGTTAGTTCGGAGTAAATAATGTTTAAACATTTTAAATTATTTAGACAAGTAAAATAATGACCAAAATATCCTTTATATAATACTTTATCAAAATACTTTATCAAAAATACTTTCATAACTCGATGTCTTAACAAGTTTACATTCGTTCCAGCAGACTCTGGCTATGCGTTGATCAGGCGCAAAGCTAGAATTCTCCATGTACTTAATAGACTTGTTTCAACACCCAGTGAAAATACTGAAAACCTTTTAAAACAATAGATATGGGAAGTACAATCCAAAAAAATCAACCAAACCAAACATTTGTCCAACCTTGGATCGCAGATATACAATGGTTACACCTGGATCCCCCATGAAACATCCATACCTGTAAGCTATCTCATCCAGCGAATTACGTCATGATGACTAGTAGACCGCAGATACACAATGGTTACACCTGGATCCCCCAGGAAACATCCGTACCCTTAAGTTATCTTAGCCAGCGGATTTCGCTACAACTACGACCTACATAGATCGCAGGATACACAATGGTTACGCCTGGATCCCCCAGGAAACATACTTCAAATATATATATATATATATATATATATATATATATATATATATATATATATATATATATGCATATATCTTTCGAATATCAAACCATACTTCAAAATCTAAAATCAAAATTTGGTTTCACAAAATCACTCGCATAGCAAAGCTACTAGAGTGGCCTCTTTCCCACTGATAAACTCAAAAATAAATGTCGATGATGCATGCATTCATCACCGAAATTATTTTCCAACGACATAAGTGGGTTCTGGACTTTTTATTTTCTTGAAACTTCTTTGAAATCTCTTCGAAATCATTGGAATTCATTCGAATACATTTGAAACATTTCTTATTCAGAAAATATCTTTAAATCATATTATTATTATATATTTTCCAAAATCTTATAACCGATTTCAAAACACCGGAGTTGGATTCCTCGAAATTCAAATTCAAAAACCTTCAGTTATAAATCATTTTATATAAGTCGAATTCCTATAAATTTTTAAAATTTCATATCCTTTCGAAACTTCAAATTTCTCGTTTTAAAAGGTATAAAATCCTTATCGAAAACATTTTACTTTTATATACAAAATAGGGTCATCCTTATCAAAATAATAATTTCGATGTATGCACAAATTCCAAAATACAACCAAACAGAAATTTCCAAAGAATGATTTAAGGATAGGTTTCAAAATAAACGGAAATTCAAATTTAGAGGAACTCTAATAAAATAGAATCCTGCTTCGAAGATAAGCTCGAAGAAAGATGAGATAATTTAATTACCAAATAGAAGATGATAAGCCTATATAAATCGCGGGCGACCTTAACCGGTCAACCATGATTTCACGAATATAATCAATTCGGAAATCTAAGGCAAATCAACATTCGATCACCAGAGATAAAATCCAGATATAGCAAAAGGTAGATAGCATCGTAAACCGAGGAGACGGAACTCTCCAGTTAATCAATGCCAATTGTAAGGAGTTTCACCCCTTTACAAATCATTCAAAGATTGGCGAAATCACCGATCTTTAGAGAGGTCATTCCAAAGTGGAGTTACGGAATGCTCCAAAATCAAAAGGATAAAATAGGGAAGACAAGACTGGATTTCGGAACAAGGGGAGCGTTCCAAAGTTCAAAGAATCCTAATCGATAAGAATCCTAACCAAGAGATTTCAAACAAGGTGGATACAGAAGGAATGAAGTTTAGAGAATCTTGGTTTCAAAGTAAGAAAAGTTTTATACGAAAATAATCTTTGAAACTCCTTTAAAAATCATTTGAAAATCATTTTATACTTTGAAAATACGTTCTCTCACAAAGAAAGGATTCTGAGATTGATTTCAATCATTCTAGGGTATTTCTACCCTATCTCTAATGAGTTTTTGCTCCGTAGGCTATGGTTTTCCTAAAACCAAAGCTTTGATACCAACTGTAACAACTCGATATTTTCAGCCATTCGCATCCACACACGCCAGACTTGAATAGCTAAAAATACTACATTGTAAATAAATTTGGAGCAAATGAAATACAATCACAGAATCATAGACACAGAAATATCAGAATAACTCGCAACGGAAATTAAAATACCATAGTAGTTCATGAAGCTATTATAACAAAATCTCGAAACAAATACATAATATCAATCTGAAACATATACAATAGAAATCTAAAATACATAGAAGTTTATAAATACCATAGCTGAAATAGAACAACTAAAACTGAAAGGGAGTAGAAAACTAGACAAGTAAAATCTCCAGCGATTCCTAGCTCCAAAAAGAAATCCAAAGCTAAGCTGTAAATACTCAAGCTGACCCGAGCCTAAAGTAAAACACAAAACACTCGGTCAGGACATATATACTTATATAATGTAAACTAACTCAAGTGGACTGTAGTAGTAATGTACAATAACTTAAAGGATGCTTGGGATCGTCCATCCTCTAAGGATCAGTTAAACTATAAATTAAATACATCCCATGGTTAAAATTTCAAAATGGTATTTTATAATTCTAAATCAAATATCATTTAAAAAATTCAATATCATTTCAATTTCATTTCGAAATATCAAAATATCAAAACATCATATTTTCCCCAAACCCCATTCATTTTTATTTAAAATACCATTTCAACACACACTTCAAAATAGTTATTATTTCAAACAAATTACGTCATTTTAAATTATTAAAATGAAGTTATTATATTTAATAATTAAATTATTAAATTTCCAAAATTTTAATCTTTCAAAGTTCATTTATTCACTCAAACTTATTAAAACAATGAAAATTCAACTTTCGCAGCATTTAGAAAATGCTACGGAAAGTTACTTTTAAAAAATTCAATTTAACAAAAGACAACATTTAAAGAAATGTAGTAATAGGATTACTTTAGTTCAAATAAAAGCTTAGTTAATTTTAGCAACTACATCACTTACAAAGTGCTATAGTAGCCCTTAATTCAATTTAGTCATTTAGTTCATTTCTATCAACTACAGCATTTACAAATGATGTAATATCCTTTACATTAGAAATAATAATATTTCAAAAATACTGTTAATTAAATTCCAAATATTCAAAATAATTTCATAAATAATTAAATTTTTATTTAAACCATTTTAAACTTAAAAAATCATATTCTCACATTTTAAAATGTTCATTTTAAATATCCTTTTAATTTTTGATTTTTATAAAGTGAAATTTCACAATTAAATATCAATTTTTAATAATCACTTATTAGATTCAATATAACATTTTCGTAACATTTTCATGTACTTATTCTTAAAATTTAATTTATAAGTTTTAAATTAAATCCTATTTTTTTTATATAACTTAACTTCTTCTCTTTAAATAAAATTTCCATTTTACTAGTTAAGTTAAAATTCAAATTACATTTTTATCATTCATTTATTTAACTATTTTAATTTATAGAAAAATAAGTAACATTTTATAAAAATCGTTTAAATTCAAATTTTAAATCTATTTATCATATTTTTTTACTTAATTTAAATTCCATTTATAACCAAATCCTAATTTCCAAAATAACTTATATTTCAAATTTCTAACTTTACCATTTATTTATTTCACTTATAAATATTTAGAAAATCAATAATAATTTTCAAAATCATTTTTAATTAAATTTAAATAAAAATATTATAATATTTACATTTCTAAGATATTTTAAACATTTTAGGGAATTATATACTAACCACGGGTCTGTATATCATTTCCTATCCTAGGTAAAGTGATACGGATATTATATCATTTCAATCGTAATTTACAAAGAAAACCCGGGTTCTATCATTTTAAACCCGCAATCCCAAGTAAAATGAAATAAATAAAAAATCGTTCAGGCCTATCTTTTCATCCCATAACGATTTTTCCCTATTCTAAAGTCCATTCGGGTATGTATCGTTTCAACCCATAGTGATTCTAATCTACAGGGAACTTGCAGTGTGACAAACTGATATAAATAACAGAATAGCATTATATAACAGTAACATATGTTATAAAAGGTGTATAAGCATGGATGAACATTATATGATCATAGCATAGCAGATATATCATGGTGATATGTTTTACAGATTCAATTGCGATCAGTTTACTAGTCATATAAGTATAAATTTGTCTGGTGAGAATTACTCACTTGTATAAGCTGAAGATGACAACCAACTACACAAAACAAAAATCTTCAAAGGCACGAAAACACGACTACGATTTGAGAGTGGGGGAGCCAAAGCTAATTGCCTTGTCACATAGCAAACAAAACAATGTACAATATAAATTTCAAACCAAACTATTTTTAAACAATGCTAGAAATAAATGCACAACACAGAGCCAAAACTTTTGCACTTGAATTCAACAACTTATGCTTCAGCCATAGGTCGGAAAAGCACGGCTATGGGATTGATTTGGATCAGGTTAAGGTTCAAATGGGATCGGCCATAACAATATAAAGGAGTAGAGAGATATGTGTGCATGTATACACAACCACAAGGCAACACAAGTGGATTTCATGCCATCAAAGGTCTCGGCCAAGGCATGAATGAGCAAGGCCTAATCTGGAGAGTTCATGCACAGATGTGGAAGTGGTCTCATGTCAACAAGTGGCTGGTGGTGGTGGTGTATGGGTCGGCCAAGATGGTGGTTGGAGTGATGGAATCAATATGGAGCTCGGCTATGAAGATAAAGTGGAGTTTGTGTCATTTTCTTTGGTGGATCATCAACTAATAGGCCACGGCTACGGAAGGGCGGTGGGAAGGAGGAGATGGTGGCTGGCTGTGGTGGTGGTGGAGGCGGCCATGGTGCTGGAGTAGAGAGGCCGAACTACATAGATTGAATGCAAGTACAAAAATCAACAAAACAATGGAAAAAGGTGAAAAAGAAATAGAAATTTTTACTAAACTTTTGCTACAGGAGAATGACCGAACTTTTTAGGGTTTGAGATGTTTTTTTTTCCACGTGAGAAAAGAATAAGGAATCGGCTGAAGAAAGGTAATAAGGCAGCAAATTGAAGTGGTGTGTTGATTGGTAATGAAAAGGTAGGAGAATGTGAAAAGACAATGCACATAAAAGGTCACAAACCTTTCAAATTTCCATAATTCTTTTTTGAAATTTTAAATGCATATAAAAATGGATATAAATAACATAAAACACACAAAAAATAATGAGTGAAAAAATTAAATAAATAAATTTAATATAAATATATTTAAATTAAGAAAATAGCTAAAAAATGGAAACTAGGTTATAAAAATTGAAAATAAATACACTAAGCTTTGGATAGTTATAACATCACTTTTAAAAATGTTTTAAAATAAAAAAATACCTAAAATGTCATATAACACATTTCCGAACATGTTTTATCAAATAAAAATATTATTAATGGCAATTTTGTTAAATAATTCAATTAACATACAATATTGTAAAAAACATAACTTTCACAATATAAATCGGATTTCAACGAAACGAAAAGCAGTATTTTTGAAATTTTATTTATTTTCATAATAAAAGATAAAATTCAAGAATTCAAATATTTGAATTTTAGATTTAAAAGTCAAAGTTTGACCATTTGGCCAAAAATACACTTTTCTAGAAAATATTCTATTTATAAATGTTTGAAATTATAATTCACACAAAAATCAAAATTTATATTTTCAATAAAAAAAATTATCCATTTTAATAAATATAATAAAGTTTTTAAAGCAACAATTCAATTTAAAATAATTAAAATATCCAATTAAAATAATCGCAAAATACTGGGTTATTACACTTCAATCCCTAACTACCAGGAGAGTTAAGAGAGAAACTTATCCTGCACTATAACAAGAGAACTCTTTGGTTTTGAGCCTAAATAAGAGAGATAGAAGGAAAAAGCAGAAGTAAGTAACTGCTAGAGTTGCAGGAGCTGTTAAGCGCGCCCCGTAAGAGAACAATTCAGTACCGACCCAGATGTCCCACTTGATGATGCTCAGAAGAGAAATGCATTGCTAATTTCTGACTCCAATGATGACGTGCGGCTGGATGATGGTGATGTTGGGTTGAATACTAGCATTAACGGACAAAAAGCTAGAACTGGAGTTCAAAATGCCAGGAAAAGGCTAACCGGACGCCAACGAAACTCTACAGGAGTGATTCTCTTGGAGAATGGAAAACCTAGACTTCAACTGGCATTCCAAGATCATTTGCGGAGCCAAACACTCAATGTAACCGTTGACAGTTGACCTGCAAATTACCACACCAATGAGGAGTACATTGTTGACATGGCCAAACGGTTGGTAGAGGAAAGAATATGCAAGAAAGATGAAGACTTGGGTTCCGCACCATGCAAAACGCCATTTACAGAAAATGTTTTGAGAAAATAATATCCTTGAAAGTTCACCATGCCAATAATGTCATCCTACCACGTACATAACTATTAATCCTAGATAACACTTACTCAGATAAGAATGGCATACGGATGTTGTTCGCTGCAGATGATTTCCTATCTTCTTAATAGGAGTGGCTTCCACGCGGTTTCCTAAGGTTGCACCGAAGTCCATTTCTACTTTTGACAAATTATATAAGAAATTCCTGAAGCAATTCAAGCTCCATGCTACCCGACCAAAGGACGTGATGTCTCTTTCTAGCCTGTCTGAAGGACCTAAGGAGTCTATGAAATCTTTCTTCAACTAGTTCAACGTCACTGTTACGGAAGTTAGCAATCCAAAGGAGAATCTTGTATTTATGGCCTTGGTCTAGGGTATTGACCATGATGCAGATTTCGGTAGATGGTTAAAGACAAAGCAATCCACCATCATGCAAGAATTTCACCGAAAGGCGAATTAGTTCCTATGGTTGGGAAAAGCAGGACGGGCCGAAAGAGAGCTTGGTGACGATCAATCGAAGGAAGTAATCCAGAGCAACATTACAGTAAATGTTGGAAACTATGCTAATCAGAAGGAAAGAAGTCAAAACTCTAGCAACGGGAATGACGCCTATAATAACCATGCTTTCTACGTTGTAAATTAAATAAATTTTAAATAAAAATAAAATTATTTAAATTCGATATTTGATAATTATTATTTTTGAAAATAAATTCTTATGTAGTTGAAGTTTATTTAATAAAATATTTTTGTTTTAATAACTTTTTTTCAAATAATATAGTGGAATTGAATAAATTATTTTAATTTGATAAAAATTATTTTTAAAGTGTAAATAATTTCATTTACGTGAATACAAACGATAATTAAATTAGAAATAAGTGGATATTGAGTTAAAAGAAAATTTGTGGCTATCAAAATATATTATGTAAAATGAAGCACGGACCATTTAAATTAAACTGAAATCTAATTACAAATTAATGGAAGCGTTATTCTTAACAACTAAGCCCAAGCCCATTTTATAATAAAATATCTCGCCACATCTTAACTTCCAGAGAAAACCCGAACCTTTCTTATTTCTCTTGACCAAGTGCCCCAATTCAAGATTATTCTATAAATGAAATAGAAATCGTGACCCTTAAATATGAAATCGATCTACACATTAGAAAAACAAATTCGCGAATGTTTCTGGTATAGGCGGGCGTCATGACACCGTCTCGATTTAGAGGGAGAAGGCTGTAGCGAGCTGACGATCGTGATTGGGGATGATGGCGTAACTTGGTGGCTTGAGGCGACGCAATTTGGGGATACTTCATGCACACACGTACACATGGAGAGGCATGGGAAGACGTGACTGTGATTTGTGGATTTGGAGGTAGCGATGGTGTAGGTGTGTACTTCTGTGTAGCCAGGCGATGACGCAAGGGAGAGGTAGAATTCTCGATGATGGAGAATGCTGAGCGGGCATCGGTGGTTGTTGCTGTGACAATGGTGGCGGTTGATGGAATAAAAATGACGGCCATTAGTAGCAAAGGCAGCTTCAACGTGTTTGTGGAAGCGATAGAACCATTGAGTTGGTTGAGCAAGCATCGATTCGGTAAGTTTCTACTCACCACTATATCCAGATTTTATCGCTTATATATAAATATCCCAATATTGGTTGACTTGTTTGTTGATATAATTTGGACGATGTTGTGATAATAATTGTTTGATGAAAGTGTGAATTTGCAAAGGAATTCTGTCCGATTGCGAATCAAACTATACATATGCATATACATATATGCATATACATATATGCATATACATATATGCATATATGCATATACATATATGCATATACATACATATATATATATATACATATATATATATATATGTATGTATATGTGTGTGTGCGTGTATATATTTGTTTGTTGATATGTGTATACTTTATAAATAGCCGGAATTCCGTGGAATTCGATTCGGCCATGTGATATAAACAATACTGATATTTGCTTAAGATGTTATTGATGTTTGCTTAAGATGTTATGAATTAATTTTACTCCATGTTTATGTATTCAGATTTTTATTTACTTTCTTGTTTTAAAAAGTTGGTTGAAATTTTTTAAGGAATTATTCAATGATTTTGAAAATGTATTAAAGTATTTTATAAATAATTTACTGAGATACTATTCAAATTAAGCTTTTCCCTGTTTAAAAATAAATTTTTAATTATAAATATAACTATAGTTTTCTTTCGATTATAAAATTCTTTTTAAAATTAAAATTATAATATATTGTAAGTTTGGAATTATTTTAAGATAAAAATATAATATATTGTTATTCTATAAAATGTATAATGAGAATTATAATATTGCTTTTATGTGATATTTTATTGTAAAAGTTATTTAAGTATATAAGTAGAGACTTGGAATTGAATTTTGGTATTTAAATCTTTATTTTTGAGTTATATAAATAAAGTTAAAGTACTATTCGCTATATAATATATTTTAAAGGTTTTTTACTCCTTTAAGAATATGAAATTTAAATAGGAAGTGTATCTAAATTTATAGATTTATTGAAGAGAAACTTTTATATTTTAGTTTTAGTTAATTACTTCAAAGATTAGTAAATTATGAAAATATGAAATATTTTCCGACTAATATTTTAGGTACTATAAAGTGTTTCACTAATAATATGGTCACTCGTGAATTATTAAAGTATGTTATACGGTTACATATATTTGAACATTTGATCTAATTGTTTAAAAGGAAGATCTTATTGAAATTTATTATTATTACATTTCTGAATTACATCAGGATTTCTTTGGATAATTTCTATATTTTTTGATTTCTCTTTTCATATATTGATTTCAATATCATGAGTAATTCACCGTCGATATTGATTTGAGTTGTGTTTTTAAGATGATACGGTGATGGCATCTTTTTGTGATATTTATTCTGTATAATGAGAAATCTGAATAAGGAGATTAGTAATATCGTTTGGGATGGGGCATTCGGCTATACATTTTCGATTATTCTTCGGATTCGATATATGAAACAAAGAAGGGCAAGTGTGATGTGTGGGCATTGAGTAGATGGACTAGTAACACGTGGTGGTAGGGAATGCCGTTGTGATATTTATTCGGTTATTCTTTTGTTCATGGATGACACTCAATACAATGGTATATTGTATGTGACACCCGTTGCGTTGAGTATATGATAGTCATTAGCGACTTACATGTAGAGCCATATGACAGTCGTCGTATATATTTTATGTGTCTATCTACCTTTATCCAGCTCCCCTTCATGGTTCGAGAGTAAATCAGATAAGCTAGTATCCACCTTGTGCCCTGATCGTGCGATAGTGCCTTAGATCCGCCACACCATTGTTATATATTATATCGGATGCACACTATAGTAGATGGGTAGGTGACCATAGCCCCTTGTGTCGCTTAGGCCAGCAATCTGTTACCTATAGGGGTAGTGTAGGGTCGTGACTAGGGCTATGAATGGATGAGCCATTGGTGGATATGAGTCACGATTTCGATCAAGGTAACTAAGGCTGTAGGAACAAATCCGGCTACACGACATGTGGCCGGTAGAGCCTGGATTCTTAGAGCGGTCATGTGGCCATCCGTCGCTCATCTGGTTTCGGTTTGTGTGTGGTAGATAGGCATACCTGAGATGAGATTATACCCAAGGCTATGTCCAGAGTATAGTCAATCCTTCTTTGGTAAACAACCTACTTATTATTGATTATATTTGGCATTGTTATGAATTGGCTCATATCTTTCTTATTGATTTTAGTGATTTGATGATGTTATTTTACCATATGAGATTGAGAGATATTGTGGGCATTGCTTGGCTTTACTTGAGGATATCTCTTTATTGATGATTTATGGATTTGATGGTGATTTCAATATGTGGTCACATATTCGATGTTGATTTTGTGGACTCTGGCTTGATGTATTTTATATGGGTGATGATGCTTTCCTGTTTTGGCTTGTTGTGAAAGTCGTTTTGAGATATTTTTAGTTTGTAATGTTTTTCTTATTATATTTTTTATATTGTTATTGTATGTTATATTAACCTATCATTATAGATATAGTTTGACCCATGTGTTATTTATAATACTCAGGTCAGTCCGAAACATTTTAGGTTCAAGGGACGAATGATCAATTTTATGGATGTTGAGCATAGATGGATGCTGGGTTATTATTATGTAGAGTCGTTGTATTTTGTTGTGATGTATTTTGATTCATGCGTTGGATGTTTTTATTTGATGTATATTTTGGATCTATGTATACATTTTATTATATATTATCGCTACATTTGACTCTATATTCTCCTTATATATATTTCTGTATTGTTCTGTCCTGGAGGCGTACATATTTATTGCTTTGTACTGAGACCATGTACATCTATGATGAGTTTTTATTTGATACGAGATATGTACCGATATTAATCTAAACGAATATATACGCGTGTCCCATATCGCTTCATTCACCGTATTATTCGACAATCTAACTCTGTGATGCTCTTGAGTAGTAAGGATATAGAGGTGAGGGTGTTACAACACGAATACGAAATGTTCAAAGAGCTTCGGTGTAACACCCCACTTTGAGACCCACATTAGCAAAGAGTATTACATGGTAATATCGTCTGTTAATACGGAGAATAGAGCTGGATAGGAGTGACCATCTATAGCCTTGTCTTAACTATCTAGTGAATACGTCGATACATGTTTGTTCATGTATGTAAACTTTCACAAACATGTATCGACGTATTCAGTAGATAGTTAAGACGATGCTATAGATGGTCGCTCTTATCCAGCTCTATTTTCCGTATTAACAGACAGTATTACCTCATAATACTCTTTGCTAATGTGGGTCTCGGAGTGGGGCGTTACAGCTTGGTATCAGAGCTTATGCATATGTATGCATTTCTTTGTTCTGTGATGTTGTTTACATTTGAGTTGTTATGTTTTATTCTGATAGATCCGTTAGCCATTATAGTTTTGTATTAAATATTTATTGGATATGTCGATCCACTTAAGAAGAAAAAAATAACACTTATCAACGTATTCAGTAGATAGTTAAGACAAGGCTATAGATGGTCGCTCCTATCCAGCTCTATTTTCCGCATTAGCAGACGGTATTACCTCATAATACTCTTTGTTAATATAAGTCTCAGAGTGGGGCGTCACATTCGGATTGGAAGATTACACACCCTTGAATGACACACCGGAGAACATTTTTCTTGCCACTCGAGGAATTGAGCAATATAAAAAGCCGCTCAAGAGGGAAGCAACCGAGCTGCCATATGAATGCCGACATTTGAAGAATTTGATTGAGGAGCTGATAAGGAAATATAAGCTCTAGTAGTATGTTAAGAAACCGTTAAATGTCAAAGAAATGCCAAGGCCATGGGTCTACCTGCTTGGGCCCAGCGGAGAGGGGACTGCGCAAGCTAGTGAAAGACTTGTCATTTAATAACCTTCAAGCTAGCCGGTCACCTAGAAATGAAGCAGCAACCTAAAACAATACTGTTTCATTCTTCCTTATCTAATTACATTTCGCAAATTCATCCGGGGAGACTGGGGGCGTTGTCCTAAGACTAGAAATGTGGGGAAGGTTTAAACCATCAGATCGACGGATCGCTTTGATCCTCGACCTTCCGAGAACCAATGTTGTCCCAAGACTAGCAATGTCGAAAAGGCTTAAACCGCTAAATCGACGGGTCGTATCGATCCCCAAACTTTTAAGAACCAGCATTGTCCTAAGATTGGCAACGTCGGTAAGGTTTTAGCTGTTGGATCGATGGGTCATATCGATCCCAACCTTCTAAGAACCAGCGTTATCCCAAGACTGGCAACTTCAAGAAGGTTTAAACCGCTAGATCAAAGGGTTATATCGATCCCCAACCTTATGAGAGTCAACATTGTCCCAACACTAGCAATGACCATCGGATCAACGAGCCGTATCGATCCCTAACCTTTTGAGAGCAGACGTTGTCCCAAAACCAACAATGTCAGGAAGGTTTAAACTATCGGATCGATGGGTCATATCAGTCTCCAACCTTCTAAGAACTGGCGTTATCCTAAGACTGGCAATGCCAGGAAGGTTTATTCACTGGGATATAATCACATCAACTTTTCGCCTTCTGAGAATTAGCATTGCTTAAAGACCTACAACTTCGGAAAGAAAAGCGACTTCCAGAGAGTTGCTGCTGCCCGGAGAATGGTATGGGCATAGAAGCAGGTGCTCGACTAAGTTTCTAATTTTGAATTGCAAGAATCAACAGTTGCTTGGAGATATGGAACACAAGGGAAAATCCATGAAATTGAACCGTTCATGTTCTAATTTCGGGTGATAAAAATTAAAACACGACTGGATCATTAACCCAGAACAATAGAAGAGTTTGTTATGATGAAACATGATGACGCGTCTATGCAATACATGCATCCAAAATGACTTTAGTTGAAGAAATCAACTTGGAAGAATTCGACCGTAGCCTAGAGATTAGCAGCATCGAAAATATAACATTTGGAATCAGGTGGTTAAAGTACTAGTTCTCGGAGATAGGAACTCTATTGTAGGTAAACATCCAAAATAACACTAGCAGCCAAGCAGGACGCGCACGGTTGAATATAAGCAAGGAAAGTCACGGAATGTTAGGAATCTAACCATCAGACTCACCCTATCCCAAAGCAAGATTGGGAATCAGACTGAGGGCAATTAGACGAATTTCTCAGGATGTCTGTTCTCACATAAATGCCTAACATTCTGAATACCTATGTCGCTCGAAGACTGGTAGTAGTGAGAAGGTTCCTAAAACGAACCTGGAACCGGTTAGATGACTCAGCCTCGGCCTTAAGAAATTTGTCGTCGCCCAAAGTCAGGCGATGATAAGAAGTGTCAATGTCAGAAAGCAATGCTTGAGCAATCACCTGAAATTCAAAAGGTAACTACGTGGAACTTGTCTCTATCAATAGCACACTTTATTTTCAATGTAAGCATACCTTGGATGGCAAGTATTAGGGCTAAATTTTCCGCAGTCTTCGAACAGACTTAAATGATCGAATTAGATGAACCAATGATGAAGAAACGACCCATGAACTTAGGAAACATAATAAAAAGAAAGAAGAAGGAAACATAAAATAGTCAAAAATAGTTGAAAAATGGGAAAGTCATTTTTTTAGCCTGAAGCGCGTCGTGAAGTAAAGCTAGGATTGGCCCGAAGTAGGTTGGTACCAAGCTAGCCTGAAGCACATCCTAAAGCAAAGCAAGGATCGGTCTGAAGTAGGCCGATACTGAGCTAGCCTAAAGCTTGTCCTGAAGCGAAGCAAAGAAAGGACCAACCTGAAGCATATTTCAATTGAAATTAGAAGGCAAAGACGAAGATGATATCACTCGAAGACCTGGAAGCACACCAAATGGTGTAAAGAAACAACTTCGGAAAGTTTCATTCAATTTGGAGCTAAGTGCATAGCTCGATACCGACCAATCATGCCTCCCCATCACACTCCCATAAACTTCATACAACTCATACTCTACTCCATCTACTTGCAATCAAGTGGTTTTCCAATGATTTGGATGCGCAATTTGTTGAGACTTGGTTTTGATTCATTACACGAAGCTATCACTATGACATACAGATTTGACGACTGCTATGACAAAAAGAGAATATATACTACAAGGAGACGAGATTTTAAAACCGGTGCATCAATTTTTTTTTTTTAAGTCTTAGGCCAATATTATTAAAATCTCTCCTCGGTTACGTATATATTAGCTTATATATTTAAGCATTCTATTTGTCAGATATTTTATACATATATAAGCATACATGTAAATTATAAAAGTAATTTAAAAATTAATATACTTATATAAATTGTGCATACTGCACAAATTTAACCAGGTCAGTCGACTGACCCTCTGAACCAGTCGACTGCCACTGGGAATTTTATGCGGCGTGCATAGTTACATAAATATACGAATTTAAATTTAAAATTATTTTGAATATTCCATCGATTGGCCCAGAGGCTCAGTTGACTGAATTTCTATAACAGCCACTTTTCAAAAAGACACGACTTTTGTGAAGAGTTGCGAACCTTTAACGAAAAAATTTGGAAGCAACACTTCGATCGAAACTTTTCACCAACAGTCGCTGTTTTCTAACCTTTATAGATACAAACTCCAACTTGATTTCATATCATTCAATCACAATCGAATTCACTTATTCTCTGATCTAACTTTCTGAAATCTATTTGCTATCACACTTTCAATTATTCTGCATTAAAGCAATACTATACCTTTCTATTCTTCATATACTTCAAATATATATATATATGTATGTGTATATATATATATATATATATATATATATTGTGACGACCCGATATTTTCAACCATTCGCATCCATTATAAGTGTATAGGTAGACACTCATGCCGGAATTAAATTGCTCAAAATACCGCGTTGTAAATAAAAATTTGGCAAATCTCAGAATATACAGTAAATAAAAATCACAGATCACAGACACAGAGTAATAATAATGCAGCGGAAGTAAAAAAAATAGTAGTTCATGAAGTCTCACTATATATATATAAATATCAGAGTTACATAAAATACAACAGAAGAAATAAAGTACAAAAGAAGTCTCACTACATAGAAATCTACTAATACAAGAGCTGAAAAGGGCCAACAGACTGAAAAGATAAAACTAGACAAGCAGATAATCTCCAACGATTCCAATCTCCAGAAAGTGGAAATCCAAATCCGTGAATAACTCAGGCTGACCCGAGTGTAAATAAAAATACAAACACTCGAGTCAGGACATACATACTTATACAATGTAAACCAACTCAAGTGGACTGTAGCAAAGGTACAAGTAACTTAGAAGATGCTTGGGACCGCCCATCGTCTAAGGATCCGTTAAACTATTTACTATGTGGTAATATACGCTATATACAATAGTGTCTAATCAGTAAAGTATAATCATATAGAAAATAGCGTTAAGGGGATGGTGAACCTTAACGCGGTCGGATCTTTAAAACCAAAATCGTAGTGGGCTCGATATAAGGATATGACACGGCACGCGAGGCAATGCCAGGGTGGATATACCGTTTGCACTCCCGGACCGGTGGTGACGGCAAGCCAGCAGCTTCCGCCCACCTCGAACAATACCCCCGAATCAAAGTGGCGCCACCGTATCGAATCACAAAAGTAATAGAATGGTTTCCGATGGAGCATGCTCGATGAAAGGGTGCGACCCTTTGTGTAGCCCGGTATAGCTCCTGTTTTAGTCATATATGCCAACTCACGGGAGTTGGGTCCACGTAATATACCTCAAGAACGTCGCCACCATCCTACTTCATTCTGCAATCTCCACCGCGTACATAGTTGTTAAAGTGGTTTTCGGTATTGGCCGGCTATAAGACAATATCATATCCCGGTCTCTTTAACAACCAATCGTTATTATAACCCGTGGTTATAACGTTTAAAACAATATTTTATACTTCAAAATAAAATATCCCTTTCAATCCAAATCTTTATCAAAATAAAGATTAAATCATTTCCAAAACCATTTCAATATATCAACATACCATATCTTTCAAATTCAAATATTTATCAAAATAAATATCAAGTCATTTCTAACCATTTCAATATATTAAATTATCATATCCTTTCAAAACTTCCTTTCAAATCATTTTATTATCACAATATCATATCTTTCAAAACTTCATTTTTAAATCATCGTATCTTTCTAAAGCTTCATTTCAAAACATTTAATATATATCAAAATATCACATCTTTCCAAAACTTCATTTCAAAACATTTAATATATATCAAAATATCATATCTTTCCAAAAGTTCATTTCAAAACATTTAATATATATCAAAATATCATATCTTTCCAAAACTTCATTTCAAAACATTTAATATATATCAAAATATCATATCCTCCCAAAGCTTCATTTCAAAACATTTAATATATATCAAAATATCATATCTTTCCAAAGCTTCATTTCAAAACATTTAATATATATCAAAATATCATATCCTTCCAAAGCTTCATTTCAAAACATCATATAAGTTCAAATCCAAATATTCAACTTTAAATACCTTTTAAATTCAAAGATATCATTCATTTATTATCATTCCAAATCACCTTCTATATAGCTTATATTTTAATCAAAATAATTCATTCAAACCATTTAAAATTTAAGTTTATATACTTTCAAATCAAGTATTCAATTTTCAAAGTTTTAAATCATTATGAGTACATTTACTAAGTTAAAACCATAAACATTGAAAATTTCAACCTTTTACAGCATTCAGAAAAAGGTGCTGAAAGTTATACTTGAAAACATTTCAATTTAAACCATTTAAACATTATAAAAATCATATTTTAACATTCAAAGATGTTCATTAAAATACTCTTTTAATTAATGATTTTTATAAAGCAACATTTATAATTAAATCAAATTTCACAAATCCACTTAATAAATTCAAGTGTAAACTTTTCTATTTTTACAGTTAACACTTTATTAACATTTACATTTTTCAAATTATCATTTCACAAATTAAACTAAATTCCCAATTTATTTAATTAACTTAAAACTTTAAACAAAACCAAATTCCACATTTCCAAATCAAGTTGTATTTTAAAATTTCGCTTTTAAGCATTCATTTATTTAACCATTTTAATTCATAGAAAAATCAATAATACTTTATTAAATCATTCAAATTCAAATTTAAATCAAATTATCATATTTACCATTTTCAAAATAATAATAAATTCCATTTTATTTATATAACTTAAATATCATTTTTAACCAAATTCCACATTTTCAAACTTAAGTTATATTTCAATAATCCAATTTAACCATTCATTGATTACATTTTTAACTCACAGAAAAATCATAATTTCTTTTTTTTAAAATATTTCAAAATCTATTTAAATCAAATTTCATAAATTTATATTTTTTAAAATACTTAAAAATATCCAAAAACACTTTATAAAATAACCACGGGTCTTTATATAGTTTTATAACCTAGGTCAAATGATACGGATATGTATCATTTCAATCCGCAATTTAAAAAGAAAAATCCGGGTTTTATCATTTCAAACCCACAATCCCAAGTTAAAATAAAATAAATAAAAACCATTCAGGCCTATCATTTCATCCCATAACGATTTTTTCCTATTCTAAAGTCCGTTCGGATATGTAGCATTTCAACCCATAGTGATTTCTAATCTACAGGGAACTTGCAGTGTGATAAACAGATATAATGAACAATTAACAAAATATATAAATAACAGATGATATGACATGAAATTTAACAGGTTTAAAATCATATATAAAAAATCACATGGCAGTTATAACATCATATTTAATTCTACACATTATGTTGTTGTTGTTTCACAACTGCATAAGTATAAATGTCGTGTGAGCTTTACTCACCTTTTTGTGCTGGAGATTGCAATACAAATGACACAAAGGATTCCAGAAGGCACGATGACACAATAATAGGATCAATTGGGAAGGATCCAAGCTTAGAACTTGTGTTACAACCCTAAACAAAACAAAATAAAATTACAATTCAATACAACGTTGAATAGGAATAACTTTGAAATAAAATGAGATACGAATACACAGTCTTTTGCCTTGCCTTCTACACTTGCTAGCACGGCTTAAGAAATGTTTTGGCTCAGGTTTGGACATACTTTGGTTCAGGTTTGGGTCGTATAAGGCATGGCTACAAGGTATTGAAGTGGTGGAGGAGTTACTATGCATGAATATGAAGAGGCTTATGCAAATAGTGGGTTTTTGATTCATTTTGGGCTAGGCTACATGGATCTATGACTCGGTTATAGCATGTTTCAGATATGGACAGAGGATGAAGGTGATGGTTAGGGGTGTGTCAAGGTGGTGGTGGAGCAATAGGAGGTGGCCAAGGTCATCTAAGGTGATGGTGATGAAGACCAGCTGGCTAGACATGCTTTTAAGGAGTTTTGTGCAACTTTAGAGGTGTTTGTCTTCATTTAAAGGCCATGGCCTGATATGGTCAGAGGAGGAGAGAGGGATTTGAAGCCGTGGAAGGGGAGGAGGAAGGTGGAGGTGGTGGTGGTGGTGGAAAAAGAGGTGGTGAAGCAACAAGGCTCAACTATCATGTTTTCAAGGCATAGGTTGTATTTTTTTTTTTGATTTTAGCATCATGGTGGATTCGACCATGGTTCAGATCTGAGGAGTAGGTGGTGATGATGACAGGGAAGAGGTGTAGGAGGTGGCGGCCATGGCTATGGAGTGGAGGCCAAGCAAAAGAGTGGAGAGAACAAGGCAAAAATTCAATGGAAAAATCAATAAAATGAAGAGAGAAAGCAGAAAAAAGTGGAAGATGACATTACCATATGTGTTTTCAAGATGAATGGCCGAAAATATGATGAAATGAGATGTTATACACGTGAAAATGAGATAAGGAACTCACGGATAATAAATAGAAAAAAAAACGAACAAATAGTAAATGAGGAAACGGTAAAAGAAACGACTAGAAATGAAACGTCTAGAAATGAAACGCATTTCCGTTTTCTAAAGATAAAAAAAACAAAAGTAAATCAGAAAATACTTGTAAAAACCGAAATCAAGTGAAATAATACGAAAATAAATAATAAAATTTAAAGAAATTAGAAAAATAATAAAAGGAATTGCTTAAAAATTCAAAATAGTGTCCAGAAATTACATATAAATCACTACTAGTCTTGCAAAAATGTCCACATCATTTTAAAAATATTATGAAGTGAAAATTTGAAATAAAATAATTTATTCATCATTTTCAAAATAAAATAAATAATTAAATTGGGGAAAAATAGAAAAAGGAAAAAGAAATTGTTTAAAAATAGCAAACAGGACACAAAAATTATAAGAAATTTACCAATGGCTTTGGAAAATTATTTACTTCATTTTAAAAATATTATAAGACAAAGATATACATACAATAACATATTAACACATATTAAAATAAAATATGACAAGGAAAATATATTTTTTATAATTTAAAATAACCAAAATTTGCTGAATGAACAAATTGAGCTCAATATTGAAATATACATAACTTTCACAATTTAAATCTGTTTCCAACGAAACAAAAAGCAGTGTTCTTAAAATTTTATGTACTTTCATAATAAAAGATAAAATTCAAAATTTTCAAACTTTTAAAATTTTAAATTAAAAGTCAAAGTTTGACTATTTTGGCCAAAAATTCACTTTTTGAAAATATTCTTTTTAGTCATGCTTTGGAATGATAATTCATATCAAAACTAAAGTTTATATTTAAAATAACAAAACTAATCATTCAAAATAAATAAAATAAGTTTTTAAATCAAAATTCCATTAAAATAATTAAAATACAATTAAAAATAATCACAAAATACAGGGTTGTTACATTTATACTCGAGGAGAAGATTATAAGAAGGGTGTACTACAAGTGACAAATCCATGTTATCAGAACACACATTAGTCAAAACTATTTTTTGTATTATTTGAAGTCCTGTTCTGCTGCTCAGGCGAGTGAAGTCCTCTTCGGTTGTTGAGGGGAAATCCTGTTCTGCTGCTCAGGTCCTCGTTCGGCTGTTCAGGGGTGTATAGACATGTTCCTTCGGGTTAAGTGCGGGTTGTTGTTTTAGTGAAATTCCAAAAGGAGTCTGGGACTGGACGTAGGACGGTGCTCCGAACCAGTATAAAAATCTCTGGTGTCATTTTACTATACTGCTTTTTATTTTGCACTATTTACAGTATTATTATCATTATACTCTGTATTATCATATATCTATATTACACGATCCATAGCACACTTTCACAATTCAAGGTCGGGGAGAAGAATGCTTAGAAAGTAGTGTAACTCAAGTGATAGAGGAAAGATTACTAGAATCAACCAAAAGTTGATGAAAAGAGCTTGGAACCTATCAACTAGAAGATAAAAGAGCAGTGCAAGAGTTGAAGTTGGATTTGTACCAACAATTATAGCTCGATACCGAGCTACATAGATCGGTACCAACCTATCTTATTGGGTCGTGGTGTTTTGGTTTCTCTTGTACAACATTGGGCCTTCGTCTAGACTCCAATGCAGGCGGTCTTCTGATCCATTACCATTGTTTTCACATAAATACCAACCTATCTACAACTAAAGAAGAATTTGATTTTTGCTAACTCCATATGCAAAAGCTCTGCCTCTTCTCGTCTCCTACCTCCACAGAATATCACCTAGGCAGCTACTCTTGGCAATTTTAGGATTTAGAACTTGTCAAACCCCTGTACTAATGACTTACACTCTCTTCAATTCTCTGTAATCTCATACAAACTCTCTAAAATCAACAATCAATAAAATGATAAAGTGAACATAGGCCATAAATTTTCGAACCACAGTAAAAATCTTACGTCCCCCTATTTTATTCCTTTGATTTCTACTGTTATTTGCTAGATCTAGGCCTTGTAGATTCCTAACAACTCAATCTTGGGTATTGATCCATTTTTAGCATCAACACTATGCAGTTTGAATTGGCAGTGTTAGGGCAAACTTATTGAAGGCTACCCGATTAGTTGCGTGTCTAGAAGAGTAGTGTTTAAGGTTGGGTTTGGGTAATTAAGTACGCTGGCCTATCTGGCTACTAGCTAGGCTCAAAGGATGATGTAAGCCCAAATTTTATCCCTAATATAAGAGCCCAAATTGTTTCGGTCCTCGGGTTGAATATTTAAAACATATTTTAAATTTGAAAGTTAAGTTTAAAATACAAAAGGAAATTTTATAGAAGTTATAAAATGAACTCAAAATTTTCAAATTCGTTTTGAGAAATTACAATAATTAATTTCGAAATTTTAGTATGTTTATTTTATTTTATTAATAAAATTAAATAATTAATTAAAAGTTAATGAATTAACAGCACATATATACATACCGATATGTGTATGTAACAATATTAGGCTATTTAATGAATTTTATGATGGTTTATTACAAATAGGCAGATTTTATTTCGCCAATGTAATTTTACTACATAAGAAAATAGGAGCGAATGTGTTGCAAGACTTTAGACCTGTCTCATTATTAAATTGTTATTTTCAAAATTATTCCTAAGGTCTTAGCTAATAAGTTAAGTACCAAAATGAATGAATTAACCGATAATTCTCAAACTACATTTATCAAGGGTAGAAATATTATAGATGTAGTAGCGGTAGTTCAAGAATTTATTAGTTATTATTGTAAAAATAATATTATTTATACACTTCTAAAAATTGATTTTGCAAATGTTTTTGATTCATTTGATTAGGATCTTCTTAAGGATTTATTACAAGCTAGGGGATTTAGTCTTAGATGGATTGGTTGGATCATGTCTTCTCTTAAAACTGGAAATTTAAGTATCATAGTTAATGGTATAATAGATAACAAAATCCAAAAGAAACGTGGACTTAGGCAAAGCAACCCATTGTCACTACTTTTGTTTAATCTAGCTACGAACGTTTTTGCTAAGATTATTAAGTTATCCACCAGTAATAGCATTTTAGACGATATAGGAATTGAAGTTACGGATGTCCTACCCGTTTTTCAGCTTGCAGATGATACCATACTCTTTACATCTCATTTTCCTAGGCAAATTATAGCGCTTAAGTTTATTTTATATAGTTTTGAGTTACTTTTTAGATGAAATATTAATTTTGATAAAAGTTCAATGTTAGTACTAAATGACGTAAGTACGGTAGAAAATCAACCTGCTTGTACATTGATTTACAAAATTATGAAATTTCTCATAGAATACTGAGGATTTTTTTATAAGACCAACCAAACTCAAACAAATGATTGGTAAAAAATTATTGATAATATTAACAAAAGGTTATCTAAGTGGAATGGAAAATTTCTATCGAGGGCAGGTAGGATAGTTTTATTAATTCTATTTTATCACCATTACATATATATATTTAATGTATTTTTATCTTTTTCCAAAATGGTTAATTGAAAATATAGGTAAAATTAGGAGAGACTTTCTATGGTGTGGAGATAATCTAAGTAGTCGTTCAAAATGTCTTATTAGGTGGAAATAGTATGTAAGTCTAAAGAAGAGAGATTGTTAGATATAATTAATTTACAAAACTTAAATATGTATTTATTGGGAAAATGGTTATGGAAATTTAATAATAATGATAACTTAATTTGGAAAGAATTAATATTGAATCAATTTTATGGAGACACAAATTATTTATATCATTTATCTCTAGTAATACCAATAAATATTCCCCACTTTTGGAAACCAATTTTAAAAGGTTGTTATGTTTTCAAATTAGGACTAGGTAATATCATACACTCAGGAAATAACACATCAATCTGGAAGTATTGTTGGTTATCTGCTTTTCCTCTTAAAATAGAGTTTAGATAGCTTTTTGAAATTAGTAATTTCAAAACTGTATTAATTTCAGAAGTTTTTAGATCAAATGAGAACTTTTCCTGGGAATTCGATTTTAACCATACATTAGAAGGTACCACTCTTTCGCAGTTTGCTTCACTTTTCGCAAAAGTGGAATTGTATAATATGAACAATGATAAAGATATTAAAGTCTGAAGTTGAAATAAGGGTAAAAATTTAACACCTAATTCATTTTATCAACTTCAAATTTTTTCGAGAACGAAATCAAATTTATTTAGATTTAAATGGAAAGTTAATGCACCATCTAAGTCTAAGTTTCATATATGGTTAATATTACATAAGAAATTAAATTTAAAAGGAAAAATAGGATAATTGATATAAATAAGTATATTTTTTGCAACATGTGATAGGAAACTAGTACACACTTTTATTACGAATGTCAAATCACATAGTTCACTCTTTTAAATATCCTTAATGTTTTCGATTTTAATTGTAATTCTTATAGGAGTAGTTTTAGATGTTATTTTGCTAAGGATAATATATTTTCACTAGGCACTATTTTTACTACCACATGTTGGCATATTTTGTTTGGAAAAAATCAAAGAGTTTTTGCTAATAAAAGATTTTCTTTAGAAAATTTAATATATGTAATTACTTCATTTAGTTTTAATTGGATTTCGAACCCTAGTTATAATTTAAGTAAAAATGTTAGTTCTAAAGAGTTTCTTAAAAAGTTAAATCCCGTATTGATTTTTCAAAGGAAAAAATTATTTTAATAATAAAATAAAAATGCTATAAATATAGTTTTTCAAGATGTTTTAATTAATGTTATGTTCGATATTTTAATTTTACTAGGAAACTAGCTTAGTATTAAAATAAGTTCGTTCATGATACACCTTTTAGCACTTAGCTTACATTATTTTATTCAGATTGATCTACGTTATGGTATTGAGTCATTCTTCATTTCAATCCTTTTCCTTTTGTACCGCTACTTTATACTGTCTATCACTTATTTTGACCATATTATGGCTTGTTTTATTATTACTAAGTTATATTCTCTTACATATACAAACATACAAACATATATGTACCCGTCTTACATCAGTTGTTAAATTTTTTGGAACTCTATATATCCCGTGGTTTATAAGAATATAGGTGTTTTGTAGATATAGTCACTTATCATTAGACTTCAATATTTTTATTTTTATTATAGACTTTATTTTTTAGGTATGGGGGTTCTATCGTTATTTTCATTTTACAAAGGGGGGTTTATCACTACCCACTAGGCATGCTGGTAACTTCTTTTTTAAGTGTAGAATAAAATACACGAGTGCTCTCCTTCTTGAATAGATGATCAATCGTTTTAATTAAATAAATAAATTTATTAAATGAGATCAGTAAAGGTTAATATATTGATATGTATATATAAAAAAAAACTACAAATTCTATTGCTATATATTTGTCTTAAATAATTTAAGATGAATAACATAAAATTTCAAAAAATTTATAAAAATAGAATTAAATAAATATGATATAATTAATAAAACTAAAATTTAGTTAAATATGATTTAATTAATAAGAATTAAAATTAGTTAAATATGATTTAATTAATAAGATATACGCATACATATTATATAAGTTAATTAACTTATAAAAGTTATAAATAAATTAAAACTTAAATAACTATGTATAGATATAAGTGGAAATGTAAGAAATCAAACTTAGGTTTAAGGAACGAGTAAATGCGTATTGTACTTATATTATGATTTCAGATGTGTCTGATACCTAAATCAAAGGGTGTTTCAAAAGAAACACATTGTTCCTTAAATCAATGTCACTCAATGTAAATATATTGAAGAATATATAGCATAATCATTAGTTGTTGATCTTCACCAAACTAGTGATTTTATGTGTAGTACTATTAATATATTGACTAGATGAGGTGAGATACATAGTTATATTTGTTGATCTTTCTCAAGATACGTGCATTATACTTAGGCAGTCATGAATTGATGGGTATGACTGAATAATCTCCCTTGATCTATTAGTATTTCTCAAGGTCAAGATGAGATTAGGATAAAGACCATAAGTTAGGAGTTATATAATATACAGTTGATAAAGTGTTATTCATCGCTTGCGGGCCTATGATTTTTCTATCTTACTCAAGGTTATAATCCCAAGGCAAGCGAGTCCTAACGCTTACTAGAGAAATCAAAAGAGTTTTATTTATTTTTTCATGGTATTGAGAAACATAAAAATCTAGTCGGACCCTTATTAGAAAAATAAAATAATTGAACTAAATTAAAATTGACATAGAAATATAAAATATACTTCCTAATAACACTTTCGGCATATTGCCACTTCAAGACTCATGCGAGAGCCAAATAATACAACTGCTTAATACATTCAGACCTTAGCCACTTTGGTGATTATTTGCTAAGACTAGTATTGTCTTCGATAAGTTTCAAAATTTAAAGCAACACACGAATATAGATATTTGGTCCATATTCGATCACATATAATGTTATATGATGAACAATCATGTCTAAAATGGTTCGACCATTTGGAAAAGAAAGCGAATGTCCAAGAGTAGATGTAAAATTGGCACAATTGGGACGATAAGAGTGGATAGCCATTTTTGCTTCAAGAAGAGACATAAAAAATGTGAATTGTATAAAGTTTTGAAAGATACTTAATATGTAATGAGAAATTTGATTTTCATTCCAAACATATTTTCATATAGAAAATTATTTTCTATAAATATTATTTCTTTAAATTCAAGATAATTGATCTTAAACTCATGATTGTAAAAGGTGAATGAAATATAATCCTATAACAAGTGGTTGAATAGAGCTTTAACTTTCATGCGCTATTATAGTAATTGTCTAAATAGTGGGGGCATCCCATATAACGCTTCTTAGTGGATATATCAAGTCATGAAAATTGTTCTTGTAAACGTACTATCTATTATTTATGAAATAATAATTGTTTTCAGTTTTGACTGGAAATAGGCATATTTTTATTTTAGTATAAATATTATAAATATTCATTATAAGATAAATGTAACGACCCGCTATTTCGAACCACTGTATCCGCACATGTAGGACTTGAATTGCTTAAAATGTCAGATTATTAATTTATATTTGGCAAAAACTTAGCATATATAATAAATAAATCAATCACAGAATCATAGACACGAAGTATTATAACAATAAGCAGTGGAATAGATAAATGGTAGTTCATGAAGCTACTGTAAAACAACATAGTTTGAAATGAAATACAACAGAATCTCAAATGCAAATGAATCTTTAATACAAGCAGATGACAAGTCTGAACAAAACAACTGGATAGCTGAAAGATGAATAGATATAGATGGATATCCAAGTGAAGCTCCAACTCTAAAGGTGAATCTCAAATGTCGTGACACTCAGTCTGACCCAAGCACAAAGCAAAACACGAAACATTTGAGTCAGGATTAACATTATTATATTAATAAATTCAACTCAAGTGAAATGTCAACCGAAATACAAGTAACTTAAAGGATGCTTGGGATTTCCATCCTCTAAGGATCCATGAAACTATCTACTATGTAGTAATATACGCTATTATAATATGTCTATAGTAAAGTAAACTATTAAAATAGCGTTAAGGCATTACCCAAATCCTACTTAACACATTTTTATATATTCCCATAGTCTATATAGTACCGTAATTCCTCCATAAACTGGAGGGCTATCAAAGGGCACTCCATAGGTATAGTACAAACCAAACTCGTAGAAGGCGCGATAGGGCATGCGACAAGGCACTCGAGGCAATGCCAGGGTAGGTATACCATTTGCACTCCCGGACTTGCGGTAACGCATAGCAGCTACTACCGCCCACCTCGTGACATACTCCCAAACCAAAGGGTGCACCTAATCAAATCACAAAAGCAATAGAATGGTATCGAAGAAATTTTCCCCATCGGGGGAATGACCCCACTCGGCTCGGTATAGCTCCAATTTTAGCCACATCAAGCTGATTCATGGGAGTCGGGGCTACGTTAATACCTCATATAGAATCGCCACCAAACCATCCTACTTCATTCTGGAATCTCCACCACGTACATAGTTGTTAAAGTGGTTTTCGGTATTGGCAGAGAGTATGACAATATCCGATCTCGATCTCTTTAACAACCTAACGCTTATTTCACACCGTGGTCATTTCATTTCAAAATAGTTCATACTTCATATCAAAATATCATATTCATTTCAAAACCATATTAGTTTCGATATCATTATTCACTTTAATTAATATTCATTTCCTGAATCGTAACACTTTCAAAATTATAACACTTCCGAAACCATAACACTTTGAAAATCATAACACTTTTGAAATCGTAGCAGTTCCAACTTGAACGGTTTAGATATTGAATATAGTATATACATTATAATAGTTATAAATCATTGTAGTTTATATATATATATATATATATATATATATATTAAAAATACCATATATACAAATATTAGTTTCCTTCAATTTCGCAAATTGATTCAAATCAACTTAAATTCTAAAATTCAATTTAAATGGGTTCCAGTTTAACCATTTCAATTTAAAAGTCAAAGATTCGATTCAAATTCTCAATAAACCATTTCAATTTATATCGATTTCAAATCTGGGTTTGAACTATCTCTTCAATTCCAATAAGATTCAAAGTTTAAATATTCAAACATTTACAATATAAGTTTCATTTAGATTTCAACAGTTAACTTTAATTTTATTCAAATTGGAAAATATTCACTTAATCATTTTAATAACAATCAAATAAATCTCAATTTATAATTTTAAATCAATATTAAATATTCATTCTCACTTTTATTTAAAATTGAGAATATTCATTAGATCACCTTTTATCATATCAAGTTATAAATCATATCTTTTAAAATCTCAAAAAAAATCAATAAGTTTAAATCAATGCTTATTTATATTAAATTATTAACAAAATTTAAATTCTAAGTTAATGTTAATTTATCTTCAAAACCTTTATTATTAACGTTATAAAAATTTATTTTTAAAATATTAATATAAATTTAAATAAATACATAAATATATTATATACTAATTAACTTAATATTTTTAAATAAATCTTATTATCAAATTAATTTTATCTTAAATATTATCTTTATATATTTAAAATAATAAAATTATAAGTAAAGTCCTAAAATTTATAATTTTCAAAACTGACTTATAAATTTAAAATTTTCCAAAACATGTTATTTTAAAAATCTAAATTTTATACATAAATAAAAAATAGCATATATACATTATATTTTTAAAAATAAATATTTATTAAAACCTATATATTTCCTTTCAAACTTTGGAAATCCATTTTCAAAAATAGACCAACGGCGTCCTTATATAATTTTCTATCCTATGGTCAAGTGGTACAGATATTTATCATTTCAATCCGCAAATTAAATAGTTACAGGCTTATACCATTTCAACCTGCAATCCCAAAAATTTAAAATCAATGAAAATCGATTGGGTTTATCATTTCAACCCATAACGATTTTCCCTTATCTTACAAGATTGTTCGGGTGTTATCATTTCAACCCATAGGGAATTCTAAACTGATAAGGGACTTGCAAAGTGGGAACAAATATGATAATGATATAATATATCAACAATAGGCATATATCATCAGTGATAAGTTAAATAAAATATACAATAGGATATGGTGTCATATATCACAGGTGAACAATTGCAGATATGACATATCATATTTAACAATTAAATAACTAACAATTCTAATCTAACAACATATTTCAATTGTCGTTTCAAGTGAAATTAAATTTATTAAATATAAGAATTTTAATCATGAGTGATTGCTCACCTTTCGAGGCTAGAGAGATAACAGGACAAGCACACGAAATAAATCATGAATTCGAAAATCGACCAAATCCAAACGATAAATGTCAAAGCGAAGTAGCTAAACACGGATTGACAAACGAGGCTGATAATAAGGAATGGATGAAATGAATCAGAATCAGCTTGATATATACAGAAAATATATATTATTATTGTTATTTTATTAAAAATCAATATTTTAATTTAAGAAAAATATTAAAATAAAATATATACATATAAATAACAAATAATTATCCTCAAAACATATATTTTTAAAAGTCAATATTAAAGTTAAAACACATATAATTAAAGTCCGAATATTTTATATTTTCAAAATCGATATTTAAACAATATTTATAAAGCAATAATTATATAAAATCGAACACATAACATATAGTATCATTACTTTAAAAGTTAAGATTACTATAACATATATATAAACGTCAGCCACAATGCAAAATCTTTGAAAAACATATATTTATAACTTACACACACACATATATATATAACAACAGCAACTTTACTATACCAAATTCCCTTTATATAAAAATATAAACTTATGTAAACAGATTATATATATAATACTAATAAATTTTTTATACAAACAAATAATATATAAAATACTAACATAAACTTATACATACAGATAACTATATATATATATATATAAACAACTTTTAGAAATCTATACTTGTTTTCCAACTATATAGTACATATGTGACATGCAATAACTAATCTTCTATAAACCGCAAGACTGTAAAAAAAGAACAATAAAAGTTTGCAAACTCATACATCCATAGATATATTTAACTTATTATATTATATACCATTAATCATATTATAAAATACTATAAAACACATGATATACCTCTTAATATGGCATACTTAAAATAACATAATATACTCATTACATAATATACGAAACGGCTTGCAAAAGCGCGCGCACACACACACACACACACACACACACATATATATATATATTTAAACACATATAAAAATACAGTGTATATATGTGTATATATATATTACTTAAAAGTCCATATATATATATATAAACATAATAAGAGAAGTAACCTTATAATATATAAAATATGAAATAGCAGAGCAAGCTTAAGCAAAGTACAAAATAAGATAGCCGACCTCAGGCTACAGCATGTATGTAAACTATATCTATAATACTATACTTATTATATTATTATTTTTATAAATTTTCTTTTTGGGCACAACAGTTATATTCTAACACACACACACACACACACATATATTCAATATATGTATATATACACTGACATATGTATAATACCGACCAATATATTCATGCATCAATGAATCCTTGTAGCACGGCCAAGACTAAGGAGAGAAGATGGAGGATCACGGTCGAGAGTGGCGGAGACAAACGGTGGTGAGGAGAGGCGTAACACGGAGAGGGAGATCAAGAACTGCATGTTCGACCTAGTGGAGCTCGGTTGCTGCCATGGGTTTGCGTGCTCAGGAGGGGCAGCGGTGGGCTGTGGTTTGGAGCGGAGGAGAGATGGTGGCGGTGCCCTTTGGTGGTTGGTCGGGTGTTTGGATGAGATGGCGGCTTCATGTATGGAGGGGAAGAAAATATGAGGGGAGGAAGGTTAATGGCACGAAGATGGGAGCAAGGGGAAGAGCTACAGAAAAAAAATGAAAAGCTTTTTTTCTTCTTCAAATGACAGAAGAAAGGTAGAAGGAAAAATGATAGATTGGAATGAATGATCAGATAATAAATTGAATTAGGAATAGCAAAGGACAATGTTGAATTCAAGGAATTTATTTATGGTTAATGGTTTTAGGAATTATACGACCGATATATGAAAGGTCATATAAACCAAAGCCCGAATACGGAACCGATACAGAAATCATTGTACTGATTTCGTGGCGTACCAGACCCCAAAAATATACAAATGAGTATACTACGAGGATCAACATGACGTGACGATCAAAATGATGCACCGATATCAGCAATACGACCATCCTATCAAAAGTCAATATTCGGTGCCGAAAATGCTGCTAAAACGCCAAAAATAAGATAAACGGAGCAATAGCAGTTCAAATTTGACGAAACGAAATATGATGTCTCACTCAGAAGATGATAAACATGTTGGATCGATTTCACCCTAGAGGGGGGGGGGAGGGGCGGTGAATAGGGTGATAGTATTACTTATAAAAATTAATTGCGGAAGCTTATTTCAACACAGATCACAAAATAATAACAGCATAGAAATAGCAGAATAATAAAATGCAGAAATAGAACGACACAGAATTTACCCAGCTTCGGCAAAACCCTGCCTACGTGCTGCCGCCAAGGTTTCTACTAGAAATTAAGTAGTCACACGCTTACACACATAAACTCGTGACACCCACTACTGACTAACCTAACTCTACGCTCAAAACTCTGCCACAAGTCGGCCACTGAGTTGCGAATTCTCAAGCTACGCCACATAGCTTGTCCCCTAGTCACACGACTAGCAAATACAACGGTTTGAAAAGAGTTTGAAAATTAAAAACAAATTTAAAAAGCAAAAGACAACTAAAAACCCTAATTAAAAAACCCTTTATACTAAGCAAAGAAAACACCGGCCCCTTTTCTTTCTTTTATAACATTTGCGGCTCGTTTCCTTTGAGATAGTGGCGACTTCTTCGATCCCAATTAGGGCTTTCGTCCTTTGATCAAAATTAGGGTTTTTCGGATGCCAATTTATTTCGTTGCTCTTGTCAATTGATATTGATGCTCTTCAGCTGCTTGGAGTTGCGCTCGGCTGCTTCTCTTGATTTGTCTGTGAAATTAAGGTTTGGCTTGGTTGCTTCGAGATGATCGAATTCGTCTTTTCTTCTGGCATGTTATTTGTTTCTTTCGCTTTCAGGATTGATTGCTTTAGTTCGATTGTTTGCTCATGCCGATGATGATATTTTGGTGCTGGTATTTATATGAATACCGAAACACTTGAGTTTGTTTGTACCAATTTGATACTTTCCTAAATTGTTAATTTCCTGATGCGCACGATTTTCCTGATATATCTTCGACTTGTTACTCACGACTTTGATTTTCAAACGTTCGATTTATTCTTGAATAATACGGCAAAGACTTTCCTGTTTTACTTTGCTTGACTTTCCTATTTTCGGCAATTTCCATTTTTGTACTGCGTTGATCTCTGACTTGGTTAACATCTGCTTTTGACATGGCTTCGGCCATCTTTTGTGTTTATCCCTGTCTTTGTCTCTGGCCATCTTCACTGGTTTCCACTTGAACATTACATTCGTGAATATGATGTTGTCTGGTTGTTCGAACTTGTTTATGTGATTCCATGTATCACTGCACTGACTTATGTATTGTAGTCTTCGTGTACTTGATATTGTAGTCTTCTTCGAACTTTTTTCATTTCAGTTGAACTTGTTGTTTTCATGTGCTTGTCAAATTTGCACTTGTGTTGCTTCATATATATGTGTGCCTAACATTGATACTGCCATCACTGTTTGCATGTTGGTTTAACCTGAACTTCAATTGATGTTTTCATTGTATAATCAATAGCTTGCATCACTGGTGCACTTGATTATGTAGTTTGCTTCATTTTGACCTGATCATTTGTATACATTGTTTCTCGGCATTGACTTCTATATATTTGAGCTTCACTGAATTTGTTATTGTACTTTGTCTTGATAGTTAAGTTGCACTTTGTTGCACTTTCTCATTTGAGTTGTAGCTTGATAATCATGTCTGCACTCTCTGACTTTTGTCTGGGTTCACTAGTGACATTGCTTCTTCTGTCTTGTATATGTTGTATGAACTGCTGTGCCATTTTGGTTTTTCACTTGTGCATATTGCCTCGAGTACATGTATTCTTGGCTTTGTACTGTCTGGTCTTTGTTTGCTTGGTGGCATTTCTTTGTGGTCTGCACTGCTTGTTGTAGCTGGACTTGTTGTTGTACATGTTGCCTTGTATCATTCTGGTTGGTCTTACCTATGATATCTTGTAGCCTGGTCATTACTTGCCATCACTGGTCTTTACGTCCATTCATGTTGATTTTTGAAATTTTACTTGTGTTGAATCCAGTTTCTAAAACTCGGGTTTGACCTTGTGCTCGTGTCGTGATTTTAAATATATTGCACGTGAGTTGAACCCGGCTTTTCATTTGGGTTTGACCTGTGCTCACCTGTCCCTGTAGCATTATCAAGTGTATATCGATGTGCACGACCATATGGCATGTACAGTGATACATTGTGCATGTCACATTGTTCGTGTATGAAGAATTCAAATGTAAATGATGACGAACAACCCAAATAACTGAGGCAAATCATATTTTCAAAAATCATATTTCATTTTATATTGCAAAAATATTTCTTTTTCAATTTTACTGCGTTAGTGAATATTTTTGCAGATTGCTCAGATGCTGGATTCTAACTGGAATGAAGTTGAAGATAAAATACGAGTGAGGAATTTATGTAAATTAAATTGTGATGTAATTGTAATCAAAGTTGTATATGTATAGTGAGAGCTTGAATTTGTACTATTCAAAAATGTAATAAATATTTGTTTGAATAAAATTTCTGTTTGAATTCAAATTCTGTGTATTTAATTTTATTCAGCAAATATTTATTTAATCTATGAAAAATAAAATAGTGCATTAACAAATACATTTAAACAAATGTATATATGTTTATTATCATCAGACAAAAATCATATAAGTGCATATTCAACAATCTCCCCCTTTTGATGATAACAAACATATATTTAGGATTTTGAAACATATTAAATGTATTTGATGATTCCACCATTTAGATGCTTGCTCCCCCTATTTAAATGCTTCATCTTTACTAAACTCCCCCTTATTATATGCATTGTAGTATAAGATTTATTTGCCAAAATCCAACATTTCTCTCCCCCTTTTGTTATCAGCAAAAGAGTAAACGTTGTCATGAAATAGAGATAAGGTGATAGATAGTAATATAACATTAAAACTCAATCGACTATAACTATGTAATTTAAATAGAGAATCAAACAAAAATCATAACTATTCTTGTTAGGCGCATATTCCATTTTAGAGATGATGGGAATGATGTTATCATAAAATCATATAGTTATGTCGAGTTGTGATATATATCTATCAGGAATTTGAATTCCTACTAACCATGCATAATCGTTAGGACTTTTAAATGAGGTTAGTAGTATTTCAATTTTTTTTTTAAAAAAATGAATCCAAGTATCTTCTAACCACGCATGACCATGAGAACTTTTAAATGGGATTAGAATCAACTTGTTTATTTAATAAATTAATTTTGATATGCATTCCATACATGCATAACCGTGAGGACTTTTAAATGAGCATGGAACTACATATCAAATTCCAAGTAATTCACCCATGCATAACCGTGAGGACTTTTAAGTAAGAGTGAATACTTTGAATTTTATTTTATTTTGTAAACTGAAAAACGAATTATTCCTGATTATGATACCACATATCGATAAACTATATTGGATTTTTGATAAGTGATGGTCGATAGAATTATGATAGCATTAGAAATGGTCATGGAATCTTTGCCAAACAAAGAATTTTATAACTCTTGTTTGAATTTCTAAAGAAATTTACTAAGTATACCATCTTGAGGAAAAATGTACGATTAATATCACCCCTTATCATTTTTCAGTCACTATTTACCTTTTTGATAATTAGTAGGGGGATACATTTGTTAATTAGGCAATCAAATTTCTAAAACACCTAAACTGAGACGTAGTTTGCAAAAACTGTTTGTAAAGATGTCTTCCAATTGAGAATCAGTTGAAATAAAATTTATGCTGATATTTTCTTTGGAAATATGATCTCGAATAAAATGATGCCTAACATCTATATGTTTTTTTCGTGAGTGATGCACAGGGTTATTTGTGAGATCAATTGCACTTTTACTATCACACATTAGTGGTACACGTTTAAAATTTAGACCATAGTCTTGCAAAGTCTGTATCATCCATAAGATTTGAGCAGAGCAACCGCTTAGAGCAATATACTCTGCCTCTGTGGTGGATAATGCAATACAGTTTTGTTTTTTGCTTGACCATGCAACTAATGAATGTCCTAACATAAAACATGCACCACTAGTACTTTTTCTATCAAATAAATTTCCAGCGTAATCAGCATCTGAAAAACCTTTTAATTCAAAGTTATCGTTTGATGGATACCAAAGACCAAACCGTGGGGTGTGCAACAAATATCTTATAATTCTTTTAACATCTTTTAAATGAGATTCTTTTGGGTTAGATTGAAAATGTGCACACAAGGAGACAGAAAACATGATGTCAGGTCTAGATGCGGTAAGATAAAGAAGTGATCCTATCATACCTCTGTACTGCTTTTGATCAACTGTCTTACCTTTTTCATCCTTGTCAAGTTTAAGTGTTGTACTCATGGGAGTTCTTGCTGGTTTGGCATCTTTCAATCCAAATTTGTTGACAAGTTCCCTAATATACTTTGTTTGAGAAATGAATGTTCCTTTATCGCTTTGTTTGATTTGAAATCCTAAAAAGAATTTTAACTCTCCAACCAAGCTCATTTCAAACTTTTCCTGCATGACCTTTTCAAATTTCTCATACAATAACTTGTTAGTAGCACCATAAATGATGTCATCAACATATATTTGAACAATCAAAAGATCATCTTTTTCATGCAATAGAAATAATGTGGTGTCTACACATCCCTTTTTGAACCCATTTTCAAGGAGATAAGAACTAAGACATTCATACTAGGCTCTAGGGGCTTGTTTTAATCCATATAATGCCTTTTTCAGTTTATATACATGGTTTGGATATTCATGACTTTCAAAACCTTATGGTTGTTCAACAAACACATCTTCTTTTAAAATTCTGTTAAGAAAAGCACTCTTAATGTCCATTTGTCTTAGTTTAAATCCTTTGTAGCAAGCAAAAGCTAATAATATTCTAATTGATTCTAGTCTAGCTACAGGTGAAAAAGTTTCATCAAAGTCAACTCCTTCAATTTAATTGTATCCTTTAGCGACTAGTCTAGCTTTATTTCTAATTACATTTCCAAATTCATCATATTTATTTTTAAAAATCCATTTTGTTCCTATAACTGGGTAATCCTTAGGTCTAGGTGCTAGACTCCAAACATTATTTCGTTCAAATTGATTTAGCTCTTCTTGCATGGCCATAAACCAGTTTTCATCGTTAAGGGCTGAATCTATGTTATTTGGTTCTATTTCTGAAATAAATCCACTATATAAGCACAAATCACATAGATTTCTAAAGGAGGAACGAGTCTGTATACCTGCTATAGGGTTTCCAATTACCAATTCTGGAGGATGGTCTGCTTTGAATTTCAGTTTTGCTGGATCTAGATTCCTTATGGCAATTTCTATGATATCATCAGTTTCTTTTGGTTCTTCATGCTCATCTTTTTCCTTCTCCTCTTCAACATTGCTTTTGGATGTTTCCTGATTATCAATGCCTTCATCAAATTTCACATTGATTGATTCCACGATTGTTTTAGTCCTTTTGTTGTAGACTCTATAAGCTTTGCTTCTCGAAGAGTATCCCATGAAGATACCCTCATCGGCTTATGCTTCAAATTTTCCTAATTGATCGCCTATATTGAGAATATAGAAAGAACATCCAAACACTTTAAAGTAAGCAATGTTTGGTTTATTGTTGAACCATAGCTCATAGGGAGTTTTGTTGAGAATCGGTCTAATCATAACTCTATTCATTACATAACATGCTTTATTTACTGCTTCTGCCCAAAAATGTAAAGGTAGTTCATACTCATTTATCATAGATCTAGCCAATTCTTGTAAAGTTCGATTCTTTCTCTCAACTACCCCATTTTGTTGTGGAGTACGTGGTGCAGAGAATTCATGTTTGATTCCATTTTCATCACAAAAAATTTCAAATTCATAATTTTCAAATTCCCCACCATGATCACTTCTTAGTGAAAAATAGAAACTTCCTTATCATTTTGGACTAATTTTGTGAAATTCTTGAGGTATGAAAATGTTTCTGATTTCTTAGCTAAGAAATATACCCATGTATATCTTGACTAGTCATCAACTATTACAAAACAATATTTCTTACCTCCTAAGCTAGCAATGTCATTAGGTCCGAATAGATCCATATGAACTAGCTCAATTACTCTAGAAGTGCTTACACTGTTTTTGGCATGAAATGATGATTTTTTAAGTTTTCCTAAAGTGCATGCTTTACAAATGTTTTCTGTTTCAAATACATGTGAAGGCAACCCTCTTAACAAATTTTTCCTTTTTAATTTGTTTAGCAAGTTCATACTAGCATGCCCTAAACGTCGATGCCATAAATTTACTTCTATGTCCTTAGCTACCAAGCATTTAGAAAGGGTGAGATCATCAAAAGATAGAGAATATATATTACCTTTCCTCTTACCTGAAAATAAGATTTCTTTAGATGAATTGTCAACAATTTTGCACAAGTCAGAGTCAAAAATAACATTCATACCTTTATCACATAGCTGGTTGATTGATATCAAGTTGTGGTGCAGATTTTCAACATACAGTACATCATTCAGGGTAAATGTATTGTTACCTACTTTACCTTTGCCTACAATTTTACACTTTTCATTGTTACCCATTGTGACCCTGCCACCTTTATACTTTTCTAGGCTAAGGAACTTTGACTTATCGCCTGTCATGTGTCTGGAACAGCCAGAATCCAGATACCATTGCTGTTGTTCCTTAGCCTGCCAGCATACCTACACGAGAAAAAAATTTAGTGACCTATTTGTTTTTATAGGTCCAAAATTGTTAGTGGAAAAATATTTTGGAAGATAATTTAGAAGAGACTGAAAACTATTTATACATGTTCCTTTTAGCACCCAAATTTGTTTTACTTTGAGAGATTTTATATTTGTGCCTTTTGGAACCCAAATTGATATAGTATTCACATGTTCGGGTTTATACCAACAACTATTTTGATTGTGTCCAAATGAATTGACTTGATTAATTTGGTTTCTATCTTTTTGAAATTTGTTATATCCAAGTCCTTTCCTAGATGTATTAATAGCTTGTTTCCCTAATAGCATATTCAATGATTTTTCTCCTTTTGAGAATTTATCTAAAGTTGTTGATAGTTGTAGGACTTGGGTTTTGAGAGATTCATTTTCGTTTATCAGTTGTGTGCACCTTTTAATAGAGTCTTCTCTTCTTATGTTTTCAATTTCTTTCAAAAGCAGGATTTCATTTTCAAGCGATTTAATTTTGTTTTCTGAATTTTTAATGTCTTCTTCGAATGTTGGACACTTATCACACTTAGGGATTCTGCTTTGATAGGTTTTAACTAATTGGTTAAGTTGTTTTTTAAATTAATTAAAGAATCCTTTTGTGATTCAAGTTTGGCATACTTTTCCTTAAGTCGTTTAAAACAGCCATTTACTTCGTGAAAATATATAAGTAATTCTGAATGAGAAAGTTTTGATACCTCACTTGGCTTATCATCATCACTGTCAGTTACTTCACCATGAAGACATAGATTTGCTCTTTCACTTTCACTTTCGGTGCTATCACTTTCATCTTCATCAACTTCATCCCAAGTAGCCGCAAAACTTTTCTTCTTCAGTTTCTTTCCTTGGTTTGGTCGATTTTGAGGAAAATTTGGCTTGATATGGCCTGGTTTATTACATTTGTGGCAGATGATCTCTTGCTTCTCCGAAATGTCTAGTGCTTTGTTTATTCTGCTTTTAATTTGATGATTTCTGGTTGGATTGCCATATTTGCGATTCCACTTTTTGAATCTCTTTATTAATAGTGCTAAATCAGCTTCACCATCCTCATCATCATCGTCGTCATTTTCAGTTGTTCCTTTAAGAGCAATTGACTTCTTTCGAGTATCGCCTCCTTCTCGCTCTTCCTTGAACTTTAGCTCTAGCTCATAAGCAGTGAGATTTCCAATGAGCTCTTCCACCTTGATTTGTTTCAATTCCTTTGATTCTTGAATAGCTGTGGCTTTTGCTTCAAAGCTTCGAGGAAGAACTCTGAGGATTTTTCGGACCATCTCCAACTCTGTGTACGATTTTCCAAGAGCCTTTGATTTGTATACTATATTGGATAGTCATCCATACATCTCTTTGACATTTTCTTCTTTTGCCATTGTGAAATTCTCATATTCGCTGCTTAACATGGCTAGGCGAGATTCTTTGACTTGAGATGTTCCTTCGTGAGTTACTTCGAGCGTGTGCCATATTTCCTGCGTAGTTAAACAATGAAAGACACGATTAAATTCAAATTGATCCAATGGACAGATAATAGAGTTCATAGATTTAGCATTAGCATTTAGTAATTTATTTTCTAGCTCTGTCCATTGGTCCATCGGTTTATCTATTTCCTGATTGTCTACAATTATAGTTGGTGATCTATAACCTGTCTCAACAATGCTCCAAGCGTCAATGGTTTTTAGAAAAATTTTCATTCTATTTTTCCAATAGGTATATTCACCATTGAACATTGGTGGTCTAACTATGGACTGACCCTCAGCAAAAGCATTATTAAAAGAAGCCATTTTTAAAAAATTCAAACTTTTAAACAAAACTGATTTTTGAAAAATGAATTTTTAAAACAAAAAGAATTGACTTCTATTCCTTGCTCTGATACCACTTGTTGGATTGATTTCACCCTAGAGGGGGAGGGGGGTTGAATAGGGTGATAGTATTACTTATAAAAATTAATTGCGGAAGCTTATTTCAAAACAGATCATAGAATAATAGCAGCACAGAAATAGCAGAATAATATGCAGAAATAGAATGACACAGAATTTACCCAGCTTCGGCAAAACCCTGTCTACGTGCTGCCCCCAAGGTTTCTACTAGAAATTAAGTAGTCACACGCTTACACACATAAACTCGCGACACCCGCTACTGACTAATTTAACTCTACGCTCAAAACCCTGCCACAACTCAGCCGCTGAGTTGCGAATTCTCAAGCTACGCCACGTAGCTTGTCCCCTAGTCACACGACTAGCAAATACAACGGTTTGAAAAGAGTTTTAAAATTAAAAACAAATTTAAAAAGCAAAAGACAATTAAAAACCCTAATTAAAAAACCCCTTATACTAAGCAAAGAAAACACCGACTCCTTTTCTTTCTTTTATAATATTTGCGGCTCGTTTCCTTTGAGATAGTGGCGGCTTCTTCGATCCCAATTAGGGCTTTCGTCCTTCGATCAAAATTAGGGTTTTCTAGATGCCAATTTATTTCGTTGCTCTTGTCAATTGATATTGATGCTCTTCAGCTGCTTGGAGTTGCGCTCGTCTTCTTCTTTTGATTTTTCTATGAAATTAGGGTTCGGCTTGGTTGCTTCGAGATGATCGAATTCGTCTTTTCTTCTGGTATGTTATTTGTTTCTTTCGCTTTCAGGATTGATTGCTTTAGTTCTATTGTTTGCTCATGCCGATGATGATATTTTGGTGCTGGTATTTATATGAATACCAAACACTTGAGTTTGTTCGTATCAATTCGATACTTTCCTAAATTGTTAATTGCCTGATGCGCACGGCTTTCCTGATATATCTTCGACTTGTTACTCACGGCTTTGATTTTCAAACGTTCGATTTATTCTTGAATAATACGACAAAGACTTTCTTGTTTTACTTTGCTTGACTTTCCTATTTTTGGCAATTTCCATTTTTGTACTACGTTGATTTCTGACTTGGTTAACACCTGCTTTTGACATGGCTTCGGCCATCTTTTGTGTTTATCCCTGTCTTCGTCTCTGGCCATCTTCACTGGTTTCCACTTGAACATTACATTCGTGAATATGATGTTGTCTGGTTGTTCGAACTTGTTTATGTGATTCCATGTATCACTGCACTGACTTATGTATTGTAGTCTTCATGTACTTGATATTGTAGTCTTCTTCGAACTGTTTTCATTCCAGTTGAACTTGTTGTTTTCATGTGCTTGTCGAATTTTCACTTGTGTTGCTTCATATATATGTGTGTCTGACATTGATACTTCCATCACTATTTGCATGTTGGTTTAACCTGAACTTCAATTGATGTTTTCATTGTATAATCAGTAGCTTGCATAACTGGTGCACTTGATTCTGTAGTTTGCTTCATTTTGACTTGATCATTTGTATACATTTTTTCTCGGCATTGACTTCTGTATATTTGGGCTTCACTGAATTTGTTATTGTACTTTGTCTTGATAGTTAAGTTGCACTTTGTTGCACTTGCTCATTTGAGTTGTAGCTTGATAATCGTGTCTGCACTCTCTGACTTTTGTCTGGGTTTACTACTGACATTGCTTCTTCTGTCTTGTATATGTTGTATGAACTGCTGTGCCATTTTGGTTTTCCACTTGTGCATATTTCCTCGAGTACATGTATTCTTGGCTTTGTACTGTCTGGTCTTTGTTTGCTTGGTGGCATTTCTTTGTGGTGTGCATTGCTTGTTGTAGCTGGACTTGTTGTTGTACATGTTGCCTTGTATCATTCTGGTTGGTCTGACCTATGATATCTTGTAGCCTGGCCATTTCTTGCCATCAATGGTCTTTGCATCCATTCATGTTGATTTTTGAAATTTTACTAGTGTTGAATCCAGTTTCAAAAACTCGGGTTTGACCTTGTGCTCGTGTCGTGATTTTAAATATATTGCACGTGAGTTGAACCCCGCTTTTCATTTGGGTTTGACCTATGCTCACTTGTCCCTGTAGCATTATCAAGTGTATATCGATGTGCACGGCCATGTGGTATGTACAGTGATACATTGTGCATGTCACATTGTTCGTGTATGATGAATTCAAATGTAAATGATGACGAACAACCCAAATAACTGAGGCAAATCATATTTTCAAAAATCATATTTCATTTTATATTGCAAAAATATTTCTTTTTCAATTTTACTGCGTTAGTGAATATTTTTACAGATTGCTCAGATGCTGGATTCTAATTGGAATGAAGTTGAAGATAAAATACGAGTGAGGAATTTATGTAAATTAAATTGTGATGTAATTGTAATCAAAGTTGTATATGTATAGTGAGAGCTTGAATTTGTACTATTCAAAAATGTAATAAATATTTGTATGAATAAAATTTCTATTTGAATTCAAATTCTGTGTATTTAATTTTATTCAGCAAATATTTATTTAATCTATGAAAAATAAAATAGTACATTAACAAATACATTTGAACAATTGTATATATGTTTATTATCATCAAACAAAAATCATATAAGTGCATATTCAACAAAACATTTTTATTATATAAAAATATTTAGGTTCGAGAAATATTTTATTATCATCAAATATTAACTGATTTAAATTTAATAAAATATCACAACAAAATAAACTTCCATATTCTCAGATGGAAATTTACAATTTTCTATGTTTAAATAGACGCATTCCAAATATTAAATTTCATTTCCAAATTCAATTATTTAAAAATTTCACAAAAATTCAGTTACTTACGTTATTAAAAACCGTTAAAATTTATGAGTTGTTACAATAAAACTATAACGTGGTGTTTGTTTCCGTAACAAAATGATGCATTATAGAATACAATTTGTTTGAAATTTTACAATTAGAATTATAGACTAAGCCCCAGTTTTGAGAAGTAACACTTTAATCATATGACTGAGAATCATATAGTATAAGGGAATCATATCTTAAGCGATTAAGTGCAAAGCAGTCATTCAGTGGGGGTGACATAAGAGTTGGTGAACCTTTAGGATTCATACATATAGATGTATGCGATCGTCGGTCTAATAATACTAGAATGGTTCCATGTTCTTAGTTAAAATTCACTAATGAATTATCGTAGGAATGAACATGTGCGTTTGATGCACAAGTGGCATGTCAATGACAAGTTCATAAAATTTAATACGAACGAAGAAAACATAACATGCAAAGCTAATTCGATTTGACGAAATAAGTATGTGCATTTGAAAGTTAGTTCCAAAAGTACCTAAATCGGATAAGGTTCAGTCTCAAAAGTCCCTCCTTCCTATGATATATAATGATATATTAACAAGGAGTAATTGGACTTTGTTGGATAATGTATGATTGATGAAAAGAGAAGTTGAGTTGACTTCTTTCTATAAGGTTGTGTACTTAAGAGTAAGTACATAAGATTAAAATTAATTTCATCTAAAATATAATTTATGAAATCATACAAGATAAAAGTTGATGTGACAGCCCCTGCATATCCTAGGTTAACAAGTTGATATGTTGTATGAGTTAAGAGGATGCACGTAATATTTAGTCATGAGAGATCATTAGTAACTACCATACAAGAATTTGGGACCGATCAATGTTTATTGACCAATTTACATTGTGGACATAAGTATCGTAAATTAATAACTAAACCGTTCTTATACATAAATAAAGATAGTACATAAAATGTTTATGAATATACCTATCCCATTGCATTGAGAAACATTTGTTGTTTCAAGAAATGCCAACTTCACGACGAAGGAATTTCTTTTAGAAATTATTGATAGTAAAATGGATTCTGATATAGTTTAAAGGTGAAATTGATTATGACCGATGAAATAAAATTAACCAAACTAACTAGACACGACACATTAGAATGTCTAATAATAACTCTCATTTTAATGAGAAATTAAGAATTTTACAAATGTCGAGAAAAGAATTTCCTCAATTGTAAATACGCCATTAGAGCATTGACTCTATAATATGCTGCTAATTTGGAATGGATTCCAAGTACATGATCAAAATATGATTTTGATAGTGGTAGTCGAAAGGATATGACCTACAGGCCACAAAAGTGTCTTCGAGAAGAAGACCAATGTAGTTAGAATATAAGCTACGTTGATAAAATAACATTATTGTAACAACCCGCATATTTATCGATTTTTATATTTAAATATTTTATTTAAATATTTTATCGTTAATCGGATTTTGGTCCGAAGCTACTTTTTGCAAACGGTCAAATTAGGACTCGAGACCACTTCCATTGTGTTCGAAACGTCGTTTGCAATCTTCTAAGTATAAACATTGATATGTTTGGGGTTAGTGGAATTTCACCACTTTTTCACTCGAGTCTTTGGTTTGGACTTTTAGCCCATTAGGCCCAAGTTCCACCCCCCTTCTTCTTCATTGCTTCATTTCATTTCCTAACACTAAAGCTTCAACAAAAATGGTGAATGGAATGAGAAATTAAAACTCCAAAGTCTTTGTTTTATTGCAACTCCAACATTCAACTCCAAATTCAAGAAGAAGACATCGGATTCAAGCTTGTGGTTGCTTCTCCATTTGCCTTCAAGCTTTGTTCTTCATTTTCATTGGGTTTTGGAGCAAAGCTGAGATTTTTAACTCACATTCTTGTCTATAACTATCTTGGGTTGTTGGGAATGATTCCCTATCACTTTAGCATGAATATTTGCTTTTGGTTTGGATTGGATTGGCGAAAAACTCCGATTTTTGGCGTTTTGGCGAAATTTCTGCATTTAGGTCGTTCTGGCCATTTTTAGGTCGTTCGGAGTTAGGTCGTATGGCTCTTAGGTCGTAGGTCGCGTACGAGATAGCTCCTAGATCGTTCTGACCACTTTTCCTGTGTTCGGAGTTAGGTCGTTCACGACCTAGTACTTAGGTCGCTCGCGACCTAACCCTTAGGTCGTTCGCGTGTTATCGCGCTAAGTCGCACTGCCTTGAATCTTCACTTCGGAGTTCGGTCGTTTCACGTTAGGTCGTATGACTTTTAGGTCGTAGGTCGTATGGCTTTTAGGTCGTAGGTCGTATGGCTTTTAGGTCGTAAGTCGTATGGCTTTTAGGTCGTAGGTCGTTGGCCTTTTGACCGTTAGGTCGCATGCCTTTCTACTTCGATAGGTCGTTCGGCCATGCTTTCTATTTTTAGGTCGCGACATCTTTAGGTCGTGTTACCTATATACCCCTAGGTCGAAAGACCTTAGGTCGTGCACCTTTAGGTCGCGAACCCTATTAGGTCGCGAACCTCTTTAGGTCGCCTGTCCCTTAAGAAGTTAGGTCGTTCGTCCTGTGATGCCTTAGGTCGTTTGACCCGTGTTACGTTAGGTCGCGTAACCCCTTAGGTCACTTGACCTTGTTTCCTGTTAGGTCGCGTGACCTTGTTTTCGCCCTTAGGTCGTTTCACTTTTAGGTCGCATGACCTCGTCTCCGTTAGGTCGTGAACCTTGTTAGGTCGCTCATCCTTAGCCCGCGAACTTTCTTAGGTCGCGTACCTTTAGGTCGCGTGTCCCCTCTACCTCGTTAGGTCGCAAAGAACATTAGGTCGCTCGACCTCCTTACCCACCAGGTCGCGCACTTAGTTAGGTCGCTCAGCCATTGTGTTAGGTCGTGTGAACCCTTAGGTCGTTAGACCTCATTTTGCTTTAGGTTGTATGCCTCTTGCCTTCACTTAGGTCGTACCGTTTTGTCGGGGCGCTGCCACGCACCCCGCCGGGGGCGCTGCCCCTTGGACCCCCGCGACCTGACCGGGCAGGTCGAACCCCGTAAGCGGTGGCGTTGCCCCCGCACCCCCACCTTGGGGGGTTGCCACCCCCCCTAGACCCCCCCTCCGTAGGGGATCTTATCTGAAAAATATACAACAGAACTTGCTGAGCTGATTTCCTTGGATTTTTATCACATCTTCGAATGTGACCTTTGTGATTGATTGTTTCTACAATCGCTTTTGTGATTTGTCACTTTAAAATATAAAGGTTTCAAAACTAGTAGTAAATATCAAAACTCTTTCAACAAAATGATTTCAACTCTATTTTTAATAACAAAGCTCTTTTCTTAAACCGTTTTCCAATCTATTAGTATATACAAGCCTTTACCTCACTCGGATGAGAAATCTAATTAAACGACTTAGTAAAACAAGTGGTATGAAACGCTTGCGTTCACTTCGTCGGTTAATTCTTGGACTTGTTCGATTGAACCTCTTGTGACAATTTTATTAGTGAAGATTTACAGTTTGTTCGTAAATATTTAAGTTAAGCAAGTGGTTATGGGACATGAAGCTAAACTTCTATATTTACTAGCTTAGTGTAATTGACACTTCTCGTTGATCTTGATGATCGCTTTATGAATTAGACTAGCAATTGCGCGATGTCTCTTTCATTGCAAGGTTAGACTAGACACCACTTGTGTGATTCCATTCACACATACCTTTCTGCTTTTTGGTTAGTCTTGACCTCAATCTGTGTGATTCCACTCACACATGTGGGGTAGCTCCCCATGGTCTTCGGACCGTCATGTGATAGGCCTCTTTCCCTTTTTATGATTTCTGGATTTCTTGTGTTGATTTCTGGAATTTATCTCTTTGACTTGTCATGAGTACAAGTTTAGGGTATGATGCCCTCTTTGGATCTTTGAGAAGATTCTTGTGATATTGATTTATCTCTTATCGGTTGATCTCCTGTTGATCATTATTTGCATACTTATAGTAGTATGTCAGTATGGATATTTTATGTTTATGCCATATCTTTTATTTTATATCATGTCATCTGATATTTATAGCTAGACTGATCCGTTTATTATTTTCTTATAAATAATACTCGGGTCAGGCCGAGATGTTACAGGTGCTACTGCTTGACTCCTCCCCCAGTGATTCACTACTCAGACTTTTGGCTACTTGTTTAGATTAGCAGCTTTTGTTGTTTACACTTGAGATATAGACTCATAGTTGTATTCTTTTGTATAGCACGCGTTGCTATTCTTTTGTATTATCGTGGATCTTTTTAGACCACTACTCTGATGTACACTTTTATGTGATATATATTCATATCTCTTTCCGCTTTTGTGATATGGATATCTGTGATTGATTCGCATGTTCTGCTTACTTCTATATTTGTTTTCGAAGATCATTTTATAGCCACCGTGTGATAAGAAATTACATGGATGGTCGCTCCTCAACAGCCTTATTCTCCGCGCTAGTTGACAGCACTACACCGTAGTGTTCTTGGCTAGCGTGGGTATAGAGGTGGGGCGTCACAATCATAGATTTTAATTGTTGAAATTAGCGTAACAGATTCGTTATTTAACTTGCTTAAGTTAACTCGGATTTTACTCACAAAATTTATTGCTTGGTTTAACTTTGAGTTTTGGTACATATATGTTGAAATAGAAATTCTAAATAATGACTTAGAATAGAATGTTTGCATATAACAACCAAAATATCTTGAAGTTAGTTGGAGCGATAACTGAGTTTGTGAGTATGATATGATCCAAGGAATGCTACGAAAGTATCATTCAATAAGAATCAAAGTTAAGCAAGTATTTGGTAGAGAAATCAAATGGTTTGAATTTCATTCAAATATAAAGGAAGCATGTGTTTATAAGAAAGAATATTAATAGGTACTAAAATATTTCTAAAAGTATAAGTAAACAATAAACTTGTGATTGTTAATGATGTATTCATGTCAAAATTATTTCAGTTTGATTGTTTAATTCTCAGGATGGGATTTGAAAAGACATTTTTAAATCAGTATAAAATGATGCAAGGAATGTACTTAAACGATATACACATACACTATATTAAATTGGTTAATATGGAGCACATAAGTTGGATTCCTTATGCAATGTGAATAGGGATTTGTAGAATACAATAGCCTATGATTTTTGTTTGATGATAATAAACATATATATATACAAACACACTCGTTTTAATGTATTTGTAATTTCCATATAATTAAATAAATATTTGTCGAATAAAATAAATAACTCGGAATTCATATTTAAACAAATGTTTTTTGACGATCTGAAATTTTTAGACATTTGAAATTGGAATATTTAATTAATTTTAAATATTTGCAAGATAATTTAACTTGGATTTCTAATATCAGTTTGAATTTGGCGATTGAATTTATTGAATTTAATAATTTGAATTTGGGTAAATTATTGTATCTTCAATTTTAAGCCTGTTAAAAATAATTTGAAGGCTTATAAAATTTATAACGATGTTACTGAAGATAATAGAATGGTTGAAATATAATTTAAAGGTGATTTGTTCAGTTTTAATAATATACAGTTTAAATTGAATTTAAAAATAGCCTTCCGAGGTACAATCTCGGAATTCGACGAACCGGTTCCATTGGATCCGTAATAGTTAATTATTATCGGATTTCAATTTTCGTAGCAATCGGAGTTGTCGTTTGACCCTGGCAGCTCAAAACGCATAGAAACTATTTTAATCGATTTAATTTAAAATTGATCGCTTATTTCCGTAACTCGCGCATACGATCGAATTATCCTCCGAAACACGTTCTATTGTGTTCGGAATGCGGGTAAAACCTTATAATCGCCTAGCGGCATGTCTAATTCGGAGTTTGTACGAAAATCTTGTATATTGGTGAGAATTTATAATAAAATATTATTAAATTGGTATATAAATACGTATATAGTTGTTTGCAGCCAAAAACCCTAAATTCATCTCCAAGCCGCCACCAAAACAAACCAATGGCCAAGAATGAAATTGACAAAAAACCCCGTTTTCTTTATCAAATAAAAATCAAACGATCGAATGGCCGAACGGGTACATATCGACCTTCTTTCGTTTCAAAATTTCTCTCAAGCAATCGATCGATTGAGTGAAGTTCCCATCTCGAGTGTCAGCAAATCATGGACAAAGGCAAGCCGCTGAAGTCGAGTCGAGAGGTGTCGCGACCAAGCTAGTTTCACAACATCGCGATAAGGATTTGGGGTCGAAGTCAGTCGAAAGCTTGGGGGAGCGCGCGTAGATGGTAGAGTCAATTCGACAGGTAGCAATCTGTGCTAGGGACTCTCGAGCATAGCTGGCACGTGCGGTCGTCGTCGAGTGGGTGGGTTGCTCGGTCCTGGGTTGTGCGTGAAGGCAGTCGCGACTGGACATGAGGGACGCGCAATGGATGGGTAGGGGCCGGAGCAGCATCGATGAAGTGAGGTTCAGTGGTCTCGAACTTGGTAATAGTGAGGTATCTGTTAGTTTGGGGTTTGATTTAATTTATAATTTATAGATTATAAATTATACTATATGCACCCAAAAAAAGAAAAAAAAATTATTTACTGCAAGGCATTTAACAATTCTATTTTAATGCACATACCCATATACATCCTGTTATAAAAATTATAATTTGGTCAGAAGAAAAGAAATGCAAGCTAGGTTAGTTTAATTATCAATTAAAATTAGCTAATTAAATTTAGTAAATGGTAATTGATTTTCGATTTATTTCAAATATTAATAAACTGTATAAATTTTTATACAAGGTCAATAATTGTGGAATCAAATTGAGAATGAAGTGGATTTGCAAATTTAAGGGGCAAAGGTGACTCAACTGGGTTTCTATTTAAATTTAAATGGTTAAACTTAAATAATTGGTTGAATGGTTGAATTGATTTGATGTTCTATATTATATATAGTATATAATGGAATGATTGATTTCCCGCATTATATAGCGGATGAGACCCTATGTGCCGCATAATAGCGGACGATATTATATAAATCCCATATACCGCGATATTCCACCTCGAAGTGGAATTGGTATTGTGCTAATATCTGTGAATGCAGGGAAACAGGTTGGAGGGATCCAACCGGATTCCTCAAAATTATTTAGATTGTTTAATATTCTGTGTTATGAATATTTGATATTCTGTGATGAATTATATTGATAATTGGAATATCGAATGTTATGGTTTGCTTGAATATATTCCGGTAAACCGAGTTATCAAATAAATATAGAATTGGATTTTTGAAAACAAAATATAAGAATGAATTGGAAAGAAATAAAAGTGATTTTTGAAAACTAAAGTTAAATTGTAAAGTAGAGATTTAAACAAGTTTTAAATCAAAAAAATTAAATCTGGGATTCAAGTTAGTGAATTTCAGTTTTTTTAAAACAAATAAAGTTTTTAAATTTAAATTGTTTTAGCAACTTGAATGTTAAAGTGCATTTTAAATTGATTTGAATTTAAAAATGAATTTGTTTTTAAATTCCTTTAAACTTCTTTTTTAAAATGAGTAATTAATTTATTTAATGAAGTAAATAAATAGATAGTTAACTACTGGTTGAAATTAATCAAGAGTGATCAATATTTGTGGTTTAATTAATGATTAATTACTTAATGTAATTAACTTAGATTAGGATAAATTAAAATGTAATTAGAAATCATTAATTTATATAATCAATGATGTAATTAAAGATTGATTAATTAAGATAGATTAATCAATAATAAGTGATTTATGAGAAATTAATTAATATGAGTAAGTAAGGATTAATGTAATTAAGTATAGTTAATTAATTTGTTAAGTAATTAATTAAAGATTAATTACTGTTTTTGGTTAAGAATAATTAATTTGAGTAATTAATTAAAGATAATTACTTGAATGTAATTGAAGGATAATTAATCCAGGGTGATTAATTAAGATGGATAATTAAGGGATGATTAATTAATGGATTTGAAATTAATTAATGTCAAGTGAAGGAATCTAAGTGATTAAGGTTAGTAATTCAATTTGAAGTGATTAAATTGATTTTTGAAGTGATCAAGTTTGCTTATGGATGATTGAATGGTATTGGATGCCTTGAATGAGACTCGAAGAGACCGGGGTCGGGTATTAGAAAATACTCGAAACCACTTCGATTCTTTAGAAATTGATATGTGAAATCAATAGGCTCGTGTGGGATGATTTAAGTGAAATGGACCATTTAATCTAAGTTTTTGGTACTTAGAGATTTAATGTGTGAAATTAGTGATGTCTATAAAAAATTGTGAATTTGAAAAATTGATACGAGTTACCCCGGGTTTTATATAAGTTGTATGCTTTGTATTGCATGTTAGATGGGTTTACTCACACTGGTTTCCAGCCTGACCCGGGTGTTACTTTGATGTAATGCTCGGGTCAGACCGAGTATTACAGATTTTCAGGTAATGACGTTCTGGGGCTCAGATGGCGAGCTGGATGGCATGAACGCATGGAGTGTTTCCGCTTTATTATATTGTTGTATATTTGAGACTTGACGATTGTGTATATCCAGTGTCTGTATATATATGTGTAACTCTGATGTATTAAAGTGAAATTTAACAGATACAGAATTCTCTTGTGAACTGTTATTATTTGTTATTATATTTTATCTGCTGCCAATGTTAGATGTTGGTGTTTCTGTTCTTCTTATTCTTCCATCTCTTTCTTCTTTCTCCTAACTATCTGAAATTTTCGAGATTGGAAATTTCGGGCCGTTACATTTGGTATCAGAGCTGAAAGGTTAAGCGAGAACCTTGGCTCTGTTCGGATTATTCGTTAGGATAGGGTCGATGGTACCCTATAATGAGTTGAGTGTGTGTGTGTGTGTGTGTCTATATATATATGAGCACGTACTTTTTATTTTCTTATATAAAGGTTTTAAATGATTTTATATAAGAATATATTTTGATATATAAAGCAATATTTCTTTGTAATAGATATTAAGGTAATTTGTTGTTATATTAGTTGAAAATTTTAATAAGTTCAAAATTTTAATAATGGGAATTAAGTGGTAATAGAAATACAACCAAATTAAAATTAAATGAAGATAAGTTTAAAATGGATTCAGAATTAAATGGTTTAAAGAGATAAGTTGATTTAATTTAAAGGATTAAATCAACATTTAAAAATTTAACTCAAATTTATATAATTCGGGCTGGTTTAAACTTGAAATTTAAATTGAAATCGTTCAAATTGAATCTGATTTGAATTAATTGGATTTGTGATTGAAGATGTATAATTTTGAAAATTTAAATGGAAAATTTGAATTGGATTGAATTGAAATGATTTGAAATTGAAGTGGGTTCAATTGATATTAGTCCAAATTGATTGGGATAATTTGGAATTGTAACTAAAGTTGAATAGGTTTAAAATCAAATGAAATTTGATTTGAATTTGGAAACTTGAATTGGGGTTAAATCAATCTCAATGGAAATTGAAGTTATTTAAATTGGAATTGAGTCAATTTAAATAGGAGTGGAAATTTAAATTGAATTAATTGGAAATGGAGATTGGAAATTGAACAGTTTGGCTCTGAACTACTTTTTCCAAATAAAATATTTTAATACAAACGGTTTTAAACCTATTTTCCTATCTATTTACTATACAACGTTCTTCTTAATAATCCAAACTATTTTATACTTGTTTTGCAACTACTTTTGGAACTATTTAACAATTTTGTAACTGTTTTATAAACTAATTACTATTTTTCAACTATTTTACAAATTAATTACTATTTTACAACTATTTTGCAATATTTAAAATTTCTATAACTATTTGACTATTTTCAACCTATTTCACAATTATTTAACTAGTTTACAACTATGTTACAAACTAATAATTATTTTGCAACTACTTATCCATTTTTTTTGAATTTTCAAGCTATTTTCTAAATATAAACTGGTCAGAGTTCAAACTATTATTGATTAAATACCCAAATGAGATAAGAATTGAAGTGATAATCCAAATGGGGATTAAGGCAAATGTGAATAAGTGAATAAAATCAAAGTGAGGATGAATAGAAAGGAAATTGATTTGGCTAATAATCAACGAAGTTAGATCCGTAGGATGTATGTATATTATTCTATTCGCATAGTGATTTAATCCAGATTCGAGCATAGAATTTCGAGATAGTTATATCGATCCGAGTTGAGATTTTCACTCGATTTTCGACAGCGAATCTGGATATGGATTGTTGATTGGCTCTGGATATTCTCTATCATAATTATGGCTATGCAAGGAGAATGACGGTTTTTGATCAAGAAACCAGATCTGTGTCCGCACTAGGAAGTCGGGTGAACGATACTAGTTCGAAAGTGAAATTGTGTGATCGAGTGAGCGATCAGATTGGTGTAGCGTACGGATGATATGAGTACATCGGGGTTAAATGAAATTGATATTGAAAATTTATGAATAAGAAATATGAAATGATTTCCTTTGAAATGAAAGTATATTTTATGAAATATACAATGGATAAAAGTGAAAGTTGGATATTTTTATGATGATAAGTAAGATGGAAACTACTTTATAAATTATATATATATATATATATATATATATATAAAGGATCTCATGAGGATTTTGGAAAAAAAGTTTTTGGGAACCTTTGGATTTAAAAAGGCTTTTGATTTTTGGGTAAAATCAATATTGGAATTTGAAAAGCCTAGTTTGAGAATTATCGATTTTGGGATAATCGATTTTGAGAAAAGGAGATTTATATGAGATTCATACTAGGTGTATGATTTAGAAGATACTATATGTGTATAGTATAAAGTGTTTTGATAATGGCTCTGGGAAAAAGGCGTTCCCTTAAAATGAACTTCTTAGGAATGCCACTGGGTGGTACTGCCTTGAATCCTAAGGGGGGTTCTAAAGTTGATCCTGTGAGGTGTCTGGAAAAAACTAGTTCTTGAGGATTATGAGTAGTGTGTAGCGAAGGTCGAGGGCGCTGATGCCTACAGAGGCATTTGGGTTATGCTGTGATGACAGTGTAACTCGATGTCACTACGATCTACTGCAGACCATAGCAAAAGTCGTGTGTGCCTCTGAGAGCCAATAGTCTACGTTTGATTTTATATCGGTAGACTGCGACCTATGGTAACATAGCGAAAGTCGTGTGTGCCGCTAAGAGTCAACAGTCTACTTTTGATTTTATATTGGTAGACTGCGACCTATGTGGGAGTGGAAAAGTTTCATTTTTGGCAGCGAAAATCGAGGGCGCTGATGCCTACAGTTACATGGAATTTTACTGCGATGGCAACGTAACCCTGGAATGTAACTGCGATCTGTTGTGGGTTGCATGGCATAATGGAGGGGCGTGGAGTGCCTACAATTACATGGATTTTTGCTGCGATGACAACGTAACCCAGGATGTAACTGCGACCATGGATGAGGGTGATGATTTCCAGAGCATTCTCACCAAAGATATTTCCTCTATTTTCAAAAACTATTTTCTATATTTTTAATATAATTATTTTCCAAGTATTTTCACTGGATGTTGAAAATGAGTCTGCTAAGTACTTATAGATTTTCAGTCCTACGTCTGATCAACGTATGACAGAATTTCTGCGAGAACAAGGATGGACTGGTTGAGACATCGAGTTATAAGAAGTATTTTTATAAAAAGCTATTTTAATAATATTATGTGAATTCAAAAGTATTTCTAAAATTTTAAAATAAAAGCGTTGGAATTTTGGAAAATGAAAGAAAATCCAAACTGGAATTATGAAAAAAAAATTGAACTCAAGAAAATTTAACGAAGTGATTTTTGTAATAAAAATCGAATATTGATATAAATGTTAGAATTAAGCTAATTAACTAAATAAATTATTTGATATAGTATATTAATAAAATTTAACTCGGTTAAATAAAATGGATTGAAGTTTAGAGATAAGCTCGAGTTATAATAGAATTCGACTTGGATTGATAATGAATTAAAATAAGTGGAGATTTTGTAAAAATAAAACGGAATTGGATTGTAATAGAAATGATTTGAGTTACAAATAAAATCCAATTCGTGTATAAATGAGTTAAATATGTGCTTAGATATTATTTCGATAAACTGGGAAGGTGAATTAGAAAAAAATGGTTGTGAATGAATTAAAATGGAAGGAACTAAATATAAATTGAGTCTAAATCAATTTAAATTGGTTATAAAACTTAAGTAATTATCTATTCACATGGATATCATAATATTACATAGAATGAATTGTCGTTTGACGTAAACGAAGATAATTAAAATTATATGAGTTGATAAAGATTAAATAAATTGGTTTTAAGATCAATTGAATGTAAGCAATTGTGTTGTAAACCATTCAAATTGAATGAAGTTGTATACGAATTGGTTGTAAACAATTAAAATTAATGTCGGAACCCTATAAGTTGCTTATCAATATTGTTTAACCTGCATTGCTTATAGAAACTCATATGTTTACTAGTTAAATATGTAAAATGTTGTTAAGTTACATGATTTTGGCACTTACATATTTGAATTGAGTAAGTACAGGTACCGGAAAGCCGTTTGGCTGGATTTGGTCGTGCTAATTGCTAAATAATAAGTCGCTTGCTTAAAAATGCTAATTAAAGATACGCCTATGCAATAAAAATAGGAAATATGAACTGTTTTTGTTTTTTCGACTGTGTGGGTCGATGTATATATATTTATATCTCTTGTCTGATTGCAAAAGCTCCTCTATACAAAGGAGACTCTGCCAAAATTTTTGGGAGTTGGAAAATTTTTGAAAATTTTTGGGAAATTTTTGTTAGCGACAAAATGATTTCAAATTTGAAATTGAAATAAATTAGTGGATGAAACTAATTTAAAATAATGATATGAATCAGTTATAAATGGAAGATAAAAATTAAATATTCAGAGTTGAAGATGAACTGAATTCATATGGAAATGGAAAAACTAATTTGAATAGAAGTAGATATGGAAATTTCTGTAAGGAAATGTATAAAGTGATTTTAAAAACTATGACTGGATATTATTGCCAAGTAGGATTTGCAGGTATTATAAAGGGAAAAGAAAATTGGTTTTGATTTCCGAAGATAAATTTGAATTGCTCGACAAAAAGGTATGTGTTTAAATTTCTATATGAAATTTGATTGGGTTATTGATCTAGTCACTTGGCTTTTTGTTTTCTTTTGGAATTTGGGAGCCCGTAGAGGCATTTTGTAGTTGTACCGAGCTAGCCGCGCAAAGGAGACGCTGGCGAAATTTTTCGAAAATCTAGTGAGTTAGAAAATTTTTGAGAAAATTTTGATAATTCAAAATTTGGTTTTAAATTGAAATTTGAATGATTGAGAAAATACTATTGTTTGAAAACTATGGGAGAGTTTGGGAAGTTAGTAAGAATGGTAATGAGACTTTTATAAAAGGATAGTTGGTAAGATGTTGAATTGTTTGGTTTTGGGAAAAAGTAAATGGGTATTGGACCATTCTTCTTAACTGGAAATTTCGAGGATGAAATTCTTTTAAGGGAGGAGGAATTTGATGACCCGAAATTTTTAGACATTTGAAATTGAAATATTTAATTAATTTTAAATATTTGCAAGATAGTTTAACTTGGATTTCTAATATCAGTTTGAATTTGGCGATTGAACTTAATAATTTGAATTTGGTAAATTATTGAATCTTCAGTTTTAAACCTGTTAAAAATAATTTGAAGGCATATAAAATTTATAATGATGTTACGGAAGATAATAGAGTGGTTAAAATTTAATTTAAAGGTGATTTGTTCAGTTTTAATAATATATCGTTTAAATTGAATTTAAAAATAGCCTTCCGGGGCACAGTTTCGGAATTCGACGAAACCAGTTACATTGGATCCGTAATAGTTATTTATTACCGAATTTCAATTTTTGTAGCAATCGGAGTTTCCGTTTGACCCTGGCAGCTCAAAACGCATAGAAACTATTTTAATCGATTTAATTTAAAATTGATCATTTATTTTCGTAACTCGCGCATACGATCGAATTAGTCTCCAAAACACGTTCTATTATTTTCGAAAAGCGGGTAAAACCTTATAATCGCCTGGCGGCATGTCTGATTCGGAGTTCGTTCGAAAATCTTGTATATTAGTGAGAATTTATAATAAAATATTATTAAATTGGTATATAATTACGTATATAGTTGTTTGCAGCCAAAAACCCCAAATTCACCTCCAAGCCTCCACCAAAACAAACCAATGGCCGAGAACGAAATTGACAAAACCCCTTTTTCTTTATCAAATAAAAATCAAACGATCGAATGGCCGAACGAGTACATATCAACCTTCTTTCGTTTCAAATTTCTCGCAAGTAATCGATCGATGGAGTGAAGTTCCCATCTCGAGTGTCCGCAAATTATGGACGAAGGCAAGCCGCTGAAGTCGAGTCGAGAGGTGTCACGACCAAGCCAGTTTTACATCGTCGCGATAAGGATTTGGGTTCGAAGTCCGTCGGAAGCTTGGAGGAGCGCACGTAGATGGTAGAGTCAATTCGACATGTAGCAATCTGTGTAAGGGACTCTCTAGCTTAGCTGGAACGCGCGACCGTCGTCGAGTGGGTGGGTTGCTCGGGCCTGGGTTGTGCGCGAAGGCAGTCCGACTGGACGTGAGGGACGCGCAATGGATCGGTAGGGGCCGGAACAACATCGATGTAGTGAGGTTCAGTGGTCTCGAACCTGGTAATAGTGAGGTATCTGTCAGTTTGGGGTTTGATTTAATTTAAAATTTATAGATTAGCAATTATGCTATATATACCAAAAAAAGAGAAAAAAGAAAAAAAATTATTTACTGCAAGGCATTTAACAATTCTTTTTTAATGCACATACCCATGTACATCCTGTTATAAAAATTATAATTTGGTCAGAAGAAAAGAAATGCAAGCTAGGTTAGTTTAATTATCAACTAAAATTAGCTAATTAAATTTAGTAAATGGTAAATAATTTTTGATTTATTTCAAATGTTAATAAACTGTATAAATATTTATACAAGGTCAATAATCGTGGAATCAAATCGAGAATGAAGTGAATTTGCAAATTTAAGAGGCAAATGTGAGTTAATCTCACTCAACTGGGTTTTTATTTAAATTTAAATGGTTAAACTTAAATAATTGATTGAATGGTTGAATTGATTTGATGTGCTACAATATATATAGTATATATAGTATATACTAGAATGATTGATTTCCCGCATTATATAGCGGATGAGGCCCTATGCGCCGTATAATAGTGGATGATATTATATATATCCCATATACCGTGATATTCCACCTCGAAGTGGAATTGGTATTGTGCTAACATCTGTGGATGAAGAGAAACAAGTTAGAGGGATCCAACCGGGTTCCTCAAAATTATTTAGATTGTTTAATTGTGATGACCCGGAATTTGAAAGCAATATCAATTTAATAATCTGTAATAAAAATTAAATTGATTTGGTAGTCTTTGTAATGAGATTTGAATTAATTTAATAATTAAATAAAATAAATAGTTAATTGATAGATTTTATCTTTTTAAAATCTAATAAATTGTTTTCTATTTATAATATATATAGAATATTGTATATATTGTATATAGAACTTGTTTTAATTCAATCATGTTTTCTATAAAATATATATCTTTAGTAAAATTGCAAATTATGATTTTATTTAAAAGTTAAACTTTTTAAAAGCTATTTAATAAATAAAATATGGTTTTAAATACTTAAGATAAATATTAAATGATTTAAAATATGTGTAACTCAAGTTAAAATTTAAATAAATAACAATGAGATTCTTTTGAGTTTCTTTTAAATATAATGTGATAAAATAAATAATTTATTTATAAGAAGACAATTTCTTTTAATAGTTATTTAGGGTTATTAGATATTGTTATCTCTAAAAATATAATAATACATTGTTTTAGCAAATAAATCTTTAATAAAAATAATTGTTTTTCAAAATTCAAATTTGTAGTATGTTTGTAAAATAAACTGGATTTCAAAATTTATTTTTGAACTTGAATTCGAGCTTGAAAACTAAAGTATAAATGTTTTACTTTCTTTTGATTTTGAAATATTTGTATAAGTTTATAAATAAAATTGGATTCATTCATTTTAAAATTATCTACTTGTAAATAAATACATGTTAACTAATTAATTAAACATGAATTTACATTCATTTTGTATTAACATTTAATAAAATACAAATTAACTTAATTATAACTAATTTAACTCTTAAAGACAAATGTTAATTCCTTAAGACATCTAATAACAAGTGTTAAATAAATACTAATTCAAGATGACAAGTGTCAATATATTTTAGTTTTTCTTTTATTTTAATTAAAATAAAAATTCAGCCTATTTAAAACATTTCTCCTTCTTTTCTATTTTCTTTTCTATCTTCATCAAGAAATCTTTAACCTGCAATTTTCAAAACAAATCTGAAATCAAAATCATGTTCAAAATTGAAAACTGCCTCATACTAAATCATGAAATCAACTTGCAAACCAGATCAATTCCTTTGTAAAATCTTTTTAAAACTTTAACCTGCATATTCTCAAAAAGTAAACATCTGAAACATCTTCAACAAAACCTGTCCTCATGCAAATCAGCTAAAGCATTTTCAAAGTTCAGGCTTAAACCTGTCGTCCATTTTCAAATGCAATATGGAAATTGGTCTTCTGCATGCAAAATTGTAAAAGCAACTCAGTTCCAAAATTAGCAAAAGCATGCACAACAAAGAACATTCAGGTGCAAAGTTTTTAAAACAAGGGATTGCAGTTTTAAAGTATTCAAACTGGTTCAAATCTGGAAGCTCTGTTCTTCCCTCATAAATCAAGTGAGTAACTTTTAAACTTAAAATAAATTATGGTTGCATGTTATTCTTGTAGAAAATGTTGCAATTGTGTTTGTTTATAAGTATGTTTGTGTAGATATTATTGATGAATTATGCTGTATGAAGTGTGCACTTGATATCTTGAACATCTTTGTTCCCAGATTTGAAATTTTTGGGTTATAATTTAAGTTCAAATCCTTTAAATTTAATTTCTTTTAAAACTTGAGATTTAAAAACAATCCTGTTTGTTTCAATTCAACCTTTAGTTTGAAAATTTATTTAGGATCAAATAATTATGAAATGCCCCAGAAACAATATATAAACTGATCAAACATTATGGTGTAATTCAAAACCCTGTAATATATTATTTCAGGCCTAAGATCTGAAACATCACCCTGAAACTTGATTTTTAAAACCAAAATCATAATTTTTAATGATGGAAAGAGTGTGTAACTTTTTGATGAACCGGAGATGGAAATGTGGGGTTTTCTGATGATCTATGTGGTTTTGGAGGAAGGGGTTCTTTCTGGTGGTAGTATGATGACCAGAGAATAAGGGGAAAATGTCAGGATGATGATCAGAGCTTTGTGAAGAGCGTGGTTGATTTTTGTGGTTTGTAAACCTAGTTTCTACTGAAATGAATGTTTTGATTGGTTCGACATTTCTGGTCGATCGAGTATAGCAAAATTTAAGGGGATGGTAGAGGATGAATCGATGATGGAGTGACCGGAGGCGCAAGCATTCAGATGGTCGGAGGAAGATGGTTGAAGTGATGCCAGGTTTGGGAAAATTGGTGCGTTCTGTGTTTCCAGGTTTTGGAAATAGAACTCGACTTCAAATTCATGTTTTGGAAGGAGGATCTGAAGGTGATTGTTGGTCGTGAGGTTGATCATCGTTGTTGGGAAGCCACAGGAGGCGGGTGGCGGTAACTGGAGGCACGGTGTACGTGCACCGTGCAAAAATCTTTGAGTTTGGTTGTTTTGGGTACTGCAGTATTATGGAACTCGAAGTAATACTCGAGTGTGTCTGTATTTGGCTCGAAGCAGAAGTTCTTTTGACTCGAAGTAAATTTTGTATTTGCTCGGGATTTTAGGCACACAGGTTGCAGTTTTCTTTTTTTGAGAAACCTGTAGTTTGGTTTTTGTTTTAAATATAAAATTTAAAACTGAATCTAAATGGGGTTAAGTTTTAAATCTGAGTTAAGTTAAATCTAATATGTATTAGAATTTCAAATGATTTTGAAAACCTTATAAGTTTTCAAATTTTGGAATGGTTTCAGTTTTAAATAAAAAAAGAAACAGGGGAGGAAAACCTGACAGTTATCAGTAAAATTAAATTCATTTTTAAAATTTGAATCAAGATTCAATACACCAGTTTGAATCTAAATTTAAATCAGTTTCCTTAAGATTTTTTGAATCTTCAAGTTTTTTTTAAAATAAATTTATATTTTAAATAAAAAATTTAAATCAAGATTCAAATCAAAAGTTTATTTCAAGTTTAAATTCAAATGATTTAAATAAGGAATGGTTTCAAATGTATTGAATTTAAAAACCTGGATAATTGAATAAGTTTGAAATCTGAATGTTTTCAAACTAGTTTAAAATTTAAATTGTTATTTTAAGTTAAATTGTTTCAAAACAAATATTTAAATTTATTTTCCTTTTTGAAATGAAATCATTATAAATGGTGTATAAAGGAAGTTAAATGATTGTTAACCTGAATTTAAAATCTAAATTATAATGTATTTAAAACTTAGTTTAATTAAATTAATTATACTAAGACTTATCTTATATAAGTTTTATTATAAGAAAATAAATTTTATTTACATTTACTTTGGAAAGAATAAATGGAATTTAAAATTTGATAATGCTTAAATAAATATCATTATTGAATTTTAGATTCAAAATTGGAATTTGAATTTAAACTTTAAATGCAATATTCTAAGTACACTTTAATATTTATATAATTATTGATAAGGAATGGGTTATCTTAAAAGTTATTAAGATATTAAAATAATTAAATAAATAGGATAATTAAGGAGAGACTCATTCTATAATTAATAATTTGGATAAATTTTAATTAGAGATTAATTAAAAAGTAATTTAAGAAAGTAACTAAAGAATTAATAATAGATAATGATGATCATTAACTAAGGTTATTTGATAATTAATTAATATGATTAATTTTCAATAATTAATTAAATTAATTAATTAATGTTAATAAATTGTGAAATTTATTAAGTTTAATTACTTAAATAAAAGTAATTAAGACAATAATTACATAATGTAATTAATGGAGTTTTATTAAGGTTGGTTTAAACTAATTAATTAAGTTTAATTAATTTTAAACATTGGATTTGATAATTACTTTATGTAATTAGTAGAATTACTCAGTAAAGTAATTAGAGATAATTACCGGATGTAATTAGTGGATAGTGTTGGGATTGTGGAAATATTTTGGATTAAATTACTTTGTGTAATTAATCAAGTGATTAATTAAAGAAATTAATTAAGGAATAATTAATTTGATAAATAATTAAAGGTGGTTAATTACAGATTGAGATTAATCAAAGATGATTAATAATTATGGATTAAGTGAGATTAATTACTGAAAGTAATTAATTTAATGGAGTAATTAATTAAATATAATTAGGAATCATTAATTAATATAATTAATGATGTAATTAAGATAGATTAATTAATACTAATTAATCAATAATAAGTAATTAAAGGTTAATTACTGTATTTGGTTTAGGGTAATTAATTTTGTGAAATTAATTAAAGTATAATTAATCAGGATTGATTAATTAAGATGATAAATTGGAGGTTAATCAATTAATTAATTTCTAATTAATTAATGATGATATAGCAAGATTTATATTGGGTGAATGATTAATTTAATTCATTTTAAATTAATTAAAGATGATGTAATTAATTTAATTCATTTTAAATTAATTATAGATAGTATGATTATAAGTCATTGCTTATGAATAGTTGTGATTGGTTGCTTTAAATGGTTTTGAATCTCAACTATGAGAGTAATAATGTTGAGTGATTGGATGCATTGGTTGCATTGTGATGATATTAATTATCCTTGATAGTGATAATGTGGATTATCTGTGGTTTGATAATGATAATTGTCTGTTATGAATCTATGAATTATCTATCTGTGTATACATAGATGATATAATTGAATTTGTTTTAAACTTTAAAACAACTTGGACCTAAAAGACAGGCTTTGGATTTCGATGAGACCGGGATCGGGTTTCCATATTTGGATATCCGAAAACCACATCGATCCAAATTAACGATAGGTCGTGAAATCTTATGTGAAGAGTGAAGACTCGAGGTGTAAGGGCTATACGTCAGTATAACTCTGTGGGTGATTCCGTAATGACTTTTGACGGAATAGTACTTATAGATTCGAGATGGCGATTTAGAGTACAAGGGTTATCGTCGTTAACTCTGAGGGTGATTCCAAAACGAGTGTAACGAGATAATACCTTCGGTTTCGTTCGAACCCGGAACGAACTTGTATGGATTGAATGCTTTCAGAACATCGTCAGGCGGACGATGAGCATTCTAAGTGATGCGTCCTCTAAAGGTAATCGTAGCCTCAAGCCTCATCAACCGGGAATGGCTAAAACAGGGAAGGTGCAGCAAGGCTTCGTGGGTAGCTCCTACTGGAGAGCAAGATTGATCCCTGTCTAGAGGTTCCTTTTTATTCGGCTTAGTGGGCAGTTGGAATTGCGCACCAACTGTGGGGTTGTTTGGTTCGGAACTATTCAGTAAGGAATGGGTCCGGCCTTGTATTGCAGGGGAGTGGGAGTACTCCTCGGTACGTTGATCTGGGCCACGTACTGTGACGGGTGGTACCCCGGTAGCCCTGCCATTGTATGGAATCCAAAATCCAATAAGTGCCAACGGTTTTGATTGTATTACCCACTTTTGTGGCTAGTAGCTGGAATTTAATCATGTAACAATTTCGGCTATTTCATATTTACTTGAAAACCCTAGACCTATTATAATATCACTTGATTTCCTATCAAATGTTTTGGTTAGCGTAAGGTAAAAACTTTTCCATGTTTATGTGTGGAGAGTCTTACGTGATACCTTTCTTTCTAAAAGTTTTCGAAAGTTAAGCAACTTTAACCTGTTACTCACACCAGACCCATGTTTGACCCGGAGTTTATTTTTGTTTTTCATAAACTCTTGGGTACTCAAATTTTTACGAGTAGCCAAGGGATTCAGGTTAGCTTTGACGAATATTGGAGGAGCAATGGAGCAGGAGGCTTCTACGTTAGATATTAGTATTCCGCTGTGTGTTCTGTTATTGTCTCTGTGTTGTATTATGTTGTAAATACTAGACAGGTGTTTATAACTGTCTAGTATATGTTGTATATCTGTGTACTCTGGTAGTGGTTGTAAACTATGTAATATCTTATATTATTAATATAATTTATTTGTTCCGCTGTTTAGATTCTGATGTGTTGTTTCTTCTTTTTCTCTTTCTTTCTCTTTTCTATCCTCTTCTTTCTTATTAGCGATGCGACTTCCGGGAGTATGGAAGTTGGGTCGTTACAGGTGGTATCAGAGCGTTAGGTTGAGTGAATACCTAGGCTCTGTAGTGGTGTCTATCTTGAGAGAGCGTATTTGTAATTTTAAATATAATTATATATATTTATCTATTTCTACCTATCTGTTGGGTTACCTGTTCGGGTTTTCCAATATAGGTTATAAAGGTAGATATGGTAGTAGTGATTGTAACACGATTACTACCATTGATTGGAGTCCGATGTTGAGGTTGGAAGTGTATCTGTCGAGACTGTAGACCTAATACCGTCGCGAGTAAGTTTTGTTGTGTTGAAGTATTTCACCGATCTCTGAAGGAAACCTGTTAAGGTTCGGAGTCATCTTTGAAGTACAAAGTTTGGTGAGTAGGGATTGTCTCAGTCGATTGAGCTGGGGCAAGTGAAGGTATCTTGATACCTCAGGAAGTTGTAATTGCGTGATGAGATGCAGTGACTATGGATTGTTTCCGAAAATGTTTTCTTTGGAACAAGTTTGGGAAGTGTGACTGTCCCAAAGTTGTGGCTGGATTCAGCAGGATGTTGTGATGTTTCTGTCTGCTTTGAAGATCGAGTATCTCAAAGAACTTTGGATTAGGAAGTTTGGCGTTGGTGTCAGCAGTGCAGCTCGGAATGTTCTGTGGGCCGACAGGGAGGTCTTAGATGAGGAGTTTCTCTGAAAATGGAGTTCAGAAGCTGTTGAGTGAATTCGTTTCTTCAATGGATTGACTAGACTAGTGTAAGCTGTTCTATTTGTTAAGAGAGAACAATTTTATTTGGAAACTTGTGATTGTTTGAGTGTTCTTTTAGATGGTTGGAGATTTTCTGGATGTCTTCTGGGAAGACAAAGGTTTGTCAGCATCTAGAAATTGAGATTTCTTATTGACTAGAATTCCAGGAGTGGAACCGGTGGTTCTGTTTAGTTGAGGAATGATTCCTAGAGATGGAGTTTGATGGAGTAACTCAGTTTTGATGGAATTTCTAAGTTTTCTTTATGGATCTGTAGAACCATATTTCTGGAAGGTGATGTCCAGTTGATGCTTGTGTTCTTCATCAGCATTTTCTTATCTACTTCGGATCATAGTTGTGCAGCGGAAGCAATTTGATAGTGTTTCTGATTGTCTTTTCCGGATTAGGAGAAGTCTGATGTCTTCTGCTGGTTTTGGAGTAGGATTGTGTTTTGGGTTGGATTGATCTTGAGGAGATCGTTATGTTGGGTTGTTTTTAGTTCTGATTGTTCTAGAGGAATCAGCAAGGGTTAAGCTGATCAGTTTGGATGTTGGCAGCCTAGGATTTGTCTGAAGACTTTTGTAGATAAGGGAAGGAGGAATTTGGAATTCTAAGTTGGAGACTTCGTTATTGTTGGGGTTTTCTCTGATTCAAGAACTATAAGTTTGGATTAAGTCTGGGAGGCTAACTCAGTGATGTTTGGATCTCTTCTCTGTGTTTTGGTTGAACTGGTGTTTGGTTTTTCAGAATTGAATTGTAAGTTTGGATAACTGGAATTCAATGAGTTTCATGTATCTCTGAGGGAGTACGTGTATGGTCTATCTCTGGTTTTAGAACCAGCAGTTATTGAGTTTGGTTGTTGAGTCAGACTCGTCTGTAGTCTGATATGTTGTCTAGTTCTGTAGATATAGATGAATAGGAGCTCTATAGTTTAATAGTATTGATTGTTTGGAATATATAGAGCGAGTGTCCCGATATTTTTAAACCTTGGAAACTCGTGGAAATTCTATCCAGAATTTTTCTGGATAATTAGATTTGTTTGATTGGGTGAATTGATTGCTTTGGTTGTTAGCATATCATTGGTATATGCTTGTGTTTTAAAATTTTATCTTTAAATAGATTATTAAATTACCTTTGTTTTAAATTTCGGGGACGAAATTCTTTTAAGGGGGGAGGAATGTGATGACCCGGAATTTGAAAGCAATATCAGTTTAATAATCTTTAATAAAAATTAAATTGATTTGATAATCTTTGTAATGAGATTTGAATTAATTTAATAATTAAATAAAATAAATAGTTAATTGATAGATTTTATCTTTTTAAAATCTAATAAATTGTTTTCTATTTATAATATATATAGAATATTGTATATATTGTATATAGATCTTGTTTTAATTCAATCATGTTTTCTATAAAATATATATCTTTAGTAAAATTGGAAATTATGATTTTATTTAAAAGTTAAACTTTTTAAAAGCTATTTAATAAATAAAATATGGTTTTAAATACTTATGATAAATATTAAATGATTTAAAATATGTGTAACTCAAGTTAAAATTTAAATAAATAACAATGAGATTCTTTTGAGTTTCTTTTAAATATAATGTGATAAAATAAACAATTTATTTATAAGAAGACAATATCTTTTAATAGTTATTTAGGGTTATTAGATATTGTTATCTCTAAAAATATAATAATACATTGTTTTAACAAATAAATCTTTAATAAAAATAATTGTTTTTCAAAATTCAAATTTGTAGTGTGTTTGTAAAATAAACTGGATTTCAAAATTTATTTTTGAACTTGAATTCGAGCTTGAAAACTAAAGTATAAATGTTTTAGTTTCTTTTGATTTTGAAATATTTGTATAAGTTTATAAATAAAATTGGATTCATTCATTTTAAAATTATCTACTTGTAAATAAATACATGTTAACTAATTAATTAAACATGAATTTACATTCATTTTGTATTAACATTTAATAAAATACAAATTAACTTAATTATAACTAATTTAACTTTTAAAGACAAATGTTAATTCCTTAAGACATCTAATAACAAGTGTTAAATAAATACTAATTCAAGATGACAAGTGTCAATATATTTTAGTTTTTATTTTATTTTAATTAAAATAAAAATTCAGCCTATTTAAAACATTTCTCCTTCTTTTCTATTTTCTTTTCTATCTTCATCAAGAAATCTTTAACCTGCAATTTTCAAAACAAATCTAAAATCAAAATCATGTTCAAAACTGAAAACTGCCTCATACTAAATCATGAAATCAACTTGCAAACCAGATCAATTCCTTTGTAAAATCTTTTTAAAACTTTAACCTGCATATTCTCAAAAAGTAAACATCTGAAACATCTTCAACAAAACCTGTCCTCATGCAAATCTGCTAAAGCATTTTCAAAGATCAGGCTCAAACCTGTCGTCCATTTTCAAATGCAATATGGAAATTGGTCTTCTGCATGCAAACCTGTAAAAGCAACTTAGTTCCAAAATTAGCAAAAGCATGCACAACAAAGAACATTCAGGTGCAAAGTTTTTAAAACAAGGGATTGCAGTTTTAAAGTGTTCAAACTGGTTCAAATCTGGAAGCTCTGTTCTTCCCTCATAAATCAAGTGAGTAACTTTTAAACTTAAAATAAATTATGGTTGCATGTTATTCTTGTAGAAAATGTTGCAATTGTGTTTGTTTATAAGTATGTTTGTGTAGATATTATTAGTGAATTATGCTGTATGAAGTGTGCACTTGATATCTTGAACATCTCTGTTCCCAGATTTGATATTTTTGGGTTATAATTTAAGTTCAAATCCTTTAAATTTAATTTCTTTTAAAACTTGAGATTTAAAAACAATCCTGTTTGTTTCAATTCAAACTTTAGTTTGAAAATTTATTTAGGATCAAATAATTATGAAATGCCCCAGAAACAATATATAAACTGATCAAACATTATGGTGTAATTCAAAACCCTGTAATATATTGTTTCAGGCCTAAGATCTGAAACATCACCCTGAAACTTGATTTTTAAAACCAAAATCATAATTTTTAATGACGGAAAGAGTGTGCAACTTTGTGATGAACCGGAGATGGAAATGAAGGGTTTTCTGATGATCTATGTGGTTTTGGAGGAAGGGGTTCTTTCTGGTGGTAGTATGATGACCAGAGAATAAGGGAAAAATGTTAGGATGATGATCAGAGCTTTGTGAAGAAGGTGGTTGATTTTTGTGGTTTGTAAATCTAGTTTCTACTGAAATGAATGTTTTGATTGGTTCGACATTTCTGGTCGATCGAGTATAGCAAAAATTAAGGGGATGGTAGAGGATGAATCGATGATGGAGTGACCGGAGGCGCAAGCATTCAGATGGTCGGAGGAAGGTGGTTGAAGTGATGTCAGGTTAGGGAAAATTGGCGCGTTCTGTGTTTCCAGGTTTTGGAAATAGAACTCGACTTCAAATTCGTGTTTTGGAAGGAGGATCTGATGGTGATGGTTGGTCGTGAGGTTGATCATCGTTGTTGGGAAGCCACAGGAGGCGGGTGACGGTAACTGGAGGCACGGTGTACGTGCACCGTGCAAAAATCTTGGAGTTTGGTTGTTTTGGGTACTGCAGTATTGTGGAACTCGAAGTAATACTCGAGTGTGTCTGTATTTGGCTCGAAGCAGAAGTTCTTTTGACTCGAAGTAAATTTTGTATTTGCTCGGGATTTTAGGCACACAGGTTGCAGTTTTCTTTTTTTGAGAAACCTGTAGTTTGGTTTTTGTTTTAAATATAAAATTTAAAACTGAATCTAAATGGAGTTAAGTTTTAAATCTGAGTTAAGTTAAATCTAATATGTATTAGAATTTCAAATGATTTTGAAAATCTTATAAGTTTTCAAATTTTGGAATGGTTTCAGTTTTAAATAAAAAAAGAAACAGGGGAGGAAAACCTGACAGTTATCAGTAAAATTAAATTTCATTTTTAAAATTTGAATCAAGATTCAAAACACCAGTTTGAATCTAAATTTAAGTCAGTTTCCTTAAGATCTTTTGAATCTTCAAGTTTTTCTTTTTTAAAATAAATTTGTATTTTAAATAAAAAATTTAAATCAAGATTCAAATCAAAAGTTTATTTCAAGTTTAAATTCAAATGATTTAAATAAGGAATGGTTTCGAATGTATTGAATTTAAAAACCTGGATAATTGAATAAGTTTGAAATCTGAATGTTTTCAAACTAGTTTAAAATTTAAATTGTTATTTTAATTAAAATTATTTCAAAACAAATATTTAAATTTATTTTCCTTTTTGAAATGAAATCATTATAAATGGTGTATAAAGGAAGTTAAATGATTGTTAACCTGAATTTATAATCTAAATTATAATGTATTTAAAACTTAGTTTAATTAAATTAATTATACTAAGACTTATCTTATATAAGTTTTATTATAAGAAAATAAATGTTATTTACATTTACTTTGGAAAGAATAAATGGAATTTAAAATTTGATAATGCTTAAATAAATATCATTATGAATTTTAGATTCAAAATTGGAATTTGAATTTAAACTTTAAATGCAATATTCTAAGTACACTTTAATATTTATATAATTATTAATAAGGAATGGGTTATCTTAAAAGTTATTAAGATATTAAAATAATTAAATAAATAGGATAATTAAGGAGAGACTCATTCTATAATTTATAATTTGGATAAATTTTAATTAGAGATTAATTAAAAAGTAATTTAAGAAAGTAACTAAAGAATTAATAATAGATAATGATGATCATTAACTAAGGTTATTTGATAATTAATTAATATGATTAATTTTCAATAATTAATTAAATTAATTAATTAATGTTAATAAATTGTGAAATTTATTAAGTTTAATTACTTAAATAAAAGTAATTAAGACAATAATTACATAATGTAATTAATGGAGTTTTATTAAGGTTGGTTTAAACAAATTAATTAAGTTTAATTAATTTGAAACATTGGATTTGATAATTACTTTATGTAATTAGTAGAATTACTCAGTAAAGTAATTAGAGATAATTACCGGATGTAATTAGTGGATAGTGTTGGGATTGTGGAAATATTTTGGATTAAATTACTTTGTGTAATTAATCAAGTGATTAATTAAAGAAATTAATTAAGGAATAATTAATTTGATAAATAATTAAAGGTGGTCAATTACAGATTGAGATTAATCAAAGATGATTAATAATTATGGATTAAGTGAGATTAATTACTGAAAGTAATTAATTTAATGGAGTAATTAATTAAATATAATTAGGAATCATTAATTAATATAATTAATGATGTAATTAAGATAGATTAATTAATACTAATTAATCAATAATAAGTAATTAAAGGTTAATTACTGTATTTGGTTTAGGGTAATTAATTTTGTGAAATTAATTAAAGTATAATTAATCAGGATTGATTAATTAAGATGATAAATTGGAGGTTAATCAATTAATTAATTTCTAATTAATTAATGATGATATAGCAAGATTTATATTGGGTGAATGATTAATTTAATTCATTTTAAATTAATTAAAGATGATGTAATTAATTTAATTCATTTTAAATTAATTATAGATAGTATGATTATAAGTCATTGCTTATGAATAGTTGTGATTGGTTGCTTTAAATGGTTTTGAATCTCAACTATGAGAGTAATAATGTTGAGTGATTGGATGCATTGGTTGCATTGTGATGATATTAATTATCCTTGATAGTGATAATGTGGATTATCTGTGGTTTGATAATGATAATTGTCTGTTATGAATCTATGAATTATCTATCTGTGTATACATAGATGATATAATTGAATTTGTTTTAAACTTTAAAACAACTTGGACCTAAAAGACAGGCTTTGGATTTCGATGAGACCGGGATCGGGTTTCCATATTTGGATATCCGAAAACCACATCGATCCAAATTAACGATAGGTCGTGAAATCTTATGTGAAGAGTGAAGACTCGAGGTGTAAGGGCTATACGTCAGTATAACTCTGTGGGTGATTCCGTAATGACTTTTGACGGAATAGTACTTATAGATTCGAGATGGCGATTTAGAGTACAAGGGTTATCGTCGTTAACTCTGAGGGTGATTCCAAAACGAGTGTAACGAGATAATGCCTTCGGTTTTGTTCGAACCCGGAACGAACTTGTATGGATTGAATGCTTTCAGAACATCGTCAGGCGGACGATGAGCATTCTAAGTGATGTGTCCTCTAAAGGTAATCGTAGCCTCAAGCCTCATCAACCGGGAATGGCTAAAACAGGGAAGGTGCAGCAAGGCTTCGTGGGTAGCTCCTACTGGAGAGCAAGATTGATACCTGTCTAGAGGTTCCTTTTTATTCGGCTTAGTGGGCAGTTGGAATTGCGCACCAACTGTGGGGTTGTTTGGTTCGGAACTATTCAGTAAGGAATGGGTCCGGCCTTGTATTGCAGGGGAGTGGGAGTACTCCTCGGTACGTTGATCTGGGCCACGTACTGTGACGGGTGGTACCCCGGTAGCCCTGCCATTGTATGGAATCCAAAATCCAATAAGTGCCAACGGTTTTGATTGTATTACCCACTTTTGTGGCTAGTAGCTGGAATTTAATCATGTAACAATTTCGGCTATTTCATATTTACTTGAAAACCCTAGACCTATTATAATATCACTTGATTTCCTATCAAATGTTTTGGTTAGCGTAAGGTAAAAACTTTTCCATGTTTATGTGTGGAGAGTCTTACGTGATACCTTTCTTTCTAAAAGTTTTCGAAAGTTAAGCAACTTTAACCTGTTACTCACACCAGACCCATGTTTGACCCGGAGTTTATTTTTGTTTTTCATAAACTCTTGGGTACTCAAATTTTTACGAGTAGCCAAGGGATTCAGGTTAGCTTTGACGAATATTGGAGGAGCAATGGAGCAGGAGGCTTCTACGTTAGATATTAGTATTCCGCTGTGTGTTCTGTTATTGTCTCTGTGTTGTATTATGTTGTAAATACTAGACAGGTGTTTATAACTGTCTAGTATATGTTGTATATCTGTGTACTCTGGTAGTGGTTGTAAACTATGTAATATCTTATATTATTAATATAATTTATTCGTTCCGCTGTTTAGATTCTGATGTGTTGTTTCTTCTTTTTCTCTTTCTTTCTCTTTTCTATCCTCTTCTTTCTTATTAGCGATGCGACTTCCGGGAGTATGGAAGTTGGGTCGTTACAGGTGGTATCAGAGCGTTAGGTTGAGTGAATACCTAGGCTCTGTAGTGGTGTCTATCTTGAGAGAGCGTATTTGTAATTTTAAATATAATTATATATATTTATCTATTTCTACCTATCTGTTGGGTTACCTGTTCGGGTTTTCCAATATAGGTTATAAAGGTAGATATGGTAGTAGTGATTGTAACACGATTACTACCATTGATTGGAGTCCGATGTTGAGGTTGGAAGTGTATCTGTCGAGACTGTAGACCTAATACCGTCGCGAGTAAGTTTTGTTGTGTTGAAGTATTTCACCGATCTCTGAAGGAAACCTGTTAAGGTTCGGAGTCATCTTTGAAGTACAAAGTTTGGTGAGTAGGGATTGTCTCAGTCGATTGAGCTGGGGCAAGTGAAGGTATCTTGATACCTCAGGAAGTTGTAATTGCGTGATGAGATGCAGTGACTATGGATTGTTTCCGAAAATGTTTTCTTTGGAACAAGTTTGGGAAGTGTGACTGTCCCAAAGTTGTGGCTGGATTCAGCAGGATGTTGTGATGTTTCTGTCTGCTTTGAAGATCGAGTATCTCAAAGAACTTTGGATTAGGAAGTTTGGCGTTGGTGTCAGCAGTGCAGCTCGGAATGTTCTGTGGGCCGACAGGGAGGTCTTAGATGAGGAGTTTCTCTGAAAATGGAGTTCAGAAGCTGTTGAGTGAATTCGTTTCTTCAATGGATTGACTAGACTAGTGTAAGCTGTTCTATTTGTTAAGAGAGAACAATTTTATTTGGAAACTTGTGATTGTTTGAGTGTTCTTTTAGATGGTTGGAGATTTTCTGGATGTCTTCTGGGAAGACAAAGGTTTGTCAGCATCTAGAAATTGAGATTTCTTATTGACTAGAATTCCAGGAGTGGAACCGGTGGTTCTGTTTAGTTGAGGAATGATTCCTAGAGATGGAGTTTGATGGAGTAACTCAGTTTTGATGGAATTTCTAAGTTTTCTTTATGGATCTGTAGAACCATATTTCTGGAAGGTGATGTCCAGTTGATGCTTGTGTTCTTCATCAGCATTTTCTTATCTACTTCGGATCATAGTTGTGCAGCGGAAGCAATTTGATAGTGTTTCTGATTGTCTTTTCCGGATTAGGAGAAGTCTGATGTCTTCTGCTGGTTTTGGAGTAGGATTGTGTTTTGGGTTGGATTGATCTTGAGGAGATCGTTATGTTGGGTTGTTTTTAGTTCTGATTGTTCTAGAGGAATCAGCAAGGGTTAAGCTGATCAGTTTGGATGTTGGCAGCCTAGGATTTGTCTGAAGACTTTTGTAGATAAGGGAAGGAGGAATTTGGAATTCGAAGTTGGAGACTTCGTTATTGTTGGGGTTTTCTCTGATTCAAGAACTATAAGTTTGGATTAAGTCTGGGAGGCTAACTCAGTGATGTTTGGATCTCTTCTCTGTGTTTTGGTTGAACTGGTGTTTGGTTTTTCAGAATTGAATTGTAAGTTTGGATAACTGGAATTCAATGAGTTTCATGTATCTCTGAGGGAGTACGTGTATGGTCTATCTCTGGTTTTAGAACCAGCAGTTATTGAGTTTGGTTGTTGAGTCAGACTCGTCTGTAGTCTGATATGCTGTCTAGTTCTGTAGATATAGATGAATAGGAGCTCTATAGTTTAATAGTATTGATTGTTTGGAATATATAGAGCGAGTGTCCCGATATTTTTAAACCTTGGAAACTCGTGGAAATTCTATCCAGAATTTTTCTGGATAATTAGATTTGTTTGATTGGGTGAATTGATTGCTTTGGTTGTTAGCATATCATTGGTATATGCTTGTGTTTTAAAATTTTATCTTTAAATAGATTATTAAATTACCTTTGTTTTAAATTTCGGGGACGAAATTCTTTTAAGGGGGGAGGAATGTGATGACCCGGAATTTGAAAGCAATATCAGTTTAATAATCTTTAATAAAAATTAAATTGATTTGATAATCTTTGTAATGAGATTTGAATTAATTTAATAATTAAATAAAATAAATAGTTAATTGATAGATTTTATCTTTTTAAAATCTAATAAATTGTTTTCTATTTATAATATATATAGAATATTGTATATATTGTATATAGATCTTGTTTTAATTCAATCATGTTTTCTATAAAATATATATCTTTAGTAAAATTGGAAATTATGATTTTATTTAAAAGTTAAACTTTTTAAAAGCTATTTAATAAATAAAATATGGTTTTAAATACTTATGATAAATATTAAATGATTTAAAATATGTGTAACTCAAGTTAAAATTTAAATAAATAACAATGAGATTCTTTTGAGTTTCTTTTAAATATAATGTGATAAAATAAACAATTTATTTATAAGAAGACAATATCTTTTAATAGTTATTTAGGGTTATTAGATATTGTTATCTCTAAAAATATAATAATACATTGTTTTAACAAATAAATCTTTAATAAAAATAATTGTTTTTCAAAATTCAAATTTGTAGTGTGTTTGTAAAATAAACTGGATTTCAAAATTTATTTTTGAACTTGAATTCGAGCTTGAAAACTAAAGTATAAATGTTTTAGTTTCTTTTGATTTTGAAATATTTGTATAAGTTTATAAATAAAATTGGATTCATTCATTTTAAAATTATCTACTTGTAAATAAATACATGTTAACTAATTAATTAAACATGAATTTACATTCATTTTGTATTAACATTTAATAAAATACAAATTAACTTAATTATAACTAATTTAACTTTTAAAGACAAATGTTAATTCCTTAAGACATCTAATAACAAGTGTTAAATAAATACTAATTCAAGATGACAAGTGTCAATATATTTTAGTTTTTATTTTATTTTAATTAAAATAAAAATTCAGCCTATTTAAAACATTTCTCCTTCTTTTCTATTTTCTTTTCTATCTTCATCAAGAAATCTTTAACCTGCAATTTTCAAAACAAATCTAAAATCAAAATCATGTTCAAAACTGAAAACTGCCTCATACTAAATAGTACTTATAGATTAGAGATGGAGATTTAGAGTACAAGGGTTATCGTCGTTAATTCTGAGGGTGATTCCAAAACGAGTGTAACGAGATAATACCTTCGGTTTCGTTCGAACCCGGAACGAACTTGTATGGATTGAATGCTTTCAGAACATCGTCAGGCGGACGATGAGCATTCTAAGTGATGCGTCCTCTAAAGGTAATCGTAGCCTCAAGCCTCATCAACCGGGAATGGCTAAAACAGGGAAGGTGCAGCAAGACTTCGTGGGTAGCTCCTACTGGAGAGAAAGATTGATCCCTGTCTAGAGGTTCCTTTTTATTCGGCTTAGTGGGCAATTGGAATTGCGCACCAACTGCGGGGTTGTCTGGTTCGGAACTATTCAGTAAGGAATGGGTCCGGCTTTGTATTGCAGGGGAGTGGGAGTACTCCTCGGTACGTTGATCTAGGCCACATACTGTGACGGGAGGTACCCCGGTAGCCCTGCCAATGTATGGAATCCAAAATCCAATAAGTGCCAACGGTTTTGATTGTATTACCCACTTTTGTGGCTAGTAGCTGGAATTTAATCATGTAACAATTTCGGCTATTTCATATTTACTTGAAAACCCTAGACCTATTATAATATCACTGGATTTCCTATCAAATGTTTTGGTTAGCGTAAGGTAAAAACTTTTCCATGTTTATGTGTGGGGAGTCTTACGTGATACCTTTCTTTCTAAAAGTTTTTGAAAGTTAAGCAACTTTAACCTGTTACTCACACCAGTCCCATGTCTGACCTGGAGTTTATTTTTGTTTTTCATAAACTCTTGGGTACTCAAATTTTTACGAGTAGCCAAGGGATTCAGGTTAGATTTGACGAATATTGGAGGAGCAATGGAGCAGGAGGCTTCTGCGTTAGATATTAGTATTCCGCTGTGTGTTCTGTTATTGTCCCTGTGTTGTATTATGTTGTAAATACTAGACAGGTGTTTATAACTGTCTAGTATATGTTGTATATCTGTGTACTCTGATAGTGGTTGTAAACTGTGTAATATTTTATATTATTAATATAATTTATTCGTTCCGCTGTTTAGATTCTGATGTGTTGTTTCTTCTTTTTCTCTTTCTTTCTCTTTTCTATCCTCTTCTTTCTTATTAGCGATGCGACATCTGGGAGTATGGAAGTTGGGTCGTTACATTAATATTCTGTGTTATGAATATATTATATTCTGTGATGAATTATATTGATAATTGGAATATCGAATGTTATGGTTTGCTTGAATATATTCCGGTAAACTGAGTTATCAAATATATATAGAATTGGATTTTTGAAAAGAAAATATAAGAATGAATTGGAAAGAAATAAAAGTGATTTTTAAAAACTAAAGTTAAACTGTAACGTAGAGATTTAAAACAAGTTTTAAATCAAAAATGTTAAATCCGGGATTCAAGTCAGTGAATTTCAGTTTTTTTAAAACAAATAAAGTTTTCAAAATTTAAATTGTTTTAACAACTTGTATGTTAAAGTGCATTTTTAAATTGATTTGAATTTAAAAATGATTTGGTTTTAAATTCCTTTAAACTTCTTTTATAAAAGGAGTAATTAATTTATTTAATGAAGTAAATAAATAGGTAGTTAATTACTGGTTGAAATTAATCAAGAATGATCAATATTTGTGGTTTAATTAATGATTAATTACTTAATGTAATTAATTTAGATTAGGATAAATCAAAATATAATTAGAAGTCATTAATTTATATAATCAATGATGTAATTAACGATTGATTAATTAAGATAGATTAATCAATAATAAGTGATTTATGAGAAAATAATTAATATGAGTAAGTAAGGATTAATGTAATTAATTATAGTTAATTAATTTGTTAAGTAATTAAAGATTAATTACTGTTTTTGGTTAAGAATAATTAATTTGAGTAATTAATTAAAGATAATTACTTGAATGTAATTGCAGGATAATTAATCCAGGGTGATTAATTAAGATGGATAATTAAAGGATGTTTAATTAATGGATTTGAAATTAATTAATGTCAAGTGAAGGAATCTAAGTGATTGAGGTTAGTAATTCAATTCGAAGTGATTAAATTTATTTTGGAAGTGATCAAGTTTTCTTATGGATGATTGAATGGCATTGGATGCCTTAAATGAGACTCGAAGAGACCGGGGTCGGGTATTAGAAAATACCCGAAACCACTTCGATTCTTTAGAAATTGATATGTGAAATCAATACGCTCGTATGGAATAATTTAAGTGAATTGGACCATTTAATCTAAGTTTTTGGTACTTGGAGATTTGACGTGTGAAATTAGTGATGTCTATAACAAATTGTGAATTTGAAAAATTGATACGAGTTACCCCGGGCTTTATATAAGTCGTATGCTTTGTATTGCATGTTAGGTGGGTTTACTCACGCTAGTTTCCAGCCTGACCCAGATGTTACTTTGAGGTAATACTCAGGTCATACTGAGTATTATAGATTTTCAGGTAAGGACGTTCTGGAGCTCAGGAGGCGAGCTGGATGGCATGAACGTATGGAGTGTTTCCGCTGTATTATATTGTTGTATATCTGAGACTTGTCGATTGTGTATATCCAGTGCCTGTATATATGTGCAACTCTGATGTATTAAAGTGAAATTTGACAGATATAGAATTCTTTTGTAAACTGTTATTATTTGTTATTATATTTTATCCGCTGCGAATGCGGGATATTGGTGTTTCTGTTCTTCTTATTCTTCTATCTCTTTCTTCTTTTTCCTAACTATCTGAAATTTTTGGGATTGGAAATTTCGGGTCGTTACAGTTTTATTACAAATTCAAATAGTACAAATTTGGGCTCTCTCTATGCAAGTTTCAATTACAACATAATTTTCACTATACAATTTTACATATGTATTTCACCTCACTACATAATTCACTCATCACTTGTATTTGATCTTCAACTCTCCTTCCACCCTATATCCAACATCTGAAGTATCTATAAAATAAACACTAATGCGGTAAAATTCAAAAAGAAATATTTTGCAGTGCGCAATAAAGTGTGTGTTTTGAAAATATTGTTTTCCTCAGTTATTTGGATTGCTTGTGATCATTTTTTAATTCATCTTACATGAACTACTTGTGACATGCACTGTAACAACCCGCATATTTATCGAGTTTACATTTAAATATTTTTATTTAAATATTAAATCGTTAATCGGATTTTGGTCCGAAAAACTACTTTTTGCAAACGGTCAAATTAGGACTCGAGACCACTTCCATTGAGTTCGAAATGTCGTTTACAACTTTTTAAGTATAAACATCGATAGGTTTGGAGTTAGTGAAATTTCACTAACTTTTCCCGCTTTGGACTTTGGGTTAGTTTAGCCTATTAAGCCCAAGTTCCAACCCTCTTCTCCTCACTCTTCATAAATTTCCTAACTAACTCAAGCTTTAGCATTAATGGTGAAGAGAATGGGAAATTAAAACTCCAAGCTCAAATTCAATTGCAACTCCATCATTCAACTCCAAATTCAAGTAGAAGATATTGGATTCAAGCTTTGGATTGCTTCTCCTTGCTTTCAAGCTTTATCTTCATAAATTTTAGTGCAAAGGTGAGATTTTTACCTCACAATTCTAGCCTATAACTATATTGGACTGTTGGGAATGATTCCCTATCATTTTTGCATGCATGTTAGCATTTGGTTTGGATTGGATTGGCGAAAAACTCCAATTTTTAGCGTTTTGGGTGAATTTTCTGCACTTGAGTCGTTCTGGCCATTTTTAGGTCGTTCGGAGTTAAGTCGTTCGTCCTTGAGTCGCTGAGTCGTTCACCCTTGAGTCGCTGAGTCGTTCACCCTTGAGTCGCTGAGTCGTTCACCCTTGAGTCGCTGACCCTTGAGTCGCTGAGTCGTTGGACCCTTGAGTCGCTGAGTCGTTGGACCCTTGAGTCGCTGAGTCGTTGGACCCTTGAGTCGCTGAGTCGTCCACCCTTGAGTCGCTGAGTCGTTGGACCCTTGAGTCGCTGAGTCGTTGGACCCTTGAGTCGCTGAGTCGTCCACCCTTGAGTCGCTGAGTCGTTGGACCCTTGAGTCGCTGAGTCGTTGGACCCTTGAGTCGCTGAGTCGTTCACCCTTGAGTCGCTGAGTCGTTGGACCCTTGAGTCGCTGAGTCGTAGACCCTTGAGTCGTTAGGTCGTATGACCCTTGAGTTGTTAGGTCGTTAGACCCTTGAGTCGTTAGGTCGTATGACCCTTGAGTCGTTAGGTCGTTAGACCCTTGAGTCGTTAGGTCGTATGACCCTTGAGTCGTTAGGTCGTTAGACCCTTGAGTCCTTAGGTCGTTAGACCTCATTTTATCTTCACTAGGTCGTACCGTTTTGGTCGGGGCGCTGCCCCCTGGACCCCCGCGACCTGACCGGGCAGGTCGAACCCCGTAAGCGGTGGCGTTGCCCCCGCACCCCCACCTTGGGGGGTTGCCACCCCCCCTGGACCCCCCTCCGTAGGGGATCTTATCTGAAAAACATTGAGCTGATTTCTTTGGATTTTATTCACATCTCCGTATGCGATTTTTGTGACTGATTGTTTCTACAATTGCTTCTGTGTTTTGTCACTTTATAATATAAAGGTTTCAATACTAGTAGTAAATATCAAAACTCTTTTAACAAACAATTTCAACTCTATTTTTAATAACAAAGCTCTTTTCTTAAACCGTTTTCCAATCTATTAGTATATACAAGCCTTTACCTCACTCGGATGAGAAATCTAATTAAACGACTTAGTAAAACAAGTGGTATGAAACGCTTGCGTTCACTTCGTCGGTTAATTCTTGGACTTGTTCGATTGAACCTCTTGTGACAATTTTATTAGTGAAGATTTACAGTTTGTTCGTAAATATTTAAGTTAAGCAAGTGGTTATGGGACATGAAGCTAAACTTCTATATTTACTAGCTTAGTGTAATTGATACTTCTCGTTGATCTTGATGATCGCTTTATGAATTAGACTAGCAATTGCGCGATGTCTCTTTCATTGCAAGGTTAGACTAGACACCACTTGTGTGATTCCATTCACACATACCTTTCTGCTTTTTGGTTAGTCTTGACCTCATTCTGTGTGATTCCACTCACACATGTGGGGTAGCTCCCCATGGTCTTCGGACCGTCATGTGATAGGCCTCTTTCCCTTTTTATGATTTCTGGATTTCTCGTGTTGATTTCTGGAATTTATGTCATTGACTTGTTATGAGTACAAGTTTAGGGTATGATGCCCCCTTCGAATCTTTGAGAAGATTCTTGTGATATTGATTATCTCTTATTGATTGATCTTCTGTTGATCATTATTTACATACTTATAGTGGTATGTCGTTATGGATGTTTATGTTTATGCCATATCTTTTATGTTATATCATGTCATCTGATATTTATAGCTAGACTGATCCGTTTATTATTTTCTTAAATAATACTCGGGTCAGACCGAGATGTTACAGGTGCTTCTGCTTGACTTCTTCCCAGGGATTCATCACTCTGACTTTTGGCTAACTGTTTAGATTAGCAGTTTTTGTTGTATACACTTGAGATATAGACTCATAGTTGTATTCTTTTGTATAGCACGTGTTGCTATTCTTTTGTATTATCGTGGATCTTATTGACCACTACTCTGATGTACACTTTCATGTGTTAGTTATATATTCATATCTTCTTCCGCCTTTGTGATATGGATATCTGTGACTGATTTGTGATATGATTATTTCTATGTTTGTTTCCGAAGATTATTTATAGCCACCATGTGATAAGCAATTACATGGATGGTCGCTCCTCAACAGCCTCATTCTCCGTGCTAGTTGACAGCACTACTCCGTAGTGTTCTTGGCTAGCGTGGGTATAGAGGTGGGGCGTCACATGCACAGTGTAACGACCCACCATTTAAACAAGGACATTTGCTTAAATGACGGATAGTTATTAAGGGTAATAATAGAGTCAATCACATAACACAGACATAGAAATAAATATAACCTAGAATCTCACAGCGGAAATTAAATAGGCTCATAAATAAATCCTAAAACTCCAAATAAGTTTACATTTATTTTCAATCTAAACAATCTGGGAATGAAATAACTGGAAATGAATTAAGTCTAACTGACATTGCTAAACATACTATACTAATAATGGAATGGAGTCTCCAACAATGCCTTCATCTCCACAACAAGCTCTCCAAACTGGAAATACTCAGACTGACCCGTGCATAATGGAAAACATAATACTCGAGTCGGAACTAAAATCATGCAAATCAATAAATAAATGCAAAGTAACTTAGGGGATGTCACAGGTTTTTCCATCTCCTAAGGATCCGTTAAACTATTTATATATAATAGTATATGCTATAATAGATAATGTCTATCAGTAAAATAAATATCAAAATAGCATTAAGGCTTTACATTGATCCACCTTAACACATTTTTATAGTTCTAAACCAAAGTTGTAAAGGGATCGTATATGGATAAATATGACAAGGCATGTGAGACAATGCCCAAGGTAAGATTCTACCAGTTTACCGTTTTTGGCTGGTCGTAACCCATCCGTGGCTGACCGCGACTATCAATCCAAACGGAAAGGGTGCACCCATTGAGTTCAATCATGACAATAAAATATGAGAGATCAACGTCGATAGAGGTAGCTATCCACATTGTCCAAACATAGGCTCCTATTTTAGTCATTTTAATTATGACACGAGTGTCAAGACTATTCATCATCGTTCTCTTATTTCATTTCAATAAACCTTGCCAATTCAACCACTACATTCAGGATATCATCCACCACATACATGGTTGTCAAAGTGGTTCAAATATTGACAGAGAGTATGCCAATAAGAGGCCCCGGTCACTTTAACAACCAAACGTCGTTTTACACTCTGATTGGTACTTTTACATTTCGAAAATAGTTCGTACCTGATATCAAAATATCCTATTCGCTTCGAAATCAAATCCATTTCGAACACATCATATTCGCTTCACAAATCATATTTTACTTTCAAATATTAATTCAATTTGATATATCTATTTTACTTCAAAAGTGGATTCGAATTACAATTTTGGATATACTTCACTTTAAACCAATTTGCCTTTAAATCTAAGATTTATATAAACATTCCACCCTTTTACCAGTTTGATAAATATTTTAAATAGTTTTAAAATAGTTAAATAGTGAAAATAGTTTAATAGAAATTGTTTGAGTATTGAAAATGGTTAATATACTAAAATAGTTTGGAAAATCAAAATAATTTAAATATTTAAGGAATATAGGATGTAAACCGTTTGTACTAAAAAAATAGTTTCAAAGTCAAACCGCTTCGCTTTCAATATTTTCCAATCCAAATCAGATTCAATTTCCATTTCGATTAAATTGATTCAATTCCAATTTCAAGTCGAATTTTTCTTCGATTCCAAATTAATTTAAATTCCAATCCCAAATTAATTTCAGTTCCAATTCCAAATTAATTTCAACTCCAATTCCAAATTAATTTAAATTCGAATTCCTAATTATTTTCAACTCCAATCCAAAATTAATTTAAATTCCAATTCCAAATTAATTTCAATTTCAATTTCAAATTAATTTCAACTGCAATTTCAAATAAATTTAATCTCCAATTTCAAGTCAATTTCAACTCCAATCCCAAATTATAAACCATTTCGATTTGTATCAGTTCTGAGTTTGATTTTCAAAATATCGATTCAAAACACTTAAATCAAATTTTCCTTCAATATCCAATTTAGAAACCAAATCTTCAAATATGATCAAATTCCAATCTCAATTGCGGTATATCGTTTTATATCACTTTTACTTAGCAATATTCAAAATTCGAATAAAAGTCCGATCTCTTAAAACAAATCAATTTCTTAAATTCACGTCATCTTCCGATTATAGCTTAAAAATCTCAACTTTGATTAATTAAACAATTCATGTTTCAAATTTAAATTTCAACATTCCGTGTTCCAATTTGAAAATAATTCGAGTTCCATAAATTTGATTTTTTCTAAAAACCACATCGTAAAACTATTTAATTTAACCAATCCGGTGTCCATATATAATTCTCTATCTTAAGGCCAAGTGAATTAATTATTTCAGTTTAGTTCCAGAGATGGATATATCATTTCAACCCAAAATAAATGTCATGGGTATATATCATTGCAACCTAGTTCTTAATTTATTCGGAATAATTCAATTTACAGTTTTATATACTATGAATAATATATAGGATTATAACATGATATACCAAAATAAATAAACATCCAAATATCTACCAATATCATCCATCACAACGAATCATCACAGCGATCAATAAAATTCACAATAAATTTCATAGTTATAAATATCGGGTATTTTACTGGCAATTAAACTCCACTTCAATTTAACTGTGAATTCAAATTCTATCAATCAATTCAGATGTCAATTCAACTTATCAATAAATTTCAAACCTTTCGAATATCACAAGTTCAATATATATAGTCGTGTCCAAATATCGATGGGAAAAATTTTCAACAAAATATATAACATACTAGGTATCAATAACATGAAGAAACGTGACTTGTCGAATTTAATTTTTTTCTACACTTGTGTACATACATACGACGTGTATATCTTGTCGACTTGTGCATATAGCATTCGATAATTCATCCAATATATATATATATATATATATATATATATATATATCCACAATTAACAACGAACATATAAAAGTGATAATTTCAACTTTTATTAACTTGCACAACGATATTAGTTAGATGTGAATGTATAATCACTCACCTCAAATGACTATAATCCGATATGATCACGAACGGCATATGACACGAGACACGATTGAACTCAATGGCGAATCTTCAACTCGTAGACGTCTATCTCCAATCCAGATAGCTACAGCAGCTTTTACATCTCTTTTTTATAAACTCTCTCTCTCTCATTTTGTTACCGTATATATATAACTATATATATACTCACGGCTAAGGTCGGGAGAGAAGGGGAAAGACAACTTGGTTGGCTAGGGGATGCATGGCAGGTGCGGCGACGAAAGGGAGGAGTGTAGGCGGCGGAAATAGGTGGTGGCGCAGGTAGTGGAAGTGGTAGAGGTCTCGTGTAACAACCAGAAATTTTGGATATCTGAAATTGGAATATTTAATTGATTTTAAATATTCAAAAGTTAATTTTAACTTGAATTTCAAATATCACCATTATTTGGATAATTTAATTATGGGATTTAACAATTGGGAATTGGGTAAAATATGAAATCTTGGTTTTTAAGCTTTAAAAATAATTTGAAGGCTTGAAAAATCTATATTGATAATACTGAAGATAATAAAAATCTTAAAATTGAATTTAATGGTGTTTTGTTCAGTTTTAAAAATACATCGTTTAAATTAATTTTTAAAAATAGCCTTACGAGGCACAGTCTTGGATTTCGACGAAACATGTTCCATTGGATCCGTAATAGTGTATTATTATCGGATTTCAAATTTTGTAATGTTTGGAATTATCGTTTGGCCGTATGGGATATAAACGTGCTGAAAACTATATCGAATTCAATATAATAACTGGGTCCGAAAAGCTATTTTCTCCATATGATCGAATTAAGACTCGAAACCTTTTCCATTTCATTTAGAATAGAGGTAACATTATTAACGCCTAGCGGCACGTCTCGATAGGAGGTCGAGATTTTGAATTGCGAATTCAAGACGATTTAAATTTAAAATTTAAATATAATATGTATGTTGTTTGACCAGTTCAAATCCCTTCACGTCAACTTTTCTTTTCCATCAGCCTACTTTCTTTCACCATCAAACCTTTTCCCTTCATATGAGCTTTTGCTTCTTCCAAATCACTGTAGCACATTTCTTCACGCAACCATCAAATCCCGTTCCCGTTCCCCTTTTCTTTCTAAACTGCAAACAGCTCAAAGAAGAAATTATACATATATGAATCGTGGTCTTCATTCTCCTTTCTCGCCCTTTTTCTTTCCGCTGTTCGAAAATGGCGGAATGACAACAATTTAAAATAGAAATCAAATCAATTGCTTTTTCCCATTTTCTTTTTCCTCTGGAACCGAATTCAAAATCGAATTCGTATAAAAAAAAGAGAGTAACAAAATCAAAATCGATACGAATCGATTTGCAAGCTCGTTGCGGAAGTTCGCCGTGGCCTGGGCGTGTGCACGATGATGAAGGGAGGATGTCGCGGAGTGGATAGCGCGGCAGTTCTTGGAGGTAGGCACGTGGAGTTCGCGAAGAAGCTCGAAGTCAGGGTCGTTTGGGTTTTGGAGTCGCGATTAAAGATTCGCGGAGGGGGGTTGGCGAAGCAGTACGTGTATGCGTACGTATGGGTCAGGTCGAGGGCGTGTCTAGGTCGCGTGCACGCGAGGGAAGACCGATGGCCAAGGCGAGGAGGACGACCGCGGTTTGGATGCCAGGTCAGAGTTCGAGGCTTAGGTTGTAACAACCCCCAATTTCGTACCATTCAAATCGAAAATAATCCACACATTTCAGACTTGAATGATGCGAAATAACAGATTGTAAATAAATTTGGAGCAAATAAAATCAAATATACAGAATCACAGACATAGAACAAACAGAACAACTCGCAGCAGAATATAAAATAACATAGTAGTTCATGAAGCTACTATAGCAGAGTCTCAAACCAAATACATAATACAATCTGAAAACAACATAATAGAAATCCCAAATACATAGAAGTTCACTAATACATGAGATAAACAAGAACAGCTGAAACAGAAGTAGATAAATATGTAGATAAGCAGGTGAAAGACCAGCTCCAGGAAGAGAATCCAAAGCTGTGAATACTTAGGCTGACCCGAGCGTAAAGCAAAACACCAAACACTCGAGTCAGGACAATATATACTTATATAATGTAAACCAACTCAAGTAAACTGTAATAAAGATATAAGTAACTTAAAGGATGCTTGGGACCGCCCATCCTCTAAGGATCCGTTAAACTATTTACTATATAGTAGTATTTCTCTATTAGAATAATGTCTACAGTAAAATAAACATACTTTTTAATAGCGTTCTGGGCTACCCATATCACCCTTCACACATAATAGTCCCAATAGTCCATCCAATATCATGCCATATCCACTTCGGGTGACTGTCAGAGGATACCACACGGGCTACGGTAGAAAAACAAACTCGTAGTAAAGGCTCGGTATGGTAGGTGACACGACACACAAGGCAATACCAGGCTAGATATACCAATTACGCACACGGGCTGGTGGTAACGCAGCAGCCACATACGCCCAACCTGAACAACACTCCAAAATCAAGGGGGGCACCCAAACAATCATAACAGTAATAAAATGGTATCGAAGAAGTTTGTTCAGCCTGAGGTGCTACCTCCTTTGGCCCGAGATCGCTCCCGTTTTAGCCACCTTATGCTAACTCACGGGAGTTAGGTCCACGAAATGTACCTTAGGAACGTCGTCACCATCCTACTTCATTCTGGAATCTCCACCGCGTACACAGTTGTTAAAGTGGTTTTCGGTATCGACAGAGAGTATATCCATATCCGATCCCAGACTCTTTAACAACCAATCGTTATTATAACCCATAGTTATAATTTAAAAATGGTATTTATTTTTCAAAAATCAAATATCATTTCAAATCCATTTCAAAATATCATACTTATCATTTCATTTGAAAACATATTCATTTTATTCAATTTAAAAATACCATTTTAATTCACATTTCAAAATGGTTTAATTCCAAACAAATTACTTCATTTAAATCACTTAAAAATGAAGTTATTACAAAAAAAAAATTATTAAATTTCCAAAATCTTCAACTTTCAAAGTTCATTTAATTTTATCGAAACAGTGAAAATTCAACTTTCGCAGCATTTGAAAAATGCTACAGAAAGTTATATTAAAAACAGTTCAATTTAACAAAACACAGCCTTTTAAATGCTGTAATAGAGTTACGTTAGTTTCAAAGAAAATTTAGTTTAATCCAACAATTATAGCATTTATAAGATGCTATAATAGCCATTAATTCAATTTAGCTATTTAGTTCACTTATCAGCTACAACATTTACAAATGTTGTATTATCATTTACATTATAAATAATAGCATTTCAAAAATGCAGTTAATTGACTTCAAATTTTCAATATAATTTCACAACAATTATATTTTTCTTTAAATCACTTTTAATTTATAAAATCACTCACTTTTACTTTTATAAACACCATGTAATTTTCCTTAATTTCATGATATCATAAAGTTAAATTTCCACTTAAAAATTCATATTTAACACTAATTCATTTATTAAATTGCAATGTTCAATTTTAAATTCCTTACATTAAATTTAAACCTAACACTTAAGTTCAAATTCTCAAATATAACTTAGTTTTATTTTTATTTACTTAACTAAAAATTCACTTTTAAGTCAATTCCATGAATTTCCCATTTTAGTTATATTTCAAAATTTCAACTTAAATATTCATTCATTTCACATTTCAACTTTATTAAAAATCATCAATATGATATAAAATCACTTTAAATTCATTTAAATTCAAATTATCATAGATTTATCATGATTCATATTCAACTTAATTTCCAATTATAATTAAATCAAATTTTTCAAAATAACTTACATTCAAAATTTTCTAACTTTTTCATTAATTTATTTCACTTATAATTATTCAGAAAATCAATAATATTTTACAAAAATCATTTTTAATTAGATTTAAATCAAAATATTTTAATATTTAAATTTCTAAAATAATTTTAAATTTTTTAGAAAAACATATATTAACTACGGGTCTGTATATAATTTTCTACACTAGGAAAAGTGATACGGGTATTATATCATTTCAACCCGTAATTTACAAAGAAAATCCGGGTTTTATCATTTCGAACCCGCAGTCCCAAGTAAATGAAATAAATTGAAAACATTCAGGCCTATCATTTCAGCCCATAACGTTTTTCCCTTATTCTAAAGTCCGCTCGGGTACGTATCATTTCAACCCGTAATGATTCTAATCTAAAGGGAACTTGCAGTGTGATTAACTGATAAAATAACAAACAGCAATAATATAACGGTAACATATGATATAACTGGTGTTTAATCATGTGTGAACATCATATGATAGTGACATAGCAAATAAAATATGGTGATGCAGTTTACATATTCACAAGCGAACGATTTACTATTCATATAAGTATAAAACTGTCTGGTGAGAATAACTCACTGGTTTGAGTTGACGACCCAACGACAAATTGCACAAACGGGATCTACACAAGAACAAAAGCACGATACAGATTCGAATGGAGGAGCCAAGTGTAAATTCCTTGGATACACATCAAACAAAACAATATAACATCGATAAGTTTCAAATCAACTACGATCAAAACTACACTAGAATAGACTGCACAGAATCAAATAGAAATGCTTGCACTTGCTTTTAACCTTTACTGGGCTCAGCCATAAGGGGAAATACAACATAATTGTAGGTGTTTGGGTCTGGTTTGGGTGAGTATGGGTTCGTCCTACATGTTGGAGTGATGGTGTAAAGGCGGGTGAATGCAAGAACACAAAATCATGCATACACATGGGTTTTGGGCCATGAATTGGGCTCGGACAAGGCCCTAGGTGTCACGGCCAGAGGAGTGGAGTCCACTGTGGTGGTGTGGCCGTGGGTGCTGGAGGTGCTGGAGGTAGTGGTGGTGTGGTAGGTGGCGGCTTGGGGGGTGGTGAGGTGATGGAATGAGAGTGGTGCTCGGTTAGGCTAGTATGAAGGGTGTTTTGAAACTTTTGTGGATACGCATCACCAAGGGGGTTCATGGCTTGGGTGGCTGGTGAGGAGGAGGTGCTGGTGGTGTGTCATCAGGTGGTGGAGGCGGCTAGGCAGTAAGGTGGCGTGGTCGAACCTACATGAGGTGAAGCAAGTGCAAAATCAAACTAGAAAAATCAACATAAGTGAAAAAAGAAGAAAAAAAGAAATAGAATTTTACCAACTTCTCAAGCAAGAGGAGGCCAAAATTTTTTTGTTCAAGAAGGAGGAAAAAGATACATGAAATGAAAAATGAAGTGGTCGGCTGAAGATGTGGAGAGTTATGGCAAAAGAAGTTAAGAGTTGTGTGGAAATGAAGAGGTGGAATCCAAAAAGGCAAAGGCAATTCAAAAGTCAAAAACTCTTCATATTTCTTTATTTTATTTATATAACTTTATTTTCTGATAGTAATAATAATACCAGATAAAATTTCGAAATTTTGTCAAAATATAAAAATATATATAATATTTATCAATTATATAAAGTTAAATTAAGGAAAATAGCTAAAAATGGTGAACCAGACTAGAAAAATTGAAATTTAATGAAATAAATTTTAGAAAATTCATATGAGCTTTTAAAATATTTTTAAACATAAATAATAACATAAAATAAAGGTACATTCACAAAATAAATATTTAAAATTTAATTTTAGTTTAATTTTTAATGAAGAAAATAGTAGAAAATAGGAAAACAGCCCTTAAAAATAGGAAATCAACACTGTAAATTTTGAAAAATTATATTGTTATTTTAAAAATATTTAGAGATGAAATTTAACAAATAAACAAATTTTAAAAATAGAATAAAGAAATTAAAAATGAATAAAATAGCAGAAAATTAGAAAACAGCCTTTAAAAATAGGAAATAAATACAGTAAATTTTGGAAAAATTCTATTATCATTTTAAAAATATTTAGAGATGAAATTTAACAAATAAAAAAAATTAAAATAAAATAAAGATATTTATTATCAAAAATCTAGGGTTGTTACACTCTCCCCCACTCAAATCTTTTCGTCCTCGAAAAGAACGGAAAGGAAAAAATAAGAGAAACAATATAGAAAAACAAAGTAGTACCTGAAACAAATAATTTCGGATTCGAAGAACGAATGCTCTCCTCCGTTTTCCAGGTACAGTCTCGATCATCAGTACTCCACTGTACTTTGACCAGATTAACAGATTTCCTTCTGAGCTGCTTCGTATCTCTACCAACAATACGAAGTGGCTCCCTCTGAACAGTCAGGTTAGGCTCAATATCCAAACTATCAAGAGCAGAAGGGTAGACAATAAGAGATGGATCATGAAGATGACGGCGAAGATGCGAGACATGGAATACATCATGCATTCCAGAAAGCTTCTCGGGCAAATACAAACGATAAGCCAAAGAACCAACTCTTTCTACAATGCGGAAAGGACCAATGAACCTAGGAGAAAGCTTCCCTCTACGACTAAAGCGAATGACATTCCTCAAGGGAGAAACCTTAAGGAACACCTGATCACCAACAGCAAATTCCAAATTCCGCCTACGTCTATCGGCATACTTCTTCTGTCTATCCTGAGCGACTCTCAACCTTTTCTTAATCTCCTCAACTCTCTCAGAAGCTTCCAAAATCACTTCAGGACCAAGAACCAAATGATTACCGGATTCAATCCAACAAGATGGAGATCTACAAGGTCGTCCGTATAAAGCAGCAAACAGAGACATTTTGAGACTGGCCTGAATATAAAGATGGAATGAGATAGATAAAAAGATCAAGAATAGACTGAAAACAGAAGATAAGATTATACCTGATAGCTATTATTGTACGTAAATTCGGCAAGATGGAGATAATCTTCCCAAGATCCTCCATAGTCAAGCACACAAGCACGAAGAAGATCCTTGAGAATCCGATTTACTCTTTCTGTTTGACCATCGGTCTGAGAATGATAAGCAGTGCTCAGATTCAAACGAGTACCCAACGATTCATGAAAATCCTTCCAGAACTGACTAGTAAAAATGGGGTCACGATCACAAACAATACTGAGAGGAACACCATGGAGATGAACGATCTCTCATGTAAATCTCAGATAAACTAGAAGCACAACGAGTAGACTTGACCGGAATAAAATGAGCGGACTTGGTCAGTCTATCCACAATAACCCAGATACTCTCATTGCCCTTCCGAGTGCTCGGTAAACCATCGATGAAATCCATGGAAACCTATTCCCACTTCCAATTAGGAATCTCATGGGGCTGCAACAAACCAGGGGTCTTCTGGCGATCGGCTTTGACTTGTTGACAAGTCGCACACCGACTAACAAAGATAGAAATATCCCTCCTCATCCCCTTCCACCAATAAAGCTTCTTCATATCCTGATACATCTTTGACACACCAGGATGAATAGAAAGTTTGGATCGATGATTCTCCTGAAGCAACTCCTGCCTCAAACTATCAACCTTCGGAACACAAATCCTGCCATTAATCCTCAATATCCCTCTATCATCAATCTGAGCTCCACTACTACCACTACTACCACCAACTCTGCTACGAACACTCTCCTTCATCAATCTAAACATCTCATCCTCATCCTGCTTGGCCATAATCCGATCCAGAAGAGGAGAAGAAGAATTAACAAGCTGACACAACAAAGCCTTCTTCCGACTCAAAGCATCGGCCACAACATTAGCTTTACCGGGAGTATAGTTAATGTCGAGGTCGTAAGAAGCCAGAAACTCAAGCCAACGAACTTGCCTCTGATTCAGATCCTTCTAGGAGAAGATATATCTCAGAGACTGATGATCTGTGAAAAGCTCAAACTTGGTTCCAAGAAGATGATGCCTCCAAAGTTTCAAAGCAAAGACAACAGCAAGTAACTCTAAATCATGAGCAGCATAATTTGCTTCGTGGGTTTTCAACTGACGGCTGGCATAGGCAATGACCCTACCATCTTGCATGAGAACAGCACCCAAACCCTCACGACTAGCATCAGTATAAACTGTAAATCCTTCACTTCCATTCAAAAAGTAAGAACTGGTGCGGAAATTAGCTTGCTCTTCAACTCACTGAGCGCAACCTTACACTGATCACTCCAGACAAATCTGGCATTCTTCCGAGTCAAAGCTGTGAGAGGTGCCGCAATCCGAGCAAAATTCTCAATGAATCTCTGGTGATAACCGACAAGGCCCAGAAAACTACGAATATCAGATGGAGTCTTTGGAGTTTCCCAATCCTGGAATAGAATCAGGAGAAAATAAGGACAACAGGAAAAATAGAATTATTAAAATGATAGAGAAAGAGAAGAAAGAAGGACTTACATTGATCGCAGTGATCTTGACTGGATCAACAGAAACTACATTACTAGAAACAATATGCCCGAGATAACGGACTTCATCCTTCCAGAAATGGCATTAGAAAATTTAGCCTTTAACTGATGATTTCTGAGAGTCTCAAGAACATATTTCAAATACGACTTATGCTCCTTAGTCTTAGAGAAGACAAGGATATCATCAACAAAGACTAGGACAAATTTATTAAGCACATCACGAAAAACACGATTCATCAAATCAACAAAGAAAGCAGGAGTATTAGTCAAACCAAAAGGCATGACTAACCATTCAAAAAATCCATTCTCAGCGCGGAAAGCAGTCTTGGGAATGCTATCCTCAACAACCCTGAGCTGATGAAAACCTGTGGCAAGGTCAAGCTGAGAGAAAATAGTGGCACCATGAAGCTGATCAAACATATCGTTGATACGAGGCATAGGATATCTATTTTTCATAGTGAGCTTGTTCAGCTCCCTATAATCAACATACATCCAAAGAGAACTGTCAGATTTGGTGACAAAAACCACCGCAGCTCCCCATTCAGAAAAACTAGGCCTAATCAGACCTTTGGAAGATAAGTCTTCAATTTGCTTTCCCATCTCAACCTTCTCGCGGGGTGCCATTCTTCTAGGAGGAAGAACAATAGGTCGAGCACCAGGTATAAGATCAATCCGAAAGTCAATTTCCCGCATAGGAGGTAAAGAAGTGACTTCACCAAATACATCGGGATATAGTCTAACCACAGGAGTAGAATCAAGATCATTGGGAGAAGAATCCAAAGAATAAATAAAGTTGCCAGCAAAATCCTGAGGCATGCGGCACTGAATAATCAAGGCATTCCCATGATCATCAAAGAGACGGACAGACCGGGCTTTACAAGAGATATGAGCATCATGATTCACTAACCAATCCCGACCAAGCAATAAATCAAAGGCATCGAAGCCCAAAATATAAAAATCACCACTAAAGCGATGATCAGAATGGAGAAGTTTCACCTCTTGACAAATCCGGTTAAGGTTAGCAGGACCACCAACAGGATTTGAAACACATAACGGAACAGAAGTATACTCAGGAGAAAGGAGATGCTCAAACTTATCACACAAATCAACAGAAATAAAACTATGTGAAGCACCAGTATCAAACAACACACGAACAGGATGATGAAATAAAGTAAATGAACCCTGGAGTGTACCTTGGTCATCACTAGGAGCAGAAGCAGGTGGAGAACTGGAGATGAGGTAGAAGTGACAGCAAATATACCAGAAGGAGTACCCCTCTCCTGGGTAGGGAAATCCTTCTTAAAATGACCGGACTGGAGACAGATATGGTAGAGATCACGTCTAACCGATTGAACAGGTGGAGGAACAGCAGCACCAGATAAAGTAGGACAGCTATTGGCATAGTTCCCTCTCTGGTAACACCTAAAGCAAGTGATGGAGGAGAGATCAACCGGTTGCCTCTGAGCAGGAGCAGATGATGAAGATCCCAAACCAGGACGCTTCTGCCAATTCTTCTTCTGCTGCTGGAAATTTGGCTTACGCTTCTTGGAAACTGTAGAGGAAGACTGAGCACCAGAAACAGTAGGACTTTTGGATGTGGGATTCTCATAGCGAATAGCCATATCCATGAGCTGGGTGAAAGAACCATGAACATGAGAAATAAGGCGACTATAATACTCTAGACGAGCACCAGCAATGAATTTATCATTCTTCTTAAGAGGAGTGTCAATAAGGCTAGGACCGAATTTGGAAAGTTCATTGAACTTCCTCTCATACTCAGCAAAAGACATGGTACTCTGCTTCAAATCCATAAACTCACGATAAAGCTGAGATTTTCCGGCTTCTGGCATCCATTTTTCCATAAAAGCCTCCCTGGAAAAGAGATACAGAAACAGGCTTAAGATAGATTCAAAGAAAGGGAAAAAATAGGATTAAAATTAAGATAACACAAAGGATACCTATACTTCTCCCAAGTGAGATCAGCCTTAACGGTGTTAGCCGTAACGGACTCCCACCAATCTAAAGCAAAATCATGCAACTGCCAGGCTGCTGGCTGACGCTTCTGAGCATCAGTAATGTCAAGACCAGTAAATATCCTTTCAAGACTCCGCAACCACTGCGGAGCCTCAATGATAGTCTCTGAACCGGTGAATGGGGTTCCACCTAGTTGAGAGAATTCCTTACAAAGAACAGCGAACCTGACTGGAGCAATAGGTTGAGGAGCTAGGGCAATACCACGACCCATACCTCTAGCATTTCCTCGATTCATCCTGAAAAATATCAAGAATGAATTTAGGACAAGAATAAAGACAATCCAAAGATAAATTAAGATAAGGCAAGATAATACACTTGGATGAATATCTTAAAGAAAGAAAAACCCAATCAAGGTAGATACGAAAGAAAGGAAAGTTAGAAATCATTTGAAAATCCTTTAAAAGCAAGAAAATTTTATATATCAAAATAATCTTTGAAATCCTTTGAAAACATTTTGAAAAATCATTTTATACTTTGAAAATACGTCTCTCACAAAGATATGATTCTGAGATTGATTTCACTCATTCTAGGGTTGAAATACCCTATCTCTAATGAGTTTTTGCTCCGCAGAGGCAATGGTTGCCAAAACCAAAGCTCTGATACCAACTGTAACAACCCCTAATTTCATACCATTCAAATCGACAATAATCCACACATGTCAGACTTGAATGATGCGAAATAACAGATTGTAAACAAATTTGGAGCAAATAAAATCAAATATACATAATCATAGACACATAACAAATAGAATAACTCGCAGCGGAATATAAAATAACATAGTAGTTCATGAAGCTACTATAACAGAGTCTCAAACCAAATACATAATACAGTCTAAAAACAACATAATAGAAATCCCAAATACATAGAAGTTCACTAATACATGAGATAAACTAGAACAGCTGAAACAGAAGTAGATAAATATGTAGATAAGCAGAAACTCCAGTGAAAGACCAGCTCCAGGAAGAGAATCCAAAGATGTGAATACTCAGGCTGACCCGAGCGTAAAGCAAAACACAAAACACTCGAGTCAGGACAATATATACTTATATAATGTAAACCAACTCAAGTGAACTGTAATAAAGATACAAGTAACCTAAAGGATGCCTGGGACCGCCTATCCTCTAAGGATCCGTTAAACTATTTACTATATAGTAATATTTCGCTATTATAATAATGCTACAGTAAAATAAACATAATTTTTAATAGCGTTTCGGGCTACCTATATCACCCTTCACACATAATAGTCCCAATAGTCCATCCAATATCATGCAATCTCCACTCCGGGTGACTGTCAGAGGATACCACATGGGCTACGGGAGAAAGACAAACTCGTAGTAAAGGATCGGTATGGTAGGTGACACGGCACACAAGGCAATACCAGGGTAGATATACCAATTACGCACACGGGCTGGTGGTAACGCAGCAGCCACATACGCCCACCCTGAACAACACTCCAAAATCAAGGGGTGCACCCAAACAATTACAACAGTAATAGAATGGTATCGAAGAAGTGTGTTCAGGCAGAGGTGCTACCTCCTTTGGCCCGAGATTGCTCCCGTTTTAGCCACCTTATGCTAACTCACCGGAGTTAGGTCCACGAAATGTACCTTAGGAACGTCGTCACCATCCTACTTCATTCTGGAATCTCCACCGCGTACATAGTTGTTAAAGTGGTTTTCAGTACCGACAGAGAGTATGTCCATATCCGATCGCAGACTCTTTAACAACCAATCGTTATTATAACCCATAGTTATAATTTAAAAATGGTATTTATTTTTCAAAAATAAAATATCATTTCAAATCCATTTCAAAATATCAAACTTATCATTTCATTTGAAAAGATATTCATTTTATTCAATTTAAAAATACCATTTTAATTCACATTTCAAAATAGTTCAATTCCAAACAAATTACTTCATTTAAATCATTTAAAAATGAAGTTATTACAAAAAAAATTAAATTATTAAATTTTCAAAATCTTCAACTTTCAAAGTTCATTTATTCACTTAAATTTTATCAAAACAGTGAAAATTCAACCTTCGTAGCATTTGGAAAATGCTACAGAAAGTTATATTCAAAAAAGTTCAATTTAACAAAAGACAGCCTTTTAAATGCTGTAATAGAGTTACGTTAGTTTCAAAGAAAATTTAGTTTAATCCAACAATTATAGCATTTATAAGATACTATAATAGCCATTAATTCAATTTAGCTATTTAGTTCACTTATCAACTACAGCATTTACAAATGTTGTATTATCATTTACATTATAAATAATATCATTTCAAAAATGGAGTTAATTAACTTCAAATTTTCAATATAATTTCACAACAATTATATTTTTCTTTAAATCGATTTTAATTTATAAAATCACTCACTTTTACTTTTATAAACACCATGTAATTTTCCTTAATTTCATGATATCATAAAGTTAAATTTCCACTTAAAAATTCATATTTAACACTAATTCATTTATTAAATTGCAATGTTCAATTTTAAATTCCTTACATTAAATTTAAACCTAACACTTAAGTTCAAATTCTCAAATATAACTTAGTTTTATTTTTATTTACTTAACTAAAAATTCACTTTTAAGTCAATTCCATGAATTTCCCATTTTAGTTATATTTCAAAATTTCAACTTAAATATTCATTCATTTCACATTTCAACTTTATTAAAAATCATCAATATGATATAAAATCACTTTAAATTCATTTAAATTCAAATTATCATAGATTTATCATGATTCATATTCAACTTAATTTCCAATTATAATTAAATCAAATTTTTCAAAATAACTTACATTCAAAATTTTCTAACTTTTTCATTAATTTATTTCACTTATAATTATTCAGAAAATCAATAATATTTTACAAAAATCATTTTTAATTAGATTTAAATCAAAATATTTTAATATTTAAATTTCTAAAATAATTTTAAATTTTTTAGAAAAACATATATTAACTACGGGTCTGTATATAATTTTCTACACTAGGAAAAGTGATACGGGTATTATATCATTTCAACCCGTAATTTACAAAGAAAATCCGGGTTTTATCATTTCGAACCCGTAGTCCCAAGTAAATGAAATAAATTGAAAACATTCAGGCCTATCATTTCAGCCCATAACGATTTTCCCTTATTCTAAAGTCCGTTCGGGTATGTATCATTTCAACCCATAGTGATTCTAATCTAAAGGGAACTTGCAGCGTGATTAACTGATAAAATAACAAACAGCAATAATATAATAGTAACATATGATATAACTGGTGTTTAATCATGTGTGAACATCATATGATAGTGACATAGCAAATAAAATATGGTGATGCAGTTTACATATTCACAAGCGATCGATTTACTATTCATATAAGTATAAAACTGTCTGGTGAGAATAACTCACTGGTTTGAACTGATGACCCAACGACAAATTGCACAAACGGGATCTACACAAGCAAAAAAGCACGATACAGATTCGAATGGAGGAGCCAAGTGTCAAATTTCTTGGATACACATCAAACAAAACAATATAACATCGATAAGTTTCAAATCAACTACGATCAAAACTACACTAGAATAGACTGCACAGAATCAAATAGAAATGCTTGCACTTGCTTTTAACATTTACTAGGCTCAGCCATAAGGGGAAATACAACATAATTGCATGTGTTTGGGTCTGGTTTGGGTGAGTATGGGTTCGTCCTACATGTTGGAGTGATGGTGTAAAGGCCGGTGAAGGCAAGAACACAAAATCATGCATACACATGGGTTTTGGGCCATGAATTGGGCTCGGCCAAGGCCCTAGGTGTCATGGCCAGAGGAGTGGGTCAATTGTGGTGGTGTGGTCGTGGGTGCTAAAGGTTCTGGAGGTGGTGGTGGTGTGGTAGGTGGCGGCTAGGGGGGTGGTGAGGTGATGGAATGAGAGTGGTGCTCGGTTAGGCTAGTATGAAGGGTGTTTTGAATCTTTTATGGATATGCATCACCAAGGGGGTTCATGGCTTGGGTGGCTGGTGAGGAGGAGGTACTGGTGGTGTGCCATCAGGTGGTGGAGGTGGCTAGGCAGCAAGGTGGCATGGTCGAACCTACATGAGGTGAAGCAAGTGCAAAATCAAACTAGAAAAATCAACATAAGTGAAAAAAGAAGAAAAAAAGAAATAGAATTTCACCAACTTCTCAAGCAAGAGGAGGCCGAGATTTTTTTGTTCAGGAAGGAGGAAAAAGATACGTGAAATTGAAAATGAAGTGGTCGGCTGAAGATGTGGAGAGTTATGGCAAATGAAGTTAAGAGTTGTGCGGAAATGAAGAGGTGGAATCCAAAAAGGCAAAGGCAATTCAAAAGTCAAAAACTCTTCATATTTCTTTATTTTATTTATATAAATTTATTTTTTGATAGTAATAATAATACCAGATAAAATTTCGAAATTTAGTCAAAATATAAAAATATATATAATATTTATCAATTATATAAAGTTAAATTAAGGAAAATAGCTAAAAATGGTGAACTAGACTAGAAAATTTGAAATTAAATGAAATAAATTTTAAAAAATTCATATGAGCTTTTAAAATATTTTTAAACATAAATAATAACATAAAATAAAATTACATTCACAAAATAAATTATTAAAATTTAATTTAAATATAATTTTTGATGAAGAAAATAGCAGAAAATAGGAATACAGCCCTTAAAAATAGGAAATCAACACAGTAAACTTTGAAAAATTATATTATTATTTTAAAAATATTTAGAGATGAAATTAGCAAATAAAAAATTTTAAAAATAGAATAAAGAACTTAAAAATGAATAAAATGGCAGAAAATTAGAAAACAACCTTTAAAAATAGGAAATAAATACAGTAAATTTTGGAAAAATTCTATTATCATTTTAAAAATATTTAGAGATAAAATTTAAAAAATATAAAAAAATTAAAATAAAATAAAGAAATTTATAGTCAAAAATCTAGGGTTGTTACATGGGTGTTCGAGCGTGCTTGAGGAGATGTGTTCTGAGCAGTGAGGTATCGGCTTTGTTTTAATAATTTAATTCAAATATATATATATATATATATATGAGATTTTGATTCGCAGTGAGATACAAAACAAGTTCTGTTTTGAAATTCAAAATGTATATATTGGCTAGAAAGGAATTTTATTTCTTAGAATTTAGTAAATATATATGTGTGTATATATATATATGTAAACAGAAAATATATATATATGATTTAGGGAAAATGGGGATTTTAAAATGTTTGAAGAGTTTATAAAAGTTAGAGTTTTTGAAATCTATAATTTATTTTTTATAAGTTTATATGTAGTTCCAAAAGGTAAATTATTAGTTTAAGATTAAATCATTAGTTAATTAAAATGTATTAAATGGTAATTTATTTTGGATTATTTCAAATGTTAACAAATCATATAATGTTATACAAGGTCTTAAATCGTGGAAAAAATAAGCCGGTTTGGGTTAGATTGCGAATTAAAAGTCAAAGGTCAGTTAATCTCACTCAAATTGGATTAGATTAATTTAATTAGTTAAACTTAAACTATTGGTTGATTGCTTGAATTGATAATTTATTATCAGTCTGGATGTGATATATAATATATAGTGGTATATATATATTTGAGTGATTGATATTCCCGCATTATATAACAGATGAGTCCCTATGTGCCCCGCATAATATCGGATGACCAAATATATCACGATATCCCCCTCGAAATGGAATTGTATTTTATATTATGCTAACATCTATAGATGCAGGAAAACAGGTCGGAGGGATCCAACTGGATTCCTCAAAATTGTTGAATTTATTTTCATATTCAGTTATATGAAATGTTGAATAATCTGTGATATATTCTGTTGGAAAATTAATTTGTTTGATGTTAATATATTGCTGGATATATTGTGATATTTTAAAAATGTAAATATTGAATTTTTAAAAGGGGAATAAAAAGGGAAATTTTAAAGTAAGAAATTTGTAGTAAAGATGGGTAAATTTAAAAGGAAAGAATTAGGAGAGTAAACAGATTTATTTTTAAATCCTATTTAATAAATTCCGGAATATGGGAAAAGAACATGGTCTTGAATAAATGTGAATTGAAGGTTTTAAAAGTAAGGACCTAAGCAATATTGATTTTAAGTACAAAGGGTTTATTTTAAAATTTAAGTTTTAAATGAGTTGGGAAAAATAAAAGGTGAATTTTGAAATAGAGTATGAAATTGATATTTCAGATTTAAATAAGGTTTTAAACAGTAATAAAGGAGAAAAATTGGAATGAATGGATTTTGGAATAAATTTGGGTAAATCGAGAAATAAATTTTAAAATGGAATTTAATTCAGGAAAATCGATTGGAAAAATCGATTAAGTGTTTTGAAATAGTGAGTATAAGGAGCATTGAGATTATGGGATTTATAAACTGGGTTATAAATAAAGTGAATATTTTTCAGTGGATAACTTGGATTTATAAATTCACGGCGGGAATTTTATAAGGAAAGGGTAATTCGTTTTAAAAATAAAATAGAGTTTTATTTTTAAAGTATGGGAAAGAAAATTTATGGGATTAGGACGTAAATTAAACTGGAAATAAATCGAGAAGGATTTGCAAAGGATTAGATGGGCTGTATTGGTGTGGAAAGTGTATTTTCCAGAAAAGCCAAGTATATTTTCAAAGAAAAATTTTTAAGTATAAATTAGAAGTTTTAAAGGTGTTTTTAAAAGAATACTTTAGGAAGACTTATCATTTAACTGTTCTTAAAGTGTTAAAGTATATAGTAATTAAGTAAATTTTAATAGTAAATTATTTTTAAAGGTTAAATTGGTATTGTGATTTAAAGGATGATTGTTAAATATTTATACATTATATAATAGTTTTATTTTAAAGTAGTTTTTGGATAAAGTTTCACTTGGGAAAATATTATAGAATTTCATAACTTTTATTATGAATAAAGTGATTTAAGCAGTTTTATTTTACATGTTTTAAGTGTATATTTTTGGATAAAGTGATATAATTTATTTGAAATCTAAATTTAATAAGACTGGGAGTTTCTCAGGGGAAATAAAAATAACTAGTTGAATGATTGTCTAATTTGATAGTTAAGTAACCGATTATCAATATTGACCAATGCACTGATCGGTTTCGAAAAGACCAGGATCGAATTTAATTATCGAAAACCACTTCGATCCTGTTTGAACGTAGCGAATGAAGACCGTGAAGATGATGAAGACGGCGATTCGGTATGTTTAGACCCAGGGCAACTTATATGGACGAATGCTATCAGACCACCGTCATTGGAGAACGGTGAGCATTCTAAGTAAATGAGATCTTTAAAAAGGTAATGCATAGCCTCAAGCCTTATCAACCGAGATTGGCTAGAACAGGGAAGGTGCAGCAAGGCTAAGTGGGTGGCACCCAATTAGGGTATGGTCATCCCTGTCTAGAGTCCCTTTTTGATCTCTACTATGTGGGCAGTTGTTGATCCCAATCGTGGGGTGATCTTATTCGGACTATCCAACAAGAGGTAGCTTCGGTCTTGTGTTGTTGGGGATCGGGAGTGGTCCTCGGTACTCTGATCTAGGCCAGATACTATGATGGACGGTACCCCAACAACCCCGCCATTGTGTAACAACCCATAATTTTGTAAATATTTTAATTAAATTTTTATTTGAAACTTTGATTTTTAATCATTTAAATTTAAATTTTGGAATTTTCCAATGTAATTTTAAATTATTTTCCAAATCCAATAAATTAAACATTTTTTGAAAATTTTATATCTTGATCAACTCTGGTCAAATTTTGAATTTCAGTTTAAATTTTTAAATTTACAATTTTTATTTTTAATCTTTTTCTTTGAAGCAGAATGTAATTCTGATATTAGTTTTGTTTTTCGTTTTGTTAAATTCTGATTCATACTTTTTAAATTAGAAAAATTAAGTGTTTTACACGCAACGGTTTCCTATATTTTATTTTCTATTTTTCCTATGTTTATTTCTCTAATTTTTATTTCCTATTTCAATTTTTATAAACTTTGATTATATTTATTTGATTTTTGATTGGTTTTATTTTTAATAATAGCTTAGAAATTTCAAGAGTCTTAAGTTACTTGTTTTATTTTGTTGCCTTTTCCTTTGCCTAACCTCTTCATTTGCCTAAGCCGTTCACTCTACATCTTTAGCCGTCCATTCTTCATAACCCTAGGTGCCTCCTCTTTTGTAAATTACTTACAAGTTTCTCATCTTTAAAATTCTCATTTGCGTCCAGAGAAAAAAAGACTAGATCTAATTCCATGACTTCTCGTCCTTTTTCTTCCATTTTCTTTTTCCTATTTTCTTTATTTTGCCTCAAGCATAGCTCGGCCTACAAACCTAGCCGACCTCTCCTCCACCATCTCCTCCTCATCACCACCACCTGACCACGGCCTCCACCCCTCATCAACATCCCAAGCTCTAGCCGTGAGCATTAGATTCAAATCCGTCACCAAAAACATGTTGCAAACATCCCTAGCCGAGCCTTGTTCTATGCATCTTCCTCTTCTCTGGCTTCAGCCACAACACAAGACAACTCCATCTCCTTGTTTTGCCATGACCAAACCATCCTAGCCGTGACCTGATGTGACCAGGCCAAACCATGTAACCATAGGGCCGATCCTATGTTTACTTGTAACCTCCCAATCTCCTTGCTTTTTGCCATCCATCAATTGTAACTTGCCAATCCCTTCACATACCCTTCATTTCAGTCCATAGCCGCACCTTTTATCTACCATAGCCGAGCCTAGTTGCTTCAGACTCATCATGGCCGAGCCTACTTGTGATGGCCGAGCCTACTTGATGGGTTATGGCAAGTCTATGTCATTAGATTCATATATTTTCCATTGTTTTGATGTATAATCTTTGTATTGAATTATATTCTTATGTTTGTGTATTGGTGTTGTTTACAAGACATGGATCTTGACTCTCTATCACTCAAAATCTAGTCGTGCCTTGTCATGCTTTTCGGAGTTTGTTGTGTATCTCTAATTGTCAATTCTAGCCTTAAGAAGGTGAGTTTATCACTCTCGGCATACATACTTTTATAGTTGTGAAATGATGACAAGCGAATAAGTAAAACTGATATGTTATGTTCATACATGCCTGTGATATATTTGTATGATGTTAAATGTTGTTTATATATCTGTTACATGATCTGATATGATATATTATACTATTATTTTATTTCGTGTTATCACACTGCAAGTTCCCTATCACTATGGGTTGAAATGATACATACCTGAACGGACTTTAGAATAAGGGAAAATCATTATGGGATGAAATGATAGGCTCGAGTGATTTTTATTGTATTTATTTTCTTGGGATTAAAGATTTGAAATGATAGAACTCGTATTTTTTTCTTTTTAAATTACGGATTGAAATGATAAATATCTGTATCACTTGACCTAGGTTAGAAAATATTGTACAGGCCTAGGGTTAATATTTTAAAGTAATATTTTCCTAAAAATTTAATAAATATTTTGAATTTTATAATATATGAAATTTTTACTTAAAATTTGATTTAAAGATTTGAAATATAAAGAGATATTGGTTTTCTATAAGTTAAAATTTTATAAGTTGATTTTGGTTTTAATTGTAATTTAAAATCTTTATTTGGTTTTAAATTTGTAATTTAAAGATTTTATATATGGTAAACAACTTAATAATGATATTTGATTTAATGTGAGATTCTAAATCTAGCCTAGTGGTTGTAATGAATTTTATTCCATAAAATGGATATGTCGTGTATAAATAAGTTTACAGTGATTTTCTATAAGTTAAATTGTATAAGTAAAATGTATAGAATGTAATTTAAATATGACTTAACTTGATAATTGAAAATTGGTTTCCAAATGAAGGTTTTAAGTTAAGTAAATAACGTATTTTGAATTGATAAAAATGAAATACAGTTTTAAGTGGACATTTTGTAATAAATTTATTTAACTTGAAATCATAGTTAATTGAAGTCTAAATGAATAGATTTATAAATAAAGTTGATTGTTGTATCAACTATGACAACTTGTTTTATTCCCGAAATGGTTATTTTAAAATAAAGTATTAGGTCATTGGTTAAAAATACAAGTTAAGTGATAATGTGCTTTTGACTTAATAAATGAATTATAGTTTAATTTGGATATTTATCGATAAAATTTTACTTTATTAAATCATAAGTTAAATGATATCCAAATGAATAATTTCTGAAGTGTGAATATGATTTTTATAGGTTAAAATGGCTAAAAATTGAAATTTTAATGTGGCTGAAATGTTATTATAAATCTGAAATTAGTATTGGTAGCACTTCAGAAATGTTGTGGTTTAAGATACTATTCGATAAGTGCTATCAAGTCTGATACTTAATTATATTCTAAAATAATAATAAAGCTACTGTAGCACTTTGTAAGTGCCGTTGTTGCTGAATGTAAACTGTTTTGCAATACTAGCAAGCTATTACAGCACTTTGTAAGTGCTGGTATTGTTGAAAGTAAACTATTTGAAATGATAACTAAATATCTACTGTAGCACTTTATAAGTGCTGCTGTTTCTGAAATTGACAATGTTTTGAAATACTAATACATATACTGTAACACTTTATAAATGCTATTGTAGCTGAAATTTACAATGGTTTGGAAATTTTATAATTGAACGAATGAATTTAGGAATGTTACAACTTTGAAATGAATACTATTTGAAATTGAATTTAAATGGTTTAAAAGAAGGTCATTTTAAAGGTGCTATGATTTTCTAAGTATTATGATTTTCAAAAGAATAACATTTCCGAAATGTTGTGTTTTTAAGTAGTATGATTTCCAAATGATAACATTTCTAAATTGTTATGATTTCAAAGTATTATGGTTTCAAAGTGTTTGGTTTGGGAGTTGTTATAACTTGAAAGTAATATGGCATTGGAAATGAAATTATTGGAAATTGTATTTAATTAAGAATTGTCTTTAAATATATTAATTTGAAACTTATTGAAATTGAAGATTTAAGAATATGACTTTACAAAGTGGTTTGGTTAAAGATAATTTAAAGGAATATTTCAAGTTTAATAAATTGAAGAAAATATTCAGTGATTTGGAAATTTGGGTTTTATTTAAATGACATCGTATTGATTTGGTTTTTTTAAAGGGAAATAATACCGTATTAACATAGTTTTGAAATGGATATGATATTTGGTTTTTGTAGTATAAATGATTTGAAATAAATATCCATGAGTTGTAATAATGATTGGTTGTTAAAGAGACAGGGATCAGAAGTTTTCATACTCTATGCCAACTCCGAAAACCACTTTAACAACCGTGTACGCATTGGAGATTCCAGAATGAAATAGGATGGTGGAGACGTCCTTTGAGGTATGAACGTTGACTCAACTCCCATGAGTTGGCTTAAGGTGGCTAAAAGAGGAGCGACCTTGGTCCAATGAGGTAGCTCCTCTAATCGGACACACTCTTTCGATATCATATTCTTGCTTTGAGATTAATTTGGTGGCCACTTTTGATTTTTGATTTGGGGGTGTGGCTCGAGGTGGGCGGTAGCTACGCACTACGCGTTACCACCAGCCCTATGCGTAATTTGTATATCTACCCTGGCATTGCCTCTTTGTGCCATGTCACCTACCCCATCATGCCTTGTATAAGTTTGATTTGTGTCGTACCTATGGAGTATCTTCTCGTAGCCTCTCGATCAGGAGGTACGCATGTGTTGTATAGACTATTGGCATTATTTATGTGTTAAGGTGGAAAATATAAAGCCTTAATGCTATTTTAAAGTAAGTTTATTTTACTATAGACATTATTATAATAGCAAAATATTACTACATAGTAAATAGTTTAACGGATCCTTAGAGGATGGGCGGTCCCAAGCATCCTTTAAGTTACTTGTACCTTTCTACTTGAGTTGGTTTACATTGTATAAGTATGTATGTCCTGACTCGAGTGTTTTGTTTATTTGTTTTACGCTCGGGTCAGATTTAGTGATGCAGCATTTGATACTCACGCTCGGAGTTGGAGTTTTTCTTGAAGATCCAACTATCTATTTCGCTTTCAGTTATTCAGTTGAGCCTAGTGATGTATTCTGATTTGTACTTGATATCATATTGAGACAGTTGTTGTTATTACTACTATTTCTTTGCTTCATGAACTACTATTTCTTTGCTTCCGCTGCATTATTATATTACTCTGTGTCTGTGATATGTGATTTATTTACTGTATATTCTGAGTTTTGCCAAATTTAGATTAACGATTTGGTATCTTTAACTATTCAAGTCCGACATGTGCGGATGCGGATGGTTGAAAATAGCGGGTCATTACAGTTGGTATCAGAGCTTTGGCTCTAGGCAAACTTAACATATACGGTAAATTTATTTATAGGGTCAACTTCGTTCGAGCTTGAATCTCTTTCTCTTTGACTCTGTTTCCTTTGAATTTTGGAACGTTCCCTCGGTTCCGAAATCCATTCTTGTCCCTCAATACTCGTCTTCTATTGATTCTGGATTACCCCATAACTCCACTTCGAATGATCTTTATAATGAGTAGGCGATCTTACCAATCTCCACATGACTTTTAAAGGGGGAAACTCCTTTACGATAGGCATTGATTCACCGGAGATTTCTATATATCCTTGGTTAGATGCTAGTATCTCTTGTTGTCCCAAATTCTACCTCTTGGGATCGAATGTAGGTTTGACTTAGAATTCCAGTTCGATCTATTTCTTGAAGTCGCGGTTGACCCGGTTAAGGTTGCCTACAATTTTATAAGCTTATCCATTTCCTTATTCGGTTAGTTAATCATCTTATCTTTTTTTCCAACTTATCCTCAAATCAAAATTTTCTTTGATTTGAGTTAATCAAATTTGAATCTCTATCCTTGCTTTGAAAATATATTCCTATATAATGTATTTGTAAATCTATATTTAAAATGTTTTATATATTGTGTTGTTTGAGTTGTTAATGTTGATTTGGGTTTTCGATCGATTCATCTGATCAACGCTATTGGTAAGATCTCCAAAATACTTGAACAGAGCCAACCGACACAATATAGTTTTCAAAAGTCAGTAAATGAAATAAATTTTGTATAATTATATTGTATATGCACTACAACAAAAAGACCCTATGATAGCGCCCGAAAAACGCTATTAAAGGATATTATAGCAGTTCGATAAACGTTGTATAACGACATGTGATTAAAAACAACCAACATTAAATAGCGCAAAAACAGCGCTATAAAAATTGTTAATTTCATAGCGCAAATATTGCGCTATTTTATTTATTTTTATAGCGGCAAAGTTGGCGTTATTGATTAATATCACAGCGCTGTTAGCTCGCTACGAAATTCGTTATTAGCCACAAAATACTTTTTGTTTTTTCTAAGATAGCAATATTATTGCGCTATAGAAAATGGTGATAGCGAATTATTAGCGCTGTATTTGAACAGGTTATTGTAGATGGTGACTTGTCACAACTCCAATATGCTGCTATAAAAAGTCAGCTACAATAGCGCTTGTACTCTGCTATAATATCTTATTTTATAGCGCTTATCTGACCTATCATTCATCATTATTTATAGCGCTTTTTGTAATACCATAACGCTTTTTATGGTCTGCATCTTTAATACTAACAGATTTGATAGCGGCCATTAGGCGCTATTAAATAGTATAGCGGTTTTGAAATGCTATAATTTAATTTCACAATTCCAGAAATTTTCTACATCCTACTAATAAACTGCAGTATTAAATACCAATATCAAAAAAAACAATAATAATCATAAAAGATAATAAATATAGAGATGTAACACATTACTTTAAACATACCAAATATTTATACACATCAAAACATAGTAGCAAAATATTTTAAGCACACCCCAAAAAATAGTAGCATAGTTTAACAAAAAAAAAACAAGTACATATTTGATTGTTTGCATTAAAATGAAGATCACAACTTTAGCATATTCTTCTTTCACACACCTGCAAACACCTGCAAATAAGATAAATAATTACATTAAGAACGATACATAATTAATGATAGATGTTTTTACATGTAACAAAAAACTAAATTATTCAAATGTTAAACCTAAATACACCTGCAAATAAGTTAAACCTAAAGGTTGATACACCTAAATTGTTCAAATGTTAAATCTAAATTGTTGCTTGAAACTCTCATTTCATCAGCCTCTAATTCATTTTATAATCATAAGTAGAAACAACATTTGTAAACCAAGATATATTTATAACTCTAAGTTACTATCCATTTGTATCACTGCCTCACTTCATAACTTAACTCCTAAACCACTTCACCCCAGCCTCATCTGCCCATCACATACAAGCAAGCCACACTTTCCATTCACTGCACAGTTCTTCAACAGTTCAACCACTGATTTGCCTCAACACCAACACAGCAGTCCAAAATACATCTAGTAGCACTGCAAACACCCAGACCCATACTACTATTACCAAAATACATACAAATTCCACTGACATATACAACATTCACTTGCCTTGCCACTAAAAACTGCCCACCTGACCATCGAACAACCACAGTCATTTACATATCACTGCAATAAAACCCCACTACACATTTTCTGCATCACTAACCTCTTCCATACATCTGACATCAAGCAACTGGTGCTCTCCGAACATTACCTCAACAGTCACAACATCGCCTGACTGTTCGACTGTGCATCTCCCTACAACCACTTCTAAAACATACCAGACCCGCTTCACACACTTACATACATCTGCAACATCAACCTTCCATTTACCTACACTTCAAATCCATACAACATTCACAAACCATAACAACTTGTCCCTGTTACTACAGCACCCCTCTTCAATTCAGTTCATCTCCCACAAACCTTTGCTCACCATACACTTCAAACGCTCCTTTTCACCACAAACCGACCATACAACTTCACCAACAACCCACAGGGCAAACACTACAAACCATACTTCTTCAAAACTACACAATTCCTACTGCCTACACTGCTGACCAGAACTCACCAAACCACGAACCAAAAAAAAAGAAAGAAAAAAAACCCTACCTTAAATCGACAATCATCAAACAAAACTTTTGCCTTTGTGCTTCTGTTAGCCGCAATAGTCACGACCATCTCTACTAGCCTAGCATAGCAACCACAATCAAACAACCCATCGCAGATCGAAATCCAATCTCAAACCGCGACCAACTCACTGCCAAACAAGAAATCAACCTCTTGCACTTCACTGATATCTCAACTGTCTATTAAACAAAACAGTGCACCTGACATCCTCTTGCACGCAACCAGTTTCAACCCACATCTATTAAACAAAGAAGTGCACTTACTGATATCTAAACTGCAACTACTCCCAATCTACACTTCTAAGTCTCCAGCTGTATCACTACATACTGCCACCATTACCGACCACATCACTACTTCACCATATCATAAAACAAACCAGTGGCCAATCAACAAGAATCTGCCATTACCCTCTCCCCGAAAATTGCTGTACATTTTACCTGATTCACTGCCAAAAACCATTTACACAGACTTCACTACAACTGAATAACAGTATAACAGTTTATGGTAAAGTTCAATCCAGATGAATTCGATGAGAAAGCAGTTGTGTATTATGAGAACCTTTTCAATAAGAGCAAATGTAAAGTGATCCCAAAAATTTGTCTGCGGGAATATCATTTCAGAGTATGGGAAATTTTATTTAAATGACAGAACAAAGTAGATTATACTTACTGAAAATTCATGTCATTACAACGTGTGCAGCAGGCCAAGCTATTGTAGAACCAATGGCGTCTTCCATGTATTGTAATTCAGATGTTTGTCTCCATAGCACAGCAGTTGGCTCTTTGACAACCTCTATCCAAACTTTGACTGCATTTGGTCCCAGTGGTTTAAAATGGACCAGTGCTTTTGGATCAGTCGACTCTACACGTCCTATAACAACTATTTTTTCCTTTTTTGATAAATCCATCAGTTTGCATCTATTGTTCGTTCTTGAATTTGCCGTCTGTAAATTAACAAAAAGGATATGTTAATTATAAAAACATAATTTAAAAGACATGACAGTGCATAAAAATCAAGTACCATAAATGTTTGCACTATGGTCTGAGGCGTAATAGGTGCTGATACATTAACCATCTCAACAACTACTTGGGACTCAGGCCATGCTACCTTCCTACCAACGCTTCTTCAACATGTATCATTGCGGGGGCTGGCCTCCACAAAAAAGCATCTTTTTTTATTGGTTTATCTATCCAAACAATCACGGCGCATGGTCCAAGAGGAAGATCATTAATAATTTCATTTGAGTCACTCGAGTGTAATCGCCCTTCAGCCACTAATTCTTTACTCCCTCCCCAATCATAAATTTTGCATTCGCATTCTAAGGTGCCACTTTTACTCTATTAGAGAAAAATGATTTACTCAGTAAAAGTTGTATATTTTAAAATTATATATCAAATCCTAAAGAAAATTGTTTACCACGTCCTCTTCTTCTTCAAGGTGATCACTTGGATGTAAAACAACTCTATTCGCTGGCCATGCCACAAAAGCATCCTTTGCTTCCCCAATAAGTGTGAACATAGATGTAGGTCTCCATAAAAAAAACATCTGCCTTTTTTGGTAAGTCTATTAGAATTACCATAGCATCCGGTCCTAAAGGAATGTTATTAACAAGGTTGTTTGGATCCTTCGACACGACTCTTCCTTCGGCAACAATATCTTCATTCCCTCGCCAATCCAATAAATCACATTTCTGGAGTTTTTTATCATACTTGCACTGTAATTAATCAAAAAGAAAAAGGTATTAATTACTGAAAAAAATTAAATAAAAATGATGTGAGATCAATAATACAACATAAAGAAGGTGCGTTTACTTCTGTCCAGCTGTCTCTACCCTGCAATATCATTGAAGGAATCATAGCGTTAAGTTTTTAATGCAAGTTTAATTTGGAATGCAATATAATGTAAAAACTGCAACCCAAAATGCATAATAGCACACAAAAATCTAAATCTGCACCGTGAAAAGGAAATTTTGCATAATAAAATTGACTAACTGCACGTGAAATGCAAAAAACTACAAATAAAATGCAAAATACTGCAAATAAATGCAAGAAAAAAGGGATTACATATGCAAAAACCAGAGCATAAGAATAAAAGTTCAAAAGATGACCCAAAGGATAGTCAAACAAGCATATTACAATATGAAATATGATTAAGAAAGCTGTTGAAGTAAAACTCGTTCGTACAGAATAAAGAATCATTAGCTCTTTAGAGTCTGATATTTCATGCACCTATTAGACCCTGCACAGTTTTATTTTCTATTTTTCATTTTAAAAAAACTTGCTATTAATATCAAAACTGTTTGAATTTTATAAATACAGCAAATTTGGGAAACTCAATGTCATAATATGTGGAGAAATTAAAAGTATATACAACATGTTTTGCTACCTCTAATCGATAACTGTCATGTAATATGCTTGTACTGTAGTGCACATATATAATATCTATTTTATCTGTATATAAGTGCAATTGGACAATTAAAAGTATATACCTATTTTATCTGTATAATTTTTTATTTAAGAAAGTTATTACATTCTCATATATAATATCTATTGTTGCTTCCTGTAATAGATATCTGAAAATAAACAGAGAAATCTTAAAACAGTAACATATAAATCAATTGCGACATGGCTACTAGTCAAATGTGTACTTTTGATTTTAGCTTTCAGGAATTTCTATTTAATTTGAGAAAGATGGATAAAACAGAAAGAGAAAAAAGTAATAAAAGAAACAAATTTGCAGGAAAAACAATTTCTGGATTTATGGTTTCATCCATGAATATATTTTTATATAAATCAATCAACGTGGGCATTTAAAACAAGTTTATGTTACAGATATTTCCTAAGAAAGGGATGCATAGATAGTAAAGCGTGCACACTTGACTTTGCAAAAGAGAAAAACATAGTAATAGTAGGAACCTATTTTGCTTCCAATACCAGGATTTAAAATAATAATGTTTGATGCTTGTTGTATCTGGTGTCATTAAGGGAAAAAATTTGTTCCATGTAAGTAATTTAATGCAGGTACTCCTATTTTGTAAAAAATAAAATAAAACTAACTATTTATGGGAAACAATTGTGCATGATGAATGTTATGGATCCGACGTGGTGTTTTAGATTGTCCACACAGTAAGTTCTAATGCTTAAAACTTTGAATAATCATGATAGAGCTTGGTGTCTAACCTCTAGCCCCCTAAACTTCATTGTGTTTCAGGGGTTGATATAATTTTTCAATATTTTGTAGGTGATCTTTCTCAATCATTCACTGATGGAATAACTGTGCACGTAATATGCTTGTACTGTAGTGTACATATATAATATCTATTTTATTTTAATTGTCCAATTGCACATATATACAAATAAAATAGGTATATACAGATAAAATAGGTATATACAGATAAAATAGGTATATACTTTTAAAATGTGGAGAAATTAAAAGTATAAAATTTAATTGTCCAATTGCACTTGTATATAACCTTTGTATATGCTTGTACTGTAGTGCACATATGGTAGAAAACTTAGTGAGGACGAAGTAAAGTGTAGATCATGAATTAAAAAGTTCACATCATGTTTGGTACAGTTTAAACAAGTATTAGCTAAGAAGCACCTATGTTTTTGATGACTTGGTGTGATTTTTGCTGTAAAAATGGAAGGCATGCCATGGTCTTCACAAATTAAACGTATAAATTTTTGAACTTGAACAATATGTTTAAACAAGTGAGAACAAACCTGATTTTTCACTATCCCGAGAAATCAAGTTGCATTGTATGCTTATCCTTAACCTATGCTAAAGTTGCCCTACTGATGGTCATATTTCTTCCCATTGCTCTTAATCGACCCGGTCTATCTTGTCCCAATACTCGAGAAAGTGCATCTTCTTTGTAATTGATTACCGAGCTCGATTGTGGAACAGTTTCAACTTGTTTAATCTTTTTCTACAAAAGTTAACGCACATAGTTATAAATATTGTGTATGGAAAATCCCATAAGTATGTCCTACATTTAAGTAACATAAAGAAAATATCATTTAACATAAAGAAAATATCATTTAATTGTGTATGGAAAATCACAATATCATTTGTACTATCACTTTTCTTTAACCACTTTCATTTGTACATAGTGCAGCTGTACATAGCAGCATATGGAGGAAAAGAAGCACTGAACTCGATTAAGAGCATGTACGCTATGGGCAAAGTAAGGATGATGAACTCGATACAATATTATAGACTGCATATAGAAAATTATAGACTTGTATGGAAATTGCTTTATGTAAAACTATACTTCAGATTTATACATGCAAACTAGTCATATAGGAGACTCCACACTTTTAAAATAAAGATATTTGAAACTGAATGCTTTTAAATACGTTTAAATATATGCTATAAACACAAGTTTTTATCAACTTACTATAGTATCTGCAACAGTCATATTCACTGGTTCACCATTTTTCCGTGTGCGAGATTTGATCCAAACTTGACTTCTCGTGATGGAAGAGCAATCGCTACTATGCTCTTTCTGCATTCAAAAGAACATCAAATAACAAATGTATTAACTAAGAAGTTCGCAAATATTACAGTAAATAAAATTACTCTTTTTTTACCATATCTTCAGCAAGTCGAGCCATTCCTTTACGACTGCATGTATGTGGCAACTGTTTGCCTCTAATAGCTCTGTTCTTCATGCTTAATGCCTGAAATAAGGGATTTAAATACATTATCAATATCGTTTATGTTCTTAAACTGTTACAAAAAAATAGATAACAGTAATAAAAAATACCTGAAATTCCACACTTGTTTTTGACTTTATAAATTTCTTCCATTCAGTCATACTTTTGATGTTACTTGGTTTCAACTGAAGTTTTTCCTCCATGGACTTTGCTTTTACTATTTGGCGAACTAGTCTACATTTTGACGCCCTCCAAATACCTCCCAGTTGCTTAAATATCAATGTTTTTTGCCAATCTGCATCCAGTTTAAACCTCGCCTGCAACAATATAACATATTTGTTTGTACGTCTATTATAAATGGTATATATCTGATATCTGTTATGTATTCTAAAAGCTTGCACTATTGGAAGAATAAAGCATCAAGACTTCAAAGGAAAGGTTGAAATTCTTAATGCATTATGCAACACTTCAACGATGTTCATTTAATTTTTTGATTAACTTTATCTTTTGTTTGAATATTGGTTGATTACTATTAATGGAATTCGATCCTGTGTGCCATTGTTCCATGGGGACATCTTGTTCAGTGACTTGATCAAATTCTGTTGGACTATGACATTATGATATTCTTACCTTATGATTTGAATAAGTTTACTTATTCTGTGCAAATACTTTTCAACAGTTGATCTTCCATTGAGGAAAGATGTTTGCAAATCAATCTGCAAGCTTAGGGGCAAAGTGTAAGGAATTCATCATGGCAAAGTGACATGACGAATAGCTGTACAGACATGACGAATAGTGATATGACGATTTCCAGATGTTGTACAGACTAAGTGATGTGCACGTAAATGTGCATATTTTTACCACCATATTTATTCTATTTAAATTAAATAAATGATCATATTGGGTATTTTAACTTGTTTTAACCAAAATTCCTTTTAATTCCAAATTTTCACATATTCATCTTCATATAGGGGCAAAACGGTCATTTAAGTGCATATATTTCTTTGAGAAAAATTGATTGGAAATTTATATATATTTTTGTAGGAAAATGGTCTCAAATAGGAGTGGTTTCATGAAGAAATATGCATGCACAAAGAATATAAAGGAATGAAGATGGAAATAATTCAAAGTGAAGATCATGGAGGACCCCACCTACCCACCTACCTTAATGTACAAATTAAAGGCTAATGCACATGCTTTTGGGCTTAATGGCTTCATGTACACTTAATGGGGGATTAAGACATGTTAATGATTACTTGGCCTCCACACTTCCTAAGGGGCATTTTGGGCATTCCCCCAAAAAGTGAATTAGGATTTCATACATGTATAAATACCCATATGTTTCATGTAACATGATCTCTTCTCTTAGTCTCTCTTAGGCCTCCTTCTCTTTAGTTTAGTTTAGATAAAATAAAAGAAAGCTCTCTTTCTCTTTTAATGGCTACCTAGCCAATTTTTATTTCTTGTAATCTTTTTTATTTTATGCAATTTAATTCATGCTCTTTCCTTTTCATGTTCATTTACTTTCATGTTGTAGTGTAGGTTTCTCTTATTTCATGCAAGTAGATTAGTTTTGTTTCTTTGCTGTGCTCTCTTTTTCTTTCTTGTTTGCTTTCATGTTGCTTTCTACATTTGTTGATTTGATAACAAATATGAGAGCTTAATCCCTACAATTTAGGGGTAATGAAGCTCTCTAGTATGTAGATGCAACATTTTGATGTTTATGCTCTCTTTTTGTGCTTTAATGGAAACACTTGAAGTGGTTTAATGGTGTTGTTTAGCTTTGAATTTGATAGTCTATGTTGTTCATAACAAATAGGCTATGCTTAAACAAACATAACACAAATTGCCTCTTCATCTAAATATGATTATGGCAAAGAAGTGAATGTTGAAATTGAAATTTGATAGCCTATATTTCTAAACAATAGTTAATAGGCTATGCTTAAAATAAATTTTGCTTTCAACTTGTTGTCATATTTCATGAGAGTTAAATGTGTATTAGTGATTGTGTTATAGTTTGATGGTTTATATTGAGCTATTTAATAGCACAAATATACCATACTTATAATAAGCACATCAACTAATTCACTAATGACAAGAAAAGAGAGATCATAACTTCATTTTGTTGATTTATGTGATCTAGAGAGTGGAAATTGCCTCTAAATTGTCTTAACACTCTCATATTTTTATCTATTTTCTTTTCTCATTTTTCTACATTTTTTTAGTTAATCACTCTTTCAACTTCGGTTAATTTGATTGAATAAAATTTTAAAATCATCAATTCTCTGTGGATCGACCCGTATTCGCCACGTACTACGATAGTACGCTGTGCGCTTGTGGTTATTTTTAATTTAAATTCGTTCGACGGTTTTCTAAACCGATAGAATTTCCGTCGACGAACAAGTTTTTGGCGCCGTTGCCGGGGAGTTGCTTTGATTTTGATTTTCTATTTTTCGAATTATTTTTTTGATTTTTATCGTGTGTTTGTTTTGTGTATTGTTGTTTAAAAAAAATTGTGTGTTTTTGTGTGAATTTAGTTTTCATTTGTTTGTGTACATTGTGTGCTTGTTTTCTAACCAATTTGCCTTTCATATAAAAAAATACACAAATTTCAACCAAAAAAAAAAAACACTTTTATTCCACTTTCATTTTCTTTTACAAAATCTTTTTGCAATCTCATTTTCTTTTCTTTTTTATAATTTCTGCATTTACATTTGCATGTGCAGTCTCTGTTACATCAGTGCCTTCAATTTCCTATTAAACTGCACTGTGCACTCCAACTTTACCTCACTTCAGTTATAATCTCCTCCTTTATCTTCCTACACATTCCATCACCAGACTTTCCCCACAACCCAACTGTCCAAACACTCCTCTGTCAACATTCTCTGACCACTCACTGCAGCAGTGCACATATCACTGACATACTCTCCCCATCCTCATAACTCCATCAACATTCTTCATTCTCCATCAATCTGCCTACACACTTCATCCAAACCACTACACCCCTTGCATCATACAAGCAACTCTCTGCCAACCCATCATCTAAAACCCACCTGAACTGCCTTCATCCCCACCTCCTAACTGCTTCTACACCAATTCAACTTCCACCCAAATCCATCGTCACCACACCCCATACTCTACCATATATCAATCAAGACTGACATCTAACTTCTTCCTCGCCACATCTTTCACCCAAACCAACAAAACTACTGCAAACCACTGAGATATTTCATTACCACCTGAAAAATCACCCCACTTCACTAATATATATATATATCCATTACATTAACCACCAGCTCATCTGCAGTCAACATCCAACTGACCCCTGCTGCATTCACTTCAACACTACATATCACCTTGCCAGACTTTAACTGCCACTGCCAATAAACATCCATACAAACCACCAAACTTTATCTTCACATCACCTCGTAGTTCTATTACAAACTGCTTCATAGCCAAAAATTTCACCTGACAATTGCAACGACAACTTCCGAACAATACACGAAAACAATCAAAATCGAAGTCACCTTCAACCTGACCCCATAGCCTACGTCTCAACTGCAGTTCGCTTTGCAACTCATCAGCGAATCAAGAACCACTGCAGAACTTCAACAATCCATGAATACCCACCAGAGCAATCGCAACTAGCCTTGACAACACACTTCTCACTACAACCAATTCGACATCTAATCCAACATCGAAACCATCGCCGCGCTTCTAACTCCAACCCCCAACCACTCGCGAAAATCCTTTACCAGAATTCTGCTTTCATCCCAAACCCAGCCGCCAACAAATTGAATAGCCAACAACCCAAAACCCCTATTCGATTTCATTCTCATGATTTCCTGATTGGTATTCGATTTCAACTTCGTTTTGTTTATTTTTGTGGTGTTGTCTGTGAATGTATTTTCGACCGTGGAGATTGTGTGAATCATTAGTGGATGCATACTTAACCAAGTGGGCCGGGTGTATTTTGCATTTGAACGGGTTTAATTTTATTTCGAGGATAGTTGTTTTACAGTGTGCTTTGAGTGTTTTTGAATTGTGCTTTGAGTGTTTTGAATTGTGAAGATCTTTTGTTTATTACTTGAAAAGAAAAAACATTTTTCACTGTCATTTGTTTTGCTTGGTTTCATTTGATTTCAATAGTTTTTCTTTTCATTTATTTTCGTTTCTTCTTTGGTTAAAAAAAAACTTTTTTTTTAAGTAAAACCCTACTTTTAAGTTTCCTTTTCAAAAAAACAAAAAAAAACAAAAAACCAAAAAAAAAATTGTATATATCTTAGTTTTTAATTTTCAGGTTGCCAAAGCAGGAAATAAAGGAAGAATAGCTTGCTGAAAATTGCTTCCTTAGCTAGCCAAAATAAATTTCTCTGCTTGCCAAAAAATTCTGCTTTCATTTCTAGTTTTATTTGAATTGAATTGTTGGTTGCTTGCATTTGCATTTTAAACAAATAAAAACAAAAATCATTTGTAGTTGCATTGTTAATACACGTTTAATTTCTGCTTTGCATTTCATCTTAGATTTTGATTAATAATAACGGTTAGAAATCAATAACACTAAATTGTATATTGACAATTTGTCCTTTTTCGACAATTTAATTTCTCGGTGTCTAGGCTACGACAGAGCAATAATCAGTTATAAATATTACGGTGATTCGTAAATATTATACTGAATTGTTTCTCTGAAGGTACTTAAACCTTCGGCTGCATTGCTACGGTGATTCGTGGTGCACCGATAAATCCTATCCGTTACCTGGCTGAGAACTATCTTGTTGATTTAAGACAATTTGTAATTATAAAATTTTGGGTTAACTTAGGATAAATCATTTGTAATTAACCCTTGCATTCATTTAGTTGCATTAGTTCATGCATATTTAAAAAAACAAAAAAATTTCAATACCCAAAACTAATTTTTTTTTGTAAATATTCCTTTTCCTTTGAAATTTTTAAATCCTTCTTCCTTGAAATTTCAAAAATCCAAAAAAAATTAGAAAAACAAAAATCCAAAAAAAAATTAATTATAAAACTTTTTCAAAAACAAAGAAAAAATTAAAAACAAAAAAAAATCAATTTCCCTTTTGAAAAATAAATTCTATTTGTAAAAAAATTTCCTTTATAAAGAAAAAAAAAGAAATTTCTTGAAAATGTCCGAATTTCCATATTCACATGAATTTTACGATAGTTGTGAAAATCAATATAATCCATATGAGTTCACTCCAAATTCGTATGGATATTTTAACAACAACTTTTGTTTAAACGATTCAAATTTCGGACAACAAAGTTTTCAAAACAATGATCAACCCTCAAATCTCGGAAATAACATTTCAACTTTACTTGAACTCTCTACACAACAAAATCAAAGTGTAAACGATTTGTGTAACTCATATTTGTGTAATAGTTCAAGTCAAAATAATCAAAATTTGAATTCACTTCAAAATTCAAATGATTTCGAGTATAACCCATGCCAATTCAATTTCGAGCTTCAAAATGAATTTCAAAATCAAGATGAAAATGTGAACCAATTTTCAAATAATTTTGGCAATGGAAATAGTTTCAATAAAGATACAATTGAAAACTTTGGTTATCAACAAATTCAAAACGAATATTTTCAAACTAATAATCATGAATTTGATTTTGTTGGCCAAATGGAAAAAGATAACGGGGATTTATTACTTGAAAAATACAAAACTTTTCGTGAAAATCATAATCAAATCCCAACTTCCGAAGAATCAAATCCACCATTTATTGAAATTGGCGATTCTTGTCCTCAACAAGTACAAATCAAAAGTTTTCAAGTTACTAATCACAAATTTGACTTTGTTGAACAAATGAATGAAATGTACAATGGTCACATGGATTTGGTGTTCGAAACATATTTGAATCAACGTGATAAACTTACTCAAATCCCAACGTGTGACAAGTCAAGTGCTAATCCACCTTTTACCCAAATCGATGATTTTCAAATAACAACTTTTGAATTTGATAATGACGATCTTAATCAAGTTGTTGAAAATACGGTAATTGAGTTGGATTTCAATTCTTTTGAGGGTGCGATACTCGATTTAAAATTCGATCTTCCTTTTCTCGGTTTCGAAAATTTGAATACAACAACTTTGGATTTTGAACTTGAGATATGTAATAAAGTTGTTGATAATCCAACAAAGGAAGACGAATGTAATGAACACGAATTTTTTGGACTTTTGGATGACGAAGATGAAAATCACCATCTTGATTTTGAAATCAATTACTCTGAAAATGTTTTCAATAATAAACTTGAATTTCAATTTAGTGAAAATAAATGTGAATTTCAACCAATTGTTTTATCAACCCCAAAAATCATTGTAAACAAAACAACTCGTTCAATTTTTAATAAAACAAAATTTGTTTTTCCAAATCCACATTCAACTTCGAAATCTTTTACGATTTGGTTTTTCGAGCTTAGGCTGTGTCTCGTGTACTCGACGAGAAAAATGAATCGGTTTTTGGAAGACCGTTTCATTTACTTTTTGACAATATACTTTCTGATCTCGTGTAAATACCGTTCGTTTTCATGTAAATAATAATAAACATCCCTTTCACTTGGGTTGACTGTGGGGACGCAGTCAAAATCAAGTGTGGGGGGAGACTCATCTTCATTCTTTTTTTTTCCATGGTTTATTTTTACTTTAAAATCACAAAAACAAAAAAAAATCCCAAAAACAAATTTTCTTTTGATTTATTTTTAAAAGAAACACTATAAGATAAATATATGGCTTTGGTTTATTAAATTGAAATTTTTGGAAATTTATTTGTCTAAACAAAAATAAAATTGAAGTTTGATTACAAATAATAATGGTTTAACTAGTATATAGGAAGATTCATGGTGTTAATTATGAAGTATATCCTAATTGAAAATCTTTGTTTTAAAAAGTGGTTGATTTAAAGTAAAGGATATAACATTTTTTTTGTCTTCTAAGTTAAATGGTGCTAAGATGATTTTGCAAAACTCTCTCTCTCTCTTAAAAAAAATAATAAAAATAATAAAAAAATAATAACATCCAAGTATTCACTCTCATTTAAAAGTCCTCACGATTATGCATGGGTGAATTACTTGGAATCTTTGATTATGTGCTTCCATACTCATTTAAAAGTCCTCACGGTTATGCATGTATGGAACACATGTAAAAAAAAACATAATAAAAACCACCTACGGTCGATAGGTGTATGCACGAAAGTGTGTGCACTCGCCATGCTCTGTACTCCCCTCACATAAGTCCGAAAGGCAGTGCATGGGCGGTATATCTGGCCTCAGTTTACCTGAGCTAGGTGTGTAATTTTTCTTGAAAATAATGAGGGAGCAAGCAATTGAAATCCTAGCACTATTTTTACTTATTTGATTTGATTTGTTATTGAAAAAAAATGAAAATACCACTTTGATAAACTTTGATAATCAACTAAGGATCCATTTTATAATTACACTTTGTTATCAACCGAAACAACAAGTTAAACTATTGTCTATTTGTTATGATAACTTGATTTTTGTTGGAAATTTTGACGAGTAAATGACATAAATTTTCAAGATAATAACCAAAACCTATATTTAACTTATTCGTGTCAATTTAAAAATAAATCCTTCATTGTAAGTATTTTCAAAAACTTGCATTCATCTCTTTGTAAATAAATCTTGCATTTGTAAATATTTTCATCCTGCATTTGGATTTTGTGGGTAGTATCCGCTGAAAACCCTTACGAGACAACACTCGTCCTACTGGGGACACCCAGAGGTTTAACGGCTTATTGCATACGCTCAATGCAATCGTGCTCCCTACGAAAACATATTTATCTTAGTTTTAGTTTATTCGAGGACAAATAAAAAGATAAGTGTGGGGGTATTTGATGTGCACGTAAATGTGCATATTTTTACCACCATATTTATTCTATTTAAATTAAATGAATGATCATATTGGGTATTTTAACTTGTTTTAACCAAAATTCCTTTTAATTCCAAATTTTCACATATTCATCTTCATATAGGGGCAAAACGGTCATTTAAGTGCATATATTTCTTTGAGAAAAATTGATTGGAAATTTATGTATATTTTTGTAGGAAAATGGTCTCAAATAGGAGTGGTTTCATGAAGAAATATGCATGCACAAAGAATATAAAGGAATGAAGATGGAAATAATTCAAAGTGAAGATCATGGAGGACCCCACCTACCCACCTACCTTAATGTACAAATTAAAGGCTAATGCACATGCTTTTGGACTTAATGGCTTCATGTACACTTAATGGGGGATTAAGAAATGTTAATGATTAATTGGCCTCCACACTTCCTAAGGGGCATTTTGGGCATTCCCCCAAAAAGTGAATTAGGATTTCATACATGTATAAATACCCATATGTTTCATGTAACATGATCTCTTCTCTTAGTCTCTCTTAGGCCTCCTTCTCTTTAGTTTAGTTTAGATCAAATAAAAGAAAGCTCTCTTTCTCTTTTAATGGCTACCTAGCCAATTTTTATTTCTTGTAATCTTTTTTACTTTATGCAATTTAATACATGCTCTTTCCTTTTCATGTTCATTTACTTTCATGTTGTAGTGTAGGTTTCTCTTATTTCATGCAAGTAGATTAGTTTTGTTTCTTTGCTGTGCTCTCTTTTTCTTTCTTGTTTGCTTTCATGTTGCTTTCTACATTTGTTGATTTGATAACAAATATGAGAGCTTAATCCCTACAATTTAGGGGTAATGAAGCTCTCTAGTATGTAGATGCAACATTTTGATGTTTATGCTCTCGTTTTGTGCTTTAATGGAAACACTTGAAGTGGTTTAATGGTGTTGTTTAGCTTTGAATTTGATAGTCTATGTTGTTCATAACAAATACGCTATGCTTAAACAAACATAACACAAATTGCCTCTTCATCTAAATATGATTATGGCAAAGAAGTGAATGTTGAAATTGAAATTTGATAGCCTATATTTCTAAACAATAGTTAATAGGCTATGCTTAAAATAAATTTTGCTTTCAACTTGTTGTCATATTTCATGAGAGTTAAATGTGTATTAGTGATTGTGTTATAGTTTGATGGTTTATATTGAGCTAATTAATAGCACAAATATACCATACTTATAATAAGCACATCAACTAATTCACTAATGACAAGAAAAGAGAGATCATAACTTCATTTTGTTGATTTATGTGATCTAGAGAGTGGAAATTGCCTCTAAATTGTCATAACACTCTCATATTTTTATCTATTTTCTTTTCTCATTTTTCTACATTTTTTTAGTTAATCACTCTTTCAACTTCGGTTAATTTGATTGAATAGAATTTTAAAATCATCAATTCTCTGTGGATCGACCCGTATTCGCCACGCACTACGATAGTACGCCGTGCGCTTGCGGTTATTTTTAATTTAAATTCGTTCGACGGTTTTCTAAACCGATAGAATTTCCGTCGACGAACACTAAGTTTTCTTGTAAAACCTAGATATTTTCGTTTTATTTTTCCTGTCCCTTCCAATATTTTCTGTCCCTTCCAATATTTCTGTCATGCAACGTATCACTAAGGTAATGAAATGAAATAAGAAATATTTCATACCAAAATATATTACAAAACATTAAAAGTGTCATAGATTCAGGAGTTTAGGACTAAAATTGCTGTAAAATCAATTGTACTACTTCTCATTTACTTGCGAAACCATGATAAATCAGGTTCTATTTAAAGTTTTAAACAGCAACACTGCAAACAAGTTCTCAACTATATACTACCAATGCTACTTATTCAATATTTGAACAAGCACTCATTTATTCAATACTAATCACAATACTATCTAAATAACAAGGAAACTGCATCATGAATATGACATATCAATGCCATGACCAGAATGGACAGCTTGACTCAAACTGGTATTAAAACATATTTTCAGGTAAAACATTTATTTAGTTAAATAAGTTGTAGATAAAAATATATATGTCACCTGAATGCTTTCCCATAGAACATCTTTCAAATCATCACCAAGCTGCCTCCAATCAGTTAATGTAACCGGAACCACTTCTCGTACAAGCGGTCCTAGAAAGGAAGACAACTTGATTGACCCATCTCCTATTGCTTCACCTGCACCATTAAATTCAACTTCGATTACCTCTTGAGAGCTGAATGGAAGCCTTCTAACTTTAGTTGGTCCTCTACTCTTTTTTCCCCCATTTAGGCATGCATCGCGACCTTGCATATGTCTCTCATCATTCACTGCACCTTCAATATTTTCTTCCGGCTGAATTGCATTGTCTTCGACAATTTGTGGGCTATCATGTAGTTGAGCATTGTTGTTTTGTTCGTTTTGCAACTGATTGTTTTCCAATTCCTGTGGGTTGTCTTCATTATGAATCTCATTATCTCTTGTAATGCGTTTGTTTGGTGTAGATTTGGGGTCTTTGACTTCTTTTTGCTTGTCAGTGCGCTTTCTCTTTTTCATAGTCCTGCCCATTTTCTATTATACAAATTGATCATGTTAAGATTCATGAATTCTAGTCATAAATTTAACAATGTTTATTATGTCAAATGAAAGAGTGATGCAATTTCGAAATAAAACCAGTGCTGGAGCTGCATAGATTTAATCCAGGTCACATTACGGCACGACAGCAATAAAATGCAGCATATAAAATTCTGTAATCCTAGCAAGCAAGCATATAAAATTATGCTCAAAATGTCATCAAATTTAAAATGGAACGTACAATCAATATTACATGTAAATCAAAGAGCTAAACTGGAAGAAATCCAAAACAATTGAAATAAAAATACAAAAGGCAACAGCTGTCAATTTTTTTTTCAGTTAAAATTCAAAAAAAAAATTAAATTACAGACAGACTAACAAACATGATTTTAAACAAAAGATTCATACTTCGAAATTTACTCAAATATGCCTTCACAATCTTCTCTAACATAACTAATATTTTCCATGGAGTCAATATCATTATCAGTTTCTTCGCAATCTTCCCTAACAAAGCTAACTTCCGTGACATGATCATCTGTCTCTAATTCATGAAAACCTCTTGGCGGTGCCTTCATTACAACATACCAATTAGAATTATCATTCTCTCTTGAATAAAAAACTTGTTTCGCTTGAGATGCAAGAATATATGGATCTCTTACAAATGAAGCTTGACTTTGATGTAAATTGACAAGAGTAAATCCGTCTTCAACACTCACCCCGTTTCCTATATTTGCCCAATGACAGTTAAATACGGGAATATAAAAAACATGATAGTTTAACAAGATTATATCAGTCACTTTCCCATAATAAGTGACCACATCGACTCTTTGAGAAATATCTTTTGCACTTGCCCTACACATGGTAGTCGCATCATAAGTCACCCCATAATTTTGAGTTTCTCTCTCGATGTCTTCTAAGTGAAAACGTTGTCCGTTAATTACATAGCCTTTATAGGACAATGCATTACTACTCGGACCAAAGGCAATCCATTTTAATATTTCATCGCTCGTTGAGTGAAAAGGTATCTACAAAAAATTCATAAAATATAAATTTTGAAAAAAATGTTTTCTTGATAATGAAATGATAAATTAAAATTAAACTAACCTTTTTTTAATCCAATCGGAGAAATTATCTGTATTTTTTTTCCAAAGCAATGTAGCATATTTTTCTAAACGCTTATCCAAATTTTGTAACTCCTTCAAATGCATACTGATGTTGAAAAAAAATTGTTTTAAGTAATATTTAACGATATAATTTTACAAAAAAATAGAATCAAAATATAATATGTACTTACTCTAAATATGGTTCCACCGCAGCCATATTCATTAACATGGCCAAATGAGCAATATCTTTTTCATTAGATGACAATTCTATTGTCTTCGATTTCAAAAGTGGACGTCCTTCGAGTATCACATTGTTCTCGTAATCTTCATTTCGAACTTCTCTCTCCTCCAATTGTACTTTCTTTTTTAGAAATTCACCAAAAAATCTCATTGACTCTTCTGCAAGATAAGATTCTGCAATACACCCTTCAGGTCGAGCATAATTCCTCACATAATCTTTAAGTGTTTTCTTGTATCTTTCAAATGGGTACATCCAACGAAAATTAACTAGACCACACAATTGCGCTTCTCTTCCAAGATGAATTGTCAAATGTATCATTATAACAAAAAAAGAGGGTGGAAAATATCTTTCAAGCTCGCACAAAATTCCAACAATCTCATCATCAAGATGTCGTAACTTCTCTTGTTCAAGAACACGTTGACATAATTTATTGAAAAAAGAACATAGACAGATTATTGTTGTTCTGACTTTCTTTGGAAGTAATCCTCTAATTGCAACGGATAACAATTGTTGCATTAGAACATAATAATCATGTGACTTAAAACCACTAACTTTGCAGTCTTCTAATGAAACAAATCTTTTGAAATTTGAGCAATAACCATCAGGACCCTTAAAATCATATAATCTTTTACAAAATAAATTTTTTTCAAACAAAGACAATGTATATGGAGCTGGTGGAAGATATGTTCTGTTCCCACGAGGTTGTACATAAAGACTTTGTCGAATACCCCAATCCTCCAAATCCTTTCTAGAATTAGTTCCATCTTTCGATTTACTATCATGCAATATTGTGCCTAATAGGATTTCAGCAACATTTTTCTCAACATGCATTACATCTAAATTATGCCGCAAGGGAAGTTCCTATAAATATCAATAATATAACACTTCAATAAGATAAAAAATTTATTGTTAGGCTAATGAGAAAAAGGTATAATTTAAATACTAACCTCCCAATATGGCAAATCAAAGAAGATTGATCTTTTTTTCCACCTTAATAGCTCATCTTGCTCATCATCTTTTCTATTGTGCTTACTCTTCCTCTTTTTACTTATTATCTTCTTATTCAACTTCATATTTAACTTCTTCTTGGTCTCCCGCTTTTTGGTTTCTCTATTCTTATCTTTTCCAAAAACATTTGGAAAGCCTTTCAGAATTACAGAAATGTTTCTTCCCGTGAGAATTCTAGGCTTGCTGCCTTTCTCTACGGTGTTATCAAACCAAGTTTTTTGTTTCCTCCATGGATGTGAAGGATCTAGAAATCTTCTATGTCCCATATAAACAATCTTTCGACTATGTTTTAACCATCGATGATGCGTATTGACACCACATCATGGACAACCTTTTTCACCTTTCACACAACGTCCTGCAAGATTTCCATAGGCCGGAAAGTCATTTATTGTCCATAGTAAAATTGCTCTTAAATTGAAAATGGTTCTACTAAACGCATCATAAATATCAATTCCATTATTCCATAAATGATTCAAGTCTTCTATCAATGGTGCCAAATATACATCTATATCATTTCCGGGTTTCTTTGGACCAGGAATTAGTAATGTTAGCATAATATTTTCCTTCTTCATACACAACATAGGTGAGAGATTATATGTCACAAGCATGACTGGCCAGCAACTATATTTGGAGCTCATCGAACCAAATGGATTAACACCATCTGTGGCAAGACCAAGTCTAAGATTGCGTGGGTCGAATGAAAATGATTTAAACCTCTCATCCACTACATTCCATGTTACAGAATCTACAGGGTGACGCATTTTTTCATCATTACTTTTATTATTGAAATGCCACCTTAGGTCTTCTGCCATTTTATGAGATCTATACATTCTCCTAAATCTTGGAATGATTGGAAAGTATCTCAACACTTTAGCTGGAACTCCTAGCATAATCTCCTTTGAGTCATCATTTATCTTCCATCTTGAAGAGTTGCATTTTGGACAACTATCTAAATCTTGGTACTCATCTCTGAAAAGGCAACAATCATTTTTACAAGCATGAATCTTTTCGAATCCCATGTCAAATACTTTGAGGAATTTCTTTACATCATATATAGTCTTAGGAAGTACATTATTCTTTGGTAACAACAACTGTAACAAGGCCAAAAGCTTATCAAACCCATTATCGGATAATCTGGTCTCGCATTTAAGATTGTACAAAGCAGTTATGGCAGATAGTTTAGTTTGATCTATGCAATCAGGATATAAAGGGGTTTCTGCATCTTCCAAATTTTTAACTAAATCATCCTCTCGTTTCTTCACATCCTCCTTTTCTTTATCATCGAAAAAAAAAGTAGTATTCAAAAAATCTTCATCTTCATACTGAATGGCTTTAAGTAAGTCATATGTATTATCCAACTAGATTTCGTTGCCTACATTGACTTGTTCGCCATGATTATACCACCTACCGCTCTTGTACTTAAGATCCATCCCTCTTATAATCAAATGTTCAACGATAATGCCATCATGATGTCGACTAAGATTCCGACAATCCACACAAGGGCATAAAAGTTTCTCCACATTTCTTAACTTTCTCTTTGCAACATCAACAAAACACCTAGCCCCTTGCTCGTACTCCTTAGTTGCTCTTCAATGAAAAATAGAAAGACATAAATATTAATATTTAATATCAATTATATTTTTATTTTTGAAATTAAACATCATTTAAAATATTGTATTATCTATTTACTTGTGTAAATGAACCCAATCTTTTTCCATCAACGTATATAATGTGGAAACAAGCAAGTTTCTAGAATATGAAGCATATACATTAATAATCAAATATGTTGTGAAATGTTGTGTTATATAAAGATGAATGATAGGAGATTGGAGTTTCTATATGATGATGTGAAATATGTTTGTATTTCTTACAAGGAAAGCAGGAAAGCAGGAAATAGACATATCATCATGAATATTTATTTTAAAAGAAGATTGAAAATAGTATTACAGAGTCTATGCGTTGCAACTTTCCAAAATATTTTTTTAAGGAAGGTCCTTTCAGGTTTGTGTAAGTCACATGCCCTACAAGTTGTTACATGCACTAAACTAATGAAAAATAAAAATGGAATTATAGATTGATGCAATTTGCAAATGAAAAACAGGAGTGACTTCAACCTGGCTAGAAATTTGTGTTACATGGTGGAGAATCATCTCACTTGTAAAGATACAAATATTTATCTTATTTCAAGCTTAAGCAGAGAATGCTTTGTTTCAGTATATTCCTACAAATTACAACTGACAGGTAACAATTAATGACCAACCCTTATAATATTGTAATCACGCAACTGATTTTTTTTCATGAGTTTAACAGTGCGAAGTTTTCCATAAATAACTATACACGTGCAATGCACATTATAACAAACTGAAACATAAAGGAAATCCTTTTGTACAAATAGTAAGAAAATTTTAATCTACAACACGTTGGCCAAAATCACTACTGCCAACATGAACAAAGTTAAAATGCAGTAGCATCGAGAGCGTGTAGGAGTGACGAATAAAGTCAGAGAGACAAAAGTTCAATATCAGACCTCTCAGTTTTACAAAGGATGCATTTATACAATCATCTATCATAAAATAAATCTTGTGTACCTCACTCGCGTACGTACATGAAAATGAAATCTAGTACAGAAACAACGATATTTAAAAATCAGTCTTCACATAGCAGTAAGGTGTTGGCAGGTGAACAAATAGGATACATGGTGATGTGTGAGTTTTCTGGTAATGTGATGGGTTGTTTAGATGAAATATGGTGAAGATAACGTGGCAATGCAATGTCTAGTTTGCAAATTTCAACTAGACAAACATACCATCAAATTATTTCAGGTGGATAGTTCACAGTTACTTTTCGAAGGCCTAAGAACCTAAGTTTACACTCCTGAATTCTGAAAACGCATGCACAACAACAACATAGACAGTTCTTAAGATATCATAAGCCAAGTAAGCCTATTTCTAACATTATGAATTTCCTCTAATTAAGAAACGTGGCAAAGATGATTTAACCAACTGTCCATGAGCACAAAATACCACAACTAAAGCATACTAGATCTCAGAACCTCTTATTATTAAGAACTGCAAATTCAAAGTACATAACAGGGTTTTAGACTTGAAACACAGACACACGTATTACATCATCACATTACATGACAATAAGCAAACACCAAACTGAATTCTCATTGACATCAAGAAATGGAAAGCAACTACTTCATCATTTATTTAATATCGCAACTCATATCTTACATCACCTTAGCTTTAATTTCATAACCCAGGATTATTAATAAAAATACTTAGCTAATCCAAGATAGTAATAAAATGAAAAATAAGGAAGTAAAAAGTGAAATAGCTAGTACTGGAAGTCTAGAACTAATTAATGTGAAGAACATAGCTCAATAGATATTCCAGAATCAAACAACTCTACAATCACCTGCTCAATATGATGTTCTTCCAATTAGAAAAATCAAAAAATAAAATCGAGCGCTCACCTCCTCGCGATGCTTCTTGAATACAGGGAACGCGGCTAGTTGAATATAGTGGAACGCAGTCGCCTCTAGCCGTAAAAGGAGAGATCGAACAGCAGATGGAGGAAAATCTGGCCGTGAGAGGAGAGATCGAATTTAGGGTTGGAAATTTGGAAATTTGGAATGAAATCGATTAAAACAACGTCTGCGTGATGGAGGGAAATGAAGCGTGATGGAGGGAAATGTATATTTGGGGGCGGGCTTTCTTTTGCAAAGCGTTACTTAGGTTTTGGGTTAGGAATTTGATTAAGTCAGTAGAGAGTTGGATGAGAGTTAACCACATTAATAGCGCTTTACCATATCGAGCTATCTATTGGCGTAATAAGTAGTGAATTTTGTTGTAGTGATGTATATATATATAAGTATAATTTTTTGAATTTTGATAGTTAATTGAATTGGATGTTAAGAAATAATGTTTGACTTTGTATATGGCTTGCAACCATTGGGTTTTGTCTCACATTTAAATAATTGAACTATAAAATATGGCTATAAATTAATTTGGAAATTTAGATGAATTTAAAACAAGAAACTAAGAATTTAATTTCCAATGGTTTCAAACTTTGTGTTTAAAGTTTTAAAGTGCGTATTATTTAAAGTATTTCAAGTAGATATTGTTTCAAAGAATTTTTAATTTGTAAATCAGTGTTCTTTTCTTTGTCGCTGGAAAATAATTTCGGTGATGACTGCAGCATGATCGATTCATTTTCGAGTTTTGAAGTGAAGAGACCATTCGTTAGTTTTGCTACAGTCTTGGTTTGGAGAATTAAATTGATTTGGATCTGTAAAATATGACTTGATTTATAATATAAGTGATGTATGATTTAAAATTTGATTTGATATATATTGAGTATATATATTTATTTATCTCTAAATTGTTTGAAGCTAATCGGAAATTTAATTCTTAAATTTTATCTTACAAGATGATTTCAATTATAAAATGAAGCCAGAATTTTGAATAAATATTTAAGCTTGAAATAATTGAATTAGAAAATTTTAAATGTATAATACTCAATTGCATTCCAATATAACTTACCTAAATCATTCAGAAGTTAAATATGTAACTGGATAATATGCAATATAAAAGGATTTTAATTAAAATTTGAGTCGTTATAATAAATGTTATACACTTAAATTTTAGTTATAAAAAGATTAATAGAGGTAAATAGAATGAAATGTTAATTGAATAAAATATCATATAAATGGTGTTAAAGGAAATTATAAATAAATTGAAATAGTATAATAAATGTAATTATACTTAATATAAGTGATTTGATATATATTAAGCGAGATAAAGATAATAATAAATTAGAATAGAGAAGAATTAAATTTATTGAATAAATTATAAGTATAATACTTGATTTTTCCAAATTCATGATTTTATAAATTGAGTATTGGATGATAAGATAATGAAATTAGAAATAGTTAAGATTTATTTAACTTAGGTGAAATCAAGTATTAATATAAGTTGAAATATTCATGGTTTTAAATTTATTATCTTATCTTGTTTTTCAATCTCTTTTCTTTCTGGATGTTCCTATTGTCCTGTATCCTAAAGCGGGAAATTGAATTTTGAATTGATCTTATCCATGAAGTTCGTCCCGTAGCTATTCCTCCCAGAAGAACTTATCTTCACCTGTCCTTTTGGAAACTTTTCAAAGAATCTTCGGTACACATTTGAATCGGAGAACTGCTTACCATCCACAAACCGGCGGTCAAACGGAAAGAGTGAACCAGATTATAGAGGATCTTTTTCGTGTTTGTGTTTTGATTTTGGGAATCTTGGGAAAATCATTTATATCTTGTTGAATTTACCTATAACAACAGTTATCAAGTATATTTTCAATCTTCTTTTTCATCTTAACTTAACCCTATCTCATTCTATCTTGCTTTCCATGTTTTTCGTGCCTCGTTCCTTTTCAAAGACGAAAAGTTTTGAGTGGGGGAGAGTGTAACAACCCATAATTTTGTAAATATTTTAATTAAATTTTTATTTGAAACTTTAATTTCTAAATCATTTAAATTTAAAATTTGGAATTTTCCAATGTAATTTTGGATTTTGTTTATAAATTATTTTCCAAATCCAATAAATTAAACATTTTTTGAAAATTTTATATTTTGGTCAACTCTGATCAAATTTTGAATTTTAGTTTAAATTTTTAAATTTAAAATTTTTATTTTTAATCTTTTCCTTTGAAGAAGAAAATAATTCTGATATTTGTTCTGTTTTTCGTTTCGTTAAATTCTGATTTATACTTTTGAAATTATAAAAATACAGTGTTTATTTCTCTAATTTTTAGTTCCTATTTCAATTTGTGTAAAATTTGATTATATTTATTTGATTTTTGATTGGTTTTATGTGATGACTCGGAATTTTTAGTTATTTGAAATTGGAATATTTAATTGATTTTAAATATTTAAAAGTTAGTTTCTAAATTGAATTCCAGATATCGCTATTTATTTGATAATTTAAATATTAAATTTAATGATTGGATTGGGAAAAAAGGTTAATCTGGAATTTTAAGCTCGTTAAAAATATTTCAAAGGCTTATAAAATTTATACTGATAATACTAAAGATATCAGAACCTTTGAAGTTAGATTTGAAAGTTTCTTTTCAGTTCTGAAATTATATAGTTTAAATTGAATTTAAAAATAGCCTTCGGGGCATAGTCTCGGATTTCAACGAAACTAGTTCCATAGGATCCATAATAGTGCATTATTATCGAATTTCAATTTTCATGGTGTTTGGAGTGACCGTTTGGCCATACGGTAGATAAACGCGTTGAATCTATATCGTAACTTTAATATAATAACTGGGTCCAAAGGCTATCTTCTCCGTACGACCGAATTTGGACTCGAAACCTTTTCCAGTGCGTTCGAAATATAGGTATAACCTTATTAACACCTGGCGGCATACTCGATAGGAGATCGATATTATGAGTTGAGTAAATCGAGGCGATTTAAATTTGAATTTAAATTTTAATATATAAATAATATAATAGATATACTATAGCAGGCATAGACACGTTGAAAATTTTGAACCAAGTGTTCTTCTTCAAACATGTGTCTTCTTTAATAATATTTTTTGTCTCGTTTTTTTATTTGGTCCCTCTTCTTCATTTTAAAAATTTTTAGAATCAGAAAACAATTTAAGACTTTGGCCGACACTTCAAAGTAAAATCCCCTTTCATGTCTGTTTGAATTCGAAAATCGACTTCTTCTTTTCATAAACCATGGTTGCAATTCTTTCTCCCCTGTTTTGATTCAACCGTAGAATATAAAAAAGAAATAACGACAAATTACGACATGATCCCCCACTCGAGCTCAGATCGGGGATTCAAGCGAGTCACGCCGCAACGAAACGGGGGCCGCCAATCTTACATCGTTGATCGAATATTTGAGAAAGGCAATACAGATGATCGAAGCCCTAATATTGAAGGAGAGTCGTCGAAGGTCGCAAGGAGACCTTAGGGAGTATCATGACATTCGAGCGATAGCTTGGTAAAGTTTTGGTAACGATCGAATTCTCAGTGGTGAGGAGGGCGTAGGCATGTGTGCAATGGCGAGTTCGTCAGCAAAGGAATAATTTTGAGCGGCTGTGTTCATCGAATCGTGGGGGGGTTTGGGTTCTTTTAGGGCTGTAAGGTATATTTTTACTAATTTTATTTAGTTATTTTTTTTATTTACTGGAAGCAGAAAATAAAATGTTCGAAGGGTATATAAAAACATTTATGCTTACTGATATGAACAGTGTTAACTAGAATATATATATATATATATATATATTCCCTGTTATAAATATATACACATATACTTGTTTTAAATTTAATATATACATAAATAAATAGTAAATATTCATATGTGCATATGAGATTTTGGAAATATAAAGATTTATATAAAAGTTAGATTTAAAAAAAAATTGAATCCTTAATTTAATTCAGTGTTTAAAAAATAAAGATATATATATATATATATATATATATATATATGCATTTGATAAGAAGATTTTTTCCAAAGAAGTTTAGAATGTTTAGGATTATATATATATATATATATATATATATATATTCCAGTAAGATGTATGGTGAAATATATTATGCAGATTTTTATATATTTACAGAAAAACAGAGATATCTTTATATATCGATTAAGTTTTGAAAAGTATAGGAATTTGTAGAAAGATTTGATCTATAAAACCTATATGGATTATATATATATATGTATTTATGTAGTTTCTAGATGGGAAACAAAGAATATGTATATATATACATATATCCATTTTTATTTACTAGTTAGTTTTGAAATAATGAATTAGGGTGATTAATTTGTTTAGTTAATCTATTTAATTATTTTAGTTACTAAAGGAATTTATTAAAAGAAAGTCGGTTTAAAATTAGTTTTAAATTAAATAATTTGTTAATTAAATCTACGGGAATTAATTGTCCAATTATTTAGAATATTAATAAATTATATAATGTTTGTACAAGGTCTGAATCGTGAATTGGTTTGGACTGCAAATCAAAAATCAATGGTGAGTTAATCTCACTCATCTGGGTTTTATTTAAATTTAAATAGTTAAATTTAAATTTTGGTTAAATGATTGAATTGATTGGACGTGATATGTTATATATATTAGTGTATATATATATATATATTAGAGTGATTGGTTTCCCGCATTATATAGCGGATGAGACCTATGCGCCGCATAATAGCGGATGAGATAATATGATCCCATATACCGCGATATTCCACCTCGAAGTGGAATTGGTATTATTATATTGTGCTAACATCTATAGATGCAGGGAAAAACAGGCTGGAGGGATCCAACTGGATTCCTCAACACGATTGAATTTATTTTATATATTCAGTGATATGATTATGTGATGATCTGCGATGAATTATATTGATCATATTGGGAATTGGAATTTATTGAATACTCAGGCTTGTTTAAATATATATATTGGAATTTTGAGAATTGATATACATATACATACATACATACATATATATATATATATATATATATGAAGTTTGGATTTTTAAAGTAAATAAAAAGGTAATTTTAAATAAAATAATTATAAGGAAATTAAATGATTTGGAAGAAGAAAAGTTGATTTTTAAATTTTAAATAAATAAATACCGAGTAGTGGAAGTATATTTTGAATAAAGAAGAATAAATAAATTTTTAGACTTATGATATTATTAAGAGGAATAAATAAATTATTTTCAAATTTAAGGTTTAAATTTGGAAAAGAAAAAGAAGAAAATTGGAAAAAGTATGAAATTTGTATTTCAGCTTAAATAAGATTTTGAATTATAATAAAGAAGTTAAATCTGAAATTAATGAATTTTGAAATGAAATTGGGTAAGTAAAGAAGTATATTTTAAATGGAGTAAATTTTGAAAATCAATTTGAAAATTGATTTACGTGTTTGAAATTGGAATTTTAAAGGGAAATGAGACTATGAAAATTATAAACTGGGTTATAATGTGAAATGGATATCGGTGGATAGTCGGGAGTATAAATTCACGATAGGAATTTATAAAAGGAATGGTAATTTGTTTTAAAAATAAATAGTGGTTTATTTTTAAAGGTATGGATATGGAAAGTATATTTCCCTGGAAAGCCAAGTTATTTTAAAGGAGACTTTTTATAAGATAAAGGCTTTAAAAAATTGTTTTAAAGAAATGTTTTAGAATATTTATTATTTTTTAAATGTTTTAAATTTCAAAGTAAATATATTCAAATTTATTTTAGTAGTAATTATTTAAAGGTTAATTGGTATTATGTTGAAAAAGAAAATTTTAATATTTATATTTTATAAAATAGTTTTATTTTAAATTATTTGGTTAAAATTTTATAGAATTTCGTAACTTTTATTTTTAAATTTAGTTTGGCTTAGCTTTTATGTTAAAAATTAGTTTTTATACTTTATTAAGTATTTTATTTTAAATACTTTTAAAGTATATATTTTGAATAAAGTGTTTAAGTAATTTTAATTTAAATGTTTTAAAGTATGTTTTAGAATTAAATGATTTGAATTATTTTTAAAATCTTAAGTATTTAGGACTTGGCGGTTTTCAGTGGAAATAAAATGATTGGGTGGAAATTCATTTCCACAAGAGAGAGAAAAGTGATTTGAAAACTATTTCAAAGGATTGAAATGTATGAGAATATATTGTGAAGATATTTAAAAATAAACAATTTGCGAGAAATTATTATGGCTTGATGATTGCTTGTGAATGTTATTTGATAGTTAAATAACCAGCTATCAACATTGGCCAATGCGCTGATCGTTTGAAGAGATCGAGATCGAGATTAATTTCCTAAAAACCACTTTGATCCGGTTTGAACGTTTTCGTAAGGAAGACAAGAGTTTGGAGTCGAAGATGAAGCAGTGAAGTGCAAGGGCTAGTCGCTACCAATCCTGAGGGTGATTCCGAAATGGATGTAGTAGGAGTAGTGCCTTTGGTTCCGTTCAAACTCGAAATGGACTTGTATGGACGAATGCTTTTAGAACATCATAAGGAGGACGATGAGCATTCTGAGTGATTGTGTGCTAAAAAGGTAACGCATAGCCTCGAGCCTCATCAATTAGGAATGGCAAAAAAAGGGGAGGTGCACATAAGGCTAAGTGGCTAGAAACCAATTAGGGCCAGGTCACCCCTGTCTAGATGTCCCTTTTTATACTCGACAATGTGGCGGTTGCTGATCCCAACCGTGGGGTGAACTTATTCGGACTATCCAGTACGGGGTAGCTCTGGTCTTGTGTAGCAGAGGATCGGAAGGGATCCTCGGCACGGTGATCTAGACCACGTACTATGACGGGCGGTACCCCAGTAACCATGCCATTGATGGAAATCCATTTTCCCTATGTGCCTTTACAGTTTTTGTTTGTAGAACCCACTTTGTGGCTAGTAGCTAGAATTTAATAATGTAATAATTTCGACTATTTGAAAAAGTATTTGTGTATAGACACTATTATAATATCAGAGGATTTTATAAGAAATGTTTTGGTTACCGTGAGGTAAAAACCCGGCATATTTTTTTGTGGCGTGGTCTTACGAGATACCTTTGATTTCAAATGCTTTTGAAAATTTAATAACCCAATTGAGTGTGTTTTCTCACGCTGGTTTTCCAGACTGACTCGAGTGTTATTTAACTATAATGCTCGGGTCAGACCGAGTATTATAGAATACATGATATGGTGCTGTAGAGCTCAGGAGACGAGCTGGGGATGGCGAGACGTAGCATATGTACTTGATGTATAATTCCGCTGTATTGTAAGGTGTACTATCAGTTTGGTGAGGACAAGTTAATATAACTGTCCAGTTGTGTGTTATATATGTTGTTGAACTCTGATGTTGTATTCTGATGTTGTATGTATAAACAGATATAGTTTCTTTTGTGTAAAGATCTGTTATTATCTATTATAATTTTATTCTTTCGTGATCATAAGATTCTCTTATGTTGTTTTATCTTCTTCTACCTTCTTTTCCTTTTAACCCTAATGGTTCGATTTTTCGGGCGTCGGAAAATCAGGTCGTTACACTTGGTATCAGAGCTGAAGGTTAAGCGAGAACCTTGGCTCTGGTTGGGATTACTCATTAGTGTAGAGTCCATCGTACTCTAGAATGAGTTTGAGTGTATTAATAGATATAAGCGCGTATTTGTTAGTGAATATCAAAATTGTTTTTATATTGTGTTGACTTATCGGTTGAGTGTTTATGGATTCTGGTCGATATGTGGGATGCCATGTCATCGATAGGGGTTTCCAAACTCTTAAACAAGATAAACCGTTACAGTATTGTTTTAAAATAGGGTAAATGAAATAATTTTACCCAAATTATTTTTGTATACATGGGAAATAATTTTCTGTAAATTATTATAGTTATGTATGGTTGCTTGAATGTTTGGAAGCGATAATATTAAAATATTATCATTTAGGTGTGAAATTGAATAAGAAGTAAAGATAATAATCAAAGATTAAGGAAATAAATTCATTAATAGAATGGAACTTGAAATGTAAATTATGAATGTGATTTATAATTGAGATAAAATTAGAGTAATGTTTGAATATGAATTGGATAGATTTGGAATTTGGAATTTTGGGAAAACTTTAAATTCCTTTGGGTTTGAAAATGGTTTTCAAAAAGTTTTGAAGAAATAATGGTGATATTATTTCAGATTGGATTGAAATCTAGAGAGATTTGAAATTTAAAAATATTTGAAGGGGTTTTAAAGAGATAAAAGCATTTAACTCTCTTCGGTCGTTGGAAAATAACTTCAGTGATGACGGCAGCATCATCAATGTTCATTTTTCGAGTTTCCAAGGAAGAAATTGCTACCCGAATATTTTTGAATTGGTATTTGTTGCAAAATTGAGTTTGATTTTGTGATTCAAAGGAATAATTTGGTTCGGATATAATTGATTTCAAAAATGATTTTGAAATATTGAGTAATTGATTAAAAAAAAACTCTGCAATCTTATTAAAAATGCAGTTGGAATATAAATAAGCTAGAAAAACTTATAGAAGTTAAAAATTCAAATTAAAATGGAATGTAATTGAATCTAGTAAGTAAAAGTAAAAAAATATTTTGTTGGAAGTAAATTTGTGGGAGAACAATTTTTTTTAAAATTTGTAAGTAATAGAACTAAAATTAAAGTTGAATAATGGAATCAATTTAAATTGTGTCAAGATAGGTGAATTGTAAATTTGTTCGAAGGAACTAAAAGAAGTAAAAGTTTAGAAATAAACTTTTTATTGAAATTTGAAATTTTTGGAATAAGATTCAACTTGAAAGGGGTCAAATAAAGGTAAGTGTGACTAGAGAATAAAGTTAGAAAGATAAGCCAATTAAAGAAGGTTGGTAAATGGAATGGAAATAAAATTGTGGATAGACAAATGAATTTGCATTTGTAAGAAAACAGAATTGAACCTGAATATTGTGAATTAATTTGAATTGCTTGTAATGGAAGATAGTCAGGATTTGAGTAAATAAAGAAAAGAACTGAAATAAAATTAGTAAATAAACTAAGTGATTGAAGAGGGTAAGTAGATGAATTGGAATTGTATGTTGAGATGATATTTAATTTAAAATGTGTAAAATAAAGTGAAGTTATAAAATTAATTCGAAGTGAACTAAAATTATAAAAGTTTGGAAATAAGAAATTGTTTGAAACATAAATAAATTAGTAGTGGAACTAATTTAAATAATGATTTGTGAATGGAAGATAGTTGATAAAATTCAATATTCAGAGTTTGAAGATGAGTTGAATTTAAGTAGAATTGGAAATGAAATTCTGGATGAAAATTTGGAAAAAGTATTGAGATTTGAGATAAATTAGTAAATTGAAGCAAATTGAATCTATTTCGAATTAGGATCCAAATTGATTAAATATAGATAAAAACCAAGTGATAAAGTGAAGTTGAAAGATTAACTTGTAGTAGACTAAAAATAATTTAAAGTTGGAAATAAATCCATTGGAATTTAAATAAATTAGTAGTGATACTAATTAAAGAAATGATTAATTGAATATAGCTTGAGATGAAGGTAAATTGAATTCATATGGGATTGGAGATTCAGTTTAAAAATGGTGGATATGAAGGCTAAAGGGGTAGAGTAATAATATAAGAGTATATAATTTTTTTTATATCAAACTTAAGAAATGGTGAAATTCCTAAGCAAGTTTGGTATTAGAAATATACTAAGTAATTTTGGAATGGAGATTAAGTGAAGTTGTGAAATGAGATAATTGTGGATAAGTGAATAGAAATCAAAATAATGTGAATAAAAAAGGATTGATATAGTTAATAATCAATGGATATAAATATGTAAGATGTACGTATATTATTTATTTGCATAGTGATTTGATCCATATTCGAGCATAGAATTTCAAGGTAGTTGTACCGATCCGAGTTTGGATTTTTCACTTGATTTTCGACGGTGAACTCTAGCTATGTATTTTTGATTGATTTTGGTAATTCTCTATCATAGTTTGTGGCTATGCAAGGAGAATGACGGTTTTTGATCAGGAAACCAGATCTGAGTCTGCACTAGGAAGTCGGGTGGACGATACTAGTTCGAAAGTGAAATTGTGTGATCGAGCGAGCGATCAAATTGGGTATTGTGCACGGATGATATATGTGCATCATACAGATTTGAATGAAATAGGAATGAAAACCTTTGTAAAGAAATGTATAAAAATGATTTTGAAAGCTATAATTGGATGTTATGGCTAAGTAGGATACAGGTGTTTTAAAGGCAAGTGATAAATTGGGGTTTTTGATTTCAGAAGATAAATTTAAATTGCCCGACAATGGTATGTGATTAGTTTCTATATGAATTTGATGATTTCTGGTCTAGCCACTTGGCATTTTGTTTTCTTTTGAAATTTGGGAGCCCGTAGAGGCATTTTGTAGTTGTTCCGATCTAGCCGCGCAAAGGAGACGCTGGCGAAATTTTTCAAAAATTTAGGGAGTTACAAAAATTTTTGGGAAAATATTGATAATTTAAAATTTTAATTTGAATTATAATTTGGATGGTTGAGTTAGCACTGTTGTTTGGAAATTTTGGAAAGGTTTGAAAGGTTAGTAAGGGTAATAGTATTGTTATAAAAAGATTGTTTTGGGTATTGTTTAAACTGTTTGGTCTTGGGAATTTGATAAAAACTATTAAAATAAGAATAGTTAACGGGTATTTACCATTCTTCTTAACTAGCCATTTCGGGGAAGAAATTCTTTTAATAGGAAAGGAGTGTGACGACCCATAATTTTTAGATATTTGAAATTGGAATATTTAATTGATTTTAAATATTTAAAAGTTAGTTTCTAACTTGAATTTCAAATATCGCTATTTATTTGATAATTTAAATATTAAATTTATGATTGGATTGGGAAAAATGTTGAATCTAGAATTATAAGCTTGTTAAAAATATTTTAAAGGCTAATAAAATTTATATTGATAACATTAAAGATATCAGAACCTTTGAAGTTAGATTTGAAAGTATTCTGTTCCGTTTTGAAATTATATAGTTTAAATTGAATTTAAAAATAGTCTTCTGGGGCATTGTCTTGGATTTTAACAAAACCAGTTCCATTGGATCCGTAATAGTGTATTATGATCGAATTTCAATTTTTGTAGTGTTTGGAGTGATCGTTTGGCCGTACGGTAGATAAACGCGTTGAATCTATATCGTAACTTTAATATAATAACTGGATCTAAAAAGTTATCTTCCCCATACGACCGAATAAGGACTCGAAACTTTTTCCAGTGCATTCAAAATAGGGGTATAACCTTATGAATGCCTGGCGGCATGCCTAGATAGGAGATCGAGATTGTGAGTTGAGTAAATCGAGATGATTTAAATTTGAATTTAAATTTTAATATAAATAATATAATAGAGATACTGTAGCAGGCATAGATACATTGAAAATTTTGAACCACGTGTTCTTCTTCAAACACGTGTCTTTTTTAATAATATTCTTTGTCTCGTTTTTTTATCTGGTCTCTCTTCTTCATTTTAAAAAATTTTAGAACCAGAGAACAATTTAAGACTTTGACCGATACTTCAAAGTAAAATCCCCTTCCCTTCTGTTTGAATTCAAAAATTGACTATTCTTTTCATAAATCATGGCCGCACTTCTTTCCTTCCCTCTTTTGATTCCACCATAGAATATAAAAAATAGAATATAAAAAAAGAAATAACAACAAATCATGACGCGATCCCTCACTCGAGCTCAGATCGGGGATTCACGCGAGTCATGCAGCAACAAAGAGGGGGCCGCCAATCTTGCATCGTCAATCAAATATTCGAGCAAGGTAGTACGGATGATCGAAGCCCTAATAGTGAAGGAAAGTCGTCGAAGGTCACAAAGAGACCTGAGGGAGTATCGCGACATTCGAGCGATAGCTTGGTAAAGTTTTGGTCACGATCGAATTCTTAGCGGTGAGGAGGGCGCAGACATGTGTGCAGTGGCGAGTTCTTCAGCAAAGAAGTAATTTTGAGCGGCTGTGTTCATCGAATTTATTTAGTTATTTTATTTTTTTATTTACTGGAAGCAGAAAATAAAATGTTCGAAGGGTATATAAAAATATTTATGCTTACTGACATGAACAGCGTTAACTAGAATATATATATATATATATATATATATTTGCCCTGTTATAAATATATACACATATACTTGTTTTAAATTTAATATATACATAAATTAATAGTAAATATACATATGTGCATATAATATTTTGGAAATATAAAGATTTATATAAAAGTTAGATTTTTTTCACAAATATTTGAATCCTTAATTTAGTTCAGTGTTAAAAAAAGATATATATGTATTTGATAAGAATATTTTTTCCAAAGAAGTTTAAAATGTTTAGGATAATATATATATGTTTTCCAGTAAGATATATGGTGAAATATATTATGCAGATTTTTATATACTTACAGAAAAATGGAGATATTTTTATATATAGATTAAGTTTTGGAAAGTATAGGAATTTGTAGAAAGATTTGATTTTTAAAATCTATATGGATTATTTATATTTATATGTACTTATGTAGTTTCTAAATGGGAAATAAAGAATATATGTACCTATATCCATTTTTATTTACTAGTTAGTTTTTAAATAATGAATTAGGCTGATTAATTTGTTTAGTTAATCTATTTAATCATTTTAGTTAATAAAGGCTATTTTATTAAAAGAAAGTTGGTTTAAAATTAGTTTTAAATTAAATAATTTTTTAATTAAATCTATGGGAATTAATTGTCCAATTATTTCGAATATTAATAAATTATATAACGTTTGTACAAGGTCTGAATTGTAAAGAAATCAAGTTGGTTTGGTCTTGACTGCAAATTAAAAATCAAAAGTGAGTTAATCCCACTCATATGGGTTTTATTTAAATTTAAATAGTTAAATTTAAATTTTAGTTGAATGACTGAATTGATTGGATGTGGTATACTATATATATTAGAGAGTGTGTGTGTGTGTGTGTATTGGAATGATTGATTTCCCGCATTATATAGCAGATGAGACCCTATGCACCGCATAATAGCGAATGAGATAATATGATCCCATATACTGTGATATTCCACCTCGAAGTGGAATTGGTATTATTATACAGGTTGGAGGGATCCTACTGGATTCATCAAAAAGATTGAATTTATTTTGTATATTTAGCGATATGATTATGCGATGATCTGTGATGAATTATATTGATCATATTGGGAATTGGAATTTATTGAATACTCGTGCTTGGTTAAATATATATATATTGGAAATTTTAGAATTAATATATATATATATATATATGAAGTTTGGATTTTTAAAGTAAATAAAAAGGTAATTTTAAATAAAATCATTATAAAGAATTTGGATAATTAAATGATTTAGAAGAATAATAGTTGATTTTTAAATTTTAAATAAATAAATACCGAGTAGGGGAAGTATTATTTTGAATAAAGAAGAATAAATAAATTTTTAGACTTAATGATATTATTTAGAGGAATAAAGAAATTATTTTCAACTTTAAGGTTTAAATTGGTAAAAGATAAAGAAGAAATTTGGGAAAAGTATGAAATTTGTATTCAGCATAACTAAGATTTTGAATTATAATAAAGAAGATAAATTTGAAATTAATGAGTTTTGAAATGAAACTGGGTAAGTAAAGAAATTTATTTTAAATGGAGTAAATTTTGGAAATAAATTTGAAAATTGATTTAAGTGTTTGAAATTGGAATTTTAAAGGGAGATGAGACTATGAAATTTATAAACTAGGTTATAAAGTGAAATGGAAATCGGTGGATATTCGGGAGTATAAATTCACGATAGGAATTTATAAAGGAATGAGTACTTTGTTTTAAAAATATATAGTGGTTTATTTTTAAAGGCATGGATATGAAAAGTATATTTCCCTGGAAAGCCAAGTATATTTTAAAGGAGACTTTTTTATAAGTTAAGGGCTTTAAAAATTTGTTTTAAAGAAATGTTATAGAATATTTATTATTTTTTAAATGTTTTAAATTTTAAAGTAAATATTTTCAAATTTATTTTAGTAGTAATTATTTAAAGGTCAATTGGTATTATGTTTAAAAAGAAAATTTTTAATATTTATATTTTATAAAAAAGTTTTATTTTAAATAGTTTGGTTAAAACTTTATAGAATTTCGTAACTCTTATTTTTAAATTTTGTTTGGCTTAACTTTTATGTTAAAATTAGGTTTTTATACTTTATTAAGTAGTTTATTTTAAATATTTTTAAAGTATATATTTTTGAATAAAGTGTTTAAGTAATTTTAATTTAAACGTTTTAAAGAATGTTTTTAGAACCAAATGATTTAAATTATTTTTAAAATCTTAACTATTTAGGACTTGGCGGTTTTCAGTGGAAATAAAATAATTGGGTGGAAATTTATTTCCACGAGAGAGAGAAAAGTGATTTGAAAACTATTTTAAAGGATTGAAATGTAGGAAAATATCTTGCGAGAATATTTAAAAATAAACAATTTGGGAGAAATTATTATGGCTTGATGATTGCTTGTGAATGTTATTTGATAGTTAAATAATCGACTATCAACATTGGCCAATACGTTGATCGTTTCGAAGAGACTGGGATCGGTATTAATTTTTCGAAAACCACCTCGACCCGGTTTGAACGTTTTCGTGAGGAAGACAAGAGTTTGGAGCCGTAGATGGAGCAATGAAGTGCAAGGGCTAGTCACTACTAATCCTGAGGGTGATTCCGAAATGGATGTAGTAGGAGTAGTGCCTTCGGTTCCGTTCAAACCCGGAATGGACTTGCATGGACGAATGCTTTCAGAACATCGTCATGAGGACGATGAGCATTCTAAGTGATTGTGTGCTAAAAAGGTAACGCATAGCCTTGTGCCTCATCAACCGAGAATAGCTAAAACAGGGGAGGTGCATACAAGGCAAAGTGGCTGGCAACCAATTAGGGTAAGGTCACCCTTGTCTAGATGTCCCTTTTTTATATTCGGCTATGTGGCGGTTGCTGATTCCAACCATAGGGTGAACTTATTCGGACTACCCAGTAAGGGGTAGCTCCAGTCTTATGTAACAGGGGATTGAGAGGGATCCTCGGTACGATGATCTAGACCACGTACTGTGACGGGTGGTACCCCAGTAGCCCTGCCATTGATGGAAATCCATTTTCTCTACGTGCCTTTACGCTTTTTCTTTGTAGAGCCCACTTTGTGGCTAGTAGTTGGAATTTAATAATGTAATAATTTTGGCTATTTGAATAATTATTTGTATAAGACACTATTATAATATCATAGGATTTTATAAGAAATGCTTTGGTTATTGTAAGGTAAAAAACCGGGCATATTTATTTGTGGCGTGGTCTTATGAGATACCTTTTATTTCAAATGATTTTGAAAACTTTAATAACCCAATTGAGTGTGTTTTCTCACGTTGGTTTTCCAGACTGATTCGGATGTTATTTAACTATAATGCTCGGGTCAGACCGAGTATTATAGAATACATGATATGGTGCTGTGGAGCTCAGTAGATGAGCTGGATGGAAAGACGTAGCATACGTACTTGATGTACAATTCCACTATGTTGTAAGTTGTAATGTCAGTTTGGTGATGACAAGTTAATATAACTGTCCAGTTGTGTGTTATAGATATTGTTGAACTTTGATGTTGTATTCTAATGTTGTATGTATAAACAGATATAGTTTCTTTTGTGTAATGATCTGTTATTATCTATTATAATTTATTTTGCCATGATGGTAAGATTCTCTTATGTTGTTTTCTCTTCTTCTACCTCCTTTTTCTTTTAACCCTAATCGTTCGATTTTTCGGATGTCGAAAAATCAGGTCGTTACATTTTATTTTTGATAATAGCTTAGAAATATCAAGAGTCGTAAGTTACTTTTTTTATTTTGTTGCCTTTTCCTTTTCCTAACCTCTTCATTTTCCTTAGCCGTTCACTCCACATCTTTAGCCATCCATTCTTCATTACCCTAACCGCCTCCTCTTTTTTAAATCACGTACAAGTTTCTCATCTCTCAAATTCTCATTTGCATCCAGAGAAAAATATACTAGATCTAGTTCCATGGCTTCTTCTCCTTCTTTTTCCATTTTCTTTTGTCCTATTTTCTTTGTTTTTCCTCAATCATAGCTCGGCCTTCAACCCTAGCCGACCTCTCCTCCACCATCTCCTCCTCATCACCACCCGATGACCACAGTCTCCACCCCTCATCAACATCCCAAGCCTTAGCCGTGAGCATTAGATTCTAAACTAACACCAAAAACAAGTTGCAAACATCCCTAGCCGAGCCTTGTTCTATGCATCTTCCTCTTCTATGGCTTTGGCCACAACACAAGACAACTCCACCTCCTTGTTTTTCCATGACCACACCACCCTAGCTATGACCTGATGTGACCAGGCCGAACCATGTAGCCATAGGGCCGAGCCAATGTTTGCTTGTAGCCTTCCAATCTCCTTGCCTTTTTCCTTCCATCAATTATAACTTGCCAATCCCTTCACACACCCTTCATTTCAGTCCATAATCGCACCTTTTATCTACGTTAGCCAAGCCTAGTTGCTTCAGACTAATCATGGCCGAGCCTATTTGTGATGGCCGAGGCCACTTGATGGGTTACGGCAAGTCTATGTCATTAGATTCATATATTTTCCATTGTTTTGATGTATAATTTTTATGTTGAATTATATTCTTATGTTTGTGTATTGGTATTGTTTACAAGATATGGATATTGACTCTCCATCACTCAAAATCTAGTCGTGCCTTGTCATGCTTTTCGGAGTTTGTTGTGTATCTTTAATTGTCAATTCTAGCCTTAAGAAGGTGAGTTTATCACTCTCGGCATACGTACTTTTATAATTGTGAAATGATGACAACTGAATAAGTAAAACTGATATGTTATGTTCATATGTGCCTGTGATATATTTATATGATTTTAAATGTTGTTTATATATCTGTTACATCATCTGATATGACATATTGTATTATACTGTTATTTATTTCCTGTTATCACACTGGAAGTTCCCTATTACTAAGGGTTGAAATGATACATACTCGAACAGACTTTGGAATAAGGAAAAATCATTATGGGCTGAAACGATAGGCTCGAGTGATTTTTATTGTATTTATTTTTCTTGGGATTGCGGGTTTGAAGTGAAAGAACCCGGATTTTTTCTTTTTAAATTACGGATTGAAATGATACATATTCGTATCACTTGACCTAGGATAGAAAATATTGTACAGTCCCAGGGTTAATATTTTAAAGTAATATTTTCCTAAAAATTTATTAAGTATTTTGAGTTTTAGAATATATGAAATTTTAACTTAAAATTTGATTTAAAGATTTGAAATATAAAGAGATATTGGTTTTCTATAAGTTAAAATTTTATAAGTTGATTTTGGTTTTAATTGTAATCTAAAAATCTATATTTGGTTTTAAATTTGTAATTTAAAGATTTTATATATGATAAACAACTTAATAATGAAATTTGATTTAGTGTGAAATTCTAAATCTAGTCTAGTGGTTGTAATGAATTTTATTCCATAAAATGAATATGTCTCGTATAAATAAGTATACAGTGATTTTCTGTAAGTTAAATTGTATAAGTAAAATGTATAATATGTAATTTAAATATGACTTAACTTGATAATTGGAAATTGGTTTCCCCAAATGGAGATTTTAAGTTAAATAATGTATTTTGAATTGATAAAAATGAAATACAGTTTTAAGTGGGCATTTCGTAATAAATTTATTTAACTTGAAATCATAGTTAATTGATATCTAAATGATTTATAAAGAAAGTTGATTGTTATATTAGCTGTGACAACTTATTTTATTTCTGAAATGGGTATTTTAAAATAAAGCATTAAGTCATTGGTTAAAAATACATGTTAAGTAATAATGTGCTTTTGACTTAATAAATGAATTATAGTTTAATTTGGATATTTTTTGATAAAATTTTATTTTATTAAATCATAAGTTAAATAATATTCAAATGAATAATTTATGAAGTGTAAAATATAATTTTTATAAGTTAAAATGGTTAAAAATTGAAATTTTAATGCGGCTGAAAAGTTATTATAAATCTGGAATTATTATTGGTAGCACTTCAGAAATGTTGTGGTTTAAGATAGTATTTGATAAGTGCCATCAATTCTGGGACTTAACTATATTCTGAAATAATAATAAAGCTACTGCAGCACTTTGTAAGTGCTGTTGGTGCTGAATGTACACTGTTTTGCAATACTAGTAAGCTACTGCAGCACTTTGTAAGTGTTGTTGTTGCTGAAAGTAAACTGTTTGAAATAATAACTAAATATCTACTGTAGCACTTTATAAGTGGTGTTGTTTCTGAAATTGACAATGTTTTGAAATAATATATCTACTATAACACTTTATAAATGCTGTTGTAGCTGAAATTTACAATGGTTTGGAAATTTTATAATTGAATGAATGAACTTATAAATGTTACAACTTTGAAATGAATATTATTTGACATTGAATTTAAATGGTTTAATTGAAGGTCATTTTAAAGGTGTTATGATTTTCTAAGTATTATAATTTTCCAAAGAATAACATTTCCAGAGTGCTGTGATTTTAAGTAGTATGATTTCCAAATGATAACATTTCTAAATTGTTATGATTTCAAAGTATTATGGTTTCAAAGTGTTTGGTTTCAGAGTTGTTATAACTTGAAAGTAATATGGCTTTAGAAATGAAATTATTGGAAATTGTATTAAATTAAGAATTGAACTTAAATATATTAATTTGAAACTTATTGAAATTGAAGATTTAAGAATTTGACTTTATAAAGTGGTTTGGTTTAAGATAATTTAAAGGTATATTTCAAGTTTAATGAATTAAGGGAAATATTCAGTGATTTAGAAATTTGGGTTTTATTTAAATGATATCCTAATGATTTGGTTTTTTTAATGGGAAATAATATCGTATTGACATAGTTTTGAAATGGATATGATATTTGATTTTTGAAGTATAAAGATTTTGAAATAAATATCCATGGGTTGTCGTTGTCAAAGGGACCGAGATCGGAAGTTGTCATACTCTCTGCCAACTTCGAAAACCACTTTAACAACCGTGTACGCAATGGAGATTCCAGAATGATGTAGGATGGTGGTGACGTCCTTTGAGGTATGAACGTGGACTTGACTCCTGTGAGTTGGATTAAGGTGGCTAAAACAGGAGCGATCTCGGGTCAATGAGGTAGTTCCTCTGATCGGACACACTCCTTCGATATTATATTCTAATTTTGAGATTAATTTGGTGGCCACTTTTGATTTTTGATTTGAGGGTGTGGCTCGAGATGGGCGGTAGCTGTGCGCTACGCGTTACCACCATCCCGTGTGCGTAATTGGTATATCTACCCTGACATTGCCTCGTTATGCCGTGTCACCTACCCTAGCACGCCTTGTATGAGTTTGATTTGTGTAGTACTTATGGAGTATCTTCTCGTAGCCTCCCGATCAGGAGGTACGTAGGTGCTGTATAGACTATTGGTGCTATTTATATGTTAAGGTGGAAAATGTAAAGCCTTAACGCTATTTTAAAGTAAGTTTATTTTATTATAGACATTATTATAATAGCGAAATATTACTACATAGTAAATAGTTTAACGGATCCTTAGAGGATGGGCGATCCCAAGCATCCTTTAAGTTACATGTACCTTTCTATTACAGTTCACTTGAGTTGGTTTACATTGTATAAGTATGTATGTCCCGACTCGAGTGTTTTGTGTATTTTCTTTACGCTCTGGTCAGACTGAGTGATATAGCATTTGAGACTTACCTTCGAAGTTGGAGTTTTGCTTGAAGATCCAACTATCTATTTCGCTTTCAGTTATTCAGTTGAGTCCAGTGATATATTCTGATTTGTGCTTGATATCATATTGAGACAGTTGTTGTATATTGTTACTTCTATCGTATCTTGTTTAACTCTGATGTATATTTATATAATAGCTTCATGCACTACCATTTCTTTGCTTCCGCTGCATTATTATATTACTCTGTATCTGTGATCTATGATTTATTTATTGTATATTTTGAGTTTTGCCAAATTTAAATTAACAATTCGGTATTTTTAACTATTCAAGTCCGACATATGCGAATGCGAAAGGTTGATAATAGCGAGTCGTTTCACATTGTATGGAATCCAATCTCTAATAAGCGTCCGTACGGTTTTGATTGTGCCCAACTATGCTGGAACGGGAGATGCAAGCATTTCAGCTAGATTCTATTTTACTTTCTATAGACACTGTTATAATATCAGACGTATTTGATAAAAATGTTTTAGTTATCATAAGTTAAAAACCCGGCATGTTTATTTATGGCGTGATCTTACGAGATACCTTTGATTTCAAAGGATTTTGAAAACTTCAATAATGTAATTGAGTGTGTTTTCTCACATTTGTTTTCCAGACTGAATCGGGTGTTGTTTTATTATAATGCTCGGGTCAGAGCGAGTTTTACAGATACAAGATAGGATGCTATGGAGCTTAGGAGATGAGCTGGATGGCAGAGACGTATATCACGTATCTGACTTATATTCCGCTATGTATGGTATGTTGTATATTCAGTTTTGTGAGATAAGTTATTATAACTGTTCAGTATTGTGTTATTGTTGGTGTTGTACTCTGATGATGTAATGTATAAAAAAGTAATAGTTTTTTTGTATAAAGATCAGTTGTTATCTATTATATGTTGTTCCGCTGCGATTGTGAGATTCTGATGTTGTTTTCTTTTTCTCCTTCTACCTCTTTCTTCTTTAACCCTAATGGTTTGTATTTCTATTCATTTTGAGTTGAACTAATGGAGGATATTGTCGACTCAAAGGGGTACGGATTTTTGGGTCTTCACACTTGGTATCAAAGCGAGGTTAAGCGAGAGCCTTCGCTCTGGTGGGGATTACTCATTTGAGATATGGTCAGTAGCACCCTAGAATGAGTTTGAGTGTATTAATAGATATAAGTGTGTATTTGTTAGTGAATATAAAATTGTTTTATAAAGTGTTGATTGGTTTGTGGAGTGGTTTATGGATTCTGGTCAATACGAATAATTAACGTTATTGATAGGGATCTCTAAACACTTATACAGAACAATTCGACATGATGTTGTTTTAAATAGTGTAAATGAAGTAATTTTACCAAAATTATTTTTAAACATGGAAGAAATAATTTCGTAAATTATTATAAGTACATATGGTTGCTTGGCTGTTAGGGAATGATAATATTAAATTATTATTGTTGTTATGTGGAAATTGAAATAGGGGATTGAAATTATAACCAAAGTCAAGGAAATTAATTCATATAACAAAATGGAATTTGTAAATATGAGTTATAAGTGATTTATAATTGAAATGGGATAAAATTCTAGAGTAATATTTGAATATAGATTGGGAGGATTTGAAATTTGAAAATTTGAAAATTTTAATTTCCTTTGGGTTTGAAAAATGATTTTCAAAGGCTTTGGAGGAATAATGGTGATATTATTCAAAAATATTATTGAATTGGATATGAAATCTGGTGTGATTTGGAATTTAAAATATTTGAAATGTTTTTGAAAAAGAATAAAAGCACTGAACTCACTTCGGTCGCTGGAAAATATTTTTGGTGATGATTGTAGCATCATCGATGTTCATTTTTGAGTTTCCAAGGGAGGAATTACTACCTGAATTTTAAATTGGAGTTGTTTGCAAAACTTGGTTTGGTTTTGAAATTCAAAGGAATAATTCGATAACCAAAGGATTTTGGTTATAATTGATTTCGAAAATGATTTTTGAAATAATTAAGTGATTGTTTAAAAGACTCTGGAAGTCATTTAAAAATGCTTATGGAATAATAAATGGGATTGATAACTTATAAAAATTTGAAATTTGTTTAGAATAAAAAATTAACTTAAGAAGAGTTAAATTAAAACAAGCGTGAAAAGAAATAAGTTAGAAAAGTAAGCCAATTAGATGAAGTAAATAAAGAGAGTAGTGAATGGAATTTCAATAAGTTGGAAAACTTATGGAAGTAATTTTTTTTATATGGAAATGGAGTTTAACTGAATTAAGTTAAATAGAAGTGAATTTGAGGAAATAAATATAAGCAAGCTAAATGGGATGGTCACTGAAATAAAATTCATTAAGTTGGAAATACTTTGTGAATGAGCAAATTTATTTAGTGTAATTAAATGGAAACTGGAACCCAGCATTTGAATAATGTTTAAATTTGAATTATGTTAAAATAAATGGGTAAAATAAACCAAGTAAGTGAAATAAATTGGAAGAATGAGTAAATAGAATATTGGCAAGTTTGAAAACTTACAAAATTTGAACATTTAACTAAAAAGGGAATTAACTTGAATTAAGAGGGATTTGAAAATTTAGCCCAAGTTGGACTAAACAAAACAAAGGATTGAAAACAAAATTAGTAAGTAAACTAATTGATCTAAATGGGTAAGAAAATGAATTGAAATTGAATATTGGAATGATATTTAATTTAAATTGTGTAAGTAAAGTGAAATCGGAAAATTAGTTCGAATGGGCTAAATAAAATGAAAGGTTTGGAAATAAAAATTGATTTAGATATAAATAAATGAGTTAATGGAACTGATTAAGAGAATTGATTAATTAAATGTGATTTGAGAGGTGGCCGATAAAAGAAGTCAATATTTGATTTGATTTGGAAATAAATTAGTAATTGGAAGGCAAAATGAAAACAAATGGAATTGAAAATATAAATTGAATAAAAATGGATATAACTTCAGTGGTGAAGTGGAAAAATAAATATAAAAGGTCGTATAAGATATTTATAATAAACTTAAGAAAATTGAGAGAAATTCTTAAGTAAAATTTGATATGGGGAAAATATACCTAGTTAATATTTGAATGAAGATTAAGTAAAGTGTGAAAAGGGAAATTGTGAATAAGTGAATGGAAATCGAAGTAATTGTGAATAAAAAGAGAATTGATATAGCTAATAATCAGTTGAGATAAATACGTATGATATACGTATATTATTTTATTCGCATAGCGATTTGATCTAGATTCGCGTACAGAATTTCGAGACAATTATAAAGATCCAAGTTGGGGTTTTCACTCGATTTTCGACAGCGAACCCTGGATATGAATTTTTGATTGATTCTAGAATTCGCTGTCATAGTATATGGCTATACAAGGAGGATGATGGTTTCTGATTAAGAAACCAGATCTGAGTCCGCACTAAGAAGTCGGGTGGACGATACTAGTTCGAAAGTGAAATTGTGTGATCGAGTGAGCGATCGGATTTAATATTGCGTACGGATGATATATGTGCATCGTATGGGCTTAAGTAAAGCTAATAATAATTTTTTTGAAAAGGAAGTAAATAAAATGATTTTGAATTCTGTGATCGGATATCATTGCTAATTATGATACGGGTATATAACAGCTAAGGAAAATTGGTGTTTTCGAATTCAGAAGATAAATTTGAATTGCCCGACAAAAGGTATGTATTTAAATTGGCATATGAAATTTGATGATTTTATGATCTTGCCACTTGGCTTTTGTTTTCTTTTGAAATTTGGGACCGTAGAGGCATTTTGTAGTTGTTATGATCTAGCCGTGCAAAGGAGATGTTGGCGAAATTTTTCGAAAATTTGAGGAGTTAGAAAAAAATTGAAGAAATTTTGATAATTTAAAATTTGGTTTTAAATTACAATTTGAATGGTTAAATAAGTAATATTATTTGGAACAGATGGATGAATAGGGAAGGTTAGTAAGAGTGATAGTGTGTTCTTAATAAAAAGATTGTTTAGGGAAGTTGTTAAAAACTGGTTGGATTTGGGAAAATAGTTAACTGATCGTGGACCATTCTTCTTAGCTAACAATTTCGAGGACGAAATTCTTTTAAGGGGGGAGGAATGTAACGACCCGAAATTTTGGATATTTAAAATTGGGATATTTAATTGATTTTAAATATTTAAAAATTAATGTTTAACTTGAATTTCAAATATCACCATTATTTGGATAATTTAATTATTGAATTTAATAATTGGGAATTGGGTAAAATATGAAATCTTAGTTTTTAAGCTCGTTAAAAATAATTCGAAGGCTTGAAAAATCTATATTAATAATACTAAAGATAATAAAGTTTTAAAATTGAATTTAATAGTGTTTGGTTCAGTTTTAAAAATACATCGCTTAAATTGATTTTTAAAAATAGCCTTCCAGAGCACAGTCTTGGATTTCGACGGAATAAGTTTCATTGGAACCGTAATAGTGTATTATTATGGGATTGCAAATTTCATAACGTTTGGAATTATCGTTTGGCCATATGGGATACAAACGCGCTGAAATTTATATCGAATTCAATTTAATAACTGGGTCCAAAAAGCTATCTTCTCCATGCGATCGAATTAGGACTTGAAACGTTTTCCATTTCGTTCGGAATAGGGGTATAACATTGTGAACGTCTAGCGGCACTTCTCGATAGGAGGTCTAGATTTTGAGTTGTGAATTCAAGACGATTTAAATTTAAAATTTAAATATAATATGTATGTTGTTTGACCAGTTCAAATCCCTTCACGTCAAATTTTCTTTTCCATCGGCCTACTTTCTTTCACCATCAAACCTTTTTCCTTCACAGCAGCTTTTGCTTAGTCCAAATCACTGTAGGCAATTTCTTCACGCCACCATCAAATCCTGTTCCCCTTCCCCCTTTTATTTTCAAACTACGAATAGTTCAAAGAATAAATTATACATATACGAATCGCGATCTTCATTCTCCTTTCTCACCCTTTTTCTTTCTTCTGTTCGAAAATGGCGGAATGACAGCAATTTAAAATCGAAATCAAATCAACCGCTTATTCCCATTTTCTTTTTCCTCTGGAACCGAATTCAAAATCGAAGTCGTATAAACAAAAGAGAGTAACGAAATCAAATTCGATTTCGAATCAATTCGCGAGCTAGTTGCCGAAGTACGCAGTGGCCTGGGGAATGTGCGTGAATGATAGAGGGAGGGATGTCACGTAGCGGACAGCGCATCAGTTCTTGGAGGTAGGCGCATGGAGTTCGCCAAAAAGCTCGAAGTTGGGGTCGTTCGAGTTTTGGAGTTGCGATTGAAGATTCACGGAGGGGGGTTGGCGAATTAGTATGTGTGTGCATACGTGTGGGTCAGATCGAGGGCGTGTATGGGTCACGTGCACGCGCGGGAAGACCGGCGGCCAAGGCGAAGAGGGTCGTCTCAGTTTGGGGTTCATCGATGGCACGTCAGAGTTGGAGGCTTGTGTGTTTGAGCGTGCTTGAGGAGATGTGTTCTGGGCAGTAAGGTATCGACTTTGTTTTAATTTAATTTAATTCCAAAAAAAATATGAGATTTTAATTCGCAGTGAGATACAAAAACAGTGCTGTTTTGAAATTCAAAATGTATATATAGGCAAGAAAGGAATTTTATTTCTTAGAATTTAGTAAATATATGTATATAGGTAAACAGAAAATATATATATATAAGATTTCGGAAAAAATTAGGGATTTTAAAATGTTTGAAGAGTTTATAAAAGTTAAATTTTTTGAAATCTATAATTTATTTTTTATAAGTGTATATGTAGTTCGAAAAGGAAAATTATTAGTTTAATATTAAATCATTAATTAATTAAAATGTATTAAATGGTAATTTATTTTGGATTATTTCAAATGTAAACAAATCATATAATGTTATACAGGGTCTTAAATCTTGGAGAAAACAAGCCGGTCTGGGTTGGATTGCAAATTAAAAGTCAAAGGTGAGTTAATCTCACTCAAATTGGATTACTAGTTAATTTAATTAGATAAAATTAAATTATTGGTTGATTGCTTGAATTGATAATTTATAATCTTTCTGGATGTGATATATCATATACAGTGGTGTGTGTGTGGGTGTGTGTGTGTGTGTGTATTTGAGTGATTCATATTCCAGCATTATATAACGGATGAGACCCTATGTGCCCCGCATAATAGCGGATGACCACATGTACCGCGATATCCCCCTCGAAATGGGATTGGTATTTTATATTGTGCAAATGTCTATGGATGCAGGGAAACAGGTTGGAGAGATCCAACTGGATTCCTCAAAATTATTGTTTTTATTTTCATATTCAGTTATATGAAATGCTGAATAATCTATGATATATTCTGTTGGAAAATTAATTTATTTGATGTTAATATATTGCTGGATATATTGTGACATTTTAGAAATGTAAATATTGAATTTTTAAAAGGGGAATAAAAAGGGAAAATTTAAGTAAGAAATTTATGTAAAGATGGATGAATTTAAAAGGAAAGAATTGGGAGAGTAAATAGATTTATTTTCAAATCTTATTTAATAAATTCTGGAATATGGGAAAAGAACAGGGTCTTGAGTAAATGTGAATTAAAGGATTTTAAAAGTAAGGACTTAAGCAATATTGATTTTAAGTACAAAGAGTTTATTTTAAAATTTAAGTTTTAAATGCGTTGGGAAAAATAAAAGGAGAATTTTGAAATAGAGTATGAAATTGATATTTCAGGTTTAAATAAGGTTTTAAATCGTAATGAAGGAATAAAACTGGAATTAATAAATTTTGGAATAAATTTGGGTAAATCAAGGAATAAATTTTAAAATGGAATTTAATTCAAGAAAATCGACTAGGAAATCGATTAAATGTTTTGAAACAGTGAGTATAAGGGGCAATGAGATTATGGGATTTATAAACTAGGTTATAAATAAAATGAATATTTATCAGTGGATAATTTGGATTTATAAATTCACAGTGGGAATTTTATAAGGAAAGGGTAGTTCATTTTATAAATAAAAGAGAGTTTTATTTTTGAAAGTATGGGAAAGAAAATTTACGGGATTAGGACGTAAATTAAACTAAAAATAAATCAAGATGGATTTGTAAAGGATTAGATGTGCTATATTGATGTGGAAAGTGTATTCTCCTGAAAGGACATGTATATTTTAAAGAAAGATTTTTTAAGTATAAATTAGAAGTTTTAAAGGTTTTTTTAGAAGAATGTTTTAGAAAGACTTAACATTTAACTGTTTTAAAAGTGTTAAAGTAAATAGCAATTAAGTAAATTTTAATAGTTAATTATTTTTAAAGGTTAAATTGGTATCATGATTAAAAGGATGATTGTTGAATATTTATATTGTATATAACTGTTTACTTTAAAGTAGTTTTTGGCTAAAGTTTCACTTAGGAAAATATTATAGAATTTCATAACCATTATTTTGAATCAAGTGATTTAAAAAAAAGCAGTTTTATTTTACATGTTTTAAGTGTATATTTTTGGATAAAGTGATTTAATTTATTTGAAATCTAAATTTAATAAAACTGGGAGTTTTTCAAAATAAATAAAAATAATTGGTTGAATGATTGTCTAATTTGATAGTTAAATAACCGATTATCAATATTGGCTAATGTGCTGATCGTTTCGAAGAGACCGGGATCAGATTTAATTATCCGAAAACTACTTCGATCTGGTTTGAATGTAGCGAATGAAGACCGTGAAGATGGTGATTCGGTTTGTCCAGACTAAGGGCAACTTTTATGGACGAATGCTATTAGACCATCGTATTGGAGAACGGTGAGCATTCTAAGTAAATTAGATCTTTAAAAAGGTAACACATAGCCTCAAGCCTCATCAACTAGGAATGGCTAAAACAGGGGAGGTACAGCAAGGCTAAGTGGGTAGCATCCAATTAGGGTAAGGTCATCCCTGCCTAGAGTCCCTTTTTGACCTCGGCTGTGTGGACGATTGCTGATCCTAACCGTGGGATGATCTTATTCGGACTATCCAGTAAGGGGTAGCTCCGATCTTGTGTTGCAGGGGGTCAGGAGTGGTTCTTGGTATCTGATCTAGGCCAGATACTGTGATGGGAGGTACCCCAGCAGTCCTGCCATTGTATGGAATCCAAACTCCTGTAAGCGTCCGTACGGTTTTGATTGTGCCCAACTATTCTGGAACATGAGATGCAAGCATTTCAGCTAGATTCTATTTTACTTTCTATAGACATTATTATAAGTGGAAATTAGACACAAATGCCTCTTTAGCAAGTGCAATTAGTTTTTAGGACAGACAACTGAAATAATTACTTTTAAGGACAAAATGCAAAATAATTAGTCTCTAAGGCCTAAAAACCTATGAAAATATGTCCTTGAAAGTAATTGGACTGCCGACTTTGTCCTTAAAAGTAATTGTTCTACTAACTTTGGCCTTGAAACTAATTTCTGTGGATGTGTGTCCTAGAAACTAATTAGACCGCAAAGTTTGTCCTTCTAGTGAAACGCCCCTTATTATAATATCGGACGGATTTGATAAATAATTTTTGTTATAGTAAGGTAAAAACCCGGCATGTTTATTTGTGGCGAGGTCTTACGAGATACCTTTGATTTCAAAGGATTTTAAAAACTTTAATAATTTAATTTAGTGTGTTTTCTCACGTTGGTTTTCCAGACTGACTTGGGTGTTATTTTATTATAATGCTCGGGTCAGACCGAGCATTACAGATACATGATAGGATGCTATGGAGATCAGGAGAAGAGTTGGATGACGGAGACGTATATCACGTATCTGACTTATATTCCGCTGTGTATGGTATACTGTATATTCAGTTTTGTGAGGACAAGTTATTACAATTGTCCAGTATTGTGTTATTGTTGGTGTTGTACTCTGATGACGTAATGTACAAAACAATAATAGTTCTTTTTGTATAAAGATCAGTTTTTATGTGTTATATGTTGTTTCGTTGCGATTGTGAGATTCTGATGTTTTTTCTATTTCTCCTTCTACCTCTTTCTTCTTTAACCCTAATGGTTCGTATTTCCATCCATTTTGAGTTGAACTAATGGGGAATGTTGTGGACTCAAAGGGATACGGATTTGTGGGTCTTTACATCTCGGCTATAAACTTTTTGTTTATTTTTTTAGATGAAGGCGGCGGCTGTTGGAAGAGAGGGGAGGGGCTCTGGTCGGAGGTGGGTGTTGCGACGGTGCAGGCGGTGGTAGAAAGTAGCTCGATGGAGGGGAAAGGCCTGGCTATTGTTTTCTTTTATTCTTTATTTATATGCAGCTGAGGTGGTGGCTACTAGAGGGATGGTCGACGGCTGCTATGGGGAAGTGCGGAGGCCAGCTATGCGTGGCAGTATGGGGAGCGGTGGTGGACTTGGAGTCGGCGGTGAAGGATGAGGGCTCGGTCGAAGAAGAAGTAGAAGAAAGTTATATATATAATTTTAGTTTACTGTTACAGCTTGCCTTTTTTATTCGAATTGATGATTTCAGAAGAAATATGTAGGTGAGATAAAGGAATGTAGCCACGTGATTATGAGTTTACCATTTCTTTCGGCATGACTTCTATTCCGAGCTTATACTAGTTCAAGATAAAATTTGATGTTTTATACTATCCATTCCACTTAATTAGTATCCATGTTTTTTTTTTCTAGGCTTCTATTACTTATAACCTAAACTATCAACTGATATTATCATGTGTGTGTGTGTGTATGTATAGTAACCATAGTTAACTCGGACCAAACAGTGCATAGAACAAACCTAACGTCCGAACACGTGGAACAAATCACCGTTGTACTCAGCATATCGATATGAACATGTTAGCATACAGAAAACTAGTTATTTAATGCTCGGGTAAAATTTGATATTTATGCAATATCGGTTGTCGCTACCATAAATCGATCGTCTAAATCGATTTAAATGAAGCTAGCGAAATTGTAATTCGACGAAACGAATGTCGACGTTTTTATTATTAATTTTTCTATAATATTTTCTTGTAAGACATTTAAATTTCTAAAATCAAAATCTCACTATTTTATATTAACGACAGAATTTACATTAAATTTCAAATCGCTTAAAATTTCCATTTTGTATTTTAATTCACATTTTATTCGTTTCAACCGGTCGTACGCGATATTAAATTATAATTCAAATTTCAAATTCTAAACTTAAATCAAGGTTAATTCTAAATCAAATAGCTTTTCAAAAGAACAGTAAATTTCGGAACCGTTAAATTCGCCTCACTCAAAATATTTCGTCCTCAAAAAGGCGTTAAATAAAGAATATGTTTTATGCAAAATAATCAACTTATTAAGCATAATAATCTTATATGCAAAAACTATTACTATGCTTCTACTACGCGACTCCAATATTGGTTTTATGGAAAATATAACTTATATATATAAACAAGTTATAAAAAAAAATTGAAACTTTAAAATTTTCTCTAACTCTCGGATTTTCGAAAAATTTCGGCAAAGTCTCCTTTGCGCAGCTCAATCAAAAAAAATTCAATATAATATGTAACACAAATATACCTAATATATATCAATACATCCCATCTCAATGATGAAGGTATCTCGAAGGGAAAACATATAAAATCGCGGTATGTAATCCGAGATACGTACCTTATTATTAATAATACGAGCAAGTTCGCTCGTATTAAGCAAGCAAAAGCATATAAATCCACGTATGCATCCAAACGGTCTTCGTATGTACCTGTCTTAACCCAATTTAGAATATAAGTTACTTATCATAAGATATAAACATGTATGAGTTAAATAGAACCATATAGTGTGATTTTGAATCCAAATCATAAGCACAAACACGCAACATACAACAACCGTATGCAATCAAAATAGTTAAAACAACGATTTGCAATAAACGAAACCATTCAACCATCGATATTCACCAAATTAATCCAAAGAATCACTATTTACATTTCAATGTCAATATTCAATTTATACACTACCATTTCGCCTAACATCCAAATTTTTTTATGAACATTTAATCGAAGCATTTTAGTTCATTTACATCCAGTTGATTGATATGCACTTGTCAACATTAATGAATTCACATTCTATTAATTTACATTCGTTTGTAGTCAGATTCATTTTCTTCACCTCCATTGTTTCATTTCAGCAATTCACATAGTTAATTACATTTAAGAAATTTGATTCCATAGCACATTCCATTTTTCTTTTTCGTATCACTCATATTCATCAAATCAACAAGTTATAAAACTTTAGCTTTTATGCTTAGCAAAACATTTCAATTATGATGTTCGTATTTCTTTTTCATATCAACATCATTTATGAACCATTTTATAAAATCATTCCAATTAACCTTGTTATGTTAAATTTATTGGATTATCACTTAGTATTTTAATATTAATATTATTTCTAAACCATTTAAGTTTATTATAAACATTTACAAAATTGCAACACATCTTCTATTATTATTCCATAACTTAAATTCATATTAATCCATTGGTTCTCTTCATTAATTTATTTCATAAACTCACATTAATAATTTTACTTGAGTAAATTTTATTTTATAATTCCAATTTATATTAATAAATTTTCTTTTCCCACAATCAATTTCATTCAACTTATTAAGTTAACTTCACCTTATAATCTATTCCCTTAACTTATTTCATATTCAATTAGTTACCATTCAATTTTATTGAAACCATTTCTATTGCATTCAGTTTATTTACATGCAATTTAAATTTAATTTAATTGCTCCTATAAATTTTTCTTTTTTTCTTTACACTCATTTATTTTTATTCAGCTTCTTTTACAATTCAAATTGCGTTTCCAATTATAACTCAAGTTACATACATTCCATTAATTCATTTTATCTTTATTAAATTAAACTTTATTTCATCTTTATCCATTTTTCGGTTTATTCAACCTATTAAGCTAAACTTTTTTTGTTCTTTCCTTATCATTTATATGCATCAAATTTAAATTTAATTTTAGCTTAATATTTATCAAATCTATAAGTTATATAAACTTATTCACTCGAAATTTCATTTTATTATTTTATTTAATTCATTTCAAATACAATTCTCCTTTATCTAAGCTTCTTGAGTTCAACCTCACTTTATTTTATTTTATTTCTCAAATTAAAAGTTCCTTTGGTTTGCTAAATAAAAAATTTAACCATTTTAAATTTGGTTTTATTTTCCTATTCAAATTAGTAAGTTACAAACTTATTTCTTTTCTATACTATTTCAATAATAAGTTCAAAACTATTTTCATATATTTCAAATCATACTTAAGAATATTCTTCACAACATAACTTGTTTTGATCGAAAATAAATTTCTTTCGGTAGAAGTTCTCAATCGGAAACTCGAAAATGAATACTGGCGATGTTGCAGTCATCCTCAGAATTTATTTCCCAGCGACAAAAGCGAGTTTAATCCTTTTATTTTCTTCAAAAATATTTTCAAATGTTATTCTAGTCAAAACTCTCAAATACTATTAAAATTAGTTTTAAGGCTTCGAAGACAATTTTGGAAATAAAAGGATTTTAAATTTTAAAATTCTTAAAAAAAAATTATACGCTCTCTCAAGAAAGATTCTACTCATTCAAGGGCAATTAATTACCCTATCTATGATGAGTTTACCCCATAGGCCTAGATGTTTGCTCAACCATAAGATCTAATACCAACTGTAATGACCCACCAGTTAAACAAAGACATTTGCTTAAATAACAGATATTTATTTAGAGTAATAATAGAATCAATCACATAAGACAGACATAAATAAATACAACTCAGAATCTGATAGCGGAAATTAAATAAGTACATAAATAAATCCTGAAACTCCAAATAAGTTAACATTTATTTTCAATCTAAAAAAACTGGGAATGAAATAACTAGAAACGAATTAAGTCTAACTAACATAGCTAAATAGACTAAACTGATGGAATAGCAGAAACATAATGGAGTCTCCGGTAATGCCTTCATCTTCACAACAAGCTCTCCAAATAAGAAATACTCAGACTAACCCGAGCATAATAGAAAACACAATACTCGAGTCGGAACTAATATCCTCATGCAAATCAATAAACCAATGCAAAGTAACTTAGGGGATGTTATGGGTTTTTCCATCTCCTAAGGATCCGTTAAACTATATATATATATAATAGTATACGCTATAATAGATAATGTCTATGTGTAAAATAAATATCAAAATAGCGTTAAGGCTTTACATTGATCCATCTTAACGCATTTTATAGTTTTATACCAAAGTCATAATGGGCTCGTATAGGGATAAATACGACAAGGCATGTGAGGCAATGCTTAAGGTAGGATTCTACCAGTTTACCCTTTCTAGCTGGTCATAACCCATCCATGGTTGACCGTGACTATAATCCAAACGGAAAGGGTACACCCATGGAGTTTAAATGACGATAGTAAAATATGAGAGATCAATGACGCTAGAGGTAGCTAACCTCATTAGCTAGACGTAGGCTCCTGTTTTAGTCATTTTAATTATGACACGAGTATCAAAGCTATCTATCATCGTTCTCTTACTTTATTCCAGTAAAAGTCGCCAATTCAACCACTACATTCTGGATATCATCCATCACGTACATGGTTGTCAAAGTGGTTCCAATATTGACAGAGAGTATGCTAATAAGAGACTCGGATCTCTTTAACAACCAAGCGTCGTTTTACACAATGCTTGGTACTTTTACAATTCGAAAACAATTCGTACATGATATCATAATATCATATTCGCTTTAAATCAAATCAGTTTTGAAATCATCATATTCGCTTCACAAATCATATTTTACTTCAAAATATTAATACAAATTGATATATCTATTTTACTTCAAAACTTGATTCGAATTACAGTTTTGATATAATTCACTTTAACCCAATTTGTCTTTAAATCCAAGTTTTAAATATAAACATTCCACCCTATTACCAGTTTGAATTTTTAGAAAATATTTTAAATAGTTAAATAGATAAAATAGTTTAATAGAAATAGTTTGAGTATTAAAATTGGTTATATAATAAAAAAGTTTGGAAAATCAAAATAATTTAATTTTTTAAGGAATATAGGTTTTAAACCATTTATACTAAAAAAATAGTTTCAAAGTCAAACTGGTTCACTTTTTAAAAAAATTCAATTCAAACAGATCCATTTTCCGTTTCGAATAAATTGATTCAATTATCATTGGTTCCATCAGACACATGGTCATAATACAAGCGAATGTTGTTCCTTGAAGGATATGATAGAGGAGATGACAAGGAAGAAGTATCTCCAACAGTATGTTCGGAACCATAAGGAAGGAAAACAGGGAAATACTCAACCAAGGCACCCGCCTTGTGGTAACATAGTAGGACCAATGGTAAGGGTCCAAGGTCACCAAGGCGCAACTTGGCGATCAATGCTATTTCCAGAGATCTTCTTCCCACCGAAAAACGTTGAAATGAGATCGAAAGGTTTGGTAGCTCATTGAGGCACTTTACTCATGAAATGTGTCATTCAATTGAGTAAGGAACTCTTTCCAAAGAACAATGGAGGATCAGTGATGGCATCGCCTTCCATAATAGGGATGCTGATGGAGTCGAGGAATCGAAACTTGACCCATTGGTGATAACAGATATAACTGGGTTGGCTATATTTCACTGGATAACGATTCACAGTGGCAGCTCTAAGAATATCCTTTCAAATAGATATTTGATAAAATGTAGCTAAACGAAAAAGATCTATTGCCTTGTAAATCCTGACCTTAGGGATTTATTGGAGAGGCAACGACTAGGATGTTTCATCAAATTGCCCATCCATCTTGGAGATGACCCCCTTAGGAAATACATGTTCAAAACTTTATTGTGGTGAATGGATTCTTCACCTACAACTTGTTCTTAGGTCGATAAGCACTAGTAGATTTTTGAGTTGCACTCACTCTATGGTGTTTGTTGATGAAATTTCCGAAGGATAACAGAGTGGGGGCAATTCAAGGAGAACAAAACATAGGTCGAAGTGCAATGTCACAGTGCTATACGAAGCATGGTGTAAGGAGAAATGGAAGAATAAAGAGAAGGTTCTCTGTATTAAACATTAGGATGCATAGAAAATACCATTCGAGCCTCGCCTTGGGTATGCTAGCAACAAATATAAAGCCGTGGATCCACTTAAGAGTCATATAAGGCAAGGGCGAGACATGTGGAGCAGATGGACAAGGTCTAAGTGGACAAAGATCGCCATAGTAGGATCTCAACTCAGCGTGGACTCACTCACACATGTATGTGATTTGGCCTAAAGTTGCATGCCATACATTGAATGTCCACCTAGCCTTTGTTCCCTTGAAGCAAAAATGATGCAACATGGAATTGAGGCAAAATACTGCGTTAAAGGAGGAAGTAGATAGGCTATTGGAAAATGACTTTATTTGAGATTCACTTTATGTAGAATGGGTAGAAAATCTTGTGATGGTTAGGAAGGCCAATAGAAAGTGGCGGACATGCATTGACTATTTTAACTTGAATGAGGCATTCTCGAAGGATTGCTTTCATCTTTCATGAATCGTCCAATTCATGAGTGGAACAATCGAACATGAACTCCTATTATTTATGGACGCATACTCTGAATATAATCAAATTATGATGTACATCCTCGATCGAGAGCATATAAGCATTATCATGGACTTAGGACTGTATTGCTATAATATCAAGTTGTTTGGTTTGAAGAATTCTAGAGCTACTTATCAGTGTTTGGTTAACAAGATATTTCAGAACAAATTAGACTGATATGGAACTCCGTGTAATGATATGTTGGGAAGTTCATGAAAATCAATGGACCACAAGGCCACCTCTTGGAAATGTTTGATATACTTTGGAAATACAGACTAAAATTAAATCCATTAAAATGTTCTTTTGGAGTTATATTATGCAAATTTTTATGGTTCACTATAAAATCAGAGTGAAATAAGGCTAACCTAGATCATATCGAATCTTTAAAGAAGTTTACATCCCCAAGGATAAGGAAGGAAATATGGGGCTTGAATGGTAAAGTTGCTGCTTTGAGTGGGTTCATCCGAAAGGCGCCGATAAATGCATACCATTCTTTGATGCCCTTAAGAAGGAAAGTAGGAAGTTCTGATGAGTGGATGAATGCAAAGCTTCCTTTCAGAACCTATTAGATCATCTTTGGAAAGTACTGATCTCAACAAAGCATATGGAAGGAGAGGACTTGTACATATACTTAGAAGTATCGATTCATGCATTAAGTGTGGCATATGTACATGAGAAATTAAAAATCCAAAGGTCGATGCTCTATACCAATAAGCGGTTCACTAGAGTGGAGAAAAGATATTCAAAGTTAGAGAAGTTGGCATGCTACTTGTTGATAACATTGAGAAAGATGAGAATGTGTTTTCTAGCTCACCTGATAAGAGTGTTGACGGATCAACCTCTTAGGCAGGTATTGCATCTCCCCGAGACTTCGGGATTATTATTGAAATGAAACATCAAGGTAAGTCGGTATAAAATTATTTATCATTCTAAGAAGGCGATTCGAGGACATGTATATGTGGCTTTCATTGCTAAGTTCACCTTTTGGGATGATGAGACAGAAGAGGAAATAGTTGTGGTCTCTTAATGGAAATTATTTTTTGATATAATATCCAACAACCATGATCCTAGAGCGAGGTAGTTCCAATCACTTTGAAAAGTTTAAGGATTTGTTATGCATTAAAGTTTGATTGCCTTGTTATAAAAAATGAAGCAAGTATGAAGCATTGATAGCAGAACTCAAAATAGCGAAGGAGTTGAGAGTGCAAACATTACACATCCTTATTGACTCGCGGTTGGCGGTTTGCCAAGTTAATAAGGAATTTTAGGCTATAGTTGCACGATTTGCCCCTTACCTATCTAAGATGTCGAAACTAGTGGACAATATAAAGCACTATATGACAACGCACACTCCTAGAGAAGAGAATACAAATGCTGATTCAGTAGCCAAATCGGCAAGTTCTGGTGATGCATGGCTATTAGGAATCGTTCCAATAAAGGTGTTAAAATATCCAAGCATCGACAAAATATTGACTATATCTTAGAGGTTGAGCAAGAGGAGTCCTGGATGACTCCATTCAAGGATTATCAGGCAAAGAGAACTCTTCCAAAAAATAGAAACGAGCACAAAGTAACATGTTACATTATGCAAGAAGCAGTGTTGTACAAGATAGGATTTTCTGCTCCTAACTAATATGTGTCGACAAGGACAAAGATAAAAAAAATTGAAGGACGCTTATGAAAGAGTCTATGGGGATCACACTAAGGGGCGGATAAAACAGGTTCCTCCTTTATTCATGTTTTTTGCCAGCTGTTAATTGGATGTAACTGAATACTCAAAGAAATGTGATAAGTGCCAGAGATTTGTGTAGATACCAAGAGCCCCATCTAACAAGCTTATGTAGGTGGTTAACCCATGGTCATTTGCGATTTGGGATATTAGTATTATTATAGTATCATTAATGTCATGTAGAGGAGAGAAATATGTAGTGATAAATTACTTTATAAAATGGTTCAAGGCAGGGCCCCTCACCATGATCACTTTAGTGAATGTAATCAATTTCGCTGTCAAGAACATTTTGTGTAGGTTCGGAGTGCAACTGAAGATTAAAATAGATAATTGAACTCGATTCAAAAGTGCAAAATTAATCGAATTCTATGCTCGATATTGGATTGAAAAGAGCCTCTCGACGATAGCAGATCCATAGGCGAATGGATAGGAGGAGGTAGTGAATAAAATCATAAAATCCATCACAAAAAAGAGATTGAAACGAGCTAAAGGAAGTTGGGTGTATGAGTTACCACTGGCATTGTGGCTTATTGAAAAATCCATGTAACCCCTCCATATTTTAATAAACAAATAATTGAGAATTAATTATGGGACTAAAGATTTAATCATTTAATCATGGAATTGAATCACAAACTGTATCGATTATTTACTTGATGTCATTTTGATTCAAATAAGTAATAATTTATCATGATAAGTATTTAGGTAATAAATTTACTTATTATGTTTCTACTTAATAAAACTTAATAGAATGAGTTAAATGGGAAGAAGGTTACAAAGGGCCTAAGCACAGCCTCATTATAGGATAAAGAAAATAGTGTACCTCTCATTCTGTTCATTCATTCATTTTTTTAAATTTTCTTAAAGAACATTAATGGTGGTGGCTCAGAGAGAAAAAGAAGAAGAATAGAAAAGGCTAAGGAAAACTTAAAGTTAATAAAGATCAAGCTAATCAAAAGGTTTGCGTAAGTAATGTCACTCTCATTTTCCATCTTGATATATGATTAAATACAAACATGATTTATATGATAGTGGTCATATGTGTTAAGTAATTATGAATAATATATAACGCTTTGATAAATGTTTTTAGATGAAATGGCTTCACTAAAGGATGTGCAGTGCACCGAAAATTTCTATAACTAAAAATGAATAAAATATAACTCTAAAAATGAATAAAATGAATAAATTTCTATAACTAAAAATGAATAAAATGACTAAATGGGAAAATCGTCATTATTCAAACTTCTGCATTTGGAAATGAAATTGTTTCCGTCACGACCATCTCATTTTTTGATTCACGTCGTATCTTTGTTTGTCTAAATCAGAGTTTGGATATGAGAGATACCGACGTTTTAGCAATTTAGGAATTATAAATTTGAATGTTCTTGGTTCATATAGTTGAACGGACACTTCCTCTAGTTATATAAATATGATCGTCCAATATTTCAAATAAAAAATATTATGTATTCTTCTTCTTCCCCTGTCTCTCTGAAAACCAAAAAACCCTTTTCTATTCAAATTTAAAATTCTCTCTCAAACCTTCATGGAATTCAACGAATCAACCACCAAATTGAAGAGCGAGTCGAGGCCTATGTGCCAATACTAATTAGAGTTAAAATTATTAGAGTTGGAGGTAAAACTAATTCTGAATAATGAGTAATTTTGAGGCATTTAGATTATTGTGAGTGGTTTTCCTAACTTACTATATATCTAATCAATCTCTCATAGTTCTAAGATAATTATGGCATAAGGTTATTATTTAGGTTAATACAGATGAGTATTGACATATTTCAGTAACTAAATGGTATAAATTTGAAAATAAAAATGATAATTCAATTTACATAATCAAAGAAAATGATAAATTGATAAAGGTTACCAAACTATGATTCAACGATGAACGTTAGAGTGAATGTTTGGTAGTATTGGTTTAAAATTCATATATAATGAATAGACTTATGGAATCTAAAATTCGAAAACGATAAAATATATAAATTGAAGAAATAATTTTGAAAATTTATATTATTTATATGTATATATTACATATAAAATGATTCAAACAAAGGGGATGGTGGAAAACGAGCATTTGAAACATATATATCTATAATATAAGTATTGTGACAAAAATCGTACAAACATGTTATGAAATGATTTATGGAATAAGATAATATATTTGAGAGATTAAAACTGAATTTATATGAATTTTTAGTAATTTACATGAATTATATAACAAAGGTTAGAAATATAGAGTTTATATAGAAGAAATTAGTTTTTACCAAAAACATGATATATAACATATAAAAATATGTAAAAATGTCATATGTCATTTCAAGTCAGACTATATATATTTAGATCTGTTTAGAATCGGTCTCGGGAGAAGGGGAGAACATTGGTATATTTTATAGTGAGAAATAAATCTCCATTTATCCCTATTTATTTGTATTAAGTTTGACCATTAATTTCATTTATTTCTCCACTTGGATCAAAAACATTTGAGTGCTCCTTTCCTCTACATAGGACTGACCAAATTTGAATCACTTAATATATATTTAATAAACAATAATGGCATAAAACAACATACATTGTGTATTTTGTATTCCCTTTATAATTAATTAAGTTATGCATTTGAATTATAGTAAATACATACAACACTTATACACCTTCAACTCAATCAATTTTGATGATATAAAAGTTAAATTATTCCTACATATACACATAACACACATATATATATATTATTCCCACAATAATTTATAACAATTATAAATTATTATAGTATAGTATTTAGTTCTACGCTACAATTCCAAGTTGTGTGACTTGTAGTTGTGATTTATCCTTAATTAATATTCAAACTATTTAAATATCATAGCTTGCGCGGACTTTGCTGAAGCATAGTAAAGGTGACAAAGTCATATGCTTATCTATTATTAAAGTGAAGTCTTGATAATATTATTAAAGTTGTACCCTTATGCAACGATATTTCCATATTCTCTTTGTCAAAAGTATATCGCCTAGACATCAACAGATAGGTCATCAGTCAAAAGCATAATAATGTCCTTATTTAATTGTGAAGTTGAGCACCTAAATTACTTGGTTTAGTTGATAATAATTATCAATTAACCAAATTTGCTATGAAAGAGAATTCCAACTTCGAGTCAAAAAACAATTATGGTGATACTAACATCCTATATCAAAGGGGATGATTTCCTTCTTGGGTACTATTTCACTTCGTGTGTCTAATTTTGTGCCCAGCTATGGACTTAATATAAAGTCATATCCTGTGACTAAATATAATCAAAATATGGTCTCAATAAGTAAGATCTATGGTACTCTCAAATCAAAAGACAGCTGCATATTGTCACGTGAGATCCTCTATTTTGACTTTGATACAACTAACATACAAAAGACACTTGGTGAGTTACTCCATAACCGATCTACCACAACTATAAGTACGTAACCTTTTTGCGTTCCCAAAGATAATGCATAAATCAACTTCCATCATATAAAAAAGTAATACGTACACTAATCTCGTGGGTGAATCAATATCCCTTTCTTGAATCACCTTAACTAGAAACATTTAAATATAAATATTTACTTATAGGCACACAATTCAATACTCATGATTATGAATACATTCCTAACTACAACCAGTTAAATACACATTCCTATGGATTTCATATTGTATGTAATAATGTAATCAACAATGTTAAATTTACATATATAGATGTATGCACATACAATAAAAGTGAAAACCATAAAAACATACTTTCATTTCAAAAAATATTTGTGTATAAGGGTTTAGTGTATATATAATCAAAATTACATAATTTCCCTAAGGCATACCCTCAACTCTATCACACTCATTATCAACAATCTTTGGTAAATATCACATTTGTCTTCACCGTCTTTTGATGTATCACAAATAAAATAATGTTAGTAGTAGAAACGTTCGATCCATTAATCTCCTCATGAGGCATTATTTTTCCTATAACAAAACATGAATGTTGTTCAAAATGCTTTAACAAATGTATGTTTACTGCAAGGTGATAAATTCACTAGTATGTTGTAGGTAAATAATTTAAAGGTAAGAATCAGGTTGGTTAGTTTGATGCATGTTAAGTACATCATCAAAGATAGGCAATTTCCTTACAACAAGCTTGAATTGTCTAGTTTAATGTAATATAGTCTGCATATCATCTATAAAATACTAATAGATTCCTTATTTCTTTGAATTCAACGTGTAATCTTCTAATTTTAGTGCACAATATAAAAATATCGGTTATGTTTCCGCGTTTCTTTTTTTAAAATTTCAAATCCCTAGTTGTCTTTCATCAAAAAATTAGTTATGGTCATCCTACTTTAGATTGAATACTTAGATGGTAGTACGTAATGGTGCTATAAGTCTTAAATAGTATAAAGGATATCATAATTAAGTCAATATACATGCACCAGTTTGAATCATGCTACGAAAGTTTAAAATTTATGATCTCTTAAACTAAAGTCAAAGCATCTAACCATTGGGATAGTGGAATTCGACTGTTTATGGTAAGCTTCATAGTAACTTGTCTTGCTAATCAAGTAATGGATTGATTTTTATAATTTCACCATACGAGTATGCTTCTTACTATAAATTTTTATCATACAATATAAAATCCAACTATTCACATATTTGAGCTGAAAGCCAACAGGTGGCCTATCATAATATAATAATATAAATGGTGTTATTCTGCAACATTGATTTTATAAGTATCAGTATATTTTAGTAGTTTGTGATATTTATATCATAATGCACTATATTAGCTAATATGACCTCAAATAGTTTTGATAAATTGACATATTTGACATTGTCAAAAATACTTGAATTTTTGTTGTAATTCACATTGATGCATAACAACATTATGGTAGAAGACACTTCAACTTCAAAAAAAAAACATAACTTTTTTGCACTCATACTATTTTTTACTTTTTAAAAGAATACAAATATCTTTCATAACTGTGATTTCTAATTGAAAAATATTGAAATTTCAAAATTGGGGTTTAATAAATGAAATGTTATGACTAATTTTTAGTTTAGAACGTGTTCCAAATGCTTAGCGTTATTAGTATCACATTCTATGTCGAAAGTTTAGTGGATGCAGTGATTTGGTTCTCAAATAAACTTTTGTTTTCCATAATTATGATCTTTTTATTTCCTAATGACTTTTATATCTCAACTTTAGAACAAGAAATATAACTTATAATTTTTAAGTCAAATTAGATTACAAAATAAAAGTATTTCACAGTTCAGTTAAGCCTACAAACATACTATGGGTTGCATTTATTTAACATAATTTTTGTATAATTACATTAGAATGTAATTGTATAATATCACATTTATGTTTTGACTGATTTAATATACACTATTATAACATATTATGACAACCCACATCTCCCGACACACCGATCCAAAATCTAGGGCGACTTTCAAAATCAAGTCGGTGCCAAGAAGTATAAACTATCGGAATTTCTAAACGTTACAAACACTAAGAATATGCAAAAAATCTAAGACCTTCAACACTTTCAGATCTCATAGTGAAAGACAGTAAAGTATAAATGTAGAAAATAACTATTAGAAAATATCTCGAAAAAAAAAGTCTTAAAACAATAGTAGTCATAATCCGGAGTATACGGAAATACATCATATAGTCTGATAATAAATATGATAAATAGTTACATGGAGAGTAATAGAATAAAAATAGCAACTTCAAATGCCAAGCTCGCCTCTTCATGTACTTATCTCTATGCCTATCACCTATTTCCCTATCTTCCTATGATGGGGAAAAAAGCAAGGACCGGAGTGGATTAGACAAAAGTATGATGAATGAGTTATACTATTAAGGTGATCAAATGCAATTAACTTCATTAATATATATGTGACCTAAGTTGTCCTACATGTGTTTATGGATTCCTATTTCCTTTATCGAAGAAGTATAACTTTGAACACACATACACTAGCATCTTATAAAGGCATATACTTAGGGTTGAACAATTAATCGAACCTTAAACAACTTTGGATCGGCTACAAGCTACTAGAACTATTCCATCATAGGGTTACCTAAAACTTCAACCTTGGGACATATTTCTCAAATTATGACTACACATACACATTGAGGGAGAGCCTACAATGCTGATTCACGTTGAAGACGTATGCTGCATCCATGTCCACCACTCAATGGTAAGGTAACACCTCTTATCAAACCACATTGGGATCCATCAACAACATAGTATCACGTCCATGCAGTTGTGCATACCAAGCAATTTCCGTTAGTGTCGGACAACAAACTTCTCCAGGCATCACCATTAACGTGCGTATACACTATAGAACCTATATGAGTGTAATTTGTGATAAAATCATTCTAGTCGAAAATCGACCTCGCTAAATAAATAGTGCCTAGGCCTTGCGCACACATCTATCAAGTCCTGCAATGTTCAAGAATCACAAACTTAGGAAGCTAGTTTCCCTATTTGTACTAAAATCCACATATAACTATATATATACAATTAAATTAACAACTTAAGCCTTAGGCTGAGGTTCATACTACGCTCAGAATTAATAACCGGTTGACCGTTGCTCACTAGAGCTATCGACCGGCTCCTGTGAGCATGTCAACCAGTCGTATTGTTTTATTTTTTTCATTTACTTTGTTTATCCTCTTTTTTGTTATTTAGAAAATTAGTTATTGTAAATTATTAATTGTATTAACCCAAATTTGTAAATCTACAATTCATAATCGTCCAAAACTACTTGTTCGAATTCATATACGGTTTCAGCAAATCAACTTAAGTTAGGTTTAGCATTAACAAGGTTACAACGGTTCATATTTAATATTAAAAAAAAGGGTGCACTCAACTTAAATGAATTCTTATCTATACTAACTAGGTCTAGATCAAAAGAAAGGAATCATATTTATATGGATTATAATTGTTGTGAAATTCCTAGTCTAAATAAAAAGTGTTCCTAATTTGAATTTAAACAATTTCTAGACCAAATAGGGTATAACAAAATCAATTATATGTAAATCCCCAAATTAATTATGAACCCACTCATCTCTAAAAATCCATCCCTTTCTTAATATGCTTGAAGTTGCTCCCACTTGATATGGAATCCCCATTGACTTGATTTAACTTCATATTCTTCAATTTCTCTAATTTAATTATTATTTTGTTTTGAAGAAACTTTGATTTGAGGAGAAAGAGATTTTAGATTTTAAAGGGATGAGTTTGGACGTATAGTAAGTGAAATACAGTTCTGACAAGTAACCTAGGTTCTATTTATAAGGGTAGAAACTAATCTGAGCCGTTAGATCCAATATTATAAGATTCAGGTCGTTCGCCTAAACAAAATCATAGCCCGGAAGCTTCGACTGGTCGATCGCTGGACTTTGAACGGTTGATCACTAGGGGTAAACTGGTCAAGGTCAGAATTTCAACTGATGGATGTTCCTTGTTTGATATATTTTCTTTCCTTAACTACTTGATTAATTATATTCAATTTCAAACTTTTAAACATTAATAACTTTTCCATACTAACTTGATTACAAAATATTTTGTATGAATATTGTCTAGAAAATTGCTACGAACGTAGTGATGCAATTTTCGTAGCAAAATTTGGACATTTATGAAAACTCTGTTTTTGCCCTTATTATATTCAAATTCAAATCTTTTATCAAATTTCCATTTAAATTTTCAAGATATTACATTCTTCCCACCTTAGAAGGATTTCCCCAAAATCTCCGAGGGTGGGAGAATTGCAACTCCCACGTATAAAAGTTAATACTTATAAATTTCTACTCATCCATCAACCACTGATTATCATTGTCCTTAGTTAAATTTCTAACGCAACATGTACATGTAGGCATGGAATGCATATGAACCTATACTAATGAAAAATTAGGTCTCCTGAAATGCAAGTACTTAGCCATGTCCCAAAATGTATGCAACATCCTATGTAAATATACTGGCAATTCAACATGTATGCGCAACCATTCAATTCATATGCAACAACCATATACATGTAACTTTGCAAAATGAAACAAGTATTGGTGTGCGTATAGCCAACTTGAGAACACATTTTTCTACATATTCAAAGATCAATTTAATAAATACATCCATTAAAATCCATCATTCAAAACACATCCAAATGATCCATTCACAATCATTCCTATCATCCAATTGTCCCTACCTATGGGGTATACTATGCTAGAACCAAAACACAAAAGTAGTTTATACTTATAGAAACATATCAGAAAAGAGTTACCGATGGGTAGCTTGGATCTTCTCCTTAGCTTCCATGTACTGTTTGTTGGATCGTCTTGCTGTTGGACCTTAACAAACTTGATAACTTTATTGAAGAGTCGCTTTGTATCATGCTCAAGGATACGAGTGGGTGCATGGCTAACAAGTAACTCTTTCTCCACCTCCACTTCCTTTAGCTAACTGGGTTCGATTACAATGGTTGTATCATGTAGACACTTCTGCTACTGTGATACATAGAGAACGTTGTGTACTCCCACTAATTTCTTATGAAGCTTCACTTTATACGCAAAGTTCCCTACTCTACCAGTGATCCGAAAAGAACCTAAAAACCTCGGTGCTACTTTTTTGAACTTCCAAATCGCATGACATGCCTAAGCAATGAGATCTTCATAATGAACATGTCATCCACTACAAACTCCAACTTATGCATATCCTATCCTTGTAAGACTTCTGACTATCCTGCATGGTGTAGAATGCAATAGCATATATTTTTGTTTGATGATAATAAACATGAATATATATATATATATATATATTCGTTTAAACGTATTTGTTATTGTATTATTTTATTTTTCCCATAATTAAATAATATTTGTTGAATAAAATAAAATTCATATTCAAACAAATATTTTATTACAAATTCGAATAGTACAAATTTGAGCTCTCACTACATTTACACAATTTCAATTACAATTCAATTTCAATTACAAAACAATTTTCACTTTGCAATTTACACCACACTACATATTCACTCAACGCTCATATTTTTATCTTCAACTCTATTCCAGCCTGAATCCAGCATCTGAGCTATCTGCAAAATAAACACTAACGTAGTAAAATTGAAAAAGAAAACATTTTGCAATACAAAATAAAGTGTGTGTTTTGAAAATATTATTTGCCTTAGTTATTTGGGTTGTTTTTCATCATTTTTCTTTTGATTCCATCTTACACGAATAGCTTGTAACAGGCAAAGTGTATCACTGTACATGTCACAAGGCCATGCACACCGATATACATTTGCTTGTTAAAATTCAGGGACATGTGAGCACAAGGTCAAACTCGAGCCAGAAGCTGGATTCAACTCGAGTACGCAAGAATAATTAGACTAGTCCAATGAAATCAAAACAAAGTAGTGAACCAGATCAACCACACAAGACATGTGCATATTCAAATAAAATGGTCAGGTGCACATTCAAGTAAAGAGTTCAAATGCAAGCTCCAGACTCAAGTGAACCAGAGACCATCACAACCAAAGGCAACAACAAATCAGAGGCATATACAAAGTTTTTTGCACCAGCATGAATGGTCAGGAGCAACAAAAGAAATGACTACAGTTCAAAGTTTTAAAGTGAACCAGACATTTGTATATGCAACAAAGCTTCAAATACTCAGAGTAAAGTTCATTCGAATGTATACATGGCTCGAGGCAACCGACTCAAAATGGTGAACGCAAAACTCACACACACATACAAGACACTGCAACATGAAGGACCAGACCCCCAATTGATACAAGAGAATCATAAATACAACCAAACACCAAAAAGATCACAACACATAAAAGCCAGTGCAATCAAGCTCAGTCAAATCAATATGTACAAAGGATGATGCCAGAGAATCACTACACAATGCAGTAAAACTCAAACCAGGGTCAAGAACAAAACATACTTCAAGTAACAGTGGCAACCAAACAAGAATGAAGCTATAACATGGCATGAACACATAAACAAAGGCATTTCAATTCGAAGCAATGCAAGACCTACACATATAAGACCAAATTACAAGTGCGACAATTCCACATGTTACACCAGACTTCAACATTAGAATTTCAAATGGAACCAGAAAAGCCATAGAAAACTGAAGTGCACCAGACCCACATGCAACACTTCAAACATGCGCAGGTGAGCACATGCACTCAGGGATAATAACCATACATGAAGACTACAACAACATGTCAGTTCATAGGTATATGGATATGTAAAGACATGTTACACTCAGATTTCAACTCAAACCATACCATGCTAACATGACCAATGAGTTCAATTTGAAGCTAGGCAGTCCAACCAACATACAAATAAACGTAACCAGACTACAACATAATCAGTTCAATGATGTATACATGAAGACACAACTTAGTTGAACAAAAGAGATGCAACAAGAAAGAGAGAAATGAAATGCAGTTGCACGTATTTTGTATAATGTCACGGAGGATATCATGGTCAAGGCAGCAAAGAATGGACAAAGTTGAACGAGTCATAGAAGAAAAGAATGAGAGAAAAATTCACATGTTGAACAAGTCAAAGTCCAGTTTATCTCAAACTACAAAGTGCCAAAATCATAAGAGCAAAAAGAATGAAACTGACTCAAAGATACTCAAGCAACGTCAAGTAATGAACAAGTCAAATCATTACAACATTCAATCAGTAATCGAACGGCTAAGCAAAGTGTTTGAAGAATTCAAACAGAAATATACGAACGGGGAATCAAACCCTATAAATTACCCAACTATCATCACTAGCAATTTAAGCTATTCGAGTTCAAAAAAACACCAAAGAAAGCCAACAAACCAATAACTCAAATTGAAGTCGATCACAATCGACATCGAAAAAGGAAAATCACATATCAATTTAATCCAAGCAATTCGAGCTCGGCATTTGAAGCTGTTGTAAGTAATCAAAGCCAGAGATTCGATTGACAAAGCATATTTGTGACGTTCTAGAATTTCTGAATATTTGAAATTGAAATATTTAATCAATTTTAAATGTTTGACAGTTAGTTTAGCTTGAATTTCAAATATCACTATTTAGTTGACAAATAAACTATTGAATTAAACAACCGAAAGTCAGGTAAAATATGAATTCTGCGATTTTGAGTCTGCTAAAAATAATTTAAAGGCTTATAAAATTTATATTGATAATACTGGAGATAATAGAGCTTTTAAATTTTGAATTTAAAACTGTTTTGTTTAGTTTGAAAATATATTGTTTAAATCGATATCTAAAAATAGCTTTCCGGTGCACAGTCTCGGATTGTGATGAAACCAGTATCATCAGATCCAAAATATTGTATTATTATTGAATTTCAAATTTTGGAGTGTTTGGAGTTGTCTTATTTGTAAACGCGCTGAAATATATATCGAAAATTCAATTTAATGACCGAGTCCAAAAAACTGTCTTCTCTATATGATCGAAATGGGACTCGCAACCTTTTCCTTTGCGTTCGGAATAGGGGTTTAACATTATGAACGCCTGGTGGCATGCCTCGATAGGAGTTCGAATTTGAGTTGTGAATTCAAGGCAATTTAAATTTGAATTTAAATTTAAATATAAATAATATTGTTGTATAGAAATACTGTAGCAGCCCATGACATGTGCTCTCCCTAAAGACACGCGTCCCTCTATCTTTTCATTTTCATACAAGTGTTTCCCCTTTGTTGTTTTTAAAAATAAATTTTGGATGCTAGTTCAAAAACAATTTTTGTAACCTCTCGTTATAAATTTCGTTTGAAAAAAAATATAAGATCGCTCTGGAAATATCATGGCCGAAAATTATAACGCCGAGTATTTTAAAATGAAATCAATGGAAAGCTCCCCTTTTCTCTCCTCTATCCGTGAAGTTCCAGTTCGAAAAAGCATTAGCAAGGTCGCGAGTTCGATAGAAGTTGCGACGACTTCGGCTTAGGGAGAGGAGGCACTCGCGCACGCATTTGGTGTTCGATGTTGGTGGCGGCGAAGGTAGGGAGGTGTCGACCTAGATCGAGAGTAGGCACGCGAGCTCGAGCAAGTGGGAGGTGCTGAGCTAGGGCTTCGATATGAGGAGTCGCGGTTTCCGTTCTAGTGCAGTGGAGGTCGCGAATTGGGGATTCGGTGATGGATTTGATTTGATCGAGTTCGATCGCAATAGCGTCAATTGAGGCTGGGGATAGTGTTGGTGGAATGCTCAATCCACGTAGGTGGGCTGCGACGATGTCTGTAAGAGCTGTGAGGTATCGTTTTTTATTTTAATAAAAAGAAAAAAATACATATATTACAGTAAGGCATTTTTTATCTTATTTTATTAAATCACATATGCGTGTGTGTATATATATACTAGAAAGAAATTTGTACCGTAAGGTCAAGCTTTATTTTAAATATATATATATATATATATATATATATATTGTTTTAAACATAAAATATGTATACACACACACACACACATAAGGTTATGGAATATAAAATTTTATATAAAAATTAGATTTTTAAGCCTATATAAATTATTATATATAGACAAAGTTTTGGAAATATAGGAACTTATAGAAAGATTTGATTTTTCATTTAAAAAATGTATGAGTTATCTTTATAAATATACTTATGTAGTTTCAAATGAAAAATAAAATATATACCTATATTCATTTTAAATCTACTAGTTATTTTTGAATAAGGTATTATAGAGATTAACTTGTATAATAAAATTATTTAATTATCTTTAGTCACTAAAAGATTTCTAAAAGAGGAAATTTGTTAAAGATTTAATTTTTAAGTTCAAATTAAATCATTAGTTAAAATTAAATTATTAGTTTAAATTAAATTTTTTAGAATAGTGATTAATTTGTTAGATTAATTCAAATAGTAATAAATCGTGAATTATTTATACAAGGTCTAAAATCATGGGAAATAAGTCGAGATGGAATGGATTGCAATTCAAAAATCAAAGGTGAGTTAATCTCACTCATTTGGATAACTATTTAAATTTAATAGTTAAGTTTAAATTATTGGTTGTTTGATTGTGTTGATAATTATTATCAGTCTGGATGTGATAGTACATATGATAGTGTGTGTGTGTGTGTGTGTGTGTGTATTGGAATGATTGATTTCCTGCATTATATAGCAGATGAGACCCTACGCGTCCTGCATAATAGCGGATGACCCCATATACCGCGATATTCCACCTCGAAGTGGAATTGGTATTTAAATTGTTGTGATAACATCTGTGGATGCAGGGAAACAGGTTGGAGGGATCCAACTGGGTTCCTCAAAGTAGTGGGATTTATTTTTATAGTTTATGTTTATTGATAGTCTGTGATGATTATATTGATTATATTAGGAATTGAAATCATTAAATGTTATGGCTTGGTTGAATATATATTGGTATTTAAGAGAATGAAAAATATATAAAGCTTTTTTTCTTAAAGGAAATTAAAAGGGAAATCTTTAAGTAAATAATTATAGAGAATTGGAATAAATTAAAGAATGAATTGGAAAAGAATAAAAATTGATTTTTGAATTCTATTAAATAAATCTCGAGTATGTGAAAAGAGATTTTGAATAAATAGAAATAAATGAAGGGTTTAAGTGGTATTGTTTAAAAATTAAAGAATTTATTTTTAAATTCAGGATTTAAATGGTTTGGAAAGAAATAAAAGAATTTGAAATAAAGTACGAAATTGGTATTTTCAGTTTAAATAAGATTTAAATCATAATGAAGGAGTAAATATGAAATTAATGGGTTTTGAAATAAATTAAATAAGTAAAGGAATTTATTCTACAATGAAGTTAGTTTTGAAAATCGATTTGAAAACTGATTAAGTGTTGAAATTGTAGATAAAGGAGAATGAGACTGTGAAATTTATAAACAGGGTTTATAAGTAAAGTGAAATATTTATCATAGGATAATTTGGAAATATAAACTTAGGATGGGAATTTATAAAGAAACTGGTAATTTGTTTCAAAAATGAATAGTGGTTTATTTTTAAAAGTGTGAAAGGAAAGGGTATATCCCCGAAAAGCCAAGTACGTTTTCAAGCAGATTATTTAAGTTATGTTAAAAAACTTTAAAGTTGTTCAAAGAATGCTTTTGAGAATTATTTAAGTTGTTTAAAATTTTAAAGGTAAATATTTATTAAATTAGTTATAGTAGTAATTATTTTAAAAGGTTAATTGGTATTATGATTTAAAAAGATAATTATTAATATTTATATTTTATAAAGTAGTTTTATTTTAAAGATAGTTTGGTTAAAGTTTTATTTGAAATCTCGTATAGAATTTCGTGACTTTGATTTTAAAATTAGTTTTGGCTTAAGTTTTACATGAGAAGTTAGTATAAAATTTCATAACTAGTATTTTAAATAAAGTGCTTTAAGTAGTTTTGTTTTAAATATTTTTAAAGAATATATTTTTGAATAAAGTGTTTAAGTAGTTTTAATTTAAATGTTTTAAAGTATATTTTTAGAATAAAATAATTTAAATTATTTCAAAATATAAAGTATTTAGACTTGGTGATTTTCAGTGAAAATAAATAATATTTGGAATTTATTCCGCAAGAGAAAATGATTTGGAAACTGTTTTCAAAGGATTGAAATGTAGAAAAATATCTCGCGAAGATATTTTGGATAATAAATAATTTTGGGAAATTATTAAGACCGATGGTTGTATGTGGATGTTGTATGATAGTCAAATAACCGACAATCAATATTGGCCAATGCGCTGATCGTTTCGAAGAGACCAGGATCGGGATTAATTTTCCAAAAACCACTTCGATCCGGTTTGAACGTTTTCATGAGGAAGACAAGAGCTTGGAGTCGAAGATGGAGTATTGAAGTGCAAGGGTTAATCGCTACTAATCCCGAGGGTGATTTCAAAATGGATGTAATAGGAATAATGTCTTCAGTTTCGTTCGAACCCGAAACAGACTTGTATGGATGAATGCTTTTAGAACATCGTTAGGAGGACGGTGAGCATTTTAAGTGAATTTTTTTAAAAAGGTAACGTTGAGCCTCGAACCTTATCAACCGGGAATGAATGAAAATCAAGGTTATGCAGCAAGGCTAAGTGGGTAGTTCCCAATTAGGGTTAGGTCATCCCTGTCTAGAGGTCCCTTTTTGTTCGACCGTGTGGGCGGTTGCTGATCCCAACCACGGGGTGATCATATTCGGACTATCCAGTAAGGGATAGCTCTGGTCTTATGTTACAATGGATCTGGGTGAATCCTCGGTATGCTGATCTAGACCAGGTGCCGTGATAGGGTACCCTAGTGCCTAGTCATTAGTTGGAATCTATTCTCCCTACGTGCCTTTGCGGTTTGTTTGTAGAACCTAGTATTGCTGGAATTTAATGAATGCAACAATTTCGGCTATTTGAATAAGTAATACAGACATTATTATAATATCAGAGGATTTTACAAGAAATGTTTTGGTTATCGGAAGGTAAAAACCCGACATGTTTTTTTGTGGCGTGGTCTTACGAGATACCTTTAATTTCAAAATGATTTTGAAACCTTTAATAATCCAATTGAGTGTGTTTTCTCACGCTGGTTTTCCATACTTACTCGGGTGTTATTTAACTATAATGCTCGGGTTGGATCGAGTATTATAGAATACAGGAAGGATGCTGAGGAGCTTAGGAGACGAGCTGGATGGCGAGACGTATCACACGTATTTAATGAATATTCCGCTGCGTATGATTAACTGCATAGTTAGTTCTGTGAGGATGGGTTTGATAACTGTCCAGGAATTTGGTTGTACTCTGATAATGTAATGTTATAAACAAATGCAGTCCTTTTTGATTTAAAGATTAGTCATTTATATATTATATATTATTCTGCTATGTTTGTGAGATTCTGATATTTTTGCTTTTTCTTCTTCTACATCCTTCTTCTTTAACCCTAATGGTTCGGGTTTTCGACATTCGATTGTTCGACAATTGATATAGTGGACGTATTAATGTTGATTTTTTTCGATCGTCAAAAAACTGGGTCGTTACAGATTGGTATCAAAGCAGAAGATTAAGCGAGAACCTTGGCTCTAGTGGGGATTGCGCATTAGGATAGAGTCAATAGTACTGTAGAATGAGTTTGAGTGTATTAATAGATATGAGCGCGTATTTGTTAGTGGATATAAAAAGTGTTTTTGTATTGTGTCGACTTTTCGGTTGTGTGTTTATAGATTCTGGTCGATATGTAGGATGCCATGTCATCGATAGGGGTTTCTAAACTCTTAAACAAGATAAACCGACACAGTATTGTTCTAAAATAGGGTAAATGAAATAATTTTACCCAAATTATTTTTGTATATAAAAGAAATAATTTTTCGTAAATTATTGTCGTTATATATGTTTTCATGGTTGTTGGAAAGCGATAAACTAAATTATTATCATTGTCGTGTAAAAATTGAAAAAATAAATTGAAATCATAACTAAAAGCTAAGATATAAATTCATTCACAAATGAGATTTGTAAATGCAAATTGTAAATGTGATTTATAATTTGAAATAGAATTTCAGAGAAATATTTGAAAATAAACTAAAAGGATTTGAAATTTGAAAATTTGGGGAATTTAAATTCCTTTGAATTTGAAAATGATTTTCAAAGATTTTGAAGAAATAGTAGTGAAACTATTTCGAAAATATTTTGAATTGGATTTGAAATCTGGTGAGATTTGGAATTTAAAAATATTTAAAAGGGTTTTTAAAGAGATAAAGCACTGAACTCTTTTTGGTCGCTGGAAAATAACTTCGGTGATGACTGCAGCAACATCGATGATTCATTTTGGAGTTTCCAAGAGAGGAATTGCTACCAAATTGTTTTGAATTGGAATTGTTTGCAAAACTAGTTTCGTTTCAAAGGATGATTTAATTTGCAAATGAATTGTGTATATATAATTGATTTTAAAAATGCTTTTGAAATATGAGTAATTGTTTAAAATACTCTGGAGTTGGTTTGAAATTGCTTATAGAATATAAATGGGTTGATAGTTTGTAAAATTTTGAATATGTTAGAATAAAATTTAACGTAAGAAGGATTGAATAAAAGTAAGTGTGGACCCAAATAAGTTGGAAGGTAAGCTAATTAATTGAAGTGAATTGAAAGAAGTTAGCACATTGAATTTAAATAAGTGGAAAACTTAGAGAAAATTTAAATTGAATCGGAATGTAAGTGAATCTAATTAAGTAAAAGTGGGCTTTGAGGAAAATGATTATTGAAAATAAGTTTATTAAGATTGTAAACAAATGTAGAGAAACAAAGGAAATTACATTTGTATGTAAGTAAAATGGAAACTGAATATTGGAACCAATTTGAATTATGTTAAATAAAGTGGATTTGAAAAATATAGTTTGAGTGGATTAAAAGAACAAAGTTCTAAAAATTAAAAATTTATTGGAAATTGAAATAAATTAATAGATGGAATGTAGTTGATAGAATTCAATATTTAAGAATGGGAATTTAGTCAAGTTGAACTAAATAAACAAAGGATTGAAAATAAAATTTGTAAGTGAACTAATTAATTCAAATAGGTAACCAAATTAATTGAAACTGAATATTTAGATAATATTCAATTTAAAAATTTTGTACGATAGAGTTATAGAATTTATTCGAAGTGAACTAAAATAATCAATTTTGGAAATAAATCCATTGAGATTTAAGATGAATTAGTAAGTGGAATTAATTAAAGAAATGAAAAATTAAATATGGTTTGAAATAAATTGAATTCAATATTTAAAAATGAAAGGTGAATTGGATTAAGAAATAAAATGGAAATAGATATATGAACCAAAGTGGAAAAATAAATGTTAAAGTGTTAAATATTTATATTGAACTAGAGAATGGTGAAGTTCTTAACTATAAATTGATATTGGAAATATACTAGATATTTGAATGAAGATTGAGTAAAGTGTGAAATGAGAAATTGTAAATAAGTAAATGGAAATCAAAAATAGATGTGAATAAAAAAAATTGATTTAGCTAACAATCAATTGGGGCAAAAAATATAGGATGTACGTATATTATATTATCCGCATAGCGATTCGATCCAGAATTCGGGCATAGGATTTCGGGGTAGTTATACCGATTTGAGTTGGGATTTTTAGCTCGATTCTCAACGGCGATCTCCGGATATGGATTTTTGATTGATTCTAGAAATTCCCTATCGTAGTTTGCGCCTATGCAGGGGAATGACGGTTTCTGATCAAAAAACCAAATCTAAGTTCACACTAGTAAATCGGATGAACGATAATAGTTTGGAAGTGAAATTGTATGATCGAGTAAGCGGTCGGATTCGGTATTGCATATGGATGATATATGTGCATCGTACGACTTAAGTAAAGCAAACATTAAAACTTTTGTAAAGAAATGTATAAAATGATTTTGAATGTTGAGAGTGGATATTATGGCTAAGTAGGATATACAGTTACTACAAAGAAAATGGAAATTGGAATTTTTAATTTCCAAAGATAAATTGAATTGCTCGGCAAAAAGGTATGTATTTAAATTTCTGTATGAAATTTGATGGTTTTCTGGTCTAACCACTTGGCCTTTTGTTTTTCTTTTGAAATCTGGGGTCCCGTAGAGGCATTTTGTAGTTGTACCAAGCTAACTGCGCAAAGGGGACGCTGGCGAAATTTTTCAAAAAAATTTAAAAAGTTAGAAAATTTTTGAGAAAATTTTGATAATTTAAAATTTGAAATTGAAATATAAGTTGAATTGTTGAGTAAATAATGCTGTTTGGAAACTATGGAAAATTTTGGAAAGCTTGTTGAAGTGATAGTGGGTCTTTGATAAAAAGATTTGTTTTGGCAAGTTGTTAAAGCTATTTGGTTTTGGGAAAATAGTTGAAGGGTTATGCACCATTCCTCTTGCAAGTAATTTCGAGGACGAAATTCTTTTAAGGGGGAAGGAATGTGAAGATCCAGAATTTCTGGATACTTGAAATTGAAATAATTAATTAATTTTAAATATTTGAAAGTTAATTCAACTTGAATTTCAAATATCACTATTTGGTTGACAAATAAACTATTGAATTAAATAATTGGAAATCAGTAAAATATGAATTCATGGATCGAGTCTGTTAAAAATAATTTGAAGGCTTATAAAATTTATATTAATAATACTCGAGATAATAGAACTTTTAAAGTTGAATTTAAAACTGTTTTGTTCAGTTTGAAAATATATTGTTTAAATCGATATCTAAAAATAGCCTTCCAGGGCATAGTCTCGGATTTCGACGAAACCAGTTTCATTGGATCCATAAGATTGTATTACTATCGGATTTCAAATTTTGAAGTATTTGGAGTTGTCTTGTAACCTACTGTTTGTAAACGCGCTGAAATCTATATCGAAAATTCAATTTAATAACTGAGTCCAAAAAGCTATCTTCTCCATACGATCGAATTAGGACTCAAAAAATTTCCATTGCGTTCAGAATAGGGGTTTAACATTATGAACGCCTGGCGAAAAGCATCGATAGGAGTTTGAATTTTGAGTTACGAATTCAAGACAATTTAAATTTGAATTGAAATCTAAACATAAATAATATAGCTGTATAGAAATACTGTAGTAGCCTATGACAGGTGCTCTCCTCGAAGGCACGCATCCCTCTATCTTTTCTTTTGCATACAAGTGTTCCCTTTGTTTTTTTATTTAAAAATAAATTTTGGATGTTGGTTCAAATTTTTTTTTTATAAACTCTTGTTATAAATTTCGTTTGGAAAAAATATAAGATCGCTCTGGAAATATCATGGCTGAAAATTATAATACCGAGTATTTTAAAATGAAATCAATGGCAAGCTTCTTTCCCTTTTCCCCTTTTCTCCCTTTATCTGTGACGTTCCAAATTGAAAAAGTATTAGCAAGGGTCGCAAGTTCGATAGGAGTTGCGGCGACTTCGGATTAGGGAGAGGAGGCGCTCGCGCACGCGTTTGGTGTTCGATGTTAGTGGCGGCGACAGCAGGGAGGTGTCAATCCAGATCGAGAGTAGGCGTGCGAGCTCGAGCAAGTGGGAGGTGCTGAGCTAGGGTTTCGATATGGGGAGTCGCGGATTTCGTTCTAATGCAGTGGAGGTCGCGAATTGGGTATTCGGCGATGGATTTGATTTGATCGAGTTCGATCGCGATGACGTCAACAGATGCTGAGGATGGTGTTGGTGGAACGCTCGATCCACGTAGGTGGGCTACGACGACGTCTGTCCGACCTATGAGGTATCGTTTTTATTTTAATAAAAAGAAAAAAAATATTACAGTAAGGCATTTTTTATCTTATTTTATTAAATCATATATATATATATATATATATATATATATATATATATATACGAAAGAAATTTGTATAGTAAGGTCAAGCTTTATTATATATATATATATATATTGTCTTAAACAGAAAATATGTATATATATACATAAGGTTTTGGAATATAAAAGTTTATATAAAAATCAGATTTTTCAGCCTATATAAATTTTTATATATAGACAAAATTTTGGAAATATGGGAATTTATAGAAAGATTTGATTTTTCTTTCAAAAAAAATCTATATGAGTTATTTTTATAAGTATACTTATGTAGTTTCTAAAGAAGAATAAAATATATACTTTTATTCATTTTAAATCTACTAGTTATTTTAGAATATGATATTAGAGATTAACTTGTTTAATAAACCTATTTAATTATTTTTAGTCACTAAAAGATTTCTAAAAGAGGAAATTTGTTACAGATTTAATATTTTAGTCCAAATTAAATCATTATTTAAAGTTAAATTATTAGTTTAAATTAAAAATCTTAAAATAGTAATTACTTTGTTAGATTAATTCAAATAGTTATAAATCGTGAATTGTTTATACAAGGTCTAAAATCATGGGAAGCAAGTCGAGATAGAATGGATTGCAAATCAAAAATCAAAGATGAGTTAATCTCACTCATTTGGATAACTATTTAAATTTCATAGTTAAATTTAAATTATTGGTTGTTTGATTGCATTGATAATTATTATCAGTCTGGATGTGATAGTATATATGATAGTGTGTGTGTGTATATATATATATACACACATGTTGGAGTGGTTGATTTCCCACATTATATAGCAGATGAGACCCTATGCGTCCCGCATAATAGCGGATGACCCCATATACCGCGATATTCCAACTCGAAGTGGAATTGGTATTTTAAATTGTTGAGCTAACATATGTGGATGCAGGGAAACAGGTTGGAGGGATCCAACTGGATTCCTCAAAATAGTGTGATTTATTTTTATAGTTTATGTTTATGTGATAGTCTGTGATGATTATATTGATTATATTGGGAATTGAAATCATCAAATGCTATGGCTTGATTGAATATATATTAGTATTTGAGAGAATGAAAAATATATAAAGCTTGTTTTTTAAAGGAAAAAAAATGAAATCTTTAAGCAAATAATTATAGAGAATTGGAATAAATTAAAGAAAGGATTGAAAAAGGATAAAAATTATTTCTTAAATTCAAATAAATAAATCCCGAGTATAGGAAAAGAGATTTTAAATAAATAGAAATAAATGAAGGGCTTAAGTGGTACTGTTTAAAAATTAAAGAATTTATTTTTAAATTCAGGATCTAAATGGTTTGGAAAGAAATAAAATTCTTTTGAAATAAAGTATGAAATTGGTATTTTCAGTTTAAATAAGATTTTAAATCATAATAAAGGAGTGAATCCGAAATTAATGGGTTTTGAAATAAATTGAGTAAATAAAGGAATTTATTCTAAAATGAAGTTAGTTTTGAAAATCGATTTGAAAACTGATTAAGTGTTGAAACTGTGGATAAAGGAGAATGACATTTTGAAATTTATAAACAGTGTTTATAAACAAAGTGAAATATTTATCAGAGGATAATTTGGAAGTATAAATTCAGGATGGGAATTTATAACGAAATGGGTAATTTTTTTAAAAATGAATAGTGGTTTATTTTTAAAAGTGTGAAAGGAAAGTGTATTTCCCTGAAAAGCCAAGTACGTTTTCAAGCTGATTTTTCAGTGATGTTAAAATTATTAAAGTTGTTCAAAGAATATTTTTGAGAATTATTTAAGTTGTTCAAAATTTTTAAAGGTAAATATTTATTAAATTAGTTATGGTAGTAATTATTTCAAAAGGTTAATTGGTATTATGATTTAAAGAGATAATTATTAATATTTATATTTTATAAAGCAGTTTTATTTTAAAGATAGTTTGGTTGAAGTTTTATTTGAAACCTTGTATGGAATTTCGTAACTATTATTTTAAAATTAGTTTGGGCTTAAGTTTTACATGAGAAATTGGTATAAAATTTTATAACTAGTATTTTAAATAAAGTATTTTAAGTTGTTTTATTTTAAATATTTTTAAAGAATATATTTTTGAATAAAGTGTTTAAGTAGTTTTAATTTAAATGCTTTAAAGTATATTTTTAGAATAAAGTGATTTAAATTATTTAAAATCTAAAGTATTTAGACTTGGTGATTTTCAGTGAAAATAAACAATATTTGGAATTTATTCCGCAAGAGAAAGTGATTTGGAAACTGTTTTCAAAGGATTGGAATGTAGAAAAATGTCTTGCGAAGATATTTTGAATAATAAATAATTTTGGGAAATTATTAAAACTGATGGTTGCATGTAGATGTTATATGATAGTTAAATAATCAACTATCAATATGGGCCAATGCGTTGATCGTTTCAAAGAGACTGGGATCGAGATTAATTTTTCAAAAACCACTTCGATTTTGTTTGAACATTTTCTTGAGGAAGATAAGAGCTTGGAGTTGAAGATGGAGCAGTGAAGAGCAAGGGCTAATCGCTACTAATCCCGAGGGTGATTCCAAAATGAATGTAGTAGGAATAGTGCCTTTGGTTCCATTCGAACTTGGAACGGATTCGGATTTGTATGGATGAATGCTTTCAGAACATCGTCAGGAGGACGGTGAGCATTCTAAGTGAAAATGTTCTAAAAAGGTAATGATGAGCCTCGAATCTCATCAACCGGAATGACTGAAAATCAGGGGTTATGCAGCAGGCTAAGTGGGTAGCACCCAATTATAGCAAGGTCATCCCTATCTAGATATCCCTTTTTATTCGGCTGCGTGGGCGGTTGCTGATCCCAATCACCGGGTGATCTTATTCGAACTATCCAGTAAGGGATAGCTCTGGTCTTGTGTTGCAGGGATCAGGTTGGATCCTCGGCATGCTGATCTAGACGAGGTACCGTGACAGGTGGTACCCCAGTGCCTAGTCATTAGTTGCAAATCCATTCTCCCTACGTCCCTTTACGGTTTTGTCTGTAGAACCTAATATTGCTGGAAGTTAATGAATGTAACAATTTCGGTTATTTAAATTAAGTATCTGTATATAGACACTATTATCATATCAGAGGATTTTATAAGAAATGTTTTGGTTATCGTAAGGTAAAAACCCAACATGTTTATTTGTAGCGTAGTCTTACGAGATACATTTGATTTCAAAGTGATTTTGCAAACTTTAGTAATCCAACTGAGTGTGTTTTCTCACGCTAGTTTTCTAGACCGACTCGGGTGTTATTTAACTATAATGCTCGAATCAGACCGAGTATTATAGAATACAAAATGGATGTTGTGGAGCTTAGGAGACGAGCTAGATGGCGAGACGTATCACACGTATTTGATGAATATTCCGCTGTGTATGATTAACGGAATAGTCAATTCTATGAGGACAGGATTGATAGCTGTCTGGTTCTGTGCTATGAATTTGGTTGTACTCTAATGATGTAATGTTATAAACAAATATAGTCCTTTTTGATTTAAAGATTAGTCATTTACCTATTATATATTGTTCCGCTGCGTTTGTGAGATTCTGGTATTTATTTCTTCTTCTACCTCCTTCTTCTTTAACCCTAATGGTTCGGTTTTCCAGCGTACGATTGTTCGGCAATTGATACAGTGGATGTATTAATGTCGATTTTTTTCGGGCGTCAAAAAACTGGGTCATTACAATATCAAAGTGAAAGCATACTCCAATCGAACATTTTCAAGCGGTGGCATCAAATTAATAGAAACCCTAAAATTCCAAAACAAAGTGAATAAGAGGTGGCGGCATAACAAAGAAAAGAGTTGTCTTCTACTATTTACTATATATATTGGGCCGGCTCTTATTAGTTCTAATTTGAGCTTGAATTTTAATATAGGGTTTTTGTTTAGTTTGTTTATTTTCATTTGTAATTTTCTTTTTAGATTGTGTAACTTTCTAGTCGTGTAACTAGGTACAAACTACGGGGCATAGTTTGAGAATTCGCAACTCAGTGGCTGGGTTGTGACAGTGTTTTGCGCATAGAGTTAGGTTAGTCAAATAGCATGTGTCACAAGTTTACGTGTGTAAGCGTCTGACTACTTTATTTCTAGTGGAAACCTTGGGGGCAGCATGTAGGCAGGTTATTGCCGAAGTTGGATAAATCTGTGTATGATCTCTATTGCATTACTTTCTTTGTTTATTTTTATTTCCGCATTAATTTTTATTAGTATTAGTATCACTCTATTCACTCCTCTCTATGGTGAAAACGATCCTACAAGTGGTATCAAAGCTAGGAACAAAAATCTTTTTTTTTGTTTTAAAAATTTTGATTTTTTAAAATGGCTTCTTCTAATAATACATGTACTAAGGGTCAGTCCATAGTTCGACCACCCATGTTCAATGATAATATACTTATTAGAAAATTATAATGAAATTTTTTTTGAAAAACATAGATGCTTGGAATGTTATTGAGACGGGATATAGCACACCAACAATAATGGTAGATAATCAAGAAGTTGAAAACCCTATGGATCAATGGATAGATCTTGAAAATAAATTGCAAAATTCTAATGCTAAAGCTATGAATTCTATTATTTGTTCATTAGATCAAATAGAATAAAACCATGTCTCACATTGTCTAACTGCGCAAGAAATTCGGCACACACTTGAAGTGACTCATGAAGGAACCTCCCAAGTCGAAGAATCTCAACCTTGCTATGCTTAGTACCGAGTACGAGATCTTCACAATGAAAAAGGATGAAAGTGCCAAAGAAATTTATGGACGACTTTCTAATCTTGTATACAAATCAAAATCTCTAGGAAGATCATATACAGAGCTGGAAATTGTTCAAAAAATCCTCAGAATTCTTCCATGAAATTTTGAAGCAAAGTGACTGTCATTGAAGAATCAAAGGATCAGAAACAAATTAAAGTTGAAGAACTCATTGGAAATCTCACCACTTATGAGCTAGAAATCAAATTCAAGGAAGAATGTGAAGGAGGTGATGTGCGAAAGAAATCAATAGCTCTCAAAGGAACAATGGAAAGTAAAGATGATGATGATGATGGAGCAATTGAACTAGCATTTATAAAAAAGAGATTCAAAAGGTGGAATCGCAAATATGGAAATCCTGCCCAAAATCAACAACTGAAGAGCAGAATCATCAAAGTTCAGACAACTCAGAAGAGCAGGAGATCATTTGTCACAAGTGCAATAAACCTGGTCATACCAAGCCAAATTGTCCTCAAAATCTATTCAGTAAAGGAAAGAAACCGAAACGGAGAAGTTTTGCAGCAACTTGCGATAAAAGTGATGAAGATGATAAAAGCACCGGCGGTGAGAATGAAAGAACATATTTGTGTCTTCGAGGCGAAACAAGTGACAACGATGATGAGCCAAGTGAGGTATCAAAACTTACTCATTCGCAGTTACTTATATACTTTCATGAAGTAAACGGCTGTTTGGAAAGACTTAGGAAGAAGTACACCAAAATAGAATCACAAAAGTATAGTTTGTTAGAAATAAATATGCAGCTTAATCAAATGGTTCAAACTATAGAAATAAGTACCCTAAGTGTGATATACATTTGAAGAGGAAATAAAAAAATCAGAAACTAAAATCAAATCGCTTGAAAATGAAATTCTGATATTGAAAGAAAGTGAAAATAGAAGGAGATAAAATTCAATTAAAAAGCACAATTTGTTATTGAATGAAAGTGAATCTCTTCAAACACAAGTCCAACAATTGTCTACAACTTTAGGAAAATTCTCCAAAGGAGAAAGATCACTGAATATGCTATTAGGGAAATAAACTATTAGTTCTATTAGACAAGGACTTATTCAATCTGCAAGAATTAGAAATGAAACTAATCATGGCAATTCCAAGTGCATGATTTGTGGACACAATCAAAACAAATGCTGGTTTAGACCCAAAAACATGAAAACTATACGAATTTGGGTTTCTAAAGGCACGAATGTAAAATCCCTTAAAGTCAAACAAATCTAAGTGTCAAAAGGAACAAACATAAACTGTTTTGGTTCTATGCAAACTTGTTTTTCAAAATCGTTGTCTCTAATAATCGTGGACCTATAAAAACAAATAGATTGCAAAAATATTTCCTCGTGTAGGTTTATTGGCAGGCAAAGGAATAGCAAGAGTGGTACTGGATTATGGCTGTTCCAGGCACATGACGGATGACAAATCAAAGTTACTTAGCCTAGAGAAGTATAAAGATGGCTGAGTCAAAATGGGCAACAAACGATATATTATATGTTGAAATCTACACCATAATCATATTTCAATTAGCCTGTGATCAACTGAGAAAATTTGAGCGCCACAATTGAATTTGACAAGGATGAAAAAGGTAAGGTAGTTGATCAAAAGAAATATCGAGGTATGATTGATCACTTCTTCATCTTACTGCTTCTATACATTATGTTCTCTACTTGCTTGTGTACATGGTTTCAATCAAATCCAAAAGAATCTCATTTAAAAGTTGTAAAAAGGATTAGAAAGTATTTGTTGCGCACCTTACGGTTTGGTCTATGGTATCCGTCTAATGATAACTTTGAGTTAAAAGGGTATTCAGATGTAGATTATGATGGTAGCCTAGTTGATAGAAAAAGTACTGGTGGAACGTGTTTTATGTTGGAACATTCGTTAGTTGCATCTCATTTCCAAAGAAAATATTTGCATAAATTTCATTTCAACTGACTTTTAATTGGCAGACATTTTTACAAAACCCTTCCAAAAAATAATTTTTTTGTCGACTACATCTCAATTTAAGGATTATAGAAATTTGATTTTATATTGGATTTGATCTTAAATGTCTATGTTAACTAATCTGACTCCCTACACATTATCGAAAAGGAAAATGATGACTGAAAAAATTTGATGAATGTTGACATTAATCATACATTATGACTTGAGATAGTATATTTAGTAAATTTCTTTAAAAATTTAAACAAAATTTGTAATAACTTTTGTTGGTAAAAATTCCATGACCATCTCCATTTCTATTATATTTCTAACGACCATCACTCATCAAAAATTAATAAAGTATGTCAAAATGTGGTATCTAAACAGGAAATTATTCTTTTTTTAATTAACTAGCAATAAAATTATCCAAAAGTACTCACTCTCATTTAAAAGTCCTCATGGTTACGCATGTGTAAAGTACTTGGAATCTTTGATTATGTACTTTCATGCTCATTTAAGAGTCCTCATGGTTATGCATGAATGGAACACATATCAAAATTGATTATTAAATAGGTGAGTTGATTCTAATCCCATTTAAAAGTCCTCACGGTTATGCATGGTTAAAAGATGCTTGAAATTCATTTTTTTCTAAAAAACTGGGAATACTACTAATCTCATTTAAAAGTCCTAATGGTTATGCAGGTTAATAAGTATTCAAATTCCTGTTATAAATATATCACATATGAACACGACTATATGGGTTTCTATGCCGACATCATCCATATCACTCTAAAGTGGAATATGCGCCTAACAGAGTATTTATGATTTTTGTTTGACATTTTATTGTAATTTAATATTTATACTCGATTAGGTATTAATGTTATATTAATGTCTATCACTTTATCTCTATTTTTAAACATTGTTACTCTTTTTTTGATAACAAAAGGGGGAGAGAAGTTAAGATTTTGGCGAGCATATTCTCATAAAGACTGATTGCATTTGTTTTATTGTTTTATTTGAATATTTTTCATGCATATGTGAAGGGAGAGCCTTGTTGTAGGGAGAAAAATTAAAATAGGGGAAGCTAATGGAATTCATCAAGACCAAATACATTTAATAGAGTCAAAATCTTAATATATGTTTGTTATCATTAAAAGCGGGGGATTGTAGAATATAGTAGCCTATTATTTTTGTTTGATGATAATATATATATATATATATATATATTCGTGTGAATGTATCTGTTGTTGTATTATTTTATTTTTCACATAATTAAATAAATCTTTATTGAATAAAATAAAATTCATATTCAAACAAATATTTTATTCAAATAAATATTTTATTACAAATTCGAATAGTTCAAATTTGAGCTCTCACTACATTTACACAATTTCAGTTACAATTCAATTTTAATTACAAAAAAAATTAATTTGCAATTTAGACCTGAACACATATTCACTCAACAATAGTATTTTTATCTTCAACTCTATTCTAGCCTGAATCCAGCATGTAAGTTATCTGCAAAATAAACACATACGCAGTAAAATTGAAAAAGAAAATATTTCGCAATACAAAATAAAGTGTGTGTTTTGAAAATATTATTTGTCTCAGTTATTTGGGTTGTTTATCATCAATTTTCTTTTGAATTCATCTTACACGAATAGCTTGTAACATGCACAGTGTATCACCGTACATGTCATAAGGCCGGACACACCGATATACACTTGCTTGTTAAAATTGCAGGGACAGGTGAGCACAAGGTCAAACCTGAGCCGAAAGCTGGACTCAACTCAAGTATGTAAGACTAATTAGACCAGGCCAGTGAAACCAAAACAAAGTGGTGAACTAGATCAACCACACCAGACATGTGCATGTCCAAATAAAATCGTCAGGTGCACACTCAAGTAAACAGTTCAAATGCAAGGCTACAGACTCGAGTGAACCAAAAACCATCACAAACAGAGGAAACAACAAATTGGAGGCATATATAGTGTTTATAGTACCAGCATGAATGGTCAGGAGTAACAAAAGAAATGACTACAGTTCAAAGTTTTAAAGTGAGCTAGACATGTTTATATGCAACAAAGCTTCAAAAATACTTGGAGCAAAGTTCATTCGAATGTAAACATGACTCGAAGCAAATGACTCAAAGTGGTGAATGCAAAACACACACACACATACAAGACAATGCAACAAGAAGGAGTAGACCACCAATTTATATAAGATAATCATTAATATAACTAGACTCCAAAAAGATCGCAACACATAAAAGCCAATGCAATCAAGTTCAACCAAATCAATATGTACAAAGGATGATGCTAGAGAGTCACTACAAAATGTAGTAAAACTCAAACCAGGGTCAAGAAAAAAACAAAATTCAAGTAATAGTGGCAACCAAATAAGAATGAAGCTACAAAATGGCGTGAACACACAAACAAAGGCAGTTCAATTCGAAACAATGCAAGGTCTACACACAGGAGACCAAATTACAAGTGCAACAATTCCACATGTTACACCAGACTTCAACATGAGAACATCAAACGGAACAGAAAATCCATAGAAAACAGAAGTGCACCAGACCCACATACAACACTTCAAACATGCACAGATGAGCACATGCACTCAGGGATGATAAACACACGTGAAGGCTACAACAATATGTTAGTTCACATGTACATGGATATGCAAAGACATGCTACACTTACATTTCAACTCAAACCAAACCATGCTAACAAAACCAATTAATTCAATTTGTAGCTAGGCAGTCCAACCAACATACAAATGAATGTAACCAGACTACAACATAATCAGTTCAATGATGTATACATGAAGACACAACTCAGTTGAAAAAAAGAGATGTAACAAGCAAGAGAGAAATGAAATGCAGTTACACGTATTTTGTATAATGTCACAGAGGACATCATGGTCAAGGCAACAAAGAAGGGAAATAGTTGAATGAGTCATAGAAGAAAAGAACGCTAGAAAAATTCACATGTTGAACAAGTCAAAGTCCAACTTATCTCAAACTTCGAAGTGCCAAAGTCATTGGCGCAAAAGGAACGAAACCGTCTCAAAGAAATTCAAGCAATGTCAAGTAATGAACAAGTCAAATCATCACAACATTTAACCAGTATTCGAACGGCTAAGAATAGTGTATGATTAAGCGATTCAAGTTCAAACAAATACCAGAGCAAGACATTGAAGTAAATAACAGACCAATAACATGAATCGAAGTCGAGCATAATCGAAATCGAAAAAGGAAAATCACATACCAATTTAATCCAAGCAATTCAGTTCGACATTTGAAGCTGCTGTAAGTAATCAAAGCCAGAGATTCGATTGACGAATCATATCGAAGCGAAAGCATACTCCAATCGAACAATTTCAAGCAGTGGCATCAAATTTATAGAAACCCTAAAATTCTAGAACAAAGAGAATATGAGGCGGCAGCATAACAAAGAAAAGAGCCATCTTCTATTATTTACTATACTGGGCCGGCTCTTGTTAATTCAAATTTGGGCTTGAATTTTAATATAGGGTTTTTGTTTATTTTATTTATTTTCATTTGTAATTTTCTTTTTAAATTGTGTAACTTTCTAGTCGTGTGACTGGGTACAAACTACGGGGCGTAGTTTGAGAATTCGTAACTAAGTGGTTGAGTTGTGGCAGGTTTTTGAGCGTAGAATTAGATTAGTTATGTAGCGGGCGTCGCAATTTTACGTGTGTAAGCACCTGACTACTTAATTTCTAGTAGAAACCCTGGGGGCAACACGTAGGCAGGTTATTGCCAAGGTTGGGTAAATCTGTGTGTGATCTCTACTGCATTACTTTCTATGTTTATTTTTATTTCCACATTAATTTTTATTATTTTTAGTATCAACTTGTTCACCACCCCTCTAAGGTGAAAACAATCCTATATATGGTTTTCATCCTCATACTTATGAAGTCTACCTGCTCTGCTGTCTTGCTCACCATATTCGGTCCAAGAATAATCCTATCCGTAGTGTCCCACCAATAAGACCATGACTTACAAGGGCTCCCATACAATGCCTCAAATGATACCATCCCAATACTCACCTAATAGCTATTATTATAAGTAAAATCTACTAGTGGCAAGTGATCCTTCCAAGAGCCTCCAAAATCCAAGATACGCATAGAAAGAAAATCCTCTAACACCATATCTACCCTCTCTGTCCGTCCTTCTATCGATGATCAGCGATGCTCAAATCAAGCCTCCTGAAGATTGCTCCAAAATTCATTAGTGAAAAGTGGATCTTGGTCACTCACAATGCTAGAAGAAATTCCATATAACATAACTATCTCCCTTACCCAAAATGTCGCCAAAGACGCAACATTTTTCGTGCTCCTAATTGGAACAAAATGAGCATATATGGTCAATCGATCAACTATGACCCAAACACTGTCATTCCCTCTCCCACTCCAAGGCAGTCTATTGATGAAATCCATAGAAATACTCTCTCATTTTAACTGTTGAATATCTAATGGTTGCAACAATCCTCCTATCTTTTTCCACTCCACCTTTACATTTTGAAAAGTTATATATCGGGCCACATACTCTGCCACATGCTTCTTCATACCAGGCCAATAAAATAATCTCTTTATGCCATGGTATATTTTTTGTCTCTATCGGAATGATTAGTCATCCTAGTAAGATGTGACTCGACTAGTACCGTGTCAATCAAATCCATAAAGAGAGAAACACATAATCAACCATCTCTCCATAACCGCCGAGTCAATGGTATAATGCCTCAACGACTCTACTGCTCTCCTCTATTAAGCTTTTCGAAATATCTATTTTCTTCTTATCTTGCTTTTGACTTAACCCAATACGGTCCATGAGCGCATGCTTCACATCCAAAGCTGCTAACAATTCCAGAGTGATGTCTGATGATGGTCAAAAATTGAATGTCAAAATAAAATCCAAGTGCTTCCACTCTAAGAACATAGGAACCAACATCGCATGCTTCTAGCTCAAGGCATCGGCTACAACATTACCCGTGCTTGGAGTATAGGATATATGGAAATCATACGATACCAAAAACTCCATCCATCTCTACTTCCTTAAATTCAAATCCTTCTAGGAGAATAAATACATCAAAAGCTTATGATCCGTATATAGCTCAAATACTCTCCTAATAGACAGTGCCTATATAACTTGAGTATAATGGCAATGGCCTTCAACTCAAGATCATGGGTAGGCATTTTCACTTATGGAATTTTAACTGTCAACGGGTATAGCTCACCACTCTCCCATCCCACATCTAGACTGCACCCAACCACGTACCATAAACGTCGGTATATATTGTAAATGCCTTAGTACGATTAGGCAGTACTAGAACTGGTGCACAAGTCAACAATTCCTTCAGCTTGATAAAAGCATCCTCACACTTCGAGTCTTACAAGAAAATCAAATTCTTCTTAGTAAGGTGAGTCAAAGGAGCAATTTTTTTAGCAAAGTCATTAATGAACTTCCAATAAAAGCCCGTCAAATCGAGGAAACTCCTCACTTCCATGGAATTATTTGGCACCTACCAACCGTATACTACATCAACTTTACTAGGATCCACCGTCAATCCACTCTCATAGATAACTTGTCCCAAAAGTGTACCTCCTTGTGCCAAAAGTAACATTTGGAAAATTTTGCCTTCCCATCGAGTGTATTAAGTACTTCTAGATGCATCCTATGCTCCTTCTTGCTTTTCAAATAAACTAAAATGTCATCAAAAATACCACCACGAACTTATTAAACAACCCTCTTAAACTTGACTCATCAGATCCAAAAAGTGGGCGGGCGCATTGGTTAGTCCAAAGGGCATGACTAACCACCATAAATTCCATCGAGTGTACAAAAGGTTGTCTTCTGAATAATATCCTTCGCACACACAACTAATGGAATCGATAGCTAAGTCAAGTGGTGAAAACACCATGGCTCCAACCAGCTAATCAAAGAGATCATCTCTATAGGGGAACGAGTAACGAAGACAACTGGCGCTCCTCACTCTAAAATACTTCTCCTAATGACGCCCTTCTCCAATAGCCAGCACTTGCTTACTCAGCTCTCCTTTCACAAGTGCAGATCCATGCCTTCAAGTCCACATATGACTCGTTCCCCGTATATGGTGCAATGCCCTAATATAACTTGGAAAAATCGACGGTAAGTGGATGGATGGGAACTACACCTAGCGCCTGATCTGTGCGTCTCCTATTAGGGTTAAGCTTGGCGTGTCCTCTCACTTGCAAATACTGACAGAACCAAATCGGGACGTTCACACCCCGAACTCATATACATCACCTGATCCACAACCAACATGCTCGCTCATCCTTTCTATTTGTTATTTGGGAAATTTATTAGCAACTTTTCCTCATATACTATTGGAAAGAATAAGGGAAAGTGTTTCCATATTATACATACACACACATACATACATATGTATTCTTTGAAAAAACTTTTTATCTACACACACACAAACTGTCTCCCTAAAACCCATTTTGACCTTTTTTTGAAAATTGTTTTGGAAAAATTTTTTAAAAAAACTTTTCAAGTACATTCTCTAAATATGTACGTAGCTCCTTAGTAATTTTAAACCTAGGCTCTGATACGAAATATGACAACCCAAACCTCCCGACATATCGAACCAATGTCTAGGGTAACTTTCAGACTCATGTTGTTGCCAAGAATTACGCATTATCGTGTTTTTTAAACATTAAAGAGACTAAGAATATGAAAATAAAATCTAATACATTCTACATTTTCAGATATCACAGTGGATGACAACAAAATATAAATACAGAAAATTACCATCTTAGAAAATATCTCAGAATACACAGTCTCAAAATAGTACGTAGTCATAATCCAGAGTGTACAAAAATACAACATGTTGTTTGATAAGTACTAAATACGATATATAGTTATATGGAGAGTAAAGAAAAATAAATTACAATTTCACATGCTAGGATTGCCTCTCCATGTACTAATCTCTAGGCCTATCACCTGCTTCCATGTCCTCCTTGGTGAGGGAAAAAGGAAAAATAGAAGTGGGTTAAACCAAAGTCTAATGAATCGGTTACATCATTTATATATGGTGATCATATGCAATTAACTTCATTATGTTACCAAGGGTGCTCTACTTGTGTTGGTGAATTGCTAATTTCATTTATCTGAGGGCTATAGCTTTGAACACACCTACACTAACATCTTGTGAAGACTTATTTTTAGGGTCAAACAACTAATCGAACCTCAAACAATTATGGATCGGACACAAGCTACTGAAACTATTCTAACATAGGGTTACCTACAACTTCAACCTTGGGACTACATTTCCCAAATTATGAATATATGTATCACATCTACGCGTTGAGGTGGATCCCGCAACGACAATTCATGCCAAAAAAATCTGCAGCATCCATATCCACATCTCAATGGTAACTTAACACCACTTATCACACCGCATTAGGATTCATCAACAATGTCGTATCACATCGATACAGACATGCATACCAAGGAACTCTAGTAAGTGCAGGTCCAAACACTTCTCCAAGCATCATCGTCCATATGCACATACACCACAAAACCTCCCATGAGTGCAATTGGCGATAAAATCGCTTTAGTTGAAAGTCAACCTTGATGAATAAATAATGCCTAGGCCTTGTTGCTTGTGCAATCACATCTATCCAGTCCCGCAACATTGAAGAATCGCAAACTTGAGGAGCTAGTTTTTGTATTTGTACTAACATCCATATATATATATATATATATATATATATAAAATTAACTAAATTAATAACCTGGGCCTTAGGTCGTTGTTCATACTGCTCAGAATTCATAACTGGTCGATTATTACTCACTGCAGAAGTTGACTGCTTGCTTTAGACCGGCTCCAGCGAGCCTGTCGGCCGATCATAGTGTTTTATTCTTTTGTTTATTTTGTCCGTCCTCTTCTATGTTAATTAGAAACTTAATTGCAGTAAATTGTTAATTAAAGCAAACCCAAATTTTTAAATCTACAATTCATTATCACCCAAAACTACGTGTTCGATTTCATATACAATTTCGTATATAGTTTCAGTAAATCCATTTAAGTTAAGTTTAGCATCAATTGGGTTATAACAATTCATTTTCAATCTAACAAAAAAAGTATATTCAACCTGATTCAATTCTTATTTAACAAATTAACACTAACCAGATCTAGATCAAAAGAAAGGAATCATATTCATATGTGTTATATGCTATGAAATACCCAATCTAAATAAATAGTATTTCAAATTTTAATTAAACAATTTATAGTTCAAGTAGGCTATAACAAAATTAGTTATATGTAAATCCCCAAATTGTTTATGAAACCACCCACCTCTAAAATGATATCCCTTCCTTAATACTCTTGGAATTGCCCTTGCTTAATAGGGGTGAGCAAATGGTTGGTTTGATTTGAAATCGAGCAAAAAATTTGAAACCAAAATAACCATTTAAATACATAAACTGCACCAAACCAAACATATTTCTTAAAACCAAAGTCCACCAAACTAATAATATTTGGTTTAGTTTGGTTTGGTCAGTTTATTTTGTTTATTGATATAATATGATAATAATAAAATTAATTAAGTCCATATAATGCAAACATTTTGAGAAACTAACCCCCCTTCTAAAATATTAACATAAACTGAAAGAAAAACAATATTGTTATGAAGATATTGTAAATAATAGCATTGCCAATAGTAATTTTTATTTTTAAATAACTTAATTTTTAAATTTGGTTTAATTGGTTGGTTCGGTTTTTGAATATTGAAAACCAAACTCAACTAATAGACCAAAGAAATATGAAAATGGAAACCAAAACTAATAAATTAACTAACAAAATTGAACCAAACCAACTAAACATAATTGGTTCGGTTGATTTATTTGGTTTTAACCAATAATTTCTGACCCCTGTTGCTTAATATAAAATCCTCCTTGACTTGATTTAACTTCAACTTCTTTAATTTCTCTAATTTAATTGTTAGTTTGTTTTGAAGAAACTTTGATTTGGGGAGAAGTAGATTTCATATTTTAGAGAGATAGGATTGGACATACAGTAAGTAAATTAGGATTCTGACAATTATCCTAGGATTGTATTTATATGGATATAAACCAATCCAAGCCATTAGATCTGATATTATAAAATTTGGGCCGTTTATCCATATAACATCCTAGCCCAGATGCTCCGATCAGTCGATTGCTTGACTTGGTCCGGACCGCTAAGGATCGACCGGTCAGGGTCTGGATGTCGACCGGTGGAGTTTTCTTATTTAATATATTTTCTTTCCTTTATTAATGTTTAATTATTTTTGTTTTTGAATTTTAAAACGTTAATAATTTTTCAGTAGTAGCTCCGATTACATAATGTTACATATGAATATTGTCCATAAAATCGCTATTAACGTAATGTCGTAAGTTTCGTAGCCAAATTTGGAAATTTGTTAAAATTTCATTTTTTTTCTTATTATATTTAAATTTAATTCTTTTATTAAATTTCTGATTAAATTTCTTGGTGTAAAATATACCCATTGTGTAACACGAATTCGCATTTATATGTAATAGTACCCTTAATTTAAGGGTGCTACTAAATACACTCATTAACACACTTCCTAAAGTCACTTAAAGAGATAGTAAAAGATTGTTAAAAAAACCTCATCAAACACCCACCATTGTTCTAAATGCAAAAATTTTAAATTTTTTGTAAACTTCATAGATAATTTCGCTCGAATTTGTTTCAACTTGAGAAATTACTTCTTTGCAGGTTATTCATACCATATTTCTAATTATTATTGCTTGGAAAAATATTTCAAATGACTTTTTTAGCACTTTAGTAAATTAAGGTTTGAAATTTATCAAATTAACCGTGATTTTCTAATCAAATTTCGAACTAATAGAATTATAGAAAAAATGATTGGAGCGGATGGGATTGATTTCATGGTTGCTGTCAATGGTTGTATTTTAAAAAGATGAAATAGTGCTTGTTTTCCTAAAATGAATGTCAGCATGCATAGTTCAGTTGGTCAGAGCTATCCAGTGATCATGAATAAAGTTCCTTGAGATTGTGTGTTCGAGTCCTACCAAGTTTTGTTGCGTAACCTTTAAAATGTGGAGCTATTATCCCCTGAAAAAGCAAGAATGCTTGGAGGATTGATATTCTGTGTTCGGCTGGCTTAAAAGGTGAATCGGTTCTAACGGGCCATCTATGTCCCCTAGCTCTACTCTCTGGAATAAGATTTAAAAAATAACATATGGATGTATAAGTTGAAAGAAGTATTTTATTAAATCTTGATGGGTGAGCAAAGAGGTGAGTGAGAAGTGACATGACACAGTCAATTTTATTTATTGAAAGCTAGCACATAACTCACTTTTCTACCCAATAAGCATAGAGCTACATTTCCATTTGAAAATTAATCATGGGTTCAAATAATTCTCATATGAAACCATTCATAAAACCTAACTTTTTTATAAAATTCGTAAAATGGATTGAATTTTCAAATTGTTGATTAGTTAGAATGCAACACTACATATGACCAATAAAAATTATAAAATATAATTTATAAGATAATTCGAATACAAGAGGGAGAATGCACTTTTAACATTTTATAAATTGATTCAAAGATAATTAAACTTGGATTGAATGATCAAACTGATCATTAGAAAAGTAGTTTTAAAAAATGTAATATTACATCCCTTTTTCTCCATAGTAATTCCCAAATGCAAATTAACTCCCCTTTAAGTTTTTAGAATTCCCTCGTCAAATATTCCTCATCAAATACTAATACGCACTCCCTCACACGCGTGCACCTTCAAAACCCAGTTGTCATCACCACCAGACTTGCATCTCTAGGAGAGATTCACAAATCCAATTTTAGTGTAAACCTAATCTCTTTATGCTCAAAAAATCCATCTTTTATATGATCTATGCTTGTATCATTGCAAATGGTAAGTTAAATTTATTATCATTTTTTATTTTTTTAGCATTTTTCTAAAAAATGAAAAAAGTTTAGATCGAATTTGGAATTAATTATTTGCTTCAATTGTTTTCTTTTTTAGGTTAACGAAAATATGAGTTTTGAAGATGAAGATGAATATTATTTTCAAAACAAGATCAATTTAAAGTGTAGTTTAAGATATTATTAGTTGTGATTGTGCATTACATGCTTACATATTTTCGTCAATAAGGGTTGGATGTATCACATAAATCAAGAGAAGAAAAATATGCAGAAAATATGATGCACTACCGAAGCTAAGACTTAACATTAGGGTTCATCCTATTATTTTATATTTTTCCATTCCAGAATTTTGGCAGTATCAAGTTCCTTATGTAATTTTTTATCCTTGGTTCTATCATATCAAAATCAATCATTTCATAAGATGGTTATAGTGCCTAATATGAAGTAAGAATTAGTATAATCATGACCTTTAATGAATAAAGTTTGTCAAATTCTATTCGAACCCATTAACTTGCTGGGTCACCCTTCAGATTCCAAAAATAAAAGTAAAAACCCTCATTTTGCTTAGTTGCCCCTATTAGAATCTCATATTTTGATAGTGACAACTATATAAGGAAGTATTATATATATTATCAACATGTTCCGGAAATTAGCTATTCAAGGAGATTTGCATAACAAAGACAAAATGATGATGACATAGAAATTTATATCGATCATAGAGTTAGTAGTCTAGAAATTTATACATGTTAAAATCTCTTTGAAATGGTATACAAACGCGTCACATATTCATCATATATGTTAAGACACGACATGAAAAAGACTTAGTTTTCAGTCGATTGAAATACCAAATTCAGTCGACAGAATCCTATATACATCATTTTTAATAAATAGAATATAGTCGGTTGAATTGTCATTTTCAACTGATCGAAACAGATCTTTTTTTCACTATTCTCTTTCAGGAAATTTTTTAATGTAAATAAATCGACTGAAATACTTTGTTTAGTCCACTAAATGTTGCAACTATCATTTTTTATTTGAAATGCTCAAGGGATCCTCTTCTCCACGAAGAATCACTCCCTTCGTTAATGGGTACAACTCTTTTAATGGTTATCACTCTTCCCAAAATAGTTGCACTCATTTGTTTTTAACATAAAGAAATCCCATTATTGAATTCAAGCAACAATTCTATTTTTTCTTTTCTACATATTGATTTGAATTCTCAAAGCATTCAACGATTTACATTGCTCTTATTTTTTGATCACTTGCACTTCCAAAAACGTTTTTCTTATGATCAAAACATTTCCGTTTCTTCACGAACGCACATTATACCATCAAAAAAAGATTATAGGAAGGTTGTACATATTGGCTCATTCATGCCATCTAAAGAGCAGACAAAGTCATAGACTCAGCTATTTGTAATAGTCGAAGTCTTATTAGAGATCTTAGGCACGAAGTCATGTTCGGCAGCTCAAGCGGTCTGTAATACCTACTCCTCCGGGTTAACTGAGTTCGTTTATTAGCATGTACAAATGAAGGTACAAATAAGGTCAAACAAACGCAAGCTAATTTATATGCACCATGGTATTATTCTTTAGCTAAAAATGAGTTTAATATAGTTAATATATGCACATCAATATATCAAATTTGCCGTACCATTAAAATAACTAATGAAGGTACAAATATGGTACGAACAAAGAAAGATTTCAATGCTTAAAAATCAATTTCAAAACTTTAGAATAAATAAACTATAAATGACATATACTCTAGATTTCAAGACATATATCACCCACTTCTAGCACTTAGAGAAAAATATACAGATTTTGATATTATTTCAAAAATCATAAACTCTTTAACGGACGAATGGGAACGAAATATCTTACGATATCGAAGAAGCTAATGACATTTCAATCCTTAATCCAGAAGAGTTAATAGAAAATCTCATGTTATATGAAGTGAATTTGTAGGAAAAATGAGTGCATGCTAAAGATAGTAAAAAATTGCATTTCAAGCAAACAATGAAGATTCTGATGAAGATGACGATGACATTGGATTTCTAGCAAAAAATATAGAAAAATTTTTAAGTTCAAAAAGACTAAAAAGTTAAACAGAAACAACAGGAACAATCCATCAAATTCTTCACTTAAATGCTATGAATGTGATAATATAGGTCATATAAAGTCAGATTTCCTAGAATGAAAGTAGATAAATATAAGAACAAAAGCATGAAATTTCATAAACAAAAGAAGTAGGCCTTTTTAGAAACTAGGGATGATTCAGATTCATCCTCTCCGTCAGATAGTGAAAGTGATTTTGAGCAAGCAAATGTATGCTTCATGGCTACAAATAACCATGTAAGTGAACTTTCATTTGATGGTCTAACTGAAATAAATTCTGAGTTATTAGATAAGCTAAAAGTTTTAAATAGAAAATACAAAGATATAGTAGCAAAATTGAATAGAAGTGAACTAGAAGTTTACATGCTAAAAGAAGAAAAGAAAATACTAGAAGTAGAATTACTAAAATCTCAAGATTCTTCTGCTAATACATCATCACAGTTACTATGTTAAGCAGCGAAATAGAAACTCAAAAAAATAAAAATTATATATTAATAGAAGAAAATCACAATTTAAAATTCTAGTAATAAAATATTAAAATTAGAAATAGAGGGTCTTAAAGTTCGAAAATATTACTATGTTTTTTATTTTTGTAAACGTAGAGGATTCTTTCTAAAATTATAGAAACTTCACATTCTACTTCAAGTAAAAGGGGATTTGGATATTACAAATCTGTAAAAAAAAATTAAGAGAACAAAAAACATAGTTCATTATATACCGATTTCAAAAAGGAAAATAATAGCCAAAGCAAACAAATTAGTAAGTCTAAGACATAAAAATTTGGGTTCCAAAGACTAACAATCATCCGATAAGTAACAAGTATATAGATAGTTTTATTACCAACTTTCATAAGAATTCAAATTTCAATTTCAAAGAGAACTCTAAATCCTATTGGGTTTGGCTTCCTAAGGCCTAACTCTTAGGACCATAACAAAAGAAGTGATTGCTAATATCATCTTAATATATTTAACAGATACGTAGTAAAAAGAGAGGAAAATGGATACTCGACAGTGGTTGCTCCAAGCATATGATGGGGAACAAAGACATGCTAACAAATATTATCCACTCAGATGGAGGTTCCATCACTTTTGGAGACAACTCTAAAAGATATGTTATCGGAAAAGGAGATGTGTGCTATAACAGTATATATAATTCACCTTTTTTATTAATGTTTTATTGGTGATATAAAACATAATTTATTAAGTATTAGTCAATTATACGATAAAGGTTTAGGTATATCCTTCTTAAAGATAAATGCTAAATTTTCGATCAAAATAAAATCAAATTTTCGAAGGAGTTAGAGAAAGAAATATATATATTGTAAATATGAAAATAAATCACAATATAGATATGTATTTAATAGCCAAAGATAATGATCCATAGCTATTGCACAAAAGATTTTATCATATTGATTTTAAAGCTGTTAGTAAATTATCTAAAAACAATCTAGTAAATGGTCTGCTAAATACGTATTATAAAGTAAATAATATCTGTAGTGCATGCCAATTAGGAAAACTAACAAAATCATCTTTTAGGTCTAAGAAAATCATTTCTATATTACAATCTCTTAAACTGCTACATTTGGACATATTCGGTCCCACTCAAGTTCAGTCTATAAATCATAACAAATATGTTTTTGTAATTGTATATGATTTCTCTAGACATACATGGACATTATTCTTGAAAAAAGTGATACTTTTGAACCGTTAAATTTTTTTACTAAAATAATTCAGAATTTAAAAAGATAAAATTTAAAAATATTAGAAGTAATCATGTTGGCCAATTTAAAAACGAGCTTTCTGAAAAAATTTGTAACAAAAAGTGTATTATTCATAATTTCTCATTTCTTAGAACTCCACAACCAAATTAAGTTGTAGAAATAAATGATCAGACGTTACAAGAATATAAAAGGACTCTAATTAGTGGTGGCCAACTTTCGAAACATTTTTGGACAAAAGCCGTGTCTACTGCATGCTACTTCTTGAATCATGTCACTACTCGACCCTTAACTAAACATACACCATAAGAACATTTTAACGAAAGAAAACCTAATATATCATATGTAGGGAATTTTAAATCAAAATATTTTATATTAAATACAAAAGATCAAATAGGAAAATTTGGTCCAAAATCTGATGATGGAATATGTATTGAATATTTAGAACGAAGCAAAGAATATAGAATATATATATATATAATAAACATACAAAAAAGGTAGAAGAAACTTTACATGTTTCATTTAATGAGAATTATGAAAATAATACAAATGACGAGGAAAATATTATAGAACAACTAATCAAAGAAAATCCACTTCAAAATTTTATACATGAAGATCAACAAATCATAGAAAATCCAATTGAAAGTAAACATAGAATTCCATCATGAATTTTAAAAGATTATCCAGTTGAAAATATCAGTGAAGTAAATACAATGTTAGAATGAAATATCAATTAAATCAAATTGGTCATGTTGCATTTATGTCTAATATAGAACTTAAAAATCCTAAGGAAGTTTTCAACTGATGACTACTATATTCTAGCTATGTAAGAAGAGTTAAATCAATTTGAACGAAATGTCATTTGGGAGTTGGTACGAAGACCAAATAATCAAACAATCATTGGTATGAAATTTTTTTACAAAAATAAAGCTGATGAAAATGAAAATATAACTCTAAATAAGGCAAGATTAGTTGCACAAGGATATAATCAAGAAGAGGGGATAGACTATGAAGAAACTTTTGCTTATGATGCAAGAGTTGAAGCAGTACGAATCTTACTAGCTTTTCTTGTCATCATAGCTATAAAATTTATTAAGCAGATGTTAAAAGTGCATTTTTAAAGAGCTTTATTAAAGAAAATGTTTTTGTAGACCAACCATCTCCGTTAAACATGAAAAAAATTCTGGTCACGTCTATAAACATAAGAAAGCTCTTACGGTTTAAAACAAACACCCTGTGCTTGGTTTATATGAACGTCTAAAAGGCGATCTTATAGACTCTGGATTTGAATTTGGAAAAATTGGTTAAACTTTACTTGTTAAATGAGATAAGAAAGATATATTAATTATACAAATTTATGTAGATGATATTTTATTTGGATCCACAAATGAAAATTTATGCATTCACTTTTCAAGAATCATGACAAGTGAATTCGAGATGCCTCATATGGGAGAACTCACATATTTTCTTGATCTACAAATTAAATAGCTAAGCAATGGTATCTTTATTAATCAAGAAAAATATTGTACTAATTTAATAAAACATTTTGGAATAGAAAAAACATCAAGTAAACTAAGACCTATAAGCACTACAGTTCATCTCGAAAAAGAAAAAAAAGAAAAAAGTGTATATCAAAAATTATATTGAAGTATGATTGGATCATTACTATACTTAATCACTAGTCGCTCCAGCATCATGATAAGTGTCGGGCTATATGCACTATTTCAAGAAAATCCCAAAGAATCACATTTACGAACTATAAAACGAATTCTATGATACATAAGCAATACTAAAGACTACGACCTCTTCTGTCCGAAAGAATGGCCTTTCGAACTTGTGTTATATAGTGATGCGGATATCAAATTATGTCAAATAGACAGGAAGAGTATGAGCGGTACTCGTCATTTTGTCGAATAGTCTCTATTATCTTGGTTTAGTGAAATGCAGAATTATGTTTCACTATTGGCATGTGAAGCATAATATATATCTGCTGCTTTGACATGTGCACAAGTGATATATATGCAACAAACTCTTCGTGACCTTGGATGTACATAAATAAATCTCCAATTTATTATGATAATACAAGTGCTATTAACTTATCAAAGAATTCGATAAATCATTCTCGTACTAAACACATCGATATACGTCATCATCTTTATGTGACATTATGGAAAAGAATGTGATATCTCTTGAATTTGTTTGTTCTAAATCAAATAGCGGACACATTTATTAAACCTATAAATGAAAATAATTTTATCAAGTTACGCTGCATTACAATTCCGTTTTCACAGTGGGCATTAACTACCCGTTGTAATAGAATGCTATTACAACTGTCCTTTCAGGCCCGTTGTAATAGATGTCGTATATAACGCCCTTTTTACAATGGGCAATGGCTGCCCATTGTAATAGAATACTATTACAACGGTCTTTCCAGGCCCGTTATAACGGATGAAAATTTTATAACGTTCACAAAATGCCCGTTGTAATAGATGCCAATTTTACAATGGTCATAAAATACCCGTTGTAAGAGGTGCCAATTTTACAACGGTCATAACGTCCGTTGTAATAGGTATCAATTTTACAACGGTCAAAAAATGCATGTTGTAACAGGTGTCAATTTTACAACGGTCGTAAAATTCCCGTTGTAATCGATACCAATTTTATAACGATCATAAAATGCTTGTTGTAATAAATGTCCATTGCCAATTTTCAATTATCAATAATTAATAATTATAATGCTTTCTTAAAATTAATATTTATTATTTATTAATATTTAATAATTAATCATTAATAAAATTATATTAATCAAAGGTTACAAAATACTAACTATAATATTATATTACTAATTACTAATTATTGATAATGTTATATTATTTATTAATATTAAATAATTAATCATTAATGATATTATATTAATCATTTATAACTTATAATAATTAATGATTATTAATAAATAATCACTAATTACTAATTATTAAACTTTATAGTTTACCAGCTGTAATAGATGCTAATTTTCAACAACTCTTAACCGATCATTGTTTTCTTCGATTATCTGATATCGTAGACGTCGTAGGAGGATAATAATCATTCAATAATTAATTAGAAATGCTAATTAATTATTATTATTACTGACTAATATTAATAATTATTATTCGGTAACTAATAATTAATATAATAATTAATTAATAATAATAACAATTAATAAATAAGAATTAATTTTTAATAATTAATTAAATACTAATTAATCAAAAATAATTATATAATGAATATATATGTATATAATTATCTTATATCTAATCTCTACTATTAAAAAAGAGTAAAAAGAATATTCACTGAGTAGATTTGCATGGTGTCCTTTTGAAATTTCAAAAATACCCTCATCCATCAACGAAACCTTACCATCAATTTACAATAGACAACAGCATCCACTTTTCGACCATCTATTAATGAAATTTTGATAACAATTTACCACCAACACAATCAATAAAATTGCTTGAAATAAAAGCGTGGGACTTCTAATGTCTTGCACTTATAGCACAAATTCATCCATTGATTTTTTATTAAATAAAAACTAAATATTTATAATTATTAGACATACGTATATGCGTTTTATAATAGTTAGAATAAATAAAATAATTATTTTATTCGGTGAATGTAGAAATAAAATATAGATGAAATATTTTACAAAGTAGAAATTATTATAATTAATTTAGATATCAATTTTTAAATCTTAAGTCGGATGACCCATCAGCGTAATTTTTTATACGGACATTTTCAGGCTCGAACGAGGAGTTAATTATCATTGAGTAAACGGTTTTATAAAAGAATTAAATAAACCTTTTTATTACTAAATAAAATTATTACCACCATCGAGCCCGAAGCCCATTATTCGTTCATTTAACCCAGCCTGACCCTTTCCTTACTCTCGTTCTTCAGCCAAAATCAACTAAAACCCTAATTACCTTTTTGCTCAAATCATAGATCGAGTGAGCTAAAGTCGAGCAGGGCTGTGAGTCGAGGCTAAGGTAGCTCATGAGTGTTGATGGCGGGCGACGACAAAGCAGGTGGAGTGATGCGTGCAGGTTGATGTGATGAATGTTCGAGCTCAGGCGAGCCATCCTTAAGACGATTAAAGAGAAAGAAGTCGTGAATTTCTTGCATAAAGTCAAAGAAAAAGGCTATTTGAAATGCCTTGCAGATGGGAATTTACTGTAAGCACACAATTTTTCTTTCGCTGTTATTACATTTGTAACATCTTATTATCTTTGCATAGATTGTCCAGCAACCTATTTCTGTTTGTACTTTCTTTCTTCTTCTACTATTTGGTTTTTTTGTTAACCAAGTCCTAAATATGCAGTATGTAAAAAAAGTAAAGTGCTTGAATTATTCTTGTAGAATCTTTGACAGTATTAATTCTGTCTTGGCGTTCATATTCTAGTTTAAAATAAAGATAAACAACTGTCCAATTAATATTGTTAGTTATGTTGAGTGTTTTTTTAGTCTTTGATTAGAAATTACTTAAGAGATTGATTATCTTTTTAATAACAAACTAGCATGAGGCTCGTTCTTCACACACGATTTATTAGTATCATAACATTGTTTTCAATTATTTATTTTGTGGCACTATGTTTTCATGTTGATTATTTTGTGGCGGTGTTTTATCATGTTTAATTTGAATAATTTAATTGATTGAAGTAATAGTTGTAACAGCTCAAAAATAAGCTATTATAATTAATTCGTTAATTAATGAAATAATAAAATAACTTTGTGAAATTATCAGAATCGAGCCATGGGAGTTGCACCGTTGTGTGCGTGTTAATTTCCTGGTCAATTTCCGTATATAGAACGTTAGAATCCGATTTAATATGAGCTACAAATAAAATAAACAAGAAAAGAAGGAAAACGGGAAAAAAATATATAGGGATAGGTTGACCCCTGCCCTAGGTCGACTGGTCGGTTGACATAGAGGGAATGATGGTCGACCGCCTGGTCAACCCGCCAATAGGTATGGAACGAAGAAATTTTTCTTCGTTCCAAAGGTTTTCGAACATGTATTTTTCATTCTTTAGCTTCATCTGGTCCCTTCGTGCTTCCATCTGACGGCTCCTATTCTGCCTATGACGTGGTTGTATCCTATTCAATCTCCAAATCCAACGGTCTAAGATCCACTTCTACCCTTATAAATAAGTTCCTAGGCCTAACACTTTTTCTCATTCTAGATTTTGTCCGCTTGGGTTCACCTTTTCAGGAAGGACCCTAAAAGAAATAATTTTTCATGGAGAGAATCTTTTTAATAGAAATATTTTAATACCCTCAAGTGGATCCGAGAAGACCAAAACAGAAGAGCTTAGGACCACAAGTGAGTGATTTTAATTACTTTAAATATTTCTTTAAGTGAATTAAATAATAGGGCTTCCAATAGTTGTAGTTTTACTATGATTTTTGGAATAACCTTTTTTGTAGTATTTACAGTTTTTAGAGTTATTTTCAGTCTATTTCTTTTTATCTATTCTTTTCAGTTAATTTTAATTTATTTCTGTTAATTATAGCTTTTCCATTTATTTACAATTTATTTACAGTATTTTAATTTATTTACTGTTATTTCTGCATTATTTACATCCTTTTCCTACGCTTTGGATTTTCTTTTATTTTCGGTTTTCTTTTGTTTCTCCTTCTTCTTCGCGTATGGATTAGAATAGATTAAATGTGAGTATGGATTAAAATCAAAAGAATGCTGAAACAACGGAAGATAAGATGCAAATTGTAAAGACTGTAATAAAAATGGAATTAGATTGAAATTGAGCCTAATTATGATATTGATGTTATAATTGGACTAATTAAAGATAATTAGCCAAGTTATAACTTAGAATTATAACTAAAAAGAGTATATAATGAAAGAAGCTTATTTTTACACTTAGACCTTGAGTTAAGTAGTAAGCATGATTATAACGTAGATTAGAATAAGAAATAGAACAGAGTGAGGCTTATTTTAAGACTTAGGATAAATTAATAAGCACAAATAGTAAGAACAAAAGTAAAGGCTTATTTAAATAATTTATATAGGTTAATAAGAAAAAAATTTAAAGTAAGGCCTGTACCAAATAACATTCCCCTATTATTTCTATGGACACGATATTTCACATAACCTTGAAGTTAAACGAGGTGTCTCACATAACCCTAAGTGAGACGAGTTGTCTCATATAACCCTGAAGTGAAACGAGGTGTCTCACATAATCCTGAAGTTAGACGAAGGGCACGCTTATATTAATAATGGTAGTAAATGGTTAATAAGTAGAAGTCCAAATCATGAGGATTTGGGCAAGGTGCGCAACTAGATATTATTTGGATGATGAGCCAATACCAACAGCATTTCCCCTATTATTTTTATGGACATGGTGTTTCATATAACTCTGAAGTGAAACGAGGTGTCTCACATATCCCTGAAGTGAGACGAGGTGTTTCACATAACCTTGAAGTGAAACGAGGTGTCTAACATAACCCTGAAGTGAGACAAGGTGTCTCACCTAATCCTGAAGTGAGACGAGAGCCACGCTTATATTGGAGCATAGGTAATAAGAAGACCCAATAGATGGAGCAACAAGTAGCATGAGTATGATGGTAGTTATGCAAGCGACTTCCATTTCGGTGCTCAGTAATTGCTACGAGTTCCACGCGCTTAGTATGTGTGTCTTTCGTAGTCACCATTGCCTTATGTATATGGTGCTATATAGCGTCTAGTCCGCAGTAAGGTCTATGGAGTAGCAGGCTGATCAAAGGATAAAATTAGGATTTCAGCCTAATAATAGGATTAGAAATTCAGCCTAATCAAAGCAGCTATCAAACACAAGTGCAAAAAATCAAAGTTAATCAATTATGTTGATCTTGTTAATTCGTATTTATTCTAAGGTGCTACCATTAAATCCACTTATATGAAACAATTATAATTTTTGCAATTATCTACACATGGGATTTCTTCTTTCCTTATCAAGTGAATCTATTATACATCTCCAATCTTTGCCTACCTCACTTTGGATTTTTACAATCAGAACCTGAATGTACAAAATCGTTTCTCAAACTCTTTCCATATGTAGACCTCCTCTATACACCAAGAAATACATTTCCTTATGCCAAAAGTGATACTTCAAGAACTTTGCTTTTAACTGAAGAATGTAAGTTGTATGAAGATCCGCCTCTAGATGGACAGCATGCTCCTCCATACTCTTGGAAATCGCCAAAATATAGTCCATGAATACCACCACAACTTATTTAGGATGCCTCTAAAAACACGGATCATCAAATCAACAAAATAGGCTGGGGCATTGGTTAGCTCAAAAGGCCTAACCAACCACTCAAAAAATCCATCGGGTGTCCTTAATACGGTTTCATTAATGCTATCATAAGCGACCCTAAGCTTATGAAATCCTATGGCTAAATCAAGCTGGGAGAATACGAAGAGCGAACTAACTGGTCAAAAAGATCATCAATCCTATGAAGTGGATAACGATTCTTCTTCGTGAGCTTATTCAACTCCCTATAGTCTGTGCAAAGTCGAAAGGAACCATCCGCCTTAGTAGCAAAGACGTCTAGTGCACCTTACTCCTATATGCTTCTTCTTATGAAACATTTCCCCAAAATCTCACGGATCTTGCTTTCTCAATTCCTTCCTCTCCCTAGGTGCCATGGGTAATGCTACTAGCTTAACATTATCGGCCAAATAATCCTTAAGTCAATCTCTCTCATGGGATTAGTCCCCTAACCTCCTCAAAGAAGTCTGAAAAATCTCTAACGATGGGAACGGAATCTAACTCTGATGAAGATGAATCGAGGGAACATAGGAAGCTCCACATAACTGACCATTGCTAGTCCCAAGAAACCTCGAGAGTCTTACCGTTGTATGTCTCTAGTCTAATGACTCTCCTCTCGCAATCTAATATAGCTCCATATGCAGATAGCCAATCCATCTCCAAAATCATCCCATACCCGAAAATCCCAATACATAGGCATCATAATCAGACTCTACGCCAAGAACAAAAATTTTCAAACCCTTAGAAACCATATACAAGTGTGTCGATCCATATATAGGGTTTGAAACAAAATTGGGGTCTACTACTAAAAGGATGTCTAAGTGCAAATAATCTACCAAAGAATTCGTAATGAAAGAGTGTGATGCTCCAAAATCAAAAGGAGTCCGAATGGAAAAATCAAAAAGAGAGATCAATCCTTCTAAATCGATTTTCCTAGTTCTATCTGAACCATTGCTAGAAAGTGCTGCATCCAAAACTTGTGCCTGCACCGTAGATGCACTTGCCCTCTACCCCGTTCTTTAAGGACAAGCTCTACTAAGATGACTGGATTGCCCATAGTTGAAACACCCCCCTTCATCGTTTTATTCTTATAGTCCCTTCTGTAATGACAAACCCGTCCATAATTATCCGATTTTTCGCTTTTCTTGATCCACTTCGGAGGTCCTCCAAATCTAATATCCTAAACCTTTGCTCCATAAACTCCAACCTAGCTTGTGCCTTCTCGGAATCCTCTATGCCAGAAATCGTTCTGTCTCCTAGACTAGCGAATTCTTGCATATCTTAGAAAAATTGGTTGTTGTAGATGGATTAAAGGGACCTGCAACTAACGGTGCTGTATTGGGCACTTCCCTTGCACCTCTGGTACCATAGCTCTACAGAACCAGTCAACCATATTATGCAAAGAAAAGGAAATTTAGGCTCAAAAGAATCGAAAGAAGGTTGAACTGGACTTTTGAGGGAATTTTGATTAAAACTCTTTTTAACTTAAAAACTAATTCTAAGAGTTCTTTTCTAAAATATACTTTTAAAACAGGTTATTTTGAAACATATATTACCTTTAAAGTAAATTTTTAGGAATCCTATAACCTTAGGCTTTGATACCAAATGTAATACCCCACACCCCATGGTATACCCAAAAGGACAAACTAGGAGGTGTGGTGCGTTGTTGGTATAAACTAAAACTAGTGGAGACTAAGATTCACAAGACAGAAATATGTAGCAGAAATAATTTAAATAATAACTTACTTAGAATAGAACTTCATAATTGCTTTAAAAACCAAATAAGTCACCACATACCAAATACATCACGTGTCAAAATACCATACATATATGTCTTATGAAATCAAAGAAAACCATAGTCTAAAAAATCAGAGTACAACTATTCCCCAACATGTGCCAGTACAAATAAAGAACAAAAAGCTGAAATAAAAGAAGTGGAAGTACATAGTGGAATCTCCTCCGAAGAAATTTCCAAGAAGCTGCAGTCTACTGTCCTTGCCCCTGATTTCCTATGGTGGAAAAGGAGAAAATGGAGGAGTGGGTCAGACTAAAGGTTTGGTGAATGATAGTAATTACTGGAATCTTTAAGAAAAGTAAAAGTAATAGACTTTACAACAGTTCTAGTATATAAAAGGAAACAAATTGAATTTGTAAGCACCAATTGTTGAAGTATAAATTAGAAACAAAGACTTTGAAAAACGAATAAATTAATAAAGAGTTGTTGAGAGTCAAAGATAATTAGGGCATGGATGTAATAATAATCTATAGTGATAGCAGGATGAAAAGGTAATGGCTACTCCATTTTTTTGGCTTGAACCTTGGCTAAGTTTGCATTTGAGTTAATATATAACAAATGTATAGTTAGCACTGGAAAATCAACTATGAACCATGAACTTAAATTGTTGTATTATAAGTTAACATGTTGGTTATTTTGGAAAAAACATTGTTATATTTATTTAAATTGTTGTATCCTAAGCACATGAAGCATTGGTTGCTTTCTAACGTAAAAGTGGATGATTATTATTTTCTAAAAAAGCCTATAGTTTCAATGTTTTTTGCTACATTTCATACCCCGTTTCTAATTGGCATTGCTGATTTTCAAGCGTTAATTTTGTCAATCTTTGTCACATTATCTTCGTCTTGGAAAAAATAAATTGTAGCAAATGTTTTACTTTTTGTTGTGTAAATGAATAGTTATTAAGGCGTTCTCAACAGGTGACATGATGTGGAAATCAATCTTCTTTATGTTAGTAGAATAACACTTGCAATTAAAATTATAGAATTTATACTATAAACAAATATATACAAGTTATCTAGATCTAGGGAAATGAGTTGACTCCAGGTCCAACGTATCGAGAGTAAAGCTTTAAGAACGAACACAAGCAATGAAGTTTTCTAGTTAAGTAAAACCGATTCCCTATTTATGTTGCTTTTGGCCATGCTTACTCATTTGTATTAGGATATGCATGTTTATCATTCTAACACACACACACACACATATGTATGTATGTAATTTACATTATCTTTGTATGTATTGCAAGACATAGCAGAAGCAAAGGAACTTTTGAAGAAAAAAGGTGTTATGTGGGTTTTGATTAACTAAAACATTATGGTTCAAGGTTTGCTTCAATGCTGTTCGGTCTAATTTTTAAATTTTGTGTTATTATTTATAGTGGAAGTTAGCCACAAGGGTCTCTTTAGCAAGTGGAATTAGTTTATAGGACACACAACTGAAATAATTACTTTAAAGGACAAAACACAAAATAATTAGTATGTAGGGGCTAAAAACCTATGAAATTATGTCCTTGAAAGTAATTGAATTGCTGACTTTGTCCTTGAAAGTAATTATTTTTCCGACTTTGGCCTTGAAAGTAATTTCTTCGAATGTGTATCCTAGAAACTAATTGAACTGCAAAGTTTGTCCTTCTGGTGAAATGCCCCTTATTTATATGTACTACGTGTTATGTTAGTTTAGGTTTGTATTCGATGTTTTGTAACTATATAAAATTCTATGAATGATTTGATTTGACAAATCTTTTTTTTATTTTAAAATATGAATTTCTTTTGCTATTTTTAGTAAATATGAATAAATATGGTTTTCATTAGTATAACAATTTTGTTTCAATTCAAATTAGTTTAAAATTTACTGGTGCATTGTAGTAGTTTTTTTTCTTATTTGAATTTTTTAGCAATAGGTAAAAACAGTTGCAAACGACCCTTTTACAGTGGGCAAAAATAGTTGTAAAAAACTAGTTGCAAAGGGCAAAAATAGTTGTAAAAGACCCTTTTGCAATGGGCAAAAACTATTTTAAAATACCCATATTGCAATGGGAAATAATCATTGTAAAATTCATCCACTCTATTGCAACATCGTATAATACAACCGGCCTAGGCCCGTTGCAAAATCCTTATTACCACGGGCATTGCCTGTTGTAAAAGGGTTATTTTGTTGTATTGTTGGTATTATGTCCCTACAAGAGTTAAATTAATATACATTTTTTTTTAAAAAGTAAATAACTAAACATAATTTTCTTTAACAATTATGTTCAACATACACTCAAATCATAAAGTACTAGCTTATTCATACCATGAATTTCTTTTCTATATTTAGTAAAATATTACTCACCACAAATCAAAAGCTAAAATATAGTTGGTCAAAATAAGTATAAACCTCAAAATCTATTTGCCCAAAATAGTATTTTAGTTTATATAAAAACTAAATTTTTACAGCTGAAAATAAACTGAAAATTATTTCCTATGTTCATACTTAAAATTTCTAGAATGCCTATAAACAATGATTCAACTTATTCCTCTATCAACTATAGCTCACCTCCTCTAAAATCTCTCATTCTACTCCAACCAAAAAATCCCCCGTCAAATAAATCATCTTCAGTATAAGTCATTTCATCACGTACATACCATACCTGTTATTCTTCAATGGTTAAGAAAGTCAAATAGTCAATCAACCTTGAATAATCATCATTAAATACCATAATTGATAAAAAAAATCACTATCGATAAGAAATGATTGGAGTTCAAAAGGAGATATATTACGAGCAACATAGATAAGGAGAACATCTTAAGTTTCTTGAAAGATGTGTTTTGAAAATTTGTGGACATTCACCAACAAAGAATAGCATACATATAAATTCTCCTCATCTTACAGAAACTCTAAAAAAACACGACATAACTCCAAGAAACTCTTGGAAAGCAGGACCATCGAACGAAGATTGGAATCACAACCCAATACGAGAAAATAGAAGGCCGTCACTTATCCCTTCGACTGAGCAAACCAAGACTAACCTAACTCATGGGGATACTTTCCTTTAGAGGATTTCAACCCTAGAGAAAATAAGTAATATTTTTATAATATGTGATCTTATATACTTATATATATAATGATTGTTTATGTGTCTATTTATATACGTTTGTACATTCTTATTTAAATTTTGCAAAAATAAAAGATCCTAAACATAAGTTATGAAATTCAGAATTTTTATAAAATAAAATTTAAGAGACAACATGTTAGGTCGACTGAATGCCCTAGTTTAGTCGATAGAATAAGAAACATTAATTTTAAAAAAAAAATAGGTTCAGTCTGCTGGAACATAGAAACCAGTCGACTGAATTGATCAAAAAAAACTACAAACTCTCAGGATAATTTTTCCTGAGATTCAGTTGACTGAATAACCAGTTTCAGTTGACTAACCCGTTGGAAATTTATTTTTTATATAAGGATGATAGGTCAAAGGGCATGACTTTTGAGAAACCTACCCTCGTCATCTCTTTCAAACCACATTCATTCAAAGGAATACAAAACCATCCTCACCAAAATATAATAATTTTTCTCAAAAAACCTCACCGTTCTCCATAAATGGATCCAAAGAAAAGGAAAGATCAGCCTTCCTCGTTAGCAATAAAACGATCAGATGTCCTGATTCGGAGTTGGCTTTACAATGACATAACCATTCGATGCTTTGACAAGATGAAGATAATGAGAGTCTTCGAAGGATCTTTCATCAAGTTCCCAAATTTTGATGGTTACATTATTTGGCAATTTGTAGAAGCTAATGAGATAGTTTAACTTATCATCTATGATGGCAATAATATTAAAATCTATCCATTTTTGCTAAAAATCTTCTATGTTAATCTTAATCTTTCTTCTCACAAACCACAAAACCGAGAAGATATAATTTGGAGTCTAATGTGTGGTGTTAGGATTGTTACCTATTCAGCGAATAGGAATGATTTAACAATGTGCTTCTGATGGCGAAAATTTAGACATTGTTGAAGTCAACATCGTAGAACATGATGAGGTTAGTTCATAGATTCCTAGCCGATGACCTGTAAACTTAAAAGCTATATCCTAACATCATAAAGCTAGAATTGTGCACCATGTTCTTACTCACTCTTTAATACCAAGAACTGGTAGTTATGAAGTCATATATAAACATAACTGTCAATGTTTCTATACTTTGTGGGGAGGAATTTGCGTAAATTGGTCTAAAGTTATCATGGATGAATCATTTCATAATCATCTTGTAAAAACAATTCATTATGGTGAATATATAATGTGAATATTAATGAACGTCCAAGTCAATATTCCCATATTGAATATACAAGGTTGGTTGCCTCAACTCCAAAACCTTTAGTCTTATGTCGCATCCACAAAGGTTTGAATACCATATTATCATTCCTTTTGATCAATGGAAAGCAAATAGGGATTCCGATGAGCCTCAGCCACCCAACCCCACTACAGCCTCCTTTTCCAACCTTCTCAACCTTAATATGATGACGATGACATAGCAGAAATAATCATGGATATGCAAGCTAGACAATTCTATGCCATTCTTTCTCAAAATCAATGCAAGCTTGATCATCGTCTCTCATAAGCATACCGTCACCAAAATGGATAATAAACTTGATAAAATCAAAGGCTTCTTAAACATGATTTAGGATATACTATCATTTCATCCACTTTAACTCATGAACATACAAAAGAGCCTCATTCGAGTCTGAAACATTTAACTTGGAAAACCTAGGAGGAAGATGATGACGATGTAGAAGTTGATGAGGCTAGTCAGAGTGCTGAAATTTAAGTATGGTGAGCTCGTTCCTCATATCTATCTTTATTTGTACATTGTATATTTTGGTTAGTCGGTATTATTCTGCTTTTTATGCTTATGACATTTTCTGTTGTTATTTTGTCTGTGACAATGTGTTGTTTTTCTATTTTGTGATTGTTTGTGAAGTTTTATGTCTAATTTTTTTCTTAACAATGTGACTATGTGACAGTTATTCTATGTAATGCCTTCGTTTGAAGCTATGTTGTGTTATTATGGGTGATAATGTTTAATGTTATGTTATGTTTTTTTAAAATATGTGTACTACTTGTCATATTACTATGCTATGATTTATGCCATGTATATTATTTCTATTGATAAGTGTTTCCTTTTTTTAATGGCAAGGGAGTAGAAAAAAAGAACGTATCGATAGGGGAAGTATACAACTTAAGTAGAGGATTAACGATTGTATTGTTTAACTCTTATCTTATATAGTTGTCATCATAAAAATGGAAAGAATGTTAGAACCTCATATTTTTAGAGTGACAACCATACAAGAAAGTATTATATATGTAATCAATATTTGCATAAAATTAGCTATTCAAAGGGATCTGCATAATGAAGACAAGAAGATGACGACACAGAAATTTATATCGGTTGTAGAGTTAGTAGTTTAGAAATTTATAAATGTTAAAATCTCTTCGAAATGGTATACACACACGTACACATATTCATCATATATGTTAAGACATAACATGAAAAAGACTTAGTTTCAGCCGACTGAAATACCAAATTCAGTCGACTAAATCCTGTTGTATAAATTTTAATAAACAAAATCCAGTCGACTGAATCAACGTTTTCAATCGACCGAAAATTTTCTTCCACTACTCTCTTTTGGGAAATTTTTTACTATAAATTAGTCGACTGAATTACTTTGTTCAGTCAAGTAAATGGTGCTACTGTTATTTTTCTATTTAAAATGCTGAAGGGATCCTCTTCTCCGTGAAAAGTCACTTTCCTTCTTTAATGGCTGCTACTCTTCCAATGGTTATCACTCTTCACAAAATAGTTGCAGTCATTCGTTTTCTATATAAAGCAATCTTATTATTGAAATCAAACAACAAATTTACTCTTTCTTTTCTACATATTTGATTTGAATTCTCAAAGCATTCAACGATTTACGTTGCTCTTACTTTTTGATCACTTGCACTTTCAAGAATATATTTCTTATGATCAAAACATTTCTATTTATTTACGAACATTCAGCATATCATCTAGAAGAAGATTATAGGAAGGTTGTGCATATTGGGTCATTCGTGCTATTCAAAGAGCACACAAAGTCACAAACTCGACTATTTGTAATAGTCGAAGTCTTATTGTAGATCTTCAGATACGAAATCCTGTTTGGCAGCTCAAACAGTACAGTAATAGACATTGCATCCTCCTATGTTTTTGTCCTATTTCCTCCATCTAGAATTTTGTACACATAAGTTATCATGGATACATTATGACTATTTATGGTAGAATTATTCAATGAGTTAAAATGTTCTCTACTAACATGGATATTATGCCTCCAAATCGAAGGAGCAACCTGTAAGGCTATGAGTTAGTGGTTAGTGTTTATTAATTTAGATTCGTATTTTTCTAAAAATCTTAGGCTCCGATTGATCTACCATTTTTAGTTTTGGGTTTTCATTCATACAAAAACGCATGTGGTGCTATATTGTGGAAAACGATCCATTTAAAAAACAAAATCAACATATAAAATAGAAGACAACTTTTTTATTTATTTTTCATGTTTTAGGAAATAACGGAAGCACGGGAAATAATTCATCATGTCGTCGTTCCTCCATCCACTTCATCGTTCCCTCCATCTTTCTTTCACCCCTTCGTTGTCCTTTACTCTTTTCATATTTTGTAGTTAATGTTGAAAACTCAGAATTGGAAATATAATAAACAAACGGGCCCTTAGTGTTCTATTCTTATTTTTTGGTCCCCTTTTTTAATAAGAACCGCTACCTTTATGCTATTAAGAGATGGATAAAAAAGCATCCAATAATTCATCCGAAGGGTTCAATACTTGGATATTGTTCTAGTAGTTTGGTATATATATCCTCGTTCTTGTGTTATAGTTTACAGACAACAGATTTTTTTTACGAGGGATTTTATGTTAAAGAAAATGTGTTTCCCACTACTATATTACTTATGTTTGTTTGCTTTAAGAACAGAAAAGGGGTATAAACCAAGGTTCAAAATTTCGTTTTTCGTTTTCGTTTTGACCATTGGTAATTTTAAAATTTCCTGTTTCATTCTGGAAATTCTGAAAGTTCCTCTTTAATTCAGGTTTTCTAGTTCCGGTACTTTTTTTCTTTAATTTGCTATATATGCTAATAAATACCAAATACTGTCATAAATTTATAGTATATTTTTTTACATTACATAAAAATACACACGTTAATTAAAAATCCATTGTGTAAGATTCTGTATTGTTCATTTGAGATTTTAAAAGTTTGATCAATTTTGAAAATTTTAAGTATAACAGCTTTTTTGATGAAACTATATGATTTCTTCTCCATTTATCTATCATCTCGACTAATTTGATTTCTATTTCAATTATTATATATTTATAGTGTTTTTGTATTTTTTAATATATTTTTTCAATATTTGAAAAGAAAATCCAAAATTTATACCGGAACCGGAATTTTAGCCGTATTCCCTTCCAGTTATGAGCGTAACCGGATCCGGAACGGAATCACCGAACTAACCGGAATTCCGTTGGAATTTCGAACTATGGTATCACTATAAGGATAACTCTATTTAGCATCGGCTTATAGCCGACTCCGGCCAACTCTAGCCATCGCTAAAGGCCGACGCTAACTAGCTCGTCGCCAAGTGAAATGGTGATGGCAAAGGGGACGGCTTCGTCCCCTAATTTAGCGTCGGCTCGAGTCAGCTAGCCGACTCTGGCCGACGCTGAAAGTGTAAAAAAATACCTGACCCATAGGCCCACCCTAGCCGACGCCAGCCGGCGCGAATCTGAGTAATTTTTTTCTGTATTTCCAGCACCCATTTCTACCATCCATCCACATAATCATATATATTCCACAAATATACTTCACACACAACAATACACATCAAAAATATGTCCAACTAGGAACCACAAACATCAATATACATCTCCAAACGTCCATACATCTTCAAACGTTCACCATCACAAATATCCATAATATTTACAAAATTCAACCAAAAGTTCATCAGAAAACATAAAAACATGCTACTACTCACTCTAATCATCATCAGCGCCAGATCTCTGTGATAGCGGCATATTCATCCATGCTCTGCCAAGTAAGCAGCAATCGTCTCGTTTAGTTGCTGCTTCAATCCACCATTCCTCCAATCGTTTAACTCGGCGATTTGTGCTTGCAGGGCCGCTATTGTTTCTTCAGCCTGTTGCTTATTGTAAGCAGCTTGCGTCGCAGCCTGTACATTAATAAATTCATAGTTATATATTATACATAATATTCAATAAAATTTATCAACTGGTTAATGAATTAATTAAATTCAATAAATATTACCGCTTGATTTCCATATCCATACTATCTATTTCTTGTCAGCGGGTCGGTAATACGAGTGAATATCTTGTCTATCTCCTCAATGGTCAAATGCTCCTTGCCAGATTCTACAAGCACGCGAGCAATCTCCTAATCGCATCTCTCCAGTGTTTAGGAATATAATTTTGAGAAGATGAATTTTCAATTTAATATACTGTTAAATAAGAGAAAAAATTTATAGTCTTTATACCCGGATATTCGCTGATTTGGCGTCTGACCATTCATATGTTACATTGCCATATTCATCTGTATTCTCGACGGCATGTGTTTAGGTGAAGACGTCCAAATGAGAAGGTGCAACACCACCTCTCTCCCTCGTCTGAAATTAGATATGATTAACGAATGTATATAAGTAAATTACAAATAACAATTTTTGTATTTACCATTTATTCTCTATATTGCTGAAAAGACTTGGATCCACCGCGGTGTGTTGCAGGATTCGTAAGCCTGTTTGCGGAGTTCCTTGATGCTACCGCCTGTACAATTTAACTATTATATAAATATTTAAACGAGTTATAATTACAGACATATGAAAGTAGAAAATTTACCTTCGCGTCTTCGCTTTCCCAATAGTGCAGAAACCGCAAATACAGATTTTCACTCATCCAGTTTGGCTTTTTACCAACCTCTTTTATCTTGGAGAGCGTACCTCTATAGGTTTTCCTCATCTTCCTCTCCCAGTGCGTCCTGAACGTCCCGAGATCTTCGGGATCCACAATAAAGGACGCATGCACGTTGAAATTTACATGAATTATACAAATTGTATATTAATTTTCAAAGATCAAATATGTCAATCTCAAATTAATTAGAATTTTATACTTACCTGGAGGTCAGCCCATATGGAATCTCTGATGTAAAGTGTGATACTATCCCGGTGCTCCCACAAGTCTGTCATCCTACAACAGTAGCTGTTTCGAGACACAACTAGAATGGGCTCGGACGGCTTTAAATCGAAACCCCTGAATACATTTTGATATTGTCAGTTACTAAATCATAAATATACTAATAGCATGCATTAAATAATATAATGAAGTTGCAGTAAATTAAATACTTACCCTCCATCGGTCTTCGGCACTAAGTATTCTCTCTGGCGATAATCAGCCATACCACTACTACCCTCGCCATGATCAAGGCCTCGTGAACCTTGGGACCACCTGCTGTGTGATATAATATCTACTAGAAACATGCATATATATATCATTTCATATAATAAAAAAAACATATATCATTTCATAATTAGAAAACATGCCTGATTAATAATCACATACACATAGCTCACAGCAGAATATATAATAAAAGAATAATACAACAAATGATATGAATTTTCATTACATTGACACAGGTTCTAGAATTGATATAATACAACAAACGATATAAATTTCCATCTTATATGCATTACATCATCACTAATTAATAATCAATCTTCGTCATTTTTTGATTCTGACTCGGTCTCACACTCTATATCGTCATTTCCCTCTAAAGTCTCAAATGCTTCTATTAGAATATTTGATTCATCGTTCAAAGACCCTATATTAACATGATCATTATTTATTATTAATTCATTATTTGGTTCAATATATGCTTGATAAACTGCTTCGTTTGGAATATTATTTCCGTCAAGTGTAAATCTTGCCTTTGTTTTAAAAACAGCTGACCAATCTACTTTATCTCGTTTTAGTGATGGATAAGGGGAAAAATAAACCTGTAATGCTTGTTTGGCTAAATCGAAAGGATCATACTTTGAGTAACGTGAGTTATGGTTTACTTCAATAAGTTTACAGTCTTTGTGCACGTTGATACAAGAGCCCGGAACATTGCTAAACCAACTGCATCTGAATAAAAATACTTTTTCTGTAGATTGGACAGAATATGTCAATTCCAAAACCTGTGTTAAGACGCCGTAAAAATCTTATATGTTCATCTGGATCATCAGTCCCTTTGAAAAATACACCGCTGTTATAAGTCATTTTTTCAGCACCATTTTCCTTGGTGTTGAATTTAAATCCATTCACGAAAAAATTGGATAAGTGTTGAATTTCTTTTTGGTTCTATCGCAAGACATTTCAATCCTTCATCACCGACACAATTTCTTTGATCATAAATGTATTTCGTAAACCAGTTAGCAAATTCTTTGCTGAGATCGCCAAGTGGATGTTCTGATTCTTAAATAATGCAAATATATGTATACGTATATTAAGTGTAAAATCAATTTAAATTGGGTAACTCTTAAATAATGCAAATATGTACTATTATCGAGAATTACCATTCAATATTTAACTAATAAATGGTGCAACTTCAGCACAATTAAGAAGAACGTATGTGTGTGCTATATGGTAATCTCTATCGTCTAACCATATTTTCACACATTTTCTAGCAGCTCGACCATTCTGTCTAAAAATAGAAAACACTGATTCAGAACAATCTTGTTCAACGGCTTCATCATTACGCGAAATACTTGCAAATGATAAGTTCACATGGTCACTGCAATAGTGAGAGAAAAATAATGAAGCTTCTTCTTCGATATATGATTTGCAAATCGAACCTTCAACTCGTACTTTTTGTTTAACTTTGTTCTTGAGATGATTAAAGTACCTATTACAAAGTTTATTCGATTAAAATTTAATTACATCAAATTCAAATTTAAATTATTATTTCAAATATTCATAATTACCTCTCAAATGGATACATCCATCCATATTGTATAGGACCTCGAAGAAGTGCTTCATATGGAAGATGAACAGGTAAATGCTCCATTACATTAAATAATCCTGGAGGAAGTATCTTCTCAAGTTTGCAAAGCAGTATAGGGATGTCATTTTCAAGTTTACGAATACGCTCAACTTTTAACGTGGTCGAACAAAGCTCTTTATAAAACAGACTTAATTCTGTTATAGCACTCCACACTTTTGTGGGCAATAGTTCTTTGAAAACGACGGGTAAGAAATTTTCCATCATGACATTACAATCGTGACTTTTCATCCCACTCAATTTATTGTTTTTTAAGTCAGCACATCTACAGAGATTTGAAGAAATCCCATCAGGACATCTCAGTCCTTCAATCCACTTCAACACAAGTTTTACTTAATTGCTATTTAGCTCTTAGCATGCTTTGGGTGTTTTACTGTCATTAGGGTTTATATGAAGTTCGGGACGTTTACAATATTGTTCTATATCACATCTTGAATTGAGATCGTCCTAAGTTTTACCCTTGACATTCAAAACTGTATTAAACACATTATTAAACACGTTTTTCTCGTTGTGCACCACATCAATATTATGTCGTAGTAAGAGATGCTTCCAATAAGGTAACTCTCAAAATATACTTTTTTGCACCAATTATGCCAGTTCAGTTTACCTGGAATTTTAGTCTGTACTCCAGTTTCATGTATCTTCGTATATTCTTTAACTAGTTCATATAATTCTTCACCTGATAAAGTCATTGGTCGTTGTCTGTTCTCTGCTCTATTTACTACAAAGTTTTTCTTATCTCTTCTAAAAGTATGATTAACATGGAGAAAACATCGATGAAAATCAAACCATGAAATTTTCCTTCCATGTGGTAATGAAAATGCCCGTGTATCTTCCATGCAGTAAGGACAAGCCAGACGACCGACCGGACTCCAGCCTGAAAGCATTGCGTAAGCTGGAAAATCACCAAAATCCATAACAAAGATGTAAACATACGAATTTTTTTTTTTTGGACACGTCGTATATCCACCTCCTCATAACATAATGTTTTCAACTCTTCGATTAATGGCTGTAGGTAAACATCGATTCCTTGTGTCGGATCATCAAGATCAGAGACGACAATTGTAAGAAACATATATGGAGTTTTTATACACATCCACGGAGGTAAATTATAAGGTGTAACGATAATAGGCCAAGACGAATATTTACTACCAAATTGAGAGAATGGTGAAAATCCATCTGTACATAAACCAAGTCTCACATTACGACTCTCTGCGGCAAACGCAGGATAAGTCTTATCGAAAGTTTCCATGCTTCTCCGTTCGATGGATGTATCAGAGTCCCCTCTCCATGCATTCTCATACTGTGCCATCTCATAGGTGACGCTATCGTAGACGATGCATATAACCTTTTGTAACGCCCCACCTCTATACCCACGCTAGCCAAGAATACTACGGAGTAGTGCTGTCAACTAGCACGGAGAATAAGGCTGTTGAGGAGCGACCATCCATGTAATTGCTTATCACACGGTGGCTATAAATAATCCTCGGAAACAAACATAGAAATAAGCATATCGCAAATCAGTCACAGACATCCATATCACAAAGGCAAATGTGCATGCAAAAGTGATAGGGAATCATTCCCAACAGTCCAATATAGTTATAGACTAGATTTGTGAGATAAAAATCTCACCTTTGCACAAATTCAATGAAAAGTGAAGTTATAAGCAAGCAAGAATCAATCCCTCTTCTATCTAAGCACAAGAAGCTTGAATCCAATGTCTTCTTCTTGAATTTGGAGTAGAAAGATGGATTGCAATTGAATTTGAGTTTTGAAATTTTAATTTCCCATTCCCTCCACCATTTTTGAAGAAGCTTGAAGACTTAGGAAAATAGAAATGAAGTTATGAAGAGGAGGGGTGAAGGTTGGGTCTAATAGGCTAAAAGCCCAACCCAAAGTCTCAAGTGAAAAAGTAGTGAAATTCTACTATCTCCAATCATATCAATGTTTATACTTAAAAAAATTGTAAACGACATTTCGAACTCAATGGAAGTGGTCTCGAGTCCTAATTTGACCGTTTGCGAAAAGTAGCTTTTCGGACCAATATCTGATTAACGACAAAATATTTAAATAAAATATTTAAATATAAATTCGATAAATATGCGGGTTGTTACAGACTCCCCTCCTAAAAGAAATTGCGTCCTCGCAATAAATAACAAGTAACAACCATAAAAGCATATTAACACAAAAGAAATTTGAAATAAGAAGTTCACCTCAAAGAGCAGGAGTAAGCAAGTCCGGATGTGTTCGCTCGATGAATTCTCTGGATTCCCAAGAGCAATCCTTAGGATTTGAGGACCATTGAACCTTCACCAGCGGAACATCTTTATTTCGAAGTCGTTTAACCTCCGAAGCTATAATTCAAATAGGTAGCTGCTCATAAGTTAAATTCGGCGAAACTTCAATTTCTTCCACAACAGCAGGCTCAAGAATAGAATCGGAATCCCGAAGGCATTTCCGTAATTGAGAAACATGAAATACGTCATGCATAGCAGAAAACTGAGCCGGCAATGCAAGGCGATAGGCCATGGAACCAATACGTTCAGTGATAGGAAATGGCCCAATATATCGAGGCGCTAACTTCCCCGATCGACTGAAACGTACAACACCCTTCATAGGTGAAACACGAATAAAAACAGATTCTCCAACAGAAAATTCTAATTTCCTTCTTCGATTATCGGCATAGGATTTTTGTCTACTCTGGGCTTCTTTCATCCTATGTCGAATAAGTTCAATCTTCTCTGTGGAGTCTCGAATAAAATCTGGACCTAAAACCAGCTTCTCACCGGCCTCATGCCAACAAGAAGGAGATCGGCAGGGCCTTCCGTAGAGTGCCTCGAAAGGTGCCATACCAATACTAGATTGGAAGCTATTATTATAGGAAAATTCAACAAGTGAAATATGATCTTCCCAACTTCCACCAAAATCAAGCACACAAGCACGAAGAAGATCTTCAAGAGTTTGATTCACACGCTCGGTTTGTCCATCGGACTGGGGTGATAAGCAGTGCTAAAGTTAAGCTTCGTTCCTAAAGCTTTTTGAAGACTCTTCCAAAATCCACTAGTAAACAATGGATCTCGATCGCTAACAATACAAGTAGGAACTCCATACAATTTAACAATTTCTTTGATAAAGAGTTTGGCCAAAAGAGGAACGGTTCGGTTAGACCGAACGAGAATAAAATGGGCGGATTTGGTAAGCCTATCAACGATCACCCATAAGCCATCATGACCCGAACGAGAATGGGGAAGGCCATCTATAAAGTCCATGGAAATTTGATCCCACTTCCAAATTGGAATTTCTAAAGGTTGCAATAACCCACCAGGCCTTTGATGTTCGGCCTTGACGAGTTGGCAAGTCATGCAACACTTAACAAAGTTAGCAATATCAGATTTCATTCCCTCCCAATAATAAAGTCGCTTCATATCAGCATACATTTTACTACTACCGGGATGAATGGTGAATTTAGAACGATGGGAATCTTCTAAAATATCTTTACGAAGATCTCCAATATTTGGTACGATAAGTCTACCAAATTTTCGAATGCCGCCACGAGCATCAATATCAAAGTCTTTCAAACCTTCAATATCAATTTTATCCTCAACATTTTTGCCAAGAAGAGCCAATTCAGAATCTAGCCCTTGAGCTTCAAGAATGCGATCTAAAAGAGAAGGATGAGCCTCAAGGCTACATAAAACAAGCGATGAGCATAAATCGGATACGCGCTCTCGAATCTCACAAGTGGATAAAATCTCGAGATCGTTCCATTCGGATATCATCATAGAAACAACTGCTTGTTGTTTATGGCTAAGAGCATCGGCGACATGATTACCCTTACCGGGGGTATAAAGAATATCAAGATCATAAGGTGCAAGAAACTCGAGCCAACGCTGTTGACGTAAATTAAGTTCTTTTTGAGAAAATAAATATTTCAGAGACTTATGATCCGTATAAAGAATAAATTTCTCTCCCAATAGATAATGACGCCAAATTCGAAGGGCGAAAACAATAGCCGCGAGTTCTAAATCATGTGTGGCATATCTAGTCTCGACCAGCTTTAGTTGCCTAGAAGCATAAGCAATAACACGTTCTTTTTGCATAAGAACGGCACCCAAACCAACGTGACTAGCATCAGTATAAACAACAAAATCTTGATTCCCCACGGGAATAACAAGAATAGGAGCATCGGAAAGGAGTTCTTTCAATTTCTGAAAAGAGGCTTCACATTTGTCCGACCAAATGTATTTAACTCCCTTCTTAGTCAAGCCAGTAAGAGGCATGGCAATCTTAGAAAAGTCCTTAATAAAACGACGGTAATAGCCCGCCAAACCGAGAAAACTACGAATCTCTGTCACACTCTCCGGTCTCTTCCAATCTTGAATCGCTTCAATCTTTGAAGGATCCACGGAAATCCCGGATTCAGAAATAATATGACCGAGAAACTTCACACGAGATTGCCAAAAGTGGAATTTAGAAAATTTCGCCTTTAATTGATTACTCCTAAGAGTTTCCAATACAATCCGAAGATGTTTCTCATGTTCCTCCTCGGTTTTTGAATACACAAGAATATCATCAATGAATATGAGAACAAACCGATCGAGGAAATCTTTGAAAACCCGATTCATGAGGTCAACGAAATAAGCTGGAGCATTCGTTAACCCAAATGGCATAACAAGCCATTCATAAGATCCATATCGAGTACGGAATGATGTCAAAGGAATGCTATCCTCAGCGATACGAAGCTGATGGAAACCGGTAGCCAAGTCCAATTGTGAAAAGACCTTAGCACCACTAAGCTGATCGAATAGATCATCAATCCGTGGTAAAGGATATTTATTTTTAATAGTCAGATCGTTAAGCTTGCGATAGTCAACGCAAAGCCTAAGCGTACCATCGGATTTCTTCACGAAAATAGCCGAAGCTCCCCAAGATGAGGAACTAGAGCAAATAAATTGCTTCGTCTCCAATTCGGATAATTGTTTACGCATCTCCTCATTTTCCTTATTGGACATGCGATAAGGAGGACGAGTAATAGGTTGAGCTCCAGAAACAAGATTAATTCTGAACTCAATTGCTCGTTTAGGTGGTAAGTCTAAAACGGGCTCGAATATGTCGGAAAATTCACGAACAACGTGAATACGAGAAATAATATCATCTTCATCATCATCATCGTCATCACGAGGATTTAAAGAATATAAAGATGCCACCAAACAGGATTCTGAATCTTTAAGATTAACAGAAATATGTTTAACAGATAGTGGATGTCGGAGATGAATAGTCCGCTCAGGACATAGGATATGGGCTTGATAACGGTTAAGCCAATCCATTCCCAAAATTATTCCAAAGCCTAAGTAACGCATGACATGCAAATCGGCTAGGAAAGAAAAATCACATAAAATAATCTCCACATCTTTACAAAGCAAACTAAGAGTTGCGGATCCACCAACAGGATTCGCAATTTTTAAAGAAGTCATCAATGCAGTAACACTTAAGGAAAAAGTGTCTACCAGTTCCTTTGATATAAAAGAATGGGATGCACCCATATCAAAGAGAACTCTAATAGGTTGATCATGAAATAAAATAATACCATCAAGAATGGAATGAGAAATACCTTGGCCGCGAGATGTGTTGCCAGGGGCTTGAGCCACATTCAGCTTTCCTTCCTTCTTGCCTTTACGCTTGAGGCACTGATGTATGTAATGATCCGGGATCTTACAATAGCGACAAGATTTGGGCTTAGAGCACTTATTCGCATAATGATCCCCAGTCCCACAGTTGAAGCAACTCGCACCACTAGGAGAAGGAGACTTTGCCGCAGGGGTTACCTGCTTACCCTTTTTGTTGGGATAAGGACCCTTGAATTTGTTTGGCATCTTCTTGTTGTTGAAGTTTGGTTTAGCTCCTTTGACTTCAACATCACTCTCTCTATCAGCCTCTTCAAGACGAAGAGCGATATCGACGAGTTGATCAAATGCGACTTCTAGTTTCAGGAGTAGTGGCTTCTTAAGATTCTTATTTAAGCCATAAACGAACCTCTGGTTCTTCTTCAATGGGGTGTTGATGTATTCAACCCCATATTTGGAAAGCGACTCGAAGGCTGCGACGTAATCAGTCACAGAGGATTGACCTTGAACAAGGTTTATAAAACGTCGAGCCAAGGTTACTTTCCCAGCTTCTGGTACAAACTTTAACTCGAAGCGTCCCTGAAATTGCTCCCAGGTGAGATCCGCTTCATTAATTTCTGAAATAAGGAGTTCGTACCAGTCCAATGCTCTCTCCTCGAGCATGCTGGAAGCCACCTGAACGCGGTGGAGATCGATAAGGTTCATGCGAGAAAAGATTCGATCGCATGATTTTAACCAAGCCTAGACCTCGATGATATTTTCCGAACCTTTGAAGGGCTTCCCACCCAAGTTGGTGTAATCGCTGCACAAGCGTGCAAATCCCGACTTTGGGTGAGTAGGTTCCGGGTTAGCTCCAGCTGCTTGAGCATTAGTTACTAAATCAAGAAGCTGTTGAGCAGTCATAAGAACTCCATCCGGGGGAGCAGCACCAGATGATCCAGTTCTGGGACGGCCTGGTCTAGATATTCTCTTCCCTTAAGAAAGAAAGAAGAGAAGGAAGAAGGTTATTCACCAACGAACATCAAGCAATCTTGATAGATAAAACAAGGAATCATAAAGGAAATAGGATGAATCGGTACGAAGACTCGAATTAATCCTATGGTATGACTCCTAAGATAGACCTAGGTCAATGATCCTTGTTAAGTTATTCTACATTGTTCCGAAGTTTGGCTCTGATACCAAGCTGTAACGCCCCACCTCTATACTCACGCTAGCCAAGAACACTACGGAGTAGTGCTGTCAACTAGCACGGAGAATAAGGCTGTTGAGGAGCGACCATCCATGTAATTGCTTATCACACTGTGGCTATAAATAATCCTCGGAAACAAACATAGAAATAAGCATATCGCAAATCAGTCACAGACATCCATATCACAAAGGCAAATGTGCATGCAAAAGTGATAGGGAATCATTCCCAACAGTCCAATATAGTTATAGACTAGATTTGTGAGATAAAAATCTCACCTTTGCACAAATTCAATGAAAAGTGAAGTTTTAAGCAAGCAAGAATCAATCCCTCTTCTATCTAAGCACAAGAAGCTTGAATCCAATGTCTTCTTCTTGAATTTGGAGTAGAAAGATGGATTGCAATTGAATTTGAGTTTTGAAATTTTAATTTCCCATTCCCTCCACCATTTTTGAAGAAGCTTGAAGACTTAGGAAAATAGAAATGAAGTTATGAAGAGGAGGGGTGAAGGTTGGGTCTAATAGGCTAAAAGCCCAACCCAAAGTCTCAAGTGAAAAAGTAGTGAAATTCTACTATCTCCAATCATATCAATGTTTATACTTAAAAAAATTGTAAACGGCATTTCGAACTCAATGGAAGTGGTCTCGAGTCCTAATTTGACCGTTTGCAAAAAGTAGCTTTTCGGACCAATATCCGATTAACGACAAAATATTTAAATAAAATATTTAAATATAAAATCGATAAATATGCGGGTTGTTACACCTTTGAAGTCTGGGAGTGATGGGTAAATAATGCATTCTCTTGTATGGAACTTCCTTTCCTTTTTTTCTTGGTTTGTATCTTTCCTCATTACATATTCTGCATTTCTTAAGATTAATGTTATCTTTCCAATACAACATACAACCTTTTATACACGTATCTATTCTCTGGTAGGGTAAACCGAAAGCAGACATTAGTTTTTTCACTTTATAATGACTATCGCACATCAGATTATTTGGTGGCATATGCCGTTTTGCAGCTTGTACAACTGCTGTAAATCCAGCTTCTGTAAAATTGAATTTTAATTTAAAAGTAATGCATTCGGCAGTAACTGACAATTTTGTTCCGCTACTACAACCATCCCACAACGGTCTTTTCGCAGAATCCAGTAAATCATAAATTCTTTTCACCCCCTCGATCGGTTCTTCTTCGACATTTACATCATTAACTTGAATAGTAGGGAACATTGACCATGCTGCGTCTTCTATCATATCTACTATTGGATTCGTTGTAACGTTATTATTATTCACCTCAACCTCGGGCACTGTAGAATTAGATGCACCAATTTTTTCTCCATGACGATTCCAGAAATAATAGTTTGGCACAAAACCGGATTTACACAAATATAAAATAACTAAATCTGGTTTCCGATAATGCAAATGTCGACATTTATGACACGGACAACGAATTTGTGTGCCGCCTTCTTCATTATTAGCTTTAGCGAATTTAACAAATTCATCTACACCATCCTTAAAATGTTTTATCGTTGAACCTTTTGTTCCCGTTCGACTTTCATAAATTCAGGTACCGTCGAGAAGATAGTTGAACATTTTTCCTAGTTTAAAAACATATACATATTAGAATTTCGACAGCATTTCTTTTCTATTCTTATACGCATATAGACTTTGCATCTGATGTTTTATGTGATTATTATCGTATTTTCTAATCTACCAAAGCCTTTTGGGACTAAAGGCTTTGTTGCTGTTTTATTTTCGTTTAAATTATTTATATTAACTAGAGATAGACTAAAATACATACACCCAAATATTCCCAATTCACACTTTCACACTTTCAAATTCACGCTTTCGCACTTTCGAATTCCCAGTTCCCAGTTCACATTTTCAAGTTCTAAATACCTACACCCCAATTATTCTCAATTCACACTTTCAAATTCAACGATTTCATACTATTAAACATAACCTAATACACTAAATTAGCAATGCTTACACCCAATTATCATCACAATAATGTACATTTAAACCTAATTAAATAATTTAATTCGAAATTAGGGCTTAAAGAAAATTACCAAATTCAAGAAGAAGAATAGATTTCGGTGAGTTCTAGGCTTCTACGACGACAACGACGGAGTGTGACGGCTGGAGAGGGTTGGAATCGGTGATGGGAAGGAAAAAAATCATTTTTTAGGGGAGCAGAGAAAGTGAGGAAGAAGGGTTCGGCTGAAACCTGTATACGCGATATGGCGACTGCCTGCATCGGCCCTTGCGGCGTTGGCTAGCATCGGCCATTTATATTATTTTTTAAATTCTTTTTTTAGACCTATTTCGTTTAAAAAAAATAAAAATCACTACTTCATTATAAAATAAAATAAAATTGACATGTATGATTATTAATATTCACCCAATGACGGGTCGTGATAGGTTAGATTGGTATTTTCGATGATATATGTTCGTATAATTCGAAAAGTTATCGTTGTTGAAAATCTAACTCGCACGACCAATCGATGCAACTTTTAGTCGATCCGCTATACAAATTTGATAAAAGTGGTTATATGTAACATTTTAAAGAAATAAAATAATTTTTTAAACCGTTGGGTAATCAATTATGAATTTTTAAATGTATTTGGTATAATAAAATTATATAAAATAAATTATGCGGCGTAAAATTAAATTTTTTGTGCTATGTCGATCTAAGGTATTTTGGACATGTTTCCAGAATATGGCTTAAAAATAAACGAATCTGGGGTGTCGATCTTGAATTTCCAATTTATGACCATTCGTGGACTTTTGGACAAAAAACCTTCATTCGACGGCCGAACGACCTTCAAACGAGACCAAACTTGAACCACTGATGCTTTGTAGTGTTTTAATCGAATCCGTACGGTTGGATTCACAAAAAAATCATGGAGAATAAAATTATCCAAGAAATATAAGTGTTATAGCTAACACCTACAAAATGACATATTTCTTGGATAATTTTATTTCGATGATTCTTTTGTGAATCCAACCATACGGATTCGATTAAAACACTACAAAGCATCACTGGTTCAAATTTGGTCTCGTCTGAAGGTCGTTCTACCATCGAACGAAGGTTTTTTGTCCGAAAGTCCACGAACTGTCATAAATTTGAAATTCAAGGCCGACACCCCAGGTTCATTTATTTTTAAACCATATTCTGGAAACATGTCCAAAATATCTTAAATCGACATAGCACACAAAGAATTTAATTTTACGCCACATAATTTATTTTATATAATTTTATTATACCAAATACATTTAAAAATTCATAATTGATTACCCAACGGTTAAAAAAATTATTTTAATTCTTTAAAATGTTACATATAAAAACCTTTATCGAATTTGTATAGCAGATCGACTAAAAGTTACATCGATTGGTCGTACGAGTTGGATTTTCAGCAACGATAACTTTTCCAATTACACGAACATATATCATCGAAAATACCAATATAACCTATCACGACCTATCATTGGATGAATATTAATAATCATACATGTCAGTTTCATTTTTTTTGCCCATTTTAGTGCTGGTTTTCATTTTTTTCAAATGAAATAGATGTATATAAGAAGTAGATTGAGAAAATAATTAAATAGCCGATGCTAGCCGTCTCAGACCGTCACAGGCCGACTCCAGCCGACGCAAAGTTCAATAAAATTTTATGTCGTCCCCAGCCGACTCCAAATAGAAGACGGGGCGGACTCCGACCGACTCCATGCTCCGTCTTCATTTTAAAGTATTCTCGTTGTGTATATGCCCCTTTCCTTTTAACTTTGTGGAAGAAATCTCTAATTCATAAAATCTATCTTAATGTCATACAAGAAATTACAATTGACATGTCGGTAAAACCGTATCATTTTTAAACTACACAAAAATTACTAAATGGAGGAAGGGTTTTGCATGTTAAAATGAGGTATTTGATAAATACAAATGATCTACTCAACTGACCTTTTGCAACTATTAGTTAAATAATAATATAACATTACTTCTAGCCTTAAAATAAAAGATTGTACCCATGAGAATGAAATAGAAAGCATTATCGTTTTACATTAAGTCTAGGCATCTGTTTGATGCTTATAACAGTTAGTAATGCACCACATACATATGTTTGTGGTATGATATCATAATTGCTTGTAATAATTGAAATTTACATTTCAAGATATTAGAACCATAAACTACGCTAGTTAATTATTACTTTTTGGCAATGAGGAATAATTAGATGACGTGATTTATGGTGCTTGTTTGTAGAAATGGTGAATGTAAAAGAGATACTAGACTTTTCGTACTGAGTTGCAACTAAACGCTTCCTAAGTTATGTAGCTGCTGGTACCAGATAGGTGTTGCTCTCAAACTTCATTGTTTTCTTTAATGCATATAACTCGACTTTAGGCTTTAATCTACTCTACAAATTTCATGCATAACTAATAGTAGTTTTTTAATTTCCTTACTCTTATGAGTTGTTTACTTTGTTTAGCATCTTCAGTCAAATTATATACTGATGTGTTTTTTGTGCATTCCATGTATCAAAATCACAAAATATAACTTGTTTTGTGATGCAAAGTTACACCAATCTATACGAAAAAGAAAAAAATTGATTATACAGAAGAGGAGTTTGATGCAATACAATATTATTAGGGTTGGAGATGCTCAATTGCATTACATTCACTATCACGTAACGCCAGTATTTGTATATTCGACGCTCCTAGAACACAAATGACCCTCTTAGAGCATAAATGGAGCCTGGTTGAAAACCTGAAAATGAAGGTTGCAAAAATGCTAAATGAGTGTTTTGTTAGTGTTGGATAATTGCAATAAAAAGCAAAGTCTTTTCATTTCTTGACCTTTTGCATTCTTCATTGATGAGAAAACATTTTTGTGAAATGTGGATTTATTGTGAATGATAGACTCAAGAGATAGGACAATTTTACGTATATTTTATTCTATTTCATTTCTCTCTTATTTCAAAAAAAATACAAATCAACAAAAAATAAAATTATCTTCTTCATTCTCTTTCTATAATTTCTTTTAAAATTAAACTAATCGTTAAAAATACTTAAAATCATGGACAGTGACTTTTACAAATCTCTAAATTCGTCGACCTTAAGTGCATAAGTTTAAAGGGCGGTTATGTTAATATTGAGTAGCAAACGATTATTATTGATTACAGCATAGTCTTGTCGAATTTCACTTTCAAGGCAGTGGCCTCATCCACGACACAACTCTTATTATTTTCTCGTTCTTGTTCCATCCATTAACAATAATTTGAAAGCAAAATCCATTCTATTTTTTATGAGGATTAGGCTATTTGGGTTTTGGAGCAAAGATTGGACTACTATGATGATTAATACATTTGACGAAGAAATGCAAGGACTGAGAAGAGTTGAATTGAATGTGTGATATTCAAAATGTTAACAAGTAAGAATATAGTGAGTTAATGCTAAGTATGTTCCAAAATTTCCCCCTACTTTTATTTGCATCATTTTAGAGTTTGACAATAACCATAGTTGAAAGTTTTGATAATGCAAAGTGGTTTAAAAATCGACTTTGGTTAGTGATATATGTTAGCTACAGTGAAGTAAACTTATATGCTACTTTCTTGGTAAAAGTTGTGCGGACTTGTTGTGCAATTCTGAAATATTAACGTGTAATTAATTAGCTAATAAAGTATTTTCACTTAATATGGTTAACTAAATTAGTTATAGAAGCTTCTAGAAAGTTTTAAGGTAAAAGATATTTAGTGGAGACATTTTCATGTATGTTTGAGATGGAAAGGTGTTCACATGGAGTCAGATGGAGGGGGATGGGTTTTGATCAGAAATAGAAGGTGGAGGAGGTTATAGCAACCTCTTGTGTTGCCTATATTAAGGAACCTAAGGATTTAGATATCATTTTCACATTTTTGCACATAAATCTAGGCACTTCATTCCTTTTATTTCTTCATAAATTCCTAAGCTCAAAATGTTTCAAAACAACTCCAAATCAAACAGACTTCGCCAAAGACCTTGTAACAACATTATAACAACTGTCATCCATTTGGACCTTGACGGAGTGGAGCACACAAGCCCCAATGGCCCTAGACTGTGGGCACCCTAGGCCATTCCAAGCCTAGGCCGTAAGCAAGTGGAAGGTAGGAGTTGGTCGTTTGGTTGAGGTAGGAAGAAGGAAGCTTGGTCAAGACTTGTGAATGGTTATTTACTTGTTGAAGGGTGAGCAAACTCACCATTTAAAAGTGTATAAAGTGTATAATGCTAGTTTATATTATAGCATTTGTTTGACTGTATAATGTTGCTTTATCTCTTGTGATTATTATAAACGACATGTATAATTAATGTATCTTGACTTGTATGACTTTCTATGACTTGTTGCATAACCTTTTTTATGAAGAACATAGGGTTTGGTTGGACTTTGATTTGAATTCGACATGATTTGAGTTGGTTTTATAGCGAAAAGTTACTATAGTAGCACTTATGAATTACTTTGTGTTTGGAATTTCTATAGAATTTAGTAAGAGATCCTTAGGAGTTTCTCGCTATGCTGTAATGTATATTGTGCATATGCACTACTGTAAAAAGATTAGGTGCTGAAAATTGTTAGCGTATCGAAAAATGACAAAACTTTTGAGTATGCAAAACAGCCCCAGATCACTACAATTTACAAAAGTCAACAATAGCACTTTTAAAACATAGTCTGTCCGAACACCTTTTTACAACATTATGGAAATGGTGTAGTTACTGTTTGATACTCTAATTTATTTAAAAATGACCATTAACTTAATTGTTTTTCTTCAATCTTTTTAGCGATGTTTTCTAAATTATGTTAGAGTATTTTAAAAGTGGTTTGGAATTTAAATATGTTTTTAACAATTCATTATGAATTAGTAAAGTAGACGGCATATTTAAAATAAAAGAAAACATGCTTTTTAGAGTTTTTAAATAAATTATAAAAATAATTATTTTTATATAATATTTAAATAAATGCTTTAAACCATGTTATAAGTATTTTAAAGTATTTTTAATTATATATAGTTTTTAGAAAATTAGTTAATTATTTTATTAAAGTTAAAAAGCTTATGTAATATAATATCTTTTAAATTGATTTTAGAATTTTATTAATCTCTTAGCTTTATAAATAAATTAGTATACATGTGTGTGTATCATTCTAAAGAGGTTTCTAGTAAATATATAAGTTTCGAAAAAGTTAACTCTTGTACAAAAGAATAAAAGGGTGGTTTTGGATTATAACACTTATGTTAAAATAAATGGTTTTGTAAAGTTAATTAAAATTATATTATCTTTTTTAATAAGTGTAAATGTACTTAAATATTTAAAATTTATGTTTTTAGAGACAATGACGGGTATAAAATGGTTTTGGGTTTATAGTAAATAATGTTTAAGCAATATTTGTTTTCAACCCTTTTTTATTATACTTAATGATGCAATTAGATCTTTAAATGATTGTTTTAAAGATAATTATAAGGAAAATATTTTTGTTTATAGTTTAAGTAAACAATGTTTAAGAAACATTTGTTTTTAATCCATTTAATTACACTTTTAGAAATGGAAAATCTTGTTTAAGATTTGTGAATATTCTTACACCATTTGGGATATGAATATGAATACATTTCTAAATATTGAAAGAGTATAATTAAATAGTGAAATAGTAGTGTGTGAGTGTGTGTGTGTGTGTGTGTTTATATTAGAGCTATTTTAAATATATATACACAAGTATTTACAAGGAGATTTTAATTAATAAAAAGGATTAACTAAATAAAATGGGATTAGGAGTTTGTTAAGTAGCTTAATCGTGCTTTTTGTGACTTAGTCGTGTTTTGTGTGTTTACTTGTTTATAGAAAGTATTTCGTTACGTACTTATCACTAAAAGACTACAAAGTAGATTTATTCTATCATTAATGGTTAAAAATGATGTTTAAAAGGGTTAACAAGAAATAATGCTCTAACCTATTGCTTTACTCTTAACCGATGGATGGTATAAGTTGAGAAAGTCATAAATGTGATAAGTATATAGGGACTACTTTACATTTGTGATCGTTTTTATTTGTTCTTAAAACTCAATTAGTCAACTATCGAAATTGACCAAGTTAAATTTGGAAGTATATGTAAGCATCACGTATTTATACAATTTGAGATCCTAGAGAGGATTCATTCATATGAATCGTCTCCGGCTTTAAAAATGTATATACACACAAGATCCCCCTGGAAGGACTCGTTTATATTGTTCGTTTACTTCTTTAAAATATAGAATTAAATTAACCGAAAATTTGTCGATTTGGTTTTAGAGAGACTGTAATTAGATAAGTGTTTCACTTACTAAAAACCACTTCAAAATCGATTTATGGGTTATATGTTTTGGAAGCGGTTGCGAAATGGAATGTTATAAAGCAAAACTACCTGATCTAAATTAAGTCCAAGAGAGAGGTCAGTGTTAACATCTCAGACTAATGCTATAAAGTTGAACTTTTTATCCTGAGGTTATGTCCAAGGGAGAGATCAGCGTTAGCATTTGTCGGACAACTTATGCTAGGATCCTTATAGTGATTCATGGACTGTTCGAGATACTAGAATCTAGAGAGAGATTCGAGATTTGTTCGAGTGAGGAAGACTCATGTGTTGAGATGCTGATTGTATGTCAATAACATAAATGGAAGAAAACATGGTAGGATGCATAGCCTGGGGTTTAGTAACCCGTAGTAGGGTATATCAACTCCAAATATCTTGAAATGCTTTCGATTGTGGTCGGAGGGAGTGCATGGTATTTGGTATCACTTGTTCGGGCATAGACCAGTCATGCTTACTTTTGTGACATATTTTATCTAAAGATATGCATTGTTTCGGCAGGTAGCTTATGATCCTTGTGCAGGAGGCCGAATTCGCTCTACTAAGAAGGTCTCCAGGGAAAAACACCATATACGTGCATACCTTAATAGTTTTAGTTATACTTTTGATATTGTTCTGTTATGAGATGCAAACAATATAGCTATTTTCTAATTCATATTCTTCACCATAGACATTATCTATTATATCACCTTATGTATTTATTAGATGGGTGGTTCTTTTGAGAGGATAGCCTTTAAGTGGTTTGAATGGTCTTAAAAGCACTATTATATGATGGACACATTTCTTGAGTTGCTCGGACCAAACTTATGTCTGACTTGTGGCTTTATATTTCCCTTGTTTCCATGTGTGCTCTCTCGAGTAGTTGAAAATAGCAGGTTTTTGTTGATATCCTTTGGAGCTCGAGGAGATAAGCTGGTTGCTTTCACGTACCTAGTATTCTTACTTTCGCTGCATTACTATTATGTATATATCATCATTTGTGAGGACGGACTATTATAACTAATCAAGATAATGATAGTATATAGGACTGTAACTTTGAAATGCTAGGTATCTTAGAGTGACAGTTTGAATTGTCTTTAGATATTATATGTTATTGTTTCACTATGAGATTCTGATATTGTGTTCTTTCTCCCTTATTCATTTCTTTTTCTCTTGTTTACCCTAATAATTTGTCTTTTTGGCACTTGAATGCTCGGTCCACTAACACCAGGATGTATTATTGTTGACTTTAAGGGCTGAAAAGTTGGATAATTATATTTGATATCAGAGCTGAAAGTTAAGCGAGAACCTTGACTTTGGTGCGGTATAACTCATTAGAGATAGGGTAATAGACACCATAAAACTAGAATGAGTTGAGTGTACTAATATATGAGAGCATATATATAATTGTTATACATTAGGAATATATATAAATATAAGTTGTTAGCATGGTCTAATTTACGTAGGAATTAATGATGTTCATCTATTATCCTTCGTTGATCATCTTAGTCATGCTTGATCGGTTTATGAGCATTTATTAGTGTCTATTGATTGTTGATTTGTAATCGATCAGTTTATGAGCAGTTTTCCCTTTTTATTGCATGGATTGGGTAGATAGTATTTATGGAAGCACTCATAGTTTGAGTATAAGGTGTTCGGTGGCAAAAACCTAAGTTTAGTAAAAGATGTTTATTGTAATCTAAAGAAAGGATAGGATATTTTGTAAGTAAATATTTGTGAAAGGATTTCATATAAGAAAGTAACTTTATATTAGTATGGTTTATGGAATATGATTTATAATGAAAAAGATTTAAAATGATAATTTGAGGACTTGAATCCTAGTATTTCAAAATTTTGAAAAATAATAGTAGTATTATTTGAAAGTATTTATGAATACAAGTATTTTGAAGGTAGTTTAGGCTACTTTTGGATTCAACAAGTCGATTCAGAAATAGAGTATTTTTATGTTATCTAGTTCAAGTGGCTCATAAGTGACTAAAAAGGGGCAAAGTGATATGTCTAGTTGGCAAACACTTCTTGTAGGAATTACCCTTCATAGTAAGTGGATATACGAGATGACTTAATAAGACCCATTTTCAAAGTATCACTTTTGTGCTACTCGATCTATATGTATATTTTCTATAGATTTTAAAGTAAATATTTGAGAAATTGATTTGTCAATTGAGATCATGGTACTTAAATAATGTTTACGAGGTATTTGATACCGCTTTGAAAGTGATTTTTGGTTAAATCCTGCAAGTACGATTTGATAAAAAAAGGTGTGTGTATTTCAGCTGATTTGGAATAAAACCTAGAGTTTAGTTCTAAAGTTTTCTTTAAAGGAGATTTTATATAAAATACAAAGTGGCTTTGGTAATTTAGATTTTAAAATGAGCTTTCTATGTGGAAAGATTTGCATGTACAATTTTGGGTGCCCAAGTGTTAGTGACCTAACCCAGATGATTAAGAAACATTTCCATGTTTTCTCTTTGTAGCAAATGTGTGTCTATGAATAAGTAAAACTTTGATTATTATTATATTAACACATATATCTTATACATTATGACAACGTGGTATGTTCATCTTGTTATGTTATGATTGCTTATTACTTTTCACTATTAGAATGAAATGGAAATTTTCATGATTTAGGATAGTCGAAAACTTCAGAATCGTTATAGAATTTAAAGCTAAGTGTTATTGGAAAACTATAAAAGTTGAGTTTGAAAAGACAATAAGTTGAAACAAGTTTTGAATAAGTTGAAATCCATGTCAAGTAGAACATTCAATGTTATTGAGCTAACCAATAAACGTCTTTACCTTAAGGTTGTCTAAGGAAAGCAGACTGCAGTCTGGATATCAGAGTCCTCTTCCTAGCTACTTGCCTAACTCGATGGTTAAAGAAGTCTAAAAGGTTGAATCAATTACAAGGCACATATTTGTTTTGAGCCTTTGTTAGAATTTTAGAAAGAAAAATGAATATATTTTGTATATGATCTTAGGATGTGGTAGAGTATTATATGTGTTATAAAGTAGAGTAAGTTTTTATGAAATGTGTTATAGATAAAGTTATGTCTTTATAAAATGTTTATAAACTTGTAGTATGTTTTATGAAATATTTCATAAATGATTCTAGTGTTAAAAAAGGTATACTATTGGTGTAAATAAAGGTGATTAAAAAAAGAAATTGGTGTAGTTAAGAAACCAAGATAATAAAATACATAAGTTCTATGTAGATCACTTTATTCGCATGATAGTTGTTGATCCAGGACTCGCGTACATGATTTTTAGGTGATTTACAATGGTCCGAGTTGGAATTTTTCACTTGATTCCTGACGACGAACACTTGGTATGGATACTTGATATGATCTCGATGTTTTATATTATGGTATATGGTTATGTAAGGAAAACAGATGTTTTTAATCAAGGAACCAAATCAGAGTCCGTACTAGAGAGATCAGAAGATCTATACTAATTTAGAAGTGAAATTATGTGATCGAGCAAGTGATCGGATTTGATATTGTGTATAGATGATCCATGTGCATTATACGGGCTTAAGTTGTATATGCATACTATATTATGTTGGCTTTGAACATTTTAGGGAATGACTCTTCAATTTGTTCTATGGGGGCATAAATAAACGTTTAAATAATAGCCTAAGGCTGTTGAGTGTAAAGTATGCTTAGTAGATTGTTTATCTTCCTTTTGCAATGAGAGACTTTCTGAACCTGAACAAATCATGAGCTTTTCTTGCTAGACTTTTGAATACCGTTAAGTATTGAACTGTGCTTGTTTCTTCTTGTGTTTTGATCATTTTGGAATTACGTATACAAAATGTCTTAAGTATGAGAGAATGTAACGATCCAGAATTTCAAACACTTTGTATTTATTTATCTGAATTATTTAAACATTTGAATCTTGGATTTAACATGATTAAATTGGTTTAATAACCTTTTTAACCCCCTTTTAATTAATAAATATTGACAGAAAACTTGTTTTTGAATTTTTTACAAAAATAAATAGTTCAAACAAATACTAAAAATGTGATTAAAAATTATTTTATTGATAAACAGATTTTTCTCGATAAAAGTTGTTTACACTATTGTGCTTTTCTAAAATATTAATGTGTAGATAATTATCTAATAAAAATATTTCCATTAAATATGGTTAACTAAATTAGTTCCATAAGCTTCTAGAAGGTTTTAAGGTTGAAGATATTAAGTGGACATATTTTCATATGTGTGTGAGGTGGAAAGGTGGTCACACGGAGGCACATGGAGGAGGGGATGGGTTATGACCAGAAATAGGAAGTGGAGGAGGCCATGGAAACTTCTTATGTTGCTATATTAAGGACCCTAAGGCTCTTGAAATTATTTTCATATTTTTGCAAATAAATCTAGGCATTTCATTCCTCTTATCTCTTCATAAATTCCTAAGCTCCAAGTAATCTAAAACAATTTCAAATCAAGCCAAACTTGGCCAAAGACCTTATAACAACATTACAACAACTATCATCTAGTTGGATCTTGAAGGAGTGGAGTGCACAAGCCCTAATGACCCTAGGCCGTAAGCAAGCGGAAGGTAAGAAGTAGTTGTTTGATTAAGGTAGGAAGAAGGAAGCTTGGACGAGACCTGCGCTTGGTTAATTACTTTTTGAAGGGTGAGCAAATTCACCATTTGAGAGTGTATAATACTTTTTATATTACAGTGTATGTTTGACTCTTTATCTCTTATAATTATTGCTTTGGAAAGCAGATGGCATACGTAATTGATGTATTTGGACTCGTTGACTTTCTATAACTTGTTGCATGCCATTTTCATGAAGCATATGGGATTTGGTTGGACTTTGATTCAAACCGATTTGATTTGAAATGATCTTATAGCAACTAGTCGCGATTGAAGCACTTAGGAATTGCATTATGTTCGGCGGTTTCTATTGACTTTTGTAGAGTGGTCCTTAAGTGTTCTCACCATGGTTGTGATGTATGTTGTGTATATGTGTTACTATAAAAAGATCAGATGCTAAAATTTTGGTTAGCATATAAAAAATGGAAAAACTTTTGAGTATGCAAAACTTCCCCTGTGACTGTAATTTACAACAGGTAGTAATTACACTTTTAAAACGTTGTAGTATCTCTGAACACATTTTTACAGCATTATGAAAATGTTGTGATTTCTATTTGAGACTTTAATTTGTTTAAAAATGACTGTTAACTTAAGTATAATTTTTCAATCTTTTTAGATATGTTTTCGAACTTAAATTAGAGTATTTTAAAATTGGTTTGGAATTTAAATATATTTTTAATCATTAATTATGAATTATTAAAGTAGAAGGCTTATTTTAAATAAAAGAAAACATGCTTTTTGAAGTTTTTAAATAAATTATAAAATAAGTATTTTCAAATGATATTTTAAATAAATGTCTTAATCCATATTATAAGTATTTTAAAGTATTTTTAATTATATATATTTTTTGAAAAATTAGAAAATTATTTTATTAAAGTATTAAAAAGCTTATGTAATATAATATCATTTAAATTGATTTTAGATTTATTAAACATCTTAATTTTATAAATAAATTAGTATACATAAATACGTATATACATTCATATATATATATATATATCGGTGTGTGTGTGTGTTTGTACGTATATTATTCTAAAGAGGTTTATAGTAAATATATAAGTTTTGGAAAAAATTTGTTAAGTCCTTTACAAATAAATAAAAGGGTGTTTGGGATTATAACACTTATGTTATACCATATGATTTTGTAAAGTTAATTAAAAGTTTATTACCTTATTTAATAAGTGTAGATATACTTAGATCTTTCAAATGAATGTTTTTAAAGACTGGCAAGTAAAAATTGGTTTTGGGTTTATAGCAACAATGTTTACGCAACATTTGTTTTTAACCCTTTTTAATTATACTTTGTAATATAATTAGATCTTTAAATGAATGTTTTAAAGATAATTATAAGGAAAATGGTATTGGGTCTTTAGTAAACAATGTTTAACTAACATTTGTTTTTAACCTATCTAATTAATTTTTTTAGAAATTGGAAAGCTTGCTAAAGATTTGTGAATATTTTTTTACCATTTTGGGTAGGAATATAATTACGTTTCTAAGTATTGAAAAGGTACAATTGAATTGTGAAATAGTAGTATACATGTATATATCTTTTGTAAAGGTATTCTAAATATACATTCAAGTGTTACAAGGAGGTTTTAATTGATAAAAAAAGATTAATTAAATAAAATGGGACTAAGAGTTGCTCAAGTAGATTAATCGTACTTTGTGTGACTTAATCATGTTTTGTGTGGCTTAACCATGCTTTGTTTATTTACTTGTTTATGGAAAGATTTAGTAATGTATTTAGCACCAGAAGCCGAAAAGTAGATTTATTCAATCTGTGAGAGTTAAGGATGATGTTCGGTAATGTTCAGAACTAACCTATCGGCTTCACTCTTGACTAAGAGATAGTATAAGTTGAGAAAGTCGAAAACCTAATAAGTATACAAGGCTTGGTTTCCATATGCGATCGTTTCTATTTGTACTTGATAGTCGATTGGTCGACTATCGAAATTGACCAAATTAACTTTGTTAGTAGATGTAAGCAACAAATATTGATACAATTTAAAATCCCAGGGAGGACTCATTCGTATGGATCGTCTCTTGATTTAAGAATATATATTTATAAGATTCCTCGGGGAGGACTCCTTTTTATCATTCGTTTAATTCTTAAAGAACTATAATTGACTTAACCGGAAACTCATCGATTTGGTTTTGAAGAGACCAAGATAGGCTAAGTGTTTTACCTACTGAAAACCACTACAAAAAGATATATCGATTCTATGTTTTGGAAGCAATTGTGACGTGGAATGTTATAGAGTTGAACAGTCTATCCTACGTTAAGTCCAAGGGAGAGGTCAACATTAACATTTCAGACTAATGCCATAGAGTTGAACTGTTCATCATCCAAGGGATATGTCGGGGTTAACATTCGTCGGACAATTTATGTTGGGATCCTTGTAAAGATTCGTGGATGTTCGAGATGTTGGAATCCAGAGAAAGATTCGAGACCTGTTTGAGTGAGGAAGACTTGTGTGTTGAGATGTTGAACGTAAATTCGACATCGAAAATGATATAAAACAGTGTAGGATGCATAGTTTGGGGTTTGGCTAACCCACGACTAGGTACATCAACTCTAAGTATCTAGGATGCTTTCGATTATGGCCTACGATATTTGATGGTATTCTGTATCATGTGTTCAGGCATGTACCAGCTATCATTACCTTTGTGGCATATTTTTAAAAGATATATGTGGTTTCGGTAGGTAGCTTCTGACCCTTGTGCAGGAGGCCTGATTTGATTCTACAAAGGAGGTCTCTATAGAAAACCCATATACTGTGTACCTTAGCAATTTTAGTTTTACTTCTAATATTGTTGCATTGTGAGAAGCAAGCAGCATAACTATTTTCTAATTTATATTCTTCGTCCTAGACGTAATCTATTATATCGTCTTATGTACTTATTAGATGAGTGGTTCTTTCGAGGGGATAACCGTTACATTGATTCGAGTGGTCTCAAAAGTACTGTGTTGGATGCATATTTCTTGTGTTTCTCACAATAGAATTATGTCCGACTCATGGTTTTACATTTTCCTTATTTCAATGGGTTCTCTTTCGCGTAGTCTGGGAGATGCAAATTTTCATTGACATCTTTTGGAGCTTGAGGAGACAAGTTCGATGCTTTCACCTTCCATAGTATTCTTAGTATCACTGCATTACTATTATGTATATATCAACATTTGTGATGATAGACTGTTATAACTGTCCAGATCGATGATAGTTCTTTGGATTGTAACTCTAAAATGCTATGTATCTTAGAGTGAGTTTGTATTATATTTTGATATTATATGTCATCATTCTGTTGGAAGATTCTGACATTGTGGTCTTTCTTCCTTGTTCTTTTTTCTCTTATTTACTTCAATAATTTGTCTTTCCTGCACTTGAGTGCTCGACACACAAATACCGTAGATGTATTAGTGGTCGAAACGGTGGATCATTACAATTTTTTTTATGGATTATAAATGTTTGTAAATATAATGTTATCAATTAAACAATTTACCTTCCTTTTGCTTGAGCATTTATTGTTTTTCTCACAATAATACCTAAGTTACAAATTGAAAGATTTGCAGAGTAATTCACATAAAGTATTTTTAATACATTTAAAAGATAAAAATAAAATAATAACCATCTATTTTTTAAGTAAAGTTATCATATAAGTTGGCATTACCTACAAACAAGAATGTGGGTAAACAACTCATATACATATAAAGCTTTAAAATTTCATTTGGAGATTCCATTAAATTTAAATATGGTAAAAGTACTGATTTTCTTTAAATGTTTCCATTAAGAATTTTGTGAGCATTAAATCATAAAATCGATTTATGATTTATTTATGGAAGAAGATTATGAGCATTTAATGATTTACCTAATATTTGAATGGAAAATTGAATTTGAATGGCAGATCATGATGGAAGTTTTTTGGAACCAACTGATTAGACTCTATGGTAATTAATTTAAGGAGTTGGGTGTATTCTTATGTTATGCAAAGAACATAAATCTATTGACTTTTAAATGTAAATATTCTACCATTTTTAGAATATTGAATTTATCATACGTCCGTTTTGATAAATGATTATTGCTAGTTTTATTATTAAGTTAATAAGATATTTGTATATATTTCTATAATAGAAAAGATATGTGAAACATATCAAGATTTAATATTTGATTAAATTTTGAGAATGGAGAAACTATGAATATTTTATACATGTATTGGTTATGAAAATGTTCACAAAAATGGGGAAAGAACAATGGCATGAGAATGTTTTAGAATTTGACTACATTTTACTGTTAAACATATCCTTGTTTTCTATATGTGTACATACTTGCAACATTGTTCAAAATGAAATATATTTCAAGAGGATTTGAGACATTGTCACTTTTTTGACATGAATGAATTCATTGAAAGCGAAAAAATAATGAATAAGTTATGCCTTACGTTGTAGTGAATATACAATGTACACAAAACTTGTATAATATCAGATTATGAAATGAGTTTGTCTTTGAAATTATATAAAATGATGGATATTGAAAGTAAAGAGAGATATATTTATAAAGTATATCTATAAATCAAAGGGAATAAATAATTGTTTGAGTATCACATAAAATATTTCAAAATGAAATATAAATATTTGTAGACAAACATACTCATACGATCTTGAATACGAAAAATAGTAATTTGGACCGATATGTGATCCTATGCAAAACTATATATTCCGAGAATATTTATTTGGCTTACCAATATAAGTAGGAAGGTATAATGTTTATAAACATGCGAAAAATATTTAATTTGAAATGCATGTATGAACTGAAATTATATTATAAGTATTGGAAACTAAAAATATTTATCTTAAATATATGCATAGAAAAAAAGTTTTATGTGTTATAGATTGATATGATTTTCCCCTCTAAATGAACAAAACTATAAAGCCCTAAGTTTGGCATATCATACTTTATAAGTACATACTTTATGAGTTTATGTATGCGTGGTAGAAGAATGACATGAGTTGAATTAAGTGTTGCATCAATAAATGTGGTATTAATTGAAATTTTTTTACAAGTATTTTGTTGATATTTGTTTGTATGTATGAAAATTCAAGATATATTAGGATTATATAGAATGTAATCGATGATATAAAATTGAATATACCGACATTCATAAGCTAGATTGTACGTGGGGGAAACTGCTTTGTTTGATTGTTTCTTACTCAACGTGGTTCCCCACAAAATAAAACCAGAAAGAACAATTGCTTGATTATGAAAACGTGTTCCGATTATATTTTTTTGAAGCATGGTGGTATCTATCTAAAGTGGCTCCACCATAGTTTGAAAAAAATTAGCAATGGACATTAGGTGTTAAATTGTGAGTTTCTTCTATTGTTCCTTCTAATATGAGACAACATATTTACAAGCGACTAATGTGAGAAAATGAAAATATTTTTTTATGTTGATTTTACAACATTGAGAAAATCATGGAAAGATTTGATTGTTCTGGTGTAGCATCTATGTTACATCTTCATGGTTATTGTATATGTAAGAATAGATAACATAATTAGCCGAAAAGATCAATGAGGTAAAATTGAAGGAAGCGTCATGCTTCTCTTGAATCATTAAACATACTATTACTTATGATGTAAGGACATATTTGTAGCCCTTTTGATGAACATTGGAATTTCTATAAGAGCATGTAATAGAAAGAAGACACATCTATTTCAAACCTAAAGTAATTGAGAAACTGGTGGATCGAGTAATTTCATAAAAATAAATAAGGTCAAATAAAACTTCATGGATCCGCTTTCTACATTATTCAAAGGAAATCAGTCATTGAATCTCCAAGAGGAATGGACCTTAAGTCTAGAGTAGAGAAAAATGTGATGAATACCCATTAGTGGTCAAACAATGAAACATGATCATTCTTTCCCTTAATATTCTTGTGTTTTGTGAGTTTCGTTGGTTTTATATAATCCATAACCAATTATTGGTGGTGCTTCTAAGATGTTTACGACGGATTTTGTGTTTAATATTATTTTAAGCCTCTTTACTTTTATATAATCCATAACTAATATTTGGAGGGTGCTTATGAGATGTATTTGATTGATTTTTATGTTTGATATGATTTTGAGCTTTTTTTCGAACCCAGGAACCAATTAAGTAAACCTGGGGGTGCTTGAACCGAACCCACAATTAGATACCAGTTAAGTTATAGAGCAACCATGCTTATTTCATTATATGTAGTTTTCAAGTATCGAACCCTCGACCTTCAGGTAATTGACTCCGAGTATTACTTATATGTCTTTAACCACTCGGCACCTCTGTCGGGTTTTGAGACACACTTGATGGATTTTTCTATTTGATATGATTTTGAGCTTCTTTACTTTTATATAATCCATATCAAGTATTGGTGGTGCTTTTGAGACGCACTTGATGAATCATTCTTATTTGATATGATTTTAAACTTTCTTACTTTTATATAATCCATAATCAATTTTTGATAATGCGTTTGAGACACACTTTATGAGTTATATTAGTTATTATGAGTTTGATCTTCTTTGCTTTATATATTCTATAACTAGTTTTGTGGTGCTTTTAAGACGCATTTATGCATTCTATTATCTGTTATAAGTTTGAGCTTCTTTGCTTATGTATACTACATTCCCAGTTTTTAGTGCTTTTGAGATGCATTTTATGGATTTCATTGATCTATTTTAGGCAATGTCTTATTACTCATATATAATTCATAGCCTGAGCCTTTTTCTCTTGATGTACCCATAGGTATAAGTAGTGGTGCTACGGTGGATCACTTGATGGACTCACCTACTTGGATGTGAAGGTTTGCCACCTTCTCTGAGACTCTTGAGCTTTCTAGAGCACTCATGAGTTTACAAGATAGATGCATGACCATTAAGCGCATATTTATCGTGGAGTTTGTAAAAATTGAAATCATAGTACGTGTGTGAGATTTCAACTCAAATCATTGTATTTCAAGAAGAAATTCACTATTTAGATTAAGTTTTGAACTCGCTTTTTTATGTATCAATTCAATCGAAAGACAATGATAGTTACATATGAAAATTTCAACTTGTCCAAGTTATTTTCATTTTTCTATTGTTTGACTTTTAGTGTTCTTTATTAAGGAGAAAACATTTTTATGGAATGTTTATTTATTTTGATGGATAAGTTTAAGGGAAAAAACAATTTTATGTCTTTCTCATCTTTCTTCTTTGAAAAAAAAAGAATACAAAATCTAGAGAAAACCAAATTATGTTCTTCATTCTTTTCTCTCCACAATTTCATTTAAAATTAAACCTATCTTTCAAAATATTTAAAATCCTAGACAACGACTTCTATAAATCTCCAAATTATTCAACCTTGAGTACATAAGTTGAATGACAGTAATGTTAACCTTGAGTAGCGTACATCAATTATCTATTGCAGTACAGTCGCATCGAACTTTGCTTTGGAGGCAATGATCTTATTCACGACACCACTTACCTTTTCATGTTCCTACCCATTCCAACACTTGAGTATCAAGGTATTATTTCTCTATATCTTATTTTACCTATATATATATATGCATATATTTTATTTTTTTATTATATAGTTCATATTTGATCTACAAAAGTAGATTTAGAATATGTAACCTCTACGTTTAAACTTTTAGCTTAACAGTTAACATTACTGTATTTATTTACGCTTAGTTTGTTTTCTTTCCATTGTTTTTTTTTTGAATTACCTAGAGAACCAAGCTTCGCTTGTAAACTCTAGGGAAGTATGTGCCTGCCAAATACATACTTCGGGTACTTGTTACAGGGTTGTCAGTTTCGGGGCTCGAACTCGTGACCTTCGATCACACAGTTCGGACCATCAACCAACTGCGCCAACCCTGTTGGTTTTCTTTCCATTGTTGCAGGTGAGATATTGAGAAGGGATATAGGCAAAAGGTCCATGGCTTGGCTGAATATGCTGCAAACTTGTAATATAAGTTATAATATTTTGTTTTATTTGTAACAATTGAAGATAGTTTTTTGTAACCTAAACTAATGTCTTTTATCATTTTGATATTTTAAAGGTATGTTACTTTGGATTTATCCAATATGTAATAGAAAGTGATGTTCCGGTATTATCAGTATATCATTGTTCATCGATCAACGATACCAAATACATGAATGAAAAAAAGGAAAAAGATCGTTGTGCTTGAATTATTATGGATACTATATTTATTTATAATTTTGACCACTATTACTTTGTTTGGACGTGTTGTAACCATTTCAACCTAAAATGGTGTGAATTTTAAGATTATATATTTTAATCCTGCGTAATATAAGTGGTTAGAGAAACCATCATGTAGGTTTTGATACTTAATTGTTTAATTAAATTAATAAAATTGAAATAAATGTTCTTTTCTCAAACAAAACAATCGAATGGTCGGTTCTTCCACCATTATATGGTTGTATCAGTTAAAATTAATTAAGGTAATATGTTACTAAAAACCTTTGTTGCTACTAAAGGAGTTATTTTGAAACTTCAAAAGTCCATTAATTTATGTATAAAAACTTGTGTTACCTCCGTTGCATACACAGAATAATATAGATCGTGGTTAGTTTAAATCACAATCAAATTTTACCTAAGGTTGTATTGCATTCATGGGAAACAAATATAAGAATGCAAAATAGGATGATGCTTGAAAAATCAGGGTAATGCCCTGATTTTAATGCTGGATGAGAGTTTTCTTCTACGATTTTGGCGGAATTCAAGGAGGTCTCTGTCTTCTCTCTCGCCTGGTAGAGAAATCAGGGCATTCACAGCATAGTGTTCATGACCGTGCCTACCACTGATAGCTGATGGTTTAAGGTTTTGGTGGTTCAACCGGTCGAACCGTCAGAACCGTGGAATTTATTTTTTGAAAATTTACACATTTAAATACAAGATATACACAAAAATATTAAAATAAAAATGCTAGGTAGACGTATCACAATTGCAAATTATCTTTCAAATTTATTATATTTTGTTTGCAAATTAGCAAATCACAAGCGCACAACATATCTTAATTAGTAATAAAAGTCCAACATATCATAAGTTCGCATATATCAATTATAAAACATAATAATTCTACATACTAGTTTACAATTTCAGAAAGATAAATTTCATTCAATTAAAATATGTACGTACTAAAAATAAAAGCATCAATGGAATTGCAGGTAATAAGTTTTAATTGTTATCTTAAGCATGTTAGCAAGTTTCATTCAGGTTGCAAGTTCAGTTTCCAGTTTCTGTTCCATGCAAATGCTAATTTATTTCTATCCTCGTTTTTATTGGCATAATACACAAAATAATTACAATAATCCAAAAGATGGATCTCATCCACACTACAGACATTGATATTAAATAACTTTATTCTTGCTTGATCGACTAACAGTAATAGGGAAGCTAGAACATACAGGATTTCTTGCCGCAAATTTGAGAAACAAGCTAAGAGCAACAGGAACATTAAGACTAATGCCCTATATATTAGCCTTAATCGCTGTACACAAATACACAGCTGCCTCAAGATCAACTATCCTTTAAGAAGGCTCAGCACATGGCTTTATAGGCACGTAAATGAGCTATGTTAATTATGTTATATAATTTTGGAGTTACAGTTGACAATGACGTCATAAATTAAAGTTGCAAAATAAAAAGCGGCTAGACCTGGGTTATTTGCAACGGTTCAACCTCGGTTTTGGGGTTCAATCTACGGTTCATGTTTGTTGCGGCTCAACTCCACTCCAGACCTTCAACTCAAACGGCCCGCGGTCTTTCGCGGTTGAACCGCGGTCCGGCACGGTCTTTAAAGCACTAATACTGCTCCATAAACTCCATGCAGCATTTTCCTTTAAAATATATTGTAATTTTTAAACAATATAAGATTTACCATAAAAAAATTCAGCAACCCCATCCACTTCCATTTGTTTTTTCACCTTCTTGTTTGGTTCTTTTAAGTAATTATTAAATCAATAAATTTGGTGTATTCCCTCTGCATTATTGATGTTTTATTGTTCGTCCGACCATGTTGTTAGATACAGCGTTTAGTGTATTATTCAATAAACAATGATCAAATGAGCTCGCATTCTTTTAACACTTCATCCAACGAGCTTGAGGTAAGATATTTGGGGTAATTTTTCCAGTTAAGTTAAAAACCAAATTAAAATCTTATTTCCAGCGTTATGTCTTGGTTGGAAGTAAGGCTTTAATTTTGAATAACTACTTTAAATTTTAACATTTAAATGCCTTCCTAGTCAACGCAATACATGTCCTGCGGTGAGTTGATCTATACACTACAAGAACGGCACCTGATAGCGATGGTTTTTAGCCGTCGTCGGCCGTCGCTAGCCGACGCTAAGTGTCGTCGCTATTTAACTCGTCGCCCAATAGAATCGCGACGGCTTTAGCGACGGCTCCGTCACATAAATAGCGATGGCTCGCGACTGCAAATGTGTCACGTGGAAATTTTCCAACGTCTAATGACCGTCTCTAGCCGTCACTATCCATCGCTAAACTGAATAAAATGGACGTCGCTAGCCGTCGCTAATCTTAACAAAATGGTCGTCGCCAGCCGTCGCTAGCCATCGCTATACTGAACAAAATTCTGTGCACTTGCACGGCCCATATACACTTCAAACGATAACTATCAAATACGATCATCACAGCCACTACATAATATATTCATCAACTATAACCATCATATATCCATCATATAACATCACTATACATTCAAACAATATAAAATCCAACAAAATCATATACAATCCCAACAACAATACATATCATGTCAACCAATACAAGTCATCAAAATATGTACATAGTTTCCCAACCAAAATGTGTTCATAGTTCTCCAACCACAACTACAAGCCGTTAACCCAAACAAACGGTTAACACAACTACAAGTCATCAAAATATGTACATAATATCCCGAAATATATATACACCAAACCAACCAAAATGTGCATATACCAAAATGAAACATTAGCAAACAAGCATACCTACTTCTCACCATCACTGCCATTCTCTCTAGGCGTCCTCCCATGCTGCTGCAAATAACCTGCAATCCACTCATCCAGCTGTTGCTCGAAAAAACTCTTCCTCTAATCATTTATTTCATCCACTGTTGTATCTCGCGGTCTGAAAATATATAAATATTATTGCTAATCTGATTATAAAATATTTTAATAAAATGTAAACATGGTTTATAAATTTAATTACCAGCTCTCTCTTATGCTCCTGGAAGGATTTGGAGCCACCGCGGTGCAATGCAGGATTTTTATTCCTGTTAGCCCGGTTCCGCGCAGATAATTTCTACAAATTAAGATAAATTATCACGTATATATCTTGCAAGATTTATATTAGATTTAAATAACAAAGCAAATATATATCACTTACTTCTGCTGTCGAAGTGTCCCAAAGCCGAAGAAATCAGCCCATACACCGTCACCCATCCAGTTCGGCTTTTTGCCTGAATTCTTAGCCTTGGACAATGTATCCCTATAATTTTTCCTCATTCTTTTGTTCCAATGATTTAAGAAAACGTCTATGTCGTCAGGGTCAACGCGGACTGCAGCCTGTAAATTAAAATTATTTTAAGTTATATAGATTATATTAATTTACAACTGAAATTCAAACTACTACTTACAAGTAAATCGGCCTGTATTGCGTTCTTGACATGAAGGGGGATGTCGTCCCAGCGAGGCCAACAACCATCCATCCGGCTCTGAAAAGCCTTCCTCGAAACCTGTAGAATATAATATGATGGCTCCACCTCAAAGCCCCTGCAAAAGTTATAATATACATGTTTAGTGGATTTTAAAACTTATACTTTAAATAAAAGTGATACTTAGCTGGCACTTTTCGGAACAACTTCTGCCATCGGACGTAAGTCCGATGCAGTGCCGCTACCACCTGCACCGGAAGATGGGGATGGCGTGCCTGTCATACTTCGTCTTCTGCCAGACATATCTGCTATAGAAAAACATTATCATCACAGAACAATTATAGAAATTCACTACTACATAGCATGTTTCAATCAATTTCACAGAAACAATTATAAAAATTTACTAGTACAAAACATGGATAAAAATTAAATAAATGATCATCATAGAACAATAATAGAAATTCACTACTACATAGCATGTTTCAATCACTTTCACAGAACAATTATAAAAATTTACTTGTACAAAACATGGATAAAAATTAACTAAATGATCATCACAGAACAATTATAGAAATTTACTATTACATAGCATGTTTCAATCACTATCACACAAAAATTATATCAATAACGATCAGTCTTCATCGTTTTCTGATTCAGACTCAGTCTCGTATTCTATCTCATTTTCTTCGATACTTTCGAATGCATCAAATAAGACGTTCGATTCATCATTCAAAGGCCCTACATCAATATCATCAGTTATTATTATTTCTATATTTGGTTCAAGATCGGCTTGATATGCTGCTTCATCTGAAATATTATTTCCATCAAACGTAAACATTGGTTTTGTTTTGAAAACGACAGACCAATCCGCTTTATCTCTTTTTAAAGATGGATACGGAGCATGCTAGACGACCGGTCGTACTCCAACCAGAAAGCATCCCGTATGCATAAAAATCATTAATAGTCCATAACAAAGAAGCGAACAACCGAATTTTTTTTCGTTGATACATCGTAAGTTTCGACTCCTTCATTCCATAGTTTCTTCAACTCTTCGATCAATGGTTGTAAATAAACATCAATTCCTTGGGTTAGATCATGAGGGCCGGAAATGACAGTGGTGAGAAACATATATGGTGTCTTCATACACATCCATGGAGGTAAATTATACGGAGTAACGATAATTGGCCAGGATGAATATTTACTACCAAACTGTTAAAATGGTGAAAATCCATCCGTACATAAACCAAGTCTGACATTACGGCTTTCCGCAGCAAATGCGGGATAAGTCTTATCGAAATGTTTTCATGCTTCTCCGTCGGATGAATGTATCATGTTCCTTCTTCCGCTGTTCTCACACTATGCCATCGCATATGACAGGCCGTAGCAGAAGATGCATATAATCTTTGAAGTCTGAGAGTGATGGGTAAATAATGCATTCTCTTGTACGGGACTTCTTTCCCTTTCTTCTTTCTTGGTTTGTATCTTTCTTCGTTACATATTTTGCATTTTCTGAGGTCAACGTCATCTTTCCAATACAACATGCAACCTTTCACACATGCATCTATCTTCTCGTACGGTAGACCGAAAGCAGACATCAATTTTTTTACTTTATAATGACTATCGCACATCAGATAATTGGGGGCATGTGTTGAATATGCGCTTATATGTTTTTGTTTGATGATAATAAACATATATATTCATTTAAATGTATTTGGTAATGTACTATTTTGTTTTTCATAGATTAAATAAATATTTGTTGAATAAAATAAATTACACAGAATTTGAATTTGAATTCAAACAGAACAAGTTACACATATTTTGAATTCAAACAGAAATTTTATTCAAACAAATATTTATTACAATCTTGAATAGTACAAATTCATGCTCTCACTATACATATACATTTTTGATTACATCACGATTACATCACAAATATTTGATATCCTCACTACATATCACTCACACTCGTATTCTGTCTTCAACTGCATTCCAGTTTGAATCCAGCATCTGAGCAATCTGCAAAAATATTCACTAACGCAGTAAAATTGAAAAAGAAATATTGTTGCAATATAAAATAAAATATGGTTTTTGAAAATATCATTTGCCTCAGTTATTTGGGTTGTTCGTCATCATTCACACTTGAATTCATCACAAAGTCGTGCACATAGATATATACACTTGATAACGCTACAGAGACAGGTAATCATGAGTGGCTGCGATACACACGTGTACATTTATACACGTGTGCACTGCCTCGCCAACTCGTGTGCACAGCCAACAATAGCAAGTGTGCAAGCACAACTTCAACAAACAAGGTCAAATCCGAGTTTTGAGACTGGATTCAACACAAGGCAACTTGAATAATGCAAAGTTTCGAAAAATCAAAACTTCATCAAAGCATCAATAATGCATGAAACAATGAAACAGCCAGTTGCAACAAAGACCAAGCTGCAAACATCCAAAAGTGCCAACAAAGAATGCAAGCTTGACCAACATAATGAATACTGCAACTACACAGACCAAACATATGCACAGTGCAGATCACAAAGACTTGTCACCAATAATACAAGAGAGGCACAGCAACTACAAAGACCAGATACTCAATGCAACTCAGTGGCAAATGAAGCAACAGAGTAACCAAAATCATCAATGCTATGCAAGACCAGAGTAGTACAACATGCACAAAGTGCCATAAGATACAGCAATGCAACTCGACTACAAAAGCCATCAAGTATACATTACTGCAAGCTCAAGTGATAAAACATGTGTCCAGTAACCAACACAATGAAAAGACCCACAATGAAAATCAGCAACAACATCAGATATGATCAAGACCAAATGCACAACTTCACAACATGTCCAGTTCCAACACAACAAACTACTGAATCAAGTGACACAACAAACTACTGAATCAAGTGACACAACAAACTGCAGACAACAAGTGACAACATACTTCAATGACCAAAATATGGCAGTGCACAAGCAACATCAACAAGCAGTGCAGACCAAAGAAATGCCACTAAGAACATATGAACAAAGTACATGCATGAAGCATGAAACCACAAGTTACAAACACCAAGTGTCGACCAGGCAGAGAAATGCACAAGCATGATACAGGTGAACAGGAGACAAGTAGCAGCAGCATAACAGTGAAAACTTGAGTCACAGTACAGGCCACAGCATGTTAATGCAAGAACAAGCCAGCAGATACATGAAAAATGCAAGTAACTCATGCAACAAAATGTCACAACAAGATCAAGGGACAACATAGGGCAGTACAATTAAATGAAACAGGTCAAGCATATATAGATATGCAATGACAAAGTGGATCAAAATGAAACATACAAAATGCCTAAGTAAAGTTCACAGTGAAGATCATAAACCAACCAGAAAAAGATGGCCAGAGACAAAGACATGATGACCACGAGATTCAACAGTGCAGAGATGGGCCGAAGTCAGAATTCAATGAAAATCAAATTCGTATCTTTGAAAAAGTCAGCAATGAAAAAGGAAAAGTTTTTGCCTTTCTACACAAGAGAATCGAACGCGTGAAATTAAAGCCGTGTGTATCAAGGTGTAAGCATATCAGGAAAGATGTGCGCAACAGGCAATTGAGAATTAGGAAAGTATCAAGGAATTCAAGTGTCACGAATTTATATAAATATTGAATCCCAATTTACATCATCGGCATCGAGTTATAGAGTCAAGCAAATCATTAAACCAGCAACGAAAAGAAATAACATACCGAATCATCAACAACTCGATCATCAGAGAACGAGTTGTCAACGCAAATCAATCATCAGAGAACAAGCAAGCCGTGCAACGCAATCTCAAAGTCAACCAAATTATCAGAGATCAAGCGACAAGCGACGCAAGCCATCGGTCACAAATCAGAGAATCGATCATCAGAACAAAGCCCCAAATCTCACAGAAGAGCCGTAGCCCTAATTTGAAAAAGAAGAACGGCTGCAAATATTTCACAAGCAAAAGAAAAAGGATCGGCCGCATTACTCTTCTCAAACAAGCAAGAGGGTCGGGTTAAAAAAGGGAGTGGGCCGGCCTTTATTATTTTTAAAGGGGATTTAGTCTTTTATTTAGAGTTTAATTTTTTAGAGGGTTTTTCTTAATTTTTAATTGAGCAAAAATTACGCATACAAGTTCGTATTTTAATTTTTGCTCCTGGTTGTATTTTTGAAGTTGTTTTTTTCTTTTCAAGTCAAAGAATTTGTAAATCACCACCTAGGGTTTAGGTAGTGTCAGATTGTCTATCTAGAATTAGTTCAGTGAGCAGGGTGTGCGAGTTTGCAAAGCTCTATAGGCGGAAGCAGTGTTTGCGAGTAAGCGAAACTCTATAGGCGGGAGCAGGGTGTGCGAGTCTAGTAGAGTTTTTGTGAGCGGGAGCAAAAGGGTCAGCGAGTCTAGTAGAGTGTTTGTAAGCGTGATACTGTTTAATTCTAATAGAAATCTGGGAATGCAGCAGTAGGCAGGGGTTGCCGAAGCTGGGTAAATTTTGTGTGTGATTTATTTTTCAGCATATTTATTTCTGCAGTTTATTTCTGTGTTTAAATCGAGAAAATTTGCTATAACCCTATTCACCCCCCCTCTAGGGTTAATCTAGATCCTACAAGTGGTATCAGAGCCTGGTATTTTTCTTTAACTCTAGAGTCATGAATCCGTCAAATAGTGCTTTTTCTGAGGGGCAATCTATTGTTAGGCCACCTATGTTTAACGGGAATGATTATGCTTATTGGAAAGTTAGGATGAGTATTTACCTTAGTTCTGTTGATTATGATGTTTGGGATATTATTGAAACTGGCTATAAACCTCCCACTATAATCGTTGGTGATACTGAGATTCCTAAACCTAAGGATATGTGGGATGCTAACGATAAGAGATTGAAAACGAAAAATGCTAAAGCCATGAATGCTTTGATATGTGCTCTTGATAAAAATGAATTTAATAGAATTTCTCATTGTACAACAGCACAGGAAATTTGGCACACTTTGGAGGTGACACACGAAGGAACTTCTCAAGTCAAGGAGTCTCGTCTAGCCCTATTCAGCAATGAATACGAAAACTTTGTGATGGACAAAGGCGAGAGCATAAAGGACATGTTTGGACGCTTTTCAACTTTGGTGTACAACGCTAGAGCGCTTGGGAAGGTATTCACTGAGGTAGAGCTTGTGCGGAAGATACTACGAGTCTTACCGATGAACTTTGAGGCAAAAGTCACGGCAATCCAAGAATCAAAAGATTTGAGTAAACTAAGCATGGAGGAGTTGATTGGTAACTTGATGACATATGATCTTGAGTTAAAAGCAAAGGAAGAACGCAACAACTCCGAACCAAAGAAGAAGACGATTGCCTTAAAGAGCAAAGAAGAAAGCGATGAAGAAGGAGAAGATCCAATTGAAGAGCTTGCAATGGCTGTCAATAATCTTAGAAAATGGTCGAGATTCAAGCCACGCAAGAAGAAAACAAGTCGTAATAGGCCAAAAGATTTTGACAATTCCGATAATGAGCCGACGTGCTTTAACTGCAAGAAGCCCGGACACTTCATACAAAAATGCCCACTTCTCAAAAACAACAAAGGAAAGAAAAAGACGAAGAAGGTATTTGCAGCGACTTGGGATGATGAAGAAGGAGAAGAAGTTTCGGATAGCAGCTCAAAGGAGGCTAACTTGTGTCTTATGGCAAAATCGGATTCAGAAGTAAGCTCCGAGGAATCTAGTGAGGCAGGTGAGTATTCCTATAGAGATCTTGTTTTTATGTGTCTTGATCTCACTAAAGTAGTTGATGCTCTTAAATCTAAAATTGAAAAACTGAAAACTGATAGGAGAGAACTTGCTCGTGAAAATTTTAGGTTAGAAACTGAACTTGAAAATATTCAAAACCTAGAATGTAAAAAATGTAAGATTTTAGATTCAGAATTATCAAAAACTAGGAATAACTTTGAGAGTCTTGAAAAAGAAAACTTGAATCTTAAGGAAACCATCGACACTAGGAAAAAGGATTTTATAAATCGATGCACCTCACTTGTCACTGAAAACTCAACATTAAAAACCAAAGTCCAAAACCTTGAGAAATCCCTGAATAACTTTTCAAAAGGAGAAAAATCTTTCAACATGCTATTGGGAAATCAAATTTTTACTAACAATAGAAAAGGACTAGGTTTTGGGAAATTACAAGACGATGATGCAAAAGGTAAAAGTGTCTTTGCTCGATCTGAAATAATTGGACATCATAGTCATAGGAACACAAAATTTAATCAAGTCAATTTAATGTGCACAATTTGTAGAAGATTTGGACACAATCAAAATAATTGTTGGTATAGACCCAAACACGTGAAAACTATACCAATTTGGGTTCCAAAAGGCACAAATATAAAATCTTTGAAAGTCAAACAAATTTGGGTGCCAAAAGGAACATATATAAATAGTTTTGGGTCTCCACAAACATATTTTTCATATTCTGCCACTAACAACCATGGACCTATAAAAACAAATAGGTCACAAAAATCTTTCATCGTGTAGGTGTGGTGGCAGGCTAAGGAACAACAACGGTGTTCTTTGGATTTTGGCTGTTCCAGAAACACATCGGGCAACAAAGCAAAGTTCCTTAGCCTAGTATAAAGGTGACAGAATCACAATGGGCAATCACGAAAAATTATCGTAAAGGTAAAACAGGTGAAGGTATATTAAATATGATAATCTGCACCAGATTCAAAATTAAATCGGCCAAAACTGTGATAATGATGTGATGATGACTTTAATTCTGACTTATTCTTAATTGATATGATTTTTCTTTTGATTTGTTCTTATTTATGACCTTGATTTATGCTTAAATGATGACTAATCAGATTTTCAACTTTGAACTAATCCATATAAATTTGTTCGGTCAAATGATGGTATTTTATTGATCCTTGATAACTCATGCTACACGTAGATATATTTTGACATTTTGGTCACTGCTTGTAAATTTGCACGATTTCAAATTTCATGTGAAAGCGGTTAAAAAGGATTTTAAGAAATTGTTGAAACTTCAAGAAATTGTTTTTGAAATAATTATGATGTTGATTAACTGTTGATTACTCATGAATATAATTGTTTATCCTATGGTTTCTGAAATTAACACCATGATATTTGTTTGAGTGTGAACATGGCTTCATTTCAAATTACATTCTGAGATAGTTTGTTGAAATTTCACAATCTGGTCTTTGACATCCAACGAGTGAATATTGAGTGAAATTTAAATTTAGATGCAGATTACACTGGTAATATAGTTGATATAGAAATTACTAGTGTACCGTGATTAATTTTTGAAACATTCATTTGCTGCATCGTTTTTCAAAGAAAATATCTGTATATTTTTCACTTGAAATAATTTTTCATTTAGCAGAATTTTTTTTCTCATATAACCCCTTCGAGAAAATAATTGTTTGACCATATTTTCAGATTAGTCATTTTTATTTGATTTTAAATGACAAATTTTGACTAATCTGACTCCCTACTAATTATCAAAAAGATAAATAGTGATTGAAAAGGTGATGAGTGTTGATATTTAACATACATTACTCAAGAGAGTATATTTTGAAAATTTCTTTAGGAATTAAAACAAGAATTATAAAACTTTTTGTTGGGTAAAGATTCCATGACCATTTATATATCTATCATTATTTCTATCGACCATAGTTTATCAAATATTCAATATAGTTTGTCGATATGTGGTACTATAATCAGGAATCATTTGTTTTTTATGTCACATTTTTTTAAAATAAAATAAATAAATAAATATCCAAAGTATTCACTCTCATTTAAAAGTCCTCACGGTTATGCGTGGGTGAATTACTTGGATTTTTGATTATGTGCTTCCATGCTCATTTAAAAGTCCTTACAGTTATGCATGTATGTAACGCATATTAAAATTAATTGATTTAATAGACAAGTTGATTCTAATCCCATTTAAAAGTCCTCACGGTCATGCGTGGTTAGAAGGTACTTGATTTCATTTTTAAAATTAAATTCGAATACTACTAATCTCATTTAAAAGTCCTAACGGTTATGTATGATTAGTAGATATTCAAATTCCTGATATAAATGTACCACAAGAAGATTCAACTGTATGATTTTATATGAACACCATATCCATCATTTCTAAAAGTGGAATATGCGCCTAACAAGGGTAGTTATGGTTTTTGTTTGATTCTTATTGAAGTTTAATATTTATATTCAATTTGAGATTAATGTTGGATTAATATCGATCACTTTATCTCTATTTTTCTCTCACACTATTATTCTTTTGCTGATAACAAAAGGAGGAGAGAAAAGTTAAGATTTTGTCAAATAGAATCAAGCAAAGGTCAAATAATTTTCCCATATGCATCTAGGCTCAATTGAATATATTTCTATTTGTATGCATATATGTAGGGGGAGCATCATGTAGAGAGGAAGCATTTAAATAGGGGAAGCAATTAGAGTATGTAATTGGTCAAATACATTTAACACGGTCAAAATCTTAAATATATGTTTGTAATCATCAAAAGAGGGAGATTGTTGAATATGCGCTTATATGTTTTTGTTTGATGATAATAAACATATATATTCATTTAAATGTATTTGGTAATGTAATATTTTGTTTTTCATAGATTAAATAAATATTTGTTGAATAAAATAAATTACACAGAATTTGAATTTGAATTCAAGCAGAACAAGTTACACATATTTTGAATTCAAACAGAAATTTTATTCAAACAAATATTTATTACAATCTTGAATAGTACAAATTCATGCTCTCACTATACATATACATTTTTGATTACATCACGATTACATCACAAATATTTGATATCCTCACTACATATCGCTCACACTCGTATTTTGTCTTCAACTGCATTCCAGTTTGAATTCAGCATCTGAGAAATCTGCAAAAATATTCACTAACGCAGTAAAATTGAAAAAGAAATATTGTTGCAATATAAAATAAAATATGGTTTTTGAAAATATCATTTGCCTCAGTTATTTGGGTTGTTCGTCATCATTCACACTCGAATTCATCACAAAGTCGTGCACATAGATATATACACTTGATAACGCTACAGAGACAGGTAATCATGAGCGGCTGCGATACACACGTGTACATTTATACACATGTGCACTACCTCGCCAACTCGTGTGCGCAGCCAACAATAGCAAGTGTGCAAGCACAACTTCAACAAACAAGGTCAAATCCAAGTTTTGAGATTGGATTCAACACAAGGCAACTTGAAGAATGCAAAGTTTCGACAAATCACAACTGCATCAAAGCATCAATAATGCATGAAACAATGAAACAGCCAATTGCAACAAAGACCAAGCTGCAAACATCCAAAAGTGCCAACAAAAAATGCAAGCTCGACCAACATAATGAATACTGCAACTACACAGACCAAACATATGCACAGTGCAGATCACAAAGACTTGTCACCAATAATACAAGAGAGGCACAGCAACTACAAAGACCAGCTACTCAATGCAACTCAGTGGCAAAGGAAGCAACAGAGTAACCAAAATCATCAATGCTATGCAAGACCAGAGTAGTACAGCATGCACAAAGTGCCATAAGATACAGCAATGCAACTCGACTACAAAAGCCATCAAGTATACGTTACTGCAAGCTCAAGTGATAAAACATGTGTCCAGTAACCAACACAATGAAAAGACCCATAATGAAAATCAGGTTCAACAACATCAGATATGATCAAGACCAAATGCACAACTTCACAACATGTCCAGTTCCAACACAACAAACTACTGAATCAAGTGACACAGCAAACTACTGAATCAAGTGACACAACAAACTGCAGACAACAAGTGACAACATACTTCAATGACCAAAATATGGCAGTGCACAAGCAACATCAACAAGCAGTGCAGACCAAAGAAATGCCACCAAGAACATATGAACAGAGTACATGCATGAAGCATGAAACCACAAGTTACAAACATCAAGTGTCGACCAGGCAGAGAAATGCACAAGCATGATACAGGTGAACAGGAGACAAGTAGCAGCAACATGACAGTGAAAACTCGAGTCACAGTACAGGCCACAACATGTTAATGCAAGAACAAGCCAGCAGATACATGAAAAATGCAAGTAACTCATGCAACAAAATGTCACAGCAAGATCAAGGGACAACATAGGGCAGTACAATTAAATGAAACAGGTCAAGCATATATAGATATGCAATGACAAAGTGGATCAAAATGAAACATACAAAATGCCCAAGTAAAGTTCACAGTGAAGATCATAACCAACCAAAAAAACATGGCCAGAGACAAAGACATGATGACCACGAGATTCAACAGTGCAGAGATGGGCCGAAGTCAGAATTCAATGAAAATCAAATTTGTATCTTTGAAAAAGTCAGCAATGAAAAAGGGAAAGTTTCTGCCTTTCTACACAAGAGAATCGAACGCGTGAAATTAAAGCCGTGTGTATCAAGGTGTAAGTATATCAGGAAAGACGTGCGCAACAGGCAATTGAGAATTAGGAAAGTATCAAGGAATTCAAGTGTCACGAATTTATATAAATATTGAATCCCAATTTACATCATCGGCATCGAGTTATAGAGTCAAGCAAATCATTAAACCAGCAACGAAAAGAAATAACATACCGAATCATCAACAACTCGATCATCAGAGAACGAGCTGTTAACGCAAATCAATCATCAGAGAACAAGCAAGCCGTGCAACGCAATCTCAAAGTCAACCAAATTATTAGAGATCAAGCGACAAGCGACGCAAGCCATCGGTCACAAATCAGAGAATCGATCATCAGAACAAAGCCCCAAATCTCACAGAAGAGCCGTAGCCCTAATTTGAAAAAGAAGAACGGCTGCAAATATTTCACAAGCAAAAGAAAAAGGATCGGCCGCATTACTCTTCACAAACAAGCAAGAGGGTCGGGTTAAAAAAGGGAGTGGGCCGGCCTTTATTATTTTTAAAGGGGATTTAGTCTTTTATTTAGGGTTTAATTTTTTAGAGGGTTTTTCTTAATTTTTAATTGAGCAAAAATTACGCATACAAGTTCGTATTTTAATTTCTGCTCCTGGTTGTATTTTTGAAGTTGTTTTTTTCTTTTCAACTCAAAGAATTTGTAAATCACCACCTAGGGTTTAGGTAGTGTCAGATTGTCTATTTAGAATTAGTTCAGTGAGCAGGGTGTGCGAGTTTGCAAAGCTCTATAGGCGGGAGCAGTGTTTGCGAGTAAGCGAAACTCTATAGACGGGAGCAGGGTGTGCGAGTCTAGTAGAGTGTTTGTGAGCGGGAGCAAAAGGGTCTGCGAGTCTAGTAGAGTGTTTGTAAGCGTGATACTGTTTAATTCTAATAGAAATCTGGCAATTCAGCAGTAGGCAGGGGTTGCCGAAGCTGGGTAAATTTTGTGTGTGATTTACTTTTCAGCATATTTATTTCTGCAGTTTATTTCTGTATTTAAATCGAGAAAATTTGCTATAACCCTATTCACCCCCCCCCCCCCCCCGCCTCTAGGGTTAATCTAGATCCTACAGCATGTGTCGTTTTGCAGCTTGTACAACTGCTGTAAATGCAGCTTCCGTAAGGTTGAATTTTGATTTCATAGTTATGTATTCGGCGGTTATTGAAAGTTCGGTTCCGCTTTTACATCCGTCCCACAACGGCCTCTTAGCAGAATCCAACAAATCGTATATTTTTTTAGCTCCCGCAGTCGGTTCTTCTTCGACATTTTCGTCTTCATCGACAGCTTCAGTTGTAGGAAATATTGATCGTGCTGCATCATCCATCATATTTTCTATCGGATTCGTCATCATATTAGCGTCCTCTAACACTTCAGCATTAGGTGTAGGTTCAACAAGTTCTACATGACGATCCCAGAAATAATAATCAGGCACAAAACCATATTGGTACAAATGTACTTCAACTATATCTGGTTTCCAATGCTTCAAATGTTGGCACCTACTACACGGGCAACGAATTTCTGTGTTATTTCGGTTATTAGATTTAACAAATCTAATAAATTCGTGTACACCGTTGTAGAAATGTTGCTTTATTGATCCCTTCTTTCCAGTTCTGACTTCATACATCCAAGTACGGTTGAGAAAATAATTGAACATTTTTCCTGATTTGAAAATGTATGTTAGACAATTTAAATCATTAATTTTCAACCATTCTCCATTGTAAACAGTTCATCGTTGTAGAAAATTCAAAATAAAAACTTCACTTTATTTTTTTATTTTTTGGTAATTTGGTTTTCAATTCGATGGTCAGTCATCCTACTTCTCATTACAAACACAATAATATAATTACATTTTATAAATCATTTCAGATTAAACGGTTCAACAAAATTTCGATAGCACTTCCCTTCTGTTCCCTGTATCGTACACAAATGCGTGTACACAGGGAACGTAAAGGAAGTACTATCGAAATTTTGTAACTGTTTAAAATAAAATTATTTATAATATGTAATTACTTTATTGTGTTTGTAACTTGTCCCATACATGGACAAATCCGATAAATATTGTATCAGATGAATATAAATGTCCGTTCCATTACAAAACGAACATCCATATAACGATCATATACAACACTTGCCAGACGGGGCCAATGCCAATCTAATGGATTAAAAAATTTCTTTAAATTTCATCAAATATTGTTGTTCTTTTCAAATTTTGACAATGTTTCAACTATTTAAATTTTATTTCATAAATTTATGTATTTAAATTTTAGTTCAACATTCAATTAACAATTTTAGTTCAATATTCATTTCTTTATTTTTTTACGACATAGATTTTAGCGGAATATTTGTTGTTATTATATTCATTTCTTAATTTCTTTTCAAAATCGATTTTAGTACAATATAAGTTGTTTTTAAAGCATTTCCTAATTTTTTTTTAAAAAATTAGATATTTGCAGAATTTTTAATGTCTCATATCATTTTTTAATTTTTTTTGTATAAACTTTATTTTTGTACAATATATACAACCTTTTGCATTTTGGCCGTCGCTAGCCGTCGCTAAAATTATTAAAATGACCGTCGCTAGCCGTCGCTAAATCAACAAGATAAATAGAAGAATTATCAATGAAGATAATTATAAAACAACAAAATCTAATTATCAAATAGATAATTAGAAAACAATAAAAATCTAATTAATAAATAAAAATTTGTCAATTTAAATTCACTTAACAACTTAAATTTGTAATTTATCAATTTCATAAACTATGAAATACTTTCATGTAAATTTATCAATAACCAAGTTAATCATTAATATAAACTAATTTTTCACCTAACACAACTAACCATGTTAATTGCCAACACTAATTATCTACATCAACCATTTATTCAACTTCATGATAAACTAATTAATCTAATACCTAATTTAACTTCATGATAATAAACTAATTAATCTAACAAATCAACATACAACACTACTAATACCTAATTTAACAACACTACTAATACCTAATTTAACAACAAATCCTAATTTAATTAGGGTTTAAACTAAACCTAAAAAACATCAAATTTACATTCAAAATAGAGATTAGAATCATACCTAGGCGAATTTGGGTGATTTGAAGGCGACGGAAGGCGGGACGGCGGCTGCGGTGACGGGGGAGCGGCGGATTGGGGGAAGGAGGGTTTAATTTTAGTGGGAAGAATGAAAGTTCTGCTCGCGGGAAGCAGATCTGTATATTTCATACAGCGACGGCTAGCGACGGCCGCATTTTTTAGCCGTCACTATCTGATCCGTTTCTAGCAGTGATAGCGCATTCAGAATATCCAAGATTGGGTGTTTATGTCAAGGTTCGAAAATGCCTTTTTCGTTTTCGTTCCGGTCAACGGTCATTTTCAGAATTTCGGTTCCATTTCAAAAACTTTGAAAATTTTGTTTAGTTTTCGTTTTGTGAATTCCAGTGCTTGTTAATATATATATTTAAGAATAACATAATTATATGCTACATTAATAAAATCAGAATATGTAATATCTAACAATTTTGATACAAAATATTTCTTTAGTGTTAATATATCTTTTTGTAAAGGTATTAGAATTTTATACGAATGGATAATTATAATATGAATTAATACCACAAGTCAATATAAGATCTGTGTATATAACAAATTTTAGTGATTAAGGCATAAATCCGAATCCAGCAAAATCCACCTACTAAATAAAACCCAGGTACCCCGGCCCAATTTTTAAACTAACTTTCCTTTTCTCTTTTCCGAAGTTGAATTCATGCCCTAATTCACCGTCTCTCTCGTCCTCTTGTTTTTTCTCATTTTCAAATTAATCTGATGACCTTATTCAGCAATTATCTCATTTCTGTACTAATTTGAAGATGAGAACGAGCAAAGAAATAATTATACCCGCAATCTAGATGAACCGCAACGCGAGAAATAAAGCAAAATGACGAACATAATACGAAAATAGGAAAGGTATTTTATGGTGTTTTTGTTCATTTTATCGCCTCTGCAGATTTTTTTAGCTACATACCGCAAATGGAATTTTGATGAAATTCCGGTCCGAACCACGTCGGAACTGGATCGGAATGGACGGGATTTCTGAGTGCCGGACGGAATTTAGAACCTTGGTTTATGTGTAAATGTGAGTAGGAAACATAATGTTAAATTAGGGCTTCCCTTGAAAATGTAATGCTTTATTTTCCTTCAGAAAGCAATTATATTGATAACTCTAACCGCTTCAGGTAGGGGTGTCATCTTTAAGGATATAATGGCATCCACACCATTAATGACTCACAAAACAGACATATTTTTTTACTGATCTTTATGCCAGGTTTGGTAAGAAAATATTAAAACCAAGTAAGAAATGTTTAAGTTAATAAGAAGAAAAAATCGATTCTATTTAAACTCAGAAAAATACTGAGTATCCCCTGCATTAGAATTAACCCCTTTTTCGGAGGAAGCTATGATAAAACCAAAATGATTCATATATATAACACACCTGGCTAATGTAGCTTGTACGTACATAAAAACAAGAACATTAATAAACAGATGCAGATACGTAGGCCACAGTTGATAAACACAAAACGTAGTATATCCAGCAACCGTAAGTCATCGAAAATTCATCGACCCGTTTCTGCTTTCACTTCAAGGAACACGTCAGTGAGAACAGTTTTTGATTGCAGTGAGACCTTCACCATGTTCAAACCCTAGCAGTGTTGAAAATATGAATAAGAGTGTGCTTACAAAAGCAAAATAATTCCCATTTTATAAAACAATAACAAACCTCTTCCAGTCCAATCTTCACTGTATGCTCTTCTAATGCGGCCAAATCATTCACGTTTAGCTTATCAAGCATCTTGATCCTGCATACGCCATCTGACAGAGGTATAACAGTGAGATCATCCATAACCACATAGGTCACCATATCTTTCACTATTCCTTCACCATCTTCTCGGTATGTAAATTTTAGCTGTCCACTCATTTCACGTTCACAACGTGGACATTTAGCATTACAAGCATTGAAATAAACAAAGCCTCTGCATTTATTGAAACATGTGTGGCCATTGCTGCATAGATAGGAACTGCATGGCGGTCCAACTCTGTTGGTTGCAAATAAATAAGTTGATTTTAGGTGAAAAAGTGGTACAGCATGATTAAGAAGTTTATTTTGATAATCCTTAACTCCCTTCTGAAAGTAATTAACGTCCAGGTCTTCCATGCTTTGATAGATGCAGCCAATAGAACCGACCATGTTTTCTTTGGTTAGTAGTTTTGTGATGGTGCCTAGAGGCAATGCAAGCAAAGTGAAGAGAAAATCAACTGCGTCTTTGCCTGCTTCAGCAAATAGTAGCCTTTTTGTTTTCCTATCTATCAGCAGCTTCATTCTCATTGTTTTAGAAGTCATTTTGTGTGGACTATGGGTTCCGTAGCAATTGCAGCTATTTATGTACAGCAATTTTCTAATAGCACCACATTACTGATTGCAATATAACTATCATTACGTCTGAATACTGTTTTTTGAAAAGTGGAAAAGATATCATTACTTGTCAACTCAAAATGCAGTATTTATTGAAAGTGCGAAGTATGACAGCAGAGTGGTTAAAACTGTAAACATGTTTCCCGAGTAACATGTTTTAGGTCCAGTTACTTTAGGCCCACGTCCCTAAAGAGAAAAATAATTATAACTAAATTATGTGCCTTTAAGTAGGGCTGGTATGGTAAGAGTAAATTTAACATTACAATATCATTATCAGTCAATCGGTTGTCATTTTAAAGCAAAATTGATAAATCAGCATAATCGATTCGGTAATAGTAAAATTTATCATTTTTTACCGTAAAACATTAGTAATATTTTTTCAAAATCAACGGTAGCGGTAATTTACCGATTATTTCATAATACATTGATATTCATGTAAGATGTTGTATTATAGGCATTTAGAAGCAAGAAAACAGTTCGATTTATTTAAGCAATTCAACTCAGATAATGATATCTACACTTCTTTTCTATGTCCTTTGTTAAATGATCCAATGAGATAAATAATGAATCATTATTTAGTGTAAAAATATATCAACTTGTTATTTTTCAAGACAAATAGTAATTTACCATTACCAGTGTAATGATTACCAGTTTATCGGTATACCAATTATTAGTGTACTAGTCAATATGTAACGGGAATGGTAAACAATTTTAGTTTATCGGTAAAAACGGTGCATTAGTGGTATTTATAAAATGTTAATGTTAACCATTAACATGACAGCCATACTGTGAACTGCAATTACTTCATTTATACATTTTCTATGTCCCTAGAGAGAAAAATAATTATGACTAAATTATGTATACATACTTCATTTATACACTTTCCTTTGTAGAACCTTCCTTTTGAGAGGCCGACTTGTTAGTTTTATTTATCGTGTGATGTATGTTATTACTGTGCAATGATTGATCAATGAAAAACATCTGAATTTTTGACGGAAAAATTTAGATTGCTATTAATAATTATACTGGTCTCAAATGTTGTCTCGGAATATATATACGTATCTTCCTTCTCTATTTGGATGTTATTAAACATATTAAAGCGTTCTTCTGTCAATTTTGTATCTAAAAGGTCACTTTTGAAACATTTTTTAAGTGCAATAACTTTACAAAAGGAAAGAGGAAAAAGAAAATGCAATAGAGTTTCCATCATTAAATCCGAGAAAAGCATTGAAGATTATTATTAACGCTTCTGGATAAAGATGTCTTCACTTTAGAACTGTAAGATTTGAATTCCTTTGCTATTTTACTTTGCATTTACGGATTCTAGATCGATTATGTTCTAATTACAAAACGTATTACAATCTTATTAAATCTGTTTCATTTGTTATCGGAGTCATCGTAAATTCATATAAGATGCAATTTTTGTTACGACTAATACAACTAAGTAATCACATGAGCACTCGTTTTTTGATATGTTGGATCTAATACAACTAAGTTTGTTTGATATTTTTGTCCAAATTAAATCATGACCAAGAATTTTGATATGTCTATGTATGTTGCACTTTCTGTAATGACCCGCAAATCTGTATCCTTTGAGTCAACACTATTTTGCATCATTCAACTCAAGATGAACGGAAATACGAACCATGAGGGTTACAGAAGAAGAGGTAGAAGAAGAAAATAGAAACCAACATCAGAATCTAACCATCGCAACGGAATAAAATATAATAGATAATAACAGATTTTTACACAAAAAACTATATCTGTTTTATACATACATCACCAGAATATATCATTAGAGTTCACAACATCAATAACATACAAATGGACAGTAATCATAACATGTCCTCACAATCTGAATACACAGCGGAATATCTAAAACAAGTACGGGAGTACTTATCACCATCCAGCTCCTCAGCATCCTTTCCTGTAATCTATAATACTCGGTCTGACCCGAGCATTATAGTTAAATAACACCCGAGTCAGTCTGGAATACCATCGTGAGAAAACCACACTCAATTGGATTATTAAAGTTTCAAAATCATTTGAAATCAAAAGCATCTCGTAAGACCACGCCACAAATAAACATGTCTGGTTTTTACCTTACGATAGCAAAAACACTTTTTATTAAAATCCTCTGATATTATAATAGGGTCTATTTACAAATACTTATTAAAATAGCCGAAATTGTTACACGATTAAATTCCAGCTACTAGCCACAAAGTGGGTTATACAAACAAAAACCGTAAAAGGCACGTAGGGAGAATGGATTTCCAACTAATGACTAGGCACTGAGGTACCACCTGTCACAGTACGTGACCTAGATCACCATACCGAGGATTACTGCCAATCCCCTGCAACACAAGACCGTGACTATCCTTTACTGGATAATCCCGAGTAAGATCACCCCACGGTTGGGATCAGCAGCCGCACCACTAAGCCGAATAAAAGGGACATCTAGACAGGGATGACCTCACCCTAATGGGTGCTACCCACCAAGCCTTGCTGCATAACCCATGATTCTCAATTATTCCTGGTTGATGAGGCTTGAGGCTAAGCGTTACCTTTTTAGAACATATCCCTTAGAGTGCTCATCGCCCACCTGACGATGTTCTGAAAGCATTCATCCATACAAGTCCGTCCCGGGCTCGAACGGAACCGAAGGCACTACTCCTACTACATCCATTTTGGAAACATCCTTAGGATTAGTAGCGACTAGCCCTTACACTTCACTGCTCACCCTTCAAATCCAAACTCGTCTTCCTCACGAAAACGTACAAACCGGATCGAAGTGGTTTTCGAGAAATTAATCCCGATCCCGGTCTCTTCGAAACGATCAACGCATTGGCCAATATTGATTGTCGGTTATTTAACTATCAATTAACATTCATAAAACATCCATCCAACATAAATTATTTCACCAAATTATTTATTAATCCTCAAAATATCTTCACAAGATATATTATCATTTTCAAACCTTTTGAAAACAGTTTTCAAACCACATTCTTCTCACGGAATGAATTCCCAAATATTTATTCCCACTGAAACACCAAACAGAAAAACTTTAGATATTTAGAATAATTTAAAACACTTTATTATAAAATATCCTTTAAACCATTTAAATTGAGAACTATTTCAATACTTTATTAAAAATATATACTTTAGAAATATTTAAAATGAGGTTACTTTATAAAATATAAAACTGGATTTTCTCTTTTAAATCAAAATACCAAGTCATCTTTAAATAATTACTATGATAATAGATTTGAAAAATACTTACTTTAGAATTTAAATATTTTAGAAAAAATAAATTTTCCAAAACATGCTTTTTAAAACAACATTAAAACTTTTAACTTATATTTAAAAATTTACTTTGAAAACGTACTTGACTATACAGGGAAATATACTTCTCTTCACATCCTTAAAAAAATAAATCAAAATTTATTTTTAAACAAATTTTCCCATTCTTTAATAAATTCCCATCGTGAATTTATTCTTCAAATATCCACTGATATATCACTTCGCTTTTATAAACCCAGTTTATAAATTTCGTAGTCACATTCTCCTTCAAATTTCCAATTTCAAACACTTAAATCAATTTCCAAATTGATTTCCAATTTACTCCATTTTGAAATAAATCTCTTTACTTACTCACTTTTTTTTCAAAATCCATTAACTTCATATTTTATTTCTCCATTTTGATTTAAATTCTTTTAACTGAAACATACCAATTTCAGATTTCCAAAAATTCCTTCTTTATCCTTTTAAATAAATATAAACGTTGAATTTTAAAGTAAATTCTTTGTTCATTTAAATAATATCACTTAAATTTTACAATTCATTATTTTCTGTTTATTCAAAATCCCCTTTTCCCATACTCGAAATTATTTATTAGAATTTTAAAATCACTTTTATTCTTATCCAGTTCATTCTTAAATTTATTTAAATTCTCTATGATTATTTTTCTTAAAAATTCACTCTTTTCTTTTCAAAAATCCAATTCTATATATTTTGATAACTCTGTGTACCGAAATATATTCAAGCAAACTATAACATTCAATATTCAAATATAATTCATCACAGAATATAAAATAATCATAACAGAGAATATTAAATAATCTAAATAAATATTGAGGAATCCAGTTGGATCCCTCCAACCCGTTTCCTTGCATCCACGGATGTTAGCACAATACCAATTCCACTTCGAGGTGGAATATCGCGGTATATGGGGTTAATATAATATCATCCGCTATTATGCGGCGCATAGGGTCTCATCCGTTATATAATGCGGGAAATCAATCACTCCAATATATACTATATACTACTATATATAATATAGCACATCAAATCAATTCAACCAATTATTTAAATTTAACCATTTAAATTTAAATAGCAATCCAGAAGAGTGATATTAATTCACCTTTGATTTTATATTTGCAACCCAATCCAAACCGGCTTGTCTCCTTACGATTTTGGACCTTGTACAAACATTGTATGGTTTATTAATACTTGAACTAACCGAACAATCTATTAACATTTAAAAATGTAATTTAAACCAATTTTCCTTCAAATAATTTTTTTATAACTAAAATAATTAAAATAAATTAATTAGACTAATTAACCTCCTTCATATGTTACTTTAAAATAACTAGTAGATTTAAAATGTGTATATCTATTTTTCTTTTGAAACTATATATTTATATACTTATAAAACTAATCCGTATAGATTTAAAGATTTAATTCTTATGTAAACTCTTCAACATTTAAAATTCCTACTTTTTTTCAAAATCTTATCTATAAATATATATGTGTACGTATATCATTTATCCTTGTTTATTTATGTAAAAAAAAATTGCTTGTACAAATTCCGAAAATCTAAATATAATTAAACTTTCAAAACCCAGATATTCGAAATTCATGTTTTAAAATATATATATTATTACATTTTTTACCTTTTTTCATTCGGTTTCTAATAACACAGTTAACTAAGGTAATGTGTAATTAAAAAAATTAAAATTTTATAAGCATGTAAACTTGGTAAATAAATTATTCAAACTAACTGAAATCATTACCGAAGCTTATCCCTTCAATCAACGCTCATCTCCACCTTATCTACGGCCTCCATCACCAACCCCATTGCCCTCACTTCCCATCGCCCTAATGCCGATCCCGTAAGCATCCCTAACTACTGCCGCTGGAGAACGAGATCATCGAACTCCACCATTCTCCTCGTCACGACCAATGCCCAGATACCACGCCATGATGAAGTTGCTGAACCCCCAATCGTGAGTCTTCCCCTCAAACGATGCTTCAGATGACCCATGCTACACGGTGAAACGGGGCCCCCCTTCGATTGCGAAACTTGCTTTCGAATGAATTCGATTCGTTCGTCTTTTTTTTATGATGCAGATTTGATTTTGAATGCATTTGAAAGAAGGAAAGGAATTGGTGCTTTAAAAAGAAGGGAGGAAAGAATTCTGTTTGGCCAAGAAATTTTTTGAGCAGCTGTATTCTCATATTTTTTTTGAATTGGATCGCAGTTTTAAAAAAAGAATGAAGGGAGCAAGATGTGATGTTGGCGTGAACTGGGACAGGTACAGTGATTCGACATAAAGAAAAAGTTGATGAGGGAAAAGTTTTGACATGGATATGATTTCGGCTGAGGTTGATTGGGGGGGTTCTTCTATTTTTTATATTAATTTAAATTCAAGTTTGAATACAAATTGTCTCGATTTACGCAGTCTGAAATTTCGAATCCCTATCGAGGAGTGCCGCTAGGCGTTTATAATGTTATATCCCTATTCCAAATGCAATGGAAAAGGTTCCGAGTCCTAATTCGATCGTATGGAGAAGATAGTTTTTTGGACCCAATTATTATATTAAATTTCGATTTAATTTTCAGCGCGTTTACTTATCGTGTGCTCAAACAACAAACCCAATCACTACGAAATTTGAAATCCGATAATAATACAATATTACGGATCCAATAGAACTGTTTCGTCGAATTCCGTGACTGTGCCTCGGAATGTTATTTTTAAATGTCAATTTGAACTGTAAAATTTTAAAACTTAACAAAGCACTTTCAAATTCAATTTTAACACTTTTACTATCTTCAGTATTATCAATATAAATTTTACAAGCCTTTAAATTATTTTTAACCGGCTTAAAACTGAAAATTCAATATTTTACCCAAATTTAAGTTATTAAATTCAATAAATTCAATCGCCAAATTTAAACTGATATTTGAAATCCAAGTTAAACTATCTTGCAAATATTTTTAAAAATTAATTAAACATTCCAATTTCAAATGCCTAAAAATTCTGGGTCGTCACATTCCTCCACCTTTAAAAGAATTTCGTCCCTGAAATTACTGGTTAGGAAGAATGATCCAATACCCATTATTATTTCCCAAAACCAAACAGTTTTATCATCTTGCCATAACATATCTTTTTTTAAAGACCCACTACTACTTCAACCAACTTTCCAAAACCTTCCATAGTATCCAAGAACATTATTTACTCCACTTATTCAAATTTAAATTTAAATCCAAATTTAAATTATCAAAACTTTCTCAAAAAATTTCCAACTCTCTAAATTTTCGAAAAATTTCGCCAGCGTCTCCTTTGCGCGGCTAGCTCGGTACAACTACAAAATGCCTTTACAGGCTCCCAAACTCCAAAAGAAAACAAAAAGCCAAGTGGTTAGATCAAAAACCCAATCAAATTTCATACAGAAATTTAAACACATACCTTTTTGTCGAGCAATTCAAATTTATCTTCTGAAATCAAAACCAATTTTTCCCATTTTCTTTTTAATACCTGTATATCCAATTTAACCATATCCAACTACAGATTCCAAAATCATTTCAAACATTTCTTTACAAAATTTTAATATTCAATCCATTTAAGCCCGTACGATGTACATATATCAGCCGTACGCATTATCAAATCCGATCACTCGCTCGATCACACAATTTCACTTCTGAACTAGTGTCGTCCCCCCGATTTCCAAGTGCGGACTCAGATCTGATTTCTTGATCAGAAACCGTCATTCTCCTTGCATAGTCATAACTATGATAGGGAATTTCCAGAATCAATCAAAATCCATATCCAGGGTTCGCCGTCGAAAATTGAGTGAAAAATCCCAACTCGGATCAGTACAACTACCTCGAAATTCTATGCTCGAATCTGGATCAAATCGCTATGCGAATAAAATAATATACGTACATCTTACGTATTTATATCCATTCTCTTTTATTCACATTCATTTTGATTTCTATTCACTTATCAACGCTTATCATTTCACATATTTTTATTAAATCTTCACTCAAATGCTTATTCAATATATTTTCTCGACACCCATATTACTTAAGAATTCTACCATTTCTTCTTAAGTTCAATATAGGTATTCTATACGCTTCTTACATTTATTTTCACTTCACCACTTTAGTTTATATCTACTTCTATTCAAATTGGTTCTCCCATTTCATATGAATTCAATTTATCTTCAACTCTGAATATTGAATTTTATCTTCCATTTATAACTGATTCATATCATTATTTTAAATTAGTTTCATCCACTAATTTATCTCAATTTCCAATTTGAAATCATTTTGTCGCTAACAAAAATTCTTCCAAAAATTTTCTAACTTCCAAAATTTTCAGAAAATTTTGGCAGAGTCTCCTTTGTACGGAGGAGCTTTTGCAATTTGACAAGAGATATAAATATATATATATATATATATATATATATATATACATCGACCCACACGGTCGGAAAAACAAAAACAGTTCATATTTCCTATTTTTATTGCGTAGACGTATCTTTATTTAGAATTTTTAAGCAAGCGGCTTATTATTTTAGCAATTAGCACGTCCAAATCCAGCCAAACGGCTTCCCGGTACCTGTACTTACTCAATTTAAATATGTAAGTGCCAAAATCATGTAACTTAACAACATTTTACATATTTAACTAGCTAAAACATGGATTCTATAACAATGCATGTTATATACTTTCATAGGCACATGTGTAAGGTTTTGACACTTATTTCAATTGCTTTCAAACAACTCTCCACCCATACTATTTAATTTAAGTGATTTACAACTCACTTGCTTGCATACGATTCATTTTTAAACCAAACAAACTTATATTCATTTCAATCGGTTCAAAAATCAATTTTATTTACTTCTACCAATCCATAGAATTTTTATTTACTTCCGTTTAAGTCGAACGACTAATTTATTCTATGCAATCTGACAATATTCACTTAATAGAATATCCATTTTAGTTTTTAACTACTTCCAATCGATTCCGACTCAATTTTCATTTAATTCATTTCCATTTTAACTTACATTGTATTTTATTTCGTATTTGCATAAGTTTCATTCGAACCCATTTTATCTAGCTCGACACATTCCATGCTTGTATATTACTAACCATTTCCAAATTAATTCAACCCAAACTTTATTTAACGGACTTTCACTTTTACTCCAAGCCAAACTTCTATTAACTTTAAACTTAAGCTTTCTTCAAATTATCTCAACTACATAACTTAAGCTTGCTTCTATTTAATTTGATTCCCATCAAATTTAATTACCCCACTCTTTATCCATTTTAATTTTAATCCCATTCTCAGTTTGTTAAAATAATATCCAAGTTTATATTTAACTCATTTACACTTGATTTGGATTTATTTGCAACCCAAATCATTTTGATTTTAATCCAATTCCATTCCATTTGACAACATTTCCACTTACATTTAATTCATTCCCAATCCAGGTTGAATTTTATTCATAACCCAAGTTTATTTCACAATTCAACTTCTATTTTACCAAATTAGGTTCCATTCCCATATCTCACCAACATATTCAATTTACTAATTTATTCCATAAACATTTTTAGTTAAACCTCTAGAGCTTAAGCCATTACTTAGACACTTAAAACATTTAAACCAATTCCAGAGTCTTCAATAATCACTTAAGTATTTCAAAAATCATTTGAAATCAATTATATCCAAAATTCTTTGGTAAATGCAGTTACCTCTTTGAATTTCAAAATCAAACCCAGTTTTGCAAACAATTCCAATTTAAAGCAATTTGGTAGCAATTTCTCTCTGGGGAGCTCGAAAATGAACATCGATGATGCTGCAGTCATCATCGAAGTTATTTTTCAGCGACCGAAGAGAGTTAAATGCCTTTATCTCTTTAAAAACATTTCAAATATTTTTAAATTCCAAATCTTCCAGATTTTGAATTCTATTTAAAAATATTTCCCAATTAATATCACTATTATTTCTCCAAGCCATTGAAAACCATTTCCAAAACCAAAAGAGTTTAAACCTTCCCCAAAATTTCAAATTTTAAATTCCTTCAATCTATATCCAACATTACTTTGGAATTCACCTCATTCAATTATAAGTCACATTTATAATTCTCATTCATAAATCCGATTTCGTTATATAAATTTATTCCTTAATCTTGGTTATAATTTTCAATTCTTTATTCAACTTTCACTTAACAAAGATAATAATTTAATATTATCATCTCCTAACAACCAAGCAACCATATATAACTATAATAATTTATGGAAAAATTATTTCCTTTATATACAAAATTTAATTTGGGTAAAATTATTTCATTTACCTTATTATAAAACAATACTGTGCCGGTTTATCTCATTTAAGAGTTTAGAAACTCCTATCGATGACATGTCGTCCCACATATCGACCAGAATCCATAAACACTCAACCGATAAGTCAACACAATATAAAAACAATTTTATATTCACTAACAAATACGCGTTCATATTTATTAATACACTCAAGCTCATTCTAGAGTACTGCGGACTCTATTCTATGAGTAATTCCCACCAGAGCCAAGGTTATCACCAACCTAAGCACTGATACCAAGTGTAACGACCCGCAAATCTGTACCCCTTGAGTCGACACTGTTCTCCATCACTCAACTCAAGATGAACGGAAATACGAACCATGAGGGTCAAAGAAGAAGAGGTAGAAGAAGAAAATAGAAACCAACATTAGAATCTAACCATCACAGGGGAATAAAATATAATAGATAATAACAGATCTTTACACAAAAGAAAACTATATCTGTTTTATACATACATCACCAGAATATATCATCAGAGTTCACAATATCAATAACATACAACTGGACAGTAATCATAACCTGTCCTCACAATCTGAATACACATCGAAATATCTAAAACAAGTACAGGAGTACGTATCGCCATCCAGCTCCTCAGCATCCTTTCTGTAGTCTATAATACTCAGTCTGACCCGAGCATTATAGTTAAATAACACCCGTGTCAGTCTGGAATACCAACGTGAGAAAATCACACTTACTTGGATTATTAAAGTTTCAAAATCATTTGAAATCAAAAGCATCTCGTAAGACCACGCCACAAATAAACATGTCGGGTTTTTACCTTATGATAACAAAAACACTTTTTATTAAAATCCTCTGATATTATAATAGGGTCTATTTACAAATACTTATTAAAATAGCCGAAATTGTTATACGATTAAATTCCAGCTACTAGCCACAAAGTGGGTTATACAAACAAAAACCGTAAAAGGCACGTAGGGAGAATGGATTTCCAACTAATGACTAGGCACTGAGGTACCGCCTGTCACAGTACGTGACCTAGATCACCATACCGAGGATTACTGCCAATCCCCTGCAACACAAGACCGTGACTATCCTTTACTGGATAATCCCGAGTACGGTTGGGATCAGCAGCCGCACCACTAAGCCGAATAAAAGGGACATCTAGACAGGGATGACCTCACCCTAATGGGTGCTACCCACCAAGCCTTGCTGTATAACCCCTGATTCTCAGTCATTCCTGGTTGATGAGGCTTGAGGCTAAGCGTTACCTTTTTAGAACATATCCCTTAGGATGCTCATCGCCCACCTGACGATGTTCTGAAAGCATTCATCCATACAAGTCCGTCCCGGGCTCGAACGGAACCGAAGGCACTACTCCTACTACATCCACTTTGGAAACATCCTCAGGATTAGTAGCGACTAGCCCTTGCACTTCACTGCTTCACCTTCAAATCCAAACTCGTCTTCCTCACGAAAACGTACAAACCGGAGCGAAGTGGTTTTCGAGAAATTAATGCCGATCCCGGTCTCTTCGAAACGATCAACGCATTGGCCAATATTGATAGTCGGTTATTTAACTATCAATTAACATTCATAAAACATCCATCCAACATAAATAATTTCACCAAATTATTTATTAATCCTCAAAATATCTTCACAAGATATATTTCCATTTTCAAACCTTTTGAAAATAGTTTTCAAACCACATTCTTCTCATGGAATGAATTCCCAAATATTTATTCCCACTGAAACACCAAGCACCAAAACTTTAGATTTTAGAATAACTTAAAACGCTTTATTATAAAATATCCTTTAAAATATTTAAATTGAGAACTACTTCAATACTTTATTAAAAATATATACTTTAGGAATATTTAAAATGAGGTTACTTTATAAAATATAAAACTAGATTTTCTCTTTTTAAATCAAAATACCAAGTCATCTTTAAATAATTACTACGATAATAGATTTGAAAAATACTTACTTTAGAATTTAAATATTTTAGAAAAAATAAATTTTCCAAAACACGCTTTTTAAAATAACATTAAAGCTTTTAACTTATATTTAAAAATTTACTTTGAAAACGTACTTGGCTATCCAGGGAAATATATTTCTCTTCACATCCTTAAAAAAATAAATCACTATTTATTTTTAAAACAAATTTTCCTATTTCTTTAATAAATTCCCATCGTGAATTTATTCTTCAAATATCCACTGATATATCACTTCGCTTTTATAAACCCAGTTTATAAATTTGATAGTCACATTCTCCTTTAAATTTCCAATTTCAAACACTTAAATCAATTTCCAAATTGATTTATAATTTACTCCATTTTGAAATAAATATCTTTACTTACTCACTTTTTTCCAAAATACATTAACTTCAGATTTTATTTCTCCATTTTGATTTAAAATCTTTTAACTGAAACATACCAATTTCAGATTTTCAAAAATTCCTTCTTTATCCTTTTAAATAAATTTAAACCTTGAATTTTAAAGTAAATTCTTTATTCCTTTAAATAATATCACTTAAGTTTTACAATTCATTATTTTCTGTTTATTCAAAATCCCTTTTTCCCATACTCGAAATTATTTATTAGAATTTTAAATCACTTTTATTCTTTCCAGTTCATTCTTAAATTTATTTAAATTCTCTATGATTATTTTTCTTAAAAATTCACTCTTTTATTTTCTTTTCAAAGATCCAATTCTATATATTTTGATAACTCAGTGTACCAAAATATATTCAAGCAAACTATAGCATTCAATATTCCAATATAATTCATCACAGAATATTAAATAATCATAACAGAGAATATTAAATAATCTAAATAAATTTTGAGGACTCTAGTTGGATCCCTCCAACCTGTTTCCCTGCATCCATAGATGTTAGCACAATACCATTTCCACTTCGAGGTGGAATATCGCGGTATATGGGATTAATATAATATCATCCGCTATTATGCGGCGCATAGGGTCTCATCCGCTATATAATGCGGGAAATCAATCACTCCAATATATACTATATACTACTATATATAATATAGCACATCAAATCAATTCAACCAATTATTTAAATTTAACCATTTAAATTTAAATAGCAATCCAGAAGAGTGAGATTAACTCACCTTTGATTTTACATTTGCAACCCAATCCTAACTGGCTTGTCTCCCTACGATTTTGGACCTTGTACAAACATTGTATGGTTTATTAATACTTGAACTAACCGAACAATCTATTAACATTTAAAAATGTAATTTAAACCAATTTTCTTTCAAATAATTTTTTTATAACTAAAATAATTAAAATAAATTAATTAGACTAATTAACCTCCTTCATACGTTACTTTAAAATAACTAGTAGATTTAAAATGTGTATATCTATTTTTCTTTTGAAACTATATATATATACTTATAAAAATAATCTATATAGATTTAAAGATCTAATTTTTATGTAAACTCTTCAACATTTAAAATTCCTACTTTTTTTCAGAATCTTATCTATAAATATATATGTGTACGTATATTGTTTATCCTTGTTTATTTATGTAAAATAAATAAATAATTGCTTATACAAATTCCAAAAATCTAAATTTAATTAAACTTTCAAAACCCAGATATTCAAAATTCATGGTTTAAAATATCATTTATATATTATTATATTTTTTTTATCTTTTTTCATTCGGTTTCTAGTAACACAGTTAACTAAGGTAATCTGAAATTAAAAAATTAAAATTTTATAACCATGTAAACTTGGTAAATAAATTATTCAAACTAACTGAAATCATTACCGAAGCTTATCCCTTCAATCGACGCTCGTCTCCACCCTGTCTACGCATCCATCACCAACCCCTTTTCCCTCACTTCCCATCGCCCCAATGCCGATCCCGTAAGCACCCCTAACTACTGCCGCTGGAGAACGAGATCACTGAACTCCACCATTCTCCTCGTCGCGACCAATGCCCAGATACCACGCCATCACGATGTTGCTAAACCCCCAATCGCGAGTCCTCCCCTCAAACGACGCGTCAGATGACCCATGCTACAGCGGTGAAACCGGATCCCCCTTCTATTGCGAAACTTGCTTTCGAACGAATTCGATTCATTCGTCTTTTTTTTATGATGCAGATTTGATTTCGAATGCATTTGAAAGAAGGAAAGGAATTGGTGCTTTAAGAAGAAGGGAGGAAAGAATTCTGTTTGGCCATGAAATTTTTTTGAGCAGCTGTATTCTCATTTTTTTTTGAATTGGATGCACAGTTTTAAAAAAAGAATGAAGGGAGCAAGATGTGATGTTGGCGTGAGCTGGGACGGCTACAATGATTCGACATAAGGAAAAAGCTGATGAGGGAAAAGTTTTGACATGGATATGATTTCGGCTGAGGTTGACTGGGGGGGGGTTCTTCTTTTTCTATATTAATTTAAATTCAAATTTGAATACAAATTGTCTCGATTTACACAGTCTGAAATTTCAAACCCCTATCGAGGAGTGCCGCTTGGTGTTTATAATGTTATAGCCTATTCCGAATGCAATGGAAAAGGTTTCGAGTCCTAATTCGATTATATGGAGAAGATAGTTTTTTGGACCCAGTTACTATATTAAATTTCGATTTAATTTTCAATGTGTTTACTTATCGTGTGCTCACACAACAAACCCAATCACTACGAAATTTGAAATCCGATAATAATACAATATTAGGGATCTAATGGAACTAGTTTCGTCGAATTCTGTGACTATGCCTTGGAAGGTTATTTTCAAATGTCAATTTAAACTATAAAATTTTAAAACTTAATAAAGCACTTTTAAATTCAATTTTAACACTTTTACTATCTTCACTATTATCAATATAAATTTTACAAGCCTTCAAATTATTTTTAACAGGCTTAAAACTGAAAATTCAATATTTTACCCAAATTTAAATTATTAAATTCCATAAACTCAATCGCCAAACTCAAACTGATATTTGAAATCCAAGTTAAACTATCTTGCAAATATTTAAAATTAATTAAATATTCCAATTTCAAATACGTAAAAATTCTAAGACGTCACATTTTCAATCTGTTATTATTTTCTATGGTTTATTGTATATATTTTTATAAATAATTTAAACCATATAACATTTTTTAATAATTGGCTGTTGTCAATTTCTATCAACTTTGAATTGTAACCGCCACTTTATTAAAATGTATTTTGTGATTTAAAGTCATAATAATGTTTTACATTGAATAAATTATAAACGGTAATTTTACCAACTTTAATAGCCACTATGATTTATTAATTGAATTTATCTGTTTTAATGGTTCAGTTTGTTTCTTCCCAATGGTGATATATATTGATTTCTATGAAATTACGTTTTTACATTTACTAACTTATAAATGTTAATTTTACCAACTTTAATTGCCATTATGATTTATTAAGTGAATTTGTTTGTTTAACAATTCAGTTTGTTTCTGCCCAATGGTAATAGGAATCAATTTTTAGGCAACCAACTATTATGATAGGACTCAAATATAATTTGGCATTTTATATTTATTTTAGGATAATTACAGTTAATTCCTCTATATAAGTTGATTTAGTGTTGTTATGCATTTGTGGATTTATATTTGACAATAGTAAGCATTTCATTTGCTTCTGAATTTAATGCGGTATTGAATAATGTTCAAGCTCAAATCTCTACAATTATACCATTGTACGGAACTAATTTTTCCACTTGGAAAGAGCAAATTGAGATTTTGCTTAGTGTTTTGGATGTTGATTTGACATTACGAATAGACAAACCTACTACTATAGTGATAAGCACCAATGATGAAAAGACTAATTTTGCAAAATGGGAGCCGTCAAACTGCATGTCTCTCATGATTATAAAAAATACTATCACGGTTGCTATAAGAGGAGGTATTCCAGAGGAGTATGATGCAAATAATATTTTCACTACAAAATAGTATCTGGCTTCTATTGAAGAACAGTTTAAAAGTACTTCTAAGCACTACACCAAAAATGTCATTTTGCAACGGCCTTGAGCGTTGCAAAATTGGCAGTGGTAATAAATTAGCAACGGCTTTCAGCCGTTGCGAAATTAAAATTAGGAACGGCTCTAAGCCGTTGCAAATTTACGTTTTACAACGGCTAATAACCGTTGCTAATTTTAATTTCCCAATTGCTGAAAGCCATCGTAAAGCCATATTGTACAACTTTGTTTTTTTTTTTGCAACGGCTCAAAACCGTTGCAAAATAATTTTAAAAAAAAATTATATTGTTTTTCTGCCTACCTATAGTAATAGTCATTTCATTATCATGCCCAATACAATCATTTGCAAATTTAACATAATATCAAAATAGGAAGGTCGTTAAACCAAATAATTTTCATAGATTCAACGCAAAAACCAAACATAACAAATCTTTTATTTACAATGTTCAACAGCAATACATAACACTATACAGTTCAACAGCATCAGCAACAACAATACGTAACGCTACATAGTTCAACAGCATCAGCAACAATACGTAACACTACATAGTTCAACACAGCAATAACTAGTATTACATACACCATAAAACCGTATATCAGAAAATATTTTTTTCAAGCTAACTAATTTTACAGAAGAACTCAAAAATCCATAATTACCTCTCATTCCTCACTTCAGGCTAATCTTTTTCTCTGCATTGTCTGCATTATGAAAAAATACGCAGTTAGTTAAAGCATAAAGGTAAGTAAACATATTGATTTATCCAATATTATTAAGCTAACCTACAACATAATACCTAATAGGTCCGCACAGTAATATGTCAAACAAGAAATGTAAAATATCTACAAACTGTAACAATAGTAAGTAGTGGAATGAATGTAAAATACTATTTCTGATAGGTTTAGACAAGCGGTAAATAATGGCATATCTTGTTATAGAATGGCTGAACCAAATAAAAGTCGATTCGACTAACAAAGAACTCAAAGTGCATCATCTTCAATCTAAACTAAAACGGTTCTCATTGACCAATTTGAAACTGATTTATCATTGACCAATTAAAATGGTTCTCATTTTAGACTATACAGACTATATCTGGTGACTAAAAAAGAGTGCAAGCAGGTGTATTAACAAAGAGACGAACATTACACAAGTGTAAATATTTTCAATTTGATAGGATAATATGGCTCGGTAAGCATAACAAAATATCTGCACAAATCGAGGGAAAAAAAGTAGGAAAATGATCACCTGAATTCTGCTTGCAAAGATTCATAGCAACATTAGTTTTAATCCATACCAAGCAAATCATAAGGCTTCTTCTTAAACATGTAAGCACTTCTTGGTGTTTCATTTGATATGAGGCAGCTATCCACCAAACATTCAGTAATCCGTGGCAAGCAAGAAACGTTCATCTCCGCTATGCTGCATTTTGATATTTTCACTTAGAAATTTGATGCATTCTGATTTTAATATTGGAAGAGTAGAAAGATCATCGGTTGTTCTAAAATTAGGACATATGAGAATATTGCATGCTTTTTCCAGAATAGATTGCAAATACTTGTCTTGTGCTTCAATTCTAACTTGGACATGCCTTTGCACCATTTCAAAATGAACGCAGAAACTATTTATATATCATGCATGTGTATAAATACTCTTGTATATGATGTATTTAGCGAGTGTCATGAAAGCAAGAACCTCTAGCTATTCTTGAAGCTTCCTTTGAAGCTCCATTTGGACTCTCATTGCTTCATTGTACCCACTACCAATATAAAAAAAATGCAAGTAATATAATCAAATACATAATTGTACATATAAATAGAGGTTGAAGCAATCATACTTGTTCTGTTCCTGGGTTATTACAGTTGAAGAAGGCATAGACAGTTTAGGCTCCTTGCGCTCAATATTAGCACCAGAAACTGTACTTAATAGAAGAATTCATAAAAGAAGCGTACCAAAATGTAATTGTAAAATTTTGCAGTTGTAGTGAAATATTCAAGTAACTAATAACAAATAGAGAGGCAAAAATGAACTGCCATCATTAGAATTGTTAAGAAACTCCTTGCATGATTGCTTCCCCAATCTATATTTCTGCATATTGATCAAACACGGATGTTATAAAACTATGATTAGAATATGGAGAAAACAGAAATTATTACTCTCTTTTTATAAATGACCATAAGTAGTTTAAGTCTTCACATCGACAAACATACAAGCTCCAGAAGTTAACAAGCAAGAATTATCGATGAATTACCACAACTTGTATATTCTAAGATTTTTGCAACTTAGATGTACAGTTCATAGTTTTAGTTTCCAGTTCACATAGAGTGAATATAATACATTCTTAGAAAAATAAAGCCATATGACCACTTGATTAAGAAATTTACCCGAAGATGACTCTTTAAATGGAAAAGGGTAAGACCCCTTATATTCATTATTTTAAGTAAGCTTTTTGGTGTTGCTTCTGCAAAAGAAATGCAATAAAGTAAATACAAAATACAGACATAGTATTTACTCTTTAGTACCTCATTCTTAGTGTTTACGAAAATGTTCACTTATTGCACACTAATATCATATCATGAAACTAAGACATATTTTTAGGTACACACGGTATTATGTCCTGGTTATTGCAATCTATTTCTACCTCACTAAAGATAATGTAGTCAGAGGCTTAATATAATGGCTCTTGTTCCAGTCATAAGAATGAAAATATACAACTGTTAAACAATTACACATCATGTACCTCAATAAACAATTTTAGTCGGCATCAGACATCATCCCATTTGTGATGCTAAGCATTATTATAATTCAAATTTAACAAACTGACAAAGAATATGATTCAATAAAGTATACAATTCATATTCATCCCATCCTCAAATAAGAATAATTATGTTAAGAAGCTATAAGTGGACATGACCAAAAAAGATGACTTTCTCATACCAACTCTCTTACACAAGTGGCTTTTAATACACAGGCAGGCATATGCAAAAATATTTTCTCAAGCAGCAAAGATTAATTCTACTATATAACAAGGGAAACATATGTCACTGATATATTAAATAAATTTTTGTAATCATAACTATGTATTGTTATACTAATGAAAATGATGACCCTAGTATAATTGTTCATAATTAGTATGTCCAAGTCATGTTTTTATATAAGTTTGTCCAAATATTGAGTCAAATCTGCCATAAGCATGTATTACAAATTCTTGCAATCAAGAGCACAATGATCTCAATTTGTCCAACTCACTCATCTTAAACCAATTAACTACCAATAAGTCTTTTATAGCTTATTGTTATTATAATATTATCCATCTTAGCGTGTCCTACATTATAAGAATAATAATAAATAGTTTGGTAATATTTGTTTGATGCTGATCAGAAGCCATCCTTTATTGACCAAACTCAAATAGCTAGAGATGCAACCAAGATTTATGACCAAGTAAATCATATGCTTGCGCAAGCAAATGATGAGTGTTATCAAAATGACTTGTTTTGATAGCGCTATCTAAAATGCTTAACATTGAATCGTAATAAAATGTCCACTAATCTTTAGCTGTATCGCTGTTTTAATGAATTTTTGACGTAATGTGAGTAGCACAGCCTATTTGCTCATATTTGCCACCATGAGTATCATTGGGATTCATTAAATTACTCTGGAAGTTCTAAGTCCTAGATTAAGACACCGTAAATCTACGAATTTCATACATGAAACTCAACATTTTAGTGTTCTGCTTCTGTAATATATGAAATGCTCAAAGTCAATGCATATTATTTTCTATTGGTTTGTTTGTACAAAGATGAACTGTGTGCGATAAGTTTTATCTTTAGAATCAATTCAAACGTAACTTGTACAATTTAATATAAGAATCAAACAGGTTTTAAACTAAATTTATATACCTTTGAATATAAAATATTAAATTGGTTTCAAATTTAAAAAACTAAACCTTTTTTAAAATAGATTAGATTAGTTTATAAAGTTGTACACCAATTAAATTAAAACTTAAATAACATTCAACATAAATTAGAACTTGAGGGGGGAAATTACCAATTATTAAATCAAGTGGAGATCGGCAAGGTGAAGACCAAAGGCGGAAACTGGAGATCGGCAGGCAGTCGCAGTGGCAGTGGTTGGCAGCAGTGGGCGATAGTTGTATCGTCCAGTTTCTCTCTCTCTCTCTCTCTCTCTCTCTCTCTTTTGGGGCAATGGCAGTGGTCGACGACAAAGATATCACTAAAATAGATCTATGAACATAACCCATACCCCATGTATTTCTAATGATAAAAATCAAAAGAGACCAAACCTTATTGCTCAATTTCGAACAGTCGAGGGTTCCAACGCTTGATCCATGGTAGATGGATTTGCAATCGCTCAGGTTGATGACGATTTGCTCATTCGGGACGATGACGATTTGCGTAAAGTAGCGGAGGAGGGAGTGGGGTCAATTAATTAGGGAAAGCGACGGAGGAGAGAAATGAAACTAATTTGGGGCGTTTAGTTTTGGGAACGGAGGGGTGTTTCTGCACGTAAGTGCATGGCCAAAAAATTTAAACAATATATGGGAAAACTATAGAACAACTATTAGCCATTGCGAAATCAAAACAGCCCATAACCATTCCTAAATCAATAGCGACGGTTGATAACCGTTGCTATTTAGCAACGGCTCAGAACAGTTGCGATTCTTCCGCATGGAGGAGTTGCAAAACTACCAATATGGTGTAGTGAGTACTCTCATTATAATAATGCTCACTACCAAGTATAACGGGACAAGCGGTGTACATGAACAAATCATGATGATGAATGATATAGCCATAGAATTAAATGACATGGATATGGTAATTTTTGAAGGTGTTTTAATTCATTTCATTATGACTTCTCCTACTACGCAATTTGGTTCACTCGAGATGAGTTATAATATGCAGAAAGAAAAGTGGAAAATAAGCAAATTAATTATTACGTGTGTTGAAGAAGAAGAAAGGATTAAGGCTGAGAAACCTGACTATGCACACATTGCTGTTCAAAGTCCAAAACCGAAAAATAAGGATAATGGTAAAGGTAAAAATAAAATGAATATGACTATTGGTATCAATAATACTAGTATATTTGGTATAGACTCGTACATGCTCCTAAGTGTCATCACTGTAAAAAGCGTAAACAAATGAGGAAGGACTTTGTGAAGTTTAAAGATTGGCTCGCTAAAAAGAGTGAAGATTTAAATTTCATGATTTATGAAACCTTTTTGGTTGATGTTCCCATAAATTCATGGTGAGTTGAGATTGGTGTATCTGTGCACATTACGAACTCATTGTAGGGATTATATTCCATGAGTATACTTTAAAGGGAAGAAAGGAAACTTAAAGTTGCTAACGGATTAAAGGCTAAAGTTGAGGCTATTGGAACTCTTAGTTTGATTTTGAAGAGTGGCATTATTCTTGATTTACATGATATAGTTTATATTCCTATTGTGATTAGAAATTAATTTCTATTTCTAGAACCGATGCATTTGATTTTACGTTTCAGTTTGAAAACAATGTGTTGAAACTATATCAAAACTCTAAGTTTGTTGGTTCTGGATTATTATATGATAACTATATAAATTATGTTTGAAATCTTCCTTTTGTGAATCTCTATTATATATGAATATTACAAGTGTATAGTGTTAATCACAAACGTGGAGTCAAGAGAAATCGTGATGTTGGGAATTCTTCCAAATTATGGCATCGCAGGTTGGGTCATATTTCAAGAGATAGAATGCAATGGCTCATTAGAAATGAAATTCTCCCAGCATTAGATTTTTTTGATTTCAAAAACTGCGTAGAATGTTTTGAAGGAAACTTTGTCAAGGGAAATAAGAAAGGAGCCACTCGAAGTGAGAGACTATAAGAAATTATTCATATTGATATATGTGGTCCTTTTCCTACTTCGGGTGTTAATGGACATAAAGCAATTATGACTTTCATTGACGATTATTCTCGGTATAGTTATAAGTATCTAATTAATGAAAATATAAAGTGGTAAATAAATTCAAAAATTTTATGGCTGAACTTGAGAATCAACATAACCTTGAAATTGAAATAGTGCAAGTAGATAGAGGCGGTGCATATTATGGTAGACACACCGACCTTGGTCAAAGTCCATGCCCATTCGCTTTATTTCTTCAAGAAAAAAGTATTGCTTATCAGCATTCTATGTTGGGAGATTCTCACAGAATGGAGTTGTTGAAAGCCGTAATCGTAGATTAATGGATGTGGTACGAAGTACAATATACAAGACCACACTGCAGATTTTTTATGGGCAGAAGCTTTAAAATAGCCATACATATTCTAAATCGAGTTTCTAATAAATCTATTCCAAAAACACTTTATGAACCATGGATTGACAGAAAATCGCAATTTGTATACTTGCTTTTGTGGGGCTGTTTTGCTAAAAAAAGTCTATAATCCAAAACTAAACAAACTTGATTTTAGAACCAATATTTGTTATTTTATTGATGGTCCAAAGTGATCCAAAGGTTTCAAGTTTTATTGCCTATCACATACCACTAGAATACTAGAGATTATACATGTTGTAATTTTCGAAGATAGCAACATAAGTGGGAGTAATGTAAATAGAACAGTAAACCTCGAAGAAAATCGAACTTATGTTCCAATTTCAATAATCTAAGAGGTTATAAATTCTATACCTCTTGTTCAAGAGGCTAATGAAGAAATTCATGTTCATGATGTTTCTAATGTTGATGAAGCTCCTATGTTGCCACAAGAACCCTTATGAAGATCACAAACCGAGAAAAGATCTACCATACCTAATGATTATATCATATACCTTACTGAAGAAGGGTGTGATATAGGTAATGGAGATGATCCTATCTCATTCAAGTAAGCTATTATGAATGATAAATCATCTAAATGGTTAGAAGTCATGAATGATGAGATGAAATCTACGGAAATTAATGAAGTTTGGGATCTTGTTGAGTTACATGTTGGGTTTAAACTTGTAGGTTGTAAATAGATCTATAATACTAAAAATAACTCTAAAGGTAACATGGAAAGATTTAAGGCCAGACAAGTCGCTAAAGGGTTCACAAAACTAGATGTTCATTTGATAATACGTTTTCTCCTGTCTTAAAGAAAGATTCGTTAAGAACTGTTTTAATCCGCGTAGCTCATTATGATTTAGAACTACATCAAATGGATGTGAAAACTGCATTTTTGACTGGTAACTTGCATGAAGAAGTTCTAACGAAACAACTTGAAGGATTTTCTGTAGATGACAAGGAGCACGTGACATGTAGGTTGAATCATTCAATATATGAGTTAAAACAAGCTTAATGACATTGGTATATCAAGTTTGATGAGGTTATAACCGAATTTGGATGTAAAAATAAATACAACACACAATGCATATACCTTAAGATTAGTGGGAGTAAATTTCTCTTTCTCATTTTATACTTGACGATGTTTTATTAGCAAGTAGTGATTTAAACATGTAATATGAGAGTAAACCTTTTCTATTAACTAAGTTTGAAATGAAGGATCTTGGTGAAACCTCTTATGCAACAGGAAATAAAATTTACCAAGATCAGTCTTGTGGGATCTTAGGCTTATCTAAAAAAGCATATTGAGAAAATGCTTAAAAGATATAATATGCACAATTGCTCTCCCGGTGTTAATACTATTGTCAAGGGCGATGAATTTAACAATTTTTAATGTTCAAAAAATGAAACTGAATTGCTCAAATGAATTAAATTCCTTATGCTTCGGTAGTAGGGAGTCTCATGTATACTCAAGTTTGTACACAGCCTGATATTGCATTTGCAGTTAGTATGCTTGCTGAGATCAAAGTAATCCAGGAATGGAACATTGGAAAGCTACTAAGAAGATTTATGCTATCTACAAGGGACAAAAGATTATATGCATACTTGCAAGAGGTGAAATAACTTTGAATTTATTAGTTATTCTGATTAGATTTTTCTGGATATGTCGATAGTAAAAAATCCACATCGGGTTACATATCTATGCTTGTAAAGGGACCAATTTCTTGGAAGAGTGCTAAGCAGTACGTAAGAGTATCTTCTATTGTGCAAGTAGTATTTGTGACATGTTATCATTCTATTGGTCTAGCAGTTTGGTTAACGAATTTTATACCAGGACTTCAAACAAATGACAGTATTGTGCGGCCACTCACCTTATTTTGTGATAACGAAGCTGTTGTTTTATTCTCTAAGAATAATAAACCAAGTGGTGCATCTAAGTGGACTGGTGTCAAATATCTCATTGTTAGAGATCGAGTCAAAGATGGTACTATTATAATGTAATATACTATTACAAGTGTTATGTTAACTGATTTTCTAATTAAAGTGCTTCAACCCACTCTTTACAAAGAGCATGTTGCCCGCATGAGTTTAGTTAATGTATTATAATTTTGTCTTGCAGACTATATATAATGATATGTACTAAGTCTTTAATTATGTATAGACTTCAAAATTATAAATTTGCTTAATATGATGCACAAAATTTTATTTAATCTAAGCAAATTACTTATAAGGACCGAATAAAGATTATTAATCATTATTGGAAAGAATACAAATATTATAATTAATGGGGATCAAATAACAACATTTGTTATTCTGATCGTATTAATTTGGTTTGGTATTTCTAGCCAAACAACTTTAAGATTAATGAAAACTATATTGGCCAATTTGTAACGTGTGTTTTCTTGTGTTATAACATTACATCTAAGTGGAAGAATGTTAGTTTTACTCATTATATGGCATATGTCATTATTATGCACCAATTTTATTTAAAGAATTAATGAAACGTCACCTGAATTTTTGATGGAAAAATTTGGATTGTTATTAGTAATTATACTGGTCCAAAAAATTGCCTCAGAGTATATATAGACCCATTCTCTATTTGGACTGATGATATGTCAAAATTTATAACGTTCTTCTACCCATTATATTTAATGGGTCATTTCTATATCATTTTTAAGTCTAATAAGTTTGCAAAAAGAAAGAGAAAAGGAAAACATAATAGGGTCTCCACCATCAAATATGAGGTAAACCATTGAAGGTTAGTATTAACACTTCCGTCTAAAGACGTATTCACTTTAGAACTATAAGATTTAAATTCTTTTGCTATTTTATTTTGGATTTATGGATTCTGAATTGATTGTACTCTAATTACAACACATATTATAACCATGTTAAATCTCTTCCAAGAGTTTCTTTTTTTCGTTTAGGTGATTAATGAAAATATTTCTTGACATTCCCTCATTTTCAATTATTCGTCAACACAACAAACTTTCAAAGGAGATCCACCTTCATCTTCATACCTTTCAATGGCTTTATTTCGATTTAAAAAAAATAAGAATAGAGATAATAACAATGATAAAATAAATAAGATCTAGAATTCTATTGTGCGTGTGTGTATTATGTGCATGTACACAACATGCACATTGGTGCAAAAGATTGAAGTTGAAGTAATGAACAGTGGGATGTAGTCTACATGCAAATTAAGCCTGTGTACTTGAAATTTAGCCATTGTAATTGCATATGTAAGTGCATGAGTGACTACAGAATCTACAAATGTTCTAATCATGGTTTGATGAGAAAAGAAATAAAAATCTTTATTTTTATTTTAATTTTTTGTTGAAGTATATTTTCTTGATCCTAGTGGAATGAAATAGCAACAAAAGAAATGAAATCTATAGAGATCGCTTCAAGATAGTATGAAGCTTTCTTTAAGACGATATTTGTCCACCCTACTCGATGAAAACTATTGAATGTATGCTTAGAGTAACAGCAAACCATTTCCAAGATACAGTGAAGCCGAGATATTGATCTCTTTAACGATTGTTGTTGGACTATCGAAATCGATTCTAACTATCCTTTAGAATGACTACAGTAAACAAGAGTTTTGAGTTTGTGATTTGCGATATCACAAACCTTATATGTTTATTTGAAAATTAAAAACCAAAGGCACGAGAAAGAAGAGACTTATAGGTTTACCGATTAGAGAGCAAGAGTTGAAATCAAAAGAGTGAATTGGTCTATATTTATAATGATAGAAAAGATGTTCTGGAAAGATATAACCATTTAAAGAATCGTTTTAGTAAATAAATGTCCATTCAAAAATATATATCTATTTTAGGTTTTTTAGACATCCCACATGTCAATTCAGACGTCTGACTTGTATATTAAAAAAAGTTTAAAACAATGTCAGACATCTAGTTAAATAGCCATAGACATCTAAACATGCTCCAGAAAAGAACATGTTCATTTTTGGTCCGATTCAGACGTTTGGCCTATTAAATCAGACGTCAAACATTTGGTTTTCATACATCATACATTTGGTCCTTAACCAGAAAGGAATTAGTTCAATTTGGCCTTGATTTAGACATTTGGATGGTTTAATTAAACATTTAATGGCCTAATCAGACGTCTAGTCACACCAATCGGACATCTGAATGGTTTAATAAAACTAAGCTTTTTATTCCTCAGACGTTTGGATAATTAAGCAAGACGTTTGATATTCTGTAGGTATCCATTCCAATGGTTTATAGGCTAAATTTGATATATTATGACGTCTGATCTATATGTCACAAGTCTGACTTCTGGCAGAGTCCAAAAAATATTTTTCTTGAAACCTTTGAGTTCGAAAACAATTTTGAAACCGTTTAAAGGATTTTTTATGTGTTTATCATCAGAGAATACTGTAAAAAAATTCCAGATTTACAAATACCTCTTGATAGTTGGTATTCATTTCTTGAGCACAACAGCTAGTCGTTTATTCCTTAGTCTTAAATGTTGAAATATCCTACAATGATCAACTTGCAAACTTTCATTGAGATATATAATCGTCTCATCAAACCCCAAAAGAGGCAGGATTTAACATTGCCTAAAGGAAACCCAACAAAAACGTGCATGTGATGACCCGTAATTTTATCGCTTTTATTTGTGAATATTTACTTTTTTTAAATATTCAATTAATAGTTTTAATAATTAAATAATTCTATTTTAGTTTATAACTAATATTTGAAAATTTATTTTTGAGTTTTGTTAAATTGAATAGGCAGTTAGACGAAAAACTGAAAATATGACAAAAGGCTCTATTTTTGGTTTTTTATCGAATGACAAATAGTATAAGATTGTAATATCATTGTTTATACTGTAAAACAATATTTAAAATGTTTTGAAACACATTTTTTATTTTGAAAAATATAAATAAATTAATAATAAAAAGAATTTAATTTAAATTTGGATTAGGAAATGATGGATGTGAACTAAAAGGATTTCTTAAGTGTGAATGTATGTTAAGGTACTAGAAACACTCTATTATCCAACAAGTTTGCGTATGCTTGACATTTTAGTGGCTTAAGATTTGACGTAAGAGCGGAAAATTTAGATGGCATTTTGGTCTTTTATCTCCTTTATTTTTTTATTTTTCAATATATGCATTTTTAATTCCATATATTTCATTTTATACTTCATCTTCTTAACCTATTTTTTCCATCCACTCTACTTATTTTTAACTTTGAAAAGTTCTCATATTTTTAAAATAAAAAACCAAAATTTAAAAAAACTTAGCTTAGATATTGCAATAATTTGGAAAGATGAGATCACTAATTTCTTTTTAGTATTTGTATGAAAGTAAATGTTGTGGAAAATTTACTTCTAGCTTGGTTATGATTTTTACATAATTCTCATGTTCAAGTAATTGTTTAAAAATCATATTTTGATTTGAAAATAAAAGGAAAATATAAAAGTGTGAATTTGTCAGTAACTTAAGTTTTGATATAAAAACCTCATTGTTTATATAATTGTTTTGAAAATTATAATTTTACCGATTTTTGTTTTAGAATGAAGGAGTATGCTTATTGGGAATACAAATATACACATATAGACACTATTCCATCTCTTTTTTTCCTTTACTGTTCTTTGCAAATGCAATAATAATTTCCTCAATCTCGCCTTCAAAAATTAATATCTCCTTCCTTGTTTAGAGTTAACCATGGGTTTCAACTATAAAGTTGTAGAGCTTCGTCTCTAGTTTCTTCTTAGAAATAGTCAAAAGTGGTTTATCAAATAGGGTAGGAGATATGGGTTCATATCAATAAATGGTCGAAGATTAATTCTTTTTCATCGAGCTCGGACCAACGAATGAAGGGTACATTGAGGTTCGTTGCCAAAAATCATGATTTTTAAAGCTGGTCCCATGATTTTAAGTGTTCGGGGTAGGTCGTGGCAATGAGATGAACTAATTTTGTTCAAAATTGAAATTCTAATAAACAGGTGGTCAGGGGGTAGAGCCGATGGTGCTGGATGGAGCCTTGTGTCTAGCAGAGGCATGGTGGAAATCGGGGGTGGTGTGGTGGTGACAAGAGGAGGTCACATTCGGGTTTAAGGGTCGTATTGTCTTTGGGTTTGAAATTTGACTGCTGGTGGCATGGGAAGGCTTCGGGTTCATCACGGTTGAACCTAAAAGTGGAGTAGAGAGGCGGTGATCCAATGGTGGTAGTGCTAGAGGCTAGAAGTCGTGGAGGAGGCGGTGATGGGTGGAAGGATGAAGCTGCAAGTGACTTCGATTTGGGTTGGTAAGTTGATTTTTAGTTGGAGCCACCGGAGGTGATAGCTTTGGTACGGTATGGTTGAGTATGGCGATTGGGGTTTGTGGATGGGCTCTAGTGAGGCGATCGTCGATTGGGAAAGTGTGGACATGCACGGTCGTGCATGGTGGTGACGACTTTCAAGCTTTGGAAATGTTGATTTGGGGATTTGATTTTGGAAATAAGGTTTGGGGAGAAAGAGCTAGGGTGTTGGGTTTAGGTTTGTTTATATAGGCTTGGGTCTGGGGGGTTTGACTTATTTAACTATAGTCTAGTTGTTTAAATATTATTCTAAGTGTAAATCTTAAAAAAGCTATAACTTACCCATTTTCAATCTGTTTAACTTGCGTATTTCGGCACTTGATTCGTACTAACTAGTAGAACTTCAATTTAATTATTTAAGAAATTTAACGAAGCGAAAAATATTAATAAAAATTAGTATTGGAATTTAAATTACGATTACAGAGTTAAATAATTACATTTTAGCACTGGCATCTTGTTAGCAGAATAAAATACCACTTTCTATATTTAAATTGATAAATTATTTTGGACATCTATTAGCAGAATAAAATACCATTCTGCTATTGTATTAATCCGAACATTTATTTGTATGCCCGTTGGCTTGGATAATTGATGTGTTATCTATTGATTGATAACTTGGATTTTATTTACATATATTATTATTTATGTAATTATCGATGATATGATTGGGAATGTTGAACTGGAATAAGTGGTAACTTGTTTAAGTGTCATTATGCTCGCTAAGCCTCATTCCAAATTTTGAATGGAAATGGATTTAAAACTTATTTGAATTCTATAATATTTTGAAGTGAAGTGTTTTTTATATTTAAATGGTTAAGTTAATTTTTTTGAGCAATAATAATATTTTGAAGTTAATTAATTATTTAATAATGATGTTTTAAGTTAATTAATTATTTTATTAAAGTTATTTTAAAGTTAATCAATTATTTATTAATAAAATTTTAAACTAAACTAATTATTTAATAGTGAAATTTAAATTAATTAATTATTTAATTAAAGTTATTTTAAAGTAAATTAATTATTTTATGATATTTTAAGTTAGTTAATTATTTAATAAAGGTGTTTTTGACATTTATTAATTATTTATTAATAATTTTTTATTTCTATTAATCATTTTATTAACAATGTTTAAGTTTATTAATTATGTATTAATAGTATTGTAAGGTCAATTAATTATTTACTAATGATGTTTTAAAATTAATAAATTATTTATTAGGGAGGTTTCAAAGGTAATCAATTTATTTAATAAAAAGTATTTAAAGTAATAAATTATTTTATAAAAGGGAATTATTTTAAATTAAGGATTTAAATAAAGAGTTTATGAAATTGGAAAAAGATCTTGGAAATAGGATATGAAGTTTAATTTGTAAAACTTTGTTTTTAAATGAATAATTTATGTAAATTTTTTGAAAATTATATAGTTGGCATCAAAATTCGAGTTAGGGAATCTTTTACCTATCCTAAAAGGAAATAATGTTATTGAGTTAAGGAGGGGTGTAATAATATCCTAACTTAAATGGCTTTATTGTTATCTGAAGGGTAGTTAAAGTTTGAAATCGAAGGTTGACTTTAGGTGTGTATATACACACACATATATATGTATATAAAGTATTATTTTCCGTATATGAATTAGATCAATTATAAAAATCAAGCTCATTAAAATTAACTGTATAAATCCTTCCTAATTATGGTGGTACGGCAGCCCCTTTCCATACTTAACATGAAAGAATTAGTGGTTTGGATTGGTAGTAAACAATGTTCATGAATGACTTTGTTTTCGATCCATTTAATATGATTTTGAAATTAGAAACCTTCCTTAAAATACTTTGTGAATATTCTTATAACATGGTATAAGAATATATGTTAAAGTTTCCAAGTATAGAAAGTAAAATGATTTGGGAATATACTTATACCAGTGAGATAAGTATACAAGTATCTTTGAAAATAATTAATATGATATAATTAATGAAAAATTAATTAAAAGAGGCTTAGTGGATCCCATTTGAAATTAAAAATATATTTTATAGTTTGTTTATTTGATAGTTAGATAACCAACTATCAGATCTGGACCAATCCTTAACTTTAGAAATATCTAAAAGAAACACGAGAATTATATGGTATAGTTATCTTTGTTGATGCTATTGTACATACAAACTTGTTATGTTCTTCTAAAACAAATGATAAGGAAATCTGTCCACTTATATGGTTAGGAGGTGATCTTTGCTCTTATGTATTGTCTGTTTATTTTCAAAAGAACAAAAGTTGAGTTTATCGAAAACCATCGAATGCAGTTCGAAGAGAACGAGATCGGATAAGTATGAATTATTCGGAACCACTTCAAACCAACTCAAACGTTCGAATTGAAGACATCTTGAAGATGATGGAATTGAAAACGGAGCTCTTTGAAGTGCAAGGGCTACTAGCTACTAATCCTCCAGTGGATTTCATAAAGGATGTAGTAGAAGTAGTGCCTTCGGTATATTTATATCCTAAACAGCTTGTATGGACGAATGCTGACATTGCATTATCATTTGGAGGGCAGTGTTAGCATTCCAGATGGGATTGCTACATGAGAAGGTAACCTCAAGCCTCATGACCAGGAATGAATAAAACAAGGGATATGCGGTAGAGCTATGTGGGTCGCACCTATTAGGGTATTGTCATCACCCTTCTAGATGGGTATTTGTGGATTTGGCATGTTCATGTGAGCTCACGAGAGATGGTTGCAAAGGAACCCCATGATGATGATGATTAAATATCTGGTACTATCAAGTAAGGGGAAGATCAGTCTTCTGTTTGCAAGGGGTCCATGTAAGGCCTTCGTACACTTTCTCTAAAGTTGTTCTGAGCTGGCGGTACCCAATAGCCTTGTCATTGTATGTAATCCACTCTCCAATACATACTTTTACTGACTTAGTTGTATGTCTATTATGCTGGAATTTAATTAATGTAACAATTTCAGCTATATTTAATATTTATTTTAAACCCTAGAAATTATCATAATATCGCTGGATTTCTATAAAATGTTTTGGTTATTGTAAGGTAAAAACTCATCCTTGTTTATATGTGACATGGTCTTGCAAGATACCTTTATTTTTAAAAGGTTTTATAAGATATAATAACCCATTTGATTTGACTTTTTAATGTTGGTTTACCAAACTGATCTGAGTGTTATTTTCTTATAGTACTCGGGTCAGACCTTTGTATTTTTCTATAGTTAGTTTTGGATGCTTGGGAGCTACAGGAGATGAGCTAGATGTCTCCAAGACGTATATTCATATTTTTATTTCTACTATGTTCTTGCTTGTATTACGTTTGTATGGACATGTAGTCAGAACTACCCAGGCTGATGAGATGTTAGACTCTGATGTTGTCTGAATATTAAGTTTTTTTCTTTTGTAAGGAAATTAGATATTATATATTACTCGTTACTATATGAGATTATGTTCTGTCTTTCCTTTTTATTTTTACCCCAATAATCTGTCTTTCCGAAACTTGGATGCTTGATATGTGAATACCATGGATATATTAGTATCAACTTCAAAGGATCGAAAAAGTAGGCCGTCACAGTGCATGTGTCTTACTTCGTTTAGTCAATATTTTAATAGTACTATACATAACATCTCTAAGTTGAGGAACTCAACAACTAAAGAGTATGCAAGTGATCAGTTGATATAAGATTCACTTTCTTTTTAATATATATTTTTAATTGGGTGATATCGATTTACGGAACAGTGTATTTTTTATGAAATATCATCGTAATTCAAGTGTCAAACATACTTGTAATCACACTACACATACAATACGCATGTACTTGTTCCTTAAATGTAAGTTGGGTTTCCCATAGTTCCACTTTATTATACATTCATATTATACAAGATTAATTTAAATATAATATCCTTATGTATATTAATATTTAATTAATTTTTATTTACTAATTAGTTAAACTATTTTAAAATCATAATCTTATTAAATTTATCCCAAACGCTTTAAAATTAATAATAACATAACATTTAAAGTTTTATATACATATATCATTAAAGACACAATTGTATTTATTAATTAACATTTAATTAATTAATTTAATTATCATTTTACTTAAGTAAATATGATTTTTAATCAAATAATTTAACAAATCTGAAAATATGTATTTATAATATATCTTAATAAATGTAAGATACACACACACACATGTATATATATCTATGTGTCTGTATGCAACTATAACATCTGTAGATATAAATGTATATACCTATGTCCATATATATATGTATACAAAATCATTTTGGTCGAAAATTACTTTATTATTATTTTAAAAGTCGAAATCATATTATTAAAAATATTTTTTTGTTAAAAATATATATAATTATATTTGAATACATATAACTAGTTGAACGGTATTATAAAATATTTTAGAACAATTATAAATCAATACCAAAAATATTTATTGTCGAAAATTAAAATTTATAAATATATTTATATTAGTTAATTTAATTTAAAATAGCTATATATATATAAAAGGTTAATTAGTACATTATTATAAAATATGCTTTGCAATTCAAAAATTCATTTACATCTAAATATTAATATAATATAATGGCACAAAGTTTTATACATATACATATAATAAGATCTGTTTTCTTTAATAAACTATAACAATAAACGGGCATGCAAACACCGAATGTAATATAATTTAGTTGTTTGGATGTGAGTTAAGTTGAAAAATGGAGATGGGTGGGTTGGTACTTGCAACAAAGATGTATAGAGGAGGAGGCAAAGTAACAGGATAAAAATAGAGGCTTATGTTTGAATTTATAAGGAGATTTTGAGAAAGAATCTCCATATATCTCTCATACCAACTGAAAATCAATGTCCCCCTTATTACCCTCATCTTTGGTAGGCTATGACTGGTTCCTTATGGTACTAAATCCCCTTTCAACCCATTTAATAATTTATTTAATTTGATTCAATTTAAACCTTTATCGATATCGCATATCGACATACACACATATATATAACTTTTATATATGCCCCCGACAAATTACTAATAGCATCCCAAATAATTCCGTTTTACTAAACATACCCTGTGCGATAAATATTATAATATTAAATATCACGTACATATTAAGTAACTAAATTAATTTTGAATTATTATAAATAAACTAAATCAAGCGGTATTTTGGAGATTGCGTAGATTCAGTTATGCAACTCATAGGTCCAAATTTAACCAGCAATTAATATTTGAAAATGTTAAATATTAATGTTCACACATCACCTTAGTTAGTATTATAAAAGTTTGACTTAATTCATCGCTTACAAATCTCATCGGTGAAATCTAATTTTACAAATTCGGGCAATACCTTTAGTAACAATTATTCACACCAGTTCTCTTCTTTAACGCCATATCACTTTAGGACTTATGGCATTTGGTTTTGTTTGAAATTACAATATCGTCCATATTCAAGTTGTTCAATCCATAGATAAAGTCCTTAGTTCAATAATAACGTTTATTAATATCTGTATAGCTCTAGGAGAGAATTTAACTTTTAGTTAACTACAGCTGACCATGAAGCTAAACTCATACAACCGAGGGGACAAATTCTCAATTGAATTGTGTTTCATCTCTAATGCTTCAACTCAAATGCAGCCATATTCATTCAATGGATGTCATGCCACAATTTAATCTACTCAACCTAGAGTTTCCACATTGAAGTTTAATAGTATTCTCAAGTCGAGAGAAATGTGTAATATCATCGCTTCAAGATTTCTCGTTCGGCCTAATTGTTATTAACCAACAGGAAACTCTTAGATGAGTCACTCTATAGTTATCCAATAATATTAGTACACACCCTCTTGATGCCTCAGCGGTATTGAATTATATGCTTCCCAACATTCGAAAAGCATTATGTACTCTGGTCTTAATGGATATATCAATATCTTTTCTCGAAATTTGTTGACTCGAGAATATTTAAAATAATATGTTAATGATATATTATGTTACTTTTCTCATGAACAATTACCTGTTATTTTTATCAAATAACATTACATTTATGGAATTTCTATCTTAATATACTTTAAATTTAATTATTTAATTATCATAACACTACATAACAAAGTATATTATAGAAATCAAATATCTTTATTAAGAATGTGATTGATTATAGAATCAGATATATGTAATAAATTACATAATTATGCTTAGGCATTTCCCTAACTCATTCAGACTCATATAAACTTCTGCATCCTTTTATTCTAGTTCGTGTCCCTTTGTTCTAGATGTCTTTAGCCTAAAGAATTGCAAACCCACTAAGGTACCCTTCCTTTGCTATGAAAAACCTAGCCTCTCAGCTGTTTGACAAGGCAATCATTATGATGTCCTAATAATTCAGTCTACTTATATGTCAGTCCTAGATCAACTATTCATCCACAGATCATTTTGGCTTCAAGTCAGATCAACTTGGATGATCTTATATTGTTGTCTACTATTGTTTCACTACTTATTCAACTGCACATCATATCCAGGAGCAACTTAGCTTTCACTAGCATCTTTACATTCAAGGAAACATCATTTGTGAGAGTTATAGAGATATTATATCGAATTGTTGACAAGTCAATGTATTAGATATCTAAAGTATATTCTTGGCCACTAGCATAAGTAGCAAATTGTATAATGCTCAAGGCTGTTTTTCTAGAGGTTATGGGTTCTAATCCCTAAGACATAAAAATGAGTGGTTAGGATGAATAAAGAACCCCTCCTGTTATCAAAAGAAATGTGAAGTCATGTTATGTTTCTCAGGAAAATGTCAAAGTCATGTTTAGTTCCTCCAAGTGAAGTGAAATTCTAAAGGGAGTTTGGGAATGGATGTATGTTAGGAGGTTCAAACTAATATAAATCGACTATATTTTTTGTTTTTCACTACTTATATTACGATGATATAATGTTTGATAGTTGGTCATTTTAGTCCAAACTTTATAGCCATATACAAGAACTATGAACCTATACCACACATTGGTTCAACGATTCTAACCTATATAGTTAGAATAAGTTAGCAATCACAATACCACATCTAGTTAGAATGAGCCAAAGAATTGGAACCCAAGAAACAAATTATTATAAATTTTGACAAAATTTCAAGGCAATCAAGGGAATGTAAATTGGAAACCTTAGCTAGGAGTAGAGGATTAACTCCTCATGAATTATTTGAAAGGAGAAAAATGGATCTATGTTATGAATCTAAAGAAAAATGTCATGAAGGTCACAAATGCAAGAACAGGAAGGTTTATATCTTATAAGGAATAATGGAACTAGATAGTGATTAAGAAATTGAAGAAGACGACAAAGAAAACTATAAAGATGATCAGTTAACAACTAATGAAAACTCCACTTGAATTTTCATTTTACTATATGGTATCCACTCTTTACATACTACCAGAATTATGGGAAAAATTCAAAACAAACCAATATTGGTCTCGATTGACTCTGGCTCTATTAATATATTTTTTGAAAATAAATTGACCTATATGTTAGATATTAAAGTGTATGAATCAAAAGCATATAATGTGGCAGTTCTGATGGGAACATTTTTAGAAGGGTTATTCTTAAGTGCTAAACTGCTTCTTGCCTATTGATTTACTAATATTACCCTTAGTGGAATGTCATATTGTCATAGGAGCATGATGGATAAAGATAATTGGAGAAATTGGATTGAATTTTGCTAAATTTCAAGTTAAATTTAACTACTAAATGCAAGATTTCATCTGGCAAGGAATGCAACCAGAGGTCATAAAGCTAGTTTATAAAATAACAATACAAAAGAAATGCATCAGTGTATGTTTACTATGATGATATGTACCCGGGAAGTTATACTAGGCGGTTATGATAATTCTAACATACCCATGGAAGTAATTGAAATTATTCAATGGTTTCCAAAGGTCATAAACAATCCCTAAGATTTACCTCTTTATAAACCATATGCCCATAAAATTCCACTACTATAAGATGCTAAACTAGTTTGCCTCAAACCATATAGGCACTCCTATTATATCCAAAACGAACTGGAAAAATTATACAAAAAATGCTCAACTCAGGTATTATTAGACCAATTTACGGTACCTTCTCATCTCCAGTAATTATGGTGAGAAATAAATATGGAACAGAAAGACTAGGCATTGACTACAGAAGCCTTAACAAATTAACAATTGAAAATAAGTTTTCTACCCCCTTGATTGATGATTTTGTAACGAACGGGATTTTTCGTCCACGAACGCCGACATCAATACGTCCACTGTATCAACTGTCAAGCAATCGAAAGCCGAAAAACCGTACCGTTAGGGTTTAAGAAAAAGAAAAAGGTAGAAGAAGAGAGAAAAAGATAGAACAGAACAGAAACAACAGAACAATATGAGAATCTCACACAGCCCTAAGCTAAGCAAGACTGGTGTGAGAACTCAAAACAGTTTATTTTTCTTTAAAATCAAAATAGAGGAATATTTTTAAAGTCAATTTGAAATTCTTTTAAAAATGAGACTACCATAAGGCCTCCCGCACACACACACACAATGCAAACGCAGAATCGGAGGAGATTTCTCCTTATGATAGTCAAAGATGCTTGATACGCATTAAAAAGAAACATTTGATATTATTACTAGTGCATAGTGTAGGAAAAATTCATTTCGAAAGTAAAGATATAAATCTTAGCCAGCATAGACATTTCGCACTTATGCCTACTATAGCTACCATGTTCAATAGCAGGTTACCGCCACATTCCATGGCAGGTTCTACAACTAAAACCGTACAAGTCTCGTATTGTTTCTTTGGATTTCCAACAAATGGTCAGGCCAAGGAACTTCCCATTGCCACATGGAAACGCCTCTGGAATGACGTCCCGAGAACCAAACCGGATCTCTGCCAACACAAGGCCGGGTTACCTCTAACTGGGTAACTACTGACACGAATATGTCATCCCCCGATCGTAACTGATCTATCCGAGGATCCTCGATTTCCAACAACCACAAAATTTGCAGCAACAACATAGGTTAAATATCTGGGCTCCATACCATGATACCACCTCTATCCAGAAGGAATGACATACACTAAAGGGGTGCTACCCCCTAATAACCTTGCCGCATCCTTCCTGTTTTGACCATTTCCGGGGTGTGAGGTCCGACGAAGTCTCGTCCACAAAGCCACGCTTTATACAAAAGCCGTGCTTTAGGTCAATCAAATGATCATAGAAATGATCACCAAGATAAATGATCAAACAAATGATCATATCACAAATGATCAAACAATGATCATTTCACAGCAACACTCAGCATGCCACACTACCAAATTGGGAGTATATCACTAATAACTTTCAACTACATAACCTCTGAGCTCGTACGTCTCAGAGAAGGGTGTTAAGCTAAGAGAATAAATTCTCCGCCACCAACAGAAATATATTTGAAAGAAATCAGTTTTATAGCTCAACTTGTAATGTCAGACATACAATCCATACAAGTCTGTTCCGGGCTCGAACAGAACCGAAGGCACTTACAAAGAAGTCCTTGCATTCCGGATAATTTCTAATCACGTCGGACTTTCCGTCACTAAGGGTGATAAAACCTCTATATCGGAGATCAGCCGATGCAGAGTAACTCAATGGTAATCCTTCCGTTTTTAAAAATATCCGGTCTTCAACACCGGTCATCGAATGCAAACCATTACGACGTATCACATATTCAGAATGGGTTATACGACCCCAAGGTCCTTTCCCGGCTAACCCGAATAGTGAGCGCTTATTCAAAAATAAGTGTGGCATTCAAATTCAAACAATCACAACAAATACCTATTTAAAGGTAAATATTGATAATCGGATTATTTAACTATCAAAAGGCATGCTCAACATCACCAAATCCAAATAATTTCCCAAATTATTTACTTTCCAAAATATCTTTACTAGATATAAAATTTTCCACACTTCAACATTTGAAAACAATTTTCAAATCACTTTTCACATTTAGCACATTTGAATACAATTTTCAATCATTTTCCTTACGCGGAAATACTTTCATTTCAACATGGTTCATTTAAACCAATTTAAATAAATCCTTAACGATTTACTTTATATTTACGTTCCAAGTCCGTAAATTAATTCCCACACTTCAAAAATAAATCAACGTTTATTTTTAAACAAATTTCCCTTTCTTTTATAAATTCCACAGTGAATTTACATTCTAAAATATTTGTGAATATATGATTTCCCAAACCGATTTCTAATATTCATTTTCAATTTATCTTCAAAAAGATAAATTCTTAAAACGTTTCATTTCACATTGGAAAAACATTTCCATACTTATTTATTAATAAGTAATTCACAAATCTATTTATTTTCAACATTTGAAAATATTCAATATACTTAAATCAAAACTAAGTATATATTTCATTCTTTAAGAAATCATTCTCTTAAACACATTTGTTTGGGCCAAAACGAATTTTGCGTAAAACATCGTTACGACTACCCAAATCACTAGTATAGGGATTCGAAATTTAGGTAGATATATAAATCCCAATACTATATAAAACCTTTCGTTTCGGAAACCATTTACTATAACAACAGTGTTATAGTCCACCATTTCCTTATTCCTCGAAAACGTCTATTTCAACAATAAATGTTGAAATCTATGTCTTCGATTCATAATCCATTTTAAAACATCGTTAAAATGATTAACTTCATTTTATAATATTCATTTTCCCAAGCATATCCATTTTATTTGATAATATATTCACTATCCAAAATCGTGAATATATTTCATTTAATAAACTTCAATATTCAATTTGTCAAATTAAATTGATTTCGAATTTATAAACAATGATTATAAATTCCATTTCTATTTATAAGCTTTGATTTATAAATCTCATTTAAGTGCCAAAATCGTTTAATCTATTCATTTTATAATTTCACAATTTATAAATCTATAAATTCCGTTCACTAATGAAATCCATTTTATTTCATTTTTAACACTTATAAAAACTCGTTTTAATATTCCAATATTTTTAATTTATAAAATATCAATTTTATAAGTCTTTTATATACATTGTTTTTTTTTAAAATTCAAAAATCCCAATTTAAACCAATTTATTCTTTTAATAACTTAAAAATCGTTATTTAAAGCTTATATACTTCAAAATCATACTTAAGCATTGTTTTTCAAAAATCATAACTTTTATGAAAATAAAATTTTAACGTTTATTTATTTTAACAATTCAAAATTTAATAAAACGTATACTTTTGAAAATCACTTTAAAATTCCTTTTAAAACCAAAAATCATTATTTTAAAACTTCAGAAATGGATCCGATGATGCAGCAGCACCAAATAGTCAATCACGACATCCAAATATCATATATCGATATGATAATAAAAATATATCAAAATATCTGTTAATAAATCAATACAGTTGAGGAATCCAGTTGGATCCCTCCAACCTGTTTCCCTGCATCCAAAAATGTTAGCACAATACCAATTCCTCTCCAGTACGGAATTATCGCGGTATATAGGATTTATAAAATATTATCCGCTTAATAGACGGCACAATAGGGTCTCATCCGCTATATACTGCGGGAAATCAATTCCAAGTACATAAATAATACCAATTTCACTGTTTATGAAATATTCACGGTATATGTTTTTAGTAAATAACATCCGCTTACTAACGGCGCATAATGTCTATTTTAACAATCAATAAATAACAATCATCATTCAAACATGCATTCAAGAATTTTAAATATAACTATTTAAAATTAAAATCGAAACCGATTCGATTGAGTGAGAAGTTCTCACCTTGAATTTCCGATAGCATTTTGTAGCGTTTTATTTCGAATAAAATTAAACGGACGTTTAATTTTACCCGAAATTTTCGCTAGCCCAAATAAATTCCAATCCAGCTCCATAGCGTAGTATTCGACGATACGAACGCAACGCAATTCGTTTCGTCCGATTTCGACCTCGCAGCAAAGAGTTATGATATTTTGAAGTTAATACGGATTATAATATAATAAATAGAATTTTTATTTTCTTTTCTAACCCTAAAACAATCAGGCCGTTCGATTCTTTTCCTGATGCAATCTAGACCGATGTTTCCTTCTTCCCTCACGTTCGATTTCACGCATCAGGAACCCATCGTGCCGCTTCGTACTCCCCAAATCGCGACTCCCCACGATGCCGTTCGTCTCGATCAGACACCACCGTGACGTGTGCGTGCTCCAGCTCTACCTTCGGCCAGAAGCTCCTGAAGCTCGGCTCCATCTTTGGCACGAGAAACGAGGATGAACGCACGGCTTCATACGCAAATTTTCGTTCATTCTTGACTTCGATTTCGATCATAACCGTTGAGATTGAAGCTCTCGACGAGCTCTACAACTTTCATGTTGAAAGTTTGTTGAATCGATGCATAGATTTGAGGAAAAATTGGGAAGAAGATCGTTGAATTCTGGCCTTTGGTTGCATAGCCGGCGGCTAGGGTTTTAAAACACTAATTTTTTTTATTTTTGTGAAGAGAATGGGCCTATTTTATAGAAGTTTGAACGACACTATTCATTCGGCTTTTCAAAACTCCGATTTACGTGCGGTGACCGGCGTTTCTAGGGTTTATCCCGTATTCCGGACACAATGGAACAGGCTTCGGGAGCTAATTCGGCCATCTGTGCGAATTATGGCAATAAACGTTCAATTTAAAATTAAACCGATTAAACGATTTTCTAGGCGTTTTGGCTTTCACCGGACAAACGGCAAATCCGATTGACACAAAATTTGAAACCATATAATAATATCACATTATGGATCCGATGAAACTAGTTTCGTCGAAATCCGAGACTGTTTGAAAAATGGCTATTTTAACTCGCCAATTTAATATTAAAAACAATTTCGATGCGTTTCGAGCTGCCACGGTCCAACGATAAATTCAATTGCCACGAAAATTGAAATCCGACAATAACAAACTATTACGGATCCAATGGAACTAGTTTCGTTCAATTCTGAGACTGTTCAAAAATTGGCTATTTTTCAGTCGATAATTAAATATTAAAATATTCAATTTTCACAAATCAACTTTTAATTCGATTTTAAAAGTTCTATAACATTGTTATAACTTCAATATGATAAATAAAATTTTACAAATCATTTTCAATCATATTAAACTCGGTTTTCAATTATTTCTGAAATTTAAATATTAAATTTATCAATTTAATTGTCCAAATTAAATTCAATATTCGAAAAATAAATTATTCGACTTATAAATTTCACTTATTAATATTTAAAATTAATTAAATATTCAAATTTTAATTAATATAAATTCTGGGTCGTTACAGACTTCCCCTCTTAAAAGAATTTCGTCCTCGAAATTATCAAGTAAGAAAAGTTACAGAATCTATTAACTTTCCATAAATCCATAGTTAAACTTCTTACGAAATCTTTACTAAGTTTTCAAATCGTACTTAGTTATCAAAAAATTTCAATTTTCTCAAAAATATTCTAACGCCTTAAATTTTCGGAAAAATTCGCCAGAGTCTCCTTTGCGCGGCTCGATCCGGAAAAAATGACAGTGTATATATCACAAATATACATCTCATCAAGTGATGAGGCATCCCGTAGGGAAAAAAGTGTAAAAGTACGATATGTTATCCGAGATATGTACCTTATTTATTATTAGCGAGCATATACGGCTAATATAGCACGAAAGCGAGCTCCAAATGCGAAGCAACGCCATCCGCAGCTGCTAAACACTCAACAACAACATGAGAACATGTATATATGAAAATAATATCAATATACATCATATAGCAATATAACAACTATATATGCCAACATAGCAAATGCAACAAAACAACAAATGCAAACATCAACCAACTATCATCCATAACCAAATCAATATTCATTCATATTCTCATTAATATTCAATGAATTGGTTTTCAATTGATTCATTAACATTGGATTTTACAAACATTTATTCATATCCAATTTCAATTAGTTTGCATTTACTAATTTACATTCAAGTTGGTTCATTTCCAAGTCAAATTCAATTCTATTTAAGTTCATTTTCTTCCAAGTTGGATTCAATTTCTTTAGCTTCCAATTTCGCTAATTCACTTTCATTAACACTTAATGAATTCATATACAATCAATCCACAATCAAATAACAACCAATGTTTATTCAATACAACCAAATTTATTCACTTTACATTCAATTTGGTTCAACACTTTTAATTCCAATTGGATCATATTAAATTGACTTTCATTCAACTTCCAATAACATTAGCTTTTAATGAATTTAAACTTACATCCATTATTTCATATCCATTATTTACATTTAATTGATTAACATTCAATCCATTAGTTTGATTCAATTGCTAATTCCTTTAACAATCTAAAGTTGAATTTCATTTATATAACTCAAGTTCAAATTCTTAACGACTTCACTTCATTAATTCACTTATTAATTTATTTCGACACCAAAATCAACTTTATTCAACATCACTTAAGTTATATTCCATTTCAAGCATCTTATCAAATCCAAATCAATTTATTTAACTTTCCTTTTGTTAAATTTCAAATTACATGTCTTTGATGACAACTCAAATTTATTTCAACTTGGATTTTATTGATTTACTTATACTTCCTTTAATTTAACTTCATCCTTTAAGTTAATTTTATTCTATCAAAATTCAATTGTATAAGTTATCAACTCATTTATCATTCCCATAAATATCTTAAATAGGATTCCAGAGTCCTTTCAAATCTTTCAAAACCATTTTTTTTGAAATCAATTCAAATTACCTTCTGAATTTCCAAAACCAAATCCAAATTTTCCAAACAACTTTCTTTTAAACAATTTGGCAGCAATCCCTCTTTTGGAAACCCGAAAATGAACACCGATGAAGTCATGATCATCATCGGAATTATTTTTCAGCGACCGAAAAAAGTTTAGAGCTTAATTTCTCCAAAATAATTTTCCCAAAATATCAAATCTTTTCAAAAAACTTCTCTGGAATTTTATTTTTAGAATATAAATCACATTTATAAGTCTTTTACTTATATAATTTCACTTCTTATATATAAGATTATTTCACAAGTGTAAATCATTTTAATTATAACTCCATACTTATAATTCAGTTGCTTATACAATTCATTCTTTTACAGCTGTTGTTTTTATTTAACAACCAAACAATCAATTCATATACACTTTAATAATTCTGAAAAATTATTCTTTTCTATATAAAATATAATCAAGGTAAAATTATTTCATTTACCCAATTTAAAACAATACTGTGTCGAATTATTCTATTCAAGTGTTTAGAGATCCCTATCAACAACGTTAATTACTCGTGTTGACCAAAATCCATATACCACTCAACAAACCAATCATCACAATATAAAACAATTTATATTCACTAACAAATACGCGCTCGTACCTATTATTACGCTCAAACTCATTCTAGAGTACTACTGACTCTATCTCTAATGAGTATACCCAACAGAGCCATGGTTGTCGCTTAACCATAAGCTCTGATACCAAATGTAACGAACGGGATTTTTCGTCCACGAACGCTGACATAAATACGTCCACTGTATCAACTGCCGAGCAATCGAAAGCCGAAAAACCGTATCGTTAGGGTTTAAGAAAAAGAAAAAGGTAGAAGAAGAGAGAAAAAGATAGAACAGAACAGAAACAATTGAACAATATCAGAATCTCACATAGCCCTAAGCTAAGCAAGACTGGTGTGAGAACTCAAAATAGTTTATTTTTCTTTAAAATCAAAATAAAGGAATATTTTTAAAGTCAATTCGAAATGCTTTTAAAAATGAGACTACCATAAGGCCTCCCGCACACACACACACACAATGCAAACGCAGAATCATAGGAGATTTCTCCTTATGATAGTCAAAGATGCTTGATACGCATTAAAAAGAAACATTTGATATTATTACTAGTGCATAGTGTAGGAAAAATTCATTTCGAAAGTAAAGATATAAATCTTAGCCAGCATAGACATTTCGCACTTATGCCTACTATAGCTACCATGTTCAATAGCAGGTTACCGCCACATTCCATGGCAGGTTCTACAACTAAAACCGTACAAGTCTCGTATTGTTTCTTTGGATTTCCAACAAATGGTCAGGCCAAGGAATTTTCCATTGCCACATGGAAACGCTTTTGGAATGACGTCCCGAGAACCAAACCGGATCTCTGCCAACACAAGGCCGGGTTACCTCTAACTGGGTAACTACTGACACAAATATGTCATCCCCCGATCGTAACCGATCTATCCGAGGATCCTCGATTTCCAACAACCACAAAAATTGCAGCAACAACATAGGTTAAATATCTGGGCTCCATACCATGATACCACCTCTATCCAGAAGGATACATACACTAAAGGGGTGCTACCCCCTAATAACCTTACCGCATCCTTCCTGTTTTGACCATTTCCGAGGTGTGAGGTTCGACGAAGTCTCGTCCACAAAGCCACGCTTTATACAAAAGCTGTGCTTTGGGTCAATCAAATGATCATAGAAATGATCACCAAGATAAATGATCAAACAAATGATCATAACACAAATGATCAAACAATGATCATTTCACAGCAACACTCAGCATGCCACACTACCAAATTGGGAGTATATCACTAATAACCTTCAACTACATAACCTCTGAGCTCGTACGTCTCAGAGAAGGGTGTTAAGCTAAGAGAATAAATTCTCCGCCACCAACAGAAATATATTTGAAAGAAATCAGCTTTATATCTCAACTTGTAATGTCAGACATACAATCCATACAAGTCTGTTCCGGGCTCGAACAGAACCGAAGGCACTTACAAAGAAGTCCTTGCATTCCGGATAATTTCTAATCACGTCCGGACTTTCCGTCACTAAGGGTGATAAAACCTCTATATCGGAGATCAGCCGATGCAGAGTAACTCAACGGTAATCCTTCCGTTTTCAAAAATATCCGGTCTTCAACATCGGTCATCGAATGCAAACCATTACGACGTATCACATATTCAGAATGGGTTATACGACCCCAAGGTCCTTTCCCGGCTAACCCGAATAGTGAGCGCTTATTCAAAAATAAGTGTGGCATTCAAATTCAAACAATCACAACAAATACCTATTTAAAGGTAAATATTGATAGTCGGATTATTTAACTATCAAAAGGCATGCTCAACATCACCAAATCCAAATAATTTCCCAAATTATTTACTTTCCAAAATATCTTTACTAGATATAAAATTTTCCATACTTCAACATTTGAAAACAATTTTCAAATCACTTTTCACATTTACCACCTTTGAATACAATTTTCAATCATTTTCCTTACGCGGAAATACTTTCATTTCAACATGATTCATTTAAACCAATTTAAATAAATCCTTAACGATTTACTTTATATTTACGTTCCAAATCCGTAAATTAATTCCCACACTTCAAAAATAAATCAACGTTTATTTTTAAACAAATTTCCCTTTCTTTTATAAATTCCATAGTGAATTTACATTCTAAAATATTTGTGAATATATGATTTCCCAAACCGATTTCTAATATTCATTTTCAATTTATCTTCAAAAAGATAAATTCTCAAAACGTTTCATTTCACATTGGAAAAACATTTCCATACTTATTTATTAATAAGTAATTCACAAATCTATTTATTTTCAAGATTTGCAAATATTCAATATACTTAAATCAAAACTAAGTATATATTTCATTCTTTAAGAAACCATTCTCTTAAACACAGTTATTTTGGCCAAAATGAATGTTGCGTAAAACATCATTACGACTACCCAAAATCACTAGTATAGGGATTCGAAATTTAGGTAGATATATAAATTCCAATACTATATAAAACCTTTCCTTTCGGAACCATTTACTATAACAACAGTGTTATAGTCCACCATTTCCTTATTCCTCGAAAACGTCTATTTCAACAATAAATGTTGAAATCGATGTCTTCGATTCATAATCCATTTTAAAACATCGTTAAAACGACTAACTTCATTTTATAATATTCATTTTCCCAAGCATATCCATTTTATTTGATAATATATTCACTGTCCAAAATCATGAATATATATTTCCTTTAATAAACTTCAATATTCAATTTGCCAAATTAAATTGATTTCGAATTTATAAACAATGTTTATAAATTCCATTTCTATTTATAAGCTTTGATTTATAAATCTCATTTAAATGCCAAAATCCGATTTATAAGGTAATTACTTATAAATCTTCTATTTTACAAAATCTATTCATTTTATAACTTCACAATTTATAAATCTATAAATTCCGTTCACTTATGAAATCCATTTTTATTTCATTTTTAACACTCATAAAAACTCGTTTTAATATTCCAATATTTTTAATTTGTAAAATATCAATTTTATAAGTCTTTTATATACATTGTTTTTTTAAAAATTCAAAAATCCCAATTTAAACCAATTTATTCTTTTAATAACTTAAAAATCGTTATTTAAAGCTTATATACTTCAAAATCATACTTAAGCATTGTTTTCCAAAAATCATAACTTTTATGAAAATAAAATTTTAACGTTTATTTATTTTAACAATTCAAAATTTAATAAAACGTATACTTTTGAAATCACTTTAAAATTCCTTTTAAAACCAAAATCATTATTTTAAAACTTCAGAAATGGATCCGATGATGCAGCAGCACCAAATAGTCAATCACGACATCCAAATATCATATATCGATATGATAATAAAAATATATCAAAATATCTGTTAATAAATCAATACAGTTGAGGAATCCAGTTGGATCCCTCCAACCTGTTTCCCTGCATCCAAAAATGTTAGCACAATACCAATTCCTCTCCAGTACGGAATTATCGCGGTATATAGGATTTATAAAATATTATCCGCTTAATAGACGGCACAATAGGGTCTCATCCGCTATATACTGCGGGAAATCAATTCCAAGTACATAAATAATACCAATTTCACTGTTTATGAAATATTCACGGTATATGTTTTTAGTAAATAACATCCGCTTACTAACGGCGCATAATGTCTATTTTAACAATCACTAGATAACAATCATCATTCAAACATGCATTCAAGAATTTTAAATATAACTATTTAAAATTAAAATCGAAACCGATTCGATTGAGTGAGAAGTTCTCACCTTGAATTTCCGATAGAAATTTGTAGCGTTTTATTTTGAATAAAATTAAACGGACGTTTAATTTTACCCAAAATTTTCGCTAGCCCAAGTAAATTCCAATCCAGCTCCATAGCGTAGTATTCGACGATACGAACGCAACACAATTCGTTTCGTTCGATTCCGACCTCGCAGCAAAGAGTTATGATATTTTGAAGTTAATACGAATTATAATATAATAAATTTACATTTTTTATTTTATTTTCTAACCCTAAAACAATCAGGCCGTTCAATTCTTTTCCTGATGCAATCTAGACCGATGTTTCCTTCTTCCCTCACGTTCGATTTCACGCATCAGGAACCCATCGTGCCGCTTCGTATTCCCCAAATCGCGACTCCCCACGGTGTCGTTCGCCTCGATCAGACACAACCGTGACGTGTGCGTGCTCCAGCTTTACATTCGGCCAGAAGCTCCTGAAGCTCGGCTCCATCTTTGGCATGAGAAACGAGGATGAACGCACGGCTTCATACGCAAATTTTCGTTGATTCTTGACTTCGATTTCGATCATAACCGTTGAGAAGCTCTCGACGAGCTCTACAACTTTCATGTTGAAAGTTTGTTGAATCGATGCATAGATTTGAGGAAAAATAGGGAAGAAGATCGTTGAATTCTGGCCTTTGGTTGCATAGCCGGCGGCTAGGGTTTTAAAACCCTAATTTTTTTTTGTGAAGAGAATGGGCCTATTTATAGAAGTTTGAACGACACTATTCATTCGGCTTTTCAAAACTCCGATTTACGCACGGTGACCGGCATCTCTAGGGTTTATCCCATGTTCCGGACACAATGGAACAAGCTTCGGGAGCTAATTCGGTCATCTGTGCGAGTTATGGCAATAAACGTTCAATTTAAAATTAAACCGATTAAACGATTTTCTAGGCGTTTTGGCTTGCACCGGACAAACGGTAAATCCGATTGACACAAAATTTGAAACCATATAATAATATCACATTACGGATCGGATGAAACTGGTTTCGTCAAAATCCGAGACTGTTTGAAAAATGGCTATTTTAACTCGCCAATTTAATATTAAAAACAATTTCGATGCGTTTCAAGCTTCCACGGTCAAACGATAACTCCAATTGCTACGAAAATTGAAATCCGATAATAACAAACTATTACGGATCCAATGGAACTAGTTTCGTTCAATTCTGAAACTGTTCAAAAATTGGCTATTTTTCAGTCGATAATTAAATATTAAAATATTTAATTTTCACAAATCAACTGTTAATTCGATTTTAAAAGTTTTATAACATTGTTATAACTTCAATATGATAAAACAAAATTTTACAAATCATTTTCAATCATATTAAACTCGGTTTTCAATTATTTCTGAAATTTAAATATTAAATTTATCGATTTAATTGTCCAAATTAAATTCAATATTCGAAAAATTAAATTATTCGACTTATAAATTTCACTTATTAATATTTAAAATTAATTAAATATTCAAATTTTAATTAATATAAATTCTGGGTCGTTACAGATTTATTTGATGAATTGCATGAAAATAAATTATTCACAAAGTTAGATCTAAGGTATGATTATCATCAAATAAGAATGAATGAAGATGATATACATAAAACTATTTTTAAAACTCATAATGCACAATATGAATTTTTAGCCATTCTATCTAGTCTTGTTAATGTAGCCTCTACATTTCAGTCTTTAATAAATACTATCTTTAGACCATATTTGAGGAAAGTTTCCTTAGTTTATTTTTATGTTTTACTCATATATAGCCAGACTATGTCTAAACATGTATATCATATTAGCATACATATGCACGTGTAAATATGTAAATCATGTTGGCCATATTAAAATAAATTCAAAAGGTTGTTATGATTTTGAAATCCAACTCTGATACAAGTAAATTGCATATGTGTATGGATCGACTAATATGACCAAGTAATCAATAGCTAAGATATATAAGTATGATAAGTATAATAGTAAGTTGAAAGTAAAGTAAATAGTAAATAAAAATGATCATACCAAAGTTTTTATATTGATTCAAAGCTCTATTCCTATGTTCAATCCCAAACATCTTCTTTGATATTTCACTTTAAAAATGCCATTTAACGACCCATATTTTTGGGTCTTCTGATTTGGAAAATAAATAAATTTACTTTGACATATTTTACAGCAAAGTTGGCATTTTGAAACTTCACAGAATTTAATAACTTGTATATTTTATCGATGTTTTGTGATCACATTCCAATTCTATACGCGATCGTAATTTATTTTCTGTCAATCGTGGTTCGAGAACGGACACGATACGTTATGGTAGGGTACCGGCCTTTATTTAAAAATTCCACATACATAATCAAAGTACACAGCAATTTGTACACCATAGCCACTTTCTTGTTTATCTTTTTCCCTACATTCTTCCACTATTCTCCCCTGATTTCCTTTCACCTCAACAGCCATAATAGCCACCATTGTCCTCCTTTGATTTGAACTTCATTTATGAACTTGGGTTGATTGGTGATGGGATCTGCATGTGTGTGTGTATATGTATGTATGTATGTACGTACGTACGTATGTATGTATGTATGTATGTATGTATGTATAGCTTATTCGTCCACATCTTCTTCTTCTTCACTTTGTTTATCTCTGTAATTTCAAAATAAAAAAACAACTCCCCTTATCATTGAAAAATCAACTGCTCCTAAACCATTAATTTTTAGCTCGAGTGATCTAAACGAAACTTGTGCGTCTTAGTCTCAGCGATTTTTAAAATTAAATGGCACTTGATTTTGTTGAGTGTCAAACGAGTTATCATCGAAAATATAAAAGGCGTTAAAAATGTTCATAAACTTTAGAAATTGATTTCTTTCGATTTCGGATGTATGGATCGACGCCATATGTGCCTTTGGGATTGTATGAAGACGTAGTATTTTTGGTATAGGTTCAACGGCATTTGGTGTTAACGACTGATGTTCGTCGAATATTAGGATTCAAATTCGTGGAATGATTCAAGCATCGATTGGAGGAATGGAGTTTGGCATTGTGATTGTGGAGGAGAGAGCTTCTAGTGGTGAAAATTTAGGAAAGGTGAAAGGGAATAAGTGTCACGACCTTTGGCAACCTATAGTACGTGTTTGGTTCGTTCTTATGGATCGCATTTTGATATAATAAACCGGAGGGCAAGGTGGTTGTGTCATTGAGGTGAGCTCGGCAAATGTGACAGGATGGCAATCTCCAACGTGAGATTGGCAAAGTTTTTCGAGTGTGCATATGCAAAATGGTGCATGACTTTTGGGTTTAGAAATTACTAGAGCAAGGGAGGAGCTTTGGGGAAGGAGAAGGATTATATGGGTGTGGGTCTTATTGCTTAGGGCACGACCCGTTTAACCAAGGTGAGATTTTGAAATTTGTTACTTAATAATTTTATAATTAAACTTATCAAATTTTGAATTGCTATATTATTCTTAATGAAATCCGTTTAACCCATGGATTTTTACATTGTACTCATATTGACGAGTACAACATTGCAGCGTAACTTGTTGGTAGCTTTGAATATGTAAAAATTTATGACATATTTAAACGGACTAGGTTTAAATCGCGTTATTTTAAATAATAACGTCGTTTAAAATTATGTACCTTAATTATTGATATATATTTGGCTAAATAAAATACTGCTGAGTTAAATTGGACTGAATATGATAACTGGATATCTGTTTAGCGGAATAAATCACCGTTCCTCTAGTTAAATTAATTTGGCAATTAATTAGCAGTATAAATCCACGGGCTCCTTTTTTTTAGATTTGAACATCTGATTATATATCATTAATTGATATCCCACTTTGAATAAGTGATATTTTAACCAACCATGGTTAAGTGTTGGATTTATTTACATAGTCATGGATTAGGTAATTATCTATTATTAACTTGAAATCTTAAATTAAATTGTATGGTAGCTTGTTTATGAACTATAGTGATCGTTAAGCCTCCTTCATATTTGAAAAGCTAATTACTGATTGAAAGTTATTTTAAGAATAATTATTTTTATTATAAGGTTTAAAGATAATTATTATTAAGTAATAAGATTTTTAAAAGGTAGTTATTATTTATTTATAATGTTATAAAGAAAATTTATAATAGTTTGAATAATGTTTTAAAGTTAATTATTTTATTAATATGATTCTCAAAAGTTATTTAATTATTATTTAAAGTTATTTAATCATTAATTTTTATTTTTTTAATTTAATTACTTATTTAAAATGATTTATCTATACTTTAATTTTTAATAAAGTTAATTATATATATTGATTTAAGCTACAATTATATTTATAGTATAATTAATTTTCATATTAATATTAGTTTAAGGTTAATTAATTACTATTTTAATAAAGTTTTAAAGTTAATTAATTATTATATTTATATTGGTTGGAAGTCAACTTATTAATACAATAATAGTGCTTAAAATTAATGTAATATATTATTACCAAGATCTTAAAGTTATTATTTTAAATGAGTTTTGAATTGAATAAAATAAAAGGATGCTTAAATAATAACTTGTTATTTTAAATAACTTATGGTTTATCAAGAGGACCTTATTGACTCAAAGAGTCTATTAATAAATTGGATCAAAAATGGAAGAGTTTTATAAATGGTTTTGGATATTTATAAAAGAATTTATAAATGAGTTTTAAAGATTTGAAAGAAGAAGTTTTATAAACGAAGTTCGAGATTTATTAAGAAAGTTTTATAAAGGAATTATGCATTTAATAAGAAACTTTATAAATAGACTTGATATTTATGAAACAAAGTGATTTTGGAAAGAAATGGTTCATTCTCATGGCGTAATTCGAGGGCCAGGGATTTTCTGCAGTATACTATGGATTCACTGGGATAGTGACATAACCATTGTGTAAACTATGATTCATGATTGATACTGAATAATACTTTCAAAAATGTATTATTAAGAGTTTTCAAGTTTCTAAGTTTTGAAAGTGCAATGGTTTGTGAATGTACTTATACCATTGAGACAAGTGTAGGGTTATATTTTCTAAGTACTAAACATATCGTATTTTATAAACATGCTTATCCTATTAAGATAAATATATGGAAGTGGTTTCCAATTCATTGAAAAGTAATTTTAGGAAATGAAAGAATTATTTTAGAGAGGCTTAGTGATTTCTATAAGAAATATGACCTTTTTTGAATGCTTGTTTATTTGATAGTTAAATAACCGATCATTAAATCTTGGCCTAAATATGTAATCCTTCTTAATTTTGATGTTAGGGAAATAACCCCTACTGAACAACGATGGATTTTTACTCTGGAGATATCTAGGGGAAAAACGAGGATTATATGGTATAATTACCGTCGGTGGTGCTATACTGTACGTATAAACCCATTTTGTTCTTCTAGGACCAATGATAAGGAGATCCTTCTACTTAAACGGTTAGGCGGTGATCCCTGCTCTTATGTATTGTCCGATTATTTCCTAAAGAACCGGTATTGTGCATTCTGAAATCATCATTTGATTTATGGAGCACCCGCGAAGTGGAAGGGTGTACTCATAAGAGATGACTCGAACCCGTAACCACTCCAAAAACTATATATGATTCTTTTGGAGGAGTTTCGTGTTATATTGAGATGTTGGGATCCATGTGTGATTCCAAAATATGTTGGGCTATGGGAATCTATGCATGATTCTAAGATCTATTTGAGATATGGAAATCCATGTGTGGTTCCGAGGCCCGTTGGGGTATTGGAATCCATGTAGGATTCCATGATCTATTTGACGGTGGTGCTTGAGCTGGAATGCCGAACGTAATCTCATTTGCGAAAACGACTAAAACCAAAGATATGAGGTATAGCCAGTAGGGTTGGCGAACCCATAAGGTGTAGTCCGCTCCTCCTAGATGTTACTTATAGTTATTATACCTGCATGGGATAATGCACTCGGTCTTAGTGAAATCATCTATGTTTTTCCTATGGTACATCACTTGGCATGTATGCTGCTTTGGAAGGATATCTCTGATCCTTATCTAGGAGGACTGTCCTCGAAGCACCGAGAGCATGTAACGATCCATAATTTCTGTCATTTGAAATTCGTATATTCAATCAATTTTAATTATTTAAAAGTTAAGTTTATAAGCTGAATAAATAATATTTCGAATATAGTGATTTAATTGGATAATTAAATTATTAATTTAATATTTGAAATTGCGTAAATAATTGAAAATTGGATTTAACGTAAATGAAATGATTTATAAAGTTGAAATAAAATCTATTTGAATTAGAATGATGCTAGAGAACTTTTAAAATCGAATTAAAAGTTTATTTGTAGAAACTGAATAATTTAATATTTAATTGACGAGTAAAAATGGTCATTTTTCAAACAGTCTCGGATTTCGATGAAACTAGTTTCATTGGATCCGTAATGTTATATTATTGTAAAATTTCAAATTTCGTGTCAATTGGATTTACGGTTTGTCCGGGGCAAGCTAAAACGCGTTGAAATTTGTTTAAGTAAATTTAAAATTTAAAATAGTCGATTCGAAAACCTATCGTTCAAATACAATCGAATTGGCTTCCGATATATATTCCATTGCGTTTAGAATTGGGGTAAAACATTATAAACGCCAGGCGGCACGCTTCGTTTCGAGTTTGGAAAAATTTCAAGTGAATAATGCACTAAATTTTCTATATAAGGCCAAACTTTCTTTTAATTTTTCAAAACCCTAAGCTAACTAAGGCAGGCAACAACCCTAATAAACAATGGCCAATATTTTCAATCTTTCTTCCTTAGATTTCTCCAAATCCATAAGCAATTGTGAAAAACATCCAACTACAAAAACGTTAAGCATCGCGAGAGCTTTGATATGAACGACTATGATCGCAAATTTGGTCACGGATCGTCGGCAAATCTTGCACAAAGACGCCGCGTTCGAACACAAATTCCAAGGCATTGGGGGCACCGAGCATAGCCGGCCTCTGGCCGATGGTGGCATTCGCATTGGACTTCGAAACCGTGGTCTTCGATCGGAATAAATCGCTATCGCGACGACTACAAGCAATGTGAGTACAACTCACTCTTTCTGACTCGTTGATATTTTTATATAAGCGAGAAATAATTTATTATATGATGATTAATGATTGTATGAATGATATATGATATACTGATTGGTATTTGGATATATATACCTGCCTAGTGGAGCAGATGATCCTATGCGTTTCCATGTATGAGCGGATGACCCTTTGTACGCGCGTCTGCCTTAAAGCGGACATTGTACACATATTCTATTATGTATATTTGTTGCAGGTGATAGGTTGAAGGGATCTAATTAGATTCCTCACCAGCATTGATTTATTTACAGATATTGTATATATTCTATTATCATATGATATATGATGTTTTGGATGCCGTGATTGTTGTATTTAGTGCTATTGCAGCATTAGGCCTATTTTTGGAATTTTAAAAATATTTGAGTGATGATTTCAAATTTAAAAAGGATTTTAAAGTGATTTTTAAAATAAACGTTTTATTGATTTTTGAATTGTAAAGGAATTGAATTTATTTTGAATAAATAAATATTATAATTTTTATGTTATAAAAAATTATTATTTCTGTGAAATATAGTAGATTATGATTTTTGGAATATGAAATGAACTATTTTGTAAAATAGTTTAAATGAAGGTTTTTGAAGTTATAATCAACAGTGTATATATATAATATTTATAAATTGATATTTTATAAATCAAAGTGTTAGAATTATAAAGGAGTTTTATAAATGTTAAAATGAAGTTATAAATGGAGTTTATAAGTGAACAGATTTACGAATTGCGAAGTTTTAAAATGAATGTATTTGTGAAATAAGAGATTTATAAGTAATTGACTTAAAATTTGGATTTGGTATATAAATGAGATGTAAATGAAATTGGTAAATAAAAGGAATTTATAAATTGAAGTTTTTATAAAATATAATTATGAATTTATAAACATTGTTTATTAAATGTGAAATCAATTGAATTTGATAAATTAGATATAGAAGTTTATTAAAGGAGTATATTCGCGATTTTGGACAGCGAATTATCCTTTAAATTAAATGTTGTAATAATAAAGAGTTTGGTTGGGAATTATATCCATGATTCTGGACAGTGGATAATCCTTTAATTAAAGGTGCAGAAGTATTGAATTTGGATAAGAGAACTTTATTCACGATTTTGGATGGTGAATAATAGATTAAATAAATGTTTTGGAAAGTGATATTTTAAATGGAATAAAATGGTTTAAATATGTTTTAAAGCATGTTAAGTATCGAAACCATAGATTTCAACATTCATTGTTGAAATAGACGTTTTCGAGAAATAAGGAAATGATGGACTATAGCGCTGTTGTTATAGTAAATGATTTACGAAAGGAAATATTTTTATATAGTATTGGGGTTTATATATCTATTTTATTTTCGAATCCCTATACCAGTGATTTTGGGTTGTCGTAACTATGTTTTACGCAACATTCATTTTGACCCAAATAATTATGTTTAATAATAATGTTTTCCTTATAGAATAAAATATACACTCAATTCTGATTTAAGTATATGCAATATTTTCTAAGTGTTGAAAATTAAGTGAATTGTGAATTACTTATTAGTAAACAAGTATGGAAATGTTTTTTCCAATATAGAAGTAGAAATGTTTTGTGATTATACCTTTTAAAGATAATTTGAAGTGAATATTTGGCAAATGGTTTAATTAATAAAAGATTTATTAAAAGGCCCATTGTTATGGTGCTGAATATTTGTTTGTTTGCTTTGATAGTCAAATAACCGACTATCAAACTTTGCCAAATTTTAGTTCCTCGATTTGATATGGGAACTATTTAGTCGTATACTTAGTACGGAGCCTTCTGTGTAGGCTTGATTATCCTTTGTGTTGAGGATGTTGGTTCGTATAATGCAGAGTATTACTCCAATCTATCGAGCTTCCTTTTTGGCCTCGAAGGATAGCAAGTTGAAAGTTGGAGACGTGATAAGTCTATGAGACTTAGTTTCTATGTAAGGTTGAGAAACGCTTTTGCGTTGTTGGTGAGAAGAGATCGGGATCAGATTTTCTTAGTGATGTTCGTACATGATAGGGGGTTCTCGCTTCTTGTTAGGTAGAGAACGGATGACTCTTACTCCTACATGTCCCTGAGATCGAGTATCGAGGGGTTGGTTTGGTAGTTTGCCTTACCATCGAGAGGCTGGCCGTAAAAGCAAATCGTGAGGTACCCATGTGAGATACGGTGGAGTTTTTCCACTGTCGATGGTTGCAAAGCCTAGATCGTCACAGCTGGTATCAGAACTTAGATTTTTTATGTTGCTAAGCTTTGATGTGTACTCAATACAGATAGGGACAGTAGCACCCTAGATTGAGTTTGAGTGTATTATATATATGAGCGCGTATTTGTTAGTGAATATAAAATATTTTATATTGTGTTTGCTTATCCGTTGAGTCGTTTGTGAATTTTGATCGGTATGTGGGACGCCATGATATCGATAGCGATTTCCAAACACTTAAACGAGGCAAGTCGACTTAGTATCATTTTAAATTGGGTAAATGAAATAATTTTACCTCGATTATATTTTATATATAAAGGAATAATTTTTTGGAATTATTAAAGTGTATATAAACTGATTGTTTGGTAGTTTGAAAATGTAAAAATATATATAAGTTAATAAAAGTTGTTTGAATAATCTAAATAAAAAAACAATTGTAAAAGAATAATTAATATGAGCAAAAGAATTATAAGTACGAAATTATAATTAATATGATTTGCAATTGTGAAATAATCTTATATATAAGAAGTAGAACTATATGAATACATTTATAAATATAAGTTATAAATAAAAATGAATTTAAACTATGAATTTGAAAATTTGAATCTTGAAAGTTGTTTTTCAAAGTTAAAGAGGTTATATTGTTATAAATATAAATAAGATAAATAAATTTGGAATAGATCTTATATAAGTGAAGTGAAATAGTGAAATTATATAAGTAAAGATTTATAAATGTGATTTATAAAGATAAAAAGGAAATTTTAAAAGAATAAAAGGCACTGAATTCACTACTGTTGCTAGGAAATAATAAGGGTGATGACTACAGCAACATCGGTATCATTTTCGAGTTTCTATATGACGGATTTACTACCAATAGTAAAATGAAATTGAAATTTTGTTATGATAAACAAATTTAATTTAAAATCCAAGTTAAAATTGATAAAAATAAGTGAAACGAATTTTGGACATATAATATGAAGCAAGAATTTACTTTAGTAAAGTTGAAAGGAATTTGAGTTAGTAAGTGAATTATATGATTTAAAGTTTAACTAAAGGAAGGTTAAATGATTAGAACTGGATTTTAACTAGATTATATAAGTTATTGAAATGTACATTAAACTTAAAAGATAAGTGATTATATAACCAGGATTTGAAGTTATAAGAATGAGTTTAGTGAATGGAAGTGAACTTAGGTAGATGTTCACGGAATTATGAATAAATAAGTTATATAACTTATAAAATGAGATAAGGTAAGTAAAATCAATTGTTGAATGGTTAAAAAATTTTGTTAAGCAAAACGAAAATCTAAATTTGAATAGTAATGTGAAATTTGACTTAAGTAAAAGTTAAATAGAATTGAATTTGAAATGAATTAGAGATGAACTTAAGTTGTATAAGTGAAAGTAAATGCAAGTGAGTTGAAACGATACGTAACTGAAGTGATGTTGAATGAAGTTGATTTTGGTATCGAAGTAAATTAATAAAGTGAATTAATGAAATGAAGTCATTTAATGAATAATAATTTGAGTTATATAAGGAAATTCAACATGAAATATATAATGTATTAGCATTAAAAATGTTGTTAATAATTGAATAAAACTTAAGTTAAGAAGTTGTGATATGAATAATTGAATGAAAGTCAATTGAATGTTAAACCAGTTTGAAATTAAAAGTGTTGAACCAAACCGAATGAATGTAAATTAAATTAATTTGGTAATGTTGGTTATGCATTGGTTGTTAGATTGTTGTTAGTTGATGGTATGGAAATTCATTAAGTGTTTGTGGAATTGAATAATTCAAATTGAAAGTGAAGTAAGAATAAATAGAAATGAAATTGAATTTGATTTGAATTTGAAGTGAACTAACTTGAATGTAAATAGTGAATGTAAACTAATTGAATATGAATGAATGATTAGTAAAATCCAATGTTATGAATCAAATGTGATTAAATGAAAATCAACTCAATGAATATTAATAAGAAATGATTGTATATTGATTTGGTTATGGATTTATTGGATAGATATTGGTTAGTTGGATGATAATTGTTTGATGGTTGGATTTGATGTTTTTGTTGCATTTGCTATGGTGGCATATATAGTTGTTGTATTGGTATATGTTGTATGTTGATATTACTTTTCATATACACATGTTTCTCATTGGTTTTTTGAGTGTTTAATAGGTGCGGATGGCGCTTGCTTTGCATTTGGAGCTCGCTTTCGCGCTATATTAGCCGTCTATGCTCGCTAATAATATATAAGATACATATCTCGGATTATATCGTACTTTTACACTTTTTTCCCTTTGGGATGCCTCATCCTTATAGATGAGATGTATATTTGTGATATATGTATGTTGTGATCCTACTACGATCGAACCGTGCAAAGGAGACGTTTATGAATTTTTTTGAAATTTAAGGCGTTAGAAATTTTTTGTAAAATTTGTGATAACTAAAATTTTGATATTGAGTTATAAAGCTAAATGATATTAGTTGGTTTTGAAAGATAACTAAGTAGATTTGAAAACTTAATAAAGTTTTTGTAAGAAGTTTAACTAATGATTTGATATCTAGTTTGAACAAATTGTTTTGAAAAGTTAATGGATTTTGTAACGTTTTCTTACTTGGTAATTTCGGGGACGAAATTCTTTTAAGTACGGGAGAATGTAATGATCCAGAATTTTTGTCATTTGAAATTCGTATATTTAATTAATTTTAAATATTTAAAAGTTAAGTTTATAAGCTGAATAAATAATATTTTGAATATAGTGATTTAATTGGATATTTAAATTGTTAATTTAATATTTGAAATTGCGTAAATAATTGGAAATTGGATTTAATGTGAATGAAAATGATTTATAAAGTTGAAATAAATTCTATTTGAATTAGAATGATGTTAGAGAACTTTTAAAATTGAATTAAGACTTAATTTGTAGAAACTGAATATTTTAATATTTAATTGACGAGTAAAAATGGTCTTTTTTTAAACAGTCTCGGAATTCGATGAAACCGGTTCCATTGGATCATAATGTTATATTATTGTAAGATTTCAAATTTCGTGTCAATCGGATTGACGATTTGTCCGGGGTAAGCTGAAACGCGTAGAAATTTGTTTAAGTAAATTTAAAATTTAAAATAATCGATTCGAAAACCTATTTTCCAAATACGATCGAATTGGCTTCCGACATATATTCCATTGTGTTCAGAATAGGGGTAAAACATTATAAACGCCAAGCGGCATGCTTCGTTTTGAGTTCGAAAAAATTACGAGTGAATAATGCGCGTAAATTTTCTATATATGGCCAAACTTTCTTCTAATTTTTCAAAACCCTAAGCTAACTAGGGCAGGCCATCACCCTAATAACCAATGGTCGATATTTTCAATCTTTCTTCCTTTGATTTCTCCAAATCCATAAGCAATTATGAAAAACATCCAACTACAAAAATGTTAAGCATCGCGAGAGCTTCGATATGAACGGCTATGATCGCAAATTTCGTCCCGGGTCGTAGGCAAATCTCGCATAAAGGCATCGCATTCGAACATGAATTCCAAGGCGTTGGGGTCACCGAGCGTCGCCGGCATCTGGCCGATGGTGGCACTCGCATTGGACTTCGAAACCATGGTCTCTGATTGTCGTCAATTCCAGTATAGTGGTTGCGTTAATTAGGGCAAAGTGGAGGCTAGTGGCTTTGCTCGACCTGGCTTCAAACTGAATGGGAAGAAGATGCTCATCGGCCTGGATTCGGGATATTGAAATGCACGGCCCAGATGGAATCTAGATCATAAAATAAAAAAAATAAAAAAATTAATATATATTTAAAATCGTATAAACTTAAAAATGTATATCTTCTTCATACGAGGTATGTTTTGCACGAAACGCATTGCGCTGGGTGCGAATTGACGAGCACTACATTATGGAGCTGGATTGGGATTTATTCGAGCTAGTGAAAATTTTGGTTGAAATTAAACGCTTGTTTAATTTTGATCGGAATAAATCGCTATCGCGACGACTACAAGCAATGTGAGTACAACTCACTCTTTCTGACTCACTGATATTTTTATATAAGTGAGAAATAATTTATTATACGACGATTGATGATTGTTTGGATAATATATGATATATTGATTGGTATTTGGATATATATATATATACCTGCCTAGTGGAGCATATGACTCTATACGTTCCCATGTATGAGCAGATGACCCTTTGTACGCACATCTGCCTTAAAGCGGACATTGTACACATATTCTAATATGTATATTTGTTGCAGGTGATAGGTTGAACGGATCCAATTGGATTCTTCACCGGTATTGATTTATTTACAGATATTGTGTATATTCTGTTATCATATGATATATGATGTTTTGGATATCACGATTGTTGTATTTAGTGCTGTTGCAGCATTGGGCCTATTTTTGGAATTTTAAAAATATTTAAGTGATGATTTCGAATTTAAAAAGGATTTTAAAGTGATTTTGGAAATAAACGTTTTATTGATTTTTGAATTGTAAAGGAATTGAATTTATTTTGAATAAATAAATATTATAATTTTTATGTTATAAAAATTATGATTTCTGTGAAATATAGTAAATTATGATTTTTGGAATATGAAATGAACTATTTTGTAAAATAGTTTAAATGAAGATTTTTGAAGTTATAATCAATAGTGTATGTATATATAAGATTTATAAAATTGATATTTTATAAATCAAAGTGTTAGAATTATAAATGAGCTTTGTAAATATTAAAATGAAGTTATAAATGGAGTTTATAAGTGAGTAGATTTACGAATTGCGAAGTTATAAAATGATGAATTTGTGAAATAAGAGATTTATAAGTAACTGACTTAAAATTTGGATTTGGCATATAAATGAGATATAAATGGAATCAGTAAATAAAAGGAATTCATAACTTGATATTTTTATAAAATATAATTGTGAATTTATAAACATTGTTTTATAAATTCTAAATCAATTGAATTTGATAAATTAGATATAGAAGTTTATTATAGGAGTATATTCGCGATTTTGGACAGCGAATTATCCTTTAAATTAAATGTTGTAATAATAAAGAGTTTGGTTGGGAATTATATCCATTATTTTGGACAGTGGATAATCCTTTAATTAAAGGTGTAGAAGTATTGAATTTGGATAAGAGAATTTTATTCATGATTTTGGACAGTGAATAATAGATTAAATAAATGTTTTGGAAAGTGATATTTGAAATGGAATAAAATGGTTTAAAGATGTTTTAAAATATGTTAAGTATCAAAACAATAGATTTCAATAATCATTGTTGAAATAGACGTTTTCAAGAAATAAGGAAATGATGGACTATAACACTGTTGTTATAGTAAATGATTTTCGAAAGGAAATGTTTTTGTATAGTATTAGGGTTTATATATCTATCTTATTTTCGAATCCCTATACTAGTGATTTTGGGTTGTCGTAACGATGTTTTATGCAACATTTGTTTTGACCCAAATAAATGTGTTTAATAAGAATGTTTTCCTTATAGAATAAAATATATACTTAATTTTGATTTAAGTATATGCAATATTTTCTAAATGTTGAAAATTAAGTGAATTGTGAATTACTTATTAGTAAATTAGTATGGAAATGTTTTTTTCCAATATAGAAGTTGAAATGTTTTGTGATTATACCTTTTAAAGATAATTTGAAGTGAATATTTGGCAAATGGTTTAATTAATAAAAGATTTATTAAAAGGTCCAGTGATTGTTATGGTGCTGAATATTTGTTTGTTTGCTTTGATAGTTAAATAACCGACTATCAAACTTTGCCAAATTTTAGTTCCTCGACTGGATGTGGGAACTATTTAGTCGTACACTTAGTACCTAGCCTTTTGTGTAGGCTTGATTATCCTTTGTGTTGAGGATGTTGATTCGTATAGTGCGGAGTATTACTCCAACCTACCGAGCTTCCTTCTTGGCCCAAAAGATAGCAAGTTGAAAGTTGGAGACGTGAGTCTATGAGATTTAGTTTCCGTGTGAGGTTGAGAAACGCTTTTGCGTTGTTGGTGCGAAGAGAACGGGATTAGACTTATCTGAAAACCACTTCGGACCAACGTATATGCGACGATTGTGCAGGTTGCTTGTGATGATATTGATATTTCAGATTTTTATAGTAGGGGACTGCTTGTTGATCGTTTGGGGTTAAAATCCCAATATACAAATATTAGTAGTGGTCTCTTCGTTATGAAATATCTAATGCAAGGAATATTCGCTACTAATCCTAGGGATGTCCCGACAGGATGTGGTAGGAAAGTACCTTCAGTTTGTCCTGTTCCTGGACAACTTGTATGGACGTTTGTTTGACATTGCATTTCTAAAGATTACATACATTGATTTTTACAAACGTACATCAGTGGTGGTGGAGAAGGCAACTTCTCTTAGCTTAACACCCTCCTTGAGACGTATGTGCTCAAGGGTTGTATTTTTGTGGAAGGCAATTAGTAGTCAACGGAAATGTCCGTGTGGCATTCTAAGTGGTGTGATTGTGCTTTGTGAAAGGTAATCGTTACCTCTAGCCTCATCAACCGGAAATGACCAAAACAGGGTTAGATGCAGCAGGGCTAAGTGGTCGCGTCCATTAGGGTATGATCGTCCGCTTCTAGATATATCTTTACACCCTATGACGTCGTGTATCGGATTATGTGGTTTGTATGCTTAGAGGGCCCTCGGTAAAGGTCGGTAATGATTGGCGGATGACATATTCGGTACCATCTAGTTACATAGGTGAGCCGGTCTTGTGTTGGTAGAGGGCAGATGTTCTGTGCCTCGAGACATCCATCTAGAGGTGTACCCCTTCGGAAAGTAGTCCTTTCACCTGGTCATTTGTATGGAAATCCAAACTCCACTACGTACCTGCCTTTTTGATGTATTAACCAATTGGGATATATGCTGGAATTTCATTAATGTAACAATTTCGGCTATGATTAATATTATTTGTATATAGTAGACACTACTATAATATAAGAGGATTTGGTACGAAATGTTTTAGTTATCGTAAGGTAAAAACATGTACGGTTTTATGTGTGGACTTGTCTTACGAGATACTTTTGTTTTGATAAAGGAAAAGTTTTAGTAACTTAATAAATTCAGTTGAGTGTGTTTCTCACGCTGGTTTACTAGACTGATTCGGGCGTTCTTCCCTTTCAATGCTCAGGTCAGATCGAGTATTTTTATAGGTCTTGATTTGATGCTTTTGGAGCTTCAGCGGGAGAGCGGGAGATCTTCATTTTCGTATACACGTACTTGTTTTGATTATCCGCTGTGCATTGCCTAGTTGTTTTAAATTGTCCGTAATTGTAAGGACAGGTTATTATAACCGTTCAAGCTGATAATTATTGATTGATTGTTGAACTCTGATTGATGTGTATATATATACAGTTTCTTCTTTTTAAAGATCATTGATATGATATTTTATATTTTCCACTGCGATGTGCGATTCTGTATTGTTCTGTTTGGTTCTATCTTCTCTCTTTCTTCTCTTCTCTTCTTCTCTCTTCGTTTCTTTCTCCTGACTGTCCGTCATTCTGTGCTTTTTAGGTCGGACATGTATGGATTATTGTCGATTCAAAGGGTACGAATTTTCGGGTCGTCACAGAGGACCTCCATGGAAGTCTTACATAATTAGCAAGCGTGCCTTATCGGCTTTCAATCATATATCTAGTATTGTTGTGATGTACACTCATGAGCATCACATCTACTTGATTATCATTATTTTCTCCCTTAGACATTATTATAATATCACTGAAATTTTTGATATAAATGCTTCAGTTATTGTAAGGTAAAAACCTGTCTGTGTTTACATGTGGCATGGTCTTACAAAATACTTTTGATTTTAAAGGATTTCACAAGTTAAAATAAATAAAATTCCTTGTGATTTGAGTTACTCACATTGGTTTTACCAGACTAACTCGGACGTTGTTTCCCTATAATGCTCGAATCAGACCGAGCATATTTCCAGGTTTAGTTGGATATTTTTGGAGCTTATCTGGAGGCCCAGAGACGTATTCACGTACATGGTTATTTTCCGTTGCATTCATTATTGTATCCGTCAGTAGTTGTGAGGACAAGTTGTTATAAATGTCCGGGCTAAAATAGCTTAATATACTCTGGTTGATGTCAGTACATACATATATTACAGTTTCATTCTTGTATAAGGATTTGTTATATATTATAGATTATTCATTCTTCTGTGAGATTCTGTGTTGTTTAGTTTCTTCTTATCTTCTTTCTGTTTTCTTTCCCTTAACTATCCGCCTTTCCATTCTATTTGAGTGGGTCATGTGTGGTTCGTTAGCCACTAAACTTGTTACGAAAAAATGGGTCGTTACAGTTGGTTTCAGAGCTTAGGGTGAGCAAACACATTGGTTTTGGTGGGGTTGACTCATTTGAGAATATATATAAAATAGTAAGTAATTGTTAGTGATGTAAAAACGTTTTATATTGTCTTATTTGATCTGTTGAGTGGCTTAAGTATTCTGGTTAATGCGTTTGGCCAACGTTATCGATAGGAATTTCCTAAACACTTAAACAAGGCCAGACCAACACAATATTGTTTTAAATTTGGGTAAACAAAATAATCTTACTAAGATTATATTATATATATATAAGAACAATTTTTCAAAAATTTAATATATTTACTCTTGATTGTGCTTGGTTGATAGAAATGATAATATTCCATCAATATCTTCTAGGAGTTGATCGGCCATGCTCGCCGTTTCTAAGCATTGACCAGTATCGGTTAATTTATCTAGAATCTTCCTTTTTGAAACTTGGTTTGGATAAATAGGAATTTTAGGAACATTGAAACAAATACCTTATGAATTAAGTTTCACAGTTTGAATTAGACGTTCGTTGATATAGTTGGGTTAAAAAAAGGATTTTTAAGGATTGTTTATTTAACAAAAAATGTGAATTGGAAGGATTATTTTAGAAATGATTTTATATAAAGGTGATTTGGTAAAATTAAGTTTTAATAATTTTTGATTTTAAAATGGAAATTGGAATGTTTTGAAATAAATATTTTGGAAATGGTTGAATATAAAAGTTGCTTGTAATTAATTGGGGTTTAATAAAAGAAGTTTTTTAAAAGAAAACTTAAACATTTCTGAAATAATTCTTGTAGAATGATTTATATAAGGAAGCTAGAATATTTTCGAAATAAATATTGGAAGAATGATTTCCTTTATAAGGATATATTTTATAAATTTGATTTACAAAAATGTATGTATAAATAAAAGGAATTTGTGTATTTAAATCATATCATTTATGAAAATGATTTTCAAATTTTTAAGAAGGTAATAATAATATTATTTGGGGATATTTTACGAATATAGGTATTTTGAAAAGGAATTTTGTTATAGATTTGTTTTGGTAAAAATATATTTTGATTAAATCCCAAAGACAAGATTTGGTATACAAAAGGAAAGATGTATATTATGATTTCAAATAATTTGTGGAAAAAGAAATAATAGTTTTACCTGAGATAGTTTTAGAGTATAAATAATTCTGTGAAATGGTAATCACAGTTTTCTTAAAGGGATTTTTGGTGTATCAATATTTTAGAAATAGTTTGCTGAAATATTTTTAGTATAAACCTTTGGAAAGAGAATTTAAAAGAAATGTATATTCCTTTAGATTTGGTTTGGGGAATAAGTCCCGATTTGTTTTGTCATGATTAGAATAATATCCTAACTGGTGATTAAATGTTTTCTTAGGGGAACGGTATTGTGCGCTTAGCAAATTATTCAGTTTGTTTGTGTACGGTCTGAATTCGTTCAAATCCAAGCAAATCCAAAGAAAATTAGAATTGGATATTTCGATGAAATATTTCACTGGAAATATATTTATGATGTTGTTTCAAAATTTATTTTGAAAAGGAAAGAGTAATTTTAAATTAACTAGTTTAAGTGGCTCGAAAATAAATAGAAATGGGTAAAAGATACGTTCGGATGGTAAACATTTCTCTTGACTATAATCCTTATAGTAAGGAAACATATGATACTGTTTGGTAGTACCTAGTTCCCTGGTATAATTTTGAGGTTACTCAAGCTATATGTATAGTGGATTAAAATATATAGTATCATTTTAATAAGTATTTTGAATAAAAACCTGGCTGTTTGAAATTCTTAAATGAATTCAAAAAAATGTTTGAATTATAATCATGTACACCCTTAGGTTATGATTTGATATTACACCGGTTTGTAAACTTAGGTATGTTTTATGAAAATGTTTTCATAAATAATTTAGTGGTAATAGAATTGGTATTGGAATAACTAATTAAAGTAAGTACGTAGAATGGATGTAGATTATTTCTCTCTTCAAATAATTTGATCTAATATTTGAGTACAAGACTTTAAGGTGTTCCACGCCATTCCAAATAAGGATCTATTACTCAATTTTTTTTGGAGAGCACTTGATGAGGGTTCTTGATATGGAACCCAGATTTTCTATCATAGCTACAAAATATGTAAGGAGAGTAGAGGTTCCTAGTCAAGGAGCCTTATCTGGGTCCGCACAATAAATCGGGTGAACGACATTGGTTTGGAAGTGGAGTTATGTATTCAAGTAGTGATCGAATCAGATTCTATATATGAATGATCTATCATAGTAATGCGGGCGTATGAATAGTATCGAGTGTTCTAGTGTTGAAATTCCGAGGATCAAATTCTTTTTAAGGGTAAGAGAGTGCAACGACCCATATTTTTGGGTATTCGAATTTGAATATTTAATTTTTTTTTTAAACGTTCATATTTGGGATTTTTATTATAAAATCCGTGTTCCAAATTTAGACTTGATTTCTAATAATGTATTTTTAGTTTAATTTATTGAATTTTTCCATAATTTTTAATTTGGAAAATAAAAAATTTCGTTTGACGTATTTTATGGCAAACGTGGGCATTTTAAAACTTCACAGAATTTAATAAATTTTCTATTTTATCGTTGTTTCGCGATCGCATTCCAATGCAATACGCAATCGTAATTTATTTTCTGTCAATAGCTATTCGAGAATGAATGCTATATGTTATGGTAGGGTACCGGACTTCATTTAAAAATTCAACATATATGATCAAAGGACACGGCAATTTGTACACCATTGTACACAACCACTTTTTTATTTTTCTTTTTCCCCACCATCTACCACTTTTCTCCCCTACTTCCCCTTCACTTCAATAGCCATAATAGCCACCATTGTCCCCCTTTTATTTGAACTTCATTTGTGAACTTGGGTTGATTGGTGATGGGCTCAAGTTGTGTGTAACACACACATACTCCTTCTTCATCCATGTCTTCTTCCTCTTCACTTTGTTTATCTCTATAATTTGAAAATCAAGAAAAAACAACTCCCCATATCAAAATCAACTACTCCCAAACCGTTGAATTTTAGCTCGTGTCTAATTGAAAGTTGCCTGTCTTAGTCTCAGCTATTTTTGAAAATCACTTGATTTCGTCGAGTGCCGATCGAGTTATTATCAAAAATCTAAAAGGGGATATATTTAAACTTCAAAAATTGATTCCTCTCGATTCTGAAAGAATGGATCAATGCCGTATGTTCCGTTGGGATCGTAAAAAGACATAGTATTTTTGGTATAAGTCCAGGGGCGTTTGGTATCTACGATTGACGTTTGTCGAACATTCAAATTTATAGACGATTGGAGCATCGATTGGTGAATAGAGCTTAGCGCTGTGATCGTGGAGGAGAGAGCTTCGAATGATGAAAAATTGGAGAACATTAAAGCAAATAAGTGTCACGACCTTTGGCAACCCGTAGCACGCATTTGGTTTTTCCTTATGGATCGTGCTTTGATATAATGGACCAGAGGGAAAGGTGGTTGTGCCGTTGAGGTGACTCGGCGAACGTGACAGGATGGTAATTTCCAAATTGAGATTGGCGAAGTCTTTCGAGTGTGCATGTACACAATGGTGCATAAGTTTTGGGTTTAGGAATTACTGGAGCAAGGGAGGAGTTTTGGGTAAGTAGAAGAATTATATGGGCGTAGGTCTTATTGCTTTGGGCTCGGCCCATTTAAGCTAGGTGAGATTTTGAAATTTGTTACTTAATTATTTTGAAATTAAATTTGTCAAACTTTGAATTGCTATATTTTGCTCATAAGAAATCCATTTATCCTGTGGATTTTTGCATTTGCTCGTATTCACAAGTACAACATAGTAGTGTAACTTGTTGGTAGCTTTGGACATGTAAAAATTTATGATATATTTAAACGGTCTGGGTTTAAATCATGTTATTTTAAGTAATAAAACAGTTTAAATTTATTTACCTTAATTATTGATGTTTATTTGGCCAAATAAAATATTTTTGAGTTAAATTGGATTGAATATGATAATTGGATATCTGTTTAGTGGAATAAATCACCGTTCCCCTAGTTAAATTAATTTGGCATTTAATTAGCAGAATAAATATCATTCTGCTATTTTATAGATTTGGACGTTTGGTTATATATCGATTAATTTATATCACACTTCGAATAAGTGATATTTTAACCAATCATGGTTACGCGTTGGATTTATTTACATGGTCCTGAATTAGGTAAATATCCATTATTAACTTGAAATGTTAAATTGAATAATATGGTAGCTTGTTTACGTACCACGGTGATCGTTAAGCCTTCTTCAAATTTGAAAAGCTAATTATTGACTGAAAGTTATTTTACTATAAGGTTTAAAGGTAATTATTATTTAGTAATAAGATTTTAAAAAGGTAGTCATTATTATCTATAATGTTTTAAAGAAAATTTATAATTGTTTTAATAATGTTTAAAGTTAATTATTTTATTAATATGATTCTTAAAATTTATTTCATAAAGATATGTAATTATTATTTATTCCTTTAGTTATTGTTTTTAAAATGTTTTAATTTAATTACTTATTTAAAATGATTTAACTATACCTTAAGTTTTAATTAAAGTTAATTAATTATATCGATTTAAGTTATTTAATTATATTAATAGGATAATTAATTTTCATATTAATATTGGTTTAAGGTTAATTAATTATTATTTTAATAATGTTTTAAAGTTAATTAATTATTATATTAATATTGATTGGAAGTCAACTTATTAATATAGTATAGTGCTTAAAATTAATTTAATATATTATTAATGAAATTATAAAGTTATTATTTTAAATGAGATTTTAATTGAATAAAATAGAAGGATGTTTAAATAATAACTTGTTATTTTAAGTTATTTTAAATAACTTATGGTTTTATCAAGAAAACTTTATTGACTTAAATAGTCTATTAATAAGTTGGATCAAAAATGGAAAGTGTTTATAAATGGCTTTGGATATTTATAAAAGGATTTATAAATGAGTTTTATAGATCTGAAAGGAGAAATTTTATAAACGGCAATTGAGATTTATTAAGAATGTTTTATAAAGGGATTGGAGATTTAATCAAAACATTTATAAATAGATTTGGAGACATTTATGAAATAAAGTGATTTTGGAAAGAAATGGTTGCTGATTTTTAGGCGTAATTCAAGAGGCAGGAATTGCCTACAGTTTACTATAAATTCGATGGGATAGTAACATAACCATTGAGTGAATTGTGATCCATGATTGATATTGAACAGTACTTTCAAAAATCTATTATTAAGAGTTCTCTAATTTCTAAGTTTTGAAAGCAAAATGGTTTGTGAATCTACTTATACCATTAGATAATATATGGTTATATTTTCTAAATATCAAAAATATCATAGTTTTTGAATATGCTTATACTACAAAGATAAGTATATGGAAGTGATTTCCAAGTCTTTGAAAAGTAAGTTTAAGAAATGAATGATTTATTTTGCAGAGGCTTAGTGATTTCAATGGAAAATGTGACCTTTGTTTGAATGCATTTTTATTTTATAGTTAAATAACCGACTATCAAAACTTGGCCTAATTATGTAATCCTTCTTAATTTTGGTGGTAGGGAAATATTCCCTACTTAACACTGAATAATTTTAATTCTGGAAATATCTAGGGGAGACACGTGGATTATATGGTACAGTTACCATCGATTGTGTTATACTATACATATAAACTCGTTTTGTTCTTCTCCGACAAATGATAAGGAGATCCTTCCACTTAAACAGTTAGCGAGTGAATCCTACTCTCATGTATTGTCTGATTATTTCCTAAAGAACTGATATTGAGCATTTCAAAAATCGACGTTTGGTTTGTGGAGTACCCGGAAAGCGGAAGAGTGCACTCATAAGATATGACTCAAACCCATAACCACTCCAAAAACTATGTATGCTTCTGTAGAGGATTTTTGTGATATATTGAGATGTTGCGATCCATGTGTGATTCCTAGACCCATTGGGGTGTGTGAATCCATGCATGATTCCAAGACTATTAGAGATATGGGAATTCATGTGTGATTATGAGACCCGTTATGGTATTGGAATCCATGTGGGGTTTCATTATCTATTTGATGGCGGTGTGTGATCTAGAATGTCAGATGTAGCCTCATAAGCAGAAATGACTAAAACCAGAGATATGAGGCATAGCCGGTAGGGTTGGGAAACCCGTAGGATGTAGTCGGCTCCTCCTAGATGTTACTTACAGTTGTTATGCATGCATGGAGAGATGCACTCGATCTTAGTGAGACCAACTATGTTTTTCCTATAGTACATCACTAGGGATGTATGCTGTTTCAGAAGGATGTCTCCGATCCTTGTACAGGAGGACTGTTCTTGAAGTATGGAGGGCACCGCCATAGAAATCCTACACAATTAGCGAACGTGCCTTCGTCTTTTGATTATATATATAATATTGTTGTGATGTACACTCACGAGCATCACAGTCGTTTGATTATTATTATGTTCGCCCTTAGCATTATTATAATATCACTCGATTTTCTGATATAAAGGTTTTGGTTATCGTAGGTAAAAACTCATCCATGTTTATGTGTGGCGTGGTCTTACGAGATACTTTTGATTTTGAAGAATTTTACAAGTTAAAATAAATAAAATTCCTTGTGATTTGAGTTTCTCACACTGATTTTACCTGACTGACCCAAGCATTGTTTTCCTATGATGCTCGGGTCAGACCGAGCATATTTCCAGGTTAGTTGGATATTTTTGGAGCTTCAGTAGATGAGCTAGAGGCCTAGAGAAGTATTCATATACATGACTATTTTCTGTTACATTCAACAGTTGTGAAGATAGGTTGTTATAGCTATTCGGGCTGAAATAGGTTAGTATAATCTGAATGATGTCAATATATATATATATATATTACAGTTTCATTCTTGTGTAAAGATTTGTTATATATTATAGATTATTTATTCCGCTGTGAGATTCTGTGTTGTTTAGTTTCTTCTTGTCTTCTTTCTTTCCCTTAACTATCTGCTTTTCTTTCAATTTGAGTGGGTCATGTGTAGTTTATTGGCCACTTAAACTTTGTGGAAAAGTTGGTCGTTACATGCCCTCTCTTAACCTAAAGAAATATGAAGTACACGAAAACCCGATTCTTCCAAAAATATTGCTTCTATCGACTTTAAGTAAAGATAACCTTCGATGGTAGTCGTGCCTCGAACACTGATTTTGTCAATGACTTTTGAATACAAACTTACTATAACTGGTCAATATGAATCTTTTGAAGCTTTTTGGAAGTACTGTTGAATGCACAGAAATGTACAGTAAAGAGTAGGAGACAATAAGATGATATAGATCAAAATAGGAAAAGAGCAAAGAAGTGAGTAGTTTAATTTTGACCTAGGATATTTATAGTGGTAATCATATGGGTGAAGGAGTTGAATTTTGCCTTTTATGCACTTCAATAATCCGAAGAAAAAAAATCTATAAAATTAATAACAAGTATTCAGAGTGTTTAGCATCGTTTGGAAAGTGTCGTAGATCATATGAGTGATTTTAACAATTTTATTCTAAGACTTAACTATCGATTCAATATTAAAACGTACTCTTTTGTATTTCTTTGAGTGTTGATTTAAGTACTATTCTAACTCAGTGACCCAAATTTATTTTCTTAAATGCTTTGATGCCTGGTCCACCTATTCGTATCCTCATCATCAAGAAGTCATTTTCTTTGATAATATTATGCAAGTGATGTGTATAATATTCGTTTCATTGACTTCATCAAAATATTGTTTCTTTACACTTATTTTTATCAGAATGGTTTAACTTGTTTTTCTAATAATTTTTCTGCTACATGTTCCCAAATCTTATGAAAGATGCTAGAATTCTTAGAATTCCTCCAAGGTGTTAGGACCCAATTATCTTGTTTTCTTGACCTTGAGTATACTTAACACATTGTGGTATCCATAAATAACGAATAATACATTATTAATTATATTAAATATAAACCTAGCATTATAGTAATTTCCCCTAATCATTACCATGATCTTGAGTATACTCAATAGATCACAGAATGCATTAGACACTCATGACCTATCATTGCAATGCATAAAAAAAGTATATGGCCATCTAGTATGTCCAATAAAGTTATATGGTTTGTTTTACCTAATTAAGGACATATAAGGCTTCTCTAAAAGATAGAAATAAAATTTTAACTATAAATTCATAATGTATATAAATGAGTTTAAGTTTTAAAGATAATAAGGGATGATAACCATGTAGTAACTTATCACATGTCATAACTCGATATAACATACACATCCCTTTAATGGGTTTATTGTTTTGTAATATTTAATATATTTTAACTCATTAAAGTTATTTATTTAATTAATTAAGATATAACTTTTATAACTTATGTTTTATTTCAATACTTTTGAGATTACAATTATAACATTTATAACTTATTTCATTTAAATTCAAAAAAATTAAATTTATTTTAATTATTACAATTTTAAATAATTTGTTTTCAAATTTCAACTCATTCGTTCAATTTTGAATTTAATTATTATAACAACTACAATTTAATTTTTATTTTGATTTACACAATTCTAAATTTACATTTAATTCCTCTATAAAGGAATCACTCCAGGTCAAATGAACAAGAAAGAGAAGGAATGGTAGTTTGATTACCTGACGGTTAACACGATGGCTAAACAAGTCTTTGTTCATGTTAACCTTATTACTATGGCTACTTTATAATTTTTAGTGTATTGGCTTTTCCACTGAATACATACATACATACATACATACATACATATATATATATATATATATTTATGTATGTATTATAGATACAACTCAAATTTAGAACTACTCTAGTATTCGAATTTATAGTACCTACAAACTCAAATTTAAAATCAATTTCCTATTCTTATCCATGTTTAATTTAAATTCATATATGAATCAATTTAATTTGTAAACAATTTGCGCATTATGCTTAAAGCATACCCTAGAGACCTACCACTTTGATGAGCTAGATAGCGGCCAAGAGTATGGGTGTTTTCCATTCGCAAGAATTTTCCTTAATTATGGTAGCCTTTTTCTTAGTTTAACATCCATTCCTAGAAACTGTCTCATTGAAATTCTATCAAGGTCTACCGTAAATTATAGCTGGTTAATTCACAATAACATGTGATGGATCCAATATCACTGTTTGTTTTAGAGGGTTGTGCAATGAAGTAAAATGGTTGAATTTAGAAGGCAAAAAAATTATTTTACTGAATTCGCCAAAACATTAGATTTGTGTTATCATGAGCAAATGTGAAAATTATATAAATCATAATTAATATAAATTCAGTTTGATTTGATCTAAAATTATTATTTTTTCGTTTTTTAATGAAAGATTTAGTTTTGGACATGGGTACCAATTTACTAATAATATGTATAAGTTTGATGTATAACAATATGACAATGAAAACACACGGACGCGTTATATATGTATGTATGTATATGTCTATATGCATCATATATATATATTATATATGTGAAAAATGCGGATTATGGATTTTAAGGCTAGAATAACACTAGAGAGGGGGTGAATAGTATTTTGTGGATTTTCAAAATCTTTTTGAAACTTATATAATTTAATCACCAACAAATGCAATACACAGACATAGATATAATCACAGAATCAGACACAGATGCAAATAATAAATAAAAGCAGTAAAGGAAAGAACACACCAGGATTTTATACTGGTTCGGAGTTACCCTACATCCAGTCCCGCACAATTGTACGGATTTCTTTTCAAAATAATCTCCATGATCGCACCCTTGATTTCAAGGCCACGAGGCACACCATCCTGTATTCGAGTACGGGGCAAACTCTCTTGATTTACCAGGCCACAAGATCACCTAATCGATTTCCAGGGCAACAATCACACCCAATTGATTTTAAGGCTCAACCGCACCTTTTACTCAACAGTTTGATTTACAAATAATTCTATAACTCTGAATAGCACCGAGATCTTATGGAGAGAGTGGCAGAGCATCAAACAAGAGATAATCAAGTTTGATTCACTTGGTACTTCAACAGAGTATAGTTTGGAATTCTTTAGAATAAATGCGGAAGATGAAGAGGAGAGAAAACAAGTGAAATCTTATTAAAAATTCGTTTAGAACCACTGGTATTCATAGAAGATCAACAACTATATCTATTCGTGAAAGGATACGACAAATAGACACTTCTTTTGAAAATTTAAATTTTGAATTTTAACGGGTACCATGTCGACATGAGGGTAGGAGTATGTTGACATGCTCTAGACAAAAATGGTGATTTTGATTTTCTTATTAAAATTGGTTTCAATAATTTTTCAAAACAATTTCTAATCTTTTATAAATATATTTGAATATAGTTTAAATATATAAAAGTAATTTTTAATATATATAATCTTAATTTATAAAGTGATTTGAAATCTGAGTATATTTAAATGCTAAATATTTAAAACAAGAGATAGTTTAAAAATCAAGGACAATGTTGAAATCAAAATATTAAAAATGATAAAGATAATTTGAGGCTAAAATATTTAAAACAAGAGAGATGCCTTTTTGAAAAGAAGGTTTTGAAAACATTTAAAATAAGAGATATATTTTTGAAAAGCATTTTCACAAAATTAGTGAATACCAAAATAGGACCACTATATGTTCCACTAGGAATTGTCGTGGGTTACATCCCACCAGGGTTCCATCCCTTTAACAGGCTCAAAGTGGATTCTATTCCTTGAATAAATTTTGAATTAAGATGTAAGTGCATTCAAGAAGTTTTAACATAATTCTAGACTCAATACTTATCTTGTACTCTTGAAATCTTGAACTCATGATATCTTGATACTCATGAGTCTTCAATCTTGATATCTTCAATCCTGAATCTCTATACTGTATAGTTTTCATTCTTGGTACCTGTATGGTTAAATCCTACATATACATATATATCTAAACTATAATGTTAGTATTTATATTTTATAAGAGTCCTAAGGTTGTTGTCATCAAAACCATCATCTCAAGGACTAACAATCTCCCCCTTTTTGATGATGACAACCTATATTTATAAAATATACTTCACCCTCACGATAACTCCCCCTTATCTTAGCCTAACTACTCTATTTCATATTTATCCACCTTTTTCATCAACAAAAACTAATCCTATACTTATATATATAAATCCCCTTTAATCTAATACTATCTAAACTAAATACTAATAAGGAAGTATAATAAGCGAAACAAAAATTTATTATATACGATGTTATATTTACATGTATATATGGATTATTGACACACAAATATATTATAGAATTACACTTCTAACGAGAGTTTATGATAATTGGAGATTTGTGAATTGAACAATTTGGATAATGAAAGCAAAAGCTTCCACGTTGTTCAACCAAATTCCCATCTTTGCCAAAACATATTTCGCCTACGCAAAACACCTTGTCGTCTTCTTCCATAGGTGCTTCTTCCTCTTCTTCTTCTTCTTCGCTGTGCTCTAAAGGGTTATGCACTAGAATGTTGGGAGAATCTTCTTCAATCACAATAGGATTTTTATGATTATCCAATAGGAATTTTTGAAAATTCCGAAGAATTTTGCCTTGCTTATCTTGTTCTTTTGCCATCTTTATTTGCGCAACTTGAAGTTCAGTCAACATTAGTATGACATCCTTCAAAGATTCTTCAATCTTTATCACATATGCTAGTGTAGCGCGTTGAAATGGACCAGAATGACGAGAAGGAAAAGAGATTGTGTCATTTTGGTTTGATTTAGTGGAGGAGGCCATTAGTTTTAATTTTCAGAAGTTTAATACAGAGAAAGAGAAGTGAGAAGATAGAAAAATTTGAAATACATAAGTTTATATAACTACTAAATTATTTTTAGAGGGAAAATCAAATTTTCAAATTTTACCATTGTATGTCGACATGGGTGGTAGGGGTATGTCGACATACCTATGATAATTTTTGTTTTCTATTATACCTAAATGTTAGTATATCTATATTCTATATCTCAGTTGTTAAACAAATGCCTAGTTCTCATCTTAATTTAGTAAATATATATTGGTTTAAGGGTTTGGTTAAAATATTAGCAATTTGATTCTCAGAGTTGATAAATTCAAAAGAAATAATCTCTTTACTTATATTATCTCTGAGAAAATGATGTATGATATCAATATGTTTAGTCCTAGCATGATGAGTAGGATGTTTAGATAAATTTATTACACCAGTATTATCACAATAAATATGTGATTTTGAAATTGTTAATCCAAAATCTTTTAAGATTTGATGCATATAAATGGCTTGAGAGCACGCCAAAGCAGCAAAGATATATTCTGCTTCAGTTATTGATAAAAAAAAAAATTTCTTTTTACTAAACCATGAAACCAGAGAATGCCCCAAAAAGTGACACGTTCCACTTGTACTTTTTCGGTCAGATTAGCAACCAGCATAGTCAGCATCATAATAAGAGATTAAATCTAATGAATCATTTTTAGGATAAAATAAACCATAGTTAAAAGTATGCTTAACATATCTTATGATGCGTTTCACAGCTTTTAAGTGAGTCTCTTTGGGTTGAGATTGATATCTTACACAGAGACAAACACTATGCATGATATCAGGTCTACTCGTAGTGATATAGAGTAGTGATCTAATCATTCTCCTATATAGTTTTTGATTTACATATTTTGAAAGATCTTCTTTATTTAAATCTTCATTGGTTGCCATGGGAGTGGGTTTTCCACTCGCAGTAGTCATACCAAATTTACTAACTAGAACCCTAGCATATTTTTCTCCACTAATAAAATATCGTTATCTAATTGTCTTATTTGTGAACCTAAGAAGAAAGTAAGTTCACCCATATGACTCATCTCAAACTCTTTTGTCATTATTTTAGAAAATTCTTTATTCGTTTCATGATTAGTTGATCTAAAAATAATATCATATACATAAATTTTACTAGTTGGATATCATTTTTATTTCTTTTAATGAAAAGAGTATTATCTACTTTACCAATTTCAAAATTTGATTGTAATAAAAAAAGATATAGTCTATCATACCATGCTCTAGGGGCATGTTTCAGACCATATAGAGCTTTCTTAAGTTTGAAAACATGGTTTGGAAAATTTTCATCTTCAAAGAGTGGAGGCTGTTCAACATAAACTCCTCTTTAACAAATCCATTTAGAAAAGCACTTTTAACATCCATTTGAAATAATTTGAAATTATTATAATTGTGAAAGCAAGTAAAATTCTAATTGCTTCTAATCTTGCTACGGGTGTAAAGGTTTCATCAAAATCTATTCCTTCTTATTGACAATAACCTTGTGCAACTAATGGAGCTTTATTTCTAACGACCTTTTCTAGTTCATGCATTTCATGTTTATAAACCCATTTAGTTCCTATTATAGTTTTATCCTCAGGTCTAGGAACAATTTTCCAAACGTCATTTCTGGTGAATTGATTCAGTTCTTCTAGCATAGCCATAATCCATGAATCATCAGACGATGCTTCCTTTGGATTTTTAGGTTCAATAGAAGATATAAAACCTATATTACTCATGTTATTTAGTTGATTTCTAGTTCTAACAATAGATTCAATATTTCCTAGTATATTTTCTATAGGACGATCTTTTAAAAGCTTAACCTTTTTATTTGGATGAATGAGTTCATTTTTTGTTTCAATTGATTCATTATTTAGGGTAGCAAAATATTATTCATTATTAATTTGTTCAACAACTTTGAAATTTTCATCAAACGAAACATGCATTATTTCTTCAATGGTATTAGGTTTATGAAAACTCTGTGTGCTTTACTTCTATTAGAATATCCGATAAAGATTCCTTTATCGGATTTAGGATCAAATTTATCTAATTTATCTTTTGTATTTAGAATAAAACATTTACTTTCAAAGATTCTAAAATAAGATACCTTTGGTTCTTCTTGTAAAGAAGTTCATAGGGTATTTTATCAGTTAACGGTGTAATTAATATTCTTGTCAAAATGTAGCAAGCTGTAGCGACTGCTTCAGCCCAAAAATGTTTTGGTAAATTACTATTTGAAAGCATTGTTCTAGCACACCCTTGAACCGTCCTATTTTTACGTTCTACCACTCCGTTTGTTATGGAGTTCTTGAAAAAGAGAAATTATGAGTTATTCCCTTTTTATTGCAGAATCACTCAAAATTTTCATTTCCAAATTCCCCACCGTGATCACTATGAATAATTATAATTTTAAAGAAAATTGGTTTTGAAGTCTTTTTGTAAAAATTTTAAATGAATCAAAAGTATCACTTTTATATTTCATAAAAATTGTCCATATAAACCTAGAATAATCATCTACAATTACAAAGACATATTTATTGTGATTTATTGATTGAATTTGAGATGGACCAAATAAATCTAGATGAAGTAACTCAAGAGGTTATGAAGTTGAAATCATATCTTTTAATTTGAAAGCACTCTTCCTAAGTTTTCCTAATTGACAAGCATCACACATACTATCTATTTTAAAATTCATTCTAGGAAGACCTCTTACTAGATCAAGTTTAGAAAGTCTAGATAAGAGTTTAAAATTCAAATGCCTAAATCTTTTATGACAAATCCAAGGGTCACTTGTATTAGCCAAAAGACATAGATTATCATTTGAGATTTTCATAGCAAGAATATAAATATTTTTCTTCCTAAGTCCTTCAAATATAATATTTGAATTATTATCTTCGATGTGACACTTATCTTTTTCAAATTAAATTTTGTATCCTTTATCGCAAAGTTGACTAATACTAAGTAGATTATATTATAAATTCTTAACTAATAAAACATTAGAAATAGTAGGAGTTTTAGAGTTACCGACATTGCCGATGTCAATCACATATCCTTTTGAGTTATCTCCAAAATTAACCAATCCTTTATCTTTGTAGATAGTATCATTCAGCATATTTGGATTACCAGTCATGTATCTTGAACATCACTATCAAGTATCCACTTATTCTTCTTAGTTTGTACAATTTTTCCATTGAGAATTGATTCTTCAAAGGCCATATAACATTTTTCTCTCTGCACAGAATACAAATTTGGTAGATAATTTGATTTTCTATAATAACTATATGCAGACTTATGAGACAATGATGATTTGAATAGATTTAAACTAGGGTTAACAAAATCCATAAAAATAGTCATTTAAAAAAAAAATCAAAATTAGGTTATGAAAACTTTGAAAACCTTGCTCTAACGACCCACTCTTTTGGACCATTCAAATCGACAATAAAACCACACACGTCTGACTTGAATAATTTAAAACAGTAGATTGTAATATAATTTGGAGCAAATAAAACTATCACAAAATCACAGACACAGATAAATCAGAATAACTCGCAGCATTAATAAAATAACCATAGTAGTTCATGAAGCTACTACAAAATAGAGTCACAAAACAAGTACACAGTCCACAGTCTAAAAAGTAAATACAACAGAAATCCCAATACATAAATGTCCACTAATACATAAGCTGAATAGAAATACTGAATGGAAATAGATAACGAATAGATAGATAGATAAACTCCAACAGATCCTCTAGCTCTAGAAGGTGAAATCCAAAGCTGATACTCAGGCTGACCCGAGCGTAAAGCAAAACACAAAACACTCGAGTCAGGACATACATACTTATACAATGTAAACCAACTCAAGTGAACTGTAACAAAATGCATAAGTAACTTAAAGGATGTTTGGGACCGCCCATCCTTTAAGGATCCGTTAAACTGTTTACTATGTAGTATATATGCTATTATAATAATGTCTACAGTAAAGTATAATATACTTAAAAATAGCGTTAAGGCTTTACAGTTCCACCTTAACACACTATATATATCCCCATAGTCTATACAGTACCGTAATCTCCCCCGTACTGGACGTTGTTAGATGGAACTCCATAGGTATGGTACAAAACCAAAATCGTATAAGGCACGCTAGGGTAGGTGGCATGGCACAATGAGGCAATACCAGGGTAGATATACCAATTACGCTTTCAGACCGGTGGTAACGCGTAGTATCCACTACCGCCCACCTCAGGCCACACTCCCAAGAATCAAAGGTGCAAACCAATCTATCACAAAGTAATATAATGGCATACGAAGAAGTGTGTCCGATAAGAGGAGCTATCTCAGTAGCTCATCGATCGCCCCTGTTTTAGCCACCTTATGCCAACTCACGGGAGTCGGGTCCACGTACATATCTCAATAGAACGTCGCTGCCATCCTACTTCATTCTAATCTCCATCGCGTACATGGTTGTTAAAGTGGTTTTTGGGGTTGGCAGAGAGTATGACAACTTCCGATCCCGGTCTCTTTAACAACCAAACGTTATTATTACCCGTGGTTATAATTTCAAAATGGTTTATATTTAAAGTTAAAACATAATCATTTAAACCATTTACATTCAATGTCATTATCTTCCAAAATTAATATTCATTTCCAAGGTTGTAGCATTTCTAAGTTCACTCATTCAATTATAACAATTTCAAAAAAAAATACATTGCATCATAGAAACAGTAGCACTTAGAAAACGTTACTGTAAAATAGTAATATTTCAGAAAACAATACATTTTAGAAACTATAGCACTTAGAAAATGCTACTGTAAATATAATGGTATTTCAAAAAAACGGTACATTTCAGAAACTGTAGCACTTAGAAAATGCGACTGCAAATATAATGGTATTTCAGAAAAAAGGTACATTTCAGAAATGGTAGAACATAGAAAATGCTACTGTAAATATAATGGTATTTCAGAAAATAGTATATTTTTAGAAATAACAGCACTTATAAAATGCTACCTTAAAACCATAGCATTTTGGACAAAACTAAGATTTATTATAACATTTCAAAAACATTAAAATTTCTGTTTTTCACCATTTTTAACTTATAAAACATATCTCATGTTTTAGAATTATTTATTTGGATATCATTTAAAAAAATTTGAGAAAAATGTGTGATCCTCTACGAATAGAGTAGAGCGCACGTGCGAATATACATACATACATACATACATACATACATATATATATATATATATCATGAATATAATGTGCTACCAACATGCCTGACAGGTAACAAAAACCAAATACATATATATCAAATCTCAGGAACGCCTACGATGAGTTTCGGCAAAGCCACCACCCATCACACCCCGGTATCGAGCTCCGACATGGCCACTGCCCGATATTAGGTTGTTAGAAGCACCTAAAAACTAAACGAAAAAAAAAACTACTGGATGACGTCCCAGACAAATGAGTAAGCTCCGACCAACTGAATCATGAGAGATGAATAAGCATCTACTCTAAAGTGGATCTACTGAAAAGAGAAACCGCAATGAAGCCTCTGAACAAGAGAAAGGGGTACCAAATTGAAGGATATATCCTCCTAAGAAAAGTACTCCATAGTGAAGATAGCAGAATCTTAAATTTGAGGAGAAACTGCTGGAAGCCAGGATGAAGATACTCTGCTCCGGTAACCTCTCTACCATCTGATGTCCAGCAATCTAAATATATGAAAACCTGCAAAATGAACCTAATATCATATCTTCCATACCTATAACTGGAAAATGACTAAAGAAAAAGTTAGAATGATACATATATATGTATATTTATATAATAAATATACATATATATGTATTTATAAGGAAGGAAATAATAACTAAATATGACTAACTGGACAATAACAGCATAAATGAAATACCAAAAAACCAATACCAAACAGAGGCTAGTACAAATATTGAGACAGATCTATCTTATGAACCTTTAATCATAAGTAAATTATGATTAGAAGTGAAATCATCATCTAAATTAGAGAAAATATTAATAATACTATTATTAAAGTTAAAGAAATTATTGTTGTGTTTAAAAAAAATTAATATTATGATTAACCTTATTAAGATACCTTTTGAAGAGGATATTCTTAGCTATTTTATATTTAGGGTTAAAGATCCAATTAAAACAAAAAGGAAGAAATTGTAAAAATCAATTTGTTTAAATGACAATTATTATAATTGAAAATTCTTTGATTTCTTTCAAACCAAATAAGCCAACTAATAATAATAAATAAAGTGTTTAGTAAAAATCTATTATTCTTTTTGAACTTGAATCTATAATTACTCCAGTAGAATTCACAATCCGAAATTTTAGTTGTTATATTAAAGTCAAAAATTATAAGAATATTAACTAGAATGCAATTAGAATCCATACAATTAAAGTATATATGATTAATGTCCTCAAGATACAGATTACAAAAATAACGTTTATTATCATTTGAATGTTTTTTTCTCTTTAAAAATTCAATTGTATAAGTTTTTCATGAAGAATTAACCACATGTGAATTTTGGATTTGGGAGGAGCATTAGATTTCCACATATATTTAAATGAGTTATTTATTGTACCCGAAAAATTAATGAATCTGTAGAAAAATTAGAAGTATATTTCTTACTTTTATTCCATTCCCAACTAATAACATGATTATCATTATCAATATTATAAAGATTTAATCTGGCATAAAGCAAAGAAAGTTGTCTAAAAGTTGAATCAACTAAAATTCTAATAAAACAGAAATTCCAAGGAGGATCATTTTCAGGAGAATAAACTTCATTGATTAAATCACACTTAAAGCTACAAATTTCATACAGATCCTTAAATTCTATCTTAAGAGGCAAGATAGAAATCCAACGGTCATGCCTAAACGAAGTACGATTTCCAGAACGAACAATGGTATTAATTCCTAAATTAAATATCTCATTACATTTTAAATGTTTTTCCAAAGGTTAGATATATTATGAGAGGCTGGAGAAGCAATTTGATATAAATTGCTATTTCCATTATAATAATATTTAGAAATAATCTCTTTCCAAATAGCGTTATCATTTATATCTTTAAACTTCCAAATTCATTTACCTAACAGAGACAAATTCATATTACGCAAATTAATAACACCTAAATCACCTCCCATTTTGGCCTTACAGACGGTTTCCCAATTTACAAGACATTTAATATTATTGTTAGAGTTTTCTCCACTCCATAAGAAATATCTTTTAATGTCATCAATTTTATCTATAACCCAATCTGGGAACAAATGTAAGGACATCCAATAAATCGGAAGAGCTGGTAAAACCGAATTTATTAAAACTAGCCTACCTGCTCTAGATAGAAATCTCCCATTCCAGTTAGATATCTTATTTTTAATTTTATCAATGATAATAATCCAGTCTTCATGTGTGTGTTTGGTGGGTCTAATCACAAAACCGAGGTAGTCAAAAGGAAAGTTCATAGTTTTGCAATTAAGAGTATTGGCAACTAAGTTTTCAACATCAAAACCATTTAAAACTAACATGGAACTTTTGTCAAAATTTATTTTTAAACCGTATAAAAGTTCAAAACTATAAATTTTTAAACTTAAGGGTAATGACGTGGACAAAATTTAACTTATGCTTAAATAAAATAAAATTTTATTAATAAAATATCCAAATTAAACCATAATTCATTTATTAAGTCAAAAGTACATTATTTTACCTAACTTTTATCTTAACAAAACTTAATCCTTTATTTAAAAATACCTATTTCATAAATAAAATATTCTTATTACTAAGTTAAGCTTCAATTTCTATTTGAAACTAAATTTTTAATTATCAAGTTAAGTTATATTTTAAGTTACATTTTAAACCATTTATTTACTTATACATTTTTAACTTATAGAAAATCACCATAGCATTTATTTAAATCATTTAAATCCAATTTTAATTAAATTTTCATATTTAAATTTCAAAATACTTCATAATTTCCAAAAAATATTTAAAATTAACTACGGGTCTGTATATAATTTTCTAACATAGGTCAAGTGATACGGATATGTATCATTTCAATCTGTAATTTAAAAATAAAAATCCAGGATCTATCATTTCAAACCTACAATCCCAAGTCACATAAAATAAATAAAATTCGCTTGAGCCTATCATTTCAGCTCATAATGATTTTTCCTTATTTTAGTGTCCATTCGGGTATGTATCATTTCAACCTATAGTGATTCTATACTAATAGGGAACTTGCAGTGTGGGAAACATGAAATGCAATAAACAGTGTAATATGGCATATCATATCAGGTGATGTAACAAATAAATATCAGGTTATAACATCATGAAATATCATATCACATGCATATATAAATTACTATCATATCATCAACTACAATCCACATGCCATTGTTTCACAATTATATAAGTACGAATGTAGAGAGTGATAAACTCAACTTTTAAAGCTGGAGATCAAATTCAAAACACAAATCCAAACTCCGCAAAGCACGAAAAGCACGAATTAGATTCGAGTGGATGCAGAGCCATGATTCGGTCTTGTAAACAAATAAATATAAACATACATAAAAATAAAATTCAATACAAGATAATACATCAAACAATGAACAAATATGAATCAAAATGGAACAAGATTGGCTTAACCAATACAAGTGGCTCGGCCACCACATAAAATGGCTTGACCATCATCAAGTCATGCTCGGCCATGGTTACATCTGAAGCACCTAGGCTCGGCCAAGGCAAGTAAGAGGCATGGCTAGGCTATGGTAGGAGAAGGGGTGGCAACCAAACTCATGTAGAAGGCAATAGGCAAGGATATGGTGATATTTGGGTTCGACCTATGGCTCTATGGGTTCGGCCTATGGGTTCATGGTGTGGATCTGATCTGGTCATCATCTAGATAGGCTTGGAGATGAAGTATTGGTCAAGGCAAGGCATAGGGTGGAGGAAATAGGGTGTTGCCGAGGTAAGCAAAGAGGGGTTTGGTGATGTAGAGGCTTGGCTAGGGTTTCAAGCAACTTTTGGTGATGGGTTTTTAGATCTAGGGTTTCATGGCATAGGTGGTGGAGATGGTGAGATAGTGGAGGCCGAACAGAGGTGGTGGATGGAGGGGATGTGGTCGGCTATAGGAGGTGGTGGTTGAGCTTGCAAATAGAAAAACAAATGAAAAGAGAAAAAGAAAAGAGAAGATGAAGCAATGAGGAGAAAAACTTACTGTAAATATTATTTTAATCAAAAGAGGAAAATGAGGAAGGAAATGTTTTGAGAATATTTTGTACGTGAATTAAGGAGGTAATTGAGAAGTTTTGAACAGCAAGAAAGTAATTCCTTTGAACGACTAGGAAAGGAAAGGACTTTACTTCATTTCCAAGAAAAGAATTTAAGTCTTTTCTGAATTTCCAAGCCAAAATTCAAATAAAAATCAAAAAAAAATCACATTAAAAAGTCCAAACAAAATAGAAAATAAAATATAAAGTAGAAATGAAGTAGAAAAATATAGAATAGAAAATAAACAAAAAAATGCTGAAAATAATCGCGTGCAAAACGCTGAAATTTATCAAATTTTAGAAGTACAAAACAGAATTTTACGAAACGAAAAGCAGCATGAACATCAGAATCAAATATAGTTCCAAAGAAAAAGATTAGAAATTAAGAATTCAAATTTAAAATTTTCAACTGAAAGTCAAAGTTTGACCATAGTTGACCAAAATATAAAATTTCAGAAATTATTTATTTTATTATATTTGGAAATAAAATTATAAACAAAACCCAAAATTACAATGGAAAATTCCAAAATTTCAATTTTAAAATAACTAAAAATCAAAGTTTCAAATAAATTGAATTAAAACATTTGTTAGAAATATGGGTTGTTACATTCTCCTCCACTCAAAACTTTTCGTCCTCGAAAAGGAACGAGACACGAAAACAAGGAAAGATAAAATAGAAAAGCAAATAGTACCTGAAACAAACAATTCTGAATTCGAAGCACGCATGCTCTCCTCCGTCTCCCTGGTACAATCCCGATCATCCATATACCGTTGCACTTTGACCAGGTTGGCAGATTTCCTTCTTAGCTGCTTCGTACCTCTATCGATAATACGAAGTGGCTTCCTCTCGACAGTCAGATTAGGCTCAATATCCAAACTCTCGAGAGAAGAAGGCTGGACAACCAAAGATGGATCATGCAGATAGCGACGAAGATGCGAAACATGGAATACATTATGCGCTCTAGAAAATTTCTTCGGTAAATCCAGATGATAAGCTAAAGAACCAATCCTCTCAAAGATACGGAAAGGACCAATAAACCTAGGAGCAAGCTTCCCTCTATGACCAAACCAATTCACATTCCTTAAGGGAGAGAACTTAACGAAAACCAGATCACCAATAGCAAACTCTAAACTCCTCCTACGCCGATCAGAATACTTCTTCTGCCCATCCTGAGCACTCCTCATCTTCCTCTTAATCTCCTCAACCTTCTCAGAAGCCTCCAAAATCATATCAAGACCAAGAACCAAACGATTACCGGATTCAATCCAGCAAGATGGAGATCTGCAAGTTCTTCCGTAAAGAGCAGCAAACGGAAACATTTCAATAATAGCCTGAATTCAAAGACGAAATGAGATGATTAAAGATTAAGATAAGATTAAAACAGAAGAGCGAAAATATACCTGATAACTGTTATTGTAGGTGAATTCAACAAGATGGAGATGATCTTCCCAAGACCCTCCATAATCAAGGATACAAGCACAAAGAAGATCCTCTAGAATCTGATTCACTCTTTCCGTTTGACCGTCGGTCTGTGGGTGGTAAGAAGTCTCAGATTTAGAAGAGTACCCAAAGATTCTTGAAAAGCTATCCAAAACTGACTGGTAAAGATAGGATCTCGACCACAAACAATGCTGATAGGAACACCATGGAGACGAACAATCTCCCTTATATAAATCTCAGCCAAACTAGAAGCAGAACGGGTAGATTTGACCGGAATGAAATGAGCTGACTTTGTCAATCTATCCACAATAACCCAAATACTCTCATTACCCCTCCTAGTCCTTGGTAATCCATCAATAAAATCCATGGAAACCTATTCCCATTTCCAATTGGGAACCTCAGGGGGCTGCAACAAACCAGGGGTCTTCTGATGATCTGCCTTGACTTGCTGACAAGTCGCACACCTACTAACAAAGATAGAGATGTCCCGCCTCATACCTCTCTACCAATAAAGCTTCTTCGTATCCTGACACATCTTGTCACACCAGGATGAATAGAAAATCTGGACCGATGATGTTCTCGAAGTAACTTTTACCTCAATCCATCAACATTCGGGACACAAATCCGATTATTAATCCTCAAAATCCCTCTATCATCGATCTGAGCTCCGCTACCATCAGGACAACTACCACCAACTCTGCTACAAACACTCTCCTTAATCAATCTGATAGTCCTATCATCATCCTGCTTAGCAATGATACGATCGAAAAGAGGAGAAGAAGAAACAACAAGCTGACACAATGTAGCCTTCTTCCGACTCAAAGAATCGACCACAACATTAGCCTTCCCAAGGGTATAGCTAATGTCAAGATCATAAGAAGCAAGAAACTCAAGCGACCTAACCTGACACCGATTAATATCCTTCTGGGTGAAGATATACTTTAAAGACTGATGATCAGTAAAGAGCTCAAACTTAGCACCTAAAAGATGATGTCTCCAAAGCTTCAAAGCAAAGACCACAACAAGCGATTCCAAATCATGAGCTGCATAATTTGCTTCATGGGTCTTCAACTGGCGACTGGCATAAGCAATGACCTTCCCATCCTACATCAGAACAGCTCCGAAAGCCTCATGACTAGCATTAGTGCACTACAACAAAAATACCTTTTTGCAACTGCCAAAAACAGTTGTAATAGGTCTACTACAACGGGCGACCACCATTCTTAATATCCGGAGTTGTAATAGAGTTGAATATTTTTACAACTGTTGCCGACAGTTGCAGAAGCAGTTATAAAAAAGCCTTTTACAACTGCTTTTGAAAGTTGTGGTAAAGTCTATCGTAACTGTTGCATTGACGGTTGTCATAGGTCTCTTTTGCAACTGCTAATAGCAGTTGCAACAATAACTTTTGCAACTGCTTTTGGCAGTTGTAATAGATTCATTTACAACTGTAATTGACAGTTGCAATAAATCTTTTTACAACTGCTACCAACAATTGTAATTCATCTTCCGACAACTGCTATTAACCATAAATTTCACAACATTATAATTAAAACCGATATTTCACTAATAATAACTACAATCGTTAACATTACTTGAAACAACATGAACCATTCACATTTAATAAAAGCTGAAACAATTCAATTTTACACCATTTTTGAATTCATAATTTTATTACAAAATATAACTAAATCCATAACATACGTCAATATAAATATAGATACGTATTAATTAAAAGAGATAAATTCCCCATGCTAAGCAACAATCTTTCAAACCGCTTGTCCAATAGTACATATGTATGAAGTGGATGGGTGGAGGGGTTCGTGGATAGGTTGTCGGTTAGTGAATTGTTCATGGAGTGTGAAGTCATATACCACCCATCACTGTTAACAGTTAACAATCTTCACAACTCACTAACTTTTGAATCAAACCACCCCTATACAGTTCAAGAACCATCAACCATTGTTGCATGTACATGAGCATTCATCTGCTACCTCCATCTCATCTCCACATACACATTCACTACAAATTGCCTCATTCACCAATATAACTTCAAATGAATAGCATACTATTCAGATCATCACCCCACACAAGAACTCCCACTGACCACACTGCCTTACATTTCACAACAGCAACACCCTCTGCCCACAAACCATCACCACTTTACAAGCAGCCACCATTACCATTCATTCAAACTTCAACACAATGCACATACATTTATGCATCACCATCATCTTAAAATTACAACCCAAGCATTCAACAGTTCAATACTTCGACTTACCTATTTCATCATTACTTACCTGTTCAAATTGCAATCCCTTTCACCTATTCCATCATCACTTACCTGCCAGTCACCTGCTGTCACATAAATTCCACTACCACTCACTGACATCTAAACTCACCATCACCTCTACCTAACCACAGTCCTACATCAAAACACACACCAACCTGCCATCAATTATCACCCATTGACAACATTGACAACCGTACTTGCTTGCTGCACCATTCAATTCGACAAACTCACTACCATACTTCACTGCAACAACCCATAACCACACTGCAACATACATTTCTACTCTTTTCAATTCACACCCATAGCCAATATACCAAATTTTCTGTAGCAGTTTGATTTCCTACTGGAAAAGCAAAATCAAGTGTAGGATGCTGCTAGGACACATGCAAAATTCTAACAGTTTCATTTCTAAACAACATGAAAAGAGTCTGCAATCTGCTTCAAATCCTTATTATGCCGCTTCCACTGAAGACCTACAAAGAAAATCCTCAAGTTCAGAATACTTAACCAAAACATAACAGGAATATCAAGAAAAAAGACCTACAGAACATAAAATTTTATACCATTTGCAGTGACGCTGAACATGTAAAATCGGTTTCCAGCAGTAGTTGCAGAGATGAATATGTGAGGAGGTTCTAACTCAAATTGGTAATATTTCCTACCATCATATTCTGCTTCTTTCATGCTTAACACTTTTCCTTCCACATTTTCTCCTATGACTTTTGGTCCAAATGCATTTATCACCTTTTTCGGTGTCCCAATCTCTTCTATTTTTGCATTATCTCCCAAGTTGTCTAAAGGCAATCAAATTAAATTAAAATGAGTGTGTGTGTAAGCCATCTAGCATTTCAAAATCCTGAAACATACCTGCAAATCTAAGAACCGGAGCAACGATTACAAACAAGCGTCCTTCTTTAGCGTTTGCAAATCTTAGATCAATCTTTATGCCACCAAGGTCTGCTATTGACACTGGAACCTAAGGTGCGAAAAACGTAATTACGTTTTCTTTTAAGGTGATCATGTTTTGGTGAATTTTACCTTCGAAGAAAGAAGAAGAGTAAACATAAAAAGAAAAATAAAGTTTGTATTTATTAGGTATCTTATTTGGCCAAATTAAACACATAGATAGCAACGAAGATGTTGTAGAGTACCTCAGCCATCACTGCAAAGTGTGCACATACACTTGACCAATTACTGCAAACTAAAATATTACCCCTACCTCACTTACACCACCCACAGCAACACTTCTATCAACTATACTCCATCCCACACTAAAATCTCTGCTGGAGCAAATAAACCAACTGCATCAACATTACTGCTCCACACCTCCTTCAAACTTTCTCAGTTGCGTAAACCATTCATCACCACCATCCTCCAGCCTCTTCACACTACCCGTTCCTTTACTGCAATCACCTGACTTTAGTTGCCTCCCCTTCTCCACGGCCAATACCTCTCTTCTCCTTCACCGATTCCACTAACTGCTACAGACATATGCCTTTCGTCACCGAGCCTACAGCAATAAATAAGCAACCACAACCCCTTCAACCCAAACCAAGCAATCGCCTCCATCCTCTACAAACCGCAAATCATGAAACCCAAAATCGCAGCCAATTCATGAACCTATTCCACAACTCCATTCTTTGATTTCAATTCTAATTTGGAATTTTCGATTTGGTAATTGCCGTTATTGGTTTTTGAATTTGGAAATTCACAAGGAAGTGGATATAAGTTTCGGGTTTCATAATTTTTGGGATGGCTGACGAGGAGGATTTGTGTAGGGTGGGTTGAATTTGATGAGAGATGGTATGGATCTGGTGGAAGGCGAATTATCTTGCTGTGGATGTAGATCTGATGAGAGATGGTATGGAGATGATTGATAAATTGGTATTGTTAGATTGGAGGAGGTCGAATTATCTTGCTGTGGAGCCAAAATTTGATAGGAGGGAAAAAAAATTGATTGGAGGGAAACAAAAATTTGCGGTGGAGCCAAAATTTTGGATTGGAGCCAATTTTCTTTATTTCGAGTTGTATATGACAAAATAGATAGTTACAAATGAAAATATCTAGAAGCATATGAAAGTAATAACTTACAATGTAATGTTTATTAATATAATTATCAATATTAAATACTAAATAACAAATATTACTTCTTAATTATTAAATACTACATATTAATCATTAATTATTAAAAATTAAATAAAATAATAATAATTACTATTTATTAGTTATTAAATTAAGTACTAAATATTAATAATAACTGTTTAATATATTAAATACTAATAGTAATTATTATAAAATATAGTTGTTAGTAATTTAATATTAATTATTAATTACATTTATTAATTATTAAATGTAATTAATAAATATTTGCTATAATTTACTAATTATTAACGATTAATTATAATGAATTATCAAATATGAAAAATAATTATTAATTATAGATTATTAGTTACAATTATTTAATAATAATGATTATTTATAATTTTTAATGACTAATTATATATTTTTTATTTTTATTGGTTATTGATTATTGATTATTAATCAATTTTTAATTTTTAATTACAAATTATTAATAGGAACTATTTCACATTTTAATTATTGTTATACAATAATAGTTATTAATTATTATGTATTAATATTTAATTATTTAAAAGTAATATTTATTTAATTATTACTAATTTTTGTATTAAATATTATTATGTAAATTTAATTATTAATTACCAATATTATTTAATATTAAAAATTAACTTTTAATTATTATTATTTTATTAATTATTATTTATTATAAAAAATTTGTTATTAATTATTTGTTACTTTTATTTTGATAGTAATTTATTATTTATAGATTATAAATTATTAATTAAATATTTATTATTTATTATTAATTATTTACTATTGGTTATTAATTTATCAATTATTAATTTATTATTAATTACTAATTAATTGTTAATCACCAATTATTAATAGTAATAATATTATATTTCAGATTAATTATTAAAAATTAATTTTAAAATATTGATTATTATTAACATTTAATAGACCTCTATTACAATTGGTAAAAGAAAAGCTGTTGAAAGTACGTTTATACAAGTTTCTGAAAAAACTTGGTAATCATTAATCATTAATTACTCATTATCAAAAATTAATTACTAAATACTAAATATTACTTATTAAGTATTATTAACAATATTAATTACTAATTATTAAAAATTAATTCTTATTTATTAATTATTAATTGCTTAATAATAATATTTATTTATTATTTATTAATTAGTATGTTAACTGTTAATTATTGAATAGTAATTATGTCATACTTTATAGAAATTATAAATTATTATAATTTAATAGTAATTATTGTATATTATTAATTTGTATTAATAATTTAACTATTAATAATTATTATCATTTAATTATATTTATTAATTTATTATTACAAGGGCAAATAAAAAAGGGTAGACATCTATTACAACTGGCAAAAAATAAGAGTTTCTGAAAATAGGCACCTATTACAACTAGCAGAAAAGAAAGGTTGTAATATGCTTCTATTACAACTGCCAAAATAAAATAGTTGTTGAAAATAGGCATCTGTTACAACTGACAAAAAAGAAAGGTTGTAATAGGTATCTATTACAACTGGCAAAATAAAAGAGTTGTTGAAAATAAGTTTATTACAACTGGCAAAATAAAAGAGTTGTAAAAAACCTTTATTACAACTGACATTTTGTGACAGTTGTGAAATTACAGTTGTAATAAGGTCCTTTTGTTGTAGTGGTGTATACCGTTAATCCCTCATTTCCATTTAGAACGGTAAGCACTGCCGTGGAAGTAAGCTTACGCTTCAACTCATTTAATGCGGCTTTACACTTATCACTCCATATAAACTTAGCATTCTTACGAGTCAAAGCGGTGAGAGGTGCAGAAATCCAAGCAAAATTCTCAATGAATCTCCGATAATAACCGGCAAGGCCTAGAAAACTGCGAATATCAGATGGAGTCCAAGGAGTTTCCCAATCCTATAATAGAATAGGGAGAAATAAGGGCCACAAAAAAGATAGAATGATCAAATTACAGGAAGAGAAGAAGGGAAAGACTTACATTGATCGAAGTGATCTTGACTGGATCAATAGATACTCCATTACTAGTAACAGCATGTCCAAGGAATCAGACTTCATCCTTTCAGAAATGGCATTTCGAAAACTTAGCTTTCAAATGATGACTCCTAAGAGTTCCCAGAACAAATCTCAAATTGGATTTGTGCTCTTCCTCAGACTTAGAGAAAACAAGAATATCATCAACAAAGACTAGAACAAACTTATTAAGCATGTCACGATAAACACGATTCATCAAATCAACAAAGAAAGCAGGAGTGTTAGTCAAACCAAAAGGCATAACTAATCTTTCATAAAAACCATTCCCAGTACGGAAAGCTGTCTTGGGAATACTTTCCTCAACAACTTTGAGCTGGTGAGAACCTGTGGCAAGATCAAACTGAGAGAAAACAGTAGCTTCATGGAGCTGATCAAACATATCATTAATGCGAGGCATAGGATATATGTTCCTCATAGTGACCTTGTTCAGCTCCCTATAATCAACACACATCCTCGAAGAACCATCCTTCTGGGAGGAAGAACTACAGGTCGAGCTCTAGGAACAAGATCAATACAAAATTCAATTTCCCGCTTAGGAGCTAAAGAAGTGACTTCACCAAATACATCAGGATATAGTCTGACCACAGGAGTAGAATCAGGATCATCCGGAGAAGAGTCAAGAGAATAAATAAAATTACCGGCATAATCCTAAGGCAAGCAACACCGAATCACCAAAGGAATCACCTTTACCATAAAAAAGTGAAATAGTTTGGGTTATACAATAGATAGCGACATCATGCCTTTTCGGCCAATCACCCCCATGCAATAGATCAAAAGCATCAAAACCCAGAACATAGAAATCACTAGAAAACCAATATCCAGAATAGAAGAGTTTCACATTTCTACAAATCCTACTAAGGTTCGTAGGACCACTAATAGAATTTGAAACGCACAAAGGCTCAGGAGCCAACTCGAGAAAAAGAAGATGCTCAAATTTGTTACAAAGATCCACAGAGATAAAGCTATGGGAAGCTCTAGTATCAAACATAACACGAACAGGAAAATAAAACCTGGAAAAAGTGCCCTGAAGTGTACCTTGGTTATCACTAGGAGCAGAAGCAAGTGCAGGAGCCGGAGAAGAAGCAGAGGTAACAGCAAAAATACCGTAGGACTTGTCCTTCTGCTGAGTAGGATAATCCTTCTTGAAATGGCTAGGCTGTAGAAAAATATGATAGGGATCACGCCTGGTCAACTGAGTTGGAGGAGGAATAGCAGCACCAACTAAAGTAGGACAGCTACTAACATAGTGACCCCTTCTGATTACATCCAAAACAAGTAATGGAAGATAGGTCGATCGACCGCCCCTGAGATAAAGAAGATCCCAAGCCTGGAGTCTTGTTCCGATTCTTTTCTGATGGTGAAAGTTAGGCTTTCTCTTATTAGGATTACCAAAAAAGACTGAGATGAAGCAGAACGAGCAGCTGGAGTATCCTTAGAAGTAGGATTCTCATATCTAATGGCCATATCCATCAAACTAGTGAAAGGGCTATGCACATGAGCGATGAGACGATCATAATACTCCGGACAGGCACCAGCAATGAACTTCTCATTCTTCTTGAGAGGAGTGTCAATCAGATTAAGGCCAAACTTAGAAAGTTCATTGAACTTCCTCTCATACTCAGCAAAAGACATATCAACTTGTTTGATATCCATGAATTCCTGATACTGGTGAGACTTCCCTGTCTTGGGAATCCATTTCACAACAAAAGCACCCCTAAAGCACGATAAAGAAACATAAGACAGATTTTCAAAAGAGAGAAAAATTAAACCAAATTCAAAACAATGGGAGATAATACCTAAAATGCTCCTAAGAAATGTCAGCCTCAGCAGTGTGAGCTGTGACAGACTCCCACCAATCCAAGGCTGCTCCCTTCAACTGCCAAACTGCCAACTGACGCTGTTGGGCATTAGTGATCTCAAGACCGGAGAAGATTCTCTCCAAATCCTTCAACCACAACTGAGCCTTAATAATGCTCTCAGATCTGGTAAACTTGGTTCCACCATGTTCAGTGTATTCCTTACAGAGTTTAGTGAACCTAACTGGTGCTGCAGGCTGAGGAGCTGGGGCAACACCACGACCCCTACCTCTAGCATCCCTATGACTCATCCTGGAAAAATCAAGAATGAATTTTAGGACAGAGGTAATTGAGAAACAAAGACAAGATTAGATAAGATAAGATTAGATTCAACTAGAATTGAATATCCCAAACAAAGAAATTACTAACAAGGTGGATAAGGAAAAGAAGGAGGTTAAGAAAAATTTGATTTCAAATAAGAAAAGTTTTTATATCAAAATACTCTTTGAAAATCCTTTGAAAATTATTTGAAAATCATTTTATACTTTAAAATACGTTCTCTCACAAAGAAATGATTCTAAGATTGATTTCACTCATTCTAGGGTATTTCTACCATATCTCTAATGAGTTTTTGCTCTACAGGCTAAGGTTTGCCTAAAACCAAAGCTCTGATACCAAATGTAATGACCCATGATTTTGGAACATTCAAATGGACAATAAAACCACACATGTATGCCTTGAATAATTCAAAACATTAGATTGCAATATAATTTGGAGAAAATAAAACCAATCGCATAATCACGGACACGTATAAATCAGAATAACTCACAGTGGAAATAAAATAATCATAGTAGTTCATGAAGCTACTACAACAAGAGTCCCAAAACAAGTACACAGTCCAGAGTCTGAAAAGTAAATACAACAGAAATCCCAATTCATAAATGTCCACTAATACATAAGCTGAATAGAAATACTGAATGGAAATAGATAACAACTAGATAGATAGATAAAATCCAACAGATCCTCTAGCTCCAGAAGGTGAAATCCAAAGCTGAAACTCAGGCTGACCCGAGCGTTAAGCAAAACAAAAAACACTTGAGTCAGGACATACATACTTTTACAATGTAAACCAACTCAAGTGAACTGTAACAAAATGCATAAGTAACTTAAAGGATGCTTGGGACCGTCCATCCTTTAAGGATCCGTTAAACTATTTACTATGTAGTAATATACGCTATTATAATAATGTCTACAGTAAAGTATAATATACTTAAAAATAGTGTTAAGGATTTACTTTTCCACCTTACCAAATTTTATATATTCTCATAGTCTATACAGTACCGTAATCTCCGCCATACTGGGCATCGTCAGAGGGAACTCCATAGGTATGGTACAAAATGAAAATCGTATAAGGCGCTTGGGTAGGTGACACGGCACAACGAGGCAATGCCTGGGTAGATATACCAATTATGCTTCCAGACCGGTGGTAACGCGTAAATATAGTTAAATTTTCAGAGTTGGTAGAGAGTATGACAATTCCGATCTCGGTCTCTTTAACAACCAAACGTTATTATTACCCATGGTTATAATTTCAAAATGGTTTATATTTCAACTCAAAACATATTCATTTAAACCATTTACATTCAATGTCAATATCTTTCAAAATTAATATTCATTTCCAAGGTTGTAGCATTTCTAAGTTCATTCATTCAATTATAACAACTTCAAAAAAACACATTGTATCATAGCAATAGCAGCACTTAGAAAACATTACTGTAAATATAGTAATATTTCAGAAAATGGTACATTTCAGAAACTGTAGAACTTAGAAAATGCTACCGTAAATATGATGGTATTTCAGGAAAACAGTACATTTCAGAAACTGTAGAACTTAGAAAATACTAATGTAAATATAATGGTATTTCAGAAAAACAGTATATTTCGAAAGCAGTAGCACTTAGAAAATGCTACTGTAAATATAATGGTATTTCAGAAAAACAGTATATTTTTAGAAACAACAGCACTTAGAAATGCTACCTTAAAACCACAGCATTTTGAAAATGCTACTAATACAAAACTAAGATTTATTATAACATTTCAAAAACATTAAAATTTCAGTTTTTCACCATTTTCAATTTATAAAATATATCTCGTGTTTCAAAATTATTTATTTGGATATCATATAACTTATGATTAAATAAAATAAAATTTTATAAATAAAATATCCAAATTAAACTATAATTCATTTATTAAGTCAGAAGTACATTATTTTGCTTAAGTTTTATCTTAACAATTAACTTAATACTTTATTTAAAAATACTTATTTCACAAGTAAAATATTCTTATTACTAAGTTAAGCTTAAATTTCTATTTGAAACTAAATTTTCAATTATCAAGTTAAATTATATTTTAAGTTACATTTTAAACCATTTATTTACTTATAAATTTTTAACTTATAGAAAATCACCATAGCATTTATTTAAATCATTTAAATCCAATTTTAGTTAAATTTTCATATTTAAATTTCAAAATACTTAATAATTTTCAAAAAATATTTAAAATTAACCACGGGACTGTATATAATTTTCTAACCTAGATCAAGGGATACAGATATGTATCATTTCAATCCGCAATTTAAAAATAAAAATCTGGGTTCTATCATTTCAAACCCGCAATCCCAAGTCACATAAAATAAATAAAAATCGCTTGAGCCTATCATTTCAGCTCATAACGATTTTTTCTTATTCTAAGATCCGTTCGGGTATGTATCATTTCAACCCATAGTGATTCTATACTAATAGGGAACTTGTAGTGTAGGAAACAGGAAATGCAATGACATATCATATCAGGCGATATAACAAATAAATATCAGGTTATAACATCATGAAATATCATATCACATGCATATATAAATTACTATCATATCATCAACTACAATCCACACGCCATTGTTTCACAATTATATAAGTATGAATGTCGAGAGTGATAAACTCACCTTTTAAAGCTGGAGATCAAATTCAAAATACAAATCCAAACTCCGCAAAGCACTAAAAGCATGAATTAGATTCGAGTGGATGGAGAGCCAAGATGCAATCTTGTAAACAAATAAATGTAAACATACATAAAAACAAAATTCAACACAAGATAATACATAAAACAATGAACAAATATGAATCAAAATGGAATAAGATTGGCTTAACCAATACAAGTAGCTTGGCCACCACATAAAATGGCTTGACCATCATCAAGTCATGCCCGGCCATGGTTAGATCCGAAGCACCTAGGCTCGGTCAAGGCAAGTAAGAGGCACTGCTAGGCTATGGTAGGTGAAGGGGTGGTAACCAAACTCATGTAGAAGGCAATAGGTAAGGATATGGTGATATTTGGGTTCGACCTATGGCTCAATGGGTTCGGCCTATGGGTTCATGGTGTGGATCTGATCTAGTCATCATCTAGATAGGCTTGGAGATGAAGTATTGGTTAGGCAAGGCATAAGGTGGAGGAACTAGGGTGTGGCCAAGGCAAGCAAGAGGGGTTTGGTGATGTAGAGGCTCGGTTAGGGTTTCAAGCAACTTTTGGTGATGGGGTTTTGGATCTAGGGTTTCATGGGTTAGATGGTGGAGATGATGAGGTAGTGGAGGCCAAGCATAGGTGGTGGATGGAGGGGATGTAGTCGGCTATAGGCGGTGGTGGCCGAGCTTGCAAATAGAAAAAAAAATGAAAGGAGAAAAAGAAAAGGGAAGATGAAGCCATGAGGAGAAAAACTTACTGTAAATATTCTTTTAATCAGAAGAGGCAAACGTGGAAGGAAATGTTTTGAGAATATTTTGTACGTGAATTAAGGAGGTAATTGAGAAGTTTTGAACTGCAAGAAAGTAATTGCTTTGAACGGCTAGGAAAGGAAAGGACTTTACTTCATTTCCAAGAAAAGAACTTAAGTCTTTTTTGAATTTCCATGCCAAAAATCAAAAAAAAAATTACATAAAAACCACATTAAAAAGTCCAAACAAAATAGAAAATAGAAAATAAAATATAAAGTAGAAATGAAGTAGAAAAATATAGAATAGAAAATAAACAAAAAAATGCTGAAAATAATCGCGTGTAAAACGCTGAAATTTATCAATTTTAAAAGTATAAAACAGAATTTTACAAATGAAAAGCAGCACGCACATCAGAATCAAATATAGTTCCAAAGAAAAAGATTAGGAATTAAAAATTCAAATTTAAAATTTTCAACTGAAAGTCAAATTTTAACCACAGTTGACCAATATATAAAATTTTCAGAAATTATTTATTTTATTGTATTTAGAAATTAAATTATAAACAAAATCCAAAATTACAATGGAAAATTCCAAAAATTTCAATTTTAAAATAATTAAAAATCAAAGTTTCAAATAAATTGAAGTAAAATATTTGTTAAAAATTATGGGTTGTTACAGATGCCAAATGTGAAAAACGTGGATAATGGATCTTAAGGCTAGAATAATACTAGAGGGGGGTTGAATAGTGTTTTGTGGATTTTCTAAATCTTTTTGAAACTTATGTAATTTAATCACCAACAAATGCAATACATAGACATTGATATAATCGTAGAATCAGACGCAGATGCAAATTACAAATAAAAGCAGTAAAGGAAAGAACACACCAGGATTTTATACTGGTTCAGAGTTACCCTACATCCAGTTCCACACAATTGCCCGGATTAATTTAATACAAGAGTAAAAACTGCTAATTTCCATCTTAGAAAATTCATAGAAATTAATTTAATCGTGGGAAAATTTTTAAATTAAAAATGCATCACTGAATTTACATCATATTCAAATAGTTTGAATATGATTAACTCAAGTTTCACTTTATTATATAAAGAATGAGTGTATATGCACGCCGAAATGGGCCTGCTCTAATAACAATGTGCATGCATGGGTAACTTTCTTGACATCATCTGATTGAGGAAGCATAAGTTATTACACATTAATGCAAAGAGGGCCGATAAGCTGAAAAAGGGAAGAGAGGCAAATTTGATTAAAAACGTACAGGATATAAAAAATAAAGGTAAGTTGCATTGCAGGATAAGAGTATATTTGAGCATGGTCATTATAGAGGTCCACAGGATCAACTTCAAGGCTGCTGCAAAAATGGATTACAATTTACAACAATCTATTACTCGTATTCAAAAAGAACATCAACATGCATCAATTTTCTCATTAGACTAACCAAAGAAGAGGTAAAATACCATAAAAAAATTTGATTTAGATCTGAGAAAAGTGTGGAAATTGAATTAGATAATGTGCTCATGTGTTGTCTGTGTTTGTCCGACCCACCCAATTGGATAGAGAGAATCTATATAGAACTCAACTAAAAGAATTAAAATTTTTTAGTGGACTAGAAGATAAATAACTTCAAAAACAACATCAAAATATCAGTGGCATCACCAAATAAATAGTAGTATTGAACATACTTAACAACATGCACAAAACATAGTAGACTTCAAACACCGTATATGAATAAAAACATAATAAGTTGCCTTTTCTAAATATAAAATAAAATTAAATAGCTAAAAAAATTTGTAAAGCGAAAAATAAATATCAATCTTAATTTACCTATTCTGACAAATATGCAGTTTTCTAGATTTTTGCTTACTGTTATCTATACAAAAAAATTCCTCCTTGAGTATTAATCACATAGTGAATGAGACATTACAGTCTTATGTTTCATGGTAGTCTTTTTTATTATAAACTATAAATAAGGACTCATCCAAATCCAATTATAATATTTATTGGCTAAATGAAGGAGTTCCAAAATGTCTGGGTAAAAAAAATTAAGAATATCGATACGAACATGCATTTTTGTGTATTAAAGCACTAGTGTTGCATTCTAAAAAAGTATATTTTTTCCACAAGGTATTGCATGAATATATTTTCATTATAATAATGTATAGTTATACAAACATATGCATTATACAAAAGGTTATGGCAAACATTATCAGAAATCTTTGCAATAAGGTAATGCATGCATTAAACATGCTATTAGTTCTCAACTTTGTTTACATCATACAGTAAATCAAGTTTGCGTAATCTGTAACAATTAGCATACCACATAAATGAGTGATTTTTTTCTTCAAAAATTAATCAAAAGTTATGAATATGTCACTGTGACATTTAATATCAAGAAATTGTTTGATGTCGTACGAACAACTTACTTATTAATCAAAATAAATAAATATGAACTTGAATTTACTAGTATAGGGTTCTCTCTTAAAACCACATGTTTGTAAGTTTTAGCATTATTCTATTTTATTATTACATTATACAATTAATTTCAAATGAACACTACTAAAACCAAATATTCTAATTATATTTCATCTTTTCCAACATTGACTTGAATTAAGCAAGTACTATCATGTTAGCAAAAGTGACACAACTGGCTACAAAACATTACAATTTTTGTGAAATGTCAGATCTACAGAGCTTCAAAAGCATTTTCACTAAATTAGTATATAGTTTCTCCATAAAGTTCAAAATCCAGCAAATTTGCTTTGTCAAAAACCGATTTAGAACTAATAATGCAACCCTTGTAACAATTCAAATAGTTATGAATATGTAATTTTTGCAAAAAGGTTCAATCAATAATCACATCCTTAACCCTAAAAAATAGATAAATATCTTTCGATATACATTATACAAACATTCTCTCCCCTTTTTGAATATAGTCATTAAAGAGGATCCAATCGTAAGAGGCAATACAAACCACAGATATAATATTATGCACCAATATTAAGAGGTGAAATTGATACACGCATACATTTCAGAAAAAACTAATTTGTTTACATCATCCCAGAACTCTTCTTCAATTCGTTTTGTTTACATCATCCTTAAACTCTTCTTCGACTCCAATTACAATTAACCAAGAAGAAAAAGAAAAAAAAGGAAGAAGCATTCATATCAACAAATTGGATGAAAAAAATCTTACATTTATATGGTATACAGAAACAATTTTCTACAGCAACGAAAGAACCAAAAACCACGTTCAAAACCTAGAAGGCACTGTAACCACACCTAGATCTGCAATGACCGAAATAAAAATCAAACCTAGAAGTGAAATTTTTTTGGTTCGCTTTGAGTTCTCTCGCATCAAGATGTGGATCCCTATTTGAAACATGCTTTTCTTCTCCACATCAAATCAAAATGGTGATTCATTTTCACGAATTCCCAAATCTGGCGGCTTTACTTTTTGCACATCGAGCCTCAATTTCCTTTTATCTTCAATTGTCACTCCCTGTACCTTTGTCTGAATGCACAAAGAGGCCACGTGAATTCATTTGCAGACATAATAGTATTTTGGGATAAAGGGTATTTTGGGTAGTTCAAAACGATATGGATGAAATTAGTTCAAAGAATTATCATTATTAGCAATAAAGATATGTATGTATATTTATTTATTTATTTATTTGTGCACTTAATGCTCCACTAAAGCTCTGCAATATCCCCGTTATAGCACGTAGCGCTCTTCGACCGCTACGCTATTTCAATTTAGTGCTATTAAGTGGTATATCCACTTTAAGCCCCGCTATTTTACACTACTCTCGCTAAATCAAGGCTTTTCATCACACACTTTAGCAATATTAACATAAAAGGATTGACTTCGCTAGTCCTTTTTTAAACCAAATCAACAAAGTTAGGGTAAAGACATGATTTTAACATATAAAGTACTCAATATAAGCTGAAAGTTTATTATAGTCACCAAATCTAGTTTGCATAAATCTTAGTATTTTTTGGTTATTTTATAAGGTTAAATGATATTTCATTTTTCAACACAGCTGATGTAAGAATGAGAATAAATTAACTATAATTTTTGGTTTTATAACAAATGAAGCTTTTTGCACCTCGACTATTTTCCGCTATATCTTCGTTTTGTCCCAGCTAAAACTTTTTGCATCTCTACTATTAGAGAACTACAAAGCACTTTAAATAAATAAATTAATATATATATATATATAATACATGAATGTATATGTGTGTATATGAAAAATAAATTTTATTTTATGGACTAATATATAAAGTATGTTAAAGGGTTTAGAAGATACAATTAAATCAATGATTAAGAAATTAACCTGATAAAGTGCCTAATTCATACATGTTAGAGTTTGTAGATCGACCTTCAAAAACAACATTTTGATTCTAGCTATTATTTTGCCAAGGTCTAGCTTGAAGTGCTCGAATGGAGGAGATGAAGAGGATAAAATTTTGTTTTGGATTGGTATAGAATTTATGATAGGAGAAGGAGATGAAGAATGTAACCTATTTCTTTAGAACTGATTAGGAGAGTCTTAGGAGAAAGGAGAATGTTAATCAATCTTATAGTAGGAAATAAATCTCCATTTATTTCCTATATTTGAGTCTTTCCTTACCCATGTATGCATAGCCAATGTATGTCTATTGATACCAAATTTATTTGTACTAAGCTTGGCTATTTATATATACCATACATGTAATGACCCACCTTTTTTGGACGGTTTAAATCGACGATAAATCACACATGTCAGAATCAAACCATTCAAAATGGAAAATTGTTATGGGGTAAGTAAGAAAAAGCAAAGAAAGAAATAAAAATATACAGAATCTTGCAACGGAATGACAAAATATAATAATCAAATAAACAGTTCATGAAGCTGTTTACAAATAACATTGATTATAATTTTATGATATAGATCAGAGATACATACAAATAGAATAAATAAATGCATCGGAACAACATGATGTAATGAAATAAACATATTAAATAATAATAGTACAAAATCTTTGTCTTCGTCCTCCAGAAAGCAGTCTCCGATAAACGGAAAGCTTAGACTGACCCGTGCGAATTGTAAAGACAAAACACTTGAGTCAGAACTAAAAGATCTTATGTAAGTTAAATCAACAGTAAATAAATATGAGTGTAACAGCGTTGGAGATGTTTACGGGGTTTGACATCTCTTATCTAGTGTCTAACGTGGGTGGAATAACTTAAGAGATGTACGGGATTACCATCTCCCAATGATCCGTTAAAACTATTTATTATGTAGTACAGTACGCTGTTATAATAGTGTCTATAGTAAAGTAAATTATTAAAATAGTGTTAAGGTGTCACATATATCTCCCTTAACACATTTGATATATTCCTATATTCTATACAGTACCGTACGCTCCTTCGTGAGGTTTACCCAGAGGGCACTCCAGAGGTATGGTACAAAACAAACTCGTAGAAGGCACGATAGGGCACGTGAACACGGCACTCGAGGCAATGCCAGGGTAGATATACCTATTGCGGATCTGGATTGGTTGTAACGCATAGCAGCTACTACCGTCCACCTAGGAACACACTCCCATAATCAAAGTCGAGGGGTGGCCACCAAATCAATCTCAAAGTAACAGAATGGTATCGAAGAAATGTGCCCGATAGGAGGAATGACCTCACTTGGCCTGGCGTGGCTCCTGTTTTAGTCACATCTAGGCTGACTCATGGAATTCAGGGTCACGTAAATACCTCATACTGAATCGTTCGCCAAACCATCTACTTCATTTCTGGAATCTCCATCGGGTACACAATTGTTAAAGTGATTTTTGGTATTGGCAGAGAGTATGACGAAATTTGATCCCGGTCTCTTTCACTACCAAACGCTTATTTCACACCAGATGGTTCTTTTAAATTTTCAAAACCGTTTCATAATTGATATCAAAAAATAATATTCAATTCAAATCATACTACTTTCGAAATCATATTTTCAAAATAGGTTAAACCCTCATTTCAAATCATCGTATTTACTCAAAATATGTTATTAAATCCCAACTTAGGTTATTACATCATTTAGTGGTATTCTACTTAAAATCAAGGATTTAAACGTAAACTTCTACTTATAACCTGAAATTTAGAAAATAGTTTAGATAGTTTAAATTAGTTTTCAAATAGTTTAAGATAGTTTAAAGTAGATAAAACAGATTAATGTAGTTTAAAATGGATTAATATCGTTTAAATAGATTAAATAGATTTAAAATAGATTAAATAAATTTAAAATAGATTAAATAAATTTAAAATAGGTTAAAATACTTTAAATGGATTTAAAATAGACTAGTATTATATAGATTTTAAATAGGTTTAAAATAAAATAAAATGCTTTACATAGATTTAAAATGGTTTAAAATAATAAGAATAGATAAATTTAGTTTAGAGGTTGAAAAACTTAATAGTTTATAATTTTGAAGAACGTTTTACAGTTTATATTAAGAAAATAAAATTTGAAATTAACGTCAAATTTAACCATGTATTCCAATTCAACAAATCTGGACCATATCCAAATTTCAATCACTTTTTTATTTCAATCAAAACTAGAGTTTACGTCTTGAAATATCAATTTTAGCTATTCCAATTCCAATAGATTTCAAAGTTACAAAATTTCAATGTTCAATTAAATCAATTTCGATAATTTCATTTATACTTCAAAATCAACTTTAGAATTTCAATTTAAATCCTTTAAGTAATTCATTTAAAACAATTCAATTTATATAAGTCAAATTCTATTTCAAACATCATTTAACTGGGTTCAAAGTTTAAAGGTTTGAAATCATTTACTTAAACCAATTCGGTGGCCATATATAATTTTCTTACCCTATGGTAAAGTGATACAGATATTTATTATTTCAATCCGCAATTTAAAATTTTACGGTTATATATCATTTCAAACTGCAATCCCGAATTAAATAAAAATCCATAAAGTTGCTCAAATCTATCATTTCAACCCATAATATTTTCCCTAATCTATAGATCGTATGGGTATGTGTCATTTCAACTCATGATGATTTTCCTAATAATTACTAAGCGAACTTGCAGAGTGATAACAATATATAAATTTAAACATAACATCCAATCTCCAAAATCAGACATCCATCATAATCATCATTCAGTTTGACCAATAAATTTAAACAATTAACTAATTGTCATTAACCGGTAATTAACTAGCAATTTAAATTAAATATTAAATGAAATGGCAATTAAATTCGAAATAAATTCAAATTAACTAGAATGACGATTTAAATATATCAAACAGCCATAAATAAATTTCTAATCACATCATAAATTAAATTTCTAATCACATCATAAAGTTGAGAGGGTTATGACAATCACCTTTGATTTCAAATCGATTTGAAATAAAAAATAGTGTCTAAAATTCAATAGTCTCAAAATTCGTCAAAACCAGTTCCATAATGTCCAGAATTTCAATACGATGCTAACGGAGCACATCGAGCGTGAATCCGAGTTTGTATGCAAAAGTTATACATGGTAGAAGATTGAAATTTTAAGTTAAATTAAAATAAAATAAAATAAAATAAAATGGAACCAAATAATCAATGCCATGTCAACAGCCTGTAACCCTTCTTCCATACGAACCAGAGACGTTCGAACCCATGAAGATCGGCCGCTGCACCAACTTTGACCACGAGATTTGTGCACCTCCGACCACTAGACGCCCTCCAACCACCTTCGTTCTCTTTCCCAGGGTGTGCTGCACCCAGCCATGGAATCGACGCCACCTCCGCCTAGCCCTAGCGTCGTGTGCCGCCACCCTAAGTTCTTCGGTTTCGATCCTTATTCAATTTTTTCGAGCGATCTAGTCGTTGAACTTCCAAACGAACACCGCCGATGTACTTCCTTCGGCCATCTCTACGCTACCATACTCTCGATTCGACGATTCGTCGAAGTTGTCGAAACGTGATGGATGGTGATTTGGCCAATACCGGACAAACTGGAATCTGATTGGAAAAACAAGCAGTAGATCTGATTTGCATTTGTCGAGAGCTTCAAATTGATATATAATATGATATTGTTTGAGGATTTTGAATTTTTCAATTTGGTTTTGTAATTGACTTGAGGGTTTGTAATTTATCGGTTTACTGCCATTGAAAAGAGAAGTGGACAGATGAAATTGTACATACTGAATAACAAAATGACCGCTAGGTTTGAGAGAAAAACTATATATATATATATATATATATATATATATATATATATATATAACCGAGACCCGATAAAAAATGAACGGACATCCGAATAGATTTGAAACGACAAATACGACCCGAATAGCCCATTCTGCTTTCGTAACGAAAACAGGTTATCGCATATATCAAAATAGATGTTTTTGATAATTCTAAATTCAATGGAACAAGTTCCAAATCCTAATTTCATCGTATAAAGAAGTTAGCTTAAAATCAGCTTATTTCTAATTGATTTCAATTGAATTGATTTCTACACATTCCTAGTCCGTATCGGTCAAACGACAAGTCTGATCACCATGAAACTTGAAATCCTACAATAATTCACCGTTACGGATTCGATGAAACTAGTTTTGTCAAAATCTGAGACAGTGGCCAAAATGGCTATTTTCACATTATTTAAATAAATTATTATTAAATTGATTTAATCACCTTTTAATTTCAAATTTAATAACTAACACTTTTTATCGTCTTTGATTACTTAGACATTGACAATAATTTAAAACAAATTTACATGTCACTTCAATGTTAATTGTTACACCAATTACAGTGTTCAATTTCAACTGAAATTAAATCCAATTAAATATAATTTAATTCCAATAAATTGATTTAACTTGATTTCAATCCTTTTTATTCAATCAACCATTGCTCTATAGACACAGTTAACATTTTTTATATTTTATTACATTAATATTCTCCTTTCATCATCGTTTACCATATTAGTTGCAATATTTCAATTAAATTGAATTTTTGTCAATTTATTTAAATTTTAAAATCCTAATAAATTAATTTACCTTTATTTCAATCATTTTATTACATCAATTATTGCCTTGTAAATATAAATTAACATTTCTATACATTTTATTGCATTCACCTTTTACAGTTATCGTTTTAACTTATTTTACGTAACATTTAATTACATTTATTTGTAATTGATTAAATAAATTGGTAACACTGACAACTGTCACTTTTTCTACATTTAATAACATTTATAAGTTTGTTATCTATGCACAAATGTTATAACTACTTACACTATACTAACTCAATCCAGTTATAATTTATTGCACATTAACTCATTAATAATTCAACATTTTAAATTTACAATTACTCTTTTAATCCAATTATTAATTAATACACACATTATTAAAATTTATTTACAATATATAACCAATTATAATTTTTTAATCATTTTAATAAATTGGAATTACATTTAAACCAGTTCTCAATTACCTTAAATCAATACTATTACATTTCGTTCCAATTATATTTTTATTATTAAATCACAAATTATTATTTCTTCCTATATTAAATCACAAAGCTTTATTAAACTAACTATTTTTAATTATCTAAAATTATGGGTCGTTACACTCTTCCCCAATCAAAACTTTTCGTCCTCAAAAAGGTAAAATAAGGGAGAAGGAATTAAAGAATTAATATATATTATTCAAAGTATTAAATTTATAAATAATTAATTTACAAAATTAAATAATTTAAACAGAATATTAAATTTATAACCATTAAATCCTTTTATATTCAAGTTAAATAAAAGTTTGAAATACCTTTCACGAAAAATTTCCAAGTCCAAAATTCACGGAAGATTTCGGTAGAGTCTCCTTTATATGGAGAGGTCTAGGAGAAATAATAATAATAATAATAATAACAATATATATCATATTTTTTGAAATAAAATATCCCAAACCATGGGAAAAACAATATAATATCGTTGGGAAACCGTGATCCAAAAACGTACCTATTTGTCGGGCAAACAACGCTTATTTTATTAAACCAAAAGCAGTAGTAATTGCTTCCACTACCTGTATTTCACTTATATAATCCAAAAGAGTTAATAATTATTTAAAAGAGATTTATTTATGTTGTTTCAATAAATAACAAACAAAACATCACAACATAACAATAATCATTTGCAAACAAATAGTACAAACATCATTTTCAACACAGAGAACAATCATCCATCCAATTCAACCAAAATAAATGGTTTGTTTGGGTTTAGAAACTTTTAATCGTATAAATGATAATAAACTACTAAGTATACCATACACTCAACAGTCTTAGATAAAACTCAATAGATCGTTTATACATCCTACACAGTAGAAGTATCCTTTCCCAACCAATCCATAAGTCAAACAAACAATAATTTCAAATAATATTTTAAGTTTTATTCTTATTAGTCTTTCTTTTTCACATTATTCACAGTTCATTTTCATTTGTTCATATAATGCTTGTTTAATTTCTTTACATCTATCACTAAAAAAAAATCATTTTCCATTCAACTATACAATACCATTTTTCTTTCCATTACTTTACATTCATTGTTTACATAAGTTATTTCCATTAAAAATTTAAATTATCTATTATGTAAATCTTTTTACAATTTATTTCATCATTAATGGATTAATTATTTTTCATATTCATTCTTCCATATATAATATCATTGAATATTAAATCCATTTCTAAAACATTTCAATATTTTTTGAAGTTATAATCATTCAATTTATATATTACTCACTTTAATTATAAATGGTTCAACATTAACTTAAGTTTATAAATCCATTCCTTACAGTATCCGCCTTTACTATTCAATCTGATTACAGATAGCTTAAATGTTAACTTAAGCTTATAATCATTTTTCATACATCATTCACTTATATTATATTTAATTAGTAGCATTTCAACTATTAACTTTACTTTATAGCAATTATAACATTAGAATTCTTATTTATAAAAGTAAGTCCATTGAACACTTTCATTCACTAAAGTTTACTTGTACAATATTCTATTACATATTCTTTTTAACATTTCAACTTTTAATAATTTGGTAAGTTATATATATATATATATATATATCTGTGTGTGTGTGTGTCTTTTAGAATGCAATTGAATATTATCCAAGTTTCTCTTGTATATTTAGTTAACAGAATGTTCAATAGTTACCATTTCTTATTTTCATTTCCATTTATTTACATTTTACAAATTTTCAATTTCTTATTTTTATTTTAGAAGTTTCAAAATTTTCTTATATGGTCAAGATTTCATTTATTACAATAATTTCAGTTTCTAATTTACAGAAACTTAAGAACTAAACAACCAGGTTCCATTTCAATCATTTAAGATAATATACACACACACACACTCATAACTTATATATATATAAAGTCAAATTTAAGAAATTAAAATTAAGATTGGTTTATCAAAATGGATGTGCAGTATAAAAACTATAGCAGTCTTCCCACTTCAAAACTCAAAAATAAACTTCGATGATGCGTGCACTCATCACCAAAATTATTTTTCACGGACAGAGAGGGAAGTATAAAACTTATTTCCTTTAAAAGTTTTTCTTAAACCTTCCTTTCAAAAATCATTGAAATATTTATATTGGAAAATACTTCCAATAATACTAATATTACATTCCAAAAAATTTGGAAAGAAATTTTCAGAATTCCAGAACTTTAGTTCTCAAATTCCAATTTATTTATTTTACTTGCAAATCCTATTTTATAATCAATATTTGTAAAATTTCTCTACCTAATAAACAGCATAATACATTCAACTATATCATTTATAAAAATTTATATACAAAATATATAATAAGCAAGATTATTTCATTTACCTATATTCAAAACAATATCGCGTCGGTTTGTCCTATTAAGTGGTCAAAAATTCCTATCAATTGAGTTGTGGAAAAACTATGAAGGATCTAGTTATTCATATCATGAATGTTAAATTGTTAATTTAGGAATAAAAATGTATATAGTACTCAATACAGTGTTCTCATTCTAAGCATAAGTTTATCGATATCATTGATGTAAAATAATGGGTTTTCAAAATATAATTATCTATTTATGAACAATATATAATCGATCAAAAATTGTTGAATTTTTCTGTAGACCAAGTGTTTTGGTGGTAGGTCAAAATTCTAGTTAATCAATAACATAATTACTTGATATCATTTTGTTTCCAACTACTTGAAGCAATAATTATGTGCAACTATAGATCAAGAATCCATAATTCTTAAGCATATAATTCAAAATCTCAATTCACTCGATTAATAATTGAAAAACATGCAAATTTCAGGAATAACTAAAAAACAGAATTTGTTTACTCAATTTCCATTTCAAAAGAGGTTGGAAAAGGATAAAGGTAGGCTACTATTATTTTAAAACTCTGAAAAGAAAATATAATTACAAATGAAAAGTACAATAATAAATATACACCGAATGAGAAAAAATGTAAATGCTATAATTATGGAGAGAAAGAGAAGAGTTGAATGAAAAATTGTTCACAACCACTATCCTCTTATAAAACCTTATAGGGTGCATTCTCAAAAGGATAAATTTTTAATTTGGGCTAGTATTAAAAACTAATTGCAAATTTAGGCCATTTTTATAAATTATTACAAAAATAGACCATTTTAGCCACATTAGCGCCACACGTACTGGAGGCATCTCAAATGCCGCCAGTATATTTTTTTTAAAAGATAGCTAGCGGTATTTCAAATGCCTTCAGTGTGCGACATTTGAAATGCCACCCAGAGTTGTTATTTTTTTAAAAATAGGTTTCGGCATTTGAAATGCCACAAACTATTTAAAGAAGAAAAAAAATTGAGCTGATGGAATTTGAAATGCCGCCATTACACGGCGCTGATGTGACAAAAAGCGGTCTATTTTTGTAATAAGTTATAAAACTGACCTAAATTTGTAATTGGTTTTTAAAACTGGCCCAAAATAAAATTTTATCTTTCTCAAAATTGTTCTAGGAATTCATTTATTCAACGGTCCAGTGCGTCATAAATTTTGAACCGAGTAAAGTTCCATTTATCCCAGTGTTAGAGCACAAGGAAATTAGACCATTGAAAGAAGATGTGACAAACGTCCCATTCCTAGTAGCGTTGCTCTGGAAACCTCATCGAGGAGAGTCGCCACCCCATTTTATTCTCTTCATGATGACAGTTCTGCATAGCGACGAACATTTGCAAAAAAATAATTACTCACTTTCAGACTTATTACTTTCTAACTTATATTTTTCTTTTGTGTTTTTGTATATGTTTGGTATATTTTTTTAATCTAGTTGTATAGATTTCTTTGTCGATGTATCTATTTTTTAATTTGCAATTTCACATCAAGTTATAATGTAATATCAATTATTAATAGTTACTCAAAATAGTTAAGACAATTTAATAAATTTAGAATACAATATAAATGCACAATCATCCACCGTTTGCCACCCCTTTTGTATCACAAAAACATATTCCCATTTACTGAACTTTCCCCATTTATTACCCTTCAGTATATCCCTGTGTACCTCGATTGCTTAATAAAGAACGTGCCCATAAAGTATCATGCTGTACCAGTATTGAATGATATGGAATATTCCAATCTTCATGTGATTATTAGGAACCAATACAATACTGACATTATAAACTTAATGTAACGACCCAGAATTTTTATTAATTAAAATTCATATATTTAATTGAATTTAAATATTAACAAGTGAAATTAATAAGTCGAATAATTTATTTTTCGAGTATTGGATTTAATTTGATAATTAAATCGATAATTTAATAGTTGAATTTACAGAAATAATTGTAAATTGGGTTTAATATGATTGAAAATAATTTGGAAAATTTTATTATATCATATTGGAGTTGTAGTGATGTTATAGAACTTTTAAAATCGAGTTAAAAGTTAATTTGTGAAAATTGAATATTTTAATATTTAATTATCGACTGAAAAATAGCCAATTTTTGAACAGTCTCAGAATTGGACGAAATCAGTTCCATTAGATCCGTAATAATTTGTTATTATCGGATTTCAATTTTCGTAGCAATCGGAGTTGTCGTTTGACCGTGGCAGCTCGAAACGCATCGAAATTGTTTTAATATTAATTTGGCGAGTTAAAATAGTCATTTTCCAAAAAGTCTCGGATTTCGACGAAACCAGTTTCATCGGATCCGTAATGTGATATTATTGTAAGATTTCAAATTTCAAGTCAATCGGATTTACCGTTTGTCTGGGCAAGCGAAAACGCCTAGAAATCGGTTTAATCGATTTAATTTTAAATCGATCGTTTATTGCCATATCTCGCACAGATGATCAAATTAGCTTCCGAAACCTATTCCATTATGTCCGAAACGTGGGATAAACCCTAGGAACGTCAGTTACCGTGCGAAATTCGGAGTTGGAAAAGCAGGATGAATAATATTCGTCGTTTTCTATAAATAGCCCCCCTTTTTTCAAAAAAATAAAATAAAATTAGGGTTTAAAACCCTAGCCGCCTCCAATGAAACCGAAGGCCAGAAATGCACGATTCTTTTCTCCTCAAAATCTCCAAATCCGTTGATAATTACAAGAAATTTCCAACTGCAAAAACGTAGAGCATCTGAAGGGCTTTAAATCTATACGGGGATGATGATATTTGGAGCAGTGTGGTAGGAGATGGGGGGCCGTCGGCCTGCCGTTCGCATGAAATTCAATGGTGCTAGGGGCGGCCGAGCTTCACTTGAAGGTGGGCAGTGGTAGAGGCTGTGACGCCCACCTCTATACCCACGCTAGCCAAGAACACTACGGAGTAATGCTGTCAACTAGCACGGAGAATAAGGCTGCTGAGGAGCGACCATCCGTGTAATTGCTTTGCGCGAGCACCGATATGTCAGATAGTATAACATGCATTTTATTTCAAGAGGAAATCCGACATACCGATACAAACACAAAGCTACTACACAGTGGCTATAATAATCTTCGGAAACAAATATAGAAACAAGCATAACACAAATCAGTCACAGATAATTCATATCACAAAGGCGGAAAAAGATATGAATATATAACTAACACATGAAAGTGTATATCAGAGTGGTGGTCAAAAAGATCCTCCATAATACAAAAGGATAGCAACACGTGCTATACAAAAGAATACATCTATGAGTCCATATCTCAAGTGTATACAACAAAAACTGCTAATCTAAGTAGTTAGCCAAAAGATCATATGATAACCCCAGAAGAGAAGTCAAGCAGAAGCACCTGTAACGTCTCGGTCTGACCCGAGTATTATTTAAGAAGAAAATAATAAACGGATCAGTCTAGCTATAAATATCAGTTGAAATGATATAGAATAAGAGATATGACTAAACGTATAATAATCACCATGCCAAGCTGTGATAAATAAATAATTGGAAAATCAATAAGAGATTAATCAATATCGCAAAGATCTACACAAGAATCAAAGAAAATGTCATACTCCTAATTTCATTCACCAAGCCACAATAAATGACATACATATCCATGCCAATCGTAAAAGTTGTTGAAACATAAATTCCAGAATTCAACACACGAAATCCAGAAATCACCATCAAAGGGGACAACGACGTCGTACAGCGTGAAATCCGATGAACCAAATCACAATCAAAGGGAACAACGACGTCGTACAGCGTGACATCCGATGAACCAAAACACAATCAAAGGAAAAACGACGTCGTACAGCGTGACATCCGATGAACCAAAACACAATCAAAGGGAACAACGACGTCGTACAGCGTGATATCCGATGAACCAAAACACAATCAAAGGGAACAACGGCGTCGTACAACGTGACATCCGATGAACCAAAACACAATCAAAGGGAACAATGACGTCATACAGCGTGACATCCGATGAACCAAAACACAATCAAAGGGAACAACGACGTCGTACAGCGTGATATCCGATGAAGTAAAACACAATCAAAGGGAACAATGACGTCGTACAGCGTGACATCCGATGAACCAAAACACAATCAAAGGGAAAAACGACGTCGTACAGCGTGACATCCGATGAACCAAAACACAAAGACATTGCACAATGCTAGTCTAAAACATAAAATGATCGTCATGATCAAAGAGAAATGTCGATTACAGTAAGCTAGTAAATATATGAGCTTAGCTTCATGTCCCATAACCACTAGCTTAACTTAAATATTTACGAATAAATTGTAGATCTCCACTAGAAAATTGTCACAAGAGTTTCAATCGAACAAGTCCAAGAATTAACCGACGAAGTAAACGCAAGCGTTTCATACCACTTGTTTTACTAAGTCGTTTAATTAGATTTCTCATACGAGTGAGGTAAAGGTTTGTATATACTAATAGATTGGAAAATGGTTTTATAAACGAATTTGGTATTGAAAATAGAGTTGAAATCGTTTTGAGGAAAGAGTTTTGATATTTACTACTAGTATAGAAAACCTTTATATTTTAAAGTGACAAATCATAGAAGTGACTGTAGAAATAATCAATCATAAAAATTCACATCCGAAGACGTGAATAAAATCCAAAGAAATCGATCTGAATCCATCAAAATGGGTATTCCCAAAAATTCCAAAAATAGGAGTCATTAAAGTCGTAGCAACAACAAGTGGGAAATAACACGAATCGATGAAATTTGGAAACCGTGCAAAAATAGGCTCAAGTAGGCATAGAAGACAACTAGGTGCAGGTCAGTCGACTGGCTCATTGAGTTCAGTCGACTGAACTCAGTACCCAAAAATCCGCGGGATACTGGTCAGTCGACTGAACTCAGTGGGTCAGTCGACTGACTGCAGTAAACAGAGCCCTAAGGCTCTGCAGGAAGCCTTCAAACTGCATTTTAGCTTCAGCCAGTCGACTGACTTGGAAGTCCAGTCGACTGACTGGAGCTAAGGCAGTTTTCTCTGCCTAAAAATGGAAGGTGAAACCCTTCCAATTCGCAACCGGTGAAGCTTCGGGCACTAAGGGATTACGCCAATCAGCAACCCAACCCAATAGGCTCTTCGATGCGTGACCAAAAACATGTTCAAACATCCATAAAAGGATTTTCATAGATTTTGATTTCGAAACACTAAAAATTAGAAAATACACCAAATCAATTCAAACCAAAATCAAATGCACATGAACAAGTATTAGGAATTCATACCTAATAATCAAAGATAATCATAGACTTAGATGTGAGATAAAAATCTCACCTTTGAACCCAAATTAGTGAAGGAGAAGCTTTTAAAACAAGCTAAGATCAATTCCTCTTCAATAACAACTCAAGAAGCTTCAATCTAAGCTTACAAGTAAAATATTTCCTAAATTAGGTTTAGGAAATTTCTGAAATTGAATGGAGAAAGAGTTGGAGAAGATGAAGGAGGTGCTTACCAATGGGTTCACTTGAGTTTGGAGCTAGAAGTTGGATTTGCAAAGAAAGCTAGGGCTTAGGAATTTCCTTTTCCCATCTCTTCCACCATTTTTACTTTAGCTTGAAGTGTTTTAATTAAAGAGGAGAAGTTATGAAGAGAAGGGGTTGGGCTGAGCTAATAAGGGTGCAATACAAACCAAAGTCATAAGCGGGAAAAAGTAGCAAAAATCAACTTTCTCCAAACATATCGAAGCTTCTACTCAAAAAGGTCGTAAACGGCATTTTGAACTCAATGGGGGTGGTCTTAAGTCTCAATTCGATTGTTTGCAAAAAGTAGCTTTTCGGACCAAAATCCGACGAACGATAAAATATTTAAATATAAAATTGATAAATATGCGGGTTGTTACAGACTCCCCTCCTTAAAGAAATTGCATCCTCGCAATACTTAAGAAGAAAATAAAGAGTAACAACCATAAAAGCATATCAACACAAAAGAAAATTGAAATAAGAAGTTCACCACAAAGAGCACGAAAGAGTTAGCACGAACGGGATCGTTCGATGAATTCCGTAGATTCCCAAGAGTAATCCCTAAGACTTGAGAACCATTGAACTCTCACAAGAAGAATATCTTTATTCCGAAGGCGCTCAACCTCCGAAGCAATGATGCGAATGGAATGTTGCTCATAAATCAAATCTGGTGAAACTTTAATTTCCACGATATCATCGGGCACAAGAATAAAAATCGGAATCCCTAAGGCATTTCCGTAGATAAAAGACGTGGAGAACGTCAAGAATAGCAGAAAATTGAGCTGGTGCAACGACGTAGTATGATAACAGTACGCCCGAGGAACCAGAAACTCAAATAATTTGGAACATCAGCGTAGTACAAAAACGGTACGCCCAATGAACCAAAGCCCGAATAATTTCGGAACACCGACGTAGTACAAAAACGGTACGTCCAATGAACCGATAAACCGGAACAATGATGTAGTATAATAATGGTACATCCATTGATCCAGATAAGAAGGAACATCGATGTAGTATAACAACAGTACATCCGATGAACCGAACAAGATAAAAGAACATCAGACGCGGGTCCATAAAAGAAACGAGATGAAACTCAATAAAACGAAGTACATCAAAACGTCTGATGAATTTGATAAAAAAAATAATTCCATTCAGACATCATCAAAGAATCAACACCTTGTTGCCTACGACAAAGCGCGTTGGCAACACGATTTCCAGAATATCAAGATCGTAAGATGCCAGGAACTCGAGTCGACATGAAGTTCCTTATGAGAAAATAAATATTCCAAAGATTTATGATCGAGGTAAAGAACAAATTTCTCATCCAAATATGATGATGCCGAATTCCAAAAGTAAAAACAATAGCCGCGAGCACTAGATCATGAGTGGAATATCTAGTCTCGATAAGCTATAATGATTTTGAAGCACAAATGATAGCACGTTCTCTTTTGCGAGAGAACGGCATCCAAACCAATACTATCAGCATTGGTACAAAAGATAAAGTCTTGGTTCCCAACGGGAATCACAAGAACAAGAGTATCGAAAAGAAAGAATTTCTTTCAAATAATCTCCTTTCCCGAAAAGTTAAAACTTTCAAAATTACATTTTTATTTTTATGTAATAATCTTTCTACAAAAATTTTACATTTTTACAAGTCAATATATTGTGTCTGACTGTCTCATCAAAGCGTTTAGGAGATTCCTATCGATAACGTTGATCAAGCGGATCGACCAGAATTCTTAAAACACTACATGGGCAATACAATCACAAAATCATCTTATATATGACAAAAATGTCTCTCAAAAACTTTTAAGAATATTCTTTTTTCGTTTTAAGAACAAAAATCCAATTATACTTATAAATAAATCTTATGAAAAAGATTTGCAAAATTTTAAATTGCTATTCTCATCCAAAAATCAATAAATACAAGAATGGTCTCATCGAAATATTCATAGAATATTCGATTTATAAAATGGATGAAATAAGCTGGACAAACTAAATGACATAATAATTCATTCATAGGAATCATAACGAGTGCGGAGTACGTAAGTGGAATGCTAACTCCCGCAACTCGTCACCAAATGAAAATCGGTGGCAAGGTCGAACTAGAAAGACCTTAACACCACACAAAAGATTTCTTAGGTGATAATCCTAAGACAAACTCATAAAAACCAGAAAAGTTTCACAAATTATTTAGATAAGAGAAATAACACTTTTCTCATCTTGAGGGCTTAAAGAATAAAATGATGGCTTCAAAAATTTGAAATCGGAATCTCAAGAAAAAATAGAAATCTGCTTAACAGATAGAAAATGTCGAAGATGAATAGTCCATATGGAAAATAGGATATGGGCTTCACAACAATTAAGCCAATCCTTACAAAAAAACAATTCCTAAGCCTAAGTACAAATATCGGCTCGGAAAGAAAAATCACATAAAATAGTTTCGACATCAATAAAAAGCAAATTGAGTGTTGCAGATCTACCATCCGGATTCACAACTCTCAAAGAACTCATCAAGCCCAAAATATTTTTAAAGAAAAAGAATCAACAAGTTCTTTTGATATAAAATAGTGAGATGGAACCCATATCAAAAAGAACTCAACTAAGAAGATCACAAAATAAAACAATGCCATCAAGGATTGAGTGAAAAATACCTTGACCACGAGAAGCGTTACCAGGAGCTTGCACAATATTCAGCTCTCCCTCTCTCCTGCTTTGAAGAATGGGACATGTAGATATAAGATGACCCGAACTTTTACAATAACGGCAAAAGAGAGGTTTCGGGCACTCCTTTGCATAGTGGTCCGTGGAACCACAATTGTAGCATCGTCCACGACTAGATATAGGAGACTTTGCTACCGGAGTTTGTTGCTTCCCTTTCTTAATGGGATTGGGGCCTTCGAATTTAATAGGCCTCTTCATGTTGTTGTTGAAGTTCTGTTTGGCACGCACAACTTCAATATCGCTTTCTCTATCGAGCTCTTCAAGACGAAGAGCGATATCAATAAGCTGATCAAATGAAACCTCAAATTTCAAAAGCAATGGCTTCTTAAGATTCTTATTCAAGCCATAGACAAATCTTTGATTTTTCTTCATCGGGTATTAATATACTCAACCCCGTATTTAGAAAGAGTCTCGAAAGATGCGACATAATCTGTCACAGAAGATTCACCTTGAACAAGTTCAATAAAACACCGGGCCAAAGTTACTTTTTCAGCCTCCGGCACAAATTTCAATTCGAACCTTTCTCGGAATTGCTCCCAAGTGAGATCCGCTTCAATGATTTCAGAAATTAAAAGCTCATACCAATCTAATGCTCTTTCTTGGAGCATGCTAGAAGCCACTTGGACTCGATGTAAATCAATAAGGTTCATGCGAGAAAAGATGCGATCGCATGATTTGAGCCAATCTTGAATTTCTATAACACTCTCGGCTCCCCTGAATGGCCTTCCACCCAAATCGGTATAGTCTCTACACTAGCGTGCAAAACCAGATCTAGGATGAGTAGGCCCTGGAATGGGTCCTACAGCTTGAGCATTCTTCACGAGATCTAAAAGCTGCTGAGCAGACATGAATACTCCATCCTGAGGAGTAGCACTAGATTGACCGGCGCTGGGACGGCCTGGTCTAACCATTTCTCTTCTTTAAGAAAGAAAGAAAGAAAGAAGAGGAAAAAGTTATTCTCAAAATAAATATCAAGCAATCTTGATAGATAAAACAGGGAATCATAAAAGAAAGTAGGATAGAACGGTACAAAGACTCGAATAAATCCTAAGGCACAACTCCTAAGAAAGAATTAGGACATGATCCTTGTTAAATTATTCTACACTGTTTCGAAGTTTGGCTCTGATACCAAGCTGTGACGCCCCACCTCTATACCCACGCTAGCCAAGAACACTACGGAGTAATGCTGTCAACTAGCACGAAGAATAAGGCTGTTGAGGAGCGACCATCCGTGTAATTGCTTTGCGCGAGCACCGATATGTCAGATAGTATAACATGCATTTTATTTCAAGAGGAAATCCGACATACCGATACAAACACAAAGCTACTACACAGTGGCTATAATAATCTTCGGAAACAAATATAGAAAGAAGCATAACACAAACCAGTCACAGATAATTCATATCACAAAGGCGGAAGAAGATATGAATATATAACTAACACATGAAAGTGTATATCAGAGTGGTGGTCAAAAAGATCCTCCATAATACAAAAGGATAGCAACACGTGCTATACAAAAGAATACATCTATGAGTCCATATCTCAAGTGTATACAACAAAAACTGCTAATCTAAGTAGTTAGCCAAAAGATCATATGATAACCCCAGAAGAGAAGTCAAGCAGAAGCACCTGTAACGTCTCGGTCTGACCCGAGTATTATTTAAGAAGAAAATAATAAACGGATCAGTCTAGCTATAAATATCAGATGAAATGATATAGAATAAGAGATATGACTAAACGTATAATAATCACCATGCCAAGCTTTGATAAATAAATAATTGGAAAATCAATAAGAGATTAATCAATATCGCAAAGATCTACACAAGAATCAAAGGAAATGTCATACTCCTAATTTCATTCACTAAGCCACAATAAATGACATACATATCCATGCCAATCGTAAAAGTTGGTGAAACATAAATTCCAGAATTCAACACACGAAATCCAGAAATCACCATCAAAGGGGACAACGACGTCGTACAGCGTGACATCCGATGAACCAAAACACAATCAAAGGGAACAACGACGTCGTACAGCGTGACATCCGATGAACCAAAACACAATCAAAGGGAAAAACGACGTCGTACAGCGTGACATCCGATAAACCAAAACACAATCAAAGGGAACAACGACATCATACAGCGTGACATCCGATGAACCAAAACACAATCAAAGGGAACAACGACGTCGTACGGCGTGACATCCGATGAACCAAAACACAATCAATGGGAACAACGACGTCGTGCAGCGTGACATCCGATGAACCAAAACACAATCAAAGAGGACAACGATGTCGTACAGCGTGACATCCGATGAACCAAAACACAATCAAAGGGAACAACGACGTCGTACAGCGTGACATCCGATGAACCAAAACACAATCAAAGGGAACAACGACGTCGTACAGCGTGACATCCGATGAACCAAAACACAATTAAAGGGAACAACGACGTCGTACAGCGTGACATCCGATGAACCAAAACACAATCAAAGGGAACAACGACGTCGTACAGGTGACATCCGATGAACCAAAACACAATCAAAGGGAACAACGACGTCGTACAGCGTGACATCCGATGAACCAAAACACAAAGACATTGCACAATGCTAGTCTAAAACATAAAATGATCGTCATGATCAAAGAGAAGTGTCGGTTACAGTAAGCTAGTGAATATATGAGATTAGCTTCATGTCCCATAACCACTAGTTTAACTTAAATATTTACGAACAAATTGTAGATCTCCACTAGAAAATTGTCACAAGAGTTTCAATCGAACAAGTCCAAGAATTAACCGACGAAGTAAACACAAGCGTTTCATACCACTTGTTTTACTAAGTCGTTTAATTAGATTTCTCATACGAGTGAGGTAAAGGTTTGTATATGCTAATAGATTGGAAAATGGTTTTATAAACGAGTTTGGTATTGAAAATAGAGTTGAAATCGTTTTGAGGAAAGAGTTTTGATATTTACTACTAGTATAGAAAACCTTTATATTTTAAAGTGACAAATCATAGAAGTGATTGTAGAAACAATCAATCATAAAAATCCACATCCGAAGACGTGAATAAAATCCAAAGAAATCGATCCGAATCCGTCAAAATGGGTATTCCCAAAAATTCCAAAAATAGGAATCATTAAAGTCGTAGCAACAACAAGTGGGAATAACACGAATCGATGAAATTTGGAAACCGTGCAAAAATAGGCTCAAGTAGGCATAGAAGACAACTAGGTGCAGGTCAGTCGACTGGCTCATTGAGTTCAGTCGACTGAACTCAGTACCCAAAAATCCGCGGGATACTGGTCAGTCGACTGAACTCAGTGGGTCAGTCGACTGACTGCAGTAAACAGAGCCCCAAGGCTCTGTAGGAAGGCTTCAAACTGCATTTTAGCTTCAGCCAGTCGAATGACTTGGAAGTCTAGTCGACTGACTGGAGCTAAGGCAGTTTTCTCTGCCTAAAAATGGAAGGTGAAACCCTTCCAATTCGCAACCGGTGAAGCTTCGGGCACTAAGGGATTACGCCAATCAGCAACCAAGCCCAATAGGCTCTTCGATGCGTCACCAAAAACATGTTCAAACATCTATAAAAGGATTTTCATAGATTTTGATTTCGAAACACTAAAAATTAGAATATACACCAAATCAATTCAAACCAAAATCAAATGCACATGAATAAGTATTAGGAATTCATACCTAATAATCAAAGATAATCATAGACTTAGATGTGAGATAAAAATCTCAACTTTGAACCCAAATTAATGAAGGAGAAGCTTTTAAAACAAGCTAAGATCAATTCCTCTTCAATAACAACTCAAGAAGCTTCAATCTAAGCTTATAAGTAAAATATTTCCTAAATTAGGTTTAGGAAATTTCTGAAATTGAATGGAGAAAGAGTTGGAGAAGATGAAGGAGGTGCTTACCAATGCGTTCACTTGAGTTTGGAGCTAGAAGTTGGATTTGCAAAGAAAGCTAGGGCTTAGGAATTTCCTTTTCCCATCTCTTCCACCATTTTTACTTTAGCTTGAAGTGTTTTAATTAAAGAGGAGAATTTATGAAGAGAAGGGGTTGGGCTGAGCTAATAAGGGTGCAGTCCAAACCAAAGTCATAAGCGGGAAAAAGTAGCAAAAATCAACTTTCTCCAAACATATCGAAACTTATACTCAAAAAGGTCGCAAACGGCATTTTGAACTCAATGGGGGTGGTCTTAAGTCCCAATTCGACTGTTTGCAAAAAGTAGCTTTTCGGACCAAAATCTGACGAACGATAAAATATGTAAATAAAATATTTAAATATAAAATTGATAAATATGCGGGTTGTTACAGAGGCTGTGATGGGCTTCGGAGGTGAGGCACCTGATTGAGTTCACGATGGACGTTGGGGTTGCGATTTTCAACCCTAGTTCGTGCGTATGGGTTCTTGAACGAGCGTGAGATACTGGGTGAGGAAGAAAGAGAAGGACGACCGAGATTAGAGATGAGAAACGAATGGCTCAGACAGATGTGGTTTTGAAAAATTAAAATAAAAGTTGTAAATTATATTATATAAATCGTGTAATGTTTAAAATATGATATCTTTTTGATACGAGGTCGGATTGCGACGAAACGAATTGCGTTGGATTCATTTTGTCGAGTATTACGTTATGGAGCAGGATTGGAATCGTTTGGAGCTAGCAAAAAATTCGAGTAAAATTAAACGTCCGTTTAATTTTATTCGAAATAAAACGCTGGAAAACTGAATTTAAACCAAGGTGAGAACTTCTCACTCAATCGAATAGTTTCGATTTACAATTTTAAATAGTTAGTTTTAAAATGCTTGAATGCATGTTTGAATGATGATTGTTTTCTATTGATTGTTAAAATATATATTATGCGCCGTTAGTAAGCGGAGTTTATTTATTAAAAACATATACCGCGAATATTTCACAGTACAGTGAAATTGGTATTATTTATGTACTTGGAGTTGATTTTCTGCATTATATAGCGGATGAGACCCTATTGCGTCGTCTATTAAGCGGATAATATTTTTATAAATCTCATATACCGCGATAATTCCGTACTGGAACGGAATTGGCATTGTGCTAATGTTTGTGGATGCAGGGAAACAGGTTGGAGGGATCCAACTGGATTCCTCAACTATATTGATTTATTTACAGATATTGTGATATTTGTTGATTATCATATTGATATATGATATTTGGATGTCGTGATTGACTATTTGGTGCTGTTGCATCATCGGATCCATTTTTGAAGTTTTAAAATAATGATTTTGGTTTTTAAAAGAATTTTTAAAGTGATTTTTGAAAGTATACGTTTTATTTAATTTTGAATTGTTAAAATAAATAAACATTTTAATTTTATGGTTATAAAAGTTATATTTTTGGGAAATAATACTTAAGTGTAATTTTGGAGTTATATAAGTTTTAAATAACGTCTTGTAAATTAATAAAGAGATTGGTTTATTTAAGTTGAGATTTTTGAATTATTATAAACGGTTTATATAAAAGATTTATAAAATTTATATTTTATAAGTTAAAGATATTGGAATTATAAAACGAGCTTTTATAAGTGTTAAAATAAAGTTGTACTTAGTTTTATAAGTAAATAAGAATTTTAGATTTATAAACAAACGATGATATAAAAGAATGGATTTGTGAATAAATGGATTATAAGTAATTTACTTATAAGTTAGATTCGGCATATAAACGAAATATAAATTGGATTAATAAAGGAGATTTATAAATCGAAGCTTATAAATAGAAATGGAATTTATAGACATTTTTTATAAATTTGAAATCAGGAATTTGATAAATTGAAAGTTGAAATTGGTTAAGGAAGTATATTCACGATTTTGGACAGTGAATATATTATCAAATAAAATGGATATGCTTGGGAAAATGAATATTGTAAAATGAAGTTAATCGTTTTAACGTTGTTTTAAAATGTATTATGAATCGAATACATAGATTTCAACATTTATTATTGAAATAGACGTTTTCAAGAAATAGAAGTAAATGATGGACTATAACACTGTTGTTATAGTAAATGATTTCCGAAAGGAAATGTTTTTGTATAGTATTGGGATTTATATATCTATCTAAATTTCGAATCCCTATATTAGTGATTTTGGATTGTCGTAACGATGTTTTGCACAACATTCGTTTTGGCCCAAATAAATATGTTTAAGAGAATGATTTCCTTAAAGAATGAAATATATACTTAATTTCGGTTTAAGTACATTGAATATTTTCCAAGTGTTGAAAATAAATGGATTTGTGAATTACTTATAAATAAATAAGTATTGAAATGTTTTTTGTCAATGTGAAATGAAACGGTTTGAGAATTTATCTTTTTAAAGACAAATTGAAAATGAATATTAGAAATTGATTTGGGAATCATATATTCATAAATATTTTGGAATTGTAAATTCACTATGGAATTTATAAATGAAAAAGGGAATTGGTTTAAAAATAAACGTTGATTTATTTTTGAAGTGTGGGAATTAATTTACGGATTTGGAACATAAATATAAAGTAAATCGGTAAGGATTTATTTAATTGGTTTAAATGAACAATGTTGAAATGAAAGTATTTCGCATAAGGAAATTGATTGAAATTTGTTTTCAAAAGTGGTAAAGGTGAAAAGTGCTTTGAAAATTTGTTTTCAAATGATTGAAGTGTGGAAAATATATATCTAGTAGAGATATTTTGGAAAATAAATAATTTGAAAAATTATTTGGAATCTGGTGATGTTGAGCATGCCTTTTGATAGTTAAATAATCCGACTATCAATATTTACCTTTAAATAGGTATTTGTTGTGATTGTTTGAATTTGAATGCCATGCTTATTTTTGAATAAGCGCTCACTATTCGGGTTAGCTGGGAAAGGACCTTGGGGTCGTATAACCCATTTTGAATATGTGATACGTCGTAATGGATTGCATTTGATGACCAGTGTTGAAGACTGGATATTTTTGAAAACGGAAGGATTACCGTTGAGTTACTCTGCATCGGTTGATCTCCGATATAGAGGTTTTATCACCCTTTGTGACGGGAAGTCCGGACGTGATTAGAAATTATCCAGAATGCAAGGACTTCTTTGTAAGTGCCTTCGGTTCTGTTCGAGCCCGGAACAGACTTGTATGGATTGTATGTCTGACATTACAAGTTGAGATATAAAGCTGATTTCTTTCAAATATATTTCTGTTGGTGGCGGAGAATTTATTCTCTTAGCTTAACACCCTTCTCTGAGACATACGAGCTCAGAGGTTATGTAGTTGAAGATTATTAGTGATATACTCCCAAATTGGTAATGTGACATGCTGAGTGTTGCTGTGAAATGATCATTGTTTGATCATTTGTGATATGATCATTTGTTTGATCATTTATCTTGGTGATCATTACTTTGATCATTTGTTGACCCAAAGCACGGCTTTTGTATAAAGCGTGGCTTTGTGGACGAGACTTCGTCGGACCTCACAGCCCGGAAATGGTCAAAACAGGAAGGATGCGGCAAGGTTATTAGGGGGTAGCGCCCCTTTAGTGTATGTCATTTCTTCTGGATAGAGGTGGTATCATAGAATGGAGCCCAGGTACTTAGCCTATGTGGTTACTGCATTATTATTCTTATGTGGTTGTTGGAAATCGAGGATCCTCGGATAGATCGGTTACGGTCGGGGGATGGCATATTCGTGTTAGTAGTTACCCAGTTAGGGCTAACCCGGCCTTGTGTTGGCAGAGATCCGGTTTGGTTCACGGGACGTCATTCCAGAGGCGTTTCCACGTGGCAATGGGAAGTTCCTTGGTCTGACCATTTGTTGGAAATCCAAAGAAACAATACGATCTTGTACGGTTTTAGTTGTAGAACCTATCATTCACTTATGGTGGCGCCCCACTGTTTGGATGGTAGCTATAGTAGGCATAAGTGCGAAATGCCTATGCTGACTAAGATTTATATCTTTATTTTCGAAATGAATTTTGCCTACACTATGCACTAGTAATAATATCAAATGTTTCTTTTTAATGCGTACCAAGCATCTTTGACTATCATAAGGAGAAATATCCTCCGATTCTGCGTTTGCATTGTGTGTGTGTGCGGCAGGCCTTATGGTAGTCTCATTTTGAAAAAAAGCATTGCGATTTGACTTTAAAAATATTCCTCTATATTGTTTTAAAGATAAACTGTTTTGAGTTTTCACACCAGTCACATGACTGACTCGGAGTTTATTGTTTTCCTTCCTAAACTCTGGGTGCCCACCAATTTCCACACGGGCAGTCAAGAGTCAGGTTATCAGGATATTCTGGAAATTCAGGAGTTGCTGGAGGCAAGCTGAATGGCATGGCGTATTACTAGTATATAGTATTTCTTTTCCGCTGTTTTTTGTGGTTTGTTGTTGTACACTCTGATGATGTAATGTAATGTAATGTAATGTAATGTAATGTAATGTAATGTAATGTAATGTAGTGTAATGTAATGTAATAACTGATATAGTTCTTTGTTTAAATATTATTCATTTATCTATTATATGTTGTTTCGCTGCGATTGTGAGATTCTGATATTGTTCTGTTGTTCTTTCTGTTCTGTTCTCTCTTCTTCTATCTTCTAACTCTTCCTTAATCCTAAAGACTCGTAAATTTGTTCCTCTTTGGCTGGGTTGTTGTGGAATGTTGCCAGCTCAAAGGAGTACGGATTTACGGTTCTTTACATTTGGTATCAGAGCTTATGGTTAAGTGACAACCATGGCTCTGTTAGGTGTTACTCATTAGAGATAGAGTCAGCAGTACTCTAGAATGAGTGTGAGTGTAATAATAGATACGAGCGCATATTTGTTAGTGAATATGAAATTGTTTTATATTGTGATGATTGGTTTGTTGAGTGGTATATGGATTTTGGTCAACACGAGTAATTAACGTTGTTGATAGGGATCTCTAAACACTTGTACAGAACAATTTGAGACGATATTGTTTTAAATTGGGTAAATGAAATAATTTTACCTCGATTATATTTTATATATAAAGGAAATAATTTTTCAGAATTATTAAAGTGTATATGAATTGATTGTTTGGTTGTTGAATAAGTTAAATAAAAACAACAGCTGTAAAAGAATGAATTGTATAAGCAATTGAATTATAAGTATGAAGTTATAATTAAAATAATTTACACTTGTGAAATAATCTTATATATAAGAAGTGAAATTATTTAAGTAAAAGATTTATAAATGTGATTTATAATCTGAAAATAAAATTCCAGAGAAGTGTTTTGAAAGGATTAGATATTTTGAAAAATTGTTTTGGAAAGATAAAAGATCTAAACTCTTTTCGGTCGCTGGAAAATCATTCCGATGATGATCGCGGCATCATTGGTGTTCATTTTTGGGTTTCCAAAAGAGGAATTGCTGCCATATTATTTTAAATGAAAGTTGATTTTGGTATTGAAGTAAAATAATTAAGCGATAATGAAATGAAATTAAGGAAGTATAAGTAAATCAATAAAATCCAAGTTGAAATAAATTTGAGTTGTCATCAAAGACATGTGATTTGAAATTTAACAAAAGGAAAGTTAAATAAATTGATTTGGATTTGATAAGATGTTTGAAATGGAACATAACTTAAGTGATGTTGAATGAAGTTGATTTTTGGTATCGAAGTAAATTAACAAGTGAATTAATGAAATGAAGACATTAAGAATTTGAACTTGAGTTATATGAATGAAATTCAACTTTATATTGTTAAAGGAATTAACAATTGAATTGATGAAGGGATGAAATATTAATCAATTGAATGTAAATAATTAGTATGAAACAATGAATATAAGTGTTAATTCATTAAAAGCAAATGTTATTGGAAATTGAATAAATTGAATGAAAGTCAATAGAATATCAAACCAATTGGAAGTAAAAATGTTGGACCAAATTGAATGTAAATTAAATAAGTTGGTTATGTTGAATATACATTGGTTGTCATGTGAATGTTAGTTGATTGTATATAATTCATTAAGTGTTAATGAAATTAAATTAGCGAAATTAAAAGCTATGTGATTGAATCCAAATTGGAAGTAAATAAATTTGAATAGAATTGGATTTGATTTGGATTGAAGGCGAATTAATGTGAATAAATTAGTGAATGTAAACTAACTGAAATCGAATGAATGAACGTTAGTAAAAATTCCAATGTTAACGAATCAATTGGAAAACCAATTCAATGAATATTAATGAGAAGTGAATTTATATTGATTTTGGTGGTTGCATTTGTTGCTTTAGTTGCATTTGCTATATTAAGTAGTTGTTATGTTGCTATATGATGTATATTGATATTATTTTCATATATACATGTTTTCATGTTGTTTGTTGAGTGTTTAGTAGGTGCGGATTGCGCTTGCTTCGCATTTGGAGCTCGCTTTCGCGCTATATTAGCCGTATACGCTCGCTAATAATAAATAAGATACATATCTCGGATTACATACCGTACTTTTACACTTTTTCCCCTGCGGGATGCCTCATCACTTGATGAGATGTATATTTTGATATATATACTGTTATTTTTTTTTGGATCGAGCCGCGCAAAGGAGACTATGGCGAATTTTTCCGAAAATTTAAGGCGTTAGAATATTTTTGAGAAAATTGGGAAAATTTTGAAAACTATAAATTTGATTTGGAATGGAAAGTTAAACTATAGTCATTGGTTTTGAAAGGATAAATAAGTATAGATTTGAAAACTTAGTAAATTATTATAAGAAGTTTAACTATAGGTTTTGAAAAGTTAATGGATTCTATAACTTTTTCTTACTTGGTAATTTCGAGGACGAAATTCTTTTAAGGGGGGAAGTTTGTAACGACCCAGAATTTTTATTAATTAAAATTCATATATTTAATTGAATTTAAATACTAACAAATGAAATTAATAAGTCGAATAATTTATTTTTCGAGTATTGGATTTAATTTGATAATTCAATCGATAATTTAATAGTTGAATTTACAGAAATAATTGTAAATTGGGTTTAATATGATTGAAAATGATTTGAAATTTTTATTATATCATATTGGAGTTATAGTGATGTTATAGAACTTTTAAAATCGAGTTAAAAGTTAATTTGTGAAAATTGAATATGTTAATATTTAATTATCGACTGAAAAATAGCCAATTTTTGAACAGTCTCAGAATTGGACGAAACCAGTTCCATTGGATCCGTAATAATTTTTTATTATCAGATTTCAATTTTTGTAGCAATCAGAGTTGTCGTTTGACCGTGGCAGCTCGAAACGCATCGAAATTGTTTTAATATTAATTTGGCGAGTTAAAATAGTCATTTTTCAAAAATTCTCGGATTTCAACAAAACTAGTTTCATTGGATCCGTAATGTGATATTATTATAAGGTTTAAAATTTCAAGTCAATCGGATTTACCGTTTGTCTGGGGCAAGCAAAAAGGCCTAGAAATCGGTTTAATCGATTTAATTTTAAATCGATCGTTTATTGCCATATCTCGCACAGATGATCGAATTAGCTTCCGAAACCTATTCCATTGTGTCCGGAACGCGGGATAAACCCTAGGAACGTCAGTTACCACGCGAAATTCGGAGTTGGAAAAGCAGGATGAATAGTATTCGTCGTTTTCTATAAATAGCCCCCCTTTTTTCAAAAAAATAAAAAATAAAATAAAATTAGGGTTTAAAACCCTAGCCGCCTCCAATGAAACCAAAGGCCGGAAATGCATGATTCTTCTCTCCTCAAAATCTCCAAATCCGTTGATAATTACAAGAAATTTCCAACTGCAAAAACGTAGAGCATTGGAAGGGCTTTAAATCTATACGGGGATGATGATATTTGGAGCAGTGTGGTAGGAGATAGGGAGGCCGTCGGCCTGCCGTTCGCATGCAATTCAATGGTGCTAGGGGCGGCCGAGCTTCACTTGAAGGTGGGCGGTGGTAGAGGCTGCGATGGGCTTCGGAGGTGAGGCACCTTATCGAGTTCACGATGGACGTTGGGGTTGTGATTTTCAACCCTAGTTCGTGCGTATGGGTTCTTGAACGAGCGTGAGATACTGGGTGAGGAAGAAAGAGAAGGACGGGCGAGATCTAGAGATGAGAAACGAACGGCTCAGATAGACGTGGGTTTGAAAAATTAAAATAAAAGTTGTAAATTATATTATATAAATCGTGTAATGTTTAAAATATGATATCTTTTTGATACGAGATCGGATTGCGACGACACGAATTGCATTGGATTCTTTTTGTCCAGTACTACGCTATAGACCAGGATTGGAATCATTTGGAGCTAGCGAAAAATTCTGGTAAAATTAAACGTCCGTTTAATTTTATTCGAAATAAAACGCTGGAAAACTGAATTTAAACCAAGGTGAGAACTTCTCACTCAATCGAATAGTTTCGATTTATAATTTTAAATAGTTAGATTTAAAATACTTGAATGCATGTTTGAATGATGATTGTTATTTATTGATTGTTAAAATAGACATTATGCGCCGTTAGTACGCGGAGGTTATTTATTAAAAACATATACCGCGAATATTTCACAGTACAGTGAAATTGGTATTATTTATGTACTTGGAGTTGATTTCCCGCATTATATAGCGGATGAGACTCTATTGCGCCGTCTATTAAGCGGATAATATTTTTATAAATCCCATATACCGCGATAATTCCGTATTGGAACGGAATTGGCATTGTACTAACGTTTGTGGATGCAGGGAAACAGGTTGGAGGGATCCAACTGGATTCCTCAACTATATTGATTTATTTACAGATATTGTGATATTTGTTGATTATCATATTGATATATGATATTTGGATGTCGTGATTGACTATTTGGTGCTGTTGCATCATCGGATCCATTTTTGAAGTTTTAAAATAATGATTTTGGTTTTTAAAAGAATTTTTAAAGTGATTTTTGAAAGTATACGTTTTATTTAATTTTGAATTGTTAAAATAAATAAACTTTTTAATTTTATGGTTATAAAAGTTATATTTTTGGGAAAATAATACTTAAGTGTAATTTTGGAGTTATATAAGTTTTAAATAACGTCTTGTAAATTAATAAAGAGATTGGTTTATTTAAATTGAGATTTTTGAATTATTATAAACGGTTTATATAAAAGATTTATAAAATTTATATTTTATAAGTTAAAGATATTGGAATTATAAAACGAGCTTTTATAAGTGTTAAAATAAAGTTTTACTTAGTTTTATTAGTAAATAAGAATTTTAGATTTATAAACAAACGATGACATAAAAGAATGGATTTGTGAATAAATGGATTATAAGTAATTTACTTATAAGTTAGATTCGGCGTATAAACGAAATATAAATTGGATTAATAAAGGAGATTTATAAATCGAAGCTTATAAATAGAAATGGAATTTATAGACATTTTTTATAAATTCGAAATCAATAGAATTTGATAAATTGAAAGTTGAAATTGGTTAAGGAAGTATATTCACGATTTTGGACAGTGAATATATTATCAAATAAAATGGATATGCTTGGGAAAATGAACATTATAAAATGAAGTTAATCGTTTTAACGATGTTTTAAAATGTATTATGAATCGAATACATAGATTTCAACATTTATTGTTGAAATAGACGTTTTCGAGAAATAGAAGGAAACGATGGACTATAACACTGATGTTATAGTAAATGATTTCCGAAAGGAGATGTTTTTGTATAGTATTGGGATTTATATATCTATCTAAATTTCGAATCCCTATACTAGTGATTTTGGGTTGTCGTAACGATGTTTTGCGCAACATTCGTTTTGGCCCAAATAAATATGTTTAAGAGAATGATTTCCTTAAAAAATGAAATATATACTTAATTTCGGTTTAAGTATATTGAATATTTTCCAAGTGTTGAAAATAAATGGATTTGTGAATTACTTATAAATAAATAAGTATGGAAATGTTTTTTTTCAATGTGAAATGAAACGGTTTGAGAATTTATCTTTTTGAAGACAAATTGAAAATGAATATTAGAAATCGATTTGGGAATCATATATTCATAAATATTTTGGAATTGTAAATTCACTATGGAATTTATAAATGAAAAGGGGAATTGGTTTAAAAATAAACGTTGATTTATTTTTGAAGTGTGGGAATTAATTTACGGATTTGGAACGTAAATATAAAGTAAATCGGTAAGGATTTATTTAATTGGTTTAAATGAACCATGTTGAAATGAAAGTATTTCGCATAAGTAAATTGATTGAAATTTGTTTTCAAAAGTGGTAAAGGTGAAAAGTGATTTGAAAATTTGTTTTCAAATTATTGAAGTGTGGAAAATATATATCTAGTAAAGATATTTTGGAAAATAAATAATTTGAAAAATTATTTGGAATCTGGTGATGTTGAGCATGCCTTTTGATAGTTAAATAATCCAACTATCAATATTTACCTTTGAATAGGTATTTGTTGTGATTGTTTGAATTTGAATGCCACACTTATTTTTGAATAAGCGCTCACTATTCGGGTTAGCCAGGAAAGGACCTTGGGGTCGTATAACCCATTCCGAATATGTGATACGTCGTAATGGATTGCATTTGATGACCGGTGTTGAAGACCGGATATTTTTGAAAACGGAAGGATTACCGTTGAGTTACTCTGCATCGGATGATCTCCGATATAGAGGTTTTATCACTCTTAGTGACGGGAAGTCCGGACGTGATTAGAAATTATCCGGAATGCAAGGACTTCTTTGTAAGTGCCTTCGGTTCTGTTCGAGCCCGGAACAGACTTATATGGATTGTATGTCTGACATTACAAGTTGAGATATAAAGCTGATTTCTTTCAAATATATTTCTGTTGGTGGCGAAGAATTTATTCTCTTAGCTTAACGCCCTTCTCTGAGACGTACGAGCTCAGAGGTTATGTAGTTGAAGGTTATTAGTGATATACTCCCAAATTGGTAATGTGACATGCTGAGTGTTGCTGTGAAATGATCATTGTTTGATCATTTTTGATATAATCATTTTTTTGATCATTTATCTTGGTGATCATTACTTTGATCATTTGTTGACCCAAAGCACAGCTTTTGTATAAAGCGTGGCTTTGTGGACGAGACTTCGTCGGACCTCACACCCAGGAAATGGTCAAAACAGGAAGGATGCGGAAAGGTTATTAGGGGGTAGCGCCCCTTTAGTGTATGTCATTCCTTCTGGATAGAGGTGGTATCATGGAATGGAGCCCAGATACTTAGCCTATGTGGTTACTGTATTATTATTCTTATATGGTTGTTGGAAATCGAGGATCCTCGAATAGATCGGTTACGATCGGGGGATGGCATATTCGTGTTAGTAGTTACCCAGTTAGGGGTAACCCGGCCTTGTGTTGGCAGAGATCCGGTTTGGTTCACGGGACGTCATTCCAGAGGCGTTTCCACGTGGCAATGGGAAGTTCCTTGGCCTGACCATTTGTTGGAAATCCAAAGAAACAATATGATCTTGTACGGTTTTAGTTGTAGAACCTATCATTCACTTATGGTGGCGCCCCACTGTTTGGATGGTAGCTATAGTAGGCATAAGTGCGAAATGCCTATGCTGGCTAAGATTTATATCTTTATTTTCGAAATGAATTTTGCCTACACTATGCACTAGTAATAATATCAAATATTTCTTTTTAATGCGTACCAAGCATCTTTGACTATCATAAGGAGAAATCTCCTCCGATTCTGCGTTTGCATTGTGTGTGTGTGCGGGAGGCCTTATGGTAGTCTCATTTTTTAAAAAAAAGCATTGCGATTTGACTTTAAAAATATTCCTCTATTTTGTTTTAAAGATAAACTGTTTTGAGTTCTCACACCAGTCACATGACTGACTCGGAGTTTATTGTTTTCCTTCCTAAACTCTGGGTGCCCACTATTTTCCACACGGGCAGTCAAGAGTCAGGTTATCAGGATATTCTAGAAATTCGGGAGTTGCTGGAGGCAAGCTGGATGGCATGGCCTATTACTAGTATATAGTATTTCTTTTCCGCTATTTGTTGTGGTTTGTTGTTGTACACTCTGATGATGTAATGTAATGTAATGTGATGTAATGTGATGTAATAACTGATATAGTTCTTTGTTTAAAGATTGTTCATTTATGCGATTGTGAGATTCTGATATTGTTCTGTTGTTCTTTCTGTTCTGTTCTCTCTTCTTCTATCTTCTACCTCTTCTTTAATCCTAAAGACTCGTAAATTTGTTCCTCTTTGGCTGGATTGTTGTGGAATGTTGCCAGCTCAAAGGAGTACGGATTTGCGGTTCTTTACACTTAAATAATTAAAAATAACCTTTATTTATTTTTAACGAGAAGTTTCCAGTGTTGATGGTTGAAATTGGTTATTGAAATTATGGTATACGCTTAGTAACCAATAATAATTTTCGATATAGGTGCCTTCTCATTAGAATTAATGAAGCGGCTTCTCACGAAGACTATTCTCTTCTACAACATTATTGTATATGCTTTTTATATGTGATTTATACAGTATTGTTCTATATGTTATTTATAAAGTATTCAAAATAGTGCTTTATAAAGTATAAGTCATTACTTTAAATGTGTTGTATAATAAACATATTATGAAAAAAGAGCACAAAAATTGATATTCTAGCAATTTAATTCATTACCAATCTATATAGCCCATACAATGAGCATGAGAAAATTCTACATACGATCATCCAACTAAAGGTGATTTTAATCCTTAGAGATCGATAGTTGAAAAAGAACATGTCATGGTAAGAAATAAGAAATATTGAAGGTTATGGTTGTCCCACCAATTTATTAAATGCATTGCATACACGATAGTAAGAAGTATTAACTACATCCTTTTGATGCACCTAAATTATTTTTTGAGCTATACAATTTTTTATGAATAAGATTTTATAGATGAATAATGGTATTCAAGATCATTTTCATAGAAATTGAGATCATTTTTAGAAAATTGGTTTTTAAGGAATTTTTTAGTGTCAACCATTGATAAACTACCAATTTGAAGTACATATTCTTTCAAAATATGACATGTACCTAAATAAATTAATTTTTTATTGAAATGAAATGGTCTAAAAAAATATGCACAAATTTTAATCTCATTTCAAATACCATAACTCCAAGAAAACAACAAGGTCTAGCATAATTCAAAAGGTATAACACCAAGATGCAACCCATCCAATCTATTTGTATATATCTTTATGTATATATATGATGAAGGTTCTATGTCGCCCACTTTTTAAAGCAACCCTTGTTGAAATATTAAACTTGATTTGTTAATTCTAGAAGTTTATTATTATTAAAATTTCTAGAGTCTTCTTGTATTTGATAGAATTTGGTGAGAGCTCTAGAATTTTATATTAGTTGCTAGAAATAAGAATTATATAATAGTTATGTTTCTAGAGTTGTATAAAGAGTCATGTCTAGAGTTGTCAAACGAATCATGTTTCTAGAGTATTCTATATCCAGAATGTTCTATTGAGTCATATAAATAGAGAAGCTCTCCCCTCATTTTGTATCAATCAAGTAAGAAATAAATCATCAATAAAGAAAAGTTTTCTAGAATAAAAAACTTCTCTTTCTTATATTCTCTCCCTCTTTCTCCAAAAATATTCAACAAAGTGGTATCGAAGCAAGGATTTAAGGATGGCGAATAATGACGTTCCTCTACAAGTTCCAATACTCACCAAGAACAATTATGATAATTGGAGTTTAAGGATGATGGCTCTCCTTGAAGCACACGACGTGTGAGAGATAGTTGAAAATGGCTATATTGAACATGAGAATGAAGATGATTTATCTCAAATTCAAAGTGATGGTTCGATAAAATCAAGGACAAGGGACAAGAAGGCTCTTTGTCAAATTTATCAAGCATTGGATGATGATACTTTGAAAAAAAATTCTGGATCAAAGTCGGCCAAAGAAGCATTGAAGAAGCTACGAACGTCTTACAAGGAAGCTGATCAAGTCAAAAAGTTATGTCTTCAAATTTTAAGAGGAGAGTTTGAAACTTTGCATATGAAAGAAGGTGAACTTGTTTCTGATTACTTCTCAAGAGTTCTAGTGGTTATTAGTAATCTTAAAAGAAATGGTGAGAAGTTAGATGATGTAAGAATTATGGAGAAGATTCTTACATCATTAGATCCAAAGTTCGAACATATTGTCGCCATCATTCAAGAAACAAAAAATTTGGAGACCATGTCAATAGAGGAACTTCTAGGCTCATTGCAAGCTTATGAAGAAAAGAAAAGGAAGAAGGAAGAGACTATGGAGAAAGTCCCTAGGACACGGATTGATTCAAAAAAGGAAGAAAGTAATCGAAGCCAACAAAGACGGGGTGGTGGCCAAGAAAGAGGAAGAGGTCGTGCATATGGACATGGACGAGGTTGGAGGCCCAACTATGAAAATAAAAACAACAACAACAACAATGAAAGAGGAGAAAGCTCAACAAGAGGTCATGGGAGAAGAAATTCAAGGTATGACAAGTCGCGGGTTAAATGCTACAGTTATGAGAAATTTGGACATTATGCTTCTGAATGTAGAGCTTCAAAGCATAATAAAGTTGAAGAGAAGACTAATTACGTTGAAGAAAAAATCCAAGAGGATGGCACATTATTACTGGCTTACAAAGAAAATGAAAAAAGAGATAAAACCAATGGTACCTAGTTAGTGGTGCAAGCAACCATATGTGTGAAAGAAAAAATTTGTTTGTGGAACTTGATGAATCAGTGAAGGGCAATGTGGCATTTGGAGATGAATCAAAGATAGCAGTGAAAGGTAAAGGAAAAGCTCTTATCCGATTGAAGAATGGAGATATAGCCTTCACATGGATGTCGAAAAAACAATCGATTGTCACTCTTTCCATATGCGAAGTAGAGTATGTAGCTACTACTTCATATGTTTGCCATGCAATTTGGTTACGAAATCTACTAAAGGAGTTGAAACTGCCACAAGAGAAGCCGACCAAGATTTTCGTGGACAAAAAATCAGCAATTGCTTTGGCTAAGAATTCAGTTTTCCATGATCGAAGCAAGCATATTGATACATGCTATCACTATATTAGGGAGTTTCTAAACTATAAATAACAAACAAAACATCACAACATAATAATATCACTATATTATTAACACCAACTCTACAAAAATAACCATAGTAAAGTTTCTAACCTTTTCAATTTTAATTCAACATTTACTATCAAAAATTTAATCTTTACCATTGAGCTAAAAGGGTGCTGAATGGGGGGTGCCATTAAAACTTCCTCGATCTTACATATGCACATACGTGTGTGTGTATGAGAAGCATTTAATGGCACCCCTATATCTCCCTAATTTACACCACACAATCCAAATTAGACAATATGAAAAGCCATATTATTTAATTCTGGTTGTGTGGTGGAAATCAAGGGGCTAGAGGGGTGCTGCACTATTTGCGGTATCATTCAACTCTCCTATATATATGTGTGTGTGAGTGTCCATGTAGACATATATGTATATACACATGTGTGTGTATAAATGTACATACATACACACATTATGATATAGCTTATTTAACTATTGTAAACATATTATTAGTTGACTTTGGAAACTATTTTAAGCTAATTGAATTGGCTTATTAGTTTGTGAATTCTACTGAGTTTTTGGTAAAAATAGAGAGGAAATGGGATAAAAAAATTCTTTGTCCTGTAAGTTACAACAGTGCAAGCTATTATTCCTTTGGACAAAATGTACCTATAGTACGTTGGTGGATTACAGTTTGGTGCAAATTTAGAAATTAATTTGTAAAAAAGTTAAGGTGATTGTAAACTTTTCTCTTCTTCAAGACTTAATTGTAAAGTAATTTATGTCGCAAATAATTATATTAGTAAAGTATACATTCAAAACCAATAAATGAAGTATTTTACCGTGATTTTGTTGTAAGTTCTTTAGAAAGGACTAAATAAGTAAAATAAAGAGAAAAACAATGAAAAACTAATCTACATCAAGGATAAAATACATGGAAAGATATTTTAAGATGCTAAATTAGAACATTGATTTTGAGTTTTATTGTGATGATGAATAGGTTTTGCAATGTATAATATAAGCATATCATTAGACAGTTAAGCAAGCGACTGGGAACCTTTTACATTCATTTTCTTTGGTATGAGCCATTTTCTTAGGTTGAGTTCAAAGCACAGTAAGAGAGTTTTTCTATATTTCTTTTCAAAGTTCAGTTCAGGTTTTGTGTATTCAGTGGTTTGACCATTGAGCCAAAATGTATTTAAATAAAATTCAAAAATATAATGATGTGTGTGGCATAGGATCAATGTAGGGAGCATAGGTAAAATGATTTCGATTGCCAATGCGCATTACATGCTTACTAATCCAATTAACAATAGGTATAATGCTTATATTTTGATAAATTTGGATCACTTTAACTTTGCTACTTTTTCACAACTTTTGCAATGTTCATTGGTTTACAATGAAAATGAAATAAAACGTCACTACATCATTCTACCATCTGAAATCATTTTGCACCTTAGAAAACCTAAAGTATGGTACAAAATTAATTAATGTAACTCTTCTTTATACATTAAAGTCATGGAAATTTAGAACAGGCAAAAAAAATTTCTATCAACAAAGTTGTCAATGGTTAGCATATAATACCATTTAAAACTCATTATGTTGACTATACATTTCACTAGATATTTACGAAAGTAGGATACTTTTTGAAAGTTTTCTTATTTTATGCAACGCTAACGAAAGTTGAGCTGATGTTCAAAAATTCTCTACCGCCGAGAAGGGTTATAAAATATTTTGTCTATTAGGATACAAAGGCATGTGGTTTTCTAATCCATGTGCATTTCCATGATATGGAAATGTGTATCATTTGAACTGTGCACTTATGCATTAGATCGAATATTAGAGTGTGCTTGAAATGCACATTGCGAGAGAGTTTTTATGGAATTTCAATCTTTTGAATTGAGGATGTGATCATAGACATGCATAATAGGTGCACTATCAAAGGTCTGATAGCGTTCTAGCTAAAATACGAGTAGAAAGATGAGGATCGGGATGGTCATCAGTATGTGCATTCGACTGAACGATATGATGGACGACTGAGACCACAAAAGCTTGAGCAAGAGTAAGAGGAGATTTGTCGAAAATGAGAGCAAAAACATGAAATGCACGTGATCGTAAACTATAAGAATATTTAGTAAAATAAACCAGGTACTACTAGCTAAAACAACTATGTTGTATGCATGAATACATATAGGGACTAGAGCATGATTTGCAGAAGAATGTGCACATTGTTACGTCTAGTATACCAAAATAGAAACTAATCAATAATAAACCAGTCTCACAAGTTTATAAATCAGATTTCCACTACTTTGGAATTCTGTATTAGCTATTTTTACAATAAGTATGTTGTAATTAATTACAACAACAAACTAACAATTATAGCAATAATAACTATAGCAATAAATCAAACGTTATACTATTTAAAGAAATACCACAACGTAGAAACGAATATATATATATATATATATATAAATCAACTAGAAATCTAACCAATTGAAGAAGGAAATTTCTGAGGCTTGTCATAATAATTTCCTTAAGACTTTATTCAAAGTCTCCCGAGATACAAAAGACGTAAGCTGCTCGAGATCGTGTTGTGTATGATCCTCTATGTGATAGGACTGATTATGATATAAGAAAATGAAGATAAAGAAGGGATAATTCGGTTTTAAAACTGAGTGAGGAAAGTGATAAGGTTTACTCCTTATTTATAGCCGAATTCCCTATGGATACACCCATTGAGGAAAGTGGCATCTCTTTATTTACAACGCCAAAAAGTGTTACTGTTCGCAACAGTCACGTCTATTCGTTTGCAATGCCAAAAAGTGTTACTTTTGGTTTTAAAATTAGTCCAATTTTTAGGTTGTAAAAATATATGACACAACCCAATCTCACCGGACCCGGACCCGGACACGCACCTGACCCGGCTCGGTTCGGACAGGCGGGCGGCGGCGCGTGCGTGTGTTAGTTCATGGCCATATAGGACCTCCCCTTCAAACAAAATTACCTAACCCTCGGGGCTAATATAGGTATTGAGAGTACACTATATAAACAAGACAATGGACTAATTTTTGGCGATGTGGGATATATCTCATTCACTATTTTTGAGAAGTCTAACAATCCTCCACATGAATGACGATATATGTCTCCCCCACACAAAGTGTAATATCACACAGTTCATATGAAAATAAATCTATATCGAGGATAAGTCGATATTTCACTTTGAACTTTCCCTAGTTAAAACTTATCGGATATACTTGGCTAATCGGTGAATTATTTCATCTTGAACCGTCAGCCGTTATTGTATAAGAAGACAATAAGCTTTACAAAGCATTATTTCTCTTCACATCCAATCTCTTGGTTGTGTTCACTTTGGTCCTGAAGAATTTTTGGTTCCACGAGTGTTTTTAGAGAATAAAAGCCTCTAATATTCTTATAGAGCCGACCCAGCTCACACTAATATAGGTGATCGCAACCATTAAGAGTATCCTACATATACCCACTTGTTATTTTCAAGATATGATCATCATTAAAAAACATAGTTTTATCCTTTTAATACTTCTGTGGGCATGCATTTATATTGTGCACCATGGGAATGGAGTAGGACTAAGTCCAAGCAAATGCATTACATCTTGAGTTATTCAAAACTGGTTTTCCTATTAATCCTAGTCCGTGGGATCTCCGGTCGCTAGGATAGGTTTTCGTATAAGATAACTCTTGTTGGTTTAGGCTTTTAAACCCATTCCCCTTCGATGCGCATTTAATTTTCTCTCTTGATGAACCTTTAGTAAATGGATCCGCTAGGTTATCATTTGTTCGCACATAATCTATGTAAATAGTTCCATTTGAGAGTAACTGCCTAACTGTGTTATGGCGTCGACGAATGTGCCGTGACTTTCCATTATACACAAAATTTGGTGCTCTGCTTAATATTGCTTGGTTATTACAGTGTATGCATATGGCCGGTACAGGTTTAGGCCAAAACAGAATATCTTCTAAAAAGTGACGAAGCCATTCTGCTTCTTCGACTGCTTTATCTAAAGCGATGAATTCCGATTCCATAATGGATTGAGATATGCATGTTTGTTTAGTAGATTTTCATAACACTGCTACCCTTGTTAAGGTAAATACATAAACACTCGTTTATTTTGATTCCTATGAATCAACAATCTAGTTTGCATCACTATATTCTTCTAAGACGGCAGGATATTTTCCATAATGTAAGGAATAGTTTGTGGTTTTTTTTAAATATCCAAGCACTCGCATTAGTACTTCCCAGTGTTCCTTCCCTGAGTTGCTTGTATACATGCTTAATCGACTTACTGCATAAGCCATATCTGGTGTTGTGCAATTCATAAGATACATGAGACATCCTATTACACTAGAGTATTCTAGTTGCATTACACTCTCATTAGTATATTTATGCAGTACTTCCGATGGATTATACAACGTTCGTACTCCTTTAATTCTAAAATTTTGAAAATTTTCAATTACTTTTTCTACATAATGTGACTGAGATAATCAATTCAATTAGGTGTTCTTATTATTTTGATTCCCAAAATAACATCTGCAACTCCTATGTCTTTCATATCGAAATTGTTGATTAACATCTACTTAGTCGTCTCTATTACCTTAGTTTTGGACCGAAGATTAGCATATCGTCTACGTATAAACAAATCATCACATATGATTGTCCAATTTGTTTGTAATAAACACATTTATCACATTCATTTATACGAAAACCATTTTTCATCATGCCACTATCAAATTTGGTGTACCATTATTTTGGAGCTTGTTTTAGTCCATATAATGATTTGACTAATCTACATATATTGTTTTCATTCCCTTTAGATATAAAACCCTCAGGTTGCTTCATGTAAATCTCCTCATCGAGGTTCCCATTTAAGAATATTGTCTTTACATCCATTTGATGAATATGTAGATTATAGATGGATGCAATTTCTATTAACATTCTTATAGAGGTTATTCCTGTTACTAGTGAATAGGTGTCGAAGAAGTCTACACCTCCTTTTTGACGATATCCTTCGGCTACCAATCTTGCTTTGTGTTTGTCAATGGAGCCATCTAGCTTCATCTTCTTTTTGAAGATCCATTTACAACCAATTGATTTTATTCTAGGTGGAAGACCAACTATTTCCCAAGTTTTATTACTCAGAATTGAATCAATTTCACTTTAGATTGCTTCTTTCTAACATGAGGATTCAAAAGATGATATTGCTTCCTTGTACATTTTAGGTTAGTGTTCTAACATATATGTTAAAAACTCCAAACCAAATGTCTTGGAAGTTCTTGCCCTTAAGCTTCTTCTTGGTTCAACATTCTCAGTTTCACGATGAGTTGCATCTTCATGTGATTCACCCAATTCTTCTCTTGTCCTTTTGGGGACATTATTTCCTTCATTTCTTTTGTGCAAAAAACACATCTTCAAAGAATGAGGCGTCTATTGATTCCATGATTGTATTTACATGAATATCAGTTATATTAGATTAAATACCAAAAACCTGTAGGCACTACTATTTTAGGTTGGCCCTAAGCAGTAACAATCTACCGATTTTGGTCCAAGTTCGACTTTCTAGGGAGGCGGAACTGGAACTTTTGCCAAGCACCCCCACACTTTGAGATATTTAAAACTTGGTATGTGTCCTTTCCATAACTCGTATGGAATTGTTCCTGTTTTATTGCGAGGAACCTTGTTTAATACATGATCAGACATATTTAAGGCTTCCCCCCACAAGTTCGTCGGTAGGCAGAAGTTAAGAGCATCGCATTAATCATATCTTTTCATGTTCTGTTCTTTCTCTTGGCTATACCATTTTGTTGTGGTGAATATGGTGTTGTTGTTTGATAAATTATACCATATTCTGCACAGAATTGTTCAAATGGTGATTCATATTCTCCACCTCGATCAGATCTCAATATCTTGATCTTTTTATTTAACTGATTTTCTACCTCAGCTTTGTACTTCATAAATGATGTAATGCTTCATCCTTGCTATTTAAAAGATATAAATAACAATATCGTGTATAATCGTCAATAAAGGTAATAAAGTACCTTTTCCCCCCTCTTGTAGGTAATGATTTGAAATCACATAGATTGGTATGAACTAAACCTAGTGGTTCGGTGCTTCTATCAACTGTATGAAATGGTTTTTTGACCATTTTTGCTTCTACGCATGTCCACATTTGTAGTTTTTATCTGTTTGGAATTTCGAAATTAATCACAAGTTTGATAGTTTTTTCATTTTTCGAAAATTTATGTGTCCTAATCTATCATGCCATAGTAAAATTTCGTGCTCAAGCAAATAGGAAACTTCAATTTTATTAATAGCATAATCAGAATACATAGTTTTATTGCCGACAACGGCTACATTTGCCTTAAGTAGGCCATCACATAAATATCTGCTTCCTATATACATTCCAGTTTTGGACAGAACCATCTTGTCTAACTGAAGAGCATTTCGAATTCTTTCTTTGATAGCACTGGACTAGAGATGAGATTCTTGCATATGTCTAGAACGTGGAGCACGTCATTCAACTTGACAGTTTTTCTAGAAGTAAACTTGAGGATTACTGTGCCACTGCCTTCGATCATGTAAACTGCAGAATTACCCATACAGATTTTTTCTTTTTGATCAAATTTCTGGTATGTAGAAAACATGGATTTGTCAGAGCAAACATGACGAGTAGCGCCTGTATCCACCCACCATTGGTAAGGGTTCTGAACCAAATTGCATTCAGATATAACTGCTGAAAAATTAGACTCGTCTACTTCCATGTTATCCACCATGTTTGCCTCTGAGTTGCGTTGCTTCTGGTATCTGCAATCTACAGCAGCGTGTCCTGCTTTTCCACAAATCCAACACTCGTCATTAAACTTCTTGGTTCGTTTGTTGTCTTTGGGTTTGTTTTAGACGCTTTTCTTTTCTGTGGGAATTTCTTCTTCTTGTTTTTATTGAAATGCCCGTTGTTCCTTGACTCTTCTTCTAAAAATGCCTCTTCGCTTTGTTTTGTCACTCCATGGTTACCAGACTCAATTTTAGTCTGACAATATGATTTTCTAAGGAAATCTCCTTTTTCTTAAGTTTCAGATAATTGCGGTAGTCTTTCAGGATGGTGGTAATTTCCCTGTTATCGCTTCAACAATGAAGGATTCTCCAACTTTATGTCCTTTTACTTCAAGTTCATGAATTATGAGTTAGAGTTCTTGCACTTGACTAGTTATGGATTTGGAGTCAACCATTTTGTATATTATAAATTTATCTGCGATGAACTTCTCCAAACTGACATTCTGCGTTTTATATTTTTGTGCAAGTGCAATCCATAAGGATTTTGCTATCTAGTGTGGCTGATATACTTTATATAGTACTTTATCCAAACAATTCAGAATGTAGTTTCGACACAGGAAGTTCGAATGCTTCCATGAGTCAATTTTGAGAGAAAAAAGTTGCATCTTTTTCTCTAGTTTGTTCGTCTTTAGGCTTTGGTTCATCCTCCTCGATGCACTTCTGCAGTCCTAGCGTGGTGAGATAAAACAACATTTGATTTTTCCGTGTTATGAAGTCATCACCATCTCCTTTGAACAAATCAGGCCTGTTGTGAGTAGTAGCCTTTGTTGATAGTTCAACTGTTGCCATCGCGGTTTTAGTGAAAACATTAAAGTCTTAAGATGTTATACGTCTAGTATACCAAAACAGAGACTAATCAATAATAAACTCATTTCACAAGTTTACAAATCAGATTTCCACTACTTTGGAATTCTATATTAGCTATTTTTAACAATAAGTATGTTGTAATTAATTACAACAACAAACTAACAACTATAGTAATAATAATTATAGCGATAAATCAAACATTATACTATTCAAAGAAATATCACAACATAGAAACAAAAATGATACACACACACACACACAGATATATATATATATATATATATATATATATATAAATCAACTAAAAATCTAACCGGTTGAAGAAGGAAATTTCGTCTGAGGCTTGTCGTAAAAATTTCCTTAAGACTTTATTCAAAGTCTCCCAAGATACAACAAACGTAAGCTGCTCGAGATCATGATGTGTATGATCCTCTATGTGATAGGACTGATTATGATTTAAGAAAATGAAGATAAAGAAGAGATAATTCGGTTTTAAAATTAAGTGAGGAAAGTGATCGGCTTTCCTCCCTATTTATAGCTGAATTCCCAATGGCTACACCCGTTGAGAAAAGTAGCATCCCTTCATTTGCAATGCCAAAAAGTGTTACTATTCGCAACAGTCGCGTCCGTTCGTTTACAATGCCACAAAGTGTTACTGTTCACAACAGTCGCGTCCGTTTGTTTGCAATGCCAAAAAGTTTTATTTTCAGTTTTAAAATTAGTCCATCTTTTAGGTAAAAAAATATATGACATAGCCCAATCTCATTGGACCCGCACCCGCACCCGACCCGTCTCGGTTCGGTCGGTCGGATGGGCGGGCAGCGGCGCGTGCGCATGTAACAGATATGAATATATCACATAAAAGTGTACATAAAAGTTGTGGTCATACAAGATCCACTACATTACAAAAGAATAGGAACAAGTGCTACATAAAAGAATATGTATACATCAAGGAGTCTCTATCATGAATGTATAATGACAAAAACTACTAAACTAAGTAGTTGGACAAAAGTTAGATGATGGTCCCAAATAAGGAGTCAAGCAGAAGCACCTGTAACATCTCGGTCTGACCCGAGTATTATTTAATAAGAAAATAATAAATGGATCAGTCTAGCTATAAATATCAGATAAAATAAGATAGGATAAGTGATATAAAAAAAGAATGATAACAATAATGCCATACTATGAAAAGTATACATTTATCAACAACAAAAATCATACAATATCTCAAGAATCTCAGAAGTCAAAAAGAATGTCATATTCTTTATTTTATTCACCAAACCACAAATATTGACAAATATATCAATGTCAATCACAAAATTGGTGAAACGCAAATTCTAGAAATCGTCAATTAGAAATCCAGAAATCACAAAGGGAGAGGCCTATCACAAACGAGAGCATAAAAACTCACCAACACGTGCATCACAAACGGGTCACTAACTCATGGTCGCTAACCATAGAGCCGGTGCAACGACGTAGTACAATAACGGTATGCCCGAGGAACCTGAAACCCAAGTAATTCGGAACAATGGCGTAGTACAACGGTATGCTCGATGAACCTGATAAGCCCGTACAAAGACATAGTACAACGGTACGCCCGATGAACCGAACTCCATAAAAGAACGTGGGTCGCTAGCCCACAAAAATGAGTCGAAACTCCAAAGAACCAATAGGTCGTTAGCCTATAAAATAAATGAGACGAAACTCAATAAAATGAGGTACTGTCCCCTACATAGACAAAGAGACATAGCATATCGCTAGTCTAAATCACAAAATGATCATCATTGATCAATAAAAAGTGTGAATTACACTAAGCTGGTAAATAAATGAGTTTAGCTTCATGTCCCATAACCATTGTCTTAACTTAAATATTTACAAACAAATTGTAGATCTCCACTCAAAAATTATCACAAGAGTTTCGATCGAACAAGTACAAAAATTAACCGACAAAGTAAACGCAAGCGTTTCATACCACTTGTTTTGCTAAGCCATTTAATTAGATTTTCCCATACGAACGAGGTAAAGGTTTGTATATACTAATAGATTGAAAAATGGTTTTATAAACAAGCTTTGTCTTAAGATAGTGTTAAAATTGTTTTGATGAAAGGGTTATGGTATTTACTACTAGTATAGAAACTTTTGCATTTTAAAGTGACAAACCATAGAAATAATTGTAGAAACAATCAATCACCAGAAATTTACATTCGAAGACATGAATTAAATCCAAATAAATCTATACAAAATCCATCAAAATGGATATTCCCGAAATCCCGAAAAAGAGGTTATCAAAGTCAACAAAGGTGATAACAACAAATCGGATCCACCAGAATCGATTAGAAGTTGGAAGTCCATACAAAAAAGCAAAATTGGATGAGACAGCAGATTCAATCGACAGGACCTGAATGGTCAGTCGACTGAACTATGCCTGGAAACTTTTAGTTTCCAGGTTCAGTCGACCGGTCCATAATGGTCAGTCGGTTGATACTGGCTCAGGAAATTTCCTGGGTTCTGTTCAGTCGACTGACTTCCCAGTTCAGTTGACTAAACCAGAATTTCCAGTATACTCAGCCTAGTCCCAATGAAGGGAAAAAATCAAACGGAGGCGATCGAACGAGCAATGATGATTAGGGATTTATGCTACATGACAACCCCACCTTATAGGCTCTTCGACACACCCTAAAAACATGTCCAAACATCCATAGTAGGATTTTCATAGATTTGATCTCAAAACACCAAAAAAATTTGGAATATTCATAAAACCAATTCAATCCAAAGCAAATGGACAAGAAATAGATGTTAGGAATTACAACCCAACAACTATCAAAGATATAGACATAGATGTGAGTTCAAAAACTCACCTTTTACTCAAAAACACAAAGGAGAAGCTTGAAAACAAATGGAAGATCAATTACTCTTCAACTTCAACTCTAAAAGCTCCAATCTAAGATCTTAAGCAATTATTTCCTAAGTTAGGTCATAGGAAATTTCTGAAATTGGAGAGAGATTGAGATGGAGAAGAAGAAGAGGACGCTTACTTAAGCTTCTCTTTGATTTTGGAGCTAGAACTTGGATTTGCAAAGAAAACTAGGGCTTAGGATTTCAGTTTCCAATCTCCTCCCCCATTTTTACTAAAGCTTGAAGTGTTAGGAAATGAGGAATGAATGAAGAGGAGAGGGGGTGGAGTTAGGATATTAGATGAGTTGGGTTAGTGGGTTGAAACCCAAACCCAAACCCGAAGCCCTAAATGAAAACATCAAAATTTTACTCAACTCCAAACATATCGATGTTTATACTCAAAAAGGTTGTAAACGCCGTTTTAACTCAATGGAAGTGGTCTCGAGTTCTAATTCGATTGTTTGCAAAAAGTAGCTTTTCGTAGTTAAATCTGACTAAGGATGCTATATTTAAATAAAATATTTAGATATGCAATCATAAAATATGTGGGTTGTTACAGACTCCCCTTCTTAAAGAAATTGCGTCCTTGCAATACTTAAGAAAAATGAGAAATAAAAAGTAACAACCATAAAAGCATATCAACATAAAAGAAAATTTGAAATAAGAATTTCACTTCAAAGAGCACGAGAGAGTACGTATGGATGTGTTCACTCGATGAATTCTCTAGATTCTCAAGAGCAATCCTTAGGATTTGAGGACCATTGAACTTTCACTAGCGGAACATCTTTATTTTGAAGGCATTTAACCTCCAATGCAATAATACGAATAGGATGTTGCTCATAAGTCAAATTAAGTGAAACTTCAATTTCCTCAATAACACCAGGCTCAAGTATAGAATCGGAATCCCTAAGCCATTTCCGTGGTTGAGAAATGTGAAACACGTCATGAATAGCAGAAAATTGAGCCGGTAATAAAAGGCGATATGCCACAGAACCAATACGTTCGGTGATGGAAAATGGGCCATTATATCGAGGCGCTAACTTTCCCGATCGACTGAAACGCACAACACCCTTCATATGTGAAACACGAATAAACACCAAATCTCCCACAGAAAATTCTAATTTCCTTCTTTGGTTATCGGCATAGGATTTTTGTCTATTTTGAGCTTCTTTCATCCTATGGCGAATAAGGTCAATCTTTTTTGTGGAGTCATGAATAAAATCTAGACCTAAAACTATCTTCTCAACGGCCTCAAGCCAATAAGAAGGAGATCAGCATGGTCTTCCATAGAGGGCCTCAAAAGGTGCCATACCAATACTAGATTGGAAGCTATTATTATAGGAAAACTCAACAAGAGAAATATGATCTTTCCAACTTCCACCAAAATCAAGAACACATGCACGAAGAAGATCTTCAAGAGTTTGATTCACACGCTCGGTTTGTCCATCGGACTGAGGATGATAAGCGGTGCTAAAATTAATCTTCATTCCCAAAGCTTTTTGAAGACTCTTCCAAAATCCACTAGTAAACAATGGATCACGATCGCTAACAAGAGAAGTGGGAACTCCATGAAATTTAACAATTTCTCTAATATAGAGTTTGGCCAAAAGAGGTACGATCCGATTAGACCGAATGGGAATAAAATGGACGTATTTTCTAAGTCTATCCACAATCAACCATAAACTATCATGGCCCGAATGAGAACAGGGAAGTCCGTCAATTAAGTCCATGGAGACTTGATCCCATTTCCAAATTGGAATGTCCAAAGGTTGCAATAATCCAACAGGCCTTTGATGCTCGACCTTAACAAGTTGGCAAGTCATGCAACACTTAATAAAGTTAGCAATATCAGATCTCATTCCATCAGAATAATAAAGTCGCTTCATATCCGCGTACATTTTACTACTACCGGGATAAATGGTAAATTTTGAACAATGAAAATCTTCTAAAATGTCTTTCCGAAGATTACTAATATTTGGCACGAATACCAAACTTTCGAATACCGCCACGAGCATGAATATCAAAGTCTTTCAACCCTTCAACATTAATTTTATCCCTACAATTTTGGCTAAAAAGAGCCAATTCGGGATCTACCTATTGAGCATCAAGAATGTGGTCTAAAAGAGAAGGATGAGCCTCAAGGCTACATAAAACAAGAGATGAACATAAATGGGATTCACGATCTCGAATCTCACAAGTGGATAAAATCTCGAAAGCATTCCATTCAGATATCATCATAGAAATAACCGCCTGTTGCTTGCGACTAAGGGCATCAGCAACACGATTTCCCTTCTCGGGAGTATAAAGAATATCAAGATCATAAGATGCAAGGGACTAGAGCCAACGTTGTTGACGCAAATTAAGTTCCTTTTAAGAAAATAAATACTTCAAAGTTTTATGATCGATGTAGAGAAAAAATTTCTCTCCCAAAAGATAATTATGCTAAATTATAAGGGCGAAAACAATAGCCACAAGCCCTAAATCATGAGTGGCATATCTAGTCTCGGCAAGCTTTAACTGCCTAGAAGCGTAAGCAATAACACGTTCCCTTTGCATGAGAACGGCTCCCAAACCAAAACGAAAAACATCGGTATAAACAATAAAGTCTTGGTTCCCTTCGGGAATCACAAGAATAGAAGCATCGAAAGGGGTTCTTTTATTTTATGAAAAGAAGCTTCACATTTGTTTGCCAAATGTATTTAACTCCCTTCTTTGTCAAACTAGTAAGAGACACAGAAATTTTAGAAATATCTTTTATGAAACGACGGTAATAGCCCACCAATCCAAGAAAACTACGGATTTCTGTCACACTCTCTGATCTCTTCTAATTTTGAATCGCTTCAATCTTTGAAGGATCAACGGAAATTACGGATTCAGAAATAATACAACTGAGAAATTTCACATGAGATTGCCAAAATTGGCACTTAGAAAATTTTGCTTTCAATTGATTGCTCCTAAGAGTTTCCAACACAATCCGAAGATGCTTTTCATGCACTTCTCATTTTTAATAAACAAGAATATCATCTATAAAGATGAGAACAAATCGATCGAGAAAGTCTTTGAAAACTAGATACATATGGTCAATGAAATAAGCTGGAGCATTCGTTAAACCAAGTGGTATAACAAGCCATTCATAAGATCCATAACAAGTACGGAACGATGTCAAAGGAATGTTATCCTTTGCAATACGAATCTGATGAAAACTGGTTGCTCAGTCTAACTATGAGAAGACTCTAGCACCATTAAGTTGATCGAACATATCATCAATCCGAGGTAAAGGATATTTATTCTTAATGGTAAGATCATTAAGCTTGCGGTAGTCAACGCAAAGCCTAAGTGTACCATCGGATTTCTTCACAAAAATAGCTGAAGCTTCCCAAGGAGAGGAACTAGAACGAATAAACTGCTTCACTTTCAATTCGGATGATTGTTTACGTATCTCCTCATTTTCCTTATTAGACATACGACAAGGAGGACGAGTGATAGGTAGAGCTCCAGGGATTATATTAATTTTGAACTCAATTGCTCGCTTAGGTGGTAATCGTAAAACGGGCTCAAATATATCGGGAAATTCACGAACAACGTGAATGAGGGAAATGACATCTTCCTCATCATCATCGTCGTCGTCATGAGGGTTTAGAGAATAGAAGGATGCTACCAATTTAGAATCCAAATCTTTAATAACAATAGAAATCTGCTTAACAGATTGAAGATGTCGAAGGTGAATAGTCCTCTCAAGACATTGGTTGTAGGCTTCATAACGGTTAAGCCAATCCATTCCCAAAATCATTCTGAAGCCTAAGTAACACATAACATGAAAATCAGCTTGGAAAACATAATCACATAAAATAACCTTGACATCTTTACAAAGTAAACTGAGTGTTGCGAATCCACCAACCGGATTCGCAATTCTCAAAGAATTCATCAAAGCCATAACACTTAAAGAAAAAGTATCAACAAGTTCTTTTGATATAGAATGGGATGCACCCGTATCGAAAAGAACCCGAAAAGGATGATCATGAAATATAATAATTCCATCAAGGGTAGAATGAGAAATACCTTGACCACGTGAAGTGTTATTAGGGGCTTGCACAACATTTAGCTTTCTCTCATTCTTGCTTTGAAGTTTGGGACAAGAAGATAAAAGATGACCCAAACTTTTGAAATAATGACAAAATATTGGTTTCGGACATCTATTAGCAAAATGGTCCTTAGAACCATAATTGTAGCATTGCCTATGACTAGAGGTAGTAGTATTTGCTACCGGAGTTGCTTGCTTCTCTTTCTTATTGGGATAGGACCTTTGAACTTAACAGGCCTCTTCTTCTTGTTGTTAAAGTTCGGTTTGGCACCCACAACTTTAACATCATCTTCTTTATCTGCCTCTTCAAGTCAAAGAGCGATATCAACAAGTTGGTCGAAAGAAATTTCCAATTTTAGAAGTAAAGCCTTTTGAGATTCTTATTCAAGCCATAGACAAACCTCTGATTTTTCTTCAACGGGGTATTTATATACTCGACCCCATACTTTGAGAGGGATTCAAAAGATGCGACATAGTCTATCACAGAAGATTCACCTTGAACAAGGTCAATAAAACGCTGAGGTAAAGTTACTTTTTCAGCTTTCGGCACAAACTTCAATTCAAATCTTTCCCGGAATTGCTTCCATATAAGATTCTCTTCAATAATTTCAGAAATCAGAAGCTCATACCAATCTAATGCTCTTTCTTGAAGCATACTAGAAGCCACTTGGACAAGATGCAAATCAATAAGATTCATGCGAGAAAAAATGCGATCGCATGTTCTAAACCAAGCTTGGACTTCTATAACGCTTTCGGAAACCTTGAATGGCTTTCCACCCAAATTGGTATAATCACTGCACAAGCGTGCAAACATAGATTTAGGGTGAGTAGGCTCTGGAATAGGTCCGGCAACTTGAGCATTCTTTACAAGATCTAAAAGCTTCTGGGCAGACATAAACACTCCATCCTGAGGAGTAGCACTGGATTGACTGGTGCTGGGGCGGCCTGGTCTAACCATTTCTCTTCTTTAAGAAAGAAAGAAGACGAAAAAGGTTATTCACAAAATGAATATCAAACAATCATATGATTGATAAAACAAGGCATCATAAAAGATAATAGGATAGAACGGGTCCTAAGACTCGGATAAATCCTAAGGCACGACTCCTAAGAAGGACTTAGGACAATGATCCTTGTTAGATTATTCTACATTGTTCCAAAGTTTGGCTCTGATACCAAGCTGTGACTCCCCACATCTATACTCAGGCAAGCCAAGGACACTATGGGGTAATGCCGTCGACTAGCACGAAGAATAAGGCTGTTGAGGAGTGACCATCCATGTAATGGCTTTCTGCGAGTACCGATATGTCAGATAGTATAACATGCATTTCATTTCAAGAGAAAATCCGACATATCAAATACAAACTCAAAGCAAGTACATAGTGGCTATGTGGTCTTCGGAAACAAATACAGAAATAAGCATAACACAAAGCAGTCACAGATATCCATATCACACAGGCGGAAACAGATATGAATATATCACATAAAAGTGTATATCAAAGTAGTGGTCATAAAAGATCCACTACATTACAAAAGAATAGGTACAAATGCTACACAAAAGAATATATATACATCAAGGAGTCTCTATCTCGAATGTATAATGACAAAAACTACTAAACTAAGTAGTTAGACAAAAATCAGATGATGGTCTCAGATAAGCAGTCAAGCAGAAGCACCAGTAACATCTAGGTCTGACCCGAGTATTATTTAATAAGAAAATAATAAATGGATCATTCTAGCTATAAATATCAGATAAAATGAGGTAGAATAAGAGATATAACAAAAACGTATGATAACAATAATGCGATATTATGAAAAGTATACATTTATCGACAAAAAAAATCATACAATATCTCAAGAATCTCAGAAGTAAAAAACAATGTCATATTCTTTATTTTGTTCACCAAACCGCAAATATTGACAAATATATCAATGCCAATCATAAAAATGGTGAAACCCAAATTCTTGAAATAGTCAATTAGAAATCCACAAATCACAAAGGGGGAGGCCTATCGCAAACCAGAGCATGAAAACTCACCAACACGTGCATCACAAATGGGTCGCTAACCCATGGTCGCTAACCATAGAGCCAGTGCAACGACGTAGTATAACAACGGTATGCCTAATGAACCTAAAACTCAAGTAATTCGAAACAACGACGTAGTACAACGGTACACCCGATGAACCTGATAAGCTCGTACAATGAAGTAGTACAACGGTACACCCGATGAACCGAACTCCATAAAAGAACGTGGGTCGCTAGCCCACAAAAATGAGTCGAAACTCCAAAGAACCAATATGTCGTTAGCCTATAAAAGAAATGAGACGAAACTCAATAAAACGAGGTATAATCCCCCACGTGGACAAAGGGACATAGCATATCGCTAGTCTAAATCACAAAATGATCATCATTGATCAACAAAAAGTGTGAATTACACTAATCTAGTAAATAAATGAGTTTAGCTTCATGTCCCATAACCACTGGCTTAACTTAAATATTTACAAACAAATTGTAGATCTCTACTCGAAAATTATTACAAGAGTTTCAATCGAACAAGTCCAAAAAATAATCGACAAAGTAAGCGCAAGCATTTCATACCACTTTTTTGCTAAGCCGCTAAATTATATTTTCTCATACGAACGAGGTAAAGGTTTGTATATACTAATAGATTGGAAAATGGTTTTAATAAACGAGCTTTGTATTAAGATAGTGTTAAAATTCTTTTGATGAAAGGGTTTTGATATTTTCTACTAGTATAGAAACCTTTGCATTTTAAAGTGACAAACCATAGAAATGATTGTAGACACAATCAATCACCAGAAATTCACATTCGAAGACGTGAATTAAATCCAAAGAAACCGATACAAAATCCATCAAAATGGATATTCCCGAAATCCCAAAAAAGAGGTTATCAAAGTCAACAAAGGTGATAACGACAAATCGGATTCGCCAGAATCGATTAAAAATTGGAAGTCCACACAAAAAAGCAAGATTGGCTGAGATAGCAGATTCAGTCGACTGGACCTGAATGACCAGTCGACTGAACTATGCTTGGAAACATTCGGTTTTTAGGTTTAGTCGACTGGACCATAATGGTCAGTCGACTGATACTGGCTTAGGAAATTTCCTGGGTTCTGTTCAGTCGACTAACTTTCCAGTTCAGTCGACTGAACTGGAATTTCTAGTATACTCAGCCTAGTCCCAATGAAGGGTGAAAATCAAACGGTGGCGATCGAACGCGTAATGACGACTAGGGATTTATGCCACGCGGCAACCCAGCCTTATAGGCTCTTCGACACGCCCCAAAAACATGTCCAAACATCCATAGTAGGATTTTCATAGATTTGACCTCAAAACACCCAAAAAAAATTGAAACATCCATAAAACCAATTCAATCCAAAGAAAATGGACAAGAAATAGATGTAAGGAATTACTACCCAACAACTATCAAAAATATAGACATAGATGTGAGTTCGAAAACTCACCTTTTACTCAAAAACACATAGGATAAGCTTGAAAACAAAGGGAAGATCAACTACTCTTCAACTTATACTCTAACTCCATTCTAAGATCACAAGCAAATATTTCCTAAGTGAGGTTATAGGAAATTTCTAAAATTGGAGAGAGATTGAAATGGAGAAGAAGAAGAGGATGCTTAACTTAGTTTCTCTTTGATTTTGGAGCTAGAACTTGGATTTGCAAAGAAAACCATGGCTTAGGATTTTAGTTTCCAATATCCTCCCCCATTTTTACTAAAGCTTAAAGTGTTAGAAAATGAGGAATGAATGAAGAGGAGAGGGGGTGAAGTTAGGATATCAGATGAGTTGGGTTAGTGGGCTGAAACCTAAACCCAAACACAAAGCCCTAAATGAAAATATCAAAATTTTACTCAACTCCAAATATATCGATGTTTATACTCAAAAAGGTTGTAAATGCCATTTTGAACTCAATGGAAGTGGTCTCGAGTTGTAATTCGACTATTTGCAAAAAGTAGCTTTTCGAACTTAAATCCGACTAACGATGCTATATTTAAATAAAATATTTAAATATACAATCGTAAAATATGCGGGTTGTTACAAGGACTACTTACATGAGAACTTCTAGTCGTTACTCGAGTATATTATTTCACTTATGCTTGGGTCGGCCTGAGTATTGCAATGTGTGAGCAGTGCTTATTTTAGGAGACGAAGACTTGGTCGAAGACTCCACTCTATCCAGTATTAGTTATCTATGTTCATTTTGGCTTGTATCGGTAAACTTCTATGTATCTCTAGTATTGTATAATTAAATTGCTAAAACTTTGATATATTTTGTGTGGTAGCTTCATAAACTACTATGTATATTATTTATTTCCGCTGCGAGATTCTGTATGTGGTTCTGTATTTGATTCTATATTAAAATGCCAAATGATAATCTGCCTAATTTAAACAGTTTATGTTGGACAAAATGGGTTTATTGTTAGCTTAAGTTGTTCAAAAGGTGCGGGTCGTCACATGCATTTTCTTATCCGGATATAGTTTTCATGGGCTTACTATAAACCAATCAAACTAACATCTTCAATTTTTTTACATAGTTTTCATGGGCTTACTACGAACCTATTGACCCTTTCCAATATCATTTTCCTTACATAGTTTTCATGGGCTTACTATTAACCTATTGGTTGTTGCCAATATCTTTTATTTATATTCACTACTAGCTCAACCGAACTAGTTAGTCTATCTTCTTCCAACGTACGGTTTAGGATTCATTATAAAATAAATATATACATATATAGAGAAGTAGACAAGTTAATTCTTTTAACCCATTAAGACTTCTTCATAAATTCCATTTCAAAATACTTTGTTTGTTAATAGGTCACGATTTGCGTTTAAATGAGATTGGGTTATTTATTTTGAAAATTATACTTCCGAAATCAACGAAACCTTGCTTTCGACCATACTGGATAGCCTCCTTCAAAAGCATGTATCCCTTTTCAAAACATTAGGCTTATGCCTTTAAAAACACTTTAAAATCGTTCTTTCGAAACCTTTCGAATATAACAAAGTGTTAATTATTAATTATTAGAAGCATAGCTTCGAAACCATTAGAAGTATTTCTTCCTAAAGCATTGAAAGTCCCCCTCCCGACATCATTGGGTTTTCTATAAAAATATCATTTGGGTCCAAGAAAATATATAAACTAATGTATCTCTTTCGAAACCATTTTTTATCATATAACAATATTAAGGAATTTATGATGGCGTCGAAACCATCCCTTTCGATTGAGTCGAAAGCATACATTTAAAATATTGAAGGATGGCTTCGAAACCATTTCAAAACCAATGCCTTCAAACCCATAACCCTTTAGAAAGTAATTATAAAATGGCTTAATATGGCTTTAAAACAAACGATAACTTTCGACAGCATTGATAACTTCAATATACTCGAAAGGCAAAAAAATTGCGGTCTGGCTTTGACTAGGTCAGAACCCTTATTTCGAAAGCATTGATTTATAATTAAGGGAACTCTTTTCAAAACCTCTTTTTCTTTTAAAACAAACATGGAAACCCCTTCAAAAGCCATTGTAAAACTCCTTTTGAAAACATATGTATCGACTTAGTCGAAAGCTTAGTAAAATAAAGCAGTAGCTTATCTTTTTAAAACAAACCAAGGTAATGACCCTATCGGAAGCTATGCTTTCGACACCATACCTTTCGCCTTTCTCCAATCCACTATGTACACTATAAGGAGATTAATTATTTCTGATGGCTGATAACCGTCGGCGACCGTCGGAATAAACTGCGTTGGAGAGCAGTATTTCCAACGGCTTCCGACACAGGGTGTCGTATTCTGTTCCGAAGGAGTCCGACGGCTTCCGACGGATCCCGAGCTTCCGACGGAAATGAAGTGCTACAGGTTGTCAGTAGCCGTCGGAAGCCGTCGAAAATTTTGACCTACAAGCTGTCGGGATCCGTCGGAAGCCGTCGAAAATCTGCTGTTTTTTTTTTGAATTCTGCTGCAAATATAGCCTTCCATCTACATTTCTCTTCCAAACACTATTACATCAATACTGCACAATCCAGTATTCAATATTCCAATCAAATATCAGAACCCAAACTACACAATATTCAATAAACACACAAATAAATAAAATTACATCAAAATAAAATACATAATATACATAAGCATTCCAACGTTGACAATAACCCTAACAATAAGTGTTCTACCATGTTATAAATACACAAAATCATCAACATCCTCATCCACATCCTCATACAACCACAAAACCAAATGTATCAAACATAATTATACAAAAATCAACAATTACGTCCACCGTCTACCAAATCGTTCAAAACTAAAAAAAAATACCTGAACAAGCAAGCAAGCAATGAATCAATCTCCTCCAGATCCAGAGCCAGCCGAGGAAGGGAAAAGACCACCAAACTGCTGCATGTACTCTAGCAACTATGTGGTCTGCATGGCTCGTTGGTGGTTCTGCTCCTCCAGCCGGGACACTCTAGTCCGTAATTCTTCTATATCTGCTAGATCGCTCTGAGCTCTACTCCGTCATCCCATACTCTGACCACTGGCCTGCAATAATGGAAAATGAATAAAATCCAAGTTTATTGTTTTGAAAATGTCAAAATATCATATTTGAAGTATTTTAAGATAAAATAAATTATTTACCACTTGATTGCCAAATCCGTATCGTCGACCATGCTCTGCTGGATCCATAACGGACCCAAAAATAGCATCCTCCTCATCATTCGTCACATGATCTTGACCCGTATCAGCAAGGAATTTCTACCGCTGCTCCATAAACTTCTCCTGCATTAACAAATTAATAATATCATATTTTATTTCATTATAGTTTAATAAGTAAAACAATTACTAATACTGAATAAAATGAAATATGCTTACATGTGTTTTGCTGGATTTATCGTCCTTCCATGTATACGAAACAGTCCCGTCCGGATTAACATGCTCGACAGCATGCGTACGGGTGAACACGTCCATATAGCCTACAGGACCATGTGCCTCATCTTCCTGAAGTTGATTGTTACATACAATTATTATACATTTAAAATTATATAGCATAAACTATTTACATTTATTATTCAGTAAATTTACCAACTCATGCCGATACTGCTGAAACGATTTCGATCCTCCGCGATGAGTGATGGGATTCTTATTTCTGTTTGCTGAGTTTCTGTCTGACTCTGCATGTACATTCAAAATTTGATTCATTATCTTTCGATCGCGTCAAATTAATAATTCAAAAAAAATTAGTATACTTGCCTTCGCCTCGTCCGTCTCCCAATATCTCAACCAGACTTGCCATATGCTCCCCCCATCCACCATGGTTTCTTACCAAATTTCTTAATCTCAAATATCGTGTCCCTGTAGTTCTCACGCATCTTCTTCATCCAGTATCCTCGTGCCAGCATCTATCGTCTGTCTGAATGTCTATCTCAGCCTGTGTTTCATGATAAAAAGTAAAAAAAAAAAAAAAGATTACACTTTAAACGATAAACAGTAGAAAAACGACAAAAACGAATTAAAAATGGAAAACAGAAAAATATACATACTAGGACATCCTGCCATATACACTCTATGATGTGAGGAGGGATGTTATCCCACTTCGGCCAGCAAGCACTCATCTTACTGCGATAAGAAGATCTAGAGACATCCAGCACAACCTTCGAGGGAAGTAGGTCGAACCCCCTGTTTTTAAATACGATATAGATAAGTACGTACGTATATCATAAAAAAATGAGATGCTAAATAAAATTTAATTCTTACCCCTCTGCTCTAGGGACTAACGAAACTACTGGATGCTGTGGCTCTTGCGGTGGGCCACTGCCATCGCCTCCTGATGATCCGGAAGAGCTCCTACCTCTATATGACATTATGATAAACCTGTGACATATATACACATCATTATATAAGAGAATAATACCATGATAATGAGATATATTTCATATGAAAATGACATCAACAGTATAAATTGCTTAATTAATGACTGAAATGGAAATAGAAATGGAAGTGTGTTATACCTGATTAATAATGGGTGTACTCTTCCGATGATAAGCAGATTTCATTGCATTTTAATAAAAATCGCTAAATAAATGACAAATGGAAATGACATAAAACATGTAAACAATGGTAAAAAGATTTGGTTTCATAGTTGCATCAATTTCATAATACATCAAGAATTCAACATAGTTACATCAATTGCAAAAAAACAGATTCAGATTTATATCAGTCATCATTGTCTTTTGATTCAGATTCAATCTCGTTTTCTACGATATTTTCCTCTGCACTGTCAAACGCTTCTACCAAAACATTTGATTCATCGATCAAAGGACCAAAATCTGTATGATCGTCTGTAATTATTATTTCGTTATTTTGCTCAAGATCTGCCTGATAAGCTTGTTCGTCCAGAATATTCTTTCCATCGAATGTGAATCTGGCATTTGTTTTAAAAACCGCAAACCAATCCGCTTTATCTCTTTTTAGAGACGGATAAGGAGTGTAATAAACTTGCAATGCATGTTTGGCTAGTACAAAAGAATCATACTTGTGATAGTACGATGCATGCTTTATTTCGATAAGATTATAATCTTTGTGCACATTAATTCCAAAACCTGGAACATTGCTAAACCAATTGCATCTATATAGAAACACCTCCTCCGCGGGTCGTGAGAAATATGTCAGTTGCAAAATTTGTGTTAAAACGCCATAAAAATCATTTAAGTGATTTTCTGGATCGTCACTACCTTTAACAAATACACCAGTATTATTTGTTAATTTTTCTGCACCGTATTTATTGGTGTTAAATTTATATCCATTGACGAAATATATTGGATATATCTTCACTACTCTTTTTGGTCCCATCGCAAGATGTTTCAACCCTTCGTGAACAACACAATTTCTCGGCTCATAAACGTAATTTGAAAACCAAATGGAAATTCTTTACTGAGATCTCCGTTCGGATGTTCACGTTCATAAACACTGTTTATATAAACAAATTATTATATTAGGTTATACACGCGCATGCATTATAGAAAAGAATAAAACACAAATTATTATTTCATATTACCTAACAAACGATGCAACCTCGGCACAATTTAGAAGAATATAAGTATGTGCTACATGAAGATCTCTGTCGTCTAGCCATATTTCTACACATTTTCCAGAAGGCCGACCATGTTATCTAAAAATACATAACATTGCTTGAGATGACTCTTGTTTGTCGCCTTCGTCATTACGAGGAACACTTTCAAACGAAATATTCACATGATCACTGAAATAGTGAGAGAAAAGAACGAAGCTTCTTCTTCGATGTAAGATTTACATATCGAACATTCAACTCGTGCTTTTTGCCTCACTTTTTTCTTCAGATGATTCAAATATCTATTCAAAATTAATTTATATTAACTTCATCTTTCAAATGCAATTAAATTACGTGATAACATATTACATACCTCTCAAATGGATACATCCATCCATGACCTCGAAATCATGCTTCGGATGGGAGATGAACAGGTAGATGTTCCATTACATTAAAAAAAAATGGCGGAAATATTTTCTCTAATTTGCAAAGCAATATAGGAATGTCCACTTCAAGTTTACGTAAACGTTGCACTTTTAAAGTAGTCGAAAAAAGCTCTTTGTAAAATATACTAAGCTCTGTTACTACCTTCCAAACTTTTAACGGCAGTAGTTCTTTGAACATAATGGGAAATAAATTTTCCATCATCATGTGACAGTCGTGACTTTTCATTCCGCTCAATCTACCATTTTTAAAGTCAACACATCTACGAAGATTTGATGATATCCCATCAGGAAATCTTAACCCTTCCATCCATTTTAACACAGCTTTAACTTGATTATTATCTAATTCGTAACATGCTTTGGGTTTTTTACTGTCATTTGGTTTCATGAAGCTCAGGACGTTTGCATAATTCTTCTATATCACGTCTTGATTTCAAATCATCCTTCGTCTTCCCTTTCACATTCAAAATTATGTTAAACACATTATCAAATACATTTTTCTCATTGTGCATCACATCTATGTTATGACGAAGCAGAAGATGTTTCCAATATGGCAACTCCCAAAAAATAGTTTGTTTGCACCAGTTATGAACAACTGATTTGCCTTCAATTTCTATTTGCTCGCCAGTTTCATATATCTTTGGATGGTCCCTAACAAGTTCATATATGTCTTCGCTTGACCGTATCGTCGGTGGTTGTCTGGTTTCTACTCTATTAGCTAAAAAAAATTCTTGTCTCCTCTAAAGGGATGATTTACATGGAGAAAATATCGATGACAGTCAAACCATGAAATTTTCTTATCATGAGGTAAAGAAAACGCCCGTGCTTCATCCATGCAATATGGACATGCTAGACGACCAGCAGTACTCCATCCCGAAAACATTGCATAGGTAGGAAAATCACTTATAGTCCACAACAAAGAAGCAAACATATGGAAAAAAAAATTCTTGGACACATCGTATGTTTCTACTCCTTCGTTCCACGGTATTTTTAACTCCTCAATCAACGGTTGTAAATATACATCGATTCCTTGTGTCAGATCGTCGGGGCCAGGAACGACAACAGTAAGAAACATATATTGCGTTTTCATACACATCCATGGAGGTAAATTATACGTTGTGACGATAATTGGCCAGGATGAATATTTAGAACCAAATTGAGAAAATGGAGAAAAACAGTCCGTACATATTCATAATCTAACATTTCGACTCTCCGCTGCAAAATTTGGATACGTTTTATCGAAATGCTTCCATGCTTCTCCATCGACCGGATGTGTCAACGTACCCTCTTCCTCCATTCTCACATTATGTCATCTCATATTAGATGCAGTTACAGAGGATGCATATAATCTTTGAAGTCTTGGAGTTATGGGTAAGTAATGCATACGCTTATACAGAATTTCCTTCCCCTTCTTTTTTCTTGGTTTGTATCTCTCCTGGTTACAAACTTTACAATTTCTAAGGTTTGCGTCTTCTTTCCAAAACAACATGCAGCCTCTTAAACATGTATCTATTTTCTGATAAGGTAAACCAAAAGCCGACATAAGTCTTTTAATTTCATAGTGATTTTCACATATTAGATTATCGGGCGGCATATGTCTTTTTGCAGCTTGTACAACAGCCGTAAACCCGGCTTCGATGATGTTGTATTTTGACTTCATCGCAATGTATTCTGCGATTACTGACAGCTGAGTGTCGCTTTTACAACCATCCCAAATAGGTTTCTTAGCAGCATGTAGTAAATCATAAAAAAAAATTGCTTCAATATTTGGTTCTTCAACATTTCCATCATCGTCGTCAACTTCAACCATATGAAACATTGATCGTGCTGCATCTTCGACCATATTTTCAATGCGGGTCGTCGAAACTATTTCGTTAACGGCACTTTCAGACTCCACAGAAGTATTTTCTATAACTTCTCCATGCCGATCCCAAACATAATACTCGGGTACGAAACCGTTTTGGCACAAACGAACTTTCACAATATCTGGTAACAAATACTTCAAATGGCTATACCTATTACACAGACAATGAATTTCTGGATCGTTTCCATTATTACTTAAAGCGAATTCAACAAACACGTTTAAACCATTATAAAAATCTTCTTTTATTGAGCCCCTCGGTCTTTTTCTTTGGTACATCCATCTCCTCCGATCAACAAAATGATCAATCATTTTTCCTATTTGACAAAATGAGAAGTTCAAAATTTAGTATTTATTTTCAAGAATACAAATTCGAAAAAGATTATTTTTATGGTCATATAATACTTGAATTTAAAGAACAACTTCACAAATTTAAAAATATTTTCAAATAGGGCACATTTTATTTTTTAACTATCGATATAAAAAATTGTATAATTTTTTTTTCATTGGTCAGGCATCCTACTTCCCATTACAAACACAGTAAGCATTTACATTTCGTATATTACTTCGTCTCAAATGTTTCAACAAAATTTCGGCAGCATTTCCCTTTTGTTCCCTGCATTGTACACAAATGCGTGTACGCAGAAAACAAAAAAGGAAAGTTAGGTCGAAATTTTATGAACCGTTTGAGACGAAGTAGTATACAAAATGTAAATGCTTACTGTGTTCATAACTTGTCCAATACATGGACAAATCCAACAAACATTGTACCAGATGAATATAAATGGTCGTTTTTCGAAAAAAACGACTATTTATACAACGATCATGTACCACGCTCGTCTGACGGGGCCAAAAACTCTCTAAGGGACATTTGTCAATTACATGCGTGCATTTTATGAAAAAAATACAGTTTTACTAACTGTTCACATTTACAAAAATATATATTAATTTAATACATTTATTCGATGTATTACATCAACTTAAGGCTGGTTTAACATTTCTGTCATTTTTCAATACACACAATTATAATTTAGACTCATGCATTTTTTGTTTCATAAGTCAATATGTGCACAATATAATACGCCTAGCTCGTTTATTCATTTTATCTTATTCCAACTAACACAATACAATGGTAGCAACGCTACACACATATACAATCGTAGAATCAAGGCATACACAACGATTTACATATACATGAACAACCACAAATTATACATGTTTTTCACAATTTCACGATAAAAGATGAAATATGTATACCATGTGATGCTATAAACCGTTATTACGCTATTGGAAACAATTGCAATCACTAATTCGCCATAATTTATCAATTTATGAAAATCTAGAATTAGGGTAAAAACTGAATTTTTCACAAAAATAAGAGATTATACCTGACGTTAAGAGTAATAGAGTTTGATTAGGCAGCCGTTGAGGATCCGAAAGATAGAAATTAGAGATTGGAAGCTTGGAGAAGGGAATTGGGGTTTTTTGGGTTAAATTTTCGTATGTGATAATGAGGAAGAAGAGGGCTCGGCCGAGCGCTGTAATTCGCAGATTTCCGACGGTTTTCGACGGCCACCGACGACCCGTCGAAAGCCGTCGGAAATTAGCCGTCGGAAGCTGTCGCCCCTAGATGTCGAACTGAGATCCTTTTCTAGTAGTGGTATCACCTTGATGATACCATGTGTATTGAATTTAGCTTAATGGGGTTTCGACAGAGTCGAAAGCGAAAGGTAAGGGGCGAAAGATACTCTGAATAGAGGCAAAACCTATATTTCTGGGGTAAATACTAAATTAACTTATACAAACTAACATGCCTATGCGTAAATTTCTTATTGGTTGCTTTAACCTTTTCCCATGCTTTTCAAAACTAACTTCCTTTTTGTTTTGAATAAGTATCGAACTTAAACTTTTGCAGATAAAATCTTCCTATTAATTTACAAATAAATCATTTTGATTCTCTTCTCAAAATAATTTATTTTGTATATCAAATCACCTAAGAAAAATAGCCAAATATTATTGAAATTTACTTCCATCATGTTATCTAACATATCAAAATTTCAAACCCAAATTCTTAATATATTTTCTTTGAATTAAATTATCAAGCAAACGTGCTACATCTTTATTCAAAAAAATTCATAATAATTTTTCCGTAGCTTGAAAAATTATCAAGCCTTAAAACCCAACTCTAAATTCATGTTTTGCATAGCATAAAATTTTTCCATGAAAGTTAAACATTAATATCTTACGGTTTTGGTTTAAAACCATATGAAACATCATTTAAACAATCTTGTTTAAATTTAAACAAACCATTATTCAAGCATATCATCATCAAACATTATATATATGAACTAAAACTTAAATCCGAAATATATATTCAACAAATAAATATAGCAGTTATTATTCACCTTAATCTTTGATAAGGAAAGTGGATTGAGCCGAGTTTGATTTCTCCTTTTACTTTCTCTTCTTTTTCTATGAATTTCTTCTTCTTCTTTTCTTTTTAACGGTCGACCTTATCTTCTTTACTTACGTTTTTATTTTTGTGAGAACATGAATATGGCTGTGAATGATTTAAGGGTTAACGTGTGTGTGTGTGTGTGTAAAGGTAAGGTTAAGTGTAGTTAAATCGCATTATACCCTTACATAATTTAATTAGTCTATACACCATCCTTGTAAACTCATTCTTATTAACAATCACGTCCACCTAAATTTATTCAAATCTCAATCTCCTTATCACTTAGTATTTTCATTATTCTATTTAATTTATCCAACTAAATGTCCTGAATAATGTTATTCAAAAATAGGGGTGTTACAGGCCTCCCTTCTTAAAGAATTTCATCCTCAAAATTCAATAAGGACCCAATACTGCTTATAATAATCACTTGTAACAAATCCTAACAACCATATTAGTTTATTTAAGTAATTATCATCTATATAAATCTAATATAGACATACCCTCAAAATAGATCAGGATAAGTATCTCAAGTCATGTCCTCTGTCTCCCAAGTGCAGTCCTTCTCGTTGTCGCTCCTCTGCACTTTCACCAACTTGACTGTCTTGGACCTCAATCTTTTTTCATCTCTTGTCGCAACCCAAACTGATTGTCTAACAACTGTTAAATTACGCTATACTACCGACTCATCCAAACTTGTTGGAGAAATAGTAGTATCTGGATCATGCACACACTTGCGAAGATGAGACACATGCAATACACTATGAACATCTGCCATACTGCTCGGAAACTCTACTCTATATGTGAGCTTTCCAATCCTCTCTATAACCTAGAATTGACCAACCTATTTTGATGCTAGCTTCCCTGACTTTTCGAATCATGTCACCCCTTCATCCTTGACACGTTAATAAAAATCCTGTCTCCAACTAAGAATTCTATGTCTTTACGCCTTTTATCTGTGTAAATCTTTTGTCTAGACTGAGCTTCCTTCATCCGGTCTCGAGTCAACTCAATCTTCTCTTACGACTCTCTAACCATATATAGACCTAAGACTATTCTGTCTTTAGTCTCTAACCAACATGCTGGCGATTTGTATAGCCTTCCATACAAAGCTTCAAAAGGCGTCATTCCTATACCAGTCTAGAAACTATTGTTATTGGAAAATCCAATCAAATGTAGGTTATCTTCCCAAGATCCATCGAAATCTACTACATATGCTCTCAATAAATCTTCAAGTATCTTATTGACTCTCTCAGTCTGCCCATCCGTCTATGGACGATATGTTGTACTCATCTTGAGCTTGGTACCTAATACTCTCTGTAGACTTCTCCAAAACTCGCTAGTGAATAATGCATCTCTATTACTGACTATGCCGCTAGTAATTCCATGAAGTCTAACTATGTTCTTCACAGACAACTTCTCCAAAACAGGTGTCATTTCGATTTAATTGACTCGAATGAATTGTGCGCTTTTGGTCATTTACCACTATAATCAATATGCCTTCATTTCCCCTATTCGACCTTGGCAATCCGTCTATAAAATCCATGGATATGAAATCCTCTGTCCAAACTGGACTCTCTAAAGGCTGAAGCAACCCGCTCGGCTTCTAGTATTCGGCTTTCACTTGTTGACAGTTAGCACATTGCCTAAGCCATAAGCCAACATCCCTCTTCATGCCTTCCTAATAAAAGCTTCTCTTCATATCTTGATACATTTTGGTTCCACTAGGAAGAATCATAAACTTGGATCAATGACACTCATAAGAAATTCTCTTCTTAAGTTCTCTATATTCGGAACACATAATCGTCCAATCTTCCCCAACAATCCTTTACGGTCGATGCCAAAATCTTTAAGATCATTGATCTTGGATCCCACCTCGAGTCTTCTAATTTTCTCCGCTAACTCTGGATCCTCTTTCCATTTAGAAGCTGTCCTCTTAATCAGCACTGGTCGAACATGTAAACAGGCCAAGATAGCAATACTCTGACTAGAATCAACAGTCGATCTTGACTTTATACTACACGTAGCCAAAACTTCTAAATTCATCCATTCTGCCAACATAGAAAACATCACATTCTGATGTTTCCTGCTAAGGGCGTTTGCTACCTTATTTCCTTTCCTATGAGTATATTTTATACCAAAATCATAAGCAGCCAAAAACTCCAGCCACCTCTGCTGTCGCATATTTAACTCTTTCTGAGAGACCAAATATCTTAAGGACTTATGATTAGTGTATAGTCCAAATCTCTCCCCTAAAAGATAATGTCTTCAAATCTTCAATTCAAAAATCACTGCAGTCAACTCCAAATCATAAGTAGGATATCTCACCTCATGCAGTCTAAGCTGTCGAGAAGCGTAGGCAATAACTTTACCATTCTACATCAATACCGCTCGCAATCCTGTTCCACACGCATCAGCGTACACCACAACCCTTGGTTTCCATCTAGAACAACTAACACTGGCAAGTTGGTCAACAAATGTTTTAACTTAAGGAATCCTTCCTCAATTTTCCTGACCAAATGAACTTCATGTCCTTCTTGGTCAACATAGACAAAGGTGCTACTATCCGTGAAAAATCATTGATAAATCTCTTGTAATAGCCAGTAAGTTTAAGAAAACTTCTGACCTCGGTTACCATCTCTGGTCTCCACCAATTATTGAAAGCTTCAATCTTAACTGGATCTACTTCCAATCCTTCCTTCGAAACTACATGACCAAAAAACTTGACCTTTTTTTACATCAAAAATGACATTTGGAAATCTTAGCCTTTAGTTGATGCTTCTTCAAGGTCGCAAGCACTACTATCGGATGATCCTCATGCTCTCCCACATCTTTTGAATCAATCTATGAATACTAGCACGAACCTATCCAAGTACTCTCGAAAAACTTGGTTCATCAAGTCCACGAAAAAAGCAGGTGCATTTGTCAACCTGAATGGTATTACTAACCATTTATACGAACCATATCTAGTTCGAAATGGTGTCAAAGTAATATTGTTCTGTGCCACTCACAGTTGATGGAAAGCGATCTCCAAATCTGATTGGGAAAACACTCTAGCTCCAACTCAACTGATCGAACAGATTATCAATTCACGGCAAAGGGTATCTATGCTTGATCGTCCTTTCGTTTAGCTTACGGTAGTTGATGCACATCTGCAATGATCCATCTGACTTCTTCATGAAAACTATGGTCGCTCCCTAAGGCGAACTACTTGGTCTAATAAAATTCTTTCCTTCTAGATCCACTAGCTGCACCTTCAATTCTTTCATCTCAATCGATGCTATTTTGCTAGATGGTCTACTAACAGGTTCATCTCCTGGTACAAGATCTATCTGAAACTCAATAGCTCGTTTCGGTGGTAATCCTATTGTCGCCTCAAATACATCTGCAAACTCTCTTGCAAGTCGAACCTGACTTAGCTCCTCCACTGCTTCCTAGGCACTTAACACAACACATCCACTTCGGTCGGAACTCTCAACTGAGAAGAAAATCCGGTTATTACTATTTTGATGCCTTAATGATATTTCCTCATCCTGGAAACATATCCTAACCTCGTATCTAACCAACCAATCCATACCCAAAAAGATCCCGAAATCATAAACATACAAACTACATACAAATATATTACCAAACAATTCGAGTTCTAACTGGTTACATCTCATTCCTAGAGTTGCATACCCTTCTATTGGATTCGCAACCCTTAAGGAAGAAACATGGTAAGTAGGTTTTAAGCATAACCTATTAACCAAATTCTGGGATATAAATGAATGTGATACACTGGTATCAAATAGTATCCTAAATGCAATACTTTGAATCAAAAATGTACCTTCCATCACAGTCTTTTCCTTATCTGCTGCTGTTGGTCTGGAAGAAGACTATGGTTCAATAGAAAAACATTTCCTTTTTCTGCTCTAATTGGTTCTTGTAATGCCCCACTTGATCGCAGTTGTGCACTTGATATGCTTCTTATCCGCAACCTTCTTCCGCCCCTTGCCTGATCGGCACTCGTTCGAAAAATGACCCTTCTTATCACATTTGTAGCAGAATAAATCAGCTTTTGACTTCTTGGTTGGATCTCCCTTCTGGGCTCCTTTCTTTTTCAAGAACTTCCTCTTCTTTCCCTGAGAACCCTAGAATTCAACTGGCTCCTATCTAGCACAAATAGAAAGCATATCTTCATGGCGAACGACCATCTCTACCACCACATTACAGGGATCACGGATATGAGTCAGGGTCGCCCTAGCAAGCTCGGGCATCAATCTTCGAATGAACCTTTCATTCCTTCCGATGACAGTGTCTATAATAGCATATCCATATCGAGATAGCTCATCAAATCTATTTTCGTACTCGATAACTGACATGTCTCCCTAAACTAAATCCATAAATCTTCTCATCAATGCTGACTTAGCAATGTCAGAAATAAACCTCTTTTCGAATCTTCTTCGAAAGTCAACCCAAGTAAACTTTTCCTCTGGAACTCTAGTAGTCACACCATTCCGCCAATAAAGTTCTTACCCTTGCAACTGCCTAAAGGCCAACCTTCTTTTCTGCTCATCTTCTAAACCCAAATCAGAGAATATAATTTCATAATGTAATAGCTAATTCTCCACTTCTATAGCATCTTATGTTCCTATAAACAGCTTTCCACCTAAATTGGTATAATCTTGGTTTAGCTTAGCATAATTATTCCCAACGGGAACTACAGGATTTGCTCCTTCAATATTTCCAGCCCTCCAATAGCTCCTGCTTGTGTCAAATTTGTAAGAAACTGATACATCATCCCTGTATCTACTAGCGGATTCCCAGCACTCACGTTGACTTTCGCATTTTGGTTAGCGTTAGCCTGTCGACCTTGGTACCTCCGGGTGTTAGGTCGAGCATTTCCATCAGTTGTGGTGCTTCCTCCACCAAGATTTCTGTTTCCTACTTCCATATCTTGTTTCTCGTAAATTTGAATACGAGCCTTAGTAAGATAAAGAAGAACGGTCAAAGAGAAAGGGGAATTACGTACTTATACATACACACACATACACCTATATATATCAAATACAAGTAATTTATAATCGTGTTAATCCAAACCCTGATCATATTTCTGATTTATTAGATTATGTTTTGGATATCTTTTTAAATTACTTAAGTTTTCATAAATCTATGCTCTGATACCAACTTGTAATATTCCCCACTTGGAGGCCCAAAACTAACGGCTATGGATGTTGTAGTCATCCATAGTTATTAATCCTCAGCGGCCAAATACGGTAATGTTAAATAAATTAATATACCAGAAATACATGGATATGGAAAAGTATAAAAAATTTAATACAACTTTCACTTTCCATTCCAAAAACCCATTTCAACATTCTTTATATAATCCAACAACGTTAACAACGTTCAAAAAATATATACTTATTACAATATACTACAAGAGCAACATATGAAAATGCCCCTTTGGTGATCAGAGTGTATAATAGGAAAATAACAACTTTTCATTAACAAAAAAACATAGCGGGATCACATGAGAAAGAACTCAAATAACTATATGCCTCCTACATGACTTCGGAAGCTTATTCGCCCTAAGAGGTACCTGAAAACCTCAAATATCAAGCTACTCAAAATCAATTGAATGCCCGAGATTTTAAAGGGAAAACATAAACTTCAAGTAATAATCTACCATCTCAAATTATTTAGATATCTAGTAAAACTATGCCGCTTAGCGGAACGACTTTCCCCTCACTAGCATCTTAAAATCTTTTATAAATCATTTTATGTTCTCATACATCCATAATGGTTAAATTAGTTCAAAAAATTATTATGTGATGATATGCAAAATAATTGAATCAATTCTGGATTACCCATCCTCATTCATTTTGATTATCTATCATAATTGTAGTTTCTAGTGTAACTATTAACCTAATAGTTTTCACGGGCTGACTAATAACCGGTTAAACATTTAAGAACTCCTTGTCCAATTATATAGTTTTCATGGGATCATTATGAACCTACTGATAACTCAAATATCATTTCTTTTTCCCTGGTTTTCATAAGGATGACTAGGAACCTATTGATAATCTGCCAATATTGCATTTTCTTATCTGTATATAGTTTTCACGGGCTTACTATCTCATCTCTTATTTGAGTCGGTATTATTTTGGATTTTTGATGTTGTAGATCACAAACTCATGCTCTTGTTGCGGCAGTCAATTCAAATGATAGTTTGAATAAATTTCGACGGTGTTATCGCAATCTATTAAAGAGATTAATCATCTCGGCTCCATTGTATCTTAAAAGATGATCTGCCTTAATTCATATCATCCATTCGTTTGTTAAAACGAGTTGTGAGGGAAAATAACGTCTTAAGAAAAGTGTCATCGACGTGCCTTGGACAATCTTTATTACTTTGCAGATTACAACCATCGTCTCTTTGCCAGATTGAAGAATTCTGACAACATATTTGTTGAGAGTTCATAATTTTAGCCTTCATTTTCCTATCGTAGAAGTTTATTCTTATCGGTTTAAAAGTTATATATAGTAGAAATTATGTTCTCTCTACTTATGTTTCTTCGGTTATTTTCCTCGTGTTTATTTAATCAGAAAGAAACCTTTTTTTCTATTGATATTCTATTGAAAATAAACTTGATTTTGTATATTTTTAATCCATATTTCTCCATGTAGAAAATATCTAGAATAAATGTTTTGATATCTATGAAATTATATATTTAAAATTATATATGAGAGGGTGTAGGAGTTTTATGGAGAGAATATGTCAATATTCTAGAGAATGATTCTAAATCATTAGATTAAGTGCACAGGTCCTTATTAAGTTTCAAAATTCATGAAAAATCCTTCACTAAATTTCAGCGTAAATTAGGTCCCTGTTTTTTATTCACGATTATTGCAGGGCATGATGCAACTTTTCGTAAAAGTTGCTGATATTTCCGCAACTTTTATGTACACTGTGAACATAGTGTATGAAAGTTGCTGAAATATCAGCACTTATTTATAAAAGTTGCTAACATTTCAGCAACATTTATGTACACTGTAAACACAGTGTATGAAAGTTGCTGAAATATCAGCACTTATTTATAAAAGTTGCTGACATTTCAGCAATAATTTTTCTTCGTTTCCAGAAAAAAGGACCCGCTTTACAATGAAACTTTGACACACTTATTTATAAAAGTTGCTGAAATATCAGCATTTATTTATAGAAGTTGCTGACATTTCAGCAATAATTTTTCTTCGTTTCCAAAAATCAGGGACCCGCTTTACAATAAGACTTTGACAGGGACCCGCTTTACTGTATGAAAGTATGATAGAAATGTCTTCTTAATTTCCACTTAAGTGAATCTCTACTTGTTATTTAAGGTGTAAATTAATATAATTATGGGTGTAGCCTTGGTGGGTTGTTACCCATTGTTTAAAACTTCCGACATGTTCAAATCTCTTTGGAATAAAGGTTGAGAGATCCGGCCGTGGTGGGTGGGGGTGAGCAATTTTTTGTTAAATCAAATAAACCAACAAAACAAATTTATTTTGGTCGTTTTGGTTTGGTTTGGCAATTAGAACGGTTTCTAAATGACCCATGAAAAAAAATTAGTTCGGTTATCGATTTAACCAAATTAACCAAACTTTTGTTATATTGCCAAAATTACTATTGTTATAATGATTTTTTTAGATTAGTTTAATGATCGAAATAAATTTTATTTGTCATATGTGTTTCAAAATAGTATTAGAAATCATAAGAATACTAAATGAAAGTACTTTAATCATATATTTATGTTTTATTCAAAACACAATGAATATTTCACATATAAACGTAAAGCATGTTTAGCTCGATTAAATTGGATAACTGTATAAACCAACCAATCTTAATTCGGTTGGTTTGATTTGATTTTTATTTTTATTGATTTTAGTCCGGTTTAACAATTTTCATTATTGGACTAACCAAACGTCCATTCGTGGTGATGGGTTGTTGCCAAATGTTTAAAATAAGAGAAACAAGTACCACTATAAAGTCATGGAACGCAAAATTCCGTTGAATATGAAATATAGTCACGAAACACAATGAAATATGATCAGTTCCCACGAAAAACAAGGAAATATGAACAGTCATGAAACACAAAATCCCACTAAAAACCCAAACTCCTAGTATGCATAAAGTCCCGATATAAAGTCTTATAATGAATCGATGAATCATCTATTCAGTTCTTGTTATGACAGCTTTACATTGCTAAATATGTATATAAATGCCCACTAGCTGACTCATTACTGACATCCCCCTCGCACAAAATGACGACTACAACAATGAGCATGAAACTACTGATTGATAGAAAGACAAAGCGACTATTGTTTGCTGAAGCAGGGAAAGGCGTAGTTGATTTTCTGTTCAGTTTGTTTGCTTTGCCTCTGGGCACTATCACAAAACTACTGATCAAAGAAAACATGCCTGGTTCTGTTGGCTGCCTTTGCAAAAGCATAGAGGAGTTGAGCGTCGATTATTTTCAGTCAGGAGAACAAAAAATAAGATGTATGCTTCTTAATGCTATTGCAACAGTTTCTCCTATAAAATCTACTTTCTTATTTGCAACCGACATTGTTGGATTTTCTGCCAAATATTATCAATGTAGCATCAGTAAATGCAGCCAGACCTATACTTCTTTTACGGACGTTTACAAAGCTAAATGTATGGTTTATGGCTGCTCAGGTGAAATGACCAAAGCGATGTATTTTGTATCCCCTACATCTGCAGGCAGTGAGGGATTAGTGAAAGATACGGTGATATATACAATTACGGATGATCTCTCTGTTATGCCTATGTCAGCTTCATTCAACATTAAAATGCTGGACAAGCTGAACATTATAGATTTACCAACAATAGAAGAGCGTGTAGTGAAGATTGGACTCGAAGAGGTTTGTTGTTTTTTCTAACCTATTATAAATTTTCTTCTTTTATGGTAGATTAATCTGTTCAACTGATATTTATTAGGGTTTGAAGATGGTGAAGGCTTTGTTCCAGTCCAAGACCGTTCTCACTGATGTCTTCCTTGGGGTGAATTTGGAACCCTAGTGATCATGGAAGTTACTGAGTTTGCTAGGTTTTGGTTAATCAAATAATATGTATCGGTCTAATATTAATCATGTACAAGCAGCTTTTATCGACTAGTGGTGTTGTAAGACGTCTGTTTTATGAAGTATACTACTCTTGAAAGTTGGAACCACTAGTACCTTTAGCTGCGCCTTTTTATCTAGGGGCTTTGCATTGAATGTCCCTACTTTTGATGTTGTCGTAAGAAAAGTCTCTATGATAATGAGTATGTAAATTAAGTCTCTATTTTTTATAAATTAGAAAGCGCAAACTATCTTGCGTTTTTCTTGTAAAAAGTGTAAGCTAACTTGCGTTTTTCCAAAATTTAAATTTTTTTTGAAAATTTCATAATTTTCAAAAAAAATTCAAAATGAAAAAGCGCAAACTAGCTTGCGCTTTTTTGATAAAAAGTGCAAGTTACCTTGCGCTTTTCAAAAATTTCAAAATTTCCAAAAATTTTAAAATTTTAAAAATTGGAAAGCACGAACTAGCTCAAACTTGTATTTTTCAAAAATTTCAAAATTTAAAAAAATATTCAAAATAAAAGCACAAACTAGCTTGCGTTTTTCTGATAAAAAAGCGCATGTTAACTTACGCTCTTCAAATATTTCAAAAGTTTTAAAATTTTCAAAATTTAAAAAAAAAAATCAAAGTCTAAAAGTTATAAGTTAGCTTGCATTTTCTGTCAGAAAAGTACAAAACACCTTGCGTTTTCTATTTTCCAAAAAATATGGACTAAATTTACATATTTGTATCTACATGGACTTTTCTTATAACAACATCAAAAATAGGGACTTGTAACTCGTTTTTTGTTTTACCTAAGTATTGTGTTTCCGTTCATAGAATTTTTTTAAAAGTTTGATACTGTTGTGGAAATTTTAAAGATTCCGCTATGACTCCGGTTTTGATTGATTTTGAAGGGCTCTGTTTTTCAGATGTTGCTATAACCTTTGCTTATAAGATTTTTTTAACATCGTTTATTGTTGGGTATAATACCAGTAAAAACAGTTGTAGTATAATTTTAAAGGTGGCTTTCAACCCATCAAATTGTGGTATTTTGCGAGGTTATAACCATTTTTTTAATTATACTCCTACTATTTCTGTTATAAAATTAATCTTCATAAAACCAGAGAATAATTATAAGAATATATACTTTAGTGAAATTTTTTTAAAACCGATGTATGTTAAGCTCTCAAGCACGTACTAATCAGCTATAACAACACTTTATGTAAACCAACCAAACTGCTACAATCATCAACAATCAAAACCGGCACTCTCAAAAATTTTCATAACCGGTACTACAAAACTCTCAAATGGATTAAGTCACTGAGTTGATATTAACATAAAGTAACATATTATCCTTACAATTACAAACATAATACAAGTTTCAAGAAAAAAAATACAATGTACACATCGAATATAACAGTAAATTATCCACACAATTGTTATACCAGCTCATATAAATAAAACTCAATCTAAGCAAATACTTTAGTAATAGTAGGCTCAAGCATTTCTGTCTAGCTATTTCATTTATAATTAAAATAATAAATTATAACTATTTCATTTATAATTAAACTATAAATTATAACTATCCAGCCTTGTTCATTAAAAACCATAGCTCGAGATTTCGATCGACAAGTTGGAATTTTGACCATTTCGGTACACTTTTGGTGGTGACCAGTTTGGAATTCGTCTAAAAACATGGTTCGGACATTGCAATCAAACAGAAAGGAAAAGGGATGTATATCTACAAATTCTTATAAGTAGAGGGAGGGCAGGAGAGAGAAGCAACTTTCAGCTAGGAGGAGAAAGGGAAGCGGCTTCGTGAAGGGCATCATTCTCATTTTTGCTTTGTGGACTAGGGTTTCAAATATCGACGGATTTAAGGTAGGAGTGAACATCGATTGTTTTAAACTAGGGTTAAACGATTAGGTCATTTCTATATTACTTCTTTGGCGGGGTTTTCTAATTTTTAGACCATTCGTTAAAATAGTTTTGGGCCATTACTAGTTTGTTAAGAAATTACGGGCTCATGATAAAAGTTGTAGAATAACTAGTGTAAAATAATTTATATAGAGTTATGATTTTAGTTAACTATTATAAAATGATTCGTATAAAATTTATATAAATTGTTTTTTGTTTAGTTTATATGAAATTTAAGGTATATATATGACAATTTTATATTAGTTAACATATCTATTAAAAAAAGTAGCGGAACTCACACTAATTAAAGCACATTTTTGAAACTACCGAAACAAATCAAATTCCAAGATTTTTTGATAACCGAAATGCAAACAAAAAGCGGGATTTTAAACCTACTAAGAACACATCATAATTTTAAACTTTCAGCTTTAGGAGGAAAGAAAAAGAAAACCGGTGCTAGGGGTGGAAACGAAGGCAGAAGAATATGTGAAACTGATAATACACATTAACGAGTAATTACTAAATTTGATTTCGAATTTCACCTAGTTTCATTTGACTTTCTATTGCTTTTTCATGATATCCGATGCCAATTTTTTTGTTTTCAAAATCACTTTCTCGTTTTCCTTTTTATGTTCATTATACTTCTATACAAGCTTTTTTTAAAACTTCCACGACCAAAGCTAGATTCTTGGTCATTTTCCATACTGGTAACGGTTGGAATCGAAACGATATGATCGAAATTCTAAAGTTTCAACCAGAATCTTGAATCTTGCTTTTAACTCGATGATAAAATTGGAAATTGGCAAAGGGGTTCCTTTTTTGATAGGGAAGCATTTAGCAATTTCATAAATGTTATTGCAGAATGGATAAAGATGAATTTTTGTGTAAAATTAAAATTAATCATAGTTTTATATGTTGGTGATGATATAAAATGTATGGTTTTATCAGTCTACTGCTGTTGGAAGTTGGAACCGTTTGTGTCTTTAAATGCGTCATTGTTCTTTTAACACCATGATAAAAGTGGAAATTGGAGGAGCAATATGATATTTATTCGGCAGGAAATTATTGTCAAGGGTAAAATTTCACAGCTTTTTAGCCTCAAGGACAAACCTTCAATATTTTATCCTGAAGGACAACTTTCTGTAGGTATCAGTTTTTAGTTATTGTTAGCAGTTTTTAGCTATCAGTTTGTAGTTATCGGTAGCAGCTTTTAGGTATCAGTTTTAGCTTGGTAGCAGTTTTGTTGTCCTTATGAATAATTTTGAAAAATATTTGTACTTATGAATAATTTTTAGAAGAATGTTTGTCCTTGTGATAAAAATATCGAGGTCGTGTCCTTGGGGCAAAAAATATACAAATTTTTGTCCTTTAAAATAATTCCCCCTTTATTCGGTAGGAAGTGTTTTCCTACTGGTAATTTAATAAATATTAGGGAACATGATATAGGAATTTAAACTAATAACGTTTTTATTGTTAGTCACTATACAAAACCGATGGATCTCTATAGGGTTTTCTTTTCATCTTTAGTGTGTTACCATCAAATTTTACACTTGTTAAAAACAAAACTAAGACTATCGGTAGGTACTCAAAAAACCCGAATTCCATCACCATCCGTATTCGAAAAGCGGATTATTATCCGAATATGGAAAAACAGATACGGATACGAAGGCATCCGCATCTATAAATTATCTATTCGGTTTTCTTCAAGATTATAATTTATTGATGTGTACTTTAGCACAATGGAAGGTGTGTATTTATTTATTTATTAACTTCATCATGTTTGTTTATCTTGCATGCTTTTATAATTGATGGGATTGAAAAAAGTTTTACATTAAATCAAAATTTTCTAATCATGTTTCATGATTTATCAATCGTTGGCGGATATAATAAGTATTTGATATCCGTCCATATCCACGGATGTGGATATCCGATATCCGAAAATGATTTCCGATGTCGATGCGGATACGACATTGTTCGCTTTTGAAAACATCTATTGGCAAGCCTAAAACAACTTCGATTGACCCAAGTCATTTTCGTATTTTGTGATATTAAGGTGTAACTTAGTAATTAGTACATCAACGATGCTAAGAACACTCGTTGTGCATTCCTGCATGTGTGAGTGTATCGTCCTTGTTTTCTCGTGGATTGATATTTGATAGTGGGACACATATATCGTTTATTATAAGAAAGAGGAAATGGTCCAATCAAACCAATTACTAAGTGAGTATAATGATATTTTTTGCATGCTTGAGCCATCCTAGAATACTTCGTTATCGCAAAATTTCAGTAGCTCCATTGTTTGTTTACTAGATAATATGGGGAACATTTTTCGTGAGAGAATGAAGCTCTATCATAAGAAATCATTTGATTTGTTATTACATTCCGGCTCAAGCAAGAACCCCAATGATTGGAAAAGCAAGAAAGCCACCTTAGTAGGTCAAGCAATTTGAATAGGGATTATAAGAGCTTTGGCTTATATGCTACGCACCTCATTCAAACAAATTAATATACTAGGTCATCCTAGATTGTTTAGTAAATTGTTTCACAAGGGTAAATTCACTCGGATCTCGGGAGATACCTACGTCCAATTAATATACCCGCCTTGATGTTACCTTGGGAAAACTTGTTAATAACCTAATGAACACATGACGTGGAAGACTCTTTATTTCTTCCATAGGCAAATGCTCCCGACTCATATCTAGCCGTGAAATAATGTAAAACAAAATATTCTTTTCAATGAAAGATTGCAGTTTCGTATTAAGCTAAGTACATGGAAATTTCAAGAAGCAACAACTTGGTACTAACAAAAGTATTTACGGCCGTTGGCGGTGAGAATACTCCCCATGTGGTAATAAGCATTTATGAGTTTCTATATCATTACATCCTAATAGGAATGGTGGGCAGTATTAGAGGAACAATGGTATAAATAGTGAGAGAAGTGAAAGTACCGTGGATCTAATTTTACAACTAGAAACAGTTGCAGTTATGAGCAAGTAGTGGAGTATTATCTATCAAATACAATGGTCAAATACAATGCTGAAGTAGGTGCTAGTCCCCAAAGTGGAGAACTGAATTATGGAGGTCCAAGTATCTACTATATATTATTTCTTCAGACAGGTTGCGCGTATCTTCTAAAGTTTGGATTGGAATTGTATATATGATTTAGCAAGTTTTTAGATTCATTGGAGTGCTTGTAAATACTGTTTTAACATCTAATTATATCAATAGGAATGAGGGTCTTATACCTATCTAAACCATGGCACACACGTTCATGGTTAGGGAATTTCGAAAAAAGCTTCCATATTTCGGGGTCATATTCTCTTATTGAGTTTAGTGTCACTCGTCACTATTTCGTGTAGAAGTGTAAACAAGAATTTGATATTTTACATTTGTGGAGAGATGGCACCCCGAATCAAACACTTTTCGTTTTCCTTTGGTGAGATGACCATCACTTTGGATGGTGTTCATTCACCATTGCATATTCCAGTGGAAGGAAAACTATTGAGTGCAACATTCGTTAATAGTCAACGAGCTCTTGATCTTGTTGAAAAATAATATATAATTATGTATGGAGTGGCATTGCAAATCAGGAACGAAAAGGTTGTATTCAAATTGAGCTTTACAACACTTAAAGATGATTTTACCGGAGTGAAAAACAGTTGGCCTAGGAGGCAAAACACACATGCCTATTCAGTATTTAACTTTTTACAAAATGTAGACGAAGAGTATATGTATTCTTGGGGTTCTGTAACACTAGCATATCTATAAAGATAGTTAGGTATCATTAGTAGGTCTACAGTTAGACAGGTGGTCGGGTTTCTTTGTTGGAAGATTGGATTTACAATCATTTTTCTTGCTTTTGTCCTGGAATGAATTCGTAATATGAATCTCAACCAAGAGTTTCTCATTGGGAGCCTGAAGCTGGTCATGAGATCTTGCTTCCACAATTAGCTGCCATTTACATAACATAATGGAAAACCATTTTGTTTTGTGTCATACTTAATGGCACAAGCATTTCATTAGTTTGTATAAATTTCATTGTATTCAGGCATTCTATTATGTGTCAACGTAGTTGAGCCTTATCACATCCCTCAAATCTTGTATTAGTTTGGCAAAATCTACTGCATTCCACGACCTCCAACAAAACCTATAGGAAACAAGAAATGTTATGGTGTGGATTCTAAAATATACAAAGTCGACTATGCTTTCATGGAGAGTGCTTCGAGGAATGGCCAACTCACATTATTGCTGAAATGTGCTTAACTTCTTTAAATGAATCAGCTTATATGGTCACACCTAATTATTATGATTAGCACTGACCAAGGACCATGATTCATGTAGAGAATCCATTATGGGTGGAGCCTAGTCAAGAGTTTGGACCATGGATTGTCAAGCCGATTTATGACCAATTGCATATAGTAAATCTATCGTTTTAATTATGTTATTTATATATTACACATATATGCATAATAGTTTACATTAGTGTTATATTTTAAACTAATGAAATCCAAAATTCAATTTGCAGAGTTTGAGCAATGCACACGGTTGGATAACGCTAGTCGATAGAAATGTTAGGAAATCAATTTAGTTCAATCAACATTAATGTGACTGATGAAGCAAGAAGTCTGGAAGAAGCACACAATGAAGTTGGGTGCTTCACATGGTATATGACTGATTTATGTTATTTTAATTTTGGAAATTTGTATTTATGAACTCGTATATTTTTTTAATTTGAGTATGTTATGATTATGGAATCTATGAAAATATGCTTGTGTAATTTGCGTACAGATCCGGTTGTATAATTGTGGATTTTGTGTGTGGAATATATGGAACTAATGTGTTTGACATGGAGATATGTATGATGTCTCATTCATTTTGGTCCTAAGTTGTATAATCTTATACGGTTTATTTTCTTCTACGATGCATGGGCTTTTACAATGCTATGAAACATCTTGTATGATTGTATTTGTGACCTTGTATGATGTGTGAAGTTCGGTGTGTGCTATGTTGTTGAACAACGTGTGTACTGAATTTTACAGTATGCCTTCATAACGTTTAATAGGGGGATGATATTGGCAAGGTGGGGGCCCGATGGCCAGGATTAGGCATCCCAGACACCGATACCCGAAGATAGGTGTCTGTGTATAGTTAAGTTCATGCAGTACAATACTGAGTTATATTGACGATCGTGTGAACACAAGAGGAAAGTCGTATAATTTCAGCCGTAACATTGGAATACAGTTTTATTTGAAGTTAAACATGAAACGTTTGACCGATAATAAGCAAAGCTAAGTAATGGAACAACACTTGATAATCACACAAGTTTATCTATATATATAGAATTACAATAATTAAAAGCGTTTTGCATAGATCACAGGCATGCATGATATAAAAGTAATTTCGTTACAGGAAATTATATATTTATACATGATAAAAGTAAATAAGACAAGGTTGAACAATTTTTTTATTCCACCTTTCGATTCGGAAATAGCGAGGGTTGTACCTATACAATATCGACCTATGTAAAAAAGAGACCAAAAAGATCAAAAACTAGAAAGGCTAAATGCAAAAAAATGACTTCGTCAGAGGTAACCAAGGACAGTCACTACTACCTACTTTTTCCTCCTTCAGTAGGCTACTTAGCGGGGTGCTTCTTCCATGCCCCTTTCTTTAGGATGCTCTTAACAGGGGGTGAAGTCTCATCCTATATGTCCAGTATAAGGGATCGTCAAGTGTAGCATGCATATGTTAAGATATCTGAGTGGCACCAACGATGGAAGAAGAGGATGGCTTGATGGTGTTTCGAAGATTGGCATAGTAGTGGATAAGGTCATAGGGGATTACCAAGCTTGGTTCAGTCTTTGTTGGCAAAGCTTAGAAGTTTCCATCGCCATATTTTTTGTCAAGAGATTGGATCCTACAGCCTGAATGATGGTTAAATCATCGTCATTAATATAAAGATTAGAGTCCTATAATTCCTCTTCCAAGACGGTTTTCTTTTCAGCTTTGGGATTGAGACCCCACCCGAGGAAGGAGGTAGGAATGGGGAAGGAAGATGAGATAATGACAAATATAGTGACTTTACTGCAATTATTATTTTCGAAGATATGCGACATGCGACATAACTGTGACACCGCATCAATAATCAATGCCAAAAGAATGGTAATGAGCCAACGTTGAAGGCCTATAATATTGTACATCATCAATAAAGAATAATAGGCAATGTTGCAAGTCATCTAAGAAGCCAGCAATACTGGATGTCATTAGTGATGCATACCACTTATAAGGTTGAATGAATGATATCATGCCAAAGAAATTGGAAACAATGCCGCATGTTAGTAAGGGAATGATGGCATTAGAAAGTTCTATGCCAAAATCCATCAATGTTATAACAGCATGATATAGCATTGATGTCGTATCACATAAATACCATATCCCATCAATGGAGCACTTCTTCAGTATAGCCAGAAGAATCAATGTTGTCCCAGATAAATACCGCTCATTACCAATGTCATCTCTTATTTTGCTGCCTGTTAACAATGTTGTATGTTATTAATGCACCGCTTATTGATGGTACATTTCATCAATCATTATAGGACACCACACATCTATAAAAGCTATATTGACGACGGAACCACGGAAGTTATTATGTCGCTCCTCATCAATGCTGCTTCATACTAATGTCGCTTCAAACTGATGCTACCATCTATCGTTATTGAAGAAGTCGCTAATGCTGAAGGTCTTTACTATAGAAACGGTGTTGAAGTTCTACTGTTGACCAAGGAATGTTGAGTGTCATCGGTGGGCAAAGCCTAGTGCCATGCGACGTTGATGTTGCTGAAATTCATGCATACAAGGTTAAACCGCCATGCCGCACTTCCGCCCCTATAAATATGGACCTAGAGGTATGAGAGAAGGAGGAATCATTCTCTTCTCAACTCTTACATTTTTAACTTTGTAACCCTAAATCAATTTGTGGATTCTAGTGAAAAATATACTATTGCACATACGACCTTGTACATTCAACTATTACATGGTAGATCACTAAGATGTCTTGAATTATGGTTTGCTTCTGAATTTCAAAGAACTTGTGATTTCTTTTAATCATATCTTGCTTCGAATTCTAAAAGTGATCATATTCTTGATTTCCAATTTTTCATATAATTGTCTATGTAATTGACTTCATGAATATACAACTTTAACATGATTATGCGTATAGCTTCATCATAGGCCTAAGTCTGCTTACTCACTTCTCTTAAGCCTTAGCTCAAACAAGTGTCACTTTACTTACACTTGCTGAGATTAACCAAGGCTCTCCAAAACCTTCTGTTAACCAAGGTTCCATTTCCTTACGCTTTTAGGGTTAACGAAGAAATTCATTAATATTTTGGTACTAGAAGGATGGCATGAACCTCCACCTCCATTTATAACCTATAAATGGAACTACCTTGACCTACATATGTAGGGCTTAGAGGATTTATCCCCATTAAGCACATCCCCTTAAGGAATCCTTTGAAACAACCTACTCCTGATTCTTAACACCATTTAATCACATCAACTAAGCTTTGTTTAGCTTGGTCATGTCAAATAAACGTGTTAAAATATTTAAGTAAGGTCTTCCGAACATCGACTGGCTAGACCAACCTACCAAATCACTGATGATCCTTGGCTTCATGAGTAGCAAGTATTAAGGCTTGTGGCATTACAAGTCTTGGAGGATAAAAGAAGACAAGTGGCTTCTTATAATCCAAAAAAGTGGAGTCTATATCCATTCCATGTGGGCCCAACACTGATCTTTTCCCTAGGAAGACAATATAAAAGAGACAAAATCTTCATGAAAATGTGAAAAGAAATCCAACTCAAGGATAAAGGAACTATCTGGAAAAGGAGGTAGAAAGCGATTTTGATTGGTTTACTAGGAAGTGGAGGAGTGTACTTGATTGATTATTACAAAACAAAAGAAGCACAAAACTGTGAGAAATGTGGAATACGGATCTTAAGGCTAGGATTAACACAAAATGTGGATGAATAGTGTTTAAAGGAATTACTAAATCTTTTTGAGTTTTTGTTAATTTGAACACAAATGTATGCAATATTCAGACACAGATATGATCACAGAATCAAACACAGATGCAGAAATAAAGTAAAAACAATAAATGAAAGAACACACCAGATTTTATACTGGTTCAGAGTTACCCTACATCCAGTCCCGCACACAAGTACGGATTTCCTTTCAAAAGCAATTGTACAATTACACCCTCGATTTCAAGGCCACGAGGTACACCACTCCAGATTCACAATCCTCTGGGTAGAGATACTTGATTTCAGGGGAAAAAGTTCACCCAATTGATTTCCAAGGCTACAATCACACCTTTTCTTAGTTGATTGATTTCCAAGGCTACAATCACACCTTTTCTCGCTTAAATGATTACAAACAAGCTTATAACTCTGAATAGCATTGAGATCTTGTAGAGATAGTGATAGAGAATCAAACCAGAAATGATCTAGTTAGATTCAATGTTAATTTCGGCAGAGTAATGGTTAGAATATATATAAAGAAATCTGGAAGAATAAGAGGAGTGAAATCTGAAAAAATATGAATACAAATTCGTTCAAAACCACCCTTATTTATAGTAAAACAATAGCCATGTCCATTCGTGAAAGGATATGACGAATAGACCCTTCCTTTGAAATTCAAAATTTTGAAATAAACTGCTACCATGTCGACATGGGGTACTTGAGGATGTCGACATGCCAAAGAAAATTTTGGTGATTTGTTTTTCTTTGAAAATAACTTCTATCTTACATTAAAACTATTTTAAACTTTATAAATATACTTAACTATAGTTAAAATACATAAGTAAATATAGGGAATAATATTTTGGTATATATAAAAAAATTTACTATAATTTTATATTTAAATCTAAGTATAAATATTTATTAAAAAATAGTTTAAAACCAAAGATAATTTTGATTTTGAAAATAAAGATTATTTTGAGGCTAAAAGTATCGAAACCAGGATAGATGTTTTTGATTCTTTTAAAAGGAAGATTTTGAAAACATTTTGAAAACAAGATATAATTTTGTAAAACATTTTGAATAAAAGTTAGTGGATACAAAACAATGTTCCACTAGATTTTTCGTAGGTTCCATCCTACTTAGGGTTCCATCCCTTTAACAGGCTCGAAGTGGATTCTATTCCACGAATAAATTGGATTTTAATATGCCAGTGCTTTTCTAGAAGTTTTAACAAAATTCCTAATTAAATTACTTATTATTGAAATCTTGAACTCTTGATAATCTTGATACTCATGAGTCTTCAATCTTGATATCTTGAATCTCTATATTGTACAGTCTTCATTCTTTGTACCTGCCTGGTTAAATCATGCATATACATATATATCTAAACTATAATATTAGTATTTATATTTTATAATCTTATTCTAAGGTTGTTGTCATCAAAACCATCATCTCAAGAACTAAAAATCTCCCCCTTTTTGATGATGACAATCTTTGTTTATAAAATATTACTTCTATCCTAATAACTCCTCCTTAATCTATGCCTAACTATCCTATTTTATACTTCTCCCCCTTTGTCATCAACAAAAACTAACTCCAAACTATATAACTCCCCCTTAATCTAATACTCTATGTCATGTGATTATAATGATAGTGTTATCATGAATAATCATCGCTTAATTCTAAAACTAAAATTTAGTCCTAAACTACTAACTATCTTAACTAAGTATCCATATAATAATACTTTTAATAGAACACATATAAGAACACAAATTATTTATTAATTATATCGTAAACATGTGCGTAGAGAACGTAAATAAGAACCTACAACAATAGGGAAGAGAAAAAGAAACTAATGCGTGTACTTGAAAATGGGTGATCTATGAAGCGAACAATTTGGATAGTGGGAACAGAAATTTCCACGTTGTTCGTCAATGTTTCCATCCTTGTCAAAGCACACTTCGCCAACGCAAACAACTTTGTCGTCATCTTCAGCGTGCTCAACTTCCATAAATGCTTCTTCTTCTTCTTCCTCGCTGTCCTCTTGCACTTGATCTCCTGAAGACTCTTCATCAATCAAGATCGGATTAGCGTAATTGTCCATTAGAAATTTTTGCAAATTTCTAAGGATTTTGTCTTGTCGTTCTTGTTCTTTGGCCATTCTAAGTTGTACCACTTGAATTTCAGTCATTAGTTGCAATGCATCCTTCAAAGAATCCTCCATTTTCGTCACTCGTGTAAGCGTAGTTCGTTGAAACGGTCCAGAAGTAGGAGAAGGGAACGAAAATGTTGAATTTTTGTTTGATTTGGAAGAGGAAGGCATTGTTTAAATATTTTCAAAATATAGAACAGAGAAAGAACAGAAAGAATGATCCAAATTTCGAAATAAGAAGAATATATAACTACTTATTTGAATTTTGGTGGGAAAAATTTCAAAAATAAAAAATCGTTATACGTTAACATGGGTTGGGGGGATGTCGCATGGTGCTTGATATTTTTACTATTTGATTTATTTTGATTTAATTTTTAATTATACTTTGTTATTTATATTTTTTATTTCAGTTATTGAACAAATACCTAATTCTCTTTTTAATTTAGTAAATATAGATTCATTTAAGGGTTTTGTTAATATATCAGCAATTTGATTATTAGAATTGATATAATCGAAAGTAATTACTTCCTCACATATATTATCTCTGAGAAAATGATGTCTGATATCAATATGTTTAGTTCGAGCACGATAAGTAGTATTTTTGAATAAATTTATTGCACTGGTATTATTACAATAAATTGGTGATTTTGAGATATTTAAACCAAAATCTTTTAAAGTTTGTTGCATATATATTACTTGAGAACAAGCCAAAGCAGCAGAAATATACTCTGCTTCAGTTGTTGACAAAGAAACTGTATTTTGCTTTTTACTAAACCAGGAAATCAGAGAATGCCCCCAAAAAGTGACAAGTTCCACTTGTACTTTTTCGCTCTGATTTACAACCAGCATAATCAGCATCACAGTAAGACATTAAGTCAAAAGAATCATTTTTAGGATAAAATAAGCCATAATCAAAGGTGTGTTTAACATATCTTATGATACGTTTTACAACTATTAAGTGGGTCTCTTTAGGTTGGGATTGATATCTTGTACAGAGACAAACACTATGCATGATATCAGGTCTACTAGAAGTGATATAGAGTAGTGATCCAATCATTCCTCTATATAATTTTTGATCTACATCTTTCGAGATATCTTCTTTACTTAGGTACTCATTGGTTGCCATGGGAGTGGGTTTTCCACTTGCAGTAGTCAAACCAAATTTACTAACTAGGTCTTTAGCATATTTTTCTTGACTAATAAAGATACCATTATCTAATTGTTTTATTTTTAATCCTAGAAAGATGTTTAATTCGCCTAATTGACTCATCTCAAACTCTTTTGTCATTATTTCAGAAATTTTTTTATTCATTTCAAAATTAGTTGATCCAAAAATGATATCATCGACGTAGACTTGTACTAGTTTAATATGTTTTTTTATTTCTTTTAATAAAAAGAGTATTATCTACTTTACCAATTTCAAAATTTGATTGTAATAAGTAAGATCTTAGTCTATCATACCAGGCTCTAAAAGCTTGTTTTAGACCATATAGAGCTTTCTTAAGTCTGTAAAAATGATTTGGTAATTCTTCATTTTCAAAAATGGTGGTTGTTAAACATATACTTCCTCTTTTACAAATCCATTTAAAAACGCACTTTTAACATCCGTTTGATACAATTTGAAATTATTATGATTTGCGAAAGTAGAATCCGAATGGCTTCTAATCTTGCTACGGGAGCAAATGTTTCATCAAAATCTATTCCTTCTTCTTGACAATAACCTTGAGCGACTAATCAGGCTTTATTTCTAACAATCTCTCCTTTTTCATTCATTTTATTTTTATAAACCCATTTAGTTCCAATTATAGTTTTATTTTCAGGTCTAGGAACAAGTTCCTAAACATCATTTCTAGTGAATTGATTTAGTTCTTTTTGCATAGCCAAAATCTATGAATCATCAGTTGATTCTTTTGGATTTTTGGGTTCAATAGTTGATATAAAGGTTACATTGTTCATTTTACTTAGTTGATTTCTAGTTTTAACAAAAGATTGCATATCTCCTAATATATTTTCTATAGGATGATCTTTTAAAAGTTTAGTCATTTTATTAAAATGATTAATTTCAGTTGACCCTTGATTTTGAGTGATTAAATCCTCTTCATCATTTGTATTTTCAAAATTTCTGAGATTTTCATCGAATGAAACATGCATTGTTACTTCGATGGTGTTAGTTCTTAAATTAAACACTCTGTATGCTTTACTTCTATTAGAATATCCGATAAAGATACCTTTGTCGGATTTAGGATCAAATTTATCTAAGTTATCTTTTGTATTTAAAATAAAACATTTACTTCCAAAAATTCTAAAATAAGATACCCTAGGTTTCTTTCTGTAAAGAAGTTCATAAGATGTCTTATCAATTAAAGGTCTAATTAAAATTCTATTTAAAATATAACTGGCGGTAGCAACTTCTTCTTCCCAAAAATACTTTGTTAATTTACTATCTGAAAGCATAGTTCTCGCACACTCTTGAATCATCCTATTTTTATGTTCTACTACTCTGTTTTGTTGTGGAGTTCTTGGAAATGAAAATTTGCGTGTTATTCCCTTTTTATTGTTGAATTCCTCAAACTTTTCATTTTCAAATTCACCACCGTGATCACTACAAATGGTTATAATTTTTAGAGAAAGTTGATTTTGAATCCTTTTTGTAAAGTTCTTAAAACATTCAAAAGTATCACTTTTATGTTTCAAAAATATTGTCCATGTAAATCTAGAATAATCATCTACAATTATAAAAACATATTTAGTATGATTTATTGACATAATTTGAGATGGACCAAATAAATCAAGATGAAGTTTTTCAAGAGGTTTTGAAGTTGAAATCATATCTCCTAATTTAAAGGAACTTTTTCTAAGTTTTCCTAATTGACATGCATCACATAGACTATCTACTTTAAAATTTATTTTAGGGAGGCCTTTTACTAGATTATGTTTTGACAGTCTAGATAAGAGTTTGAAATTCAAATGTCCAAATCTCTTATGCCAAATCCAAGGGTCACTTGTATTTTCCAAAAGACATAAGTTAGCATTTGAAACTTTCATACTATGAATATAAATATTCTTTTTTCTAATTCCCTCAAATATTATGGTTGAATTATTATCTTCAATGTGACACTTATCTTTTTCAAATTTAATTTTATATCCTTTATCGCAAAGCTGACTAATACTTAGCAGATCATGTTTCAGATTCTTAACTAGCAAAACATTAGTGATAATAGGAGTTTCAGAGTTACCGACTTTGCCGATGTCAATCACATATCCTTTTGAATTGTCTCCAAAGTTAATCAGTCCTCCGTCTTTGTATATTATATCATTCAGCATATCTGGATTGCCAGTCATATGTCTAGAGCATCCACTATCGAGTATCTATTTATTCTTTTTTATCTGCACAATTTGTCCATTGTGGATTGATTCATCAATACTCATAAAGCATGTTTCCTGCACATCATACAATTTTGGTAGACAACTTGAATTTGAATATTGATATATGCAGACTCAAGAGACAATGATGATCTAAATATTTCTAAACTAGTATTAACAATTTTTTCAAACATAGCCATTTTAAATATATTTCAAAAATCATGTTATGAAATTTTGAAAACCTTTCTCTGATACCAAATGTGAGAAATGCGGAATACGGATCTTAAGGCTAGGATTAACACTAGAGGGGGGTGAATAGTGTTTAAAGGAATTACTAAATCTTTTTGAGTTTTTGTTAATTTGAACACAAATGTATGCAATATTCAGACACATATATGATCACAGAATCAAACACAGATGCAGAAATAAAGTAAAAACAATAAAGGAAAGAACATACCCGATTTTATACTAATTCGGAGTTACCCTACATCTAGTCTCGCACACAAGTATGGATTTCCATTCAAAAGCAATTGTACAATTACACTCTCGATTTCAAGGCCACGAGGTACACCACTCCAGATTCACAATCCTCCGGGTAGAGATACTTGATTTCAGGGGCAACAAGTTCACCAAATTGATTTCCAAGGCTACAATCACACCTTTTCTTACTTGATTGATTTCCAAGGCTACAATCACACCTTTTCTCGCTTAAATGATTACAAAGAAGCGTATAACTCTGAATAGCACTGAGATCTTGTAGAGATAGTGATAGAGAATCAAACTATAAATGATCTAGTTAGATTCAATGTTGATTTCGGCAGAGTATTGATAAGAATATATATAAAGAAATGTGGAAGAGAAGAGGAGTGAAATCTGAAAAAATATGAATACAAATTCATTCAAAACCACCCATATTTATAGTAGAACAACAGCCATGTCCATTCGTGAAAGGATATGATGAATAGACACTTCCTTTGAAATTCAGATTTTTGAAATAAACTACTACCATGTCGACATGGGGTACTTGAGAATGTCGACATGCCAAAGGAAATTTTGGTGATTTGTTTTTCTTTGAAAATAACTTCTATCTTATATAAAAACTATTTTAAAGTTTATAAATATACTTAACTATAGTTAAAACACATAAGTAAATATAGAGAATAATATTTTGGTATATATATAAAATTTTACTATAATTTTATATTTAAATCTAAGTATAAATATTTATTAAAAAATAGTTTAAAACCAAGGATAATTTTGATTTTGAAAATAAAGACTGTTTTGTGGCTATAAGTATTAAAACTAGGATAGATGTTTTTGATTCTTTTAAAAGGAAGATTTTAAAAACATTTTGAAAACATGATATAATTTTGTAAAACATTTTGAATAAAAGTTAGTGGATACAAAACAATGTTCCACTAGATTTTTCTTAGGTTCCATCTTACTTAGGGTTCCATCCCTTTAACAGGCTCGAAGTGGATTTCGTTTCACGAATAAATTGGATTTTAAGATGCCAGTGCTTTTCTAGGAGTTTTAACAAAATTCCTAATTAAATTACTTATTATTGAAATCTTGAACTCTTGATGATCTTGATACTCATGAGTCTTCAATCTTGATATCTTGAATCTCTATACTGTGTAGTCTTCATTCTTGATATCTGCATGGTTAAATCATGCATATACATATATATCTAAACTATAATGTTAGTATTTATATTTTATAATCTTATTCTAAGGTTGTTGTCATCAAAACCATCATCTCAAGGACTAACAAAAACTCCCAAAAAGGAAAGTTGGTCACTGAAGATGAAGAGTCTGTCACAAGCAAAAAAGTTAAACACCAACCAAGAGGGTCATTCCCTAAAAGATTATGGCTTTCTAAGGACTATTTTTTTACTAGCTCTTATGAGAATATCTACCTCTTGACCAAGGACAAGCTCAACCATTGGCCTTCACAAAAGAAGCGGTCGAAGAATGAAAGAAATCTTGGAGGATTATATTATCATTATCATCATTCTAATGGCCATGTGACCATTCGGTGTCAAAGCTTGGAAGGAATAATCAAAAACCTCTTAGAACAAAGGAAGCTCAAGGAATTTTATAAAGATATTAAACAAGTTGATAATAAAGAAAGTGTTTCTGAGTAAAATAAATGTATCTACATAGTTAGGCAGTAAGACTCTCCTACAATAAAAGGAAAAGCTTAAACCACTACCAAAGATGGTAATAAGGGGTGAAAAGTCTTTGTCTCTGCCAAGATGGCTTGTTCAAAGTATTTCCTAGAGGGAGATCAAAGTAACCCTTTCTTACCGTCTGAAAAGGCCTAATCAAAGCATCTGCAAGCCTTCAGTCCTTGCCAACATGGCCTTTTTGGAGCGTCTTCTAGAGAAACGATGGAGTAAGTCTTTGGTCCTATCTAAGATGGCTTCGCCAAAGCATGAACCAGTCTTTAGTATAATCTCTAGGGCTTACTAAAGTGCCACCTACAGAGAGGTCAGTTAGGTATTTGGTTTTGTTTAAGATAGCTAACCAAACGCAATAGACAACTGACCTAAATCATCACCTAAGACGGTGATAAGGGGTTTGACATAAGTTGAGATCACCACCTAAGATGTTGATAAAGAAAAGGGACTAAGACATATAAAACCCAAAAAGAGGTGCAAAGAAAAGGGACTAAGACATCCGAAGCTCAAATAGAGGTGAAAAGAAAAGGGATTGATGTCCAAAGCCCAAAGAAAGGCAAAAGAACTCGATCAGAAATAAGTCATTTGTGCTCCAAAGCAAGAGTCAAGTAATCTTCTAGAGATTATAAAATAAGAGATGTTGTGCTTTAAAGTAAAGAAAGCAGGATTTCTCTACAAAAAGAAAGCAATCATCAATTTCCAGATGTATTTTCTAGTCTTTAATATAGCCAAATAGGTTTCCTGTCCTCTACCGTTATTGCCAAATGGATTTTCTAGTCTTCTACTATTATTCGAAAATCATTATTGACAGATGAATTTTTTTGTCTTCTTCTATTCAAAAATTATGATTGCTAGATGATTTTCTGGGTTTCTATAGCCAAGTGGTTTTCTAGCCTTCTATTTAAAAGGATTCCATTATTAACAGTTAGGTTTCTGGTCTATTATCAAAGGATTTACTAAAACAAAGAAAATAACCAACGTTAAAAGTAAATTATCTTACTTCAAGGATAAAAATAGAGCTTCATTAAATCGGCTTTCGATCTTTTAAGTTTAGGTCAAAACTTAACTCTCTTAGAATAACGGGAATCTCCATTACTAGACTGAGAGGCAGACTCTTACATCAAGATCAATATTTATGGCCTTCATAACTGAAATACTAAATAATCAATCAATAAAGTTCCTAGTTGTCCTAACAAGCAAATTATTGGCTTATATGATAAAAGCATGAAATACTGGAAATTAGGATATACATATCAAATAATTCAGCACATTCAAGAGTACGTATGGTGCATTCATGATAACGTTTATTTGAGTACAAATACATTTATTGTCTAATATGTTATATACAAAAAATCGCAAGTACATAAATTGAACTACAAAAGGAGGTCTATTTAAAGCAAGCAATTTTTTACTAAACTTCAAGGTTCGGTGCTATCCTATCTACATCTTCAACAATTACGAAGAATCGCTAATGTGGCGAATGGTCACATCCAAAAAAAAAATTCTTCTTTTTCCTTCGAAGGTTATCCACATCATCAATTGAGTCAATTTGAGTCCTCGGTGCATGCTTAAGAGTCTTGTTGGCTCCTTTTAAGATTTAGACCATGCTCTTTAATTCTTTAATCTCCTGCCCAAGAATGTGTTTTTCACGCTCAATTTTTTTAACCCGGCTTTCAAAATCATTAAGGCATTAGGAGACTCTTTCATTCCATTTCTTATTAAAGAATTGCATGCATTCAAATTTGACTTGCCTACCCCACTAGGAGATTACTTCATTACTTAGACCCAGAGGTGGATATAATAAAGTGAGAAATTCTTGGATAACTAAAGAATGAAATCCTGTCATCCTTCTAGGAGTAGGAGTAGGAAGGCTGGAATTGCCTCTGCTCGCAATAAGTTTCAACGATCGGTAGGATACTTAACTCCTCATTAAATCCACTTCAAGGTTATTTATTCGTTGATTTAATTTAGCCATTTCAATATCAATATTGACTGAAGGTCAATACCCTAGGACCATGTAAATCTTGTTTTTCAAATCTTGAAATTCTTTATCCTTCCTTTTAATTTGATCCTCTAAGCTAGAGGGAATTTCTTTACAGTTTCTAAATGTTCATCTTAATTGATAATATTTCCCGTACCACTCTTACGCTTTTGGATTCTCCGAAAACCGTGAAGCTAAAGCATCTTGAGAAGACCCCCCTTTTCAGTATCAGCTATCAATTTATCTTTGATAATGCTCAGTCGAGAAAGAGCACTTGTAGGACCCTGTGCAAGTGAAAACTGATTTTTCTATTTAGAATAAGTAAAATAAAAATAAATACATGAAAAATAAGCTATTCCATTAAAGGTAGAAAAAGTTTAAAAACAAAAAGGAAATTTAAATTATATCCCAATTCCATTTTTTAACATTTAAATAATTCCAAAAGTTTTAAAACGTCGAATTTGGCCTTTTCAAATGACTCGATCGACAAGCTAAGGTAGAATTAAAAGGAGCTTTAATCCCTTTCAGAGTCCTAACTGGAGGGAATTGATGATAATCCCGTTTCCCGACTGTAGGGTTAGTGTGACCACACAATAATTTAGCATGATAAGTTCGAATTTCACTAAATAGTTTGTCCTTCTCATCACCTAGAAAATCAAAACGAAAATGAGGGAATTGTGTGTATACTTCTTGTAGATCTCTTAGAAAGCAGTGCATATCTAACAGATATTTTTTGATGATTAAAGACTTCTTAAAATCTTTATTTAACTTGGTAAACTTACTCAAAAGTTTCATAGGAGTATACTATTGAAGAGTTCCTTAATCTGTATAATATGAGAAAATTAAAAAGATAAAAGCGATAAAGTTTATAAATTACTTAAATTATATATCATAATTATACAATTACTCAGGTTCATACAAAATTGATTTCCTATAAAATTCAAAAATGGATCTCTTCCTGCTGTATTTAAGTTTTTTAAGGGGGGAGATAATGAAAAAAAGAGGGATAGAAGCAACTCTTAAGAGATTCCAACATGTCCTGTGATGAGGATCAGACTCATGTTCGTCTAAGTATCTAAGATGGAAGCGCTTAAGAAAACCCCTACAGTTGTCTCCCAAGTAAGAAAAATCAACGAATATACCTCTGGAATAAACATGATAGAGAAACTCCTCCAAAACATTCCTATCATCGATCAACATCCAAAAGAGGATCAAAGTTCAACATTCTCTATCAAGAGTCTCTCCCGATGAAGACGTGCCTTCTTTATACTGGAGCAATTTGCCTTTCTTTGAAAAACCTTAATTTTGATGCACTAGCAATAAGATTATTATGTTTCTTAGATAGCTTATTATTCTCCTTCAAAATCCTATCCAATTCACCATTCGATTGATTTATTTCCATTTGCTTCTTTTCAAGCATATCCTCATAATAGTGTTTCGATTTTCTCCTTGACTAGAATAATTAACATATTAACTAAAGTCTGCTTGATAACTTAAAGCATTTAAATAAAGAGATCTATACCTGAGAGAATGGAATTTAAGATGAAGAAATTTGCTCTTTCCCTTTGGACTTATGACTTTAAGGAGCAATGTCTTTCCAAGGAGAATATTTAGTTAAGGAATCGAAAATTTCAGTAAATACCTTAGGCTGCCGAGTCCAGGTTAGTGTCTCCTGATCCATCCTTCTCATTTGGCAGTCTAAAGGAACCCTTTTTATCACCACCATTGTCATCATTTCCGTCATCATCAAGACCCTCATCATCATGACCACCATCATTCTAATTCTCATTATCATCCTCCACTTCCTCGTCGGACTCCATCTCCTTGTCTATTGGAGGATCATCAAAAGTTAGCAATTTCTTATCATTGATCTCCTTCTCCTCATTAGAGTACTCCTCCTCAGACCTTGCAGCTTTCTCCAGCATTGCACCAAATTTCTTTTAAAATCCCTCATTCCAAGCTGCAAAAGAGAGGAATTCCAGATCTGGGCACCTGTGAATATTGTTGGCGTATGCAATGTATAAGGCCTTCTCATAGAATTTCTCGATAATGGAATTAGGAGCCGTGTAAAGAAAACAAGAGACTTTCTAATTTGCATCTTCAATAATGCTAGTTAATTTAGATAGGAGGGTTCTTTTCTTTCGAAGCTTCTTCTTTAGTAGTTCATTCCCCTTTGCAAGCCTGGTCTCTCTTTTATTGGCCTCCCTAAGTTTTTCTTCTAGAGTCATCATCTTACCCTCTAGTGCTTGTCTGGTGCTTTTCTTTTCAATAAGGGAGGAGATAAGTTTTTCCTTATCATTCATGGCCTCATACTTTGTTGTTGAAAGGTCGATTATATTGGTATTAAGCGAGGAAATATACTCTTTTAGCTTAGGCACCTCATAGGAAGACCCTTGGGTAGCCTCTTGGAAGAGAAACATGTGCTTAGGTGCCTTAAATAAGTTAGAACATTATATATATAGTTAAAACTTAAAATAGTTAAACAGAGAAAGAAACGTACCGATAAGAACTAACTGAGAATAATAAAGAGGTGACCTTGGGAATAAGAAGAAGACTGTGGTGGTTTAAAAGAAGTAACAGATTAAGAGTGGATGATTAATTAAAGAAGATCGTCAAAGTTACTGACGGGAGTTTTTCTTGAGACTTAGAGGGGAGTGGATATTCTAGGGTAAGAGATATGTATAGATCCTTGCATATATGATAAAGAGCCCCTAAAGTGTCTGGATAATGGATATTTAAAAGTGAGTCCTAAGACTGCCCACTTATGTTGGCTATTGAGACATTTTCCTAGGAGAGTTAAGATTTAAGGCTTCGAGACTTGCATTGATGTTTACATATTTTTCTTCATCCAGAACAATAGGGGTATGCTCACTATGAGCAAAAACGAATCAGATGACAGATATGCTCCGTCGTCTGAATGAATACATATCTGGCACCTATTTTTGTGCCGTCTCATTACATATCAAACCAAAGATATGCACTATCGTCTGATATGTACTAACACATCAAAAGAAAAAAAACCATACGTTGTCTGACGTTATAGTATCATTTCTAAAATTTTCTATTAGACAACATATAAATATTGACAGATATGCATATCAATTACACTTATGTTATATTTACAAAATTAAATAATGAATCACCATTTTGTTTAAACAAATATTTTATTTTAGATCAAATTCAAATACAATACAACTTTCACTATACTTACATTTTCAAATACAATACAACTTTCACTATTGTTACATTTTCAAATACCATACAACTTTCACTATCACTTTCATATATACAACTTTTCTCTACACTCTCATATATAACATTTCTTTACTAGCACTCACTTACACTCACTCGAGTTAATTTTGATATTGGTCTTCATTTGCTTGCTCCAGCTTGTGTCCTGCCATCTTTTATACGTGTCAAATAAACAACGCAGTAAAATGGAAAAGAAAACAAACCTAAATTGCAAAAATAAACTTAATTTAAATATTAATATTGCCTCGGTTTATGGGTTTGTTTTTTCTTCATGTTTTAGACATGGCCAGACAAATATATATGTGCACGGACAACTTATAATATGCACAATGTATCACTATGAATATCACGAGGCCGGACATCGATTAAATCTCACGTGCTATTGCAAAGGTCAAGCCTAAAGGCTCAACATAGTGCAAATGTGCACAAGGTCAAGCCCAAGCCTCATCGTGCCCAACTCAAGTGCACAAGGAAATGCAACTCAAACCAGAAAATCAAACCAGAAATACACAAACCAAAAAATCAAACTCTGGTGCACACTCAAGCTTCTAACCAGAAATATACAAGTGCAGCTAGGAAAATGCATGCTCAAGCCTGAATTACCAGTGTACATAATGTAACTAATGTCACTCAGGTCCTTTAACAATGCACACAACCATTCACTGACAAGGGCCAACATATCACACATGTATACATATATATGTATGTATATACATTGAAAGTAGCACAACCATAGTGTACAGGCAACAATGAACATGCATAAGGGATTGGAAAACTGAGTTCAACATGATTCAGGCAGCAGAACAAAGATAGCAAGCACAACAACAAAAGTCAAAACCATTTCAGAAAATGCAAAACATGCACAAAGTTGCGTGTACGTATGTAGATCTCAACACTAACAACACATAAGGTCAAGAATGGATGCATATTAAAAGGCAACAAGGGTGAAGTGCACCAGAACAAGTACATATGAATATACAGACTCAAGGCACATTCACATGAAAAACAATATGAGTTTTAGCCAGCAATGCACTAGTACAAGCACAAGCAAACCAAATAACAAGCTTCAAAGCTCAAGTGATATACATATATACACATATGTATATACATGTATATATGTACATACTCAAAATGGTTCAAGCACATGATATATATCACTCCAATATCCGAAAGAATCATCAATCACAAACATTCACACATATACACATACATATATATATATGTATGTATATACATAGAAGTTCAAAACATTCAAAAATTCAAGAATCTGAAAGGTAATCAGGCAATGAACAAGGGCCCATGAACAAGGCAGTTTGCACTACCTTGAACAAGGCATATACATGTATAGGCATATACGTGGATAGGCACATGCATAGGCATATACATGTATAGGTATATGCATGATACAAGTGAAAAAAATTCAAAATCTTGTTAAGATATTTTACATGTATATATATGTATACTGGTATATATGCAACATATGTATATACACGAATTCAAAATCAGCTCAAAGCACATATGTATGTACAAACATGAACACATGAACAATTCAAAAGCAGCTCAAAGCAATTCAAAGTCTAGTTAAGAGACACAAGAACTAAACACATGTGTATGTATATACATGTAAAGCTAGAAAGATGCTCCAACCAGAAAAACACCAAGCATGGCACCCAAACAGGCAAGGGGCAACAAAACAAGCAAGGGAAACCCAACAAAACAATGAAGTGCAAGTGCAGAGAACACGCAAATTCAATTGTAAGTGCCAAGAAGGAATAAGAAAATCATTTCAGAAATTATCATAAAATTCAAACTCAAGTGTAAAGACAAGTGTTGAAGCAAGTATAAGAACATTAACACATATACACATACATATGTATGTATATACATGAAAATGCACACTCACACATCCAACTGCATGTATGGATGAACTAAGACAATGTAACAAGAAATCACATTGCAAAAGCAACATTGACCATGATTACATAATAATAAGTCTAGGCAGTTCAAGTTTGAGCCCAAAGTGCAACCATGAGATTTAAGCCATCAAAACACACAAATAAGGAACCACTAGCGTGCAGTGCCTTGACAAGGCAGTGCACTGGCTTGTCACAAATTAAGAAAAAAAACTTAACAAATCGAACAAACATGGAGTTGTATAAACAATTATATGATTATCATAACTAAATAAACAAAAAGTTTACACAAAGTTGAGCACCAACACATCAATGCATACAAGTGCAAACATGAATAAGTCTAGTCAACAAAAAAAGATGGCTCAACAAACGAACATGTACATAGGCATCAAGGGATAACTAGAATGTTATAGGCAGCAAGTATATATCATCAAAGTGAGCATGTACACACATACATATGCATGTATATATGTATACATACATACATATATATATATATAGGGATCAAAAATTTAGTCAATGCATCAAACGACATAAATCAATTCATGTTATATCAGGAACTAGTTACAAGTTAGCACAGGCACTATCTTGACAAGCCTTGAATAACCACGATTAAAAATGACAACACAACCGAATTAGCAAATAGAAATAAAAGAAAACAGAAATCAAAGCAAAGCACCATCAAACCAAAGCAAAGCACAATCAAAGAAAATAGAAATCAAAGCAAACTGAAGCATATATTCAAAAATATAGGAAATCAATTGATATATAAATAAACCCATTACCATCATCGGCTGATAATCATTCATGTTCGAGCAAAATCAAAAGTCAAGCAAAAGGGGAAAAATCATAAAATATATCAATTGAATTATTCAACTGGAACAAGTCTAGCAAATCCATTATAATGAACTGTCAAAATAACTATAAATTTACCGGCAAATCCATCATAATGAACTGTTCAAAATCAAAATTAGAATTTTTACCATAGTCAAAGTACATTCGAATATATCAAACATAAATCAACCAGAGACCAAGTCAGAAAGCATTCCATTCAACTAGAAATCAATAGCTGAAGTGTAAAAATTAAAAATCAAGTTTGAACGTTTCAATTCAAAAATACAGGAAATCGATTCCTATCTACACATGTATCATCATCAGCATTAAAAGTGGTCGAGTTCAAATAAAAACGCAAAGAGGTAAAATTGATATGCATACCATAATAGTATAGAATCGAACAAGTCAGCCATTGAACGATTAGGATTTCACCGTCGATATTAGGGTTTCGCAGCCGAGATTCGAGATCCTTGGAGATTAGATTCGGGATTGATTTTAATTTGGGAACCCTAGATTTAGAAGAGAATCGAAGGATAATGAAGGCATAATAAGGAGAGAATCCTAGATTTAGATGAGAAGGGAAGGAATGATTTGAGAATGGACGCCATTTTTTCTCTAGAAGCGAAAGAAAAAGGGGGAAATAATTGATAGAACACGGACAAGAAATAATCTAGGCAACCGTGAGAGGGAAACCAAAATTTTGGTAAGGAGCCAAAATAAAAAATTTCATAATTTTAATCAGATAACAAATAGAATATTATCTAAATGACATGGATGAAATCTCAATAGAACAAAGATTTCATGGGCTATGAATAAAAAACAGATGGTTTTTCCATGTGCTGTGTGAAACGGTAGTAAATATTGGGATAACAGCAAATCCACCCTTATGTTGTGTGATCGTTGTTGCACTTTGTGGCATGGTGGCTCATCACCAACCTTAAACTCTTTGCTGGGGGTTGAAGAGGCAACAACAGGACCTTTACTTGATTTTCTTTTCAAAGTTTTGAATGCACTAGCAATGGAATCCTTCATTGAAAAAGATTGACAACATGAATAGAGGCAGGAGTGTAATCATCATGCCCCTTCCCTTTGGGAGCATCACTTAAGGTTTCCTTTTCATTGGAGACTGTAACTGCGGTTGTTGAGCCTAAATTAGGGATGAAAACTTATAAGATAATATTACAAAAGGTTTTGTATAAGTTTCCACCAGAAGGTTAAATTGGACCAAATGATTAATAAAGTAAGATCTCGGCTTTCCCATTACTAATTATTGTCTTTCTTGGGCATTGCCTTTAATCATTGGAGGATATCCCAATATTTTGTGATGATTGAAGATTATAGAATATTGAAGGAGCTTGCTTGTGTTAGCAGCGTAAGTCTGTTGCCCATTGTTTTCGATGCTCGAGTCAAAGACTGGATAGTTTCCCATGCCAGAGAACTTAATTGCTTTAGAGTAGCACCTAAAAGAAAACACTCATTGGTAGAGAACAACATAAAAACGTGAATAATAGGAAAAAGAAACTAACTAGTGGTGGAGAAAGTTCTCTTGATGTTGGAATATCACCTAACGTAGAAGAACTACATTCCTATTCCTTGGTTTTATGACAGTGTCAGTGATTAGGCATTTGGGATGGGACGAAATCAGTACAATGGATTACCCAGTTGATCACCTATTCTTGCAGGGCTAGCTATAGAATGGAGGACTTCAGCACTTAAGGAAGGAAGTCTGGTTTTTCGAGCAATGACTTCTAGGTATATCTGGTAGGTATATGCAATTGGAGTGACCTAGATCACGGCAATGTATAAACGCTTTAGATATCTCAAAAGAAAGTCAGGAAAAGAAAGGTGGCATGTATGTCGAAAGTGGATTAAGGTGAAAGCCAAAAACCCTTCTAGAGGATTATAAATGCTGCCAGTAGGACCGACAGGAATCGCTTTAATTCCAATAATGCCGAACTTCTCCAAGATAGAATCTACTTCAGCTTGAGTTGTGATATATGAAGGATTCAAGAGATGCTCCTCATAATTATTATTAGAGGGTGAGGCATTAGGACCTTTGCTAGTCTTTTTGACAGACTTCTCGGTTGTCTTTTCGCCTTCCATTTGCATGTAAGGTGATATTATTCCAAATTTGAGAAACATCGGTGCTTATTTTACATATGGATTAGTATATACAAATTCAAAAGGCATATAAGTGATTTACATATCCTACCAAAATATTAAAAAGACAAAGCCTAACATAATATTTCCAATAAATCAGTGACCATTGAGTAGTTAGTATCAAATTCATGAAAATCTTGAACTGTTAGGTTGACGAAGAATGCATAAGTAAATATAAACTCATGATAATAAAGCTAGCCTATGGGAGTTTGCATGAAATCAAAGTAAAAGTTAACATAAAGGTATTTAAGTAAAATATAGCATCAATAAACCACATCAAATGAGTATATCAATGTTGAATGTCGCATAGGTCATACTATAAAGCAATAATATAATACTGCAACTATAATCAATGTCGAAATAATAAGTTGCATACATCAATAAATAATGATAAATCTATAAACAAGTTATAAGTTGCAGCAACAATTATGTCGTAAATTATGGCGTCGAATAAAGCTTAATTTATAATTTTAAAATTGGTTACAGAAAGATAATAACAAATAATCAAGCTATTGGTATCAACCCGTAACCTCCTAAGTCAATACCGAATATAAGTGATAACATTTTTAGTCAATACCAAACTTATTAATGTCACATCTAATCAACATAAGCTTTCCTATAACAATGAATCCCATGTCCTTAAAATAACTTGTTGCACATCTTTTAGTCATTAAAAATATGAAAAGTTTTGCGCCATAGATTTTCTAAACCTCGTTATTAACTATTAGGATAATAGATCAATAAAGAATATAGCATCATATCAATATAGTAAAACATCAGTTTGGGCATAAAACAAAAGAAATTAGGTCCATGTTGAGTATTGTAATGATGTCATAAGAGCTCAATGTTGATTAGAACGAAGTGGTTTTGGAATCAGGTCTAATAAACTATCCTCTTCATTATTAAACTAAGAATACCTAGATTTTCATTATCAATGTCACTTAATTATTGATTAACCAAAATTTTCTTTAAGTAACATAGAAATTTAATGCTAAATTAAACTATAAGCATAAACCATTGTTAATCTAATCATTAGTGTGAATATCGAAGCTATATAATCAAACCTAAATTCAAAATCAACAACCCTAATAACGACTTTGATTCCAGATTATCTGATTTGTCCTGCTAATTTAATTAGTAAATGGAGGATCATACCTTGATTTTAATTTTGCTGCCCAAAAGCTAGGATCTATAAACAATTTTGTGAATTTTGATTTTGTTTGCTCGAGTTTTTAATTGTAGCTAAGAGAGGAATGAAGAGGAAGCTTGTCTACCTATAGAGAAAAAGGAAGACGTAAAATTACCGTCGATTCGGTTCAAATGAACGGTTAGATTAACTTGGGATACCAATAGGTGGCAAGCGTTATTGACGAGATTGTTGACCTGAAAGGTCAACGCTCCATTACACTAGGAGGACAAATGTTACTACAATTGTTGTTTTCGAAGATATACATCATGTTTCATAGCTGGGACACCGCATCAATAATCAATGCTGAAAGAATAGCAATGAGCCAATGCTGAAGGCCTACGATGCCGCCCCTCATCAATAAAGAATGATAGGCAATGTCACGGTTCATCAATAAAACTAACAATACTAGATGCCATCAATGCCTCGTACCGCTTATACGGTTGAACTAATGATATCATGCCAAAAAATTAGAAATAATGTTACATATTAGTAAGGGAATGATGACATTGGATAGGTCTATGCCAAAAGTCATCAACGCTATAATAGCATGATATAGCATTAATGCCACATCACATAAATTCCATATTCCATCAATGGAGCAATTCTTCCATATAGCCAGAAGAATCAATGCCACCCCGGGTTAATATCGCTCATCACCAATGTTGTCACTTATTAAAGCCTCATATTAACAATGTCGTCTGTTATCAATATCCCTTATTATCAATGCCGCTTGTTATTAATGTTGTTTATTATTAGTGTCGAGTATTGCCAATATCGCAATTCACCACTTATTGATGGAACATTTCATCAATCCTTAGAGGACACCGCACAACTATAAATGCGATATCAATGCTAGAAGTCAACAATATCCATCGAGGTTATTATATCGTCTCTCATCAATGCTGCTTCATACTAATGTTGCATCAAACTAATGCCATCACCTACCAATTAAGAGTGTTGATCATCATAGAAGAAGTCATTTACTATTGAGATGGTGCTAAAGTTCTAATATTTACCAAAGAATGTCAAATGTCATCGATGAGCAAGGCCTAGTGCCATACGGCATTGATACTCCCAAAATTCATGCATACCGAGGTTAAGCCATTATTCCACACTTCTATCCCAATAAATATGGACCTAGGGGTATGGTAGAAGGAGGAATCATCCTCTTCTCATCTCTACATTTTTAACTTTATAACCCTAAATCAATTTGGATATTCTAGTGACAAATGTACTACTGTATATAGGACTTTGTACATTCAACTATTATATGGAATACAACTAAGATGTATTGAATTATGGCTTGCTTACGAATTTATAAGCACTTGTGATTTATTTTAATCATAGCTTGCTTCCAATTCCAAAAGTACTCATATTCTTGATTTCCATTTTTGCATACAATTGTCTATATAAATTGACTTCAAGAACATATGACCTCAACATGATCGTGCTTATGGCTTTATCATGGACCTAAGCCTTCTTACTCACTCCTCTTAAGCCTTAATTCAACCAAGTATCGCTTTTTCTTATAGTCGTTGAGGTTAACCAAGGCTCTCTAAAGCATTCCATTAACCAAGATTCTCTTTCCTTGCACTTTTCGGGGTTAACGGAGAAATTCATTAATAGTAACAAAAGCGGTGACTAGAGGGCAAGTGACTTGAGTAAACGCTTGAAGTGTCATGATTGTGGATTGAGTTATAAGGTGGTAAATCAAATGGTAAAGGTCAGAAACATCTTCGGATGACATCCAAAGTTTTGGAGCACATGTGTGTTTAAGGATATACCTCCTGAAGGTGGAGTAAGCTCAGAGGAAACCATCATGATCTGCCCTTCCTTAGGAGTTAATATGAGGGCAAGAAGTTCACAGGCAGTCGCTGGTGGAACAAACTTGAGCATGTTGTTGTTATCCGCCTCAGAAGTAGCAGTGACAACAATGGGCGTGGAAGTTGCAGATGTTGGAATATCAACAGCCTCAAAGACTGTTGTTATAGAAGTAAAGTTGTCCACCTAGGGATCCTCAAGGATGAGAGTGAGGATTGTTTCTATTAAGTCCTTTGAGTTGGACTGAGGTAGAGCCTCAGTGGGTGTATGTGAAGAAGTGGAAGCTTTGGTATCTTATGTTATCGGGCTCTCTACCAAGGTCTATAAATTATAATCATAAAAAAGAAGGGCCTTTGGTGCCTCTTCATCTACCTTTTCTTTCCTTTTCTCTTAACGAACGATTTCATCGTAAACTTTAGTAAAGGTCTTAGGATATGTCTCACAAAGATATCGGATATTTCCTATCTTTATGTCATTCATAGAATTTGAGGATGGTCTTGTCTATGTCCTCTTCAGACTCCTCATTTTCCTTCTCAACTTGGGCGAGGCGGGCTACTAGCTTAGCGACCCTATCGCTGAGGAGTTTCCTTTCTACTTCAAATTCAGCAAAATATTTTGGGCCTATGATTCATCCTAATTCTTAACCTCTTCTTTCTCTTACTCTCCTCTGTTGAAGTTTATAATTTCGAGGCTAGCAATTGAAAGCTACAGGGAACAACATCTAATGCGGCCTGAAGCGCCACCTTTTCTCTCATAAGGATGCATCTATGAATTTATGCCATCTTGAGTTGTTCATTTGTGAGACTTATGTTGTTCTTTATGGCTTGGACCTCAGCTTGATGTTACACATCGACAACCAATTTTCTTTCTCACCCAAGGTCTTCCCTACCTCCTCTCGAGTTAAGTTTGTTTTGATTCTTTGATCCTTTTCACTCTCTTTCTCAACCATTTCAAGGTTAAGGTGATCCTTATTGTTCAAGACAGCGAAGCTTCTTGCCAATTTTCTCCATAATTTGTACTACTCCACCACCTTATTATGAAGAACGGTCCTATTTCCAGATCATTTAGGGGTGTCCTCCATATTGTACCGAAAATAATTCCCAGATATGCCTATCTCGAGATGCAAAAGCTGCTACTCCAATAAAGCATCGGTGGATAGGGCCATAGGAATAGAAATATAAGTGGTTCTAGTAGTAATTTGTTCCTTTCCTAGCCTTTGGATAGGATTTGAAATTGAAATGTGTGAAGGCCTTGATTTATGTTGGGTGGGAGCTATGGGTTAAAAGGCTTGAGCAGTGCTGGTGATGTAGGCCTTAGATACAGGAAGTAATGATCGAATTTGCCTTCTTAGAGATGGGATCTTCTTGCAGTATGAATCCCAAGATTGAGAAAGCAGAGATCACCTCAGTGTGTGGGAGAGCCAGAGTCTTTTGTAGATTTGCAATATCTCGGGAACCTCCATCACGCTTAGAGCTGAGCCTACTTTCTTCTTCTTCCATTCTCCCGCTCTCCTTTCTCTCAGACTCTCTTTATCTATTTATTTGCGAAGGTACATTCTAGGTTGAGAGCCGGACTGGCAGAGAGGAATATTACTACTTGTGGTTTTCTTGCCAAGGTGAACGTAGAGTTCAAACCTGCCTATTGTTCCTGAAATAAAGAATATATTAGATTACTACATGAGAATCAGAAAAGAGTGTATGCAAATTGAATGTGCTTTTGATCCTTAATGATGTGTGAAGTGTTCATGTACCCTATTAATTCTATGGACCTTGCTTGGTTAGGGGTGTTGGAACTAGACCAGCCCGCAGCGGAAGTTATGGGTAAATTTCAAAAAATTTACCCTAATGGATCTTTATTGGGAAAATAAAGTCTAACTGAATTAGAACATTCCTAAATTTCATTTAAATAAAATCATTTATTTTATTTAAAGTCAAATATATTAAGATATGAAATTAGTTTTATTTAATTTAGTTTATACATAAATGTATCATATACATATATGTGTGAGTGCATGTGTAACATAATACTCCGTGAAAGTATAACCATACGTAGATGTTGGGCTTTACATCGCAACAGACATATTAGCTCATTTTATATGTCATGTATGTTGTCGAAATATATGTATGTATATGTGCTACAAAATATATATATACTCACACATATATATGTATAAATATATTATATATAATATATGAACATAAAACATTTATATAGATAAACAAATATATATATATATATAGAAAGAGAGAGAACAATTATTAAAAATTATTTATAATTCAAAATTAACTTAGTTTTGTAAACATAATAATTTTAGTATTTTAATTTGTATTATTATAAATGAAATAATGTTTTCATCTATAAATAATTAACACAAAATAATCTATTGACGAAAAATCAAATTTTATAATTTTCAAAACTCTAAGATCATAAAATAGAGCTTAGGAAAAATCTTAAGACTTTTCAAAGTAGAAAATTATTTTTAAAAATAAATACATTGATTTTGACAATAATTATTTAATATAAAATAATATATTACTAAAAATTCAAAATTTAAAATTTCAGAAATTCTAGGATCATGAATGAAAGGTTGTGAAAAATTTTGAAGAATTTTTCAATTAAATCATTATTTTTAATAAATCATAAACAGTTTTATGATATAATATTAATTATTAAAAATAATAAAATTTATTGAAAAATTCCTAAAAATTTTATTTATGTTTATGAAATGATATAATATTTTAAAAAAAAATTGAAATTGAATGTTTTTTATAATAATTATTTTATATATAATAAAAAATTCAAAAATTCAATAAATGTTAATTTAAAAATATGAATATATGTATGATAATTAATTTTCGAATTTTTAAATTCATATTACATATAAATAAGTGTACTAAAATTTTTAAATCATATATATGTCTTATATATGCATATATGTTATTATGAGAGAGAAATATACACTAATATATACATATGTGTATATATATATATATGAATCTATTAATAAATATATAAATAAAACAATTATCAATGAAAAAAATTATTTTTTAATGTAAACAACATTTGCCTATACATAAATTAAATAGTATGATAAACAAATTATGCACATAACCAAACTAATTTGTGACAACCACATCTACTTACAAAATCCCATCTAACTAAATATATAGTAGTAATATATTTAAACAGATATGAAACTGCTAATTATAGAATCATAAAATATAAATTAATTACTGTAATACGAATTAAAATTACCAATTTGATGATGCTTTTGAATCCACGTTAAAGCAATGGCTTCCCTTCCTTTTACTGTTATTGATTCGTTATATTGCAAGTCCGGAATCATCGACCTCTAACTATCGAACAATATTGCTTTAATTTTAAATATATTTGAGAATTTTGAAGTGGATTGAGTGCTATGTTTTAACCAGCAATGTAGAAGGTAATGGCGGCCAAAAAGGTTAATTATTATTTTTAGAGAAAACTTTTTACCCATTCTCACTTGATCTCAATCCATTATCTCCAAGCCAATTCCCTATGTTTTAGCCACCTTCCCAAAATCAAAATTTTACAGCCTAATGATGGGTCTTAAACCCATCTAAGCTAAGCCAAAATACTATGCAATAAAATCTAATTTAATCGCTTGTCGATATTGTATATTAATCGATATATTTATAACTATTATAAATATATATATACAACATTATTTATTTCTAAAATCATATTCAAAATTTATAATGAATATTTCATAAATATTAATTAATTTAATTAATTTATAAGAATTATAAACTAATTAAATCGTTCGTTCTTAAGAGAATTCAACATTTCGGCTGTGTAACTCTTGGGTGTAAATTTGATCAGCGATTAACATCAAACTATTCTAATGTTAACGTTCACACGTCACTTAGCAGGTGGTGTGACATTATGGCCAAATTTATCGCTTATTCATTTTCTGTAAAATCCAATTTTAGTTTAATAAGCGTTATCCGGCTGTGACATTTGTTTATACCACTTTTCTTCGTCAAAAATATATCACTTTGGACTTATGCAATTTGGTAATGGTCAAAATTCCAACCTCATCCACATTCAACTTTATAGTCTAAATACAAAGTCCTTGATTCAATAATAACAATTATTATTAATCGAAATGTTGTGGCCGGAGACTTTGACTTTGAATTGACTTGAGTTGACTGTGATATTAACGGCATATAACTGAGGAGACGAATCCTCTCTTGAATAGTGCTTCACTTCGAATACTTCCACTCGACCCAAATATAGTCACTTGATGGACGCCATGCCATGATTTGGCTATAATCAAAGTGGAGCTTTCATGTTGCAGATCCACGGTATTCTTAAGTCGAGAGAACTGTGTAAATCGGTCACATCGATATTTTCTGTTTGACCTTAGTTATATTAACCAACAGAGAACTATCAGTGAGTCGTTCCATAGTTATCCAATAACTATTAGTACGTAACCCCTAGTTGTCTCCAATAGTCATGAGTAATACACTGCGCAACATTTGGAGAGCGTTACATACTCCAGTCTCAACGGATATATCGATATTAGTCTTAATGCTCTTGACTAGGAACATTTAAAATGGTATATTTGTTTCAATTGTGATAAATTACTCATGCTTACAACACTTTGTAACTACTTTTACAAAATATACCATTTATGGATTTTTCTATTAAATATACTTTTAATTAAGTTAATTAATTAATATAATCATATTATATCAAGCATAAAATAGGAAGAAAATACATTTTATTTCAAACAAGGTTGGTCAACGAGTTAGATATATGTAATAAATTACATAATTGCCCTGCCTAATTCTATCAAAGGGGTCGAAAGGGAAGTCTTCATCCTCGAACGAATGGAGGGGAAAGTTGTCGAATTCTTATAATGAGTTTGGGATTCAAAGGTGTCGATATCGAAGTCTTGAAGATCGTCTTCCCCCTAATTTTCCATCGAGCCGCAGACGCTACATAAGTCTGAAGTAGAGAGGACTCTCTGATTGGGCTTTGATGGGGATTAAGAGTTGTCCTAGGGGACCTTATCACTATTTGTTTTGGTGAGGAAAGAAGCTGAAGTCCCTTCATCTCCAACAGTCTCCATGGTAGATTTTTACCTCTACTTTCTCCTTCCTTTGACATTTCTCCTCCTTTTCTCCCTCTTCTTCTCCCACTTTCTTCTTCCCCTTCTTCTTTTTCATCCTCGCTTTCTTCTTTAACTTTTACTTTCTCGCCTTCTTCCCCCTCCTCGAAAGTGCCAAGTATTTCTTCCACATTTGAAACTTTATGGTGAGCTAAGGATGAAGGAGCTGTCTTAGCTTGTGGAGCGACTCTTGGAGAAGCTTAAGCAATGCTAGGTGGAGTTGTCACATAGTTGACCCTACGACCATTATATAGTAGGTGATGTTAATGCAATCGAAGTCGGTGATAAGGAATGATGTCTTCCTCTCATTAGCTGGAATATTTTTAGATCTCGAAGCATTCTGATCAAGGCATTATTCACAATTCTCAGAGGGATAACTGTAAAAGAAATGAAAATGGATTAGTAAATTAGAGTAAAAACTCAGGTAAGATAAGGTATGTGGAGTTAGACTTATATCTGGAAAGCCATCGTTGGGCAAATTCATTAGGGCATCGGACGAAGAAGTGCTCCTTCTGTTATGGAGCATGATGACTTTCCAGTCATGGTTTGCCTCAAAGAAGGTAAGTGATGGACCGTTGGGTCTCTTCTTGAAGTTGTAGAAGTATTTAACTTCATTGAAAGAAGGCTGGCTACCAAGACGTGTTTCAAAAAGAATGTAAAGACTCAGGAGCACGACTAGGCTTTATGGTGAATCTATTTTGGAGAAAGTCTCATGGCTTGCAACATGTGCTTGAGACATGTGTTGAAAGCAGGCAACGTCGTAGATAAGCACGTGTAATGTTATAGGATGTGTAATCGTCTAGTGGATTGTGAGCTCTTTAGTGAGGTGCAGGAAGCAAAATCTCATCTTCTGAAACCTCATGTCAAACACATATTCTTTTGAGGTCCACGATAGTTAACCTTGTTGTCAAGGAGTCTGATGGACTTTTAAGGACCATAATGCCAACCAGTTAGACATCGGGAGGGATACTACCTGGAGGCTCTTCCCTTATCATGTATAAGCGACCTCTAATGGATGTTTCGGGAGATGACGAGGTCAGTTGGCCTGAGAAGGAGTAGATATAGATGCTGCAGCAAAGGTAGAAGCTGCCGCAGGAGGAAAAAAGCAAAAGTGGAAGCGTCTGCTGCAACAATAGAAAGATGCTTAGAATGTCTACGAGATTCCATTATGAACTGAAGTGTTCAGAATGAGCATGGCCATGGTCACGCAATCTTTAATCCAATAATTACTTTCAATAATCCTCATGTATGGTCGATGCATAGGATCTAATAAATGTCAATGTCTGTTGACAAATTAAATTATGTACATCGACCGCTCAGTATCTTGTCATTCTATGCAGCGTGTGTCATGCATCCTTGAAACGGTGTACAAAACTACTTTGTGTAGCTAGCCCACTCATGCTGACAAACGAGCTCCGGAACGTGATGGAACTATTTGTCGGGTATTACCTATTAACGTAAGATTTACATTAACAAAACCAGAAGGATCTAATGTGGTCTAAATCTATCTTTGCAGGATGGAGAATCTATGATGATTGAGTGCCGACAAAATGAACTTCCGAGGACATATTGACTGTTGAATAATTTTGAAATAGAATATATTCATCGAGCCAATTCTTCAAATCGATTCAATCGAAATCTCAAAACTAATTCATCGCCAAAACAAGCCATGAAAATTTCCTCCTATACACCATCACTATCTCATCTACCCTTTGAAAATCATGATAACTGGATGGTCTTGGGATGGAAATAGTAAGGGATAGAGGTAGAGGCAAGATGGATCGGCGACAACATCGGCAAGGTGAGGGAAAGTGATGGCCATGTTTAGAAGCATGAAAGTAGCTACCTTGGTGTTGTTCAAAGTTAAAAGACATTAGGATGGGAGAAATGATGATTTGACTTCAAAACTGAAGATGGATCGAGTGTGTGCTCGTAGTCGATGTTTGGCGGAGATCCAAAGTTGATGATAGTTAAGAGCTTGGATCTAGGTTTCACAATAAAGACGGCGATGGTTCCTCAAGAGCAAAGGAAAATCAAGGATGTAGGCTTGGAAATGAAAATTCAAGACCAATTTTTTTCTTCTAAGTACTTAAGGAGAAAAAGTTCACATGTCACTGTTCAAAAAATAAAATAGAAAAGAGAGGAGATCCACTTGACAAAGGATTGGAATAGCTTTCAGATGATGATTGAAAACTCCAAACAGAAGGCTTTGGCATCTATACCTGTCGAAAAGGTATAATTCCACAACTGTTTGGAATGATATTGTGACAACCCGATATTTTCAGCCATTCGCATCCACACATGCCAGACTTGAATTGCTCAAAATATCGCATTGTAAATAATTTTGGAGCAAATGAAATACAATCACAGAATCACAGACACAGAAATATCAGAATAACTCGCAGCGGAAATTAAAATACCATAGTAGTTCATGAAGCTACTATAACAAACTCTCAAAACATAATACATAATATCAGTCTGAAAAACATATACAATAGAAATCTCAATTACATAGCAGTTTATCAATACCAAGGCTGAAATAGAACAACTGAAACTGAAGGGATAGATAACTAGACAAGCAGAATCTCCAGCAATTCCTAGCTCCAGAAAAGAAATCCAAAGCTAAGCTGTAAATACTCAGGATGACCCGAGCGTAAAGTAAAACACAAAACACTCGAGTCAGGACAATATATACTTATATAATGTAAACCAACTCAAGTGAACTGTAGTAGAAATGCACAATAACTTAAAGGATGCTTGGGATCGCCCATCCTTTAAGAATCGGTTAAACTATAAATTAATTACATCCCGTGGTTAAAAATTTCAAAATGGTATTTTATACTTCAAAATCAAATATAATTTCAAAATTCAATATCATTCAAAATATCATATCTTCCAAACCACATTCATTTTTATTTAATTTAAATACCATTACAAAACACATTTCAAAATAGTTTATATTTCGAAACAAATTACTTCATTTTAAATCATAAAATGAAGTTATTATATTTAATAATTAAATTATTAAATTTCCAAAATTTTAGTCTTTCAAAATTCATTTATTCACTTAATTTATTAAAACAGATGAAAATTCAACTTTCGCAGCATTTAGAAATTGCTACGGAAAGTTACATTCAAAACAGTTCAATTTAACAAAAGATAGCATTTAAAAATGCTGTAATATGGTTATATTAGTTTCAAATAAAACTTAGTTAAATTCAACAATTATAGCATTTACAAAAATGCTATAATAACCTTTAATTAAACTTAGCCATTTGGTTCATTATTATCAACTACGGCATTTACAAATGTTGTATTATCATTTACATTAGAATTAATAGCATTTCAGAAATGCAGTTAATTAACTTCAAGTATTCAATATAATTTCACAAACAATTATATTTTTATTTAAATCATTTTTAGCTTATAAAATCATATAATTTCACTTTTGAAAAAGTTATTCAAATACCCTTATATTCATGATTTTATAAAGTTAAATCTCCATTCAAAAATCAAAATTTAATAATAATTCACTTATTAAATTCCAACATTAAATTTTAAATTCATTAAATTAAATTTAACTTAACATTTAAGTTTAAAATTTTCAAATATAACTTAATTTCATTTTTATTTACTTAACTTAAAATTCACTTTTAAGCCAAATTCACAAATTTCCAATTTTAGTTATATTTCCAAATTTCAACCTAAATATTCATTCATTTCACATTTTAACTTTATTCAAAAAATCATTAATATATTAAAAAATTATTTTAAATTCATTTAATTCAAAATATCATAAAATTATCATATTTTCATATTTAATTTAAATTCCATTTGTCACCAAATTCTAATTTCCAAAATAACTTACATTTCAGATTTTCTAACTTTACCATTTATTTATTTCACTTATAAATTTTCAGAAAATCAATAATGCTTTAAAAAAATCATTTTTTATCAAATTTAAATCAAAATATTATAATATTTACATTTCTAAAATAATTTAAAAAATTTAGAAAAACATATTTTAACAACGGGTCTGTATTTCATTTTCTAGCCTAGATGAAGTGATACGGGTAATATATCATTTCAACCCGTAATTTACAAAGAAAACCCGGGTTTGATCATTCCAAACCCGCAATCCCAAGTAAAAGAAAATAATTGAAAATCATTCAGGCCTATCATTTCAGCCCATAACGATTTTCTCCTATTCTAAAGTCCGTTCGGGTATGTATCATTTCAACCCATGGTGATTCTAGTCTACAGGGAACTTGCAGTGTGATAAACTGATGAAAATAACAGAATAGCATGAAATAACAGTAACATATGGTATAACAAGTGTAAATATAGGTGTGAACTGCATATGAATATAATATAGCAGTTATAACAGGATGATATGCATTTACAGATTCAGGTGATGTTAGTTTATCACTATATAAGTACTATTAGTCTGGTGAGATTTACTCACCTGTTCAAAGCTGGAGATCGCTACCAAAACAACAATACTGACACTACGAAGGCACGACAACACTACAATGATCTGAGAGTGGGAAAGCCAAGGCTATACCCCTTGAAACATTTAAACAAAACAATACAATATACATGAATAAACACTTCACATATATTTAATAACTTATATATACAAGCACAAATCAAATCCAAACCAATTGCACTTGCCTCCACCTCGCATAGACTCAGCCATGGCTGGAAAATACACGACTATGGCATGTTCTAGGGTCTAGTTATGGACCTATAGGGGTCGGCCTAACCTAGAGAAATTGGTGCAAATATTTGTGAAGCAAGATCTAATGTTCAAAGGCAAAAGCATAGATTTCAAAGCATCTTATGGCTCGACCAAGGCCAAGGGGGCATGTCTATTTCAGGTGGGGTCAGGTAGTGGTGTGCAGAGGTGTTCCAGGTCGGAATTTGGCTGGTGGAGGTGGTGTTTGGTCGGCCTAGGTGGAAGAGAGAGGTGGTGATAGCATAGGTGATTGGCTATGGCAATTCAAGTGGAGTTTGATCAACTATTGGTGCATGGCCAGTCTTGGGCAGAGGGCTGGAAGTGGTGGCAACCTGATGTGGTGTGGTGGAGGAGGCCAAGGTGATGGAGGAGCTAGGGCTGAGCTACAAAGGTGAAGGCAAGTGCACAAAATCATAAGAAACAAGAAGAAAAAGAGAAAAAGAATTGAAAATTTACCAAAGCTTTTCACAAAGGAGATGGCCGAATTTTTTAGAGTTTGAGAAGAAAAAAATTCGTGAAAAATAAAGTGGGGAAGTGGTCGGCTGAAGGGAATGAGTTATGGCAGCAAATAATGAAAAGGTGATGGTTGAAATGTGAAAAGACAAGAAGACAAAAAGCCTTAAGCAAATCAAAGGTCGCAAAACTCTTCAAATTTCCACCATTTCTTTTGCAATTTTAAATAACTGAAAAATAAGTATAAATTCAGATAAAAACACGAAAATTTAGTAAATAAACAGAAATAAATAAATAAATATTAATTATATATAATTAAATTAAGAAAATAGCAAAGAAAATGTAAACTAGGCGAGAAAATTTGAAAATAAATGAAATGAACTTTGGAAAAAATTTGTGTACTTGAAAAATATTTATAAATAAAGACAAAGACATAAAAATAAAATGCATGCATAAAAATAAATAAATAAATTTTAATTAAATATAATTTAAATGAAGAAAATAGCAAAAAAAAGGGAAACTAGCCTTTAAAAATAGAAAATATATGCAATAAATTTTGAAAAAGTTATATTATCACTTTAAAAATATTAAAAGACAAAAATATACATAAAATAACATATTAAAACATATTAAAATAAAATATAACAAAGAAAATATGATTTATATAATCTAAAATAGACAAAATTGCAAAATAAAACAAATTATACTCAAAATTGAAATGTGCATAACTTTCACAGTTTAAGTCCGTTTTCAACGAAACAAAACGCAGTATTCAAGTTGTTAAATATATTTCCATAATAAAAGATAAAATTTAGGAGTTTAAATATTTAAATTTAAAATTTAAAAGTCAAAGTTTGACCAGTTTGAACAGAAATTCATCTTTCAGTAAAATATCCAATTTATACCTGTTTGAAATTATAATTCACATAATAATCAACACTTATATTTAAAATGTGAAATGTTTGAAATAAAACAAGTTTAAAAATAATTTCAAAATAAAATAAAGTCAAATATTAAAATATATGAAAAATCTAGGGTTGTTACACTCTCCCCACTCAAATCATTTCGTCCTCGAAAAGGAAGGAAGCGGAGAAACAACAAGAAAGAACAATAGGTTGGAAGACATCCTCGAAAGAAGGTAGGGAAAAGGTAGCTAGGAAGGGAAGCATGTTGGAAGACAAGGGTGAACCATTATTTAAACCATTATACATTTCAATTAAAATTTCATAACATTTTAAACATTTTATAATATGATGAATAGTCATTTGATTCAAATCTGACAGTTCAAGGTAGACAATATTTAAAACATTTTAAATTTTTAGAAGGGAAAATAACTGATCAAAATATTCTTTATACAGTACTTTATCAAGATGCTTTTATCAAAATACTTTTATAACTCGATGTCTTAACAAGTTTACTTTCGTTCCTGCAGACTCTGGCTATGCGTTGATCAGGCGCAAAGCTAGAATTCTCCAAGTACTTAGTAGACTTGTTTCAACACCCAGTGAAAATAATGAAAACACTTTTATAAACAGATATGGAAAGTACAATCCAAAAAAATCAACCAAACCGAAATAGTTGTCTAACCATGGATCGCAGATACACAATGGTTACGCCTGAATCCTCCAAGAAACAATCCATATCCGTTAGCTTTCTCAGCCCTGCGAGCTACGCCATGATGACGAGTAGAATGCAGGATACACAATGGTTACGCCTGGATCCCCCAGAAAACAATCTGTACCCCCAGGCCAGCTCAGCCAGGCATTTGCGCTACTAATGCGACCTACATAGAGTGCAGGATACACAATGGTTACGCCTGGATCCCCAAGGAAACAATCTGTACCCCTAGGCCAGCTCAGCCAAGCAGTTGCGCTATGCAGTCGCGATCATAAGACCATGGAGATCGCCATGGAATTCGATAGACACTCGAGTATCATATCCGAAAAACCCAAATCAAAGAGAGAGAATAATATCGATAGAATGAATCCACAGTGTGGCCACAAAGCGGATATCAAGCAGAAGGCACTTTCCATATCTTTACTTCGAAAATATGTATCAGATAGTACCTTTCAAAATCACTTCCAAATATCATACTTATATAAAGTACATTTTATATAAGATTTCATTTAAAATCAAATACTTTTCAAAACAATAGTATATCAAATCACACTTATATAGATTTCGATTATATAAGATTTTACTTTTCAAAATTGGGTACCTTTTCAAATCAATAGTTTTCAAATCAATAGTTTTCAAATCTACTGCATACTTATACAAATCAATTTTATATAAGTTCGATAACTCCCAAATCAAAGTATTTCAAAAAAAAAGGTTCTCAATTTTAATTCATTTCAATAGCATTTCAGTTTAAAAATCATATATGATTTCACCAAATCATTTCTTCCAAATTACATATATTCGGTTTCAAAGTTTCTTAAAACAATAGATTTAGAAAATAATCCAAATTTCCAAATCTACAAAATTTAGGTCAAACAAATTCATTTCCATTTCAAACATATATTCACTTCAAAAGTCATAATACTTTCAAAGTTATGAATCTTTCGAAACCAAAATACTTGAAATCATTACACTTTGAAAATCATAACATTTAGAAATCATGCATTTGAAATCATAAAAAATTCCTTTAGTTCTTTACATTTCACAAATTTATTCAATTAAACCAAAATCTAAAATTTCCAAATTTTAATTCCATTTAAACCATCAGTTTCAATTCAATTTAGTTTTCCAACGAAACCATTTCAAATATTATCCAATTTCAAATATGGATTTGATTTACAAAATAAACTATTCAATCTTAAATATGTTTCAAGGCTTAAATATACCATATTTCAAACTAAATTTTATAATTTCATATATCTCAAATTTTACTTCATTATTACTTAGTGTTGAAATATTTATTTCATAAATCCATTATTTTTAAATAAACTCAAATTACAGGTAAACCAAATATCCTTTCATACTAATATAAGCTTCAATTATAGATTTATCAAGATCAATGGTTTTCAAAATCATTTTATACTTACATAAAGTTTATCTTATATAAGGATCAAAATTTTCAAAAATAAATTTCGCTACATGAAAAGCCATATGGGATTGAACATCTTTGCTTACTAAAAGATTTTTAATTAAGAATAATTTTGTATATAAAGTAGTTTTTATGAAAAACCACTATCAAATTTAAAACTATTTTTCAAAACTATTTTTCTTTTTCTTAAACTATGGTTTTTCATAAAAGAAAAATTCCAATTAAATTACAAAGATATCCGACCCGACAACTTTCAATTTCAGCGTCAAGTATACCAATGATATTAGGGTATAAGATGTACATATGTCACCATTTCGCAACATTACATTCGGTCGCTCGCTCGATCACACAAGTTCGCTTTCGAACTAGTATTGTCCATTCGACTTCCCTAATGCGGACTTCGATATGGTTTCTCGACTAGAAGCCATCAGTCTCCTTGCATTGCCATATACTATGATAGAGAATTCTAGAATCAGACCCAAAATCCAAATCAAATGTTCTCCATCAAGACTCAAATGAAAAATCCTAACACGAAATGGTGTAATTCACCTCGAACTTGTGTACTCAAACTTGGATCAAACTAATTATGCGAATAAAACAGCATACGTACAACTTATTTATCTATTCCAACTTGTTAAATAAATAGTTCCATAAAGATGTTACTAAGTTAAAACATTTAAAACCAAATTTTTCTCAAACATTTGAAGACTAATTTTTATCCAAAACATTTCAAAACTAAATTTCATATTAGTATAATTCAAAATAGTCTTATTTATTTACTTAACAAAACAGTTTCAACTTATAAAAATCATATTATTTCATACCTGAAACATACAAACTAAACTTATATTCTTTATCAAATACATTATACCTTTCAAAAAAAAAAATTAGCTTTGAAAATTAACCTTGATTTGGAAGTCCTCGAATCTTAAAATAGTCGAAGAAGTCATATTTTCAATCCAAAAGTTGAAAATCAACACTAAATCAGTAAATCAATTTCAAAAGTTAAGTTTCAAAATCTGAAACTCGAGAACTGAACACCAGCTTACTTTAAATCTTTTCAAATATATATATATATATATATATATATATATATACACACACACACACACACACACACACGGATCTATCTTTCAAATATCAAACCATACTTCGAAATCTGAAATCAAAATTTGGTTTCATGAAATCACTCGCATAGCAAAGCTACTAGAGTGGCCTCTCCCTCACTCAGAAACTCGAAAATCAATGTCGATGATGCATGCATTCATCATCGAAATTATTTTCCAGCGACATAAGTGAGTTCTGGACTTCAATTAACTTTGAAAAACTTCTTTGAAATTCCTTCGAAATCATTGAAATTCATTCGAATACATTTAAAACATTTCTTATTTGAAAAAAAAATATTTAAATCATATTATTATTATATATATTCCAAAATCTTAAAACTGATTTCAAACACCGAAATTCGATTGCTCGAAATTCAAATTCAGAACCCTTCAGTTATAAATCATTTTTGTATAAATCAAGTTCTTATAAAATTTTCAAAATTTCAAATTCTTTCGAAATTTCAAATTTTCATTTTTGAAAGGTATATAGTCCTTATCGAAAACATTTCACTTTTATATATAAAAATATGGCCGTCCTTAATAATTTTGATGTATGCACAATTTCAAAATACAACCAAACACAAATTTCCAAAGGATGATTCAAGGAAGGATTTCAAACAAACAAAGATTCAAAATTAGAGGAGCTCTAATCAAATAGAATTCTAGTTCGAAGATAAACTCAAATGAAGATGAGATAATTAATTACCAAATAGAGGATAGATAAGTCTATATAAATCACGGGCGACCTTAACCGGTCAACCGAGACTTTAGGAATATAATCAATACGGAAATCTAAGGCAAATCGACCTTCGTTCGCCAGAGATAGAATCCGGGTAGAGCAGGAGATAGATAGCATCGACATCCGAGGATACAGAAATCTCTAGTGAATCAATGCCAATTGTAAAGGAATTTCACTCCCTTACAAATCATTCAAAGATTGGCGGAACTGCCGATCTTTAGAGGTTATTCAAAGTGGAGTTATGGAAAGCTCCAAAAATCAAAAGAATGCAATTAGGGGAGATAGGAATAGATTTCAGAACAAGTAGGAATGTTTCAAAATTCAAAGGAATCCTAATCGAAGAAATCCCAACCAAGATAGAAGTTCGAAATTTTAAGGAAATCCTAATCAACAAAACTTACTAACAAGGTGGATACGAAAGGGATAAAGTCCAGAAATTTTCTTTCAAAACAAGAAAATTTTATACCAAAATAATCTTTAAAAATCCTTTAAAATCATTTGGAAATCATTTTATACTTCGAAAATACGTTCTCTCACAAGGAAATGATTCTGAGATTGATTTCACTCATTTTAGGGTATTTCTACCCTATCTCAAATGAGTTTTTTTTGCTCCGCGGGCTAAGGTTTACCTAGAAACCAAAGCTCTGGTACCAACTGTGACAACCCGATATTTTCAGCCATTCGCATACGCACATGCCAGACTTGAATTGCTTAAAATATCGCAATGTAAATAATTTTGGAGCAAATGAAATACAATCACAGAATCACAGACACAGAAATATCATAATAACTCGCAGCGAAAATTAAAATACCATAGTAGTTCATGAAGCTACTATAACAAACTCTCAAAACATAATACATAATATCAGTCTGAAAAACATATACAATAGAAATCTCAATTACATAGCAGTTTATCAATACCAAAGCTGAAATAGAACAACTGAAACTGAAGGGATAGATAACTAGACAAGCAGAATCTCCAGCAATTCCTAGCTCCAGAAAAGAAATCCAAAGCTAAGCTGTAAATACTCAGGCTGACCCGAGCGTAAAGTAAAACACAAAACACTCGAGTCAGGACAATATATACTTATATAATGTAAACCAACTCAAGTGAACTGTAGTAGAAATGCACAATAACTTAAAGGATGCTTGGGATCGCCCATCCTTTAAGAATCAGTTAAACTATAAATTAATTACATCCCGTGGTTAAAAATTTCAAAATGGTATTTTATACTTCAAAATCAAATATAATTTCAAAATTCAATATCATTCAAAATATCATATCTTCCAAACCACATTCATTTTTATTTAATTTAAATACCATTACAAAACACATTTCAAAATAGTTTATATTTCGAAACAAATTACTTCATTTTAAATCATAAAATGAAGTTATTATATTTAATAATTAAATTATTAAATTTTCAAAATTTTAGTCTTTCAAAATTCATTTATTCACTTAATTTATTAAAACAGATGAAAATTCAACTTTCGCGGCATTTAGAAATTGCTACGGAAAGTTACATTCAAAACAGTTCAATTTAACAAAAGATAGCATTTAAAAATGCTGTAATAGGGTTATATTAGTTTCAAATAAAACTTAGTTAATTCAACAATTATAGCATTTACAAAAATGCCATAATAACCTTTAATTAAACTTAGGCATTTGGTTCATTATTATCAACTACAGCATTTACAAATGCTGTATTATCATTTACATTAGAATTAATAGCATTTCAGAAATGCAGTTAATTAACTTCAAGTATTCAATATAATTTCACAAACAATTATATTTTTATTTAAATCATTTTTAGCTTATAAAATCATATAATTTCACTTTTGAAATAGTCATTCAAATACCCTTATATTCATGATTTTATAAAGTTAAATCTCCATTCAAAAATCAAAATTTAATAATAATTCACTTATTAAATTCCAACATTAAATTTTAAATTCATTAAATTAAATTTAACTTAACATTTAAGTTTAAAATTTTCAAATATAACTTAATTTCATTTTTATTTACTTAACTTAAAATTCACTTTTAAGCCAAATTCACAAATTTCCAATTTTAGTTATATTTCCAAATTTCAACCTAAATATTCATTCATTTCACATTTTAACTTTATTCAAAAAATCATTAATATATTATAAAATCATTTTAAATTCATTTAATTCAAAATATCATAAATTTATCATATTTTCATATTTAATTTAAATTCCATTTGTCACCAAATTCTAATTTCCAAAATAACTTACATTTCAGATTTTCTAACTTTACCATTTATTTATTTCACTTATAAATTTTCAGAAAATCAATAATGCTTTACAAAAATCATTTTTTATCAAATTTAAATCAAAATATTATAATATTTACATTTCTAAAATAACTTAAAAATTTTAGAAAAACATATTTTAACAACGGGTCTTTATTTCATTTTCTAGCCTAGATGAAGTGATACGGGTAATATATCATTTCAACCCGTAATTTACAAAGAAAACCCGGGTTTGATCATTCCAAACCCGCAATCCCAAGTAAAAGAAAATAATTGGAAATCATTCAGGCCTATCATTTCATCCCATAACGATTTTCTCCTATTCTAAAGTCCGTTCGGGTATGTATCATTTCAACCCATGGTGATTCTAGTCTACAGGGAACTTGCAGTGTGATAAACTGATGAAAATAACAGAATAGCATGAAATAACAGTAACATATGGTATAACAAGTGTAAATATAGGTGTGAACTGCATATGAATATAATATAGCAGTTATAACAGGATGATATGCATTTACAGATTCAGGTGATGTCAGTTTATCACTATATAAGTACGTATTAGTCTGGTGAGATTTACTCACCTGTTCAAAGCTGGAGATCGCTACCAAAACAAAAATACTGACACTACGAAGGCACGACAACACTACAATGATCTGAGAGTGGGAGAGCCAAGGCTATACCCCTTGAAACATTTAAACAAAACAATACAATATACATGAATAAACACTTCACATATATTTAATAACTTATATATACAAGCACAAATCAAATCCAAACCAATTGCACTTGCCTCCACCTCGCATAGACTCAGCCATGGCTGGAAAATACACGACTATGGCATGTTCTAGGGTCTGGTTATGGACCTATAGGGTCGGCCTAACCTAGAGAAATTGGTGCAAATATTTGTGAAGCAAGATCTAATGTTCAAAGGCAAAAGCATAGATTTCAAAGCATCTTATGGCTCGACCAAGGCCAAGGGGGCATGTCTATTTCAGGTGGGGTTAGGTAGTGGTGTGCAGAGGTGTTCCAGGTCGGAATTTGGCTGGTGGAGGTGGTGTTTGGTCGGCCTAGGTGGAAGAGAGAGGTGGTGATAGCATAGGTGATTGGCTATGGCAATTCAAGTGGAGTTTGTGCAAGTTTTGGTGGAGTTTGATCAACTATTGGTGCATGGCCAGTCTTGGGCAGAGGGCTGGAAGTGGTGGCAACCTGATGTGGTGTGGTGGAGGAGGCCAAGGCGATGGAGGAGCTAGGGCTGAGCTACAAAGGTGAAGGCAAGTGCACAAAATCATAAGAAACAAGAAGAAAAAGAGAAAAAGAATTGAAAATTTACCAAAGCTTTTCACAAAGGAGATGGCCGAATTTTTTAAAGTTTGAGAAGAAAAAAATTCGTGAAAAATGAAGTGGGAAAGTGGTCGGCTGAAGGGAATGAGTTATGGCAGCAAATAATGAAAAGGTGATGGTTGAAATGTGAAAAGACAAGAAGACAAAAAGCCTTAAGCAAATCAAAGGTCGCAAAACTCTTCAAATTTCCACCATTTCTTTTGCAATTTTAAATAACTGAAAAATAAGTATAAATTCAGATAAAAACACGAAAATTTAGTAAATAAACAGAAATAAATAAATAAATATTAATTATATATAATTAAATTAAGAAAATAGCAAAGAAAATGTAAACTAGGAGAGAAAATTTGAAAATAAATGAAATGAACTTTGAAAAAAATTTGTGTACTTGAAAAATAATTATAAATAAAGATAAAGACACAAAAATAAAATGCATGCATAAAAATAAATAAATAAATTTTAATTAAATATAATTTAAATGAAGAAAATAGCAAAAAAAAGGGAAACTGGCCTTTAAAAATAGAAAATATATGCAATAAATTTTGGAAAAGTTATATTATCACTTTAAAAATATTAAAAGACAAAAATATACATAAAATAACATATTAACACATATTAAAATAAAATATAACAAAGAAAATATGATTTATATAATCTAAAATAGACAAAATTGCAAAATAAAACAAATTATACTCAAAATTGAAATGTGCATAACTTTCACAGTTTAAGTCCGTTTTCAACGAAACAAAAAGCAGTATTCAAGTTGTTAAATCTATTTCCATAATAAAAGATAAAATTTAGGAGTTTAAATATTTAAATTTGAAATTTAAAAGTCAAAGTTTGACCAGTTTGAACAGAAATTCATCTTTCAGTAAAATATCCAATTTATACCTGTTTGAAATTATAATTCACATAATAATCAACACTTATATTTAAAATGTGAAATGTTTGAAATAAAACAAGTTTAAAAATAATTTCAAAATAAAATAAAGTCAAATATATGAAAAATTTAGGGTTGTTACAGATATATTGATATTCTCAATAGAGATGCAAAGTTCCACAAAAATAGTTCAATGATAGAAGTGTCTTTGCAGATCTAGATTCGATCACTTGTCTCGATCTAAAGCTTGTTTTTATTTCACAGAAACATACATTGAGGTGTAAGTGTTATCTAGTATTCGAATGAAGCGACAGTTTGATGGAATCGGACTACCAAATGACGAAGGAATAGATCATGAAACTTGGAAGGGATCGAGAATAGGGTAATAAGAAAATTTGCTAAGTATAGAAGCAACACCATCAATCGATAACGATCGACTTGTCGATCAACCAGAATCTATGGATAGGTCCCACTTTGCTCCTAATTTGATTCTAGGTGCAAGTTTGAAGAAAAAGATAAGTTTCGGTAATAGAACATCGATCAATACCAACCGATCTGTGATGACAATTTTGTCCTGAAGACATAAAGCTTGAAGATTTGAGCATTTTTAAAGAAAAACAGAAGAAGGCCAAGTCAACTTATCTATCGGTACCGATTGATCCCATCGATTAGTATTCAACTCTTGTAGGCCGTGTTGATTTGACCTGTTCTTCGTGCTGGAAACTCGAATTTGAGAATTTGACCGATTTAAAGTAGATCAAGTGATTCTGATGTGAATTTGTTTATATAGATAAGGATATTCAACACATTAAAAGAGAACTTTTTGTGATTGGAACTTGGAACGTGAAATTGATGTCGAATTCGAAACCAATCAATTCTAGATCATATTTGGATTGTAATTTGATTGTAATAGCTAAACCTAATCGGTATGCCATAAACGTGTCAAACCACTACAAAAATTTGATGCTTTCCCCATTTTAGCTTAATTTCTTACATTTCAATTTTCGTTTTCGATCGGGAGTGTTTGCCCGCACGCTTCACTTGCAAAAAAAAAATATAAATAATAGATTTTCAGTGTTCATCATTTCTACAGTGATTTTGTAATGACATCGTGAATTATGATGGATTATTAAATAAAGAATTCTCACTGTATTTACCTATGTCACGTTGGGTGTTTCCATCCGTAGAACCAATTGGACATAAATCACGATGCGTACGTAGACCATAGGAAATTCCTATGTTTTATGCATTATTGACAACGGCATACTCTTGGAGCGTCTACATGGCGTCACCAACGAACGATGGAAAATCTGCATTTCTATAGTGTATGCACATGTGTGTGTCAGTTTGTCCTACTCGCTTTTCCATTTGACTCTTTACAATCCTGAAATTGCAAATTACCAGCTGCATAATATACTAGACAAATATGCAAAGAACATCATTAAAAAATGTTAGTTAGTGGAAAATGAACCACTAATGAAAATTGTATTAGAATCAAAAAAACTTCGTTACATATAAAAATTCTAAAATATTTACTGCAAGCAATCACTTATACATTACGGTATGTATTTACCAATCACCAGGCCATTGAATTTACATACGTTTGATCATGAGTATATATGTGACTAAAGCAAAACAATAACGGTAAAAGCAACAAATATGCTTATGTCAAAACATGTGATTCTGCGTGCAAACTGAAAGGGTAAAATCTAAACATAGGTTAGAAAATCCAAATGAAACACAAAGTCCCAATAAAACACAAACTCCCAATAAAATATAAAGTCCCTAAGAATGAATGCAACGAACCATCTGTTCGTCTTTGTTCAAAACAGCTATGTAATTCTAAACTTGCACGTATAAATAACCATCTTCCTTCACTTAAAAAACCCATCATCATTAACACAAAATATAGTAGTAAAGCCATGAGCATAAGACTAGCGATGGATGGAGAAGCAAAAAACCTTGCTGTTTGTTGAAGCAGGTGAAGGAGGCGTTGATTTCATCTTCACGCAGCACTTGAAGACTGTCCTTAGCAATAGATACTTGGTGAGAATGTTCATCTCTCTAATGACCTTGCTGAACTATTCCTATGCTTAATTTATTGGACGACCATTTTGACTACATACTCCCACCCAGATAAATCATAAAACACATTAAGCAAATACACATTAAACTGGATGGTATATCATCAAGTTGACTTTCTTTACTGATACAACCATTTTGTGGCATTACAGCGATGTCTGACTAAAATTAGTATACCGGAGTTTACACAATTTCCATCATACAACAGCAAAAAAAGAACCCATTAAATACAAAATCCAACTACAGCTCATCAATTAACCAAATACATGATATTCTAATATATATTTTGTAATAATTTACATTTCTCCAAGAATGAAGCGAAGTTCTAATATTCCCAGGTTACAACAGGCGAGTGAATACTGTACATCACATTGGCTGAATACACAATATTAACTTTTGTAGTAGTCTCCTGAAATGAAAGATAACGGAATATTTTGTTAAAAAGGTCAAACTCGTAGATTTCAATTATATTTTATTTCCTTTCGAGTCTCCCATAATGGGCAGTATATTCCAAACAGGAAAAAAAAAAAACTCTCTACAAGTAAAGGTTATAGAACATTAACTACCTGCCGTCAATGACACATGGAATAGAAACAGAAAGAACCTCTATCTTTTTTGTACAACACAATTCCAACAAAATATATACTGTAACCATCACCATGGTCATCTATGTAAAAATTCCAAATTGCATTGAAACATTTAACCCCATCAAAATTATAGTTCAAATCAATGGTTAATACTAACATTTTCAATGCTTCACATTGATTTGCCAACGATAGTGATTTAAATTTTTTTTGTACATGATCTCACTTATGCTATTACATATCTCTAAGAAAGAAAACAATACTAGTTTCGGGAAAAAATTGTACGGAAAGACATAGGGGATTCATATACAAACATACATAGATACGGATATGGGGAGGATCGAGAACATTTTCCATCTCCTTTGTCTTTTTTATAGAAAAAAGATCGGATCAAAGTGTATTTTTATAGATGTGTATTTTTATAGATATGTTAAGTTTATAGATATGTTCTGGGTAGTGCAAACATGTTTTGCATGTCGCTGATGGTCTATTCTAGTACTATATATATGAGAGTTGAAAAATGATGGGTTCCACTTTCCCTGCAGGCCCCACCACCCTTCAACCCTCACATATGTACAACCAATATGAACTATCACCAATACATCTAGTATCATCCTCATTGGCACTACCATCTTTACAAAAAAACTGACACCCAGTTTGGTTTGTCATTCTTAGTTGTGTTTTCGTCCAAAAAGTGCACATGATGCATGCATTTTTGGAAAACAACTAATTTAGAAAATAACACTAAGATATAAATAGAAAACAAATTTATTTTATTTTTCGTGTTTTGAGAAATAACAAAAAAAAGAAAAAGAATCCATCTCCATTGCTGTCCCTCCATCGTCGTAATGGCCTAAAATTTTACATTTCTCTTCCGTTGTCGTCGTATTTTATTATCACGTCGAATACGGAAAAAACAAAGTAAAACCAAACATGCCCTAAATCATTTCGAAACTTTTAACCCTTTCAAAATTACATTTTAAATCAATGGTTAATATTTATGTTTTCAATGGTTCATACGATTTGAAAAGGTTGAGGCCCCGCTTAGTTTGTTTTTTAGTTTTGAGTTTCCGTTCAAACAAAAATATGCATGGCACATGTATTTTTGAAAGATAGCAATTTAAAAAAAATAAAGCTAACATACAAAATAGAAAATAAAGTTATTTTATTTCCCGTGTTTCTAAAAATAATAAAAGCACAAAAAACAATCAATCACCACCACCATCCATCAATCTTTGTAATGACTTAAAATTTTAAATATTCTCCTCCGTTTTCTGACGTTTTGTAATGCATGTTAAAAATGCAAAACACAAAACTCAAAATGAAACCAACCAGACTCTAAAATTGTCAAAATGAATCAAACTTCTGCACACATAATTCGTAACAAACAGAACATATCAACAAAAAATCACTTTAATCCAAAAATTTCTCACAAAAAGACAAATTGTATTTGACCTGGATACCTCCTTATATACATACATATGTATGTACATACACACACATATTTACATGGGGTGTTCTAAAATGATCATAATTCGAGTAGGAATGAAAACTCTAAAATTAAAATATGAAGGAGATTAGGGCTAGGTGCATGATAACTTAAGGTCTGAATATACAAGTTAGATCAGCTGACCTGAACGATTACCTAAATGGTAAGGCAGTCATAATTGCACCGTGGAATCTCAAGAGAAATAGATAAAGCTAGATAAACCTCTGGTACAAGAGCAAAAAAGGCTTCTACAATGTCAGACCGTTTAGAATCATTCATCTTCAACCAAACCATGATGATTTAGTAATTGAATGAACACTTCTGGTTCTTGATTTTTTATAACCTGAAAGTTACAAAATACAAATTACAAATTTTGAACTACAAAAAATTCCTCTTTTGATGATGAAGTAATAAAGGATTTAATTATTTAATTGCAAAACATGCTATATGAGACAAACATCATTAAGAAATACTGCACATGTAAGAAATATGTGATGAACAATATAAAGAAATACTACATGGATACAGAAAAACAACTGCACACAATAAAATAGAGGCTGAATGAAGGAATTAAAAAGGTTTCGTTTAAAGTTCCAAAAAAGATGCATATGCTAACTAAGAGTTCAGAGGAATGCATGCTCCATAAATATTCCCATTAGAACAAATAAAGCTGCACACAAAAAGCTACCAAGTCGGACATATAGTTTATTTTAAATGGATTGGCATCATATCTACAATAGCACAGACTTGGTGGCAATGTTTTTAACATGTCAAGACTTCTAACTGCTACTCTCTCCCAAAAATTCAATGGAATTTCTCCTTGCAAATGATTCATTGTTTAGAAGCACGTTGCAGGAGTATTATTACTAAGGTCTATCAATGGATGTTTTCGGATGCGGACAGTGGCATATCTGCATTCGCATTCGAAATCATTATCGGATACCGGATGGATATCGAATATTTATCCCATCAACCGACGATCGATAAATCAAGAAACATATATAGAAAATTTTGGTTTAACGTATAATTTTTTCAATTTGATCGATTATAAAAGTATGAGGTGGAGCCTTGGCACAAGTCACCCACATGGTGATCCAGGAGTCTAGGTTCGAGTCCAGAAACAGTCTCTTCGCAATGCGAGAGAAAGATTGTGTACATTTTCCACCTTCTCAAAGCCCGCTATCGTGCGGAAGCCTTGTGCACTGGGTTCCACCTTTATCGATTATAAAAGTATAAAAAATAAACAAATACAATGACCATAAATAGTTTTGCGCAATTAATATGCATTAAGTGCATATAATATAAACCAGTAACTTAACAAGACAATAAATACACATTTCATTGCACTAAAATACTCGTAATATAAATCATAATATTGGCAACAACCATACAGGTAATTTTTGAATGCAAATGGTTTAGTATATGCATTAATATCTGTTTTCCTGAATATCGGATACTTATTTTGAATGCAGATGATTTAGTATATGCATCAATGTTTTTTTTCCTGAATATCGGATACTTATTTGCTTTTCGGATGTGGATGCAGATGAATTTCGGATTTTTTGGATATTCATTGGCAAACTTATTATATCAACATCCAGGCATGCACGATATAGTTTTATGATTTTGTTATGAAGTTAAAAGAGTGAAGCGTATGCGACTAATTTAGATCTATTATCATCATTGTTATGTAGGATGCAAGTTTCACGAGTTTAACTTTGCTAAAACATTGAGTCTTTATGAAAGAAAAATTGTAAAGTGCATCTCCAACGGCGGTGGGTATACAAAACATATTACAATTCCATAATCTAAACCCCAAAATTTCTATTACATGGCGTAATACTACAAAAATGGGATCAAATGATTGTAAATCTATAATCTCAACTGGCAGCTTCTTTAATAGGCGTCTGCCTCAATTTTATCTAGATATACGTTCAACATGTGCGTAGATGTTGAGAACAAGGATTTCAAAATGGGTTTTCACACCGTGAGTCATAAAGTTCAAATCTTAAACTAAAACAATATTTAAATCGTAAATCATATATTCAATATGCTCAAAAGGTTGTTCAAACGTTGAAATTGATATTGATGTTTGAAATTCTACATCTAAACCTAAAACTCGATTTTCTTTTGCTCCATTTTTATTTTGTTTGAAAGACATTAAAATTAGAATTGTGGATCCAAATAACTGTATTGAATATAACAGTATGGATTAAATGATTTTTCCAAAATTCGCTTTTAACTGAGCTTGAATCGAAATGTAAATCATATTGTTAGAGCATTCCCAACCGTGAGTCCACAGTCCGAAGTTTACAATTAAACAATCCAAACCTCAAATCATCTTCCAATTACGATCCGTAATGTTACGTAATTGGAAACATTTTGGGTATGAATCTGTAATCAAACCTAAAAGCCTATTGGCTTCTGGCATGTAGGCGTCTCTTTAACAAGCCTCTGCATCATAGTGACTAACGCAATGGCTTCTTATTGACCTCCATATAAACACATTCAATTCATCCTATTTTACAGAAAATTTCTTCATTGTATCATCATTCTACACTTATAAATGAATTTTGATTTTAGTAATTTCGATCCATCAACACAAACCACGATATTAGACAATTTCAATTACAACGAAGACTCAAATTCCAAATGTTGTTGAAATTATACACTACTGGAATGTAGAAACCAAAAGAAGATTACGACCTTTGCAAAATTTAGGTTCCTTTATCCATCAATCCAACATGAGGAAATGATTAATCTGCTAACACATTTTGCGGATATATCACGTACAACTACAATGTGAAACCTTCCAAAAGGAAACATTCACTTTCGTTGCTAAAGAACTAACGGAAAAAAAATTAATTGTCAAACTCAAGTCTTTAATCTCAAGTGTACAAGATTAAGCAAACAAACTCAAGTCTTTAACCCCCTTTTTCTCTTCTTTTTTTTGTTTGATCGATTTGATTGTCTATGAACTGATCAAATTTTTTCCCACCAATCAATCTGATTAGCTTTATATCATATTAATTTCCATTTACTTTTTGATCGATCGATTTGGTTTGGAGACTGCTACAATACCAAATTTTATTAGTAAAAACATGTGGATCTAGTTTCGTATGGTGGAAATTAGGGGATTCAAGGAAATCTTGTGGCATGCGTTTCTCCCGCATAAAATGACTAACGGGTTTCGGTCGTACTAGAATTTTTGACTTGATTTAGGTTTATTTTATTTTGTTAACTTTGAGTATGAGAAACTAAAAAAAATTGTCTTCTATGGTATACAATGCAAATCACATACACAATTTTATGACTTGTATCACTTACAATGCAAGTCATTTAAAAATTCTAAACTTATTTATTTTTTTGCAAAATTGTCTTCAATTATATAGCCATAACAACATGCTATATGCGAATAAATGATATCTACAGTCATTTCATTTCACAGAATTTTGGTAGCTTTTATGGTGTCTTGTGTTGTTTATAATGCAAGTCTCTCTTTCTCTCTCTAGTATGTCATATACTACCTGCATACAAAATTTCAATATAAATGTTCAAACATGTTTCTTGCACAATTTCAATGTTTCTTATTGTGCCTTGTATTTTTTACAATGCAAGCCATCAAAATTGTTCAAGTCTATTATTAAGTGACAAATATTTAGTAGACAAATGATATAACTATGATCTCAAATTCATATCAATTTTTGCAATTTGATAGCTTTCTTTATGTTCTGCATCATTTACAATGCAAATGATGTGGAGATATCCATGTTTTATTATGTTCTGCGTGATATGGTTTAGATAGATAAATCAAATGATGCCCAAAATAATGTTCATTTGTGTATTTTGACGGCTTTCATTGCATCTTGCACTTTACGCAATGCAATTTGTCCGACATGTTTTATTCTTTTTTTTTAAGACTCCACGATGCAGGGGACCTCCGAGAGGGTCGACGGACCAACCAATTCCAAAGAGGGATTAAGTTGCGTCTGTTCGTTTCAACTCATGACACCCATAACCCCATGTGTACTGTTTTTTGTAAGAAGTGTGTGCAAAGATTTTGAGGGTTACAAAATGATGCTATTGATCCTAGCTCATTTAATTTTTGGATGTGTGTGTGTATGTATATGTGTGTGTATCCAACAATTAAACCCAATATTAAAAACATGGGATTATTTATCACTAATGCTTTTAATTTATAGATTCATAATACAGAAAAATCCTTTCAAAACCATAGGAACCTGTGAATTGCTCACTCACCGGCCAACGACAAAATTTGCTTACGCAACGAAGGTAGAGCAAGAATTTACTGCGAGAAGGCAAAGGTACAACGAAGGAAACAACAATTATTGCCTTTTAAGTACACCATGAAAACAATATGCCCACATGATAAACATGTAAAATGCGTACTAAACTTGAGTTTACTCTCTATAATGCAAATATACATCACCAATCCAATTTATGTTCAATCTTTGATTAACATAGCATATGTTACAATCTTTTGATACGTCAAGATAACTAATATGTCAACGTAAATGTGTATTCTTCGTACATGACTCCCTGTATTCACTTTCCAAATGACAAATCATCCCAAATTAGTGATTGTGATCTAAACACCAAATCAGATAGTTTCAATCCAATATAAACTTCAAACACGTTTAATAAACATGAGATTCTTTACTGTTTTATTTTCTAATGCATATAAACATGAAATACTATAAAAGTTGAACTTTATTCTCGTATCACCCCCATTACTTCCCAAATACAAAATACATCCCATATACGAAATATTAACATACTAAATGAACCAATCGAATTTTACAAAACTAAATCCCAGTCCTTTAATCAGGTTGAGTGGAATTATAAAACCCAAAACGCTGACTTTCAACCGCGGGCTCCATATCAATTTCTGAGCAAGAAAGAACCCTTATTGTAATCAAATAATTCCTGAATTGATTCATAATACTAATTTTGGGCGAGAAAAATGGTAATTACAAATAGAGGAAGATGAAATTGACACATAAAAACGTACGTATAAAATCTAGAGGCGCGCTAGATTATACAAATCGCTCACTGTTGTCTTGGTCGTATGAAGTGTGAAAATTATTTGATTTATAATTTCTTTAGCCGGGTTATTGGATATAAAGATTGGGAGTAAAAAGCTGCACTCAACAATATTATACTTATTAATTAATCCGTCCAGATTCATAATAATAATAATTACTAAGAAATGTTTCAGCTTGCAAGAGAAAATAAAGCTTTTAAAAAATTACCATGAAGCATATAATAGACGGAATCTTGCAAAAGTGATTAAAGACTACCTTGACTGGCAGATCTTCGGGTAGACCTCTTTGAGCAAGAAAACTGCATCCAATTTGTTTCCAAATTTCATTTTGGCCATCTGCATCATTTAGATTCCTCAAACTATGCCTGTCAGCTTCTTCAACACTTTTACCTATCCAGAGAAACAGCTTTTTGCCCATATTTCCCACTATTGTCCTATCAGAAGTTAAAAACATCACCACTGCTTCATGATCAAGATCCTTAAAACTAAAATTTGACAGTTTTTTCATATCAGGCCATCGGTATGCTAAAATATGTGAGTGATTCATACCATCTGATTCTGTGAGTTGAATGGAAATATCATCTGATTTACCACGAGCATATTTACCAGTACCATCAGGGGAATCACTGGATTTGTGAATATTATCATTACTCCTATCTAAGATATCATTTCTACCCTCAACACTGGGTGATACTGCACTCAATGGAGATGCATTCTTATTTAGCGGCAATTTCATCGAGAAGTTACCCCGTCTTTCAGCAATTGACCTTGGCGACCCTTTACTAGGTGAAGTGATTGAATTCAAAGGTTTCGAATGTTCTAAACTACCACGTATCTGATTAGAAGGTTTAGCTTGTGAAACAAAGGAGTCGAGTAATAAATTAGGTGGTGTCAAAGAAGGCGAAGAACATGCGGATATAGACGGTGAATCAGAACAACACTTTGAACTAGCACTAGAATCCGATGAAACTGAACTAGGTGAAAGAACAGAAGGTGAAATTGATGATTCTGTGCTTAAAATTTGTACTCTATTCCCACGATGGTCGCAGTCTTTAACTACTGCAGAATTTGAGTGAACTCTAGAAATAGTTCCTAATGAGCATTTCCTTCTTAATACACTCCAACTATTCTCTCTTGCAGGTAAAAGGGTTTCATGTCCAGGTCCCGACGAGGGAAATGCTGGCACAATCCCTCCAGTTATGGCCTTGTAAAATAACTCAAAATCTACATCATAAGAATGCACTCTTCTCCTATCAATATTATTTCTATCCTCCAGTTTAGTTTCATCCTTATCATCAATACTTGAAAATGCATCCCAAAACTCAAATGGCTCGTGTCCTTCCTCGACCACAACAATTGGACCAGACACTTTCTCATACCTGACCACCTGAGAAGCGGCAGCCATTGCATCTTTTTCCATCACAATATCACAATCTTTACCAACCCAAACATAAATAAACTTCACAACATGCAAAATAAATGCACCCCTTGAATCCAAATCCTCAACTTTAGGCTCATTAACCATTTTCGGAACCAGATGCAATGGATCATAACTTGAATGTGGTGCCATTCTATACATCCTTAAGACTGCACTTGGACTCATCGGAATAGCAAGCACCCTCTTCTGACACTGCAGCAACTGACAAGCAAATCCCATGTTAGGATTTGCTATCCCTCTTGCATTCTTCACAAACTTAAAAGCGTCGTCAAAACTCTGACTTTTCCGCCACATCAAATAGGCAATCACCAAGGAAGTAGATCTTGAAACTCCCTGACAGCAATGGACAAAGACACGTCCACCAGAACTCCTCACATCTTCAAAATAATCAAATACGTCATACAAAATACTGATAATGTCCTCACTAGGACTGTCCTGTAACCAAAGAGTCTTATAAACAAAATCAGATCTAAAATACTCCGGACAAACGAATCCAACGCAATTCAACACATGAGTGATCCCATTCTTCAACAAAATGTCTTTGTTTCTAGCAACTGAGTTTCCTCCAAGGTAAATATGATCAGCAACCTTAGAGCATTCCTTGTCGAAAAATGCAATCTGATTATTACACGTAGCAACGGAAGTGTTACTGTTATTTGATCTGGAGCTAGGAGTGGGAGGGTGGTTCCATTCCCCAACGTCGTCTCCGCCGGCGTTCGGCCATTCGTCGTAGCTACGGCGAGCGATGGAGAGAGGAGGTAGCAGGGAGCGAGATTTGGAGAGAGAGCGAGGAGTGAGAGGAGGGTGTTGGGAATTAGGATTAGGGTTAGGATTGTTGCTAGGGTTCGGATGGGAAGAGGACCAAGAGGCAGAGCGCCAGTAAGTTTTGCGGGAAGTTGGAAGTTCCGGCGGCGGCCCAGAGAGTGGATCGTTTTCAGACATAAGAATAAAATTAGGGTTTGGGAGTTGTTATATTAGAAGGGGAGGACGACAGAAGGGAACAGACAACGGGGGCTACTGACGAAGAAGAATGAGAAGAAAGTGGTTGGTTTTTGGATTAGTGGGTCGGGTTTCATACCTTCATGCTTAGAATACCTGAACCCATTTACCTCTTGTTGGACTACGTGATTTGTAACGCTGACTTCATGCAAAGATGGACGTTTGTGCTATTTTTGGCACTGGATCAGATTTATGAGAGCATTCCCTGAGCTTATTTAAGAGTCGGAAAACTTTGTTTTGGGCTCATCAGTGGCTGTCAACGTTGTTTTGTCAACCTTGACAATAAGTGTATATTAGCATTATCAATGTTAGATATCTCAATAGGTAATGGTAAAAATTATTACCGTTGTATATTTAATGTCGGATAAGGGAACGGTATTAGTTTTGTAGCCGTTGTCTAGTACATTATATCTTTCAACAACTTCACACCTACAAATACAATCCTCTTCTCTCTGTCTATTCTTCTTAATCACTAAACTTTAAATAAAACTATCATGTTTTAGTGCAAAATGTACAATCAAACAGAAAAATACCCAATGCACTCCACATTTCAAATATTTCAAGAATTTAACCAAAATTATAATATTTACGATAATTCTCATCATAATCGACAGAGCAATTAGAATTGTCAATTAAATTCTCAATATGCACTCAAATGCGTTCACATCAACGATCGCAGCAAACGAGTCAATGCTTCAATGATCAAACAAATAGTCACTACTCAAATATCAGTCCACGATATCAATCTCAAAATTTTAAAGGTAGCTCACGACGTAATTTCAAACAAAATACCAATTCTATAGAAATTTAACTTCTCAATTTGAATCATTTGATTGATGATTTAGTCAAAATCAAAACGAGTATAGAGATTCTATGAAAGATTTATGGGATGAAAATAATAATTTCACTCAACAATCCCAATGGACTCAAAGAAGATCGAATCCAGGAGGAATTAACATAAATGAGTTACGAATTCCTAAAGTAAATGAAATTCCCCCTAAATGTTATGCTTTAAATCAAAGGAAATGGCCAAAAGGTAAACAAGAAGAGCTTGTTGTTTGTTGGCTAGATTGTTTTGGTGATCCAAAGAAAGGTACGTTACAAACCGAGTTTGGCTTTTGGACTTCAATTTCGAAATTATTCCATGCTCGGTTACCCAATAGTATTCCTATAACTATTGAATCTTTGAAAACTTGATGGAGATGCATGAACAGGACATGTCAAAAATGAAATGAATCATGAAAATCATAAACACTAGAAAACAAAGTGAGACTACATACGTTAATTTGGTACGTTTTAATTATCAACCATTATTGCAGTTTAGTATTTGATATTACATATCTCGGATATTTTATATAATTTCAGCTCGAATAGGCTAGTGAAGCATATGTAAAAGAAAGCAAGAGAATTGCCTTCAAACATTTGCAAATCTACAATCTCCTAAAGGAGGAAGACAAATAAAGCAATATCAAAAGGAAACACTCTGGATTTCAGTTTGCACCCAGAAGAATGAATCATGATTCTGATACGAGAGATATTAATGACCTGGAGGCTGTTGAAGAACCAGAAGCCACTCCATTTCGTAGTAATGATTTTGGGATGGCAACCACACGTTTGCACATTACGTTTGGGAGGAAAGCCATACGCCCATTACGATTTTGGGAGGAAGAAAAGGAGAAGCGGAGGTTGCAGAAATGGAATGGGCGCAAAGCCGAGAAAGAAGAAAAAAGAAGCGAAGATAAATGTTTGCAAAAGAGTATTTAAAACTCAAAACAAAAACAATGAGGATGAAGAAAGAAGAATTTGTTTTGGATATGTTAAGTTATGACCTATCTAAGGTCGAGCCTGAACAACACAAGGGAATGAAGAGAAAGATTAGACAATATCATGCAAGTCCGTGGGGCTCATCCAACTATTAGTCATATGTTGTATGTTTATGGTTATGTAACAACTTGTATTTTACGTATCAGAGTATTGTAAAATATTTTTATTCAATTTATACGAGGTCGTATGACTCTAAAACTTTGAAAAATGATTACTAAGGATATTTTCCACCTTTAGTTTATTGAACATTTTGGATCCAGAAATTTTAAAAGGCCTATAACTTTTGATAAGAATTAAATTAGGGTCTAAAACCACTTTATCGGGCTTATGGTTTCTCTTTCCGTAGAGTTGTTATAGTATAAAAACGGGCTTACTATTTAGAAGATATAACCATTTCAAATTCTGTTTACTACTAGACATATTAGTGGGCAATTGAACTAAGCTCATACTTAGGCCCGTAATGAATTTTGGGAATTATGTCTAATTATGGTTGTAAGGACTGGTCCATTCATTTCCCTCTTCCAAAAACAATTTCCAACCTCCATTAGCCATAATTTCATCAAAAAGCTCATCTTTGTCTTACTAGTCTTAGCCAAATCCATCATTAGAAGGGTAATCATAGAAAGGGATCATAGATTCATCCTTTTGGTGCTTAGAAATTCATGTTCTTGGTTGTCCATATCAAATTTGGGGATCTAAAGTGGTAATTTGGGTATCAGGTGGGTGATTATTGATCTCTCACTATCATATGCTTGTTCATATAGTTAAAGTTCGTGTTTTAACATGATTTTTGAAGCTAAAATGAGTTCGTACTTTGATTTAACCATTAAAAATATTTATGGCCAAATTTAGAAGGATAAAATGGATTCGAAATTGTTGTACAGCCTCTTTTGGATCAGATTGTCATTTAAATGCAAAACTAGATTTAGGCTAAATCTTGTATGCTCATCATGCTTAGACGGTTAGTATGTGTTGAACGAACATTTATGGATGATATGTATGTTTGGATATATTGGTTTGATATGTTTTGCTAGTGATTGTAGGATAGCTTTGAACTGGTTGTCGATTTGGAAAAAAGGAGGCCAAACATTCTCTAAGTCAAATGCAACTTGGAGGAGGGATTTTAGAGGAAGAGGGAAGCCTACACTTCAGGTCGCAGGTGGTATGGAGGAGAATTGGCTTATCAAATTAGTTCGGCAAAGTTTTGCAGATCTGATCGATAAAAGTGGCTGTTTGGGGACTTAGGCAGTGAAACTTCGAGAAATACTTCAGGGAGGGCAAAAAAATGGATGTATGGACTTAACTCCAAAATTTGGGAAAAATCAGTGGATCGGTACCGATCACTTTTTGATCTGTACCGACCTCTTTTTAAGCCACAAGGGGAAACTGAAGGACTTTGGGAGTGTTTTACTGAGAAGAGGAGTCTAAAGCAAGCAAGGAGGAAAGAGATCTAAGTGTGAATTCATATTGATACCAATGTGATTCAGATGGGTACCGATCTCTTTTTGTAGGCTCTAGGGAGTTGTTGAAGACTTGGGAAGTATAGCATGGAGAAATGGAGCTCAAAGCAAGTAAGGATGGAAGAGATTGGGGTATAGAAGAATTTGCTAAATTTTTGACTAATCAATTCATATTGGTACCGATCCGATCAGATCGATACTGACATGTATTTTTGGGGCCTTAAGTGACGAAACTTCCAGGAGGGGGGAGAGTTGATCCTGGAGGTCCTGTTGAAGGTGTTTGTCAGTTTACTTGGGTTTCAAAGGCGATATGGCAATAGAACGAAGGTTGAGAATGGAACTTTGGACTCGAGGGTGATGAAGTTGTGTTCTGGTGAGGATTGTTCGACGGTGAGTGGAGTCATGAAATGATATCCACAAAGGTAGGTTCTAGGAAAGGTGACCTATGGATAAAATGTTGAATGGTTTTATCGTGAGAAGAAGGAATGTGGAATGGTTTCATGAGGATAATGGAAACTAGATGGAGCAAGAAAATGGCTCAGATATGCGTGTTAATAGATCGTTGATACTCGAAGTGTTTTCTATTATATTTGCAAGTAGGGATATTGTGAGGATGCTCAATGGATATGTGGAGAGGTGACCTTGGGTTGGCGGAGTGGATTCGTATAACCTGGACCGGTGGAATGGGTATATTGTCAACTTCGGGGTGTAAATAAGTACATTGGAAACCGAGATTTATCTTTTAATCCATAGTAGAGGAATGGTCATACGAGTTATCATATATCCATGGCACACTGAGTGATAATGAAGATTGCTTGATGGATGTTATGTTTGTTTTGGTTGCTTTCTCTCGTAGTCTCACTCTACGAATGTCATCTTGAGATAGGTATTGTGGATAGGGATACTTGGACATCCATCATTATACTTAGGTGGCAGTACACCATTGTGATTTTTGTAGAGTAGCATATTATGGTTGTTACGTGCTAACTCTTTGGTTATAGGAACATGTCAAATATGATTCGCTTATCCCTGTTCCTTATTGTGTCGGTTTGTATAGTATTTTAAGGTTCATTTATCGCTCACACTTGATTATTATCTTGCTTGAGGTTTTATGTTTTGCTTCTTATTATCTATGGTACTCTTAAATGAATAGACTAGATAACAAGTCCAGGTGATGCACGGTGGTTGTGCAAAGGACAACTAGGATGGAGCTTTCTCATATTATATATGGATATACTATTGCTTATTCTGTTGTGCAACATTGTGTAGCCTAGGTATTGTTTGGTTTTCTATGAGATATTTTATGTGAGTTTATTTCCATTTTTTAAAACTCTACTACTATGTTGTATAACTATATGGATCTGTACTCTAATATTTGGTTCACTAAATTATTATTTTCTCTCATGTTTTGTATCTATAATGTATATTGTATTTACATTCGACGTGCTACGAGATATACTATAGGTTCTGTGATGTTTTTATTTATTTTCAACCCTTGGCAATAGTCCTACATTGGCTAAACACGTCGGTAGCACACTATATAGTAATATTGTATGCCGATGATTTAGTGCTGTCGTCACATTTGGTATCAGAGCTCAGGTTACACAATTAACTTGAGTTGATACCCTGGTCCGGTAGGGAAATAAAAGGAGTTATCACCCGAGACTGGATCGAGAGTATATATATACATGAAAGAGAGCGTACTTGTTATATATTTTGGTTTCCAAAATTATATAGTAGTATATATAGTATATAAGTTGCATGCACATGTAGTTTTCTTTATAAGAGACTTATCATTCTTGTAACAGATCAAGATGCGCCGACATACAAGAAACACCGTGAGGAACTCCATCCCTGGAGTCGAAGAAGGAGTGGGTTCAGGAGCTGCTAATCCTAACCTACAGGCGATGTTCAACACGATAATGGTGAACATGTTGCAAAATGCCCTAGCGGCCACACTGAATGTTGCTATTAATGGTGATTGCTCAAGTGTAGATGCTCAAAGTAAATTTTGCAAAGCTGAATAAGGATTTGCCAGTCTTGGTGGAAAACCATTTCAAGGAATGGAATTAGCATGGAAGTGCAGGATTGGTTGGACACCTACAAAAGGAGTTTTGATGACGTCGAATTAGATGATGTGATGAGTAGGAGATTGGCTTCCCGACAACTTCAGGGGAGAGCCATAAATTGGTGGAACACTATTAGAGTTGTTACTCCTAAAGATCAGTTTATTTAGGATCAATTCAAACCAGTTTCGAGAAAAAGTTCATTTTGGCTGCTCAAAAATCGGTGCTGTTGATAAATTTTGCTGATTCGAAGCAAGAAGGGATGTCAATATCTGATTAAATTGCTGAGTTCAACACCTTGTCGAATTACGTGATATCTTTTATTGACACTCCATTAAGGAAGAATAAGAAGTCTCTTATGGGTTTGGACAACTATATGGGGGGAAAGTTCCTGAGTCACATCGATAAGCCATTTAAGAGACTCATCGAGAAAGCTCTTTGCTAAAAGAGTTTATACCCCAAGTCCAAATTAGCTACCATCGTTAATGAAGAGCCAAAGCTGCAACAAGGTAGTGGAGGCAAGAAGAAATGAAATAGCAAGAGAAAGCATTTTCAAGGAAAGAATGCTTGGAAGAAGGCTAAGTGGGATCCTGTTTGTTGTGGTTATGGAGACAAGGGTCAATTGATTAGAGATTGCTAAGCGATTGAAAGAATAAGTGCTACAACTGCAGCAAGTTTGGACATATGCTAAAGAATTTCCTAAAACTAGTGCAACAAAAGCAAGTAGTGAAGGCATATGCTTTGGATATTATCTGACTTCGTAAATATTCCCCCGACAAAGGAGAATGGGAAGAGTATCACTATTCAGGGTATGCTTTCCACTTATGATGTTCATATACATGTTTTGTTCGATATCCAGGTTTCACATTCCTTTATATCTAGTTCCTATTGGATATATTGGAATTGAAACCCTAATTTATTGACTGACCTTTTGATTGTGACGAACCCTATTGGAGGCTCCACTAGCCTGTGTGTAATTTGTCTTGGTTTGGTCATATCAAGTCATGGATGCTCTTTTGTTTGCGATTACTTTATTTTGAATTTTTTTAGATTCAGGATTATTTTAGGGATGGATTGGCAGAGGAAGTATGTGGTGGTAGTGGACTGCAAAAAGCTAGTGGTGACAATTATGGCCGTGGAGAGGCTGACGGTTGTGATTGGTTATTTACCGAAGGATGGGGTTATAGTTAGCTTTCTATATTCGCTCGACCACGAGATGAGTTTTTATCTGTGTCCATCGTTAAAAAGTATCCAGATATTGTTTGAGGAGTGACTAGATTATCGCTACACCAAGAGATTGAGTTCCGCATAGACTTAGTGAAGGATGCTATACCGATAGTTACGCCTTTGAGGCATATGACACCCAAAGAGCAAAAAGAGTTGGAAGTGCAAGTGAATGACCTATTGAAGCGAGGGTTAATTTGTATGTGTATATCTTAGTGGGGCGCAGCTGTAATATTCACCACTAAGGCGGATGACTCTTTGAAGTTATGTGTAGATTACCGTATCTATAGTATTCGCCACTAATACGAATAGCTCTATGAGGTTGTGTGTAGATTACCATAAGCCGAATAAGGTAACGAGGAAGAACAAGTATCCACTCTTGCGTATAGATGGCTTGTTTAATCGACTCTATGGTGCGAAGGTGTTTTCTCGATTCGATCTTGTGATGGGATTTCACCAATTGAGAGTAGCGAGGGAGAGTGTTCCAATCACTACATTTCGTACGTCATCTAGTTTCTATGAGTGGTTGGTTAACCATTCAGGCTAAGTAATGCTTCGACATACTTTGTTGATCTCATGAATCGCATTTATAGGGATCAGTTGAACAAGTTCATGCTTGTGCTTGTGGACGATATTCTAATCTAGGATAGAGGAGGAACACAAGATGCACTTGCAGGTTGTGTTTGAATTATTAAGGAAGCACATGTTGAAAGTGAAAATTTTAAAGTGTCACTTTTAGGGGAAGAAAATGAGGTTGTTGGGTCTTGTCATCTCAAAGCAGGGCATCGTCGTAGATCTTACCAAGATTGCAGCGGTTCAGGATGGGAACCAACCCAAGAATGCTACTGATACAAGAAGTTTCCTTGGTTTGGCGAGATACTATTGATGTTTTATCAAGGATTTCTCTTATATACCAACGCTGTTGACCAATTGACGAAGAAGAATTAGAATTTTATTCGGGACGCGAAGTGTGAGCACGCTGTTAACAGGAAATTTTGTTAACACCCCAAAGCTAAATTTAAATAATAATCAATCCCTTGGAAACCCCTGTCAAATGAATCGATAGGGACTGCATGTCTCTGAAATGTGCCCTTTCAAGAATGTTAATTGTTGGCAAGAAATTTAGCCAACATTTTGAAGCAATAATTTAAGAAAGAATCAACTCATTCGAAACCCTTTTTGAATAAGTCGAAAAGGTCATTAAACTTTCAAAGAAGAGACCCTTTCGAAAGCATGGGCTTTACTGTCATGGTGAATATTCCTTCTAAAAAGGGTTACATGTGTTGGAGTATCCAAGTGCCTTTAGAAGGAGTCATCTCGGCAAATATAACTTTGATAATCATACAGTAAGCTCGTTCGAAACCCCTTTTGAACGAGTCGAGAGGATCTTTATTCTCTCGATGGGACTTAATGTTCAAATCATAACAAAAAAGATCTAAACTCAATATGCAGTGGAATCTTATCTTGGATAAATGATTCAAATTCAATTGATATGTCAATATTGAATTATCATCATCACGTCAGTTTAATATTTCATATCATGAAACGTGATAATAATATGATTCGAAATCGAAATATCCAAGTAGACTCCATAACATTGCATAAGTCAAATAGGGGTTAGGAAAATACATGAGTACCATGTGCAATTGGTCATTAGTCGAGCTAATGGCCGAAATGATCTTCCTCATATTCAAAATTGATATTAGATCCATGCATCCACTCCTTTTTATTCATCTAATTGGATCAGAAGTAAGCGAATTTTCCCAAATTGATCAAGGGTTACAAGAATTTAGTTTTGCTATGAAGTAAGAAAGATATTTAAGAATCCAAAATTCGCCCCAAAACTTGGACCCTTAGGGTCGAATTTATAGATGCGGGTTGAGCCCCTTCCGCATCCATCCTTTCGAAGCAGTCGAAAGGTCTTTTCTCCCATCCATTCGCGTCCATCCTTTCGCCTTCGCCCTTCGACTTCCATAGCTTCGAAGGAGAACATTTGGGTCTCTTATTATTCCTGGATTAGCCCTTTTGCCTTCATTGACAATGCACTAACAACAAACATTGTTTTCATGTACTTTTGGAACATTTCGACACCTTCTAAAGGTAGGCCTCTTTTAGTAGAAAAAGGGTCAAGGTTCCCAATCACTTTATTTGGATGTAAGCGGAAGCACCCCCAACTCCTTCTTTTCTTTCAAAACCTCCCTTTTATGCTTTGGTCTGGTGTTAACCATGATGAGTGATTATTTGAGTGAGCGAGGAAGTGATTTTGAATGGTTTCGAAAGGATTAGTAGGTGACTAGTGGATCATTACAAAAGGTCACTTGGCTTCATGTAGAGTTTTCTTTGTGCTTGCGTAAGGGTCCAACTGTTTGAAAAGGCTTATCTTTGCTTTCAAAAGGTACCTGTTGGTATAATGTTTCTTTGTGGACGATTAACAGCGGTGAAACCAATTATTTCGAAAGGTTTGATTCTTTTGCATGAACCTATTATTTCATACCTTCGAAAGGTGTTTCGAATTTATATAAGATTCTTTCATGTATGTTAAACCAATTGCATCGAAAGGATTGACTGAGATGGAGGGTAGCCTTGATTCCGTTTCGACTCCTTCGAAAGCCTTTGTTTCACTCTGTAGATGCATCAGGTGTTTGCGGCACCGACCTAATCCCTTCGAAAGCTACTTCCATGCCTTCGAAACACTGCTTCGGAATCGTGGCAAATCCCTTCTTTCCAATTCTTGCAAAGCTTTTTAAACACTTTTACGGGCCTTCTTTTATGCCTTTATCCTTATGTGAATTTTGTGGTTAATATTTTGCCCCCCCCCCTCTTTTATGAAAGAAGCTTTTGTTCTTTAGGACAAAAATCCAATTACCTTCCTTTTGCTCTATTTCATCCTTAAAGATCTTATTTCCCTACGAAGTACAAAGTAGGTAACACTCTCTATTGTTAGTTCAAAATTTATGTAAAAATTATGTTCAGTGATTTGTTCGTAATATGAATGAAGACAATATTAGTATTTTTAATAACAGAACTCCTGAATTCTAAAAATGGAGATTTATAGACCATCATATGGTAAGAAATCCATAGTTAGGAATGATTAGAGATCAGAAATTTTGTCTGCCATTAATAATAGAATTCACGACATCTAATTTTAGTAATGACGAAAGAAATCCAGAAATTAAACCCTTGTTATATTAATAGAAGACTAGGTATATACTTTAGATCTTGCATTAATAATTATAGCTCAGAAACCTTTTTCTGATGATAACAATTGTCTGGTAATAAAAGTCCAGAAATCATCATCTGAAATTAAGTCATAGAAACCAAGAACTCTCATTTGGAGATAAATAATAGAAGTTTAAAAATCCTCTTCTGAAAAAAACCGATAGAAGACCAAGAATAATTGTTTAGTAATACAAGTCCAGAGATCATTTTCTGGATATAAGTCACAAAAGACTAGAAATTCTCCTTTGGAATGAATAATTTAAGCTTAGAAATTCTTATCTGGAAATGGTAGAATATCTGAAACCCAGATTCAGGTATTAGTAACATCAACTCAAGAATTAATAGAAGATCATAAATTCATAGCAAAGGTCTTTAATAATAGAGGTCCTTAAGCCCGGATTCAAACATCAATGAAATCCATAAATCAATGGTAAGAGACACGAAACCCAAATTTGGGTATAAGTGTAAACTGGGAATCCAAAGTAAGATACTCGAAACCCAAATTTGGGTATCCAGAAATCCTCTTTTTGAAAGTAGTTGAAGGCTGTGGATTCTTATTTGAGCCTTCTATTTTGCATCACTTGGAGTTCTGACTCTTTTCACATGTGTCATCTTTTAGCCCTGTATGTTGTTATCATTTGGTGTGCCACTTCTCAGGCTTGGACGTCTTAGTGCATTGTTGTCTGGGGCTCTTGGTTAGCTTATCCACAAGCAGGACCCAAGGACTTACCCAACCTTCCTTCAGGAGGCGCTCCAACCAAGCCTTATAGGCGGGACTGAAGGCTTGTTCGGTGCCTTGTCCTAGTCATAACATGGCGGGACCTTTAGTCCATCCTCCCTCTAGGAGGTGCTCCAGCCAGGCCATAACATGTCGAGACCGAAGGCTTGTTCGGTGCCTTGGTCAGGCCATGGCGTGGCAGGATCAAGGGCTTACTCCATCCCCCCTCTAAGGGGCGCCTTGATCTGGCCATAGTGTGGCGCGATCAAGGGCTTGTTACTGCTTAACCTAGCCATAATGTGACACGAATAAAGACTTACTCTAACCTCCCTCCAGGAGGTGCTATGACATGATCATCTTGGCGCAAATAAAGACTTTTGACCATTTAAGATAGTTTTCAAATTTAAGGAGAATTTTACTCCTAACCATGTGGACTTTTCTTAAGGAATAGGAGTTTTGTTCGCTTATTGTTAGAAAATATGGTCGCATATGTTCCACATTCCACGTTCTAGGAATCATATTACCATCTGAACGACATAATTTGTAAGCTCCGGAAGGAATTACTTTGCATACGATTAAAGGACCTTCCTAATTTGGTCCTAACGGTCCATCCGCGAGATTCGTTGTGTTTTCCATTACCCTTTGAAGTACTAAATCTCTCTCTTGAAATGATCTTGTCTTTACTTTTGAGTAGTAGTATTTCGAGATTCTCCTCTGATATTCTGCAATCCGAATTGATGCTTCATCTCTTAACTCATGTATCAAATCCAATGATACTTTCTTCAGTTCTTGGTTTGGATCAAAAGCATATGCGATTCTTCAATGTGAGGGCACCTCAATTTCAATTGGCAACATTGCTTCACATCCATATGTAAGACAGTAAGGGGCATGGCCCGTTGCAGTTCTAATCGATGTACGATAGTTCCAGAGTACAAATGGTAATTCTTCTGCCCAATTTCCTTTGGCTTTATTCAATCGCTTTTTCAAAATAGCCTTAATGGTTTTATTTATTGCCTCAACGACTCCATTAGCCTTTGGATGGGCCACAGAAGAAAAGCTTTTGATAATCCCATTCCTATAGCAAAATCGAGAAAACACTTCATTTTCAAATTGTGTTTCATTGTTAGATATAATCTTATAAAGGATCCCGAATGTGGTAATGATGTTTTTAATGACGAATCTAAGCACTTTCCCAAAAGTGATTTTGGGGAGTGGCTCCGCTTCTAAGCACTTAATAAAGTAATCAATGGCCACTACAACATATTTTGCTCCTCATTTGGAAATTGGCAATAGTCTGATTAAGTCAATTCCCCATAAATTGAAAGGCCATGGATTAGAGATCGGGGTTAATTGGCTAAGTGGTAAACAGGGAATCTTTGAATACTTCTGGCATCTTTCATATTTCTTACATACTCTATAGCTTGACCAACCATTTAAGCTCAATAGAAAACTTGTCTCATTATTTTCTTAACCAATTTAATCCTTTTGGAATGGTCTCATCAAAACCCTTCATGCGCTTCCACCAATAATTTCGTCCCGTCCTCCAAACTTACACATCTTATGTAAGGAAGGACATATCTCTTCTCATAAAGAATTCCATCCATCATTATGAAAGTTGGGGCCTGTCGTCTGATTTTCCTAGCTTCCATTCTATCAGATAGTAATATCCCATTAGTAAGATATTCTACCATAGGTGTTATCCGATTGTTATCATGGTAATTATTTGCCTTTGGATGATTCGGCTTCTTATATGGAATCTCTTTATTAATTTCCTTTTCTTTTTCCTTTTGCGTCCTGGCTTGGGCTCAAGTTAAAACCAGTAATTCCTTTCCTGCTTCAGCGTTTCTACCTCAATGCTGGGATTCGCTTGATATCCTACTGATACTATATGGGTTTCCGGAGCTCCCCTTAAGCTAGCCAATTTTTCTAATGAATTTGCTTGAAAGTTATCTTCCCTTGGGACTTGATGTATAGAAAAATCTTCAAATAAGTCAAGCATTTTTAATACCTTCTTAACATATTGGGCTAGTTTGGCATCTTTAATCTGGTATATATGCTTTTACCTGATTCACCATTAGTTTAGAGTCGCTAAAGATTTGAATCCATGGGATTTTAAGTTGTGAGGCCAGAGTCAATCCCACCACCATCGATTTGTATTTAGCTACATTATTTATTGCGACAAACCCTAGCTTCGTTACATAATGTAAGCAATGCTCATCAGTTATGATTATGATATATCTTGCTCCAACTCACTACTCATTTATTGCCGCTTCCACAAATAGTTCCATAAGGGTTTATTATCTTTCTCTTTCTTTGATTGTTCCTTAACGAAGCTTGTACATTCATTGATAAAGTCTGCCAACGCCTGCCCTTTAATTGGTGTTTGTGGCTGAAATTCAATGTCAAACCAGTTCGATTCCCCTTTTTACTAGCCTTCCTAAAGTCTCAAGTTTACTGAAAACTTGTTTAGTGGAAAGTTAATACTTTGATTGAACGCGCTTGAAAGTATGCTCTGAGCTTCCATGCCATTAATGTCGAACAGTAAGATAACTTTTCTATGATTGGATACTGAACCTTAGCATCCTTCAATCATATGCTCACATAATAAATAGGAAGTTGAGTTTCATATTCCTCTTTTATCAGCACTGAACTAACTGCGTATTCTAAAACCGCTATATACAAATATAGACTTTCTCCATCCACAGAGATGGATAATATAACAGAACTTTCCAAATGATTTTTTAATTCTTGGAAGGCTTTCTTACAATCTTCTCCCCATTCAAAATTCTTTCTTTTCTTAATCACATTGAAGAAAAGGATGCATTTATCCGTTGCCTTAGAGATGAATCTGCTTAGGGCTGCAATTCTACCATTCAAGCTTATCATATCTTTGCTAGTTTTGGGTTTTGACATGTCTTTGATAGCTTGGATCCGATCAGGACTGGTTTGGATTCCTTATGCGCTAACGATGTTACCTAAGAATTTTCTGAAATGAACTCCAAAAGGACATTTCTGAGGATCCAATCTCATTTTATACCTTCGTAATACTTCAAAATTTTCCTTAAGATCCTTAAGGTGATTCTCCATTTTCCGTTTTCACCAACACTGGATTTTCTAGCCATTTTAGATAATAAACTTCTTGAATGAATCATTCTCGAGCAGCTTTTTAACTTCCTCTTTCAGAACATCAAATCAAACCTTATCAAATTGCCTCTTCTTTTTTTGAACGTGGGTCACATTTGGATTAATATTTAATGCGTGGCACATAATTGACGGAACAATTCCAATCACATCTAAATAATTTCTCGCAAATACATCTTTGTTGGCCTTAAGGAATTGAATTAAATCTGTTTTCAAGTTGTCCATCAATCCCACTTTAACGATCTTGGTCAAATCAGTTGGATCAATACATATCTCCTCGAGATCTTCTTTGAGTTTTATCCTCTCCGTTTCTCCTCGGCAATCAAACCCTATATTGATCTCGCTTTCCTCTATTAAGTTGGCATTGGTCCTCTTTCTTTTGCTCCCAGGTGAGATGTACCTTCCAAATACATGTTTAGATATTTTATTTGATTTTATTTTTACTTCAAATGTTGGATGTAAAAATCCATCATCTAAAGGCTAAAAAATAATAAAGGAATCGTAGGAAGAAGAGAGTTCCCTTTTATATTGATCAGGAGAAGCAAAATACATTTCACGGGGGCTAAATTGTTCTCTTTGAATGGTACCCTAACCACTTTTGGTTAAGAATTTCATCATCAAATACTTTGGAAAGACGAATGAATCCACCTCATTTAATGCATGACGACCAAAGAATGCATTATAGTATGATGGCTGATCAATGATTGAAAACGAGTTTCAAAAATTCTGCAGCATGGCGGTACTCCTATTTGCACTAGCAGTTTAATTGCCCCACCGAAGTTGATCCTTTGTTATTGATCCCAAAAATAAGTTCTAGACTGGGCTCTAGCTTACCTTCAGGAATGCCCATTTGATCAAAGTCATGCTTGAAGATTACATTGACCGCGTTTCCACTGTCAACCATAATCTTGGACATTATAGAGAGTACGATTTGAGTGGTGATCATAAGAGGGTCATTGTGGGGGTGATGGATTCCCATTTTGAGTTCTTGGGGGGTAACGATAGAATTTGACATCTGCATAGTCTTAGATTTTTTAAGCAGGGGCTCCTCTCGAATAGAAAATACTCCTTTTTTAGCTTCCTTGATGTATTTGTTTCCGGCCCCCTACTAGTTCCCGCTGGATGTGGTCCCCCATGAATCACATCAATTCTATTCAAGGGTGGACTCAGATTTAATGGATCTTCATCTTCTAAGTTATTCACAGCAGTATTTAGGAACTTTCTTGGTTCATCGCTGGTTCGAGGGACTTTTTGTTGATCTTGGATGAATTCTTTCAAGTGCCCTTCATGAATTATCTTTTGAATGATTCCAGCCAGCACTCGGCATTCATCGGTTTTATGGTCATTTTCTTTATGGTAAGCACAATAATCATCCCTCTTCCTTTGCTCGAGGTAATTTCTAGCCTTGAATGAAGCTGGGAAGTTAACTTTCTCCTTTTTATAGCATAGATACAAGACAACGGCTTGTTCAAAGCGATTGGATTAGTATTGGAATCCTCCCACCTCGGCCTTTTGTGTCCACGGGCAAACCCAAATCTCCTACTCTCCTTCTTGGGGTTAGCTTTCATCTTGGTATAGTACAATTCATCCATTCGAATGAATTTATCAGCTTAGAAGTGCAAGTCTTGTAAATCTTTACATCCGTAGCTCTTTCCAAAATGGTGTATTTTATATCAATCCTAAATGCACTACAATTAGCTTATCATTATCATTCATATCCTTGGCTTTTAGTGCTTCTGTATTGAACCTTCTTAGGTAGTCACCCAGCGATTCCCCCGCCTTTATTTGATGTTTTCTAGAACAGTATAATCAACTGTAGGATCTTTGCATATGCACAATTGAGCGGAGAATTCATAGGAAATTTTTTTCCACTATTAAATTGTCTTCTATCGATATTGACGGTACCATTTTGCAGCAGTTCCTTGAAAGGTTACTGGGAATAGCCTACAATGCACTACTTCAGAGGCATTATATATATCCATTTGGCTATCGAAAGCCATCATGTGATCATTGAGATTGGTAGCGCCATGATTTCATGGTTAGGTCTTGACATAAGACGGAAAGACCGCTGACATGATTTCATCTACGAACGAAGCTGCTCGTTCATTATCATTAACTCGCTCATCCAGAGTTCTTTTCCCTTTTGCATTTAGCATAACGTTTATGGCCTTCTCTGCCACATCTTTCAAATAAGCTTCAACGTCATGATAGCTTTTTCGATTTGGGTTGTATTCCTTTGAAGTTGAGCTTCCAGATTGTTTAACAGATTTATCCTGTATTCTTCCTTAACGATCTACTTTAATGGAATGACGTTCTTTTTTCTTTGATGATGTTAGATCTACCTTACTCTTGCATTCATGGGTATAAGCTTTTAAGTTTCTTCTTGGGGAGATCACCTCATCTCCAGCTGTTAGCTTTATAGTTTTGGAAGATTTTCGAGATAGAGCTTCTTTTAGGAGCTTTTGCATTTCTAGTAATTGTTGCTCCAGATGCCTTATCTTGGCTACATTATCGTCTAGTTGTGTTGGGGTTGATGGTTGTCCTTGTACAACTTTCTCCAAGTTGAAAGTTGGATTGATATTTTCCTCCAAATTTGTTGTATGTACAACTTACTCATCCGTTCGACTAAGCCTTTTTTATTTCATTTTCCTATAACAAGTCAAATGTTCCATAATTAATTTATGAGGAAACAACAACGGCAGAGGTTCAGGCCACTCCTTCTAGCGCCAAAAATGTTAACAAGAAATTTTGTTAACACCCCAAAGCTAGATTTAAAGAATAATCAATTCCTTCGAAACCCCTTTCGAATGAATCGATAGGGACTGCATGTCTTTGAAAGGTTCCCTTTCGAGAATGTTAATTGTTGGTAAGAAATTTAGCTAACATTTTGAAGCAATAGTTTAATTCAAAATCCTTTTTGAATAAGTCGAAATGGTCATTAAACTTTGAAAGAAAGGACCCTTTCAAAAGCATGGGATCTACTGTCATGATGAAGGTTCCTTCGAAAAGGGGTTATATGTTTTGAAGCATCTAAGTGCCTTTCGAAGTAGTCATCCCACCAAATATAATTTTGAAAATTATACAATAAGCTCCTTCGAACCCCCTTTTGCACGAGTCGAGAGGATCTTTATTATCTCGATGGGACTTAATGTTCAACTTATAACAAATAAAAAATAAACTCAATACGCAGTGGAATCTTACCTTGGATAAATGATTCAAATTCAATTGATATGTCCATATTGAAATATCATCATCACGTCAGTTTAATATTTCATATCATGAAACATGATAGTAATATGATTCGAAATCAAAATATCCAAGTAGAATCCATAACATTGCATAAGTCAAATAGGGTTTAAAAAATAAGCGATTATCATGTGCAACTGGTCACTAGTTGAGCTGATGGTCGAAACGATTTTCCTCGTATTCAGAATTGATATTATATCCATGCATCCACTCCTTTTTATTTATCTAAATTGGATTACAATTAAGAGAATTTTCCTTAAATTGATCTAGGGTTACAATAATTTGATTTTGCTACGAAATAAGAAAGAAAATTCAAAATCCAAAATTTGCCCCTAAACTTGGACCCTTAGGGCCGTATCTATAGATGCGAGTTGACCCCTTTCCACATCCATCCTTTTGAAGTAGTCGAAAGGTCTTTTCTCCCATCCTTTCATGTCCATCCTTTCGCCTTTGCCCTTTCACTTCCATAGCTTCAAAGGCGAATGTTTGGGTCTCTTATTATGCCTGGATTGGCCCTTTGTCCTTCATTAATAATGCACTAACAATAGATATTGTTTTCATGTATCAGTTTCTATCTTCAGAAACTCGTGAATGGATGACTCAACTCTGTAGATTTTTCCTTGATGTTGTGAATCTTTGAATAGCATGAGATGCCAGAAGGTAGGATTGAAGATTCAATCAATCAATCTCTTGCTTCGTTTTTCAAAAGTCAATCCATCGATAGTTTCATTCCAACGGTTTCTTCTTAGGATCACTAAACATCGAGCGATGACATATTACTTCCAGTCGGGCCTAAATGATCTACTCGAACGGTAAGTAGGTCATTAATCCTTCTCGTCATCGCCAGACTTTGAGCGACAGTAAGTTTCTTGCAGTTATTCGTGTCAGGACTTGGCAGCATTTCTTTCAACCAAGTAGTTGTGCATCTATCCCTATTAAAGAGGCTAGCTATTTTGAATGCCAATATTTGGGCATTTGCGATAGATGGAAATGCGTGGGAAAAATGATTTAATTGCCTTCGGTCTGGCTCTTAATCCCATTCTGGGATTGAGGAAGTTCGGTGATTTTATTTCCAACCTTCAATGATTGTCCATGCTTGCTCTTAGCCATGCATGCTTATTGGTCGTTGACGTCGTCATGGAAGTTCTGTTCATACGCCAATTCTTGTCTTCGGGAATTGGTAACCTAGTTGCTTGGTTTCAAGCGGCATTTCCTTAAGGGTGCTTAACTCTTTCTAAGTTGAATTCTGGAAATTTGGTTATGCACCAGGTTTCATCCCTATAAATTAGCACATAAGCGTATCAACCCTGGGATTTTCTTTCAATGCTGCCTTATTCCCGTGCAGTGGTTGATTCCTGCTATGTAAGGTCGAACCATCCGGTTGACCTGTGAAAGGTTATGCCTTCCGGTCATTGCCCGTCATCGGGCAATGGTAGTTTTCTAAAGACAAGGGTAGAAACTCGGTTGAGGACCAACTTCTATCTCTGGAAGCTAGTGCATTGATGGTTCATTGCGATGAGTGTTTCTCATCGACCCTATAAATTAAAGTTTTTCTAGCATTTCCGGGGCAATATCAGTACTTAGTGAGTAAAAAGTTCTTGACGCTGCCGGAGTAACACCGGTATTATAAAATAGAAAGTTTCTCGGCATTGCCGAGGCAACACCGATAGTTAGGAAATAGAAAATTTTCCAGCGTTGCTAGGGCAACACCGGTACTTAGAAAATGAGAGAAGGCCTTGGCGTTGCCAAGGCGACACCGACACTCAGGAGGTTGTGATCGATTTTCCCATCAATTTGGATGTATTTTAATCCAATTAGGTACTAGTTTAGGTCTTCAAAAAATAGCACGTCGATGATTGGATTATACAAGTATTTTTTAGTGCTACCTGTCTTCGGGCAATATTAAAGTCATGTTGGTTAGGATTGAATCATCCATCCAATCCTGTATGGTTGAGTAGATCCCTTTCAACCCAATGTGGCTTTTTTTTCTCAAAGTTGCTTAACTTCAGGATGCGCCACATTCTGAAAGGATAGGAGTCCCAGGCATTTTCGTTGTCTAGCCTTGTCTATCACCGTTAAGTGTTACCTTTGGAAATGTAGGGTTGTTGCTTAATCAATTCCATCATTATTCTTATTCACGAAAAATTGAATTTCCTCCAAAAGGTTTATGTTAGGATCTAACTTCTATGTACGGAACCCTTCATTCTAGGCAAAACCCTTCATTTCAAGGTGTCAAATTCTATATTCTTGTAGAGAATTAGATATTGTGAAGTGAGTCATCACATTTCCCCCGGTATGATCATGCATATTCCTATCCTGATCACGAACCGGTAGAGTTTAATACTGTTTGTCTTGAATTTGTGACACTTAACCTTAGCCTATTTCAGGCCATATGCATTATGTTGGATCAATAGCATTGTTGCGGATATCAACGTTATTCGTTGTTCCAATCTTCGGGAATTAATGGTTTAACTGCTCTTTTTCGAGTGTTCTTTCCTTGTCATTTTCAGTCTTCGGATAATAATGGGGTTTGTACAAGTAGGAGTCTAGGTGTTTGATCGATCTCTTCAAGGCCAATTATTCTAAGCATGGCTAAATTCCAAGCTGCGATGAATCTATGATGGTCGGGTGTTTTCTTTCTTGATGTCCCTAGTCTTGAGTGGTGTTATTTTCCTAGAAGACTAGTCACTTCCTCTAGATGTTGGCGGCCTTTGGGCTACGCTGGATTCTTGCAAGTTATGGTTTGAGACCTCAGTCGAGCACTTGCTTCTGTCTATGGAAACTAGTGCGTCTATGATTTGATTCTAGAAATGTATTTCGTCGTTATTTATCTCTGGACGACGGTAAGTTCCTCCTTTTATCATCTATTTCTAGGTGATGCTGAATTTCTAGGAGTTCAAATATCTTATTGATATGACGTTCTGAAATTCTTGATGTTGTTGGGAAAATATCGTTGCGTAGAAGGATGGACCAGTTTCCTTTCAATGCTGCAGTCGTTCAGCATACTATTCTATTTAGCTTTGTTGCGATTGCCGAAATTATATGTTCGGCATATTAGAACCATGAAGTGATTTTTTATCATAACCAAGTGTTAGTGTGTTATGTGCCTCCAATCCATGGGTTTGATTACTCTAAAAAATTGATGCGAGACTTGATGTTTTGGGCGGCTCTCTGGATGCCCTTAGTCAAAGTCACATCGCAACTCTTATCTTTGGCAACTCGTTACTCTAATGCCTTTACCTTAGACATTTTGTACATTAACTTTGGTCAAAGAATAGAACTCTTTGTTGGGCTCTAAGTTCAGGAACTTTGCAATACCGCTAGGGCGATGTCAACTCATTTGGATAGGGGGACTGATCCTTCTTAGTCCTACAATGAACAAGTTTCTGGTGTTATCGGAATAACACCGGTACTTAGAGAATTTTAATAGTTTGTTGATGATGCCGAAGCAACATCAAGCAGTGTTCACATGGCTTATTAGATGCGCGGCTTATGAAAGCACACGACTTAGAAATGCATGGCTTTTGAGAGTGTTCGGCTAACGAAATGTGCGTCTTTTGCGATCGATATGACCATCATTCCAGAACGGTTTGGAACATCTCGACGTTGCCAATATTCGGGTAATGTGAGGAGTTGTGCTTCGATAGTATGATTCCACGACTCAAGAAGTGATGCATGGTATATGGGTAGCGCGGCTTATGAGAGTGTGTGGCTTATGGGATCCATACGATCTGCCGATCTAGATCCGTTTGGAACTCCTCGATGTTGCCGATCTTCAAGTAACTTGAGGAGTTCTTGCTTCGAGGGCATGGCTCAAGAAGTGACGCATGGCTTATGAATGGCGCGACTTATAAGGGTGCATGGCTTATGGGATCGGTATGACCCGTCGATTTGGAATAGTTTGGAGCTTGTCGACCTTGCCAACCTTTAGGTAACATGAAGAGTACGTGCTTTTAGAGCATGGTTGCATGGCTCAAGAATTAATGTGCGGCATATGGGTGGCGCAACTTATGAGAGTGTGCGGCTTATGGGAGTGTGCAGTTTATGGGATCGATATGACTCGTCGAACCAGAACAGTTTGGAACTTCTTGAAGTTTCCAATGTTCGGGTAATGTAAGGAGTTTGTGCTTCGAGAAAGTGGTTACACGACTCAAGAATTAATGCACGGCTTACGGGTGGCACGACTTATGAGAATGCAAGGCTTATGGGAGTGCATGGCTTATGGGATTGATACGATCCGTCGATCTACAACAGTTGGAACTTCTCAACATTGCCAATCTTCAGATAACACGAGAAGTTCATGCTTTGAGAGTGTGGTTCTATAGCTCAAGAAGTGATTTGCGGCTTATGAGTGGCGTGGCTTGTGAGAGTGCACAACTTATGGGATCGATACGACCCATCGACTTGGAATTATTTAGAACTTCTCGATATTGCCAATCTTCGAGTAACGTGAGGAGTTCATGATTCAAGAACATGGTTTCACGGCTCAAAAAGTGATGCACGGCTTATGGGTAGCGCAAGTTATGACAGTGTGTGGCTTATGGGAACACGCGGCTTACGGAATCGATACGACCCGTCGATCCGAAACGGTTTGGAACTTCTCGACGTTGCCAACCTTGTTTGTGCTTCGAGAGCGCGGTTCCATAGCTCAAGAAGTGATGTACGGCTTATGTATTGCATGGCTTATGACTGTGCGTGGCTTACGGGAGTGCTTGACTTATGGAATCGATGCGACCTATCGATCCGGAATGGTTTTGAATTTCTCGATGTTTCCAATCTTCAGGTAACGTAAGGAGTTTGTTCTTTGAAAGCATGATTCCATAGCTCAAGAACTAATGCACGGCTTATGGGTGGTGTGGCTTATGAGAGTGCCCAACTTTTGGGAGTGCGCGACTTATGGGATCGATACGACCCATTGATCAAAAACAGTTTGGAGCTTCTCGACATTGGAGAAGCAATACCAATTCTTAGAATGTAAGGATCGAGTTTTCCTATTAATTCGGCGATTTGGCTTCGTTGGAATGTGATTTCGTTAGTTCTAAGAGATAAGTGGTTTTTGGATTAGGTAACCATGGCCTGGACGATCGTCCTGTGTTTCGGGAAGATGTGCACGGCCAAACAGATAAGGTTGCCATGGTGGAGAGATCTACATCTGACTGTATGGAGATGTTTATAAAGAAAGAGCTTGTGGGAGTTCAGGGAAAGACTCTCAGTTTTTGGTCCAAATTGCCTTTAAAGAATTGGTCTTCAATTAGCATACAATCTAACAGGAAAAAAAAACTAGTCACCAAGGGTGGTAAAGGAGGAATTGGGAAGAAGTAAGCAAGTATTATGCTTCTTTTCGTTTGTTGCGCTAGCTAGGTCATTAAGTCTGTAGTTGTTAGAATGCCAGAATTTCAGATCAGGCATAATAGAACTTGGTATGATTATTCTTGACTTTCCTTGTAGCTATTCAAGTATGTGCGGTGCCCCCATACTACAGGGGTCTTCAAGCACTTAAACTGTACCCAGGGTTCCTCCACAACCCGTTTGGTTGCACGTGGTCCAGGGGATGCAACTGTATCTTCTAGGTGATCAAATCATGGGAAAGCCTCTATCTTCAAAGACTTATACATTCGGGATTTGAGATACTTGGTTCTCCCATGTGTCGAATGTTAGCTCAAATCGAGTTGGCCTCTGATTGATCACAACGTCGGTTTGGTTTTTTTTTAGTTTCTTGGAATGACTTTGAAGCTTTGGAATTTAGAACTTTTTGTCACATTGGTTATTGGAAGTGATTGATTTTCGATTTATGGCCCCAGAGAGTGACTTCATTGACTTCAGATAGTTCTGGATGAGATGACTATTGATCTTCCAGTTGGTCTACATGACGCTTTAGTTCGTGAATGATTTTTGGATCAGATGACTGATGATCTATCGGTTCGCCTTCACGACACTTTAGTTCGTGAAGGACCTTCGCAACACTTTAGTTCATGAAGGAGTTTTTGTGGTCGGATGTCCGACGACCAGACGGCCTTGGAACGATAATTTATCAATTTCGAGAGGAATTTTGGTTGGATGTCCAATGACCTGACGACTCTAGAGCGATTATTCATCGACTCCAAGAAGAGTTTTGGGTCGTGTGTACGATGGCCTGGCGGTCTTAAAGCAATGATTCATTGACTTCAAGAGGAATTTTGGTTGGATGTCCAACGACCAAACGGCCTTGGAGTGATAATTTGTGGACTCCAAGAAGAGTTTTGGTTCGTGTGTTCGATGGCCTAGTGCTCTTAAAGAATGATTCATTGACTTCAAGAGAAATTTTGTTTGGATGCCAAGCGACCAGACGGACTTGGAACGATAATTCATCGACTCTAAGAAGAGTTCTTGGTCGTGTGTCCGACGTCCCGATGGTATTAAAGTGACGATTCATGGACTTTAAAAAGAATTTTTAGGATTTGGCTCGTGGGAACATAGTTTTATTGGTTCTTGGAGACTAGGCGATTGGATCTGTTTGTTCAACGATCCTTTGGACAAGCCTTCTCGATGCTACTAGAGCAACGCCAGTTATCAGAAGGGGGATCGACATGACTCGTCGAGGGCATAGAAGCATTTCCTTCACCATGTTGTTTGCAATGTCGAGGCGCTTTTCTGCTAAATCTTAGTGGCCTTGCTTGAGCAGAAGGCCTTTGAGGTCTTGTAGATCCGTCACCTTGGTACGTTCTTTTGAAAATTGTCGGGTTTGCCTTCTACTAATTGCAATACCACTTGTCTCTAGAACTGGTTTACCTTCCCATATAATTCTTCTAGGGTAATAGGTTGTTTTTTCCTTTAATGATTCCTAAGAGCCTTACGGTAGACTACATCCATTGCCCTCGCTTCATCCATATGCTAGTCATGCCTATAAAAAAGCAATTTCGAATCAATTGTGCAGTTGTAGGAAGGTATAGTTGGCATGATAAACTTTTTTAGATATTTTGCATGTTGAACGGCTTTAGTGAATGGGTTTTGATAGGGGAAGATGCTCTAATCATTGTCTGTCCATTCCATTTTCCTGTTACGATATTTATAGTGCTTAAGAGTGATATATGCATAATTGTTCTATGCTTGAATGATTGGAAATGTTGATTGAATGACAAATCACTTGGGATAGGGTCACTTAGGATAGGGTTATGGATCAGTGATAATCCCCAAAAAATTCAAATTAGGTGAGATCGTTCTGGGGTGATATGGAAGGCCCCATAAGGTTGTATTCCAAATTTTAAGGTATTTGCAGCTCGCATGTTTGAGTTATGGGCAAAAAAGAAGATGGATCAGTGGTATTTTACTTGGAGTCCAACCCGAGAAAATTTTCCATTTGCTTAGAGTTAGAACATGGTTCGCTTGGAGTCGCATAATTTGAAGTCCTGGGTTGGTGATGAACGATGCTTGGATTCATTTGTATGTTTGCATAAAGAAAATCTTGGTTTTACCCGAGTCTGATTTCAGACCAGAATTTCCTGGGTTTACTTCGAGTCAAATGGGTGATTACCCGGGTTTGACTTCGAGTGAGGACTTCAAGAATCGGCTTCGTGTTAAATGGGCGATTACCCCAGTTTGACTTTGAGTCAATCCTGAAGTGAATTTTTCAATGACCATTTTGACTATTTTTGATGATTTTCGATGACGATCATCTGTGACTCGACGAATGGAGCTCCATAATAGGATTGGAAGCTGGTCGGTTGGGAGTGGTCACAATATACTATGGAAGTCTGGCCTTGTAATCGATCCCAGTTTGTGTCATATCTTCTTGTTTCTCCTACCTCTAGGAGTACGGTTTGAGTAGTAGTTCTTCATCTATTGCTTGGCACTGTGCTTCAACACGGGTTTTAGACCTTCTTCTAGCGTTTTGCACATTAGCATTTTCATGCCATTTGTCTTCCTTAAATTGTTTGTCATCTTTAGATCCGAAGAAAGCCATCGTTATATCTCATCATGGGGTTTTCGCCCCTAAGTTCAGGTTTGTAGCAGGTGCTTTTGCAGTGGGTGGAGTGTTAACATTTTCTTCCATCATGATTTTTGGAGCTTCATCCAATACTTCCTTTTTCTTTTGCCTTCTGTTTCTTCTATTCAAGCCAGAAATAGAAGAATGCTCTTGCTCCATAGCAACCACGCCTTCAGGCACTATTTTAGGAGTGGTTAGTTATTGGAGTGCTAGAAGAGCGTCTATCTTTTCCATAAGAGCCTTTTCACTATTTGCCATTTTATGGTTAAATTCATCAACCATCTTGTTGAATTCTTTCTTAGTCATAACTTCATGCTGTGTGAAGGATCCTGGAACCTGATCTCCAGAGTTAGCTCCTAACAGTAGGTTGTTGGGGTTGTCAACTTTATTTTGCTGAGGGTTTATTTCTTCTCCAACAAAGGTAGCTCCTATGGACCTTCCAAAGGTAGTTCTCTTTCTTCCTGGCGCTGTCGATTCTCAATAACAAATCTTCTAAGCAGAGATTGAGAATCTAACTTCTGAACCTGTCTGATCCAAATGTTAACCCAAAAATGAATCAACACTCTAGATTGAGTGTAGAAGCACCAACTCTGCTCTTATAGAGCAATAATATAGAAAATAAATGTAAAAAGAGCAGAAATAGTAAAAAGACAAGAAGGTTTTTATAGTGGTTCGACCGTTAATGAAGCCTATGTCTACTTTATAACTTTCTATTAATTGACCGCTGTTACAAGTTGAATCGAATTACAATATGATTGAATCTTCTAAGTTAGATCAAGTCATAAGCATAAGAGTTCACTGGAGAATCACAGTGAACCCCTAGATGACTATTATGTGGGAGGAGAGAAGTGAAGAATAATCTCTGCAGAGTTCCATTAGCCAGTCCAGAAGATCTTGTTTATGTTATAGGTAGGATTGTATTATAGGAGTTGGAGAGCACTTGGACCAAAGCCGCTTTGCTAGAAGTCTGTACTCAGCATCATAAAGAAGCTCGGAAAGTTTGAAGGTGACCTGAGCTAACTTGATGGATCGCTAGCGATCCATTGGTGATGGATCTAGAGATCCATTTACTTAGTCTATTTTTGAATGATCTCCATTTGGTTATCTTCATATCTTTTATTTGAGTGCCTTGTCCAAATATCAAGTCGCTTAAAGTTTGTTTGATCATCCATTTTCATGAGTCATCTGGTATAGAAGAATCATGCATAACTCACTCAAAACTTAATGAAATCAAACAAATTTGCAGGTACACTCTAGAGGTGTGTGGGACCTACACTATGAATTTTAGGTGATGGGGACCAACCTACATGGGCCACTAGCAATCCATCAACATGGGTCGCCAACAATCCATCGTATCTTCTTTAATCATGCTCATTTATTCTGTGAGCCTTTTCATTATCTCTTCTAGGTGTTCACTCCAAATTTCAAGTCAATTTCATTATGCATGAGTTCTTTAGGTCCATTTTAAGCTAGTTGCTTTGGTCGAAAAGCAGGTAAATAACATCTTAAACCAGATAAGTCTTTACTTCTTGATCTACGCTACTTGGAACGCTTTGAAACTTGGCAAATATTCTAAGAAGAGATAGTATATCATGTTTCAAGAGGTAAGGATGACTCGCAAATGCATCCTTATGGATCGCTAGTGATCTATAGGTGATAGATTGCTAACGACCCACCCACTTAGTGTATTCTTGACTTATTTTTCTTGAGGTCCATTGACTTGTTTTCTTGATTGCTTGGGTCAAGTTTTAAGTCATTTTGACCTAATCTGAATGTTCTAACTTCTTTGAATTCTTGCTTGAGTAAAAACCCAGTTAACAATATTTATATGGTTTTGGTGTCATCAAAATCAATATCTAAGTAATTAACATTACCATGCAAAGAGCTTCGTATATGTAGTTATCATGCTCTCTTCGGTTTCCCAAATGCAATCGCCTTCACATTCGCCTCATTGAAACTTTGCCAACGCCATTGTCTTTCTCCTAAGTTGTTTCATATTGCATTTGACAATATGAACCAGCCTACGAGGTCTTGAAACCTTTGGCTCAATCTCGGTATTGATCTAGTGTAATTGTTACGTCTAAGTCATTCACAAAGTTTCGTAAGTGAAAGACGTTGAATACGATGTGCACGCCCGCTATCTTCTGAAGTAATTCGACCGTATACACTAAATTCCCAATCCTCTCTATTATTGAAGAAGGACCTACAAATCTCGGTGCCAATATCTCTGTACCGCCGAACTAAATAACTTCCTTGGCGGTTTTCATCCATTGCCGAATGATCTTGTTCTTGTCCAAGGTTTCTCTAATCAAATCTGGTCCAAGCATCAGTTTTCCACCCGCTTCCACCAACATGAAGAAGCATTACGCGGTCAGCCATACGATGCTTCATACGTGGCCATACTGAACTAAATATATAACTATTTTTGTATGTGAACTACATCAAATGCAAGTGATCATCCCATGAGCCTCTAAAATCGATAATGCCAGCTTCCAAGAGATCCTCTAATACACAATTCACTCTCTTGGTCTGCCCATCGATTTATATGTGATATGCTATATTGAGATGCAGCTCTGTCCCCGACGCCTCTTATAAGCTCTTCCAAAACCTAGTGGTTAAATAGTCCCAGTCACTCACAATGCTCTTCAACACACCATGTAATCACATCATCCATTTCATATATAACTCGTCCAACTTGGATGTCGTTCTACTAGACTTAATATGTATGAATCAGGCACTCTTCTCAACCTATCGACTATGATGCAAATGCTATCATACCCTTCTTTGGTTCTTGGCAATCCATCAATGAAATCCATCGAGACTTGCTCCTCATTCTACTTAGGAACTTTAAATGGTTGCATTATCCCACTGGGCCTCTTCTACTTTTCCCTCACCAACTGCCAGTTCATACACTTCGAGATGAATGTCCTGACATCCTTCTTTATCCCCTTCCGATATGTCTGCTTCATATCATGGTACATCTAATTACCGCTGGGATGTATAGTCAATCTTAAGCGATGATACTCTCATAACACCTCATCTCGCACTCTACCGACATCGGGAATAAACATCCTTCCATCCTTACGGAGCCAACCATCTCGGTCAAGTTTGTACTACTTCATCTCCTTAGACTCTACTCATATTCTTGCAAATGATCTCCATTAGTCTAGCATCACGCCTCTGACTAGTACAAATCCTCTCAATCAAAGTAGGTCTGATCGTCAAGCTTGCTAATATCTCTTGCTCTAACTCGCATTGAGATCTAAAGTCTTAGCCAACAATATACTCCAACTGCTTCCACTCTAGGAGCATCGCTCCCAAACTAGCCTATCTTCTACTCAATACATCAACTACCGCATTTCCCTTACCGATTGTATGGCAAATGTCAAAGTTGTAGGAGGCTAAGATTCCAACCATCGCTGTTGGCGAAGATTAAGAACCTTCTAGGAGAAGAGGAACTTCAAGGATTTGTAGTCCATAAACAAATCGAACCTTTATCCTAATAGATAATGCTTCCAAATCTTCAAAGTAAATACTATTATTGCCAGCTCCAAATCATGAGTCGGATACTTCTTCTCATGTGGCCTCAATTGTGGACTAGCATAAGTAATAACTTTCCCCTCTGCATCAACATCACACCTAGTCTAGTACCACATGCATTTTTTATACTATCATCTCCACATTCCTACCTGAAATGGTCAATGCCGACACACTCATCAACCTCTCCTTTAGACTCATGAAAACATGCCCACACTTCACATCCCAAACCAAAGTCAGATTCTTCTTCATCAAATTGGTCAATAGTGCTGCTACCTTCAAGAATTCTTTATTAAAACATCTATAGTATCCTGCAAATCATAAGAACCTTTTCAGATTAGTAGCATTCTTTCATCGGTTCCAATCTTGGACTGCTGCCACTTTGGTAGGTTCTACTGTGATGCGTTGCTTAGTGACAACATGACCCAAGAATCTCACTTCTCTTCTACGAAAATGACACTTAAAAAACTTCGCTTTCAACCTATGCTTCATCAACACTTTAAGCACATCCTCAAGTGCGTCTTATGTTCCCCCTTTGTCCTAGAATAGATCAGGATGGCATCCACAAGTACAAGCATGAACTTGTTTTGCTGACCCCTGAAGATGTGGTTCATGAGATTAACAAAGTATGTCAGAGCATTGGTTAGCCCGAATGGCATAACCAACCACTCATAGAAAATAAACGATATGAAACATGCTGATTGACACTCTCCTTTGCTGCTCTCAACTGGTGAAATTCCAATGCAAGATCCAACTAAGAGAACACCTTTACACAATGAAGTTGATTGAACAAGCCATAAATACGTAGGAGTTGGTACTTATCTTCCTCGTCACCTTATTCATCTCATGGTAGTCTACACACAACCCCAAAGAGACATCTATCTAGTGGAGAATATCACGAGTGCGCCCTACTCAGATATACTCTTACGAATGAACCCTCACCTCAACAGGTCACTCAGTTGCACCTCTAATTTCTTCTTCTTTCTATGTTCCATACACTTCAAAGGCATAATTATCAGTCTAGCATCCTTCACTAAGTCTATGTGGAACTCAACCTCTCAGTGTGGCGGTAATTTAGTCGCCTTCTCAAACATGTCTAGATACTCCGTAAGGCACATATGACAACTCATCCTATGAAACCTCAAGAAAATATGAAAACCTAACCACAATCTCATCCTCTAGCATGCAGCCAATCACTACCATCTGCTCCTCAACCGCCCTAATCATCGCAAACAGCTTCTCGCAATCGACCACTACCACATACTTTCTTAGTCAGTCCATTCCTAAGATAATCCTGAACCCAGCAAATCCAAATCAAAGTAATTACAAACAAAAGAGCATTCATGACTCAAAAATAGCAAACCATGATAAACCATACCAAGACTAATGGAACCTCTAACAGGGTTTGTCACAATCAAAGTTCGGTCAACAATTTTGGGTATCAATCCAAAACTATTTACCATGTCACCAGATATAAAGGAATGTGAACTTCCAGTATCGAACAAAATATGTAAGGGAACATCATAAATGGAGAGCATGTCTTGAATAATGACGCGTTTCCCCTTCTCCTTCGTCAAGGGAGCATTCGACGAAGTTGGGATGGCATCTCAAGCATATGCCTTCTTCTTTTGGTGTGCAGGTTCTGTGAAATTCTTTTGTATATGTTCAAATTTGTTGCAGTTGTAGCACTTCTTCTTTCTGTCAGATTTGAAGTCTCTAATCAAGTGGCCCTTGTCTCCACAACCATAACGGACAGGATCCCACTTTGCTTTCTTCTAAGCATTCATTCCTTGAAACAGCTTCCTTTTACCATTCTATTTCTTCTTACCACCACCGCCCTGCTTTTGTTTTTGCTCTTCGTTAACCACATCAATAAATTTAGGCTTGGGGTACAAACTCTCCAAATGAAGAGCTTTCTCAATGAGTCTCTCAAATGGCTCATCAATGTGACTCACTAGCTTCTCCACCAAATAGTAATTCAAACACATATGAAAATTTAAATTCTTCCTTAGTGGAGTGTCAATGAAAGACATCCCATATTTCGATATGCCATCGAACTCAGCCGCATACTTGGAGCCCAACATGTATCCCTACTTCAAATCAGCGAACTTCCTAAGTGGCACTGAATTTTGAGCATGCGAAATGAACTTCTCCTCAAATTGGGTTTTGAAATGGTCCTAAGTAAATTGATCCTCAAGAGTAGCAACTCTAATAGCATTCCACCAATTCATGGCTCTCCCTTGAAGCTGTCAGGAAGCCAATCTCCTTCTCATAACATCTTCCAATTCAAGGTTATCAAAAATCCTTTCACGTGTGTCAATCCAATCTTGCACTTCCATGGCCAATTCTGTTCCTTGGAATGGTTTGCCACCAAGATTGGAAAAATCCTTATTCAGCTTAGCAAATTTGATTCCAAGCGCCTACACTTGAGCACCACCACCAACAGCAACATTTGGAGCCATCGCTAGGGCATTTTGTAGCATTTTCGCCATTATCGTGTTCAACATCGCCTGCAAGTCCAGATTAGCAGCCTCTGATCCCAATCCTTCTTCAAATCCAAAGATGGAGTTCCTTGCAGTGTTCTTATATGCTGACTCATTCTTGATCTCGTTTATACATGCGACTTATATACTATATACACATATAGTTTTAAAAATGGAAATATATAACAAGTATGATCTCTCTCGTATATAAATATATACTCTTTATCTAGTCTATGGTAATAATTCCTTCCATTTCTCTACCGAACCATGGTATCCACTAAGGCTAATCGTGTAACTTAGTCTCTAATACTAAATGCGATAACCACCCTACATCATCAGCACCTAACATACATATAGTAATGCGTTGTTGTGGTACTTGACCAATGTAGGACGATTTTCAAGGGCTAAAATGAAAAAAAAAGCATCAAAAAACATCTCTTGTATCTCACAGTGCATCATATAAAATATAACAGTCATCATAGATATAAAATAGAGGAGACAATAATAACTAAGTGAAATAAATATCAAAGCACAGATCTAAAGTTATACAACATAGTAACAGATAAATGGAAATAAACTCAAATAAAACTGTCTTAATAGTAAAGAAAACACATTACATAATCTACATTGTTGCACAGTGGAATAAGCAATAGTATATCCATATATAGTGCGATAAAGCCCCATCCAAATCATCCTCTACATAGCTACCACGTATCACCTAGACCTACTATATAGTCCACTCGTTTAAAGTACTCGAGCTAATAAAAAGAAAAGTGTAAAACCTCGAGTCAAACAACAGTCTGTTGTGAGCAATAAATGAATCTCAAAATACTATACAAGTCCATATAGTAAAGAACAAGGGTATGCGAACCATAACTAACCTATCCCTGAAATCAAAGAGTTAGCACATAACGGACATGATATGCTATTCCATAACATCATAAAGGTGAACTACAACCTAAGTACATCGAAAGGTGTTTAGGTATCCCTGCCCATAATACCTACCTCTAGTGACATCCCTAGAGAGATAAAGTATGGGAGAAAATAACCAAAGCAATTATAGCATCCATTAAACAATCCTCACTATCACCTAATATGCCCTAGATATATAGTAACTCATATGATAATTCCTCTGCCAAGGATTAATGGATAAATCCCGATTTTTAGTGTACTTGCTCATAGTCCGAAGCTGACACTAGACCAATTCCATCGGTCTAGGGTATATAGACCTATTCCACCAACCTAGGGTAGCTACTCTAAGTACTCGATGAGCTTCCTTATAATACCCCTTCTTTTGAGTACATTGGAAAATACTCCAAGTATCAACACCCCTTAACACGCATATTCAATCCCTTTCCTTGCTCCATCTAGTTTCCATTATCCTCAAGGAACCATTCAGCGTTCCTTTCTTTCCATGATAGAACCATTCAACATTCTATCCATGGACCATGCTTTCTAAAACCCGTCCTTTGTGGATAATCATTCCCACGATGCATTTCAACATCAAGCCGCCCTTATCGGAACCTAATCCCATTCACCATCGAGTTACCATTATTGAAGTCCCGAAGTTATCATTATTCATCTTGCTTCCACACCGCCATCAAATCCGGAGTGAACAAACAAACACATTCAGCACGACCTGTAAAGTCCCCACATTCCCTTTTGGAGATTCCATAAACCCTGCCTCCATAAATTCATGTCGGTACCGACCAAAAAAGGTCGGTACTGATATTAATCCCTTTACTTATACTTAGCCAACTTAGCCAAAATTTGGCTAAGTATTTTCCTCTCCGTTCTCTTCTTCTCGGCATACTTAGAACCCTTTGATCCATTCCTCAAGCTTTCAAGCTCCAAACCACATGCTAGAAAAACTTGGTACCGACTAAAAGAGGTTGGTACTGACTAAAAGAGGTCGGTACCGACCACTATGCTTAGCCATTTTTTCAACTTCAAACTTCTGGACCTCTTCCTACCTTCAATCCAAAGTCTTTCTCGAAGTTTCGTGGTCTGAGTCCCTAACCTTATCCCTTTACCAAATAGATCTGCAACCAACTCGATCAAGCATTTATCTCATCACTGATCACTCAAACCGACTCCAAATGAACTATAATCAGAATCTTGGACTCCTTCCCTTCTCCATAGCCCATCCTCCATGTTCCATCCAATTATGATCATGTTTGCCTTCATTTTTACCCATATTGATGGCCTTTTTCCTATCTTCACTAAAACACTAGAAAACCAAATCAAAATAATTCATCCAAGCATACCTATCATCCATAAGCATTCACCAAACATATACATTTCATTCGAATAAGATTAACATATAAGATTTGGCCTAGATCTAGCTTTTACACTAGCATGCCAATATGATCAAAAAGCGTTGCAAAACCATTTAAAACCCATTTTAAACCACCTTAATTTCGACCATAAACATGTATAAAGGTGTGATTGAAGTTGGAAAATGTTTTACTCTCAAAATCAAGTTAAAAAAATCTATTTTAACTATATGGACAAGCATATAATAGTGAGAGATTAAGAATCACTCACATAATACCCAAATTACCACTTTAAATTCCTACATCTAATATGAATAGAAAAGAGCATGAATTTCCAAGCACCAAATGATGGATCTATGACCCTCTTCTCTAATTATCCCTATAATGAGGGATTTGACTAAGATTAGCAAGGAAAAGATGAGCTTTTTTATGAATTTAGGGCTAAGGGAGGTTATGAATTATTTTTAGGAAAAGGGAAATGAATGAGATCAGTCCCTACATCCCCAATTAGGCACAATTTCCGAAATTCATTTGTAGGCTCAAGAGTTGGCTTAATTTAATTGCCTGCTAATCTATCCAGTAATAAAAATAATTTTGATGGCAATAGATCCTAAATAATAAGTTAGTTTTCCTATTATTGCCACTCTATGGAAAAAGAAACTACAACCCCGGTCTAATGAAAGTGGTTTCTGGCCCTATAAGAATGTTTTTGGGTTTGTAATGTCCAATTAAAATTCTTAAGATGCAAAATTCTCTACTAGCCATTTCCCATAGTTTCAAAGTCGTGAGACCTCATATGAATCTAATAAAAATATTTTACGATTCTTCGATATATAAAATGCAGATCGTTACAAAAGATACCTAAGAAGGCGATGAAGTTTATGAAAGGGTTGAGTTCGCCACTTAAGAAATTAGTGTTTTGTCATATTCCTTTGGGAGTGACATTCAAAAATTTAGCCGAAGTAGTGTTTTTATATACCACTACAATGGACATTTCTAAAGGGCAATCGAAGAAGAATATTACCCAAAGCAAGTGCAAATATCTTTGAGGTCTTAGAGGAAGGATGTTGAGCAAGATACGAGGTTTAAAAGATTCAATGTGAGAGGACACAAGTTAAAGGATTATAGAGTGAGCGTCTCAAAGATTAAGTGTTATAATTATAATCAGATAGACCGTATAAAGAGGAAATGCCCTGCTGTTGAAAAATTGCTAGGAGGTATGTTATTTTCCTATGTTATACGCACAGATACGTTTTTTAGTACAATATATGTAGATGCACGAGAAGGAGTTGTGTATGGAATTTCGAGGATGAAACTATATTTAGTGGGGAGAATGTTGAAGTATATTTTATTAGTAGAGGCAAAATGATAATGTTGAAAATGTTGGAATTAGGCAATGGAAATTGTACCATTGCATACAACTCATTTTTTGGACGAGATAGTATATTGGTTTGTCTAGATCGGAGTTCTAATGAAGAAGGTACGTGCATTTTAAGAAAGCGGTTTTTAATTAGTTTTAACGGCCCTAATCCCATTTGAGTGAAGTGATGGTTCAGAAGTTATAAAATGGACCGAGTAGTTTTCAAATCATTTCTCTCATGCGTTTTGTGCTACTCCTTCTCCTTCTTCACCCTCCTCTCTGCCATCGCTCTTTCTCTTTTAATTCTAAACAAAACCCTAAAAACTCACAAACACACAAATACACACACACACACATATACATATACTTATATATCAAATCAACAAGGGTGAGAAGGACTGTAAGAAGATACCCTTTATTCGTAGATTCAAGGAACTTTGGAGGACCGCAGTTTCTAGACAATAAGCAATTTGAGGCAATTAGGTCATTTTTAAGTCTTGGCAACGTAGAATGTTGAGTGGGAACCATTATTTAATTATATATTATTTACCATTGTTAACCCGCCTTTTTACCAGGCCGCGGACATGCGGGTTTAACTTAATCGATTGCACGTTCGTGGAGGCTGGTGTACGATGGATTCAGTCGATTGGATGGATGGATGACGCAATGTGCTTGGAAGATGGAAATATGACTGGATAAAGATGAATCAACTAATTTGGGTCTAGGAAACATGGTTCAGCATGGTGGAGGTTCGGCATACCTCACCTCGCTCGGCATTGCACCTCGCACCTCCATACCTCGGTAGATCCATACCTCCACACCTCGGTAGATCCATACCTCGGTAGATCCATGCCTCCACACCTCGGTAGATCCATACCTCGGTAGATCCATGCCTCCACACCTCGGTAGATCCATGCCTCACACCTCGGTAGCTCCATACCTCGATACCTCGGTAGCTCCATACCTCGACACCTCGGTAGCTCCATACCTCGACACCTCGATACCTCGGTACCCTTGATGGGCCCAAACTACTCAGGAGGCCCAACAACCTGGTTTTGCCTATAAATACAGCATGTGGGTCTCCAGATGAGGGATCTTCTTCTTCATCTTCTGCCTCTTCTCTTCTGTTCTCTGACTTTTTTCCTAAGACTAAGGCTAGTCTCCGACTTTGTAACTGTAACTGATTCTTACATCAATAAAAAAGAAAACTTCTGGAGTGGACGTAGGCCGGAGTTAGCCGAACCACTATAAAATCAGTTGTTCTTTACCTCTTTCATTTTAATTTTGATTGTTCTTTATATTATTACTCTCTACATACATCCTAGCTGTGAGCTGTGATTGGGATTTAGTGCTTTCATCTGGATTTGGGTGTTAGTGACCAATTTTGGCGCTAACAACCATAAAAGTAGTTTGCATTGTTTGATTATTAATTAGGTCAAATTAGTGTTGAAATTGGGAAAACCCAACTAGGGGATAAAACTGATGTAATTATTGGATTGAATAATGTTAATGATAGTTCATTTTGGGATAAATTAGTATTAGAGTTGAATATTAGAGTTAAATGACTAAATATATGATAATTAGAGTTTCATTATGGACATATGATCGAACACACACACACACACACACACATATATAAATAAATAGTTAGGACAATAGAAAATGATGTTTAAGAGATGTAGAAACATATCAAAACAGAAAAGATGAAGGTGGTTCAAAATATGGACGAAAACAGTTCAAATTTTCGATTTTCTGGCATTTAGCATGTAAACTGGTCCACCATATTATATGCATTGGTCCAACAGTAGTCCTTTTTCTGTCCATATTATATGCACTGGTCCAATAGTATTATGGACATATGACGGTGACGTATTGTTTTCTTTATGACATTTGAAGGCGTTTAATATCTAAAATTTTATATGATTGATTTGTGTGTGTTATGGCGATGACATCAAATCATTTGTTAATAGGGTTAGGTTGTGTTTACTATATCTTCATTCATGCTAGAGTTATTCTATGTGTGCCTAACTCATGTCCATGTTTTATGGTCATAGGATTAGTCCATGTTTATGTATATGATAAGGTTAGTTTTTATCTAACTAACTCTTATATGTATTGATGGGTTAGTATATGTTTAACTGACACTCTCCCTCTCATGTATATGAACAATTGTTAAGTATATGATAGCGATCCTCATATTATGTTTATTATGATGGACTAACTTTGTAGATGCAGGTGAGACAGGTTGAGGTAAAGTAAGTGTTGGCTTTCATATGATGTTTCTGAAATAATGTTAGTAGTATATACTTGGTAATATTTTTACTCACCAGGCATGTGTCCAACCCCCTTCCTTATACATTATAGGCAAACGTATTAACCTGGGCATGTGTGGCATTTGAAAACAGTGGCTATAAAGACATTTATATATGTTATCTGCTAATTTTAATTAACTGTATATGTAGTGTGATAATGTGGTCATGTATGAAGACTATGTATGACTTATGATGTATATAGATGAGATTTGTTTATTTTATTTGTATTATAGTTTGATCCATTTCGCTATAGGTTCTGAAAGATATAGTTAGTCATATTAGCTCTTTACATACTATTGTTTTAAGACGATCATGCTTTTCATTTTATAGCACATATGACTCAATCATATGGTCGTAAAAAGTTGGGTTGTTTCAATTGCAATATCATAGTCATGCTTTTGTTAGACAGACTGCGATGCTATTTTCCTTATCATTTTTCATGGTATGTTGGGAAATCTCATAGTAATGACATATTTTGAAAACGTTAGGCTTAATGAGTAGTACAAAGCCCTTAATAGTATAATTTAAGGATTGATTGAACCTGTTGAATAGCGTTGATAAGTGAATGATCTGTTGTGTTTGATTTGTAATCAGTAATTTCAATTGATTTTACTGTGTCTTATGGGAACTTATGGATTTTCATTTGACATGTTGATATATTTTTAAAATTTTCAGGTCTTAGTTTGAGATAATTAATTGATTTTCTATTCGAATTGTGGATGTGAATTTGGCCCTGCTTTAATTAGGATGTTTTTTTTTGTAATTCAAGCTTATAATTATGTTTCTTTGGTATTGGTTATTTACTATAAGGCTTAGGCTTGGTTTTCATTATTTATTTTAAACTAAACTAGTAGCACCTTTGGTCCTCCTAGATCTAAATGAGTCCGTTCTTGAATCTTCAAGATATTATCGATAGAATTTCACATGATTTTGGTGTTGTGGGAATTGAGGTTATCACATCAAGACCTGAAGATACTTAGGATGCTCCTTTGGAAGGGTGTTTCTCTTAGGCCATGGAGTATTTAGTGAATGGCATATCTCTTCCCATACCTCCTTTCTTCATCAATTTACTCAATTTCTATATCATTAATCCATTAATACTCTCACCTGTCTCATACAATACACTTTTGTCGCTCAAATTCATCAATGAAGGCTATGCAAGTTTGTCAATGGTTAAGATAAATTTAATATTTGATTTGAAAGATTCAAAATTTGCTACTACAACCCCTACATATTATTCACAGATCCAAAATAAGCAACCTTTAGTTGCACCTATTTGTAAGATTGCTATGAAAAAGTGGTTCTATGTACGATCTAATAATCCTCAAACCATAACCACTTTTCTAGAGGCTAGTAAGCTGCATTACTGCCTATGTAATGTTATTTGTTCCCGAAGATTTCCACTTTAAATTAACATTCATTTACTACCAAGGAGACCCAAAAGTGTTCGGCAGCCTGAGGAATTTATGACCCATTCCAAAATGTGCTGGGCTCACTGAAAAGCCAACGTTAAGGCCATTGTATATTGACTGCATGTCACTTAAAGGCTCATAGTTTAATGCCTCCTAATACTTTGTTAGGGGATATTCACAGCTACGAATTTCATGGGGCTTCTCCTAAAGTGATAGCCGAGAAGTCTGTTTCAAAAGAAGGGGATGGATTTGACTCCCCTAGTAGCTTTGATTCATCTTCATACTAAGGGTGGACCTTAGACCTAAACTCGTATCTTAAAAAAATTATGTTTAGGAAAAGTTTGCCTCTATTCTTTACTTTAATTTCAAGTTTGGTATGTTTCGACTTACTATCTTTGTTTGCTTGCAAATATGGATGCCAAAATGATGAAGTCGATTGGTTCTATCTTGTTATTTGGTGTGGATAAACCTGAAGTTAAGAAAACTTCAGGGTAAATATGATCACTCCTACCCAAAATAATCATGGGCTTAACCAAGAGGTGGAAGAAGACAACTTCCAGAAGTGCACCTTTTGAAAAGACTACTTCTGAGAGCACGCCTTCGGAATCTCCTCCTAATATTTCTTCTCAATGGGAAGGTCCTATTCTTCCTCTTTCAGATTCTCCTTCGCTTTCATTTTAGTGATCTCGAGCTATTAACCTATCCAAGTTAGCTTTTGATTCTCGCATTTCTATACTCGGATATTGGGTTTGAGGTCCTCGAAACTCCACATGATTTTGAAAATTATCTTAAGTACAATCTCTAAGAGAACATAAAGGTATATTAATAGCTTCATTGACTTATACCTTTAGTTTTGCTTGAACATTTATTCACATGTTTAATTTATAGGTCGTGGATAAGGTGTCCATCCTCAATCATCGTATGTGCAGTTCTAAAGGACCCTAGAGGAGGCTAAGAAGGTGAAAGAGGATTTTACTACCTTTTGATGGCAAGCTAAGACGACCAAGAAGGAGCTTCAATAGAAGAATGTAGACTTGGATAAAGAAGTAAAGGAAACTAAAGTTATTTTTAATAGAGAGTTGCAAGAGTCAAGGGATAGAGTATACACACTTCAGGATGAGTTGACTCAGCTTACGAGAGACCTCAAAGATAAAGATGAGAAGTTGGCTAAAGTGAAGAATGAAGATGAAGGTCTCATGAATTCAGAATAGGCTAAGAACGAGGCTAGTATAAGGCTTTTGAAGTATTATACAAGGCTTATGCTGAAAGCTAAGATATGGGTCACCCTCTAACCATCGGTGTTCTTAAAGAGATGTACCTCCGGTTGAGATGCTCTTCAACCAATAATATGAAGAAGTTAAGAAGGCGGAAGGCTCTTTTTCTGATTCTTTTGATCATCTAAGGTAGAGGAAGCAAATCTTTTATATGCTAACCTTGATTCTGAACAATTGTAATTTCTTTGTAGTATTCTTTAAGTTGTATATTTTAACATATGATACGGCTGTAGTTGATTGGAATTTTTTATTTTTGCTTCGATTTCGATCTACTCTTGAAATGATTTTTTTCAAACTAAACTGAAGAAGTCGATGTCGACCCTTATTTCTTATTACAAGTTTTATGGAGTTATTGTAACCAAGAACTGCTAGTTATTGAGGACTATATGTTCTCAATGTCTCCATGAAAGTAGGCTTCGTAATGCTAGTCTGAACAGTCATGTTGAAGATATCAATGATTCCCATGATAGATCATGTGCTAAGATGATTAAGTCTTTTAGGACAAAGGTCATTAGGTTAACAAATCAAATTTTGGTTTTAATTAATAAATTAAAGTTTGCATTACAAGATCGAGGCGAGGTTTTTTAAGAATTCTGAACACCATCTAAACATTAGTTAGAAGGCACAATTTTAAAGTAAAAGCGACTTAAGGTCTTTTGTAGATATTAAAATCCAGACTTGAATATAACTCTGAAGGTTGTTCCTGAATACAAGAGTATAACCCCATCTTCTTTGGCTATTGCCGAAGGGGGATCTACCGAAAGTGGTTCTTAATATGTTCCAAAGTGTGCTTCGGCTATGGTATCAAGGCCATAACTTAGGGTTCTTCTCCCTTAGAGCTTTCGATGCCTATGGCAGGGTTAGGCAAAAATCTCTCATCTTTCGATATTGCAAGCCTTCGGGGATGATTTCCGATGCTAAGTCCAGAGGTTTTAGGATAATTCTAAGTAGAAGGAAAATTTTGGTCTTTAGGAAATCGTAGGCTTTGTGTTTTTCTTATACTTTCAGTACTAGTAATCTTTAATTGCAATGAAAGAAAATTTACCATTTGCTACTTGTTTTTGACTTTTTGTGTTATTCAGTTCTTTTAGAAATCAACATGTCCAACTGTTTAAGTAACAAACAAACATGCTCATGTTTTTATTCAACAAGCTTATGATAATAAAGTCGTCGAACTACAACTTCCTAAAGTGAAGCTTGGGGCGTTAGATATTTAAAATGAACTTCTTCAATCTAGGCTTGCCTTAAATGGTTATAGCTCAAAACTTAGTAAGGAAAACAAGGCACTGAAGTAAAAAGTAAGATATGTAGAAGAGTGCATTAAATATGTTATGAAAGCTGTTCCACTTTCATAACAGGCTTTGGAGAAACTTGTTTCAGACCTGTAACGATCCGCCTTTCTTACACCTAAAGACGACACTTAATACATCCTCAGTATTCATGTGTTGATCATTTACGTGTTCAAAAGATAGATCATTTGGGGTGGAAAAAAAAGAAGACATAATGGAATCTCACATCATGACAAGCAACATATAATATACACCAAATCTTTACAAAAAATCATCTTTATTATATACAACATCAGAGTACATTAACCTCTTATCTGCTGGGCAGTTATAACAACCTGTCCTTACAATTTGACAAATACAACAAATAGACATTAAGAAAAATTAAAGTACGGAAGAATATAAGATATGTGAATACATCTTGGAGAATCCAGCTCGTCTCCTGAAAGCTCCAAAGAATCGAGCTAAATCTAGAAAATATGCTTGGGCTGACCCGAGCATTATAGGAAAACAACTATCGGGTCAGTCTAGTAAAACCAGCATAAGAAACTGAAATCATGAGGAATTTTATTTATTTAACTTGTAAAACCCTTTAAAATCAAATGTATCTTATAAAACCACACCGCACATAAACATGGACGAGTTTTTACTTACGGTAACCAAAACATTTTCTATAAAAAATCAAGTGATATTAAAATAATGTCTAGGGTTTGAATTATTTAATAACCAAGTGGCTGTGATGCATGTACATGATAGAAATAATAGATATACAATAAAAAAATTGAAGCCACTTTTTGGAGAAAGGTTTTCCATCAAATGGCAAGGTAAGGATGTTAGAAATGCAAATTGCGGACCTTAAGGCTGGAATGACACCAGAGAGGGGGCGAATAGTGTTTTATGGATTTTCTAAATCTTTTTGAAACTTATGTAATTTAATCGCTAATAAATGCAATTCACAGACACAAATATAATCACAGAATCAAACGCAGATGCAAATACTAATAAAAGCAGTAAAGGAAAGAACACACCGGGATTTTATACTGGTTCGGAGTTACCCTACATCTAGTCCCGCACAATTGTACGGATTTCTTTTCAAAATAATCTCCCACATTACACCCTCGGTTTCAAGGCTACGAGGTACACCCTCCTATATTCGAGTCAGAGGAAAACTCTCTCGATTTAACCAGGCTACAAGATCACTTAATTGATTTCCGGAGCTACAATCACGCCCAATTGATTTCAAGGCTCAACTGCACCTTTTACTCAACAGTTTGGTCTACAAATGATCCCATAACTCTGAATAGCACTGAGATCTTATGGAGAGAATGTAAGAGAACCGAACAAGAGAAAATCATGTTTGATTCACTTGGTATTTTGGCAGAGTATAGTTTGGGATTCTTTAGAATAATGAAGAGGAGAGAAAATAAGTGAAATCTGATTAAAAATTCGTTTAAAACTACTGGTATTTATAGAAGATCAATAGCCATATCTATTCATGAAAGGATATGATGAATAGACACTTCTTTTGAAAATTTCAATTTTGAATTTAATAGGCACCATGTCGACATGGGGGTAGGGGTATGTCGACATGCAGGCAAAATTGATGTTTTGATTTTTTATTAAAATAGGTTTTTATAATTTGTCAAAACAATTTCTAAACTTTGTAAATATATTTGAATAAGTTTAAACATATAAAGGAGTTTAGAAAGTAATTTTTAATATATATAATCTTAATCTACAAAGTGAGTTAAAAGCTAAGTATATAAATATTTAAAAGCTAAATATTAAAACAAGAGATATTTTAAAATTAAGGACAATTTTGAAATCAAAATATTAAAAATGATAAAAATAGTTTTGAGGCTAAAATATTTAAAACCAAGAGAGATGTCTTTTTGAAAAGAAAGTTTTGAAAACATTTTTTAAAAACAAGAGACATATTTTTGGAAAACATTTTTATAAAATTAGTGGATATCAAAATAGGACCACTATATGTCCCACTAGATATTGTCGTTGGTTCCATCCTACTAGGGTTCCATTCTTTTAATAGGCTCGAAGTGGATTCCATTCTATGAATAAATTTCGAATAAAGATGTAAGTGATTTTAAGAAGTTTTAACATAATCCTAGACTCAATACTTATATTGTACTCTTGAAATCTTAAACTCTTGATATCTTGATACTCATGAATCTTCAATCTTGATATCTTCGGTCTTGAATCTCTATACTGTACAGTCTTCATTCTTGGTACCTGCATGCTTATATCCTGCATATACATACATACATACATACATACATACATATATATATATATCTAAACTATAATGTTAGTATTTATATTTTATAACAAGTCCTATGGTTGTTGTCATCAAAACCATCATCTCAAGGGCTAACAATCTCTCCCTTTTGATAATGACAACCTATGTTTATAAAATATACTTCACCTTTACTATCACTGCCCCCGGAACTAATAACTCCCCCTTAATCTATCCCTTAATCTAATAACTCCCCTTTAATATAAGCTTAACTACTCCAACTACTCTATTTTATATTTCTCCCTTTTTGTCATCAACAAAAATCATCCTAAAACCATAAAACTATAAAACTCTCCCTTAAACTAATACTAGAGCAAAGTATATTAAATGGAATGTGAAAGACATTAACATAATTATATTCAATACATAAATATGTATAGATATATCTCAAACAATCCAATTAACACACACATTAAATCCAATCATGTCAAATAAGTCAAAAAGTCAATCAAGTCAAACAAGTCAAACAAGTTAAACAAGTCAATCCAATCAAACTTCAATCAAAACATACCAAACAAATCAAAAACTAATAATCCTATACCATAAGACAATAATACAAACTTGCCTTAAATAAAATACACTTGTTATGTGCACATGTATGCAATATGTAGTTTGTAATGCAGTATGATGTGCATGACATATGCAATGTAGCATGAGATGATATGCAGAATGAAGTGCAACTTGTGATGCAAATGATTATGATATTTCATGTATCGTAATTTATGATGTAATATCAATGAAATGTGATATGAAATATGATGCACAATGATATGTAATATGAAATAAAATGATAATGAAGTAAGAAAATAATAATATGCAGAATGACATGATGATATATATAATATGGTAAGAGATATTCATATTATAAGATAGACATGGGTGATAAGTAATATCTAATTGGCAAGTGTGTGTGTGTGTGTGTGTGTGTGTGTATGTGTTGGTGTATTTATGTATGCATGTATACATATATCAAACTATTTATTGTAAATCACTTCAACCTAACAAAGGTAATACACACCAATTACTAAACTTAAGTTAAGGAAACAAATGAATGAGACTGAAAGAGTAGTAAAAACAAGAGTTTAAAGGTAATAATGATATTAAAACTATAACATACTCATGAAAGGTAGTAATCAAACTCAATATTAAAATCAAATTGCTAAGAAATATGGATTTAAACTGTATATATGATAAATATGGCTTTTATAAAAATTAATATCCTCCTTATTCAAAATAATTTTCTTAACTTAATTGTTTTTTAAGAATCCAAACTTCCATATTTATAAAATACTTAACTTACTAATTAAAACCCATATATTAAATTATTTAGAAACATGTTTAAACACCTCTTAAATTTAAAAAAAAAATCATAATGAAATATTAAATAAAATAACAAAGATTAAAAAACTAAAATAAACATGAGTTATATTAAGGCCTCTTACATTAAAAAAATTAATTAATTATTTAAAAAAAATTAAACATGAAATCAATGTTAAAATATTCTAATGTAAGTTAGAAACTAGCTCTAAAAAGAATCGAGAAAAACAATTAATTTAAATATCATTTTGACATAGTTTAAAGTTTGATAAAGAAAAGATAACATTTACAGAATGCTATAAAAGTTTTTGTAGTAAAATATATTCAAAACATAAAACATACTGCAACATTTCCTAAATGCTGTGAAAAATTTCTAAAACACTACGGTGTTTCAAAGCATAGAGATGCTATAAAAACGAACTTGCATCACCTAAGAAACGTTCCAGAAGAAAAGACAGCATTTCAGATATACTATCTATTGTTCTGGGCCTGATTTTTACATGATTTTGCACTAATTTTACGACTAGATATTGACATGTAAATAATTGAATTTTTTTACCCTAATTAAAGTACTTAGAAAACATAAAAAATTAATGAGAAAACATGTGTAAAGACACTTGGCATTATGTATGTAAAAATGCTTTTATTAAAGAACAAGCGTAATGACATGTGTCATTTTGCATGTATCTCACTATCTATTTATATGACAAGTGTCATGTGATGTGGCATAATCTTATTAATCGAAGAAATCCATCAATAAAGCCTTATTCTAATATTCTAAATTCATTCTATTAATTTATTAAAGACACAAAATTAGTATCTTATAAGAAATAGAGTACGAGAAGTAAAAATAACATTAGAAAAGTTGAAATCATGAATGAAGGTATGCTTTTCGACTAAGCATAGTTGTAATAAATTAGTAGTAAGATTTTATTTAAAAGGAACACATTTCAAAAGATTTAAAAAAATTTGACTGGTATATCAATATATATACTATGGTGTGTTGACATGTGGACCAAAATATCAAAACCTATAAAAGAGATATATTTCTATACCTAACTAAATGCATAAATATATATTCCTAAATGAAACAATAAAGATGAAATAATAGTAAAGCATACCACTTTTTGCACTCCTCCATCTTTTTAACTTTTGTTATTCTTCCATTGTCGTGAACCACATATTTATATACTTCAGAATTTGACGACGAGAACTGTTCTATTGCGACGGGCTCATTTTTTCGATCAGCGTGGTATATTCATTTGCTGAATTTGAAGATCGTATGAGAAAGATACTGATGATTTAGTAGATTGACCAACTTGGCGCCAAAACTTTGAATTTGAATTTTGAATGAATGGACACTTCAACCACTATAAATAGACCCAACAGTCACCACTTTTCATAAAAGTTTCTCTTCTTCTTCTTCTTTACTTTTTTCTATTTACTATCAAACTTCTAGTAGGCATATCTCCTTCGTTTCTTAATGGAATTGGATGAAACCAGCGGAAAATCCGAGGAAGGCAAGGGATACGATCCAGTAATAGTTTGGTGATGAATTTGGACAGTACTGTGATGCAACAGGCCAAACCGTAAGAGAAATGCAGGAAATCCCATACACAGTTTTCAGTTTTGAATAGCCAACTTCGAACTGTCATATCTCACTCAATTTTGATCGAAATTTGATGATCCACCCATCAAAATGACCGTGAAAACAAGAATTGCAATCTTGAAAATGAGTTGGGACAAAATACTCAAATCTATGGATGCAATTTGAAGAATACCATTGACAATTTTTCTTTCTTTTTTTCTTTGTTCACCAAAACTTCATTTGGCCATAACTTTGTCATTTCTTGATGGATTCGCACTAAACCAGCGGCATTGCGAAGCAGATGGAGAGAGGTACAGGATCAAATCAAGTTATAGATGAGAATCAAAAGTTTTTTATTAATTTGGTACCCATTTCATTGTCGATTTCCATTATATATCCATTTGTTCTTCTTGATCGATGAATGATTATCTGGAATCTTTTAACCAACAGTCATTAGATATAACTCTTCTCTTGCAAAACAACATAACTTTTTAAAGAATCAAGAGACTTTTCAAAATAACTAAATATAATTTTAAACAACAATGTCATGATGATTCTGTGCCATATTCATATGAAAATAGTGTTAATAAAATCCCTAAAAATATCCATTTTAAAAACTTTTTCAAATTTCAGATTATGAAAACTTTGAAAACCTTGCTCTGATATCAAATGTTAGAAATGCAGATTACAGATCTTAAGGCTGAAATAACACTAGAGGGAGGGGGTGAATAGTGTTTTATAGATTTTCTAAATCTTTTTGAAACTAATGTAATTTAATCACTAACAAATGCAATTCAAAGACACAAATATAATCACAGAATCAGATACATATGCAAATACCAAATAAAAGCAGTAAAGGAAAGAACACACTAGGATTTTATACTGGTTTGGAGTTACCCTACATCCAGTCCCACAAAATTATATGGATTTCTTTTCAAAATAATCTTCCAGATTACACCCTCGGTTTCAAGGTACGAGGTACACCCTCCTGTATTCGAGTCCGGGGGTAAACTCTCTTGATTTAACCAGGCTACAAGATCACGTAATTGATTTCCAAGGCTACAATCACATCAAATTGATTTCAAGGCTCAATCGCACTTTTTACTCAACAGTTTGATTTATAAGTGATCATATAACTCTGAATAGCACTGAGATCTTATGGAGAGAGTGGCAGAGAATCAAACAAGAGATAATCAAGTTTGATTCACTTGGTACTTTGGCACAGTATAGTTTGGAATTCTTTATAATAAACGTGGAAGATGAAAAGGAGAGAAAATAAGTGAAATCTAATTAAAAATTTGTTTAAAACTACTAGTATTTATAGAAGATCAACAACCATATCTATTCGTGAAAGGATATGACGAATAGACGCTTCTTTTGAAAATTTGAAATTTGAATTTAACGGGCACCATGTCGACATGGGAGGTAGGGGTATGTCGACATGCTCAAGGCAAAATTAATGTTTTGATTTTCTTATTAACATTGGTTCCTATAATTTGTCAAAATAATTTCTAAACTTTGTAAATATATTTGAATATAGTTTAAACATATAAAATAGTTTAGAAAGTAATTTTTAATATATATAATCTTAATCTACAAAGTGATTTAAAATACGAGTATATAAATGTTTTAAAGCTAAATATTAAAACAAGAGATAGTTTAAAATCAAGGACAATTTTGAAATCAAAATATTAAGAATGATAAAAATAGTTTTGAGGCTAAAATATTTAAAACCAAGTGAGATGTCTTTCCGAAAAGAAAGTTTTGAACACATTTTTTAAAAACACGAGATATATTTTTGAAAAAACATTTTTATAAAATTAGTGGATATAAAAATAGGACCATTATATGTTCCACTAGATATTGTCGTGGGTTCTATCCCACTAGGGTTCCATCCCTTTAATAGGCTCGAAGTGGATTCCATTCCACGAATAAATTTCGAATAAAAATGTAAGTGCTTTCAAGAAGTTTTAACATAATTCTAGACTCAATACTTATCTTGTACTCTTGAAATCTTGAACTCTTGATATCTTGATACTCATGAGTCTTCAATCTTGATATCTTCAGTCTTGAATCTCTATACCGTACAGTCTTCATTCTTGGTACCTGCATGTTTATATCCTGCATACATAGATATATATATATATATATAAACTATAATATTAGTATTTATATTTTATAACAAGTATTAAGGTTGTTATCATGAAAACCTTCATCTTAAGGACTAACAAAGGGACTATCTTTCGAAAATTTGTACATCTCTAGATAAAATGTACCGTGAGATCGAAAACCTTTCGATCTCTACCAACATAGGCCGGCCTACCCCTAAACTGGGTAGTACCAAATATGATCACCCCTTGGCTATGATCAACAACCAAAAATGGGCCCCGAAGCATACCTAGAGATATCGATACTAGATCTTGGGATGATCATACCCTAATGGGTGCAACCCATATAGCCCTGCCGATCCATCTTGTTTTTACCATTATCGAGATATAAGGTTTGAGTGGCCATGCACTTAACATTTAGCAATCCATCTTAGAATGCTAACACTGCCCTCCAGATAGAAATGTAATGCTAGTATTCATCCATACAAGTTCGTTTTAGGTCTAAACGAAACCAAAGGCTCTTTAAGGAGCATTGTCTTCAATCAGCTTCAAGATGTCTCCCATGCGAACGCGTATGTTGATTTGGAGTGGTTTTCAGATAACATATTTGATCCCGGTCTCTCTAAACTAACAACGATAATTTACGATTGACTCTTTCCTAGTTTTTTTAAAAGTATACAACAAGTATTCGAGTCTTCACCGGCAATCAGACTTCTTAAGTCAAAACTGGCCAAGATTTAATAGTCAGTTATTTAACTATCAAATACACAAACCAACAAAAATCTAGAAATTTGATTACCCATAGAAACCATTAAGCCTTAAAAACAAATCTTTATTTATTAAATCTCTTTTTAAGATGTTTATCAAAATATTCATATACTTATCTCACTAACATTAGTATATTCACAGAACATTTGTGAAAGATTTCTTATTTCAAAATCATATTAAAGGACCAACCAAATGTTATTTGAATTAGAGATAAGAATTACTGCAGCCACTATTCTTGCTGTATTAAGCATGGAACAATGTAATTAAGAAGGTCAATTAAGGGAAAACTTCATTTCAAATTCTTTTATAAATTTCTTCAATAACTCCTTTTAATAAATCCCATTCATTTATGAAATCTCCTTTACTTAATTTCTAATCCATTATAAATATTCAAACCATCTTTTTATAAAATTTCCTTATTTAAAACCAAACTCCTTTAATAAATCTTAATCCATAAAGTTCCTTTGATAAAATTAATTATTTAAGATGCCTTTAATTCAACAAGATATTATTTAAAACATTCTTCATTTAATTATTTATAAACCACATTAAAAAAATAATGTTTTAAACAATCATTTAGAAATTAGTAAATTAACAAAATTTTAATAAAATAATTGTCTAATTATGTTTTAAATATTATATTTAAAATGATAATAAACTTTAAACCATTTCAAAAAGAATAAAGTAAAATACTTGACTTCACGAAATCAAAAAGAGACTTAATGACCACAATGATTCATTTTTAATTGAGTTCAACCTTACAGGTTATAATATGAATATTTACATAGAATTAGATATGTCAAAGGAATCAACAACTAATAACCAATAACGTATAGGTGATGTCCAAGTACCAAATAATAGACAAGGATTTGTTCTGCAAACATGTATCCGAGTTAATATAATAACATAATGGGTTTTATTCCGCTTAGATAGATGTCCACATAATCTACTAGGGAATTATGGCAGAACTATGATTTTTCAACCTAACAGATGTCCAATATAACTTAAATAGCAGAACGGTGTTTTATTCTACTAAACAGATGCCATTGAGTTTCATATTCAATTGAGGTTACTTACATGTAATCGACAAACAAATCCCTTGGATTTAAAATATTCTTTAAAGAAAATAAAGTTGCTTTAATACAAAACCGATCTTTAGAAATAAAGTAGTTTAAAACTCTAAAACTTTTATTTAATAGTTAAATGACATTCAAACTTTTTATATAAAAATGATTAAAGTTTTAATTAATAATTAAGCAATAATTAACCATTAAATAAACAATTAAATAATAATTATCCTTTAAATAAATAGTTAAATAATATTTAAATAAATATTTAAACCATAATTATACTCTAATTAGTTATTAAATAATAATTTAAACCTTCATTAATAATTAAACTAATCTTAATCAAATCTCAATATTTAATTAGTAATTAATTAAATATTTAAACCCTTTTATAAATAATAATAATAATAATAATCAATCTTTGATAAATAATTAAATAATTAACCTCTAATTAAATAAAAATAATAATTAACTTTAATTAATCAATTAATTAACTTAATTGATTAACACTTAAGTATAAATTACCTTTATTAACTAATTATTAAGTACTAATTACCTTATTCATTTAATTAATTAAATAATCAATAAATAAATAAATAAATAATAATTATTTTAAATAATTAATATAAGATTTAAAAACATTTTTCAAAAGGATTCTTAAGTAAAAAAAAATTAAATTTGCGGCAAAAGTTTGTTTTTACGAATTGCATTTATAGCGACTATCGCTATAGGACACGAAATTTTCAAACTTGTTTTAATGTATCAAATGACTTAAAATTTCTTAGCTTTCATATACTAAACATTTTTATAATTATTATAGGATTTTGAAAACAAAAGTAAGGTTTTGGAAATTAAATCAAAGTTTAAAAACTCGTAACTTTTCAAAACCACTTCTTAAGTAAAACCGGCTTTCAGAATAAAGGTTTTCTGTGTCGCTATATAACAAATTCAAGTGTTAATTTTTATTTTAGTTTACCATAACAAAAGCAATATCCAAACATAATATACATGCCATAATTAGCATATATAAGCAAGGATTACAACTTGCAACTAACTTAACTTTTTACTTTTAAATCCAAATCTATACATCATCACACACAAGCACTTATATGTACATACAAATAAATATTTATTTCCACTAATCAAGCATCATATTCATCATCAAATCAAACAATAATTACAAGTTAGAAATTTAGTTAAAAAGGTGGGAACACCTAAAAGCTAACCAAATTACCCTATATCTACGCTAACTTTTGCGACCACCTTTCTCTTAGCTTTGCCTCATGAGAAATGGAGTTTTAAGGACCCTAAGGACCAAAGGAAGTTCGACCGTGGGGAGTGGAGTGCTCGGCCTAGGCTTGAAATGTATTAGGTGGAATTATTTTAGAGAAGAGGAAGTGTAGTAAGTGAAGTAGTGTGTTTACATAGGTTTTTAAATTTTAAAAGACAGGAAATAAATGGTTTTTAACTTTGGAAACTAAGATGAAAGCCATGAAAAATGTTTTAGAGCTTAGGAAAGAAGAAACAAGGTTTTGAAATAAAGAAATGAAAATGAAGAATAGTAGGAAATTGGTTTTTACACGAATTACATTAATTGAATTACCAAACTAGCCTTTTGTACTTTGCCATCCACTACCTTAATGCCACCTCACCTTGCTTGCTCCCTCCCTCCTTGCTAACGTGTAAAGCATGTCCCTTTCCCTTTCATGGTTGGCCAACATGAATTAAATGCATTGTTTAGACATTTTTCCTCCTAATGTCATGTCATGTTTAAACACTTTTTAATTATGTTTCTTTACATTTGAAAATTAAACTTATTTAAACTTAAGTATATATATACTGATATACTAACATATGCTAACTTATTTATACATGTATGTGTCTATTTATGCTAGAGAGTTCATAGTGTTTTCTGACAACTTTTATTCGGCGAAAAGTCAAAATTCGAAAAACAAATTCCGGTACACATTTTTTATTTTTCTTCGAACTAAATATATATGTAAACAACTTTTGAAAACTATTTCTCCGTCGCTATTTATTGTTTAAAAGAGTTTTATTTTAATTTTAAAATCTATTCATTGAATATTTAAAATTAATTAAACATTCACAAATTCAAACGGTGAAATTCTAGGTCGTTACAAGACCTATTTTATTTGGTATCTAACCTTAGGAAACAACCAGATACTACTAATGAGGATCTAGGGAATATTAAAAAGAAAGAGATTAAGACCGAAGAAAAGTATCAAGCACTTATGGTAGGTACTTTCCCCTCTTGAGGAAGAGGTAAAGGCAGAAGTTCGATTAAACTTTCTAGCTTGCATATGACTAAGGTGGTTTCATAATACCATGGTTATGCATAACAAGATAGGAGTCTACAATCGGCACCCATTAAAAAAATTTCCGAGGTTCACATGGAACTTAAGACAGGAAAATCAGTTCTTTTAAATAGTGTAAGAAGAAATGAACCAAAACCATGTATGATCTTATAAGAAGCACTTCAAAGAAATTTCAATAAGGCTATTGCTTAGGCCAAAAGTCAAGCAAATCAAATACTTGTTCGTTTTCTTTGACTTGAGCATTATTATTAGTAAGTATCAGAGTCCTCTTTAGCTTGCAGGGTCCCTCTACTTTTGTCTTTCATGCCAAATTTCGTAGAGTTTGGAGTTATCGTTTGGTCGTACAGGATAGAAACGCGTTTAAATGAATATCGAAAATTTAATAATTTAATTCGATTCAAAAAGCTATCTTCCTCATACGACCGAATTAGGCCCTGAAACATGTTCCATTATGTTTGGAATAAGGGTAAAACATTATGAACGCCTAGCAGCACGTCTCGATGGGGATTCAAGATTTTGAGTTAGTAATCAAGACGGTTTGAAAATTTAAATAATATATATATTTTTGATTGACCATACCCTCCATATCTGTCTCCTTTCTTTCTTTTCTCAGCCACCCTATGCCTACAGTTCTTTCCAAAACATGTTTCTTCCCTCTCATTTTTAAAATATAGCCGAGCAAGTGAGAAAAAAAAGGGAATTAAACTTCAAAACTCAATTTCTTGTAATTTACTCAACATAAATATGTAGAACCAATTTTAAAAATCAAATTGCATCTGGATCTTCGATCCGATGTTTGTGTTGAAGAGTGCGGCAGCTGTTTCGAAAATGCCAGTAAGAGTTGAACGCGGCTATGGAGATAGGGTTCCTCTTTTCTTGAATTTTGTGCAGCGTAGGGTAAATCAGAGATTGGAGGTGTGTTCCTGAGGTCGAGGCACGCCTGTGGCCAAAAATTGGTGAAGCTCGACTATGTTTTGGGTTTCACATCACTTGGCTTTCGAACGGTGAAGCAGAAGATCGTGACTTGGAGGAGGGGCTTTGCATGTGGAGCTTGGGTCGAGCACGATGAGAATCGGAAGAGGAGTTCGTCGGCATGCTCGGTTTTGAATTCCATCACCTTAAGCTCCGTATCCTTGTTTTCATGCATAGCTATTTGGACATGGTTGTGCCTCTCATGCACATGCAAAAGGACGGGGGTCGAAGGGAAGAGATGTTGAGCGGGCTTGGGCCGTTGTGGGCTTGGTAATAAATTTGAATAATTAAGTTATGTTAATATTGTAAATTTATTATATAATTATCTATAAACTCAAAAAATTTATAAATCATGCATTAGAGGTCGCAATTGGACGAAACAAGTGGCGCTGGAATCGCAGAGATGAGATCTACACTGCAATGCAGATCCGAAGATGTTTGGAGCTCATTAAAATTTTATGTTAAATCGAACGTCGTTCGATTTAATTTAAAATTGAAACTCAAGGTGGGTGTTTTATAACACTCATAACATATTAGAATATTTTTATTCTAGTTAAATTTGAATTTATGAATTGATATGAATTTTTTAGTCGTTGTTGATAAATTTTGTTGTCATTTGAATTAACCATCATAAATTAAAATTGACATTCAACTTGAAATTGGGATTCAATTTCCAATAAATTAATTGAAATTGATAACTATGAAATTGCGATGAGTTATATGACTGTTTGGATAATTGATGGCGATGGACGCTATTGATTGATATTTTGGATGATTTGGATGTTTATTTGTTCTGATATGGCCTTTTATCACCTTGTATATTTACAGTTTATAAACTATAAATTGAATTATTTCTAATGAATTAAGAAATAGGTTGAAACGATATATACCTATGACATTGTGATTTGGATTGAAATGATATACGTCCATCCTCGAAATTAAATTGAAATAACCGATCACTTGGCCATAGGATAGAAAATTATATACGAACACCGGATTAGTTAAATGGAATAATTTTAAAAGTTTGGTTTTGAAATTATTAATTATTTTGAATTTAAAGAAATGAAAATTTAATTTATGAAGTTTGAATTAATCACGAATGCAAGTTCGAAATGTTGAAATAAATTTTTGGTTAAAAGAAATTGTTAAATAATTGAAGTTGAGATTTTGGAGTTAAAATCGGAATATGATTGAATTCCATAAATTGATTTGTTTTGAAAAATATTGAATGTTTATGCGAACTTTGAATATTACTAAGTGAAAGTGATATAAAAATGATATTTCACAATTGAGCTCGTAATTGAATTTATTTGAAGATTGGGATTTTAAACTAAATATTGAAGGATAATTTGGTTTAAATGTTTTGAATCGATACTTTGAAAATCGAGCTCGAAACCGATATTGGTTGAAGTTGAAATTGAATTAATTGGGTTTGAAAGCGGAATTGAATTAATTTGAAATCGAAGTTAAAATTGATTTCAAATACAAATCGAAATTGAATCGATTGAATGGAAATTGGAATTGATTTGAGTTGGAAAGTTAGAAATGGACCGGTTTGACTTTGAAATATTTCAAATAAATAATTTAATATAAAACTATTTAAAAGCCATCCTCATAAATATACAAATTATTTTGGGTTCCAAATTATATTGCTATATAAACAATTTTAATACAAACTATTTTATATTAAACCATTTTAGCCATTTAAACTATTTTATACTAAACTATTCTAATCATTTAAACTATTTTAATTATTTAAACTATTTTAGAACTATTCAAACTATTTTTCAAAAACTCAAACTGGTAAGGGGTGAAATGATTTTAAATCATGGATTTAAATGCGAACGGGGCTAATGAAGTTACAACCCAAATGTAAATTTGAAACCATTTTTGAATCGAAATTGCGATATTGAGACGGAAATGATTTTGAACCGAAATGGTATATTTTGAGTAAATATAATGATTTCGGAATGGATTTGATTCCGAAGCAAATATAATATTTTGATATCAAGTATGAATCGTCTTCGAAATGTAAAAGTGCCAACCGGTGTGTAAAACGACATTTGGTTGTTAAAGAGACCGGAGGCGGATATAGGCATACTCTCTATCGATACCGAAACCACTTTGAAAACTGTGTACTTGGAGTGATGATCCAGAAAGAATGGTTGGATTTGGCATCGTTTACTAGAATTGAAGAAAGAGAACAATGATGGATTAACCTGGAACTTGTGCCACTTTGAAATGACTAAAATAGAAGCCGTACCAACCAAGTGGGCTAGCTACCCCGAGCGGATGCACTTCTTCGAATTATCATCATTTACATTGTGATTGATTGGAGCACCCCCTAATTTTATAGGAGTGTCGGACGCAGTGGGTGATCATGGCTATGATGCGTTACCACCAGCCGGGAAGGGTAAATTGGTAGTATCCTACCTTGGGCATTGCCTCACGCGCTTTTTCATACTTTTATCCCTAAACAAGACCATACGATTTTGGTTTAGTGTTGTCGTATCACGACGCATCCCTATCCACCGACCGTTTAACTGGTGTTTTATATGCAAACTGTATTACAATGCTTAAAAACACATTAAGGGGGATTAATGTAAAGGCTTAACGTTATCTTAATATTTATTTTACTGATCAGACATTATATATATAGCGTATTCTACTACATATAAATATTTTATCGGATCCTTAAGAGATGGAAAATCCCGTAACATCTCTTGAGTTATTACACGCACGTTATATACTTGATAAGAGATGTGAAAACCCGAAAATATCTCTGACACTGTTACACTCATGTTTATGCGATATCGATTTGACCTACATAAGGATATTTTAGTCCCGACTCGAATGTTTTGTCTTTTCATTATGCTCGGGTCAGTCTCGAGTTTTCAGCTTACTGAAGATCTATTCTGGAGGACGAAGACAAAGTTTTGGTATACTACTACTATTATTATCCCTGCATCGTGTTGTCTGCTGCATTATTTATTTATCTCTGATGTATATATATACTCTGATGAATGTTCTGTTGAATACAATCAAACGTATGATAGAAACAGCTTCATGAACTATTTATTTTATTATTTTATTTTATCGTTTCGCTGAGAGATTCTGTTTTGTTTTTCTTCTTCTTTTCTCTTATGTTCTTATTTACCCTATTAACAATCCTCCCTTTTGAATGGTTTGAGTTGACATGTGTGGTTTATTAAACTGTCCAAAAAGGTAGGCCGTTGTAGTTGGTATCATAGCTTTGGTTTAGCGATAACCTTAGCTATGTGGGTAACTTATTATAGATAGGGCCAGTAGCACCCTAGAATGAGTTTGTGTGTATTAATAGATATGAGCGCTTATTTGTTAGTGAATATAAAAAATAGTTTTATAATGTGATGGTTGATTTGTTGAGTGGCTTATGGGTTCTGGTCAATGCGAGTAATTAATATTAATGATATGGATCTCTAAACACTCGGACATAACAATTCGACATAGTATTGTTTGGGAATTGGGTAAGTGAAATAATTTTATCCTAATTATATTTTTTGTATAAAGGAATATTTTTTAGAATTTATTAGACTATATATAGTGTGAATTAGTTGTTAGATGATAATATTGATCTTCATCATTTGTTGATTGATTAGTCAATATTCCTAAACTATTGGCTATTATATGATTATAAGAAAATGAAATTGTATAAGTGTGATTTATAAAATATAAATTGCAAGTAAAATGGATATAAAGTGAGAATTTGAAAATTTTAATTTCAGTGTTTCTGAAAAGGTTTTCAGGATTTGGAAAATAATATTGGTATTGTTTAAAAGTATTTACAAATACAAATTGTTTCCAAATAAATTTTAAAAAGGAATGAACTCGGTACTCCTCTCTTCTGTCACTGGAAAATAATTTCGGTGATGACTGCACAGCATCATAGACGTTCATTTTCGAGTCTCAAAGTGGGGGGGGGGGGGGGGAGGGGGGACTTTTGAGAAGCTTTGCTTTAGAATTATTTTGATAAATGGATTTTGGTTTAAACTCCAAAAGTTCAATTGACATATAAGATTTAGGTATACATACTTATTTCAAATGATTTGAAATAAACCTGGTATTTGGAATTTGTAAGTTCTGTTAATTAACAATCTTCAAATTATTTGAATAAAATGAAATATTTGAATAACCAGAACTTATAAAATAAGAGGACTAAGAAGTCTAAGTTAAATGTTTTGAGAAACTTTAGAGTTGAAATTTGCATATCTTAAATTGAAAGTAAAGAAATCTAAACAAGTTAAAATAGTGAACATTCAAATTAAGTAAGAATGTCTGATTAATTTCTATAATACCAAATTTCATTCTAATAACATATAATAAGACTGGCCAAAATATAAAAGTTAAAAAGATGATTTGGATACGTAATGGGATATTATATAAGTAAATAAACTTAAAAGTAATTAAAATGTATATAAATGGAAATTCAGTTGTAATAGTAGATGTTGTATACTTAAGTATATTATGAAATGATTAATGACTAAATGGAATAAGTAAGTCAACTTAAGAAGAAAGACAAATGAATTAAGTAATATCTTGTAAATTAGTTATAAAATTAAATATAAATTTGAATAGAAAATGTGAAATTGAATTTTTAACTTTTGGGATAATTGTAAACATAGATAAAGCCATATATAAGAAGTTGACCTTTATAAAATGATTATAAACTAGATCGATGATCAATAGGATGTTTCACAAATAAACCTGTTACTAAACGAAATTATGAAATGGTGGCGAATGAAAAGAAATTGGCATAGTAATAATCAATTGGAAATAAATAGTAAATTGTACGTACATTATTTATTCGCATAATGATTAGATCCGGTTTCGAACATAGAATTTCGAGACAATTTATATCGACCCGAGTTAGGATTTTTCACCTAATTCTCGACGGCAAACCCTGTATATGGATTTTTGATTTGATTCTAGAATTCTCTATCATAATATGTGGCTATGCAAGGAGAATAACGGTTTCTGATCAAGGAACCAAATCTGAGTCCACACTAGAGAGTCGTGTGAACAATACTAGCTCGGAAGTGAAATGTGTGATCGAGCGAGCGATCAAATTTGATACTGCGTACGGATAATATATGTACATCGTATGGGTTTAAGTACAACAAACATTGGAAATCAAAAATGAAAAATATTAAATGATTTTAAACTATATGATTGATATCATTGGGAATTAAGATGTAGGTATTTAAAATCAAGAAAATTTGGATGGCCTGACAAAAAGTACATGCTTATTTTGTCATTGGATTTGGTGAATATTTTGATTGAGCCACTTGGCTTTTGGTTTCTTTTATTGGTTTGGGGCCCATAGAGGCGTTTTGTAGTTATGCCGATCGAGCCACGCAAAGGAGACTTTGCTGAATTTTCTGTAAATCCAGATGTTAGAAATTTTTTGAAGTTTTAAAATTTTTATAACTTGTTTTGATAACTAACTTGTAAATTCTATAAGACGATCGGAGTAACATAGAAGGTGTAGTAAAATTTTTGTAATAAGATTTTATTGTTTTATATGTTGATAACTTTGAATGAAATATATCAAATGTAAAATTCTCTGCTTAATTCCTTTTCGAGGACGAAAAGTTTTGAGTGTGGAAGATTGTAACGGCCCGTATTTTTAACTATTTTAAATTATTAAATTTAATGTAATTATTAAATGAAAATGGTTAAAAATAAAAAATTCAATGATTTTGAATGTAAATTATCGAATATGAACTTGGATAAGATTTTGAAATAAACAAATTCTAGAGATTTGGGTAATAACGAGCAATGAAAATATATGCTGTGTATTGAATGAGTTTATGGTCGATAGCTGGATTAGACAATAATGTTAAATGTATTAGATGTAATTAAAGTAATTGATTGTTAACTAAAATTCATTTAATAACTAATATTGGAATTTACTGATTTATTGGAAAATTAAACTGTTTAAAATTTAATATTGGAAATTATTTGAATAATTGAATAACGGAAATTGAATAACTGTAAAATGAAAATAGTTGTTCTATATTTTGAATTTGTTTTGAAAGTTAAATCTTATAAGTTCATCAACCAATATTTCAAAAGATAGTGATTTATTGAATTATCCAAATTGATTACACTTAATACCGTAATTATCTGAATAATTGAATTCTGAGGTTAATATGATTGTTAACATTTAAAATTCAATTTAAAAGCGAATAATTAGAAATTGAAAATTTTATATTATAACTGAGACGTTAAAGTAGCCTTCTGGGGTACAGTCTCGGGTTTCGACGAAACCAGTTCCATTGGATCCACAATAGTATATTATCATCAAATTTCGTAGAGTTTGGAGTTATTGTTTAGTCGTACCGGATAGAAACGTGTTGAAATGAATATCAAAAATTTAATATTTTAATTCGATTCAAAAAGTTATCTTCCTTATACGATCGAATTAGGCCCTGAAACATGTTCCACTTTGATCAAAATAAGGGAAAAACATTGTGAACACTTAGCAGCATGCCTCGACAGGGATTCAAGATTTTGAGTTATGTAATCAAGACGGTTTAGAAATTTAAATAATATATATATATATATTTGATTTGACCATACTCTTCACATCTGTCTCCTTTCTTTCTTTTCTCGGTCACATTATGCCTACCGTTCCTTTCAAAACACGTTTCTTCCCTCTCACTTTTAAAAGTATAGCCGAGCCAATGATAAAAAAAGGGAATTAAACTTCAAAAAAATCAAGTTCTTGTAATTTACTCAACATAAAAATGTAGAACCAATTTTAAAAATCAAATTGCATCTGGAGCTTCGATCTGATGGTTGTGTTGAAGAGTGCGACAGCTGTTTCGGAAACGTCAGTGAGAGTCGAATGCAGCTATGGAGCTAGGGTTCCTCTTTGCTTGAATTTTGTGCATTGTTGGGTAAATCGGAGATTGGAGGTGTGTTCCTGAGGTCGAGGCAACCTGTGGCCACGAAAATTGGTAAAGCTCGGCTGTGTTTTGGGTTTCACATCACCATGGCATTCGAACGGGGAAGTGGTAGATCGCGACTTGGAGGAGGGGGCTTCACGCGTGGAGCTTGGGTCGAGCACATGGAGAATCAGAAGAGGTGTTCGTCGGCGTGCTTGGTTTTTAATTCCATCACCTTAAGCTCCATATCCTTGTTTTTGTGCACAGCTATTTGGATATGGTTGCATCTCTCATGCATAAGCAAAAGGACGGGGGATGAAGGGAAGAGATGTTGAGCGGGCTTGGGCTGTTGTGGGATTAGTAATAAGCTTGAATAATTAAGTTGTGTTAGTATTGTAAATTTATTATATAATTATCAGTATAATTAAAAAATTATAACTCACGCATAAGAGGTCGGAATTGGACGAAACAAGCGGTGCCGGAATCGCAGAGACAAGATCTACGTTGTAGTACAAATCCAAAGATGTTTAGAGCTCATTAAAATTTTAGGTTAAATCGAACGTCATTCGATTTAATTTAAAATTGAAAACTCAAGGTGAGTGTTTTATAACGCTCACAACGTACTAGAATATTTTTATGCTAGTTAAATTTGAATTTATGAATTGACACGAATTTATTGGTCGTTGTTGATAAATTTGGTTGTCATTTGAATTAACCATTGTAAATTGAAATTGACAGTCAACTTGAAATTAGGATTTAATTTTCGATAAATTACCTGATTGACAACTATGAAATTGCTATGAATTGTATGACTGTTTGGATAATTGGTGGCGATGGATACTATTGATTGATATTTTGGATGATTTGGATTTTTATTTGTTCTGATATGGCATGTTGTCACCCTGTATATTATTCACAGTATATAAACTGTAAATTGAATTATTTCGAATGAATTAAGAAATAGGTTGAAAAGATATATACCCATGACATTGTGATTTGGATTGAAATGATATATATCCATCCCCGAAATTAAATTGAAATAACAGATCACTTGGCCATATGATAGAAAATTATGTACGAACACTGGATTGGTTAAATTAAATAATTTTAAAAGTTTGGTCTTGAAATTATTTAATGGTTTTGAATTAAAAGAAATGAAAATTGAATTTATGAAGAACTAATCACGAATATGAGTTCGAAATTTTGAAATAATTTTTGGTTAAAAGAAATTGTTAATTGAAGTTGAGATTTTGGAGTTAAAATCAGAATATGATTGAATTCCATAAATTGATTTGTTTTAAAAAAGATTGAACTTTTATGCAAACTTTGAATATTACTAAGTGAAAGTGATATAAAAATGATATTTCGAAATTGAGCTCGGAATTGAATTTATTTGAGGATTGGGATTTTAAACTGAATATTGAAGGATAATTTGGTTTAAATGTTTTGAATCGATACTTTGAAAATCGAGCTCAAAACCGATATAGGTTGAAGTTGAAATTGAATTAATGGGTTTGAAAGTGGAATTGAATTAATTTGGAATCGATGTTGAAATTGATTTGAATTAAAAATCGAAATTGAATCCATTGAATGGAAATTGGAATTGATTTGAGTTGAGAAGTTAGAACTGGATAGGTTTGACATTGAAATTATTTCAATTAAACAATTTAATATAAAACTATTTAAAAGCCATCCTCATAAATATACAAATTATTTTGGTTTCCAAATTACTTTGCTATATAAACCATTTTAATACCTAAACTGTTTTATATTAAACTATTTTAACTATTTAAACTATTTTATACTAAACTATTCTAACCATTTAAACTATTTTAACTATTTTAATTATTTAAACTATTTTGGTATTCTTCAAACTATTTTTCAAAAATTCAAACAGGTCAGCGGTGAAATGTTTATTTTAAATCATGAATTTAAATACGAATGGGGTTAAATGAAGTTACAACCTAAATTTAAATTTGAAACCATTTTGGAATTGAAATTGCGATATTGAGACGAAAATGATTTTGAACCGAAATGGTATATTTTGAGTAAATATAATGATTTTGAAATGGATTTGATTTCGAAGAAAATATAATATTTTGATGTCAAGTATGAATCGTCTTCGAAATGTAAAAGTGCCAACCGGTGTGTAAAACGACATTTGGTTGTTAAAGAGACCAGAGGCGGATATGGGCATACTCTCTGTCGATATCGAAACCACTTTGACAACTGTGTACTTGGAGTGATGATCCAGAAAGAATGGTTGGATTTGGCATCGTTTACTTGAATTGAAGAAAGAGAACAATGATGGATTAACCTGGAACTTGTGCCACTTTGAAATGACTAAAATAGAAGCCGTACCAACCAAGTGGGCTAGCTACCCCGAGCGGATGCACTTCTTCGAATTATCATTATTTACATTGTGATTTTATTGGTGTGCATCCTTCGATTTTACGGGAGAGTTGGACGCGGTGGGAAATCGTGGCTATGATGTGTTACCACCAGCCGGGATAGGTAAACTGGTATTATCCTACCTTGGGCATTGTCTCACATGCCTTGTCATAATTTTATCCCTAAATGAGACCCATACTATTTTGGTTTAGTGTTGTCGTATCACGACGCATCCCTATCCATCGACCGTTTAACTGGTGTTTTATATCCAAACTATGCGAAAATGCTTAAAAATGCGTTAAACGGGATTAATGTAAAGCCTTACGCTATTTTAATATTTATTTTACTGATTAGTAATTATATATAGCATATTCTACTACATATAAATATTTTGAAGGATCCTTAAGAGATGGAAAATCCCGTAACATCTCTTGAGTTATTGCACGCATATTATACATTGGATAAGAGATGTGAAAATCCGTAAACATCTCTGACACCGTTACACTCATGTTTATGCGATATCGATTTGACTTACATAAGGATATTTTTGTCTCGACTTGAGTGTTTTGTCTTTTCATTATGCTCGAGTCAATCCTGAGTTTTCGACTTACTGAAGATCTATTCTGGAGGACAAAGACGAAGTTTTGGTATACTACTACTATTATTATCCCAACATCATCTTGTATGCTGCATTATTTATTTATCTCTAATGTATATATATAACTCTGATGAATGTTGTGTCGAATACAATCATATGTATAATAGAAACAGTTTCATGAACTGTTTATTTAATTATTGTATTTTATCGTTCCACTGTGAGATTCTGTTTTGTTTTTATTCTTCTTTTCTCTTATGTTCTTATTTACCCCATTAACAATCCTCCCTTTTGAATGGTTTGAGTTGACATGTGTGGTTTATTATCGATTTAAACAGTCCAAAAAGGTGGGCCGTTACAATAAGTCACCATTTACCTTCTCCAAGCCAAAAAGCTATATAAAACCTTACTTTAGTTAGTAAAATATTTTCGTTTGGTGGGAATTAGCGTGATTTGCGCTTGGATTTTGGAGATTTACTATTTGGAGCATCTTGGATTCCGAGCCTCTATTGTTAATCTTGGAATTTGTGCCTCTTTTTGTTGCTTTGAATTTAGGTGAGTAGTTAGAACTCCTCGCTCTACTAGTTAGTCATTACATGTTAAAATGATGCTTTTAAATGGTTTTTGGACTCTAAAATATGTTTGTAAGTTATATCTAAACTCCCACTTTATTTACAAAACGAATTTACAAATGTTTTTAAGTGAAATTGGAACTTATGTATGAATGTGTTCTTATGATCACCCATGAATGTGTTCTTATGATCACCCCATCTCGTTTTCTTCTATATCTAGACCACAGTTCAATGTACATGTATGTTGTGCTATTTATATGTGTTGTAAATGTTGAATGCTTATATGTATATTATTTGTAATGTGTAAATGCCAATCGAATGGCGACTTAGAAATATAAGGAGTTGTTAATCAACTTGGCACCGAGTTGGAAAGTAGCGGCCAAATTGGATGTGAGTGATTTGAGGTTACAAGAAAGGCTTTATGAATCCATGTTTAAAATTTTAAGTCATTTAGAGTTCATTTGCTCGAAATATGGAAAAGAGAAGGTTCGGTCGGCTATGATGTGAAGAGTCAGATCAGTGTACTACTACTTCGGGTTTCAATGGTAGAAATTTCAAGTCTGGGGATGATTTCTTCAAATTAACTAGAAGTTGGTGGCTTGGATCGGGTTGAAGGATTTAGTCGAGAAATTAGCTAAGTATATGACTCGATACTGAATTATGAACATGACGAGTTATGAAGACTTCAGAACTTTAATGATTGGTCTTACACATGGAAGGATAGAGGCAACTTAGGGGCGGACGTGGGCAAATGCCCATGCTGACCCAAACAGCCAAAATTTGGCTAAGTAAAGGAAATCAAGACTCGGATACCGAGTCATGCTAAACTCAGGTACTGAATTGTGAATCCCGGTGGTTTTGACTTAGTGGTGGAAATTTATGGCTTCAATGATGGGATAGATGTACTTCGAGACCCGGAGCATAGGGCTTCAGGCTAGACTTAAGGATTACTATAGAGTGCTTTGGGACATTATAACAACAATCTACGATGAATGAGGGAAACTAGAGTTGTCATGAGCATAGAAACTCAATGATGGTGTTGTATGATGATCCAAATGACGAGTTCTCGGATGTGCTTTGTTATGAATGACATGTGAAAAGGGATCATTGATGCTCGAAAGTTCATATTGCACTCGTAAAGCAGGGGTACGTGGGGATGCCCACATGGACCACGACAGGTCCTGGATCTTTATGATGAAAGATTTGTCTTACCTTGGACCATCTATGACAAGCATTCCAGTTCCTAGCCTACCGAGTGGCATGGACTCGAGTATTGAGAAACCAAGACATTGAATATTCTCTGACCACAAGGGGTCATACAAGTTATCATATGTCCACTGTACAGAGAGAGTTAATGTGAGGATGGATGATGGATGTTATGTTTGCTTTGTCTATTAGGGATGTAGCATGACAGATGTCATTGATGTGGATACCTGTACGCTAATTATCGTATAGTACACTATGATGATTATGATGTAGAGTAGCATATATCTTATGTTTTAACTAACTCTATGGATGCCGGGACGTGTCTAGTATGGTTCTCCATACCCTATGTCCTAATATATCGAATTTACAGCACTTTAAGATTTTCTACCGCCCACACCAGAACATTGTCTGACTTGGGATTTTATGTTTTTCTCCTTATTATATGTGGTACTCTTAAATGAGTACACTAGATAGTAGGTGTAGACGACACGTAGAGCTGTACAGATGGACTAGTATGAGGCGATGCTTTCTCATACTTATACTTTGACTTACGATTGCTTATTCTATTGTGCGATACTATGGAACCTAGATAACGTCCACTTATTTTATTTAAATACAGTTTTTCTATTAAGTTTATTTTCAGTTGTACAAACTCATCACTTATGTTATATAATTATTCAGGTCTATGCACTTTAATTTCTATGGTTCATTCATCTATTACTTTCTTTCCTTTTTATATCTGTGATGACTATCACATTTTACTCGATGTGTTGTGAGATATTCGATAGGTTGTATGATTGTTTTAACTTTTTTCCACCCCTAACTATCATCCTACATCGGCCAAGCACCGTTGCAGCGCACCATACAGGTATATTGAGAGCAGGAGTTATAGGGTGGCCATCACATTTGGCATCATATCTTAGGTTGCATAATTAACCTAAGTTGATACCAGGATCCATCAAAAATAGAGTACGAGTTATCACATTAGGATGAATCGATAGTATACGAGAAAGCATACTTGTCACATATTTTTGTTTTAACTATAATAATACACACACACACATGCATGCGTGTAGTATAAAGTCGCACTGCACACATGAGTACCACTTATGTAGAATTACTTATAGTGAGACTGATCACCCTTATTACAGATTGAAAGATGAGTCATTACACGAGGAATGCTGCTTAAAACTCCATTCCTAGTGTTGAGGAGAAAGGAGCTGGCTTGGGAGCTACTAATCCCGATTTGTAAACAATGTTCAACACCATGATGAGGAACATGCTGTAAAATACTCAATTGGCTGCTCCTTGTGTTGCTACTGGTGGTGTTGCTCTAGTGTAGGTGCCTAAAGTCGATTTCGCTAAGCTAAATAAGTGTTTTGCCAGTCTTTGTGGTAAACTGTTCTAATAAATTGAATCAAAAACAGAAGTGTAGGATTGGCTTCTTTGTGAGAGGATCTTTGATGATTTGGAATTAGACGACGCTATAAAAAGGAGGTTGGCAACTCGAAGGCTCCAAGGGCGCACTATGAACTAGTGGTATGCTGTAAAAGTGGCTACTTTTGAGGACCAGTTCACTTGGGATCAGTTCAAAGCCAGATTTAAGGAAAAGTTTATAGCAATGGCGCAAAAGTCGGTCTTGTTTTGAAAATTCATGAATCTAAAGCAGGGAGACTTGCATGCCACCGAGTATGTTGCTGAATTTGATGCTTTGTAGAAGTATGGGATGTCCGTTATAGACATTCCACTAACGAAAAACAAGAAATTTATCATCAGTTTGAATGACTACTTAGGAGAGAGGCTCGTGGGTTATATTGATGAGACTTTCGAGATGATATTTGAGAAGGCCAAGAGATATGAGAGCCTTTGTCTGAAGCAGAAGAATTTTGTTCCTAAAGAAGAGCCAAAGCCACAATCGGATGGGAGGAGACAAAAGGAAGTGGAATAACAACAACAACAATAATAAACAGTTTCAGAACAAAGATGACAAAAAGAAGAGCAAAACTACCCAAACTTACTACAACAGCTTAGAAAAGGATCACTGTAGTAGGGACAACAAAGTGAAGGGGAAAAGTGCTTTAACCATAATAAGCTTGGGATATTCAGAGGGACTGCCCAAAGCCGCTAATGCAGAAACAAACGGTGAAAGTATATGCCCTCAATGTCATTCTGACTTCGTCAAGTGCTCCATCGATGAAGGAGAAAGCGAAGGGCATCATTATTCAAGGTATGCTTTCTATTAATGATGTTCTCATATATATTTTGTTTGATATCAGGGCTGGACATTCTTTCATATCTAGTGATTTGGTGGAGACTATGATTGAAACCTGAGATTGTTGACTGACCTTTAATTGTGATGAACCCTACTGGAGGCTCTACTAGCTAGTGTATGGTTTGTCGTTGTTTGGTTTTTCGAGTCATAGATGTTCTTTTGCTTGCAATTGCTTTTTTGTTTTTTGGGGTTATATATTATTTTGGGTATGGATTGGATTCAAAGGTACGTAGTAGTGGTGGACTGTGAGAGATCGTTAGTGATGATATGGGTAGATGATGGACGAAAGGTAGTGTTAGGCTACTCATAGATGATGAGATGATCATTAGCTTCCTATATTTTCTTAATATACTAAATGACGAGTTGTCATCAGTGCCTATTTCTTAGGAGTACCGAATATATATGAGGAGGTGACCGTAATTTCTCCACATAGTGAGATAGAGTTCCACATTGATTTAATAAGGTTGCTAGACCGATAGTAACGACTTTGAGAAGGATGGAGCCTAGAGAGCAAAGAGACCTCAAGGTGCAAGTGAATGACATATTGAGGACTGGGTTCATTCGCAGGAGTATTTCTGAGTGGGGAGTGCCTGTATTATTTGCATGAACTCGAACAGTCCCCTTAGACCGTGTGTCGTTTACAATGAGCTGAATAAGATGGCGAAGAAGAACAAGCATCCAATCCTATATATCAATGACTTGTTTGATCAGCTCCATGGAGCTAAAGTGTTTCTCGGTTGGATTTTGCGATGGGATTTCACCAACTAAGAGTGGTAAGAGAGAATGTGTCGATTATAGCATTTCGTACGCTGTTTGGTTTTTATAATACTTAGTTATGTCGTTCAGGTTGACTAATGCAGTTGCATACTCTATGGATCTCATGAACCATGTTTTCAAGGATCAATTGAATAAATTTGTGCTTGTGTACGTTGATGATATTCTTATCTTCTCACGAATGGAAGAGGAACACAAGACGCTCTTGAGGATTATACTTGAGATCTTAAGAAATCACCTACCAAAGCCTAAGTTTTAGAAGTTTCACTAATAGAGGAGGAAAGTGCGATTTTTGGGCTAAATTGTTCTTGAGTAAGGCATTGCTATAGATCTTGCAAAAGTTGCATTAGTGCAAGATTGGAACAGGCCCAAAAATGTTACAGATGTAGGAATTTTTTTCGAGTTTATGGGGTATTATGGATGATTCATCTAGGACTTGTCTAAGGTACCAGCACTGTTGATTCATTTGAGGAAGAAGAATCATACCTTTCCTAGGAATGATAGATGCAAACATGCATTCGTGAATCTAGAAGAGAGGTTGATGAGTGCACCAATGTTGACTATTCCGAGTAAGGATAAAGAGATGATAGTATACACCAATGCTTGTGGTACTGAATCGGGTGCGGTATTGATGCAGAAGGGTAAGGTTGTTGTGTATGTAGTCAATAATTGAAGCCATATGATAAAAAGCACCCAACCACTGATTTAGAGTTAGCACCGATCATGTTTGCACTAAAGATTTGGAGGAACCATCTTTTAGGAGAGAGGTTCAAGTTGTTTACCAATCATAAATCATTGAAGCACCTCTTTTCGCAGAAGGATCAACAGTGATATTTATAATTCCTAGCTTCCAATGACTTTGACATTTCCTATACACTAGGAAAAGGAAATGCCATTGTTAAAGCTTTGAGTAGGAGACATGCCAGCTTAGGGACCATGTTCCTAGAATGGACGTAGTTAGAGTATATTATTGGTTATGATTTCCAACCAAGATGAGAGCTAGGGCCAGAGATGTTGGTGAGCTTGACTATCAGACCTATTCTAATTGAATGGACCAGTACTAGTCAGAGACATGATGCCGGAATAGTTCAGATTATTTCTAAGATTAAGAGTATAGTGGAGTTTGAAGAGATAAGGCGGTACAGATTTGACCAAGATGGTTGGTTCCATAAGGAAGGGAGATTGTTTGTACTTGACGTGGATGGATTGAGGGATGAGGTATTACTAGAGTGCCATCATTCGAGATTGAATATTCATCTCAAAGGCAATAAAATGTATAGATATATGAAATAGAGATTATATAGAGAAGGGATGAAGAGGGACGTTTGGACATTCATCTCAAAGTGTATGAACTGCCAGTTAGTGAAGGCAGAGCAGAAAATGACAAGTAGTTGGATGCAATCACTAGAAGTTCCCAATTGGAATTAGGAACAAGTTTCGACGGACTACCATAGACTAGAGGTGGGTATGCTAGCATTTAAGTCATATTTGACTAATTGACCAAGGGTTCCAGATTTATACTCGTTGAGTCAAATAAGATGGCAGCTAAATTGACCCAGTTGTATGTGAAGTAGACAGTGCGATTCAATGGTATGCCGAAAAGCATTGTGAGTGGTTGAGACTTGTTTTTCACTAGGGGGATTTGGAAGAGCTTAAAAGAGGTGTTGGGGATAATGTTACATCTAATTACCGCCTATCGTCCTCAAATTGATGACCAAGCTGAGAGAGTGAATTGTATCTTGGAGGATCTCTTACGGACTTGCATATCCGAATTTAGAGGCTCGTAGGATAATCACTTACATCACATTCAGTTTGCATACAACAACAGCTATCATTCTGACATTGGTATGGCACCATTTGACGCATCATATGGCCGACCATGCAATGCTCTTTCATGCTGTTGGAAAGCGGGAAAAACGTTGATACTTGGGCCAGATATGATTAGAGGTACTTCAATGAAGATCATGATCATTCGGTAATGAATGAAAGATGTTCAATATAGAAAAAAGAGCTACGCTGATAAAGGATGTGGAGATTTGGAGTTCTCTGTCGACGATATGGTAGTCAAGATCTCTCCACTGAAGAATGTAATTCAATTTAATACTAAAGTGAAGTTACCACTGAGCTTCGTGGGTCCTTTTTCAATACTAAATTGGATTAGGAATATAGCTTATAGAGTCGACTTACCATAGAGGACGACAAGCATGCATAACGTGTTCCATGTTTCTCATTTGCGGATGTTTGCGCATGGCTTAGGTGCGACTATCGTACTAAATAACTAGATGATATTGAGATTAAACCAAAAGCATAGAGACCTCCTAGGCCAACTCGTACTATTGGATGTCATAGGAAGTAGCTTAGAAGGAAGACAGTGGAGTCATTGAAAGTTTGGTAGAGTGAAAGCGAGGGCGATTTCACATGGAAGACCAAAAAATAGCATGAGAACCGCTTATTCGAAGCTCTTTACATAAAAAGACTTTCTATTTTTCGCATTTTCTTTCACTTTCTAATATCGTGAATCGTAGTATAGTTTAGTATCCTACATGTTAGGATAGGAATAGGTATTACTTCTTGATGTTTGATACTATGCATGTAGATGATTGTATGTGCTTGTATATGACTGTTAGGCATGCAGAGTAACCTTATTGATTTTGTTAATGAATTTTAGGGGTGAAATTCCTAAAGTGGGGCAAATGTAGCAGCCTATATTTGAAATATTAGTTCTCTTTTTATGGAGTGGTCATAATAGGAAATCAGACTTCCGTTTATGAGATATGACTATTTGAAATTTAGGTTGTTTATTGACAACTTAATTGGTAACTAGGGGATTATTGACTAATCCCAAAGACTCATTTCAGGATTAAAGCCAAAGGTAGGCCAATGGGACCTTCTTTAATCACTTCACAATTCTCAAAATAGTTAAAGAAGTCACCACTAATCTTCTCTAATCATAAGAGCTAAATTAAACCTTACTTTAATTAGTCAAATCTTGCATTAAGAGAGAATTAGAGATATTAGCACTTGTATTTGAAAATTTACTGTTTTGAGCATTTTAGATTCCATGCCACTATAATCTATCTTAGAATTTGTGCTACTTTTGGGTGCCTTATATTTAGGTGAGTAGTTAGAACTTCTCACTCTACTCATCGATCATTATATGTTAAAATGAAGTTTTAAAATGGTTTTTAGACTCTAAACTATGTTTTAAGTAAAATCTAAACAAACCACTTTAGTTACAAATGAATTTACAAATGTTGTTAAGTGAAATTGGAATATATGTATGCATCTGTTTTTATGACTACCCCATCTCGTTTTCTGGTAGATTTAGGCTATAATTCGATGTATATGTATGTTGTGCTGTTTATATGTGTTTTATATGTTGAATGCTTGTGTGTATACTATTTGTATGGACGTAAAACCGATCAAATGGTGACTTAGAAATAGGAGGAGTTGTTATACAACTCGGAACCAAGTTGTAAAGTAGTGGCCCAATTGGATGCGAGTGATAAGAGACAACAAGGTAGGCCTCATGAAGCCACGTTTAAAATTTATAGTCATTTGAACTTCATTTGCTCAAATATGGGAAAGATAAGGTTGGATCGGCTATGATGTGAAGAGTAAGATAGGTGTGCTACTATTTTAGGTTTCAAAGGAACAAACTTTGAGTCATGGGGATGATTGCTTTGAGGAAGGCGGCGGCTTGGATTGGACTGAAAGACTTCGCCAATAAATTGGCAAAGTTAAAGACTCGAGAACCGAAATATGAAGATGATGAAATATAAAGACTTAGGAAGTTTTGACGATTGGTCTTGACTCATGCATATGGAAGGATGGAGGCAACTTAGGACAGACTCGGGAAAAGTGGAATTCCCAGGACGACCCAAGCACTTAGCTAAATTTTGGCTAAGTATGCGAAGTCAAGACTCGGGTACCAAGTTGTGCTAGACTCGAATATCAGGTTGTGAATCTCAATGAGTTTGAGTTAGTGATGGGAAGTGGTGACTTTAATGATAGGATAGTCGTACTTTGAGACTCAGAGCATAGGGCTTTGGGCAAAATGTTGGGATTACTAGAGAATGCTTTGGTACATCATGACAACACTCTATGAAAAATAATCGAAGTCAAGAGTTGTCTCGAGCTTAGCAACTCAATGATGGGAGTTATATGATGATCCAAAAGACAAATTCTAGGACGTGCTCTGCTATGAACAATGTGTGCAAAGGAGTCGTTGATGCTCGAAGGTTTCATAGTGTACTTGTAAAGCAGTGATATGTGACGACACCCACCTGGACCATGACAGGCCTCAAATCTTCATGATAAAAGATCTGTTTTTTCTTGGACTTACCATGACGAGCGGTCTAGTTCCTGGTTTACTGAGTAGCATGGATCAAGTTTCGAGAAACCAAGATGTTGAATACTCTCTAAACATGATGGGTCGTGCGGGTTATCATATATCCAACACACTAAGTGAGTGAATGTGAGGATGGATGATGGATGTTATGTTTGCTTTGTCAGTTAGGGATGTCACGTCATGTAGATAACATTGATGTAGATACATGGACAACCATATGTACTTTGACGTACAGTAGACCCATGATGATTATGATGTAGAGTAGCACATATCTTATGTTATATACTTACTCTTTAGACACATGAATGTGTTAAGTATGGTTCTCCATATCCTATGTACTACTATATTGGCTTTATAGTACTTTGAGACTTTTTACCGCTCATACCAGACTGTTGTCTGACTTAGGATTTTACGCTTTGCTCCTTATTGTCTCCGGTGCCCTTAAATGAGTTGACTGGATAGAAGGTATAGATAGCATGAGGAGCTGTGCAGATTGACAAGTAGGAGGCGATGCTTTTTGTACTTATACTTTGGCTTACTATTACTTATTCCACTTTGCAACAATTTGGAGCCTAAACAATGTCTGCCTATTTTACTTAGAGATAGTTTATCTATTAAGCAAATTTTTAGTTATACAAACTCTATCACTTATGTTGTATAGCTGTATAAATCTGTGCATTTTGATTTCTATGGTTCATTCAGTTATTACCGTCTCACATGTTTCTACTTGCGATGACTATTATATTTTATTCGATGCACTGTGAGATATTTGACATGTTATGTGATTGTTTTACCTTCTTTACATCCCTAAATATCGTCCTACATTGATCGGGCATCATTGCAGCTCACAATACATATATATTGACTAGAAGAGGTATAGGATGGTGATCATAGGATATTACATAATTAGTTGTTCCTTTTGAACACACTTCAATTGATTGACTAACTCCTAGACTCATCAAGAATCACCCTACGGATGTTGCCAAGATCTGTAGTGCCACATTTTTAATTTGTATTGATGTGTTATGGGTTAAAGCATTTTTAGCCAAGAGGAAAGGAAGGTGTCATACTCAGGCCATGATGAGGTGCTAGCAAGAAGAAGGAAAATGAATGGGGTATAGTGGTTATGGGAAGGGAGGTGACAAATCTCCTCTATTTACAAATTCACTTTTTACCAATTCTAGATCTATCTCTAGAAAATAGATCTCAAGCTAAAAGGACCCTCAAAATACCTCGGACCTTTTAAGTAATTAACATCATTTAAAGCATATTTATATATGTATCCATATCGTATATCAGCATATATATATATATATATATATATATATATAACTTTTTATACACGCATCTAATTAATAACTAGTTGCACCTAGAAAATACTAAAGGCACCTAATATATTAATTAATATTTAATAAATATTAATTAATTTAATTAGTATTTAACAATTATAAATCAATTAAATCATGTGGAATTTCAAAGAAATCACCAATAGTTTATACAACTCGTGGGTGTAAATTTATTCAGCAATTAATATCAAATTGTTTGAAGATTGATGTTCACTCGTCTCCTTAGCCACTGGAGTGATAGTTTGACTGAATTTATTATTTATTCGTCTTTGTCGATAAAATCTAATTTTTACATTATCAAGAGGTTCCTTTTAGTAACAAATGTTTTACACCAATTCTCTTCGTCTACATTATATCACATTTGGACTTGTGAATTTTGGTTTTGGTTAAAATTCCAATATCATCTACATTCAACTCGGTTAGGCCTTAAATAAATTCCTTGATTAAGTAAGTTTATTATTAACTATATTGCTCTAGCCAAAGACTTGACTTTGAATTGACTATAATTGACTGTGATACTAATTTATGTAACCAAGAAGACAAATTCTTTATTGAATAGTGTTTCACTTCCAATGTTTCAACTCAGACCCAACTATAGTCACTCGATGGACATCAAGCTACGATTTAACTATAATCAAAGTGGAGTATCCACATTAATGTTCAATGGTATTCTCAAGTCGAGAGAACCGTGTAATATCGTCACTTCAAGATTTCTTATTTGACCCCGATTATTACTAACCAAAAGGAAACTCTCAAGTTAGTTATTCCATATCCATAGTTATCTAATAACTATCAGTACGTAACCCCTTGGGGCCCTCAGCAGTCATGAGTAATACACTACCTAATGTTTTGAGAACATTACGTGCTCTGATCTCTATGGATGTGTCGATATTCTTTCTCAAAACATCTTAATCAAGAATATTTAAAATAATATGTTGTCTTATATTGTGATAATTTTCTCTTGGTTACAACTCTTTATAACAATTATCATATATTTTATTTACGGATTTTCTAATTATATACTTTAAATTAATTCATAACATAACAAAGTATATAATTAAAATTAAATGCCTTCATTATGAAGAGGATCGGTCACAAAGTTAGATATATTTAATAAATTACATAATTGTCTCTAGGGCATACCCCTAAATCTATCAACTTCCCATTTTCACTTAGGTTCGATTATGGAATCTTATTCCTTTGATCAACTTTTCAAAATCGATCAAGCAAGTCCCTTACTGAAAGAATATGCTATACTGTCTTAACTGTCTACTTTACCGATCAACTCTATCTGATCCCAATAAGCCATCTTTACCTTGAGGATCTTTTCGAAGCATGTTTCTCGACTTTTAGTAAGCTCTAGGTTTGTTCGTGAATCACATCATGGCTTTATTATCATATAATAAGGCCATGGGATTCTTAACATTTATAGTCATACCTAGCTCAACTATAAATTTGTGCATTTATTTACATTATTTATATTGTGGCACTACTCAAGGCTATGTGCTTGGCCTTTTTCTTGAATCAGCTACAATCTTTCGTTTAGAACAATTCCAACATAAAACTCTTTAACTAAAATTGAACATGAAATTAGGATTGACATACGATATCACTTATGAAGTTTGAGTCTGAGTGCTCCTTCACAAGGAGTTCGTTGTTACTTTAAACAATTCTCTAGTATTTCGAGAATACTCTTAACTATTAGTTAGTTATTTTTTAATTTTGATTTAATACTCGCTCACAATGTACCAATTATATAAGCGATTAGTGATGTAGTAGAAATCATAGCATATATAGCAATTCCTATTGTTGATGTCATAAAAAATCTATCTTATATGCTCCATATAAAATATTTTAATATGATGTTTATTTTAATTATTTGGGACAATCCAAATTCCTTTTATGCTGATTATAAAGATTTCATTTTCTAATCCAATGCAATTTATTAAATAACTAAAATAAAATGATTTTATCATGAGTACATCATTAACGATCGTAAATTGTTGTTTACTTATAGTTTTAAAAATATTTTAGCACCTTTAATATTATTTTTTATAAAGACACGCTTCCTTTGTATTTTGGTAAAATGTCAAACAATTAGATATCTTTGTCAAAAAATTTGCTCAATTCCGATTCTCGTCGAATGATATATTTGTATCAGTTCTTGGATTATACCTGAAACTCTCAAACTCAGTATCGCTCCCACTAACTTTGAAATACTTAGTTGTTATATGCAAATAGTTTATGCTAAATCATTATTTAGAATTCCTTTTTCAACATATATGTACCAAAACTTAAATTATACCCGACGATAATTTTGTGAGTAAAATCAGGTTTAACCTAAGTATGTTGAATGTTGAATTTTATATGTTATTTCAGTAATTAAAATTTACTAAATTATTCTTATCGGTGTGGCTTACTATATTCTAGATGCATTGGTTTTCTTCTCAAAGACACAATTACGGCCGATGGATCATGTCCCTTTAGATATAATTATCAAAATAATATTTTTGTAATGTACTTGGAATTCATTCTAGATTTGTGCATCATGTCATATAAGAGAGTCAACACTCTTTATCCCTTATTGGCAACTAAGGAAGTTCTTTCTCAACTTCGTTAAGAAAATCATAGTTCCTTTTTAATGAGTGAGAGTTCTTATTAGACGTTCTAATTATTTCTGTCCACTTTAGCTTGGTTAATTTCATTTTATCATTCGTAATCAGTTTTGTCTTTAAATCATATCTAAATCCATTTTAATATTAATTATTTCTATAAGAAATTCCTTCATCATAAAGTTGGTGTTTCTTGAAACAACAATCGTTTCTCGGTGCAACGAACTAGGCATTCATAAATATCTTATGAACTGCCTTTATATATATAATAAAAGTTGATCTATCAGTATTGGTTTGTCCCAGATTTCTTTAGGGTAATCTATGCTAGATCCCTTGCAAATAATTATTACATGCAATTTCTCAACTCACATAACCTGTTAACTTCTTGACCTAGAATATGTGAGGGTTTCTTATAAACTCTTATCTTGTATGATCTTGTAAACTATGCTTTAGACGAAATTAAATTTAACCTTATGTACTTGCTCTTAAATATGCGACCTTACAGAAAGAAGTTACCTTAACTTCATCATCATCAATTGTACTTTTTTCAACAAAGTTCGATTACTCTTTATCGATACATCATAATGTGTCATAGGGAGGAGTGACTTTTGAGATTGAATTTTATTCCTTTTTAGGTACTTTGGAACCATTTTCCAATACACTCACTCATCCGATCGAATTGAATTTCTTTTATTTCCTTTGAACGTTATGTTTTCTACTTTCGTTTTATGTTCAAAGAATTTATTATACTACTTGTGTATCAAATACATATGTTCATTTCTATGATAAATCATCTGTGAATTTAAAAAAGCATGTGAGTCAATATTGACATCATTAAACTTTGAACTTCATATATCTATGTGTATCAATCCAAAGAGTTCACCAACTCTTATGCCGCTCCCATTGAATGTGTGTTTCGCCTTTAATCATTTGAGATACAATTCACCAGTACCATATGATTCATAATCATATGATTGAAGAACTGTTTCTCAAAACCATGGCTTGGTAAATAATTGCAAAATAATCGTACAAATTTCATATACTTCAAAATTTTATAACGCATTACTTTTGTTATGGAAAATAATACCATTATTGTAGTTTCATCTTATAATGAATATTCAAAATATTTATATTGAAATAAAACTACATCTATTTTTAGTTAACACCAAAATTAGTTATTATTTCATAAATAATATTTGGTATGTTTATAAAAACAAATTTTTATATCTTAATACATTCATTCGTAAGTGTCACATGACATTTTCATACTATTTCTGTAACTAACAGATTAACGCATGAAATACTTAGCTTCACTTAACTACTTAATATGGGATATTTAACATTTACTATAACTAGTTTATAATTGAGAGTTTCAGATCAAATATTTTAAACTCAAAGAAATAATTCTCATATGAAATAGTTTTATATATGAAAATACATTTTGGAATACAAATCATATTTCTCATCCCATGTTAATTAGTAATTATTATTTCATACAATTCTTATTTCTGATGTCTCTTCATGAAGCAAAAGTGACCATTCACTTTCTTCATTCCAACTATGTCTTAACTTATATCCACTTTCTTACATTTGTTTTCCTTTCCAAATAGTTGAAGCATACAAAAAGAAACCCTTATCACAAGATCATAATGAACTCTTTACAAAAGGATATTACATAGGTTACACTTTACATAAACAAATCAAACAGACATTTCAGTGATCGATCTTTGATCATCTTGTAGTTCTTAGTCTAGTGCTACAACAAGATCCCTATTGTGATCAATTGTATTAAATGCATTGTCTCGCATCATGGTTTACTTGCTCATTTCAATTGAACTAATTTCATTGAGGTTACATACATTATAAATCACGACTGTTTATCATATTACATTAATATATGATCGAATATGGACTAAATATCCATATTCTTGTACTACTTTTAGAATTCGAAACTTACAAAATACAATAAATAATCTTGGAAAAATAAATACCTAAGTATTTGAGGTATGAAAATTTTAGTATTTGTATAATTAGACGCTTGCATGGGTCATGAAGTGACAACATGCCAAAAAAAATATTGGTAAGTATATATTTATATTTCTATGTCTTATAATTCAGTTTAATTGTATATTTTAACTAATAAACGTTTTATCAATTATATTAGTTGCATAGATTTATCAAAGAAGATTATTTTAACTTTCATACACAGATTTTTATAATATGAAAGGTTAAATATATTTATTACATTTTTCTAATAAGGATCCTTATTGATTTCTATATTTATCAAAACCCAAATAGAAATATAAAAGTCTTTTGACTTCTATAGTGACCGTTGGGCTCGATTGCTTTGGAGTTCTAACCTTGAGTTTGCTCAACATATCATAGGCCCACGAGTGATGGATAACACATTACCGATTATATCATATACAACTCCTAATTGGTGGTGTAACGACCTATATTTTTGATAATTAAAATATCAACTTAATAAGATTTTGGAATTTATTATTGATCAGAAACTAAAATTTATGATTTATAAATAGATGAAAAATTATTAGATTAAAATTTAATAATGTTGATTGAATGCAATTGACAACTATTTTTGTGAAATTTCAATCAATTGAAATAATTATAAAATTAGTTTGGTAAAAAATGGTAAATAAGGATTAAAATCAACATTGTATTTAATAGTGAAAATTTTATGTTATTTAGTTAGAATAGGTTTTAATAGAGAATATGAAATCAATTATTAGTATGTAAATTTATTAGCTGTTGTGTAAACAATAAACTTAGAAATGTGTTTGGATTACTAATGTATGACAATTCTTTCGTTTATCCCCTTATTATTTAATCCATTTGAAATTAGTTGGAAATCAATGAAATTTAATGTAATTAATTACTGCAGTTAATGTGAGTTAAGACGTTATGAGAATAATAAGCTGGAAACTAATGTTTAATAAATTCATAAGGTATTTATGAATTTGGTTAGAAGAATCCGTAAAACAAAATTAAAGAATTTATTGAAATTAAAATATAATAAACTAGGTTTTATTACACTTGTAATTGAACGTTGAAATTAATATAATATTTAAATCTTGGAATCAACATGGAAAATGTAATTTAAAAAGATTACTAATTTCTGTGTAATCAGAAATGATGAAAATTGTTAAATTTTAATTTATAATTTAAAGTGATTAAATCAAGTTAATAATAATTTATTTAATTAACATGTAAAATTAGTGTTTTAGCTACTGTATTAGATTTTGACAAAACTAGTTTCATTAGATCCACAATAGTGAATTGTTATAGGATTTCATGTTTCGTAGCGATCGAACTTATCGTTTGATCGTGCAGGCTCGAAAAGCGTAGAAATCAATTAAAAAAATGTAAATGAATATAATATGATTTTTAATGCTAACTTCTATATACAATAGAATTAATGTTTGAAACTAGTTACATTGAATTTAAAAATATCGAAAATAAATATTTTGATATATTGGATGACCTATTTTCGTTTTGAGAATGAAATGGGCTTTTCGGGAGTTTGTTATTGCTCTGACCCATCGATCTGCTCCATCTATTCTTATCCATCTCTGTATATATAACTAAATATTTCCTAAAACTCTAGCAGCTTCTATTCTGATTTCTGTACATACAAATTTCTATCTCCTGTTCCTTCTCAAATGGTTGTCATCTCAAACCCCAAATTACAATCCCAAATCAAATCAAAAATTCAAACTCCTCAAACCCTATCGAATAATGTATCATTGCGAAGCTCTTGATGAACGTAATCTATTTCTACAATTCGTTTTCTGATTGGAGGTTCAGTTTGGCTAGAAATCAATGAAACATTCTCGAGCATCCGTATTAGGGTTTCGCAATCAATGGTGGATCGTCGGCTATACGACGATCAGAGGTTGTTGGAGTGTAGAGGGCGATGAATGGAGTCGATTAATTTGGTTCGTTTATGTCGGAGGTGCTTGGGTTTTTCAGAATCGACGTGAGAAGGTGGTGCGTTTGGTCACGACGTAGGTCTCTCGGTGGTGGCACGATGAGCTGCAAGCTCGGCGTAGGGTCGATGGTCCATGGCGATGGCGATGATGTGGCTGGTCAGGTCGAAGCTAGCCGTAGGCATGGCGTTTGGTCGAGGTAGGGTGGCGGCTGTACATGAGATATTGGGTTCGACTTTGTCTCTATGAGGTTTAGAGAAGGTGATAATTACACTTATTCCCTTATTTCTATTTTTGTTTAAATTTAAAATTCCAAACCGCCTAACTAAAATAATTTTTGCATATTAACTCGGATTTGGATGCGGTTTATTCTGTTTGGTTCATATCTAAATTCTGGACAATATAGAATTAGTTTGGCTGAATTCTAAGACTATTCAAATTTGGGTGTTCATTTCGGTTTTAATTTGACTAAAAATCAAAGGTAAGTGTTCAAACCACTCACGAAATACTAAAATATTTTGATGTTCTTTAAATTGAAATCATGCAGTGATTTAAATTTATTGATTGTTGTTTGATGGTTTAAAATTGACATTTATATTGAATTGCATCGATAGTGTAATTTAATTTAACAGTTAAATTGAAATTGACATTTAAATTGAAATTGACATTTAAATTGAAATTGGAATTTAATTTGCTACTTAAACACCCGAGAATCTATAACAAGTAATCTGTTGATTTGTGACTATTTTGGATGTTGATTATGGTGGATGCCTAATGATATGTTAGATGTTTGTTTATGTTGATTTATTCCTATTATTCACCCTATATTTTTTATGCTGATTTATTCCTGTTATTCACCCTGGATGTTACGGGCATCAGATAAATCTGAAATTAAACAAATCAAGGAATAGGTTAAAATGATATATACCTATGACACCTGATTTAGTTTGAAATGATATATATTTAACCCTGAAATTAAAATTAAAATTAACCGATCACTTGGCCATAGGATAGAAAATTATGTACGGACACCGTTGGTCAATTTTAAATTCTTTCTAAAATTGTAAAGTATTTTTGATTTAATAAATTTGATTTTAAAATTTAATTTGAAGATTTTATTTAAAATTTATATTTTAGTTAATATAAATTTTAAAAATCTAAATTTTAAGATTTTAACTTATAATTTAATTTAGTTTTAAAATATATAATTTTAATAATGTAATATAATAAAAACACTTTAAAATTTTAATTTAATAAAATATTCAATATAGTTTTAAAAGATTTATTTGAAAAATTAATTTAAGACAATAAATATATACTTTTACGATAACTTTAATAGATAAAAGATTTTTGTAAAAGGATTTTTAAGGAATTTATAACAGTTTTGTTAAGGTAAGAACGCAACCCTGACCTTTGAGTCAACTTGATATAACTAAAACAAAAGCTATACCGGGCAAAGTAAAGTCGCTTCTCCTATAAGACATGCTTCTTTTGTATCATATATGTTACTTTGTGATTTATTGGTGACCACCCACGATTTGATTATGGGAGTGTGTCTCGCAGTGGACGGTAAGAGCTGTGATGTGTTACCACCAGTCTGGGAGTGCAAACGGTAAAATCCTACCCTAGGCATTGCCTCGTGTGCCTTGTCATATGCCTTATCGAGCCTACTACGATCTTGGTTTGTGTCGTACCTATGAAGAGCTCCCTGATAACCCACCAATTTACAGTGAATTTTTACAGTACTGTATAGACTATGACGCTTATATAAAATGTGTTAAGGGGGACATGGATAACGCCTTAACGCTATTTTTAATATTATATTTTACTGATAGACATTACATATGTAGCATATACTACTACATATAGATAGTTTGATGGATCCTTAAGAGATGGAAAAATCATGTAACATCTCTTAAGTTATTGTACTCATGTTATACACCGGATAGGAGATGAAAATCCCATAACATCTCTGACGCTATTACACTCATTTTCCATGTGATATTGATTTGACTTACATAAGAATATATTAGTTTTGACTCTAGTGTTTTGTCTTTTCATTATGCTCGGGTCAGTCTGAGCATTTCAGTATTGAAGACTTTATTTCTGGAGGATGAAAATGGAGTTTGGTATATTATATTATCAGAAATTTTTCCGTTGTATCATTTTTGGTATGTGGTTGTTTGTACTCTGGTTGTTGTAAAAAAATTGTGTAATAAAATGTATATTATAAAACAGCTTCATGAACTGTTTATTTGATTATTATATTTTATCATTCCACTACGAGATTCTGTATTTTTTTCCTTCTTTTATCTAATTTTCTTATTTACCCTATTGACAATCCTCCCTTTTGAATGGTGTGAGTTAGACATGTGTGGTTTATTGTCGATTTAAATCATCCAATACCTTAGACTGTTAGGGATAACTCATTAGAGATGGGGTTACTATTACCCTAGAATGAGTCTGAGTGTACACACACACACACACACACACACACATATATGAGAGGGCGTATTTGTTAGTGCGATAAAAATGTTTTTATATCATGTTAATTTGTTCTGTTTAGTATTTATAAATTCTGGTTGGTACATATGACGCTATGGCATCGATAGGGATTTCTAAACACTTAATAGGGCAAACCGCCTTAATATTATTTTTGAAAAATTGGTAAATGAAATAATTTTACGTAGTAATATATTTTGTATATATAATAAATATATATAATTTTTCATAAACTGATTTTGTTATATTTGTTACGTTGTTTGTTAGGAAATGATAATATTCAATTATTGTCATTTATTGTATGGTTAGTCATAGTTCTTAAAACCATTAACTACAGTATGTTATAAGATAAAGTAATTTTAAATATGGTATTAATTATGATTTACAAATAAAATGAATTTAATTGAGAATTGAGAACTTAAATGCTGGAGTTTGAATTTGATTTTCAAAGATTTTAGAAAAAATTATTTTAGTATTATTTGGAAGTATTTTCGAATAGAAACATTTTTAATAATAATTGTAGGAAATGTTTTAAAAGGATTTTAAATGGAAATAAGTTCTATACTCCCCTCTTCTGTCATTGGAAAATAACCTCGGTGATGACTGCGCAGCATTATCGACGTTCATTTTCAAGTTTCAAAGTGGAAAGACCACTGTAGTAGATTTGCTACACATTTATTTTGATAAACAATTTTTTTTCTTAAGTATGATTTGATATATATATATATATATAAAGTATGAATATATATATATATATATATATATATATTATTTCAAAATTATTTGTAATGAACCCGACATTTGAATTCTTAAGTTCCTGTAATGAATGATTTTCAATGATGGAAATAAAATGAAATTATAATAGTTGAAAAACTTATAAAATGAGAAATAAGAAATTAAAAGCTAAGTGTTTAATGAAATTGTATAGAAATTGGAGATTTGTCACTTGTAAATTAAAGGATATTGAAAAATTAAGAAGATTTAAACTATTAAACATTTTTGTTAACTAAAATGAATAAGATAATTTGTATGACACTCAATTACATTCTAAAAACATATATTAAACTTACCCGAAATGTTTAAAAGTTGAAATGTTAATATGAATATGTAATAGAATATTACACAAATAAAAGCTTAATAATAAAAGTGCTTCAAAATGAGCATACATTTATAGCTAAAGAATTAAGATGTACAAGGAATGTTATAAACTTAAGTTAATAATTTTGAAATGCTTGATGATTAAATTGAATGGTAAAATTGAAATAATATTTAGGGAAACAAATGTGAAATTAAGAAAGTAAACGACTTATAGGACCATGTCTTGTAAATGGATTGGAATATAAAAAGTAAGTGCAAAGAATGTTGCAAGTTAAGTTGTAGCTTTCTAAGATAATTATAAACTTGAATAATGATGTGAAAAGAAACCAATAGAGTAAACTTAAATAATATTTAAATTCTTTGTTGTTTTGGCCTATGGGATGCTTGGAAAATGACACTTCAAATTGATTAAGGTTGTATGAATAATCTATTAAGTTGTTATCTAAGGCTGTTGAGCGTAATGTACACTTGGTAGTTTATTTATCACCCTCATGCGATGCAAAGTGTCTGAACCTGAACAAAACATTTGTCTTGATTGCTATGGATGTGTGATGGATTCTTTGATTTCATATAACGGTTGTACTGTTTTGTTTGCATATGATTATTGTTAGGTTATTTTCTTTGAAAATAATATATTACTCTTTTACGTAGTTTTAACTCTTTTGGATTTTGTAAGTGTTGGATTATGGTTTTTGGAATGATATTTTATTGTTTTTTCCATGGTTTGGGATGTTTTATTATTGAAATATAGTATATATTGGAATTATTATTATTATTATTCCGGACCTATCCGTGCAAATGAGACTCTACCCATTTTTTCGTAAATTTAGGACTTAGAATTTTTTTATGGAAATGTGGATATTTTCAAAGTTATATAAAAACTTAATGATTTAAATTTAAAGTGTTTATAAATTAACTATTCAAAATAAAATATATCAAACCTCTTGATTCTTTCTTGTACCCTTTTGGGGACAAAAATGTTCAATTTAATAAGATTTTGGAATTTAATATTGTCAGATATTAAAATTTATGATTTATAAAGAAATTATTAGATTAAAATTAAATAATGTTGATTGAATGTACTTGACAACTATTTTTAATCAAATTTCAATCAGTTGAAATAATTATAAAGTTAATTTGGTAATAATACCGGTAAATAAGGATTAAAATCAATGTTGTATTTAATAGTGAAAATTTCACGTTATTTAGCTGGAATAGGTTTTAATACGGAATATGAAATCAATATTGGTATGTAAATTTATTAGTTGTCTTTTAAACAATAAACTTAGAAATGTGTTGGGATTACTAATGTATGACAATTATTTTGTTTATCACCTTATTATATAATCCATTTGAAATTAGTTAGAAGAAATTTAATGTAATTAATTATTGCAGTCAATATGAGTTAAGACGATAATAGTAGGATATGGCAACAATAAGGTGGAAACTAATGTTAAATAAATTCATAAGGTATTTATTGATTTGATAATAAGAACTTGTAAATCAAAATAAAAGAATTTATTGAAATTAAATTATAATACACTAGGCATTATTACATTTGTAATTGAATGTTGAAATTAATGAAATGTTTAAATCTTGGAATCAATATGGAAAAGGTAATTTAAAAAGATTACTCTGTATAATTAGAAATCATGAAAAATGTTAACTTTTAATTTAGAATTTAAAAGTAATTAAATTAAGTTAATAATAATTTATTTAATTAACGTGTAAAATTATTGTTTTGGCTATTATCTCAGATTTCGACGAAATCAGTTTCATTGGATCTATATTAGTGAATTATTATAGGATTTCAAGTTTCGTAGCTATTGGACTTATCATTTGATTGTACGGGATCGAAACATGTAGAAATCAATTAAAAGAATTTAAGTAAATATAATTTGATTTTTAAAGCTAACTTCTATATTCAATAGAATTAGGGTTTGAAACTAGTTCTATTGAGTTTAAAAATATCGAAAACATATATTTTGACATATTGGATGACCTATTTTCGTGTCAGGAACGAAATGGGCTTTTCAGGCCTTTGTTATCGCTCGGGCCCATTCGATCTGTTCCATCCATTCTTATCCATCTATGTCTATATAAAAAGATATTTTTTTGAAACCCTAGCTGCTTATATTTCGATTTCTGTACGTACAAATTTCTATCTCATGTTCCTTGTCAAACGATTGTCATCTCAAACCCTAAATTACAATCCCAAATCAAATCGAAAATTCAAACTCCTCAAACCCTATCGAATTATATATCATCGTAAAGCTATCGACGAACGTAATCTATTTCTGCAATTCATTTTAATTGGAGGTTTGGTTTGGCCAAAAATCGATGAAACATTCTCGATCGCCCATATTAGGGTTTCACAATAAATGGTGGATCATCAACTATACGACGATCGGAGGTTGCTGGAGTGTAGAGGGTGATGAATAGAGCCGATCTATACTATTCGTATCGATACTGTTCATATCAATCCCGTGGCAGCTCATGGGTCCAAATCGATGACTTCATATCGATCGGGATGGAAATGGCGGCATGCTTCGAATCGATGACATCAGAATGGTTCGGAAACCACCAGAGTTCAAGCTACCTACTCTGTAGGTATACAATGGTAAGGTCGATCCTACTGATCACTTGGTGACGTACATGAGACAAATGGAAGTACTTGGGGGCATCAGAGGAAGTTATGGCCTGATGTTTCCCCTGTACTTGACGGATATAGCTGTTATGTGGTTCAGGCAGTTGGTAGAGGGATCTATCAGGACATGGACAGAACTGGTGGATAGGTTTCTGAAGCAGTTTCGGGTTCATATCAAAAGGCCGAAGAACATAATGACGCTAATATCGATGAAACAAAGGACATGAGAATCGCTCAGGGCTTTCTTAACTCGGTTCAATTCAGCGGTTGCTTCAGTGGATCGGTCAGATCCATCAATGGTTTTATTGGCAGCAGCGTCAGGCGTCAGAGATAATTCAATTTTCAAAGTGTCATTGATACGGGACCCACCAATAGATCTCGGGGAATTCTTTCACAAGGCCGAGAGATTCCTTCGACAGAAGGATGCATGTTCGAATATGAAGTTAAAGGAAGTGAACGCGGCCGAGGATGGAGAACCATCCAGCGGAAGCTTGGATAAAGATAAAGATAAAGGAAAGAGGAAGTTGGATGACGAATCGGGAAAAGCTAGGAAGTGATGGAGAGAGCCAAAATTCTCCACATATATATGATTGAACGAGCCGTTTGAACAGTAATCATAGATACTCGAGATTGCCTTCCCTATTGAAGGCCAGCAAGGCGAGAACCCTCAAAACATGAAAGGGCATCAGGAAGGCATTGTCTCTTTCATGATTTCGACAGACATGATACCAACAGCTGCAGGCATCTAAAGGATATAATCGACAAGCATGTAAGGAGTGATCAGTTGCGACAATGTGTCGGAGCTCGGAATGCAGCGGTGGAACATGAGCCGCCACCATCTACCTTAAACGACAATGGCACGAGGTCCAGGAATGATGGTCGATTGGTTATCAACTGACAGGAATGATATGGAATAAGTAGCAAACTCTGGACGAACGGCCATGTCTACTTATGTACGGGGATGAAGATAGCCCCTAGGCATGCTCTGAGATGATGATGAACCGTGACACTATAGTTTGTGAAATATGTTTTTTCTTTTTTGGTTTGGACATTTTCTTTTTTCTAGTTTGGTTTCGGAGTTTGGTTTGAACTCCTGCTTTTATTTGCTTTCTGGTTTAGACTTTAGTTTGGATGCTTGTTTTCTGGTTTGGATATTGGTTTGGATTTCTGGTATGGATTTTTGGTTTTCTTATTTGATCTGGAGTTTGGATTTGATTTAATTGGATTTTTAGCTGGCTTTTGGTAAATGGTCGTCGTGTATGGGTTATGCCTGGCAAGGGGTAAGTCTCGTCGTCCGAACGTGACGAATTGGCTTATTCAGGTCGTCCAGTATGGACTATACTTGGCAAGGGTCCAAAGTGACCAGGATTCGGCTTAGGTATTAATCCATGGCATTCCTCAGTGTTTAGGGACACTGAACCAAAAAGCCCAAGGCATTATTCAATACAGGTCGTCGAGTGTGGACTACGCTTGGCAAGAAACCGGAGAGGATATGGATTCAAATATCTACTATGACAACTAAGGATTTGGGATTGGACCCAAAGCGATCCCGGATTTAGATATCGACTCGGAGAGGTCCCGGATTCGATTATTGTTATTAGATATAGGTGGATCAGAACTCAGTTGCCGGGTTCAGATGGATATGAAATTGGCTAAGGATTTGGTTACTAGACTCGGAATCAGATATCGACACGAAGCAGTCGCATATTTGAATAAGGATATGGCTGTGGCACTCGAATAGGATGGCTTGATAATGGATTGGATTATGAATCGGATGGTATGGCTATGGATGAAATATGGACTTCGATGCTGGAATCAAAGCTTTTCAAAACATACGCTCTTGCAACAAGACAAGTTTTGGGGGGCAGATGTTATCCCATCTTTTAGTCAAGGCCGGGATATCAACAAATTGGCTAGAACGGATGGATATCAGGATTGGAGATCGATTGGAAACAAGGCTATGATCGATATCGTCAAAATTTGGCTGAGCTCCAATCTAGACAAGATCGATTGAGAATGATGAACAAGGCTAGGAGAGGCTACATTTAAAATTTCAGGTCAATCAGAGCTCGCATGCTCGAAATATGGATGGATCAAGATTCATGGAGATTGGTTCGTATCGATACTGTTCGTATCGATCACATGGTAGCTCATGGGTTCGAATCGACGACTTCGTATCGATCGGGATGGAAATGGCGGCGTACTTCGAATTGATGACTTCGTATCGATGTGGCATACATCGATTGAATGGTTATGGCAAGGCACACTTCGTGTCGATCAAAGTTTGGATCGATACGAAGGGACACAACCTAGGATCGATACGAACAAGGGAGAAACCGATGGATACGAAGAAGTAAAGCTTTGATCGATACGAAGGCTATAGACTTGGATCGATGAATGTGAACAGAGGCACAGTTGATGGATACGAATAAGCCCACAGGCGCTGGTGGATGGATACGAAGCACGGAGGCGAAAGGCTATGGTCTGATGGATACGAAGAGAATAGCATTCGATCGATATGAAGGAAACGTGTTTGAATGAAGAAGAGGTCAACTCGGCATCAAAAGTGGATCTCCCCTGAGTTTTCGAGCCACGTTGTCGATGCGATTGTGATGGATATGAAGGGATAGAGAAGAATTCATGGATACGAATGGGACAGCCAACCGGTGAACACAAACTTGCATTGATCATAACTCGCAATCTACAGATCAAAATGCTATGAAATTTTCAGAGTAGCTTCCTGATACACTCAAGAACCTCCATGATCGATCACAACTCGATTAGACCACTTTTGGATCGATACAAATTGAACAAGCATCGATCCCAAATCGCTCTGGATCGATCTGGTGGGCCCATTTGTGCAAGAGGAAAGGTGTTCTAGGTTTTGAGGCGGTTATTTTTGGATCTACACCTATAAATAGGAGTCATATGGCAACTAAAAAGGGGATCTTCTCCTTCTCTGATGCTGAAACTCTGCCATTTTTGTAATCGATACTAAAGGCTTGTAATTGTAACTACAGTATAAAAGGGAATAAAAAGGATTAATTCAAATTGGACGTAGGCCGGATTGCCGAACCACTATAAACCTTGTGTTCTTTCCTGCTTTCTTCCATTTTAACTATATTGTTCCTTCATCTTTATTCTCTACTTTATCTACATTTGAGATCTGTATTGGAATATTGCGAATCTGTGTATATACACTGGTGCTTTCATTACTTCTGGGGTTTATGACCAATTTTGGTGCAAACAACAGTTAAATTTAAATTTAAATTTAATTGAAATTGGAATTTAATTTGCTAGTAAACATCCGAGAATTTATAACTAGTAATCTCTTATGATATGTGACTGTTTTTGATGTCGATGGTGGTGGATGCCTAATGATTGATATGTTATATGTTTGCATGTTTGTTTATGTCGATCTATTCCAGTTATTCACCCTAGATGTTTTATGCTAATTTATTCCTGTTATTCACCCTGGATGTTACGGACATCAAATAAATCTGAATTTAAATAAATTAAGAAATAGGTTGAAACGATATATACCTATGACACCTGATTTGGATTAAAATGATATTTATCCATCCCTAAAATCAAAATTAATTAAATTTAACTGATCACTTGGCCATAGAATGGAAAATTATATATGGGCACCAATGGTTGATTTTAAATTATTTTCTAAAATTCTAAAGTATGTTTGATTTTATAAATTTTATTTTAAATTTAATTCAAAGATTTTATTTAAAATTTATATTTTAGTTAATATAAGTTTTAAAAATATAAATTTTAAGATTTTAGCTTATAATTTTATTTAGTTTTGAAATAATTTAAAAAATGTAATATAATCAAAACACTTCAAAATTTTAATTTAAGATAACAAATATAGACTTTTATAACAACTTTAATAGATAAAATATTTTTGTAAAATATTTTAGAATTTTGTAAAAGGTTTTGTAAGGATTTATAAAAATTTTGTAAGAGATTTTATAAAAGGATTTTTATAAAGGATTTTACAATGGTTTTATAAAGGAGTTTTGTAACATCCTTGTTTTGAAGATTACCTGTATATATTAAATTATAGGAGGTTATAATTTAATATTTTAAACTAAAATATAATTGGAGATTTTAAATTGTTTATTTGGAATAAACAATGAATTTTGTAGTTTAAAATGGGAAAAATAAAGTTTGGAACTTTATTTTGTTTAATATAGGATTAAATATGGAGGAGATAAGTATTTGGTTTAAATAAATTAATATATTGGGTATTTATTAGTTTGGAGCTAATAAGTTAACTAGGTGATGTATTTCAACGTTAAATTGTTGAAATAAATCTAAAGTGATTAAAATGAAGTTCTAAAAACTTTATTTATAAAAATTGAGTAAAAATAATCAAATTGCAATTTTATTTGGGTAAATACAATAATATTGGAAAATATTATTAATATTGATCTTTTATCGAACGTAAAATAAGAAATATGAAGATATTATGTGTTTTATTAAAATAAAAGATGAAATATTGTTTGAAAATAATATTTTGATGATAAAAAGAGTTAAGATGAATTATAACAATTTATTTGACAAGAAAACAATTTTTGTACAAATTGTTGGAGTGAAAATAGTGTTTTGCAATAAAATTGTGTAAATTGTGAAATATAGGTAAAAATAAGGTTTTAATTACAAAAATAGCATTTTATTGTTGAAATAATTTTTTTTGTTTTAATAAAAATTTTATTTTCATACAGTTGGTTATATACATTTTATATTGTTAAAATGAGTTAATATGTGCATTTATACTTAGAATTTCACTAAGTATTTTCAAATCGGGCTTATTGGGTAGGGTGTGAATCCAAAACCCATTCTTTATAAACTTTTGGTATGAGAAAACTAATCTTGTATGTAGCTTCTCTTCCATCTCCTTCTCAAAGCATTTTTACAGTAGAGAAAATAAGGAATTCATGGATTCTTCAAACTAAATCAATTTCCACTCCAATTTGCTGGAAATTAAAGAAGAAATCCACCTAAATAAGATTATACAAGTTAATCTTTATCCAATACCAAAATTTTTCATCAAAAATCCTTAAATCAAGATGAATTGTCTTTAATTTATTTTGGTTTCTCTTGCATGTCTGTTTCAAGCTTCTACAGGTTGCTAGAGCCTCAAATCATCTCAAAAGATCATAGCTTGCTACCAAAATCTTTGCTAAATCATCAGGTGAGCTCAAAGCTCATAATTTGTACCTGGAAAAATGAATCTCCTGTGAGAAATTTGGCTAAATCGTTTATTGTATAGAAAGTTTTCTCCGTTAGTATTTCCTTGTTAAAATCTTGTTCTAGATGCTACTTTGAGTGGTTATATCTCTTTATTTTTGCCCCGAAATACCGCCGCATCATTTTCGGGTTGTAGTTTGAATGTAACTCCATTTGCATGTCAATTTTGATTGCCTGAAACCACCTGTAGCCATGTCGAAATGGTGCTCAAAGATTAAATCGAGCACAGAAGTCGAACTGGTAAGGGAAAAATAAATTCCCGTGGTCGACCATACTCTTCCCCAAGTCGACCTTGCAGTCGACCTGAGCACCCTTGTGGTCGACTAGGAGGTCGACCTGAGGAATAGAGTGGTCAACCCTTAGGTTGACCTGATACTTGGCCTTCTGCATTTGTTTTTATGACTTTAATTTGCTGCTTTTGCCTTTAAGTTGCTATAGTTTTGTCACCTGTTTCGATGTCAAATTTGAGATGATTTTCAAGAGCGTGAATCTGTCAATAGATGAACAAAAGTTGTGGCCAATCCCAGTCCCGGATTGATGAGTATTTAGGTTGTTTCCAAATGTTGAATTTCAGTGTTTTATACCCATTCAAAAATGAGTTTTTTCAAAATTAACTTTGAAATAATATTACAATTCAAAGGATTTAGAAATAATTATTTTCCAGCAGTTATAAATTATTTTTTATTTATTTTAAAGTATTTTAAATATATTTATTTCTTATAATAAAGGAAATATTCAATAAATTTTCAATAAATTGCTTTGAAAATGGTTTTTGAAAATTATTTTAACATCCAGTTTTCTCAAGTAAATTATTTTATAAATAATGTACATTATTTTTACACTTTTCGGAAGCATGAGAAAGAGAATTAAACGACTTGGTAAAACACGTGTTATGGGACACATGAGTTTACTTTATCGGTTAATTTCAAACTTGTATGATCGAAACTATCCGGGTTATTGATTTCGGAGTTATTTAGCCAATTTATGGTGGGTTTTTAAGATTATAATTCCTCTCTTTTGGAATTATCTGGGAAGGCCAATATTTGGCGAGTTATGGTTCGAGATCTCCTATTCTAGGAGTATGATCTATGTAACAACCCGGTATTTTCAGCCATTCGCAGCCGCACATGTCGGACTTGAATTGCTCAAAATACCGAATTGTAAATAAATTTGGAGCAAATTAAATACAAATCACAGAATCACAGACACAGAACAAACAGAATACCTCGCAGCGGAATATAAAATACATAGTAGTTCATAAAGCTACTACGGCAGAGTCTCGAACTAAAAACATAATACAGTCTGAAAACAACGAAATAGAAATCCCAAATACATAGAAGTTCACTAATACATGAGATAAACTAGAATAGCTGAAACAGAAAGTAGATATAAATGTAGATAAGCAGAAACTCCAGCAAAGACCAGCTCCAGATAGAGAATCCAAAGCTGTGAATACTCAGGCTGACCCGAGCGTAAAGTAAAACACAAAACACTCGAGTTAGGACAATATATACTTATATAATGTAAATCAAATCAAGTGAACTGTAGTAGAAATGCACCATAACTTAAAGGATGCTTGGGATCGCCCATCCTTTAAAGATCAGTTAAACCATAAATTAAATACATCCCGTGGTTAAAATTTCAAAATAGTATTTATACTTCGAAATCAAATATCATTTAAAAGTTCAGTATCATTCAAAATCCATTTCAAAATATCAAAATATCGTATCTTCCAACCCACATTCATTTTTATTTAATTTAAATACCATTTCAAAACACATTTCAAAATAGTTTATATTTCGAAACAAATTGCTTCATTTAAATCATTAAAATGAAGATATTATATTTAATAATTAAATTATTAAATTTTCAAAATTTTAATCTTTCAAAGTTCATTCATTCACTTAAATTTATTAAAAAGGTTAAAATTCAACTTTCGCAGCATTTAGAAAATGCTACGGAAAGTCACACTTAAAACAGTTCAATTTAACAAAAGACAAAATTTAAAATGCTGTAATAGGGTTCCAATAGTTTCAAATAAACTTAGTTAAATTCAACCATTATAACATTCACAAAAAATGCTATAATAGCCTTTAATTAAATTGAGCCATTTGGTTCATTATTATCAACTACAGCATTTACAAATGTTGTATTATCCTTTACATTAGAATTAATAGCATTTTAGAAATGAAGTAAATTAGCTTTAAATATTCAGTATAATTTCACAAACAATTATATTTTTATTTAAACCATTTTTAACTTATAAAATCATATAATTTCACTTTTAAAACAATCATTCAAATACCCTTATATTCATGATTTTATAAAGTTAAATATCTATTCAAAAATCAAAATTTAATAGTAATTCACTTATTAAATTCCAACATTAAATTTTAAATTCATTAAATTAAATTTAACTTAACACTTAAGTTTAAATTTTCAAATATAAGTTAATTTCGTTTTTATTTGCTTAACTTAAAATTCACTTTTAAGCCAAATTCACAAATTTTCAATTTTAGTTATATTTCAAAATTTCAACTTAAATATTCATTCATTTCACATTTTAACTTAATTCAAAAATCATTAATATATTATAAAATTATTTCAAATTCATTTAATTCAAAATATCATAAATTTATAATATTTTCATATTTAATTTAAATTCCATTTATCACAAAATTATAATTTCCAAAAAACTTACATTTCAGATTTCTAACTTTACCATTAATTTATTTCACTTATAAATTTCAGAGAGTTAGTAATGCTTTACAAAAATCATTTTTAATCAAATTTAAATCAAAATATTATAATATTTACATTTCTAGAATATTTTAAAATTTTAAGAAAAACATATTTTAACAACGGGTCTGTATTTCATTTTCTAGCCTAGGTAAAGTGATACGGGTAATATATCATTTCAACCCGTAATTTACAATGAAAACCCGGGTTTGATCATTTCAAACCCGCAATCCCAAGTAAATGAAAATAATTGAAAATCATTCAGACCTATCATTTCAGCCCATAACAATTTTCTCCTATTCTAAAGTCCGTTCAGGTATGTATCATTTCATCCCATAGCGATTCTAATCTAAAGGGAACTTGCAGTGTGATTAACTGATAAAATAACAAAATAGCAGTAATATAACAGTAACATATGATATAACTGGTGTTTAATATATGCGAACATCATATGATAGTGACATAGCAAATAAAATATGGTGATGCAGTTTACATATTCACAAGCGATCGATTTACTATTCATATAAGTATAAAACTGTCTGGTGAGAATAACTCACTGGTTTGAGCTGATGACCCATCGAAAAATTTCATAAACGGGATCTACACAAGCACAAAAGTATGACACCGATTCGAATGGAGGAGCCAAATGTCAAATTCCTTGGATACACATAAAACAAAACAATATAACAACGATGAGTTTCAAAGCAACTACGATCAAAACTACACTAGAATAGACTGCACAGAATCAAATAGAAATGCTTGCACTTGCTTTTAACCTTTACTAGTCTCAGCCATAAGGGGGAATACAAAATAATGGCTGGTGTTTGGGTCAGGTTATGGTGGGTATGGGTCGGCCTAGATGTCATTTGTGATGGTGCCAAAGTGGGTGAAGGGAATAATACACATAAGCATGAATACATGCATTTGGTCATGGATTTGGGCTCGGCCAAGGCTCTAAGTGTCACGGCCAGAGGTGTGGGGTCCACTGTGGTGGTGTGGCCAAGGGTGCTGGAGGCGTGGTAGGTGGCGGGTAGAGGGGTGGTGAGGTGATGGAAGTGATGTTGTGTCGGCTAGGCTAGGAATTCGGGTTGTTTTGAAAAGTTTGTGGATGGGCATCACCAAGGGGGGTCACGGCATGGTTGGTTGGTGAGGAGGAGGTGTTGGTGGTGTGCCATCAGGTGCTGGAGGCAGCTAGGCAGCAATGGAGGCATGGCCGATCCTAAAAGAGGTGAAAGCATGTGCAAAAAAATCAAACTAGAACAAACAATATAAGTAGAAAACGAGATAAAAGAAATAAATCTTTTTACCAACTTCCCAAGCATGTGATGGCCGAAATTTTTTTCTCAGGAAGGAGGAAAGGAAGATATGTGAAATAAAAATGAATTAGTCAGCTGAAATGTGGGGAGTTATGCCAAAAGAAATGAAGAGTTGTGAGGAAAATGAAGAGGTGGAATTCAAAAAGGCAAAAGTCAAAAACTCTTCATATATCCTTATTTAATTTATATAACTTTATATTTCTGGAAATAATAATTATCCCAGATAAAATTTCGAAAATTTATCAAAATATAAAAATTTATATAATATTTATTAATTATATAAAGTTAAATTAAGAAAAATAGCTAAAAATAGTGAACTAGACTAAAAAATTTGAAATTAAATAGAATAATTTTTAGAAAATTCATATGAGCTTGTAAAATATTTTTAAACATAAATAATAGCATAAAATAAAAATACATTCACAAAATAAATATTTAAATTTTAATTAAATATAATTTAAATGAAGAAAATAGCAGAAAAGTAGAAAACAACCTTTAAAAATAGGAAATAAATACAGTAAATTTTGGAAATTTTTTATTATCACTTTAAAAATAATAAAAGACAAAATATACATAAAATAACATATTAATACATATTAAAATAAAATATAACTTAGAAAATATGATTTATATAATTTAAAATAGACAAAATTTCAAAATAAAACAAATTATACTCAAAATTGAAATGTACATAACTTTCAGAAATTAAAACCGTTTTCAACGAAACGAAAAGCAGTATTCAAGTTATTAAATATATTTTCATAACAAAAGATAAAATTTAAGAATTTAAATATTTAAATTTGAAATTTAAAAGTCAAGGTTTGTCTAGTTTGAACAGAAATTCATCTTTCAGTAAAATATCCAATTTATACTGGTTTGAAATTATAATTCACATAATAATCAACACCTACATTTAAAAATGAAATGTTTGTAATAAAATAAGTTTAAAATAATTTCAAAATAAAACAAAGTCAAATATTAAAATATATGAAAAATCTAGGGTTGTTATACTCTCCCCTACTCAAATCTTTTCGTCCTCGAAAAGGAAGGAAGCGGAGATACAACAAGAAAGAACAATAGGTTGGAAGACATCCTGAAAGAAGGTAGGGAAAAAGTAGCTAGGAGGGAAAGCAGGTTGAAAGACATGGATGAACCATTATTTTATTTTTATTTTTAAATTTGACATGTTAAACATTTAATATGATAATTAGTTATTTGATTCAAATTTGATAATTCGAAGTAAACCATATTTAAGACATTTTAAATCATGATTAGAATATCCTTTGTACAATACTTTACCAAAATACTTTTATAACTCGATGTCTTAACAAGTTTACTTTCGTTCCTGCAGACTCTGGATACGCGTTGATCAGGCGCAAAGCTAGAATTCTCCAACTACTTGGTAGACCTGTTTCAACACCTAGTGAAAATACTAAAAAAAATAGGTATGAGAAGTTCCGCTCAAAATCCAATGTCAAATGATGATAATACGATAGCAGTGGCCAGCTGCTGATCCAGTATTTACGAAATGGACACAACACTTTCCAGAAGATCCTTCTACCACCGGATTCCAGAAAAATATTGTAGCCAGTTCGTAAACAAGGGACCATCGACCCCTGCTGCAGTGGTACGCTGCTGATTCAATGATTTACGCAATGGATGCACTTCCTTCCCGGAAGATCCATAAACAACAGATCCCAGGATCGAAAGCGCCTCCATTGGGTAAACTAAAGGACCATCTACCTTGAAAAAAATTTGAGGAACTCATGAGTTTAAGTCCGGACTACCATATCAGTTCGAATCCATTTCTGAATTCACCCAAGTCCATTAGGGTTTATCGGTCGAATCCACTCTTGGATTCCCCAAGTCCATCTGGGTCGAAGCATATCACTATACTTCTTCCGAAGGGTACTTCCCATACCTCTTACATCAAAATATAATATACCATATATAGTAGCCCTTCAAAATCATAGCTTCAAATATCGCACTTATATAAATTCCATTATATATAAGATTTCATTTTCAAATCGAATACTTTCCAAAATCAATAGTATATCAAATCTTACTTATATAAACTTCGATTATATAAGGTTTTAATTTACAAATTGAGTACCTTTTCAATTCAACATTTTCAAATCAAATTCATACTTATACAAATCCATTTTATATAAGTTCGATAACTCCCAAATCAAGTATTTAGTAAAACAAGGTTCTCAATTTTAATTTGTTTCAATAACATTTCAGTTTCAAAATCATATATGATTTCGCCAAATCATTTCTTATGAATTACATATACTTAGTTTCAAAATTTCTTAAAACAATAGATTTAGAAAATAATCCAAATTTCCAAATCAACAAAAATTTAAGTCAAACAAATTCATTTCCATTTCAAACATATATTCACTTTCAAAAATCACAATACTTTCAAAGTTATAAATCTTTCGAAACCAAAATACTTGAAATCATTACACTTTGAAAATCGTAACTTTTCTAAATCATACATTTGAAATCATAAAACATCCCTTTAATTCTTTACATTTCACATATTTATTCAATTTAAACCCAAGTCTACAGGTTCCAGCTTTAATTCAATTCAAACCTTCAGTTTCAATTCAATTTAGTTTTCCAACAAAACCATTTCAAATATTATCAAATTTCAAATAAAGATTTGATCCGCAAAATAAACTATTCAATCTTTAATATATATTTCAGAGCTTAAACGTACCGTATTCCAAAACTAAATTTTATAATTTCATATATCTCAAATTTTTACTTCATTATTACTTAGTTTTGACATATTCATTTCATAAATCCATCATTTTTAATTAAAGTCAAATTACAAGTAAACCAAATATCCTTTCATACAAATATAAACTTTAAATTTCATTTATCAAAATCAGTTATCATTCCTGATTCACATTCTTTATCAAATAAAGATTATATCATTCAAAGCCTCATTATCAAATCATTATTTGAATTCAATTTCAAATATTTAAATTTAAATATCATTTAAAAAAATCAAATATGTCATTCAATTATTATTTCAAATATCATTACAAAATACATTTCAAAATTCCATTCAAAAATTCATTTATCTCATTACATTTCATTCCATTTACACATAACCAAGTAAACCTTATTTAAATTCAAATTAAATTCAAATCCCTTAAAATTCAAATTTAAATATTAAATTATATTTAAAACTCCTTAAATTTCACAAATAATCAATTCCAAAATTAAATCATTTAACTTTTTAAAACATAACTCAACAGTGTTAAAATCTATAACATTACGAAACATTGTCAAATTATAACAATGACAGCATTTAAAAGTTCTATCGTCACTTATAGTTTCCAAAATAGTTTAGTTCAAGAATAACGCATTTATAATATGCCATAACAGATATTTAGTTAATTCAAACAAAGTTAAATTCAAAAACAACAGCATTTTAAAGTGTTGTCATAAAACTATAGCATTTTAGAAATGCTATTAATAAAATTCCAGATTTTAATATAACTTTTAAAAAACAATACAACTTCAATTTTAGCAAATTTTAAACATATAAATCATATTTCTAGACTTCAAAATTTCACATTTAAATAATTTTTAACATATGATTTATCACAACAAAATTTTAAATCAAATATTCAATTTCAAACTCACTTTCATTTGTTAAGTCAAAATTCATTGTTTTTCTTAACTTATAAATTTAACAAAAACTCAACATTTTACTTCAAATATCTTTTCAAAACTATATTTCATACCAGTATAATTCAAAATAGTCTTATTTATTTCACTCTACAACAGTTTCAAACTTATATAAATCATATTACTTTATACATTTATCATACCAAACTAAACTTATACTTTATCAAATACCTTATACCATTCAAAATTTCTTAGCTTTGAAAAGTTAACCTTGATTTGGAAGTGCTCGAACCTTCAAAATAGTCGGAGAAATCATATTTTCAATCCAAGAGTTGGAAATCGCCAACAAATTAGTAAATCGATTCTAGTAGGAAAGGTTATACCAAAACAAATCTGAATCTTGAGGATTGAACACCGGCTTATTTCAAATCATTTCAATTATATATATACACACATATCTTTCGAATATCAAACCATACTTTGAAATCGGAAATCAAAATTTGGTTTCATAAAATCACTCGCATAGCAAAGCTACTAGAGTGGCCTCTTCCCCACTCAGAAACTCAAAAATCAATGTCGATGATGCATGTATTCATCACCGAAATTATTTCTCAGTGACATAAGTGGGTTCTGGACTTTTATTTCTTGAAACTTCTTTGAAATCTCTTTGACATCATTGGAATTCATTCGAATACATTCGAAACATTGCTTATTTGGAAAAATATCTTTAAATCATATTATTATTATATATTTTCCAAAATCTTAAACACCCATTTCAAAACACCGGAGTTCGATTCCTCGAAATTCAAATTCAAAACCCTTCATTTATGAATCATTTTTATATAAATCACATTTTCTTATAAATTTCCAAAATTTCAAATCCTTTCAAAGCTTCAAATTTCATTTTCCAAAGGTAAAAATCCTTATTGAAAACATTTCACTTTTATATACAAAATAGGGTCATCCTTGTCAAAATAATAATTTCGATGTATGCACAAATTCAAAATACAATTAAACACAAATTTCCAAAGAATGATTCAAGGCTAGATTTCAAGCAATACGGAGATTCGAATTTAGAGGAACTCTAATCAAATAGAATTCTGTTTCGAAGATAAGCTCGAACGAAGATAAGATAATTTTATTACCAAATAGAAGATGATAAGCCTATATAAATCGCGGGCGACCTTAGACGGTCAACCGTGACTTTAGTAATATAATCAATTCGTAAATCTAAGGCAAATCGACATTCGATCGCCAGAGATAGATTCCGGGTAGAGCAGGAGATAGATAGCATCAAAAACCGAGGATACAGGAATCTCCGATGAATCAATGCCAATTATAAAGGATTTTCACCCCTTTACAAATCATTTAAAGATTTGCGGAATCACCTATCTTTATAGAGGTCATTCCAAAGTGGAGTTATGAAATGCTCCAAAATCAAAATGGATAGAATAGGGAAGACAAGATTGGATTTCAGAACAAGTGGGAGCGTTCCAAAGTTCAAGGAATCCTAATCGATTAGAATCCTAACCAAGAGATTTCTAACAAGATGGATACTGAAGGGATGAAGTTTTGAAAATCTTGGTTTCAAAATAAGAAATTTTTTATACCAAAATAGTCTTTGAAAATCCTTTAAAAATCATTTGGAAATTATTTTATACTTCGAAAATACGTTCTCTCACAAAAAAGGATTCTGAGATTGATTTCACTCATTCTAGGGTATTTCTACCCTATCTCTAATGAGTTTTTGCTCCACAGGCTATGGTTTGCCTAAAACCAAAGCTCTGATACCAACTGTAACAACCCGGTATTTTCAGCCATTCGCAGCCGCACATGTCGGACTTGAATTGCTCAAAATACCGCATTGTAAATAAATTTGGAGAAAATTAAATACAAATCACAGAATCATAGACACAGAACAAACAGAATACCTCGCAGCGGAATATAAAATACATAGTAGTTCATGAAGCTACTACGGCAGAGTCTCAAACCAAAAACATAATACAGTCTGAAAACAACAAAATAGAAATCCCAAATATATAGAAGTTCACTAATACATGAGATAAACTAGAATAGCTGAAACAGAAAGTAGATATAAATGTTGATAAGCAGAAACTCCAGCAAAGACCAGCTCCAGAAAGAGAATCCAAAGCTGTGAATACTCAGGCTGACCCGAGCGTAAAGTAAAACACAAAACACTCGAGTCAGGACAATATATACTTATATAATGTAAATCAACTCAAGTGAACTGTAGTAGAAATGCACCATAACTTAAAGGATGCTTGGGATCGCCCATCCTTTAAAGATCAGTTAAACCATAAATTAAATACATCCCGTGGTTAAAATTTCAAAATAGTATTTATACCTCGAAATCAAATATCATTTAAAAATTCAGTATCATTCAAAATCCATTCAAAATATCAAAATATCATATCTTCCAAACCACATTCATTTTTATTTAATTTAAATACCATTTCAAAACACATTTCAAAATAGTTTATATTTCGAAACAAATTGCTTCACTTAAATCATTAAAATGAAGATATTATATTTAATAATTAAATTATTAAATTTTCAAAATATTAATCTTTCAAAGTTCATTCATTCACTTAAATTTATTAAAACAATGGAAATTCAACTTTCGCAGCATTTAGAAAATGCTACGGAAAGTCACACTTAAACAGTTCAATTTAACAAAAGACAACATTTAAAATGCTGTAATAGGGTTCCATTAGTTTCAAGTAAACTTAGTTAAATTCAACCATTATAACATTCACAAAAAATGCTATAATAGACTTTAATTAAATTGAGCCATTTGGTTCATTATTATCAACTACGGCATTTACAAATGCTGTATTATCCTTTACATTAGAATTAATAGCATTTTAGAAATGTAGCATAAATTAACTTCAAATATTCAGTATAATTTCACAAACAATTATATTTTTATTTAAACCATTTTTACTTATAAAATCATATAATTTCACTTTTAAAACAATCATTCAAATACCCTTATATTCATGATTTTATAAAGTTAAATCTCTATTCAAAAATCAAAATTTAATAGTAATTCACTTATTAAATTCCAACATTAAATTTTAAATTCATTAAATTAAATTTAACTTAACACTTAATTTTAAATTTTCAAATATAAATTAATTTTATTTTTGTTTACTTAACTTAAAATTCACTTTTAAGCCAAATTCACAAATTTCCAATTTTAGTTATATTTCAAAATTTCAACTTAAATATTCATTCATTTCACATTTTAACTTAATTCAAAAATCATTAATATATTATAAAATTATTTTTAATTCATTTAATTAAAAATATCATAAATTTATCATATTTAATTTAAATTCCATTTATCATATAATTATAATTTTCAAAAAACTTACATTTCAGATTTTCTAACTTTATCATTAATTTATTTCACTTATAAATTTTCAGAGAGTCAATAATGCTTTACAAAAATCATTTTTAATCAAATTTAAATAAAAATATTATAATATTTACATTTCTAAAATATTTTAAAATTTTAAGAAAAATATATTTTAACAACGGGTCTGTATTTCATTTTCTAGCCTAGGTAAAGTGATACGGGTAATATCATTTCAACCCGTAATTTACAAAGAAAACCCGGGTTTGATCATTTCAAACCCGCAAACCCAAGTAAATGAAAATAATTGAAAATCATCCAGGCCTATCATTTTAGCCCATAACGATTTTCTCCTATTCAAAAGTCCGTTCGGGTATGTATCATTTCAACCCATAGTGATTCTAATCTAAAGGGAACTTGCAGTGTGATTAACTGATAAAATAACAAAACAGCACTAATATAATAGTAACATATGATATAACTGGTATTTAATCATGTGTGAACATCATATGATAGTGACATAGAAAATAAAATATGGTGATGCAGTTTACATATTCACAAGCGATCGATTTACTATTCATATAAGTATAAAACTGTCTGGTGAGAATAACTCACTGGTTTGAGCTGATGACCCATCGAAATATTTCACAAATAGGATCTACACAAGCACAAAAGCACGGCACAGATTTGAATGGAGGAGCCAAATGTCAAATTCCTTGGATACACATCAAACAAAACAATATTACAACGATGAGTTTCAAATCAACTACGATCAAAACTACACTAGAATAGACTGCACAGAATCAAACAGAAATGCTTGCACTTGTTTTTAACCTTTACTAGTCTCAGCCATAAGGGGAAATACAAAATAATGGCAGGTGTTTGGGTTAGGTTATGGTGGGTATGGGTCGGCCTAGATGTCATTTGTGATGGTTCCAAAGTGGGTGAGGGGAATAATACACATAAGCATGAATACATGCATTTGGTCATGGATTTGGGCTCGGCCAAGGCTCCAAGTGTCACGGCCAGAGGTGTGGGGTCCACTGTGGTGGTGTGGCCGAGGATGTTAGAGGTTCTGGAGGTGGTGGAGGCGTGGTAGGTGGCGGCTAGAGGGGTGGTGAGGTGATGGAAGTGATGTTGTGCTCGGCTAGGCTAGGAATTCGGGTTGTTTTGAAAAGTTTGTGGATGGGCATCACCAAGGAGGTTCACGACATGGTTGGTTGGTGAGGAGGAGGTGTTGGTGGTGATCCATCAGGTGCTGGAGGCGGCTAGGCAATAATGGAGGCATGGTCGATCCTAAAAGAGGTGAAAGCATGTGCAAAAAAAATCAAACTAGAATAAACAATATAAGTAGAAAAAGAGACAAAAGAAATAAAATTTTTTACCAACTTCCCAAGCATGTGATGGCCGAAATTTTTTTCTCAGGAAGGAGGAAAGGAAAATATGTGAAATGAAAATGAATTAGTCAGCTGAAATGTGGAGAGTTATGCCAAAAGAAATGAAGAGTTGTGAGGAAAATGAAGAGGTGGAATTCAAAAAGGCAAAAGGCAATTCAAAAGTCAAAAACTCTTCATATATCCTTATTTAATTTATATAACTTTATATTTATGGAAATAATAATAATCCCAGATAAAATTTTGAAAATTTATCAAAATATAAAAATTTATATAATATTTATTAATTATATAAAGTTAAATTAAGAAAAATAGATAAAAATAGTGAACTAGACTAGAAAATTTGAAATTAAATAGAATAATTTTTAGAAAATTCATATGAGCTTGTAAAATATTTTTAAACATAAATAATAACATAAAATAAAAATACATTCACAAAATAAATATTTAAATTTTAATTAAATATAATTTAAATGAAAAAAATAGCAGAAAAATAGAAAACAACCTTTAAAAATAGGAAATAAATACAGTAAATTTTGGAAAATATTTATTATCACTTTAAAAATATTATAAAATAAAATATACATAAAATAACACATTAACACATATTAAAATAAAATATAACGTAGAAAATATGATTTATTTAATTTAAAATAGACAAAATTTCAAAATAAAACAAATTATACTCAAAATTGAAATGTACATAACTTTCAGAAATTAAATTCGTTTTCAACGAAACGAAAAGCAGTATTCAAGTTATTAAATATATTTTCATAATAAAAGATAAAATTTAAGAATTTAAATATTTAAATTTGAAATTTAAAAGTCAAGGTTTGACCAGTTTGAACAGAAATTCATCTTTCAGTAAAATATCCAATTTATACCGGTTTGAAATTATAATTCACATAATAATCAACACCTACATTTAAAAATGAAATGTTTGAAATAAAATAAGTTTAAAATAATTTCAAAATAAAACAAAGTCAAATATTAAAATATATGAAAAATATATGAAAGTCGACATCAATACGTCCACTATATCCAATGTCGCACAGTCGAATGCCGGAAAACCGAACCGTTAGGGTTTAAGAAGAAGAAGATAGAAGAAGAAAATAGAACGATAACAGAATCTCACAATTCGCAGTGGGACAACATATAATAGATAAATGAATATCTTTAAAACAAAGCACTATATCAGTTTATACATCACATTAACAGAGTTTACAACGACACAATACAAACACTGGTGGTTACAGTAACTTGTGTGCAATAAAATTTAACTTGCACTAACCCAGACGCAACGGACACTGCATAGTATAAGTGGTACGTCTCGCCATCCATCTTGCCTCCAGATCTCCATAGCAACTTCTTGACTTCACTCCCGAATAACTGATAACCTGACTTTAGGCTGCTCGTGTGGAAAATTGTGGGCACCCAGAGTTTAGAAAGGGAATAATAAACTCCAGGTCAGTTGTGGGACTGGTGTGAGATCTTAAAAACAGTTATTTTCACAAAGAAAATAAAAAGAAAACCGCTATGCTTTTGGAAAATGAAACTACCATAAGGCCTCCCGCCACACAGACAATGCAAACGCAGAATTGGAGGAGATTTCTCCTTATGATTGTCAAACATGCTTAATACGCAAAATCCTTTCGATATTATTATTACTGCATAGTGCAGAAAATATTTCGAAAGTATAATATTAATCTTAGACAGCATAGACATTCCGAACTATGCCTACTATAGCTACCATCTAAATAGTGGTGACCACCATAAGTAAATGGCACATTATACAACTAAAATCGTATAAGGCGCATATTGGAGTTTGGATTTCCAACAAATGGTCAGGCTAAGGAACTTCCTACTGCCACATGGGTACGCCTCTGGAGGGACGTCCCGAGAACCTACCCGGATCTCTGCCAACACAAGGTCAGGTTACCTCTGTAACTAGGTAACTACTACTCGAGTATGTCATCCCCCGTTCGTTTGCGACCTTTATCCGAGGATCCTCAACCATAAAGCAACAACCACAAAGTATAATAAATTTGCGGCAACAACATAGGTAAAATATCTGGGCTCCATACCATGATACTACCTTTTCCAGATGGAAATGACATACCCTAAAGGGTGCGACCCTCATAACCTTGTCGCATCTTTTCTGTTTTGACCGTTTCGGAGGTATGAGATCCGATGAGGTCTCGTCCACAAAGCTACACTTTTCACAAAGTCATGCTTTGATCAACAAATGATCAGCAACACTTCGTATGCCACGTTACCAATTTGAGAATGTATCACTAATAACCATCAACTACATAACCTCTGAGCTCGTACGTCTCAGAGAAGGGTGTTAAGCTAAGAGAATAAATTCTCCGCCACCAACAGAAATGTATTTGATAGAAACCAGCTTTACATCTCAAAGTGTAACGTCAGACACACATCCATACAAGTCCGTTCCGGGATCGAACAGAACCGAAGACACTTCAAAAGAAGCCCTTACAAAATACGAATATTCACTAATCACGTCCAGAATCCCCATCACAAAGGGTGATAAAATCTCTATACCGGAGCAACCCGGTGCAGAGACATTCGACATGTAATCCACATTGTAACGGTCTAGGCTTTTCAACCATCGACAACAGCTAATCTCGACTGGTAGGCTTTTCAACCATCCCAGCCCCGCCGTGGCATACAATGGTACCCTGCCCTTGCTTTTACGGTCAGCCTTTCGACTGTCACGCCTTACGGCTAACCAACCCCTTAAAGAGGATGTGTAGGGGTAAGAGTATCCTGCTCGCTACCAAACAAAAAGCGAGAACCCCCCATCACGTTTCACAAAGATAAGCAAGGTCAGTCGTGGGACTGGTGTGAGATCTTAAAAACAGTTATTTTCATAAAGAAAATAAAACGAAATCCTCTATGTTTTTGGAAAATGAAACTACCATAAGACCTCCCGCCACACACACAATGAAATGCAGAATTGGAGGAGATTTCTCCTTATGATAGTCAAACATGCTTAATACGCAAAATCCTTTCGATATTATTATTAGTGCATAGTGTCGAAAATATTTCGAAAGTATAATATTAATCTTATCCAGCATAGACATTCCGAACTATGCCTACTATAGCTACCATCTAAACAGTGGTTACCACCATAAGTAAATGGCAAGTTATACAAATAAAACTGTACACGCATATTGGATTTTGGAATTCCAACAAATGGTCAGGCTAAGGAACTTCCTACTGCCACATGGGTACGCCTCTGGAGGGACGTCCCGAGAACCTACCCAGATCTGTGCCAACACAAGGTCGGGTTACCTCTGTAATTAGGTAACTACTACTCGAGTATGCCATCCCCTGGTCGTTTGCGACCTTTATCCGAGGATCCTCAACCAAAAAGCAACAACCACAAAGTATAATAAATTTGCAACGGCAACAACATAGGTAAAATATCTAGGCTCCATACCATGATACTACCCTTTTCTAGAAGGAAATGACATACCCTAAAGGGTGCGACCCTAATAGACCTTGCCGCATCTTTCCTGTTTTGACCATTTCCGGGCTGTGAGGTTGGATGAGGTCTCGTCCACAAAGCTACACTTTTCACAAAGCCATGCTTTGATCAACAAATGATCAGCAACACTTCGTATGCCACGTTACCAATTTGGAAATGTATCACTAATAACCATCAACTACATAACCTTTAAGCTCATACGCCTCAAAAAAGGGTGTTAAGCTAAGAGAATAAATTCTCCGCCACCAACAGAAATGTATTTGATAGAAACCAGCTTTACATCTCAAAGTGTAACGTCAGACACACATCAATACAAGTCTGTTCCGGGATCGAACGGAACCGAAGGCAATTCAAAAGAATCCCTTGCAAAATCCGGATATTCACTAATCACGTCCAGATCCCCATCACAAAGGATGATAAAATCTCTATACCGGAGCAACCCGGTGCAGAGACATTCGACAGGTAATCCTTTTGTTTTCGAAAATACCCGGTCTTCAACACCGTCTTCAAATACAATCACATTTTGTCGTGTCATTATTCGGAATGGGTTTTATGACACAAGGTCCTCTCCCGGCTAATCCGAATAATGAGCGCTTATCTTTAAAAATAAGTGTTCAATCAGATTTCAAACAAATCACAACAAATTTCCACTTTGATCTTTTAAATATAAGATCCATCACAATCACAAAGGTTCGATGGGTTTTTCGGATATCCACTTGGAATCCGACCCCCGGTCGCATCGAAATTCAAATGCCATTAAAAGGCCAATATTGATAGACAGTTATTTAACTATCAATCATCATTCACAACCATCAATGGATTTCAAATAATTTTAATATCTTCGCAAGATATACTTTTATCACTTTAATATTTTGAAAACAAATTTCAAATCACTATTCACATTTCAATCCTTTGGAAACAAATTTTCAAAGTATTTTCCTTACGCGGAATATATTTCCAAATATTTATTCATTTCCACTGGAAATCTGCCGAGTTAAAATAATTCAAATCACTTATCCAAAATATTCTTAGAACATTTAAAATAAAACCATCTTAAATACTTACTTAAAATATTGGTTATGAAAACATTATACTAATTATCACATATAAGATTTTAAGTCCCAACTAATTTTTTAAAATAAAATTAGTAGATAAGGTATAACTATTTAAATAATCATTTCCTAAAACAAATATCAATTTTAACCTTTAACATAATCCCTTCTATAAGTAATTAAATAAATCCATACTTTAGATTTGAAACCAGTTAAGAAAATAATTTATCCAAAGTATCCTTTCTAAAACCATCCTTAAAAATTTTTAGTTTATATTTATAGGCTACTTCGAAATCATACTCAGCTTTCCAGGGAAAATATATTTTTTATTTCAAAACGGTTCATTCAAATCAATTAATAAATCTTTCTTGATTTATTTGAAATTTACGTTCTGAATCCGTAAATTCCTTTCACACTTTTAAAAATAACCAAATGTTTATTTTTTAAAACAAATTTCTCTTTCCTTTATAAATTCTCATTGCGAATTTAAACTTCTAAATATCACCTAATATATGATTTTTGTTAAATCGATTTTAAAAATCATTTACAAACACCAAATCAATTTCCCATTTAATTTCAAATTTTATTTTAGACACCAAATCAAATTCCAAATTGATTTCCCGGAAATTTATTTTAAAACACTAAATCAATTTTTTTATTTGATTTGCAGATTTATTGCCTTTAAAAATAAATTCCTTTATCTTTTTCAAAACTATTTAAAAATCGAATTTTACATAAATCCTTCAATTTTAAACAATATTACTAAGAATTCCTTTATTAAATCTTTTCCCATTTCTTTGGAATTTATTCAATAGGATTTTACTATAGATTTTCTACATAAGTTTGAAAATCCAATTTTATATATTTCTGGTATCTTACGATACCAAAAATATATTCGGCTAAATTAAAGCCTTCAACGGTTTCAATCACAAATAATCACACACAAATTATAAATAGTCAACAAACAATATTGAAACAAATTCAAATATGTAAGGAATCCAGTTGGATCCCTCCAACCTGTTTCCTCGCATCCACAGACGTTAGCACAACAATTAAATACCCATTCCACTTCGAGGTGGAATATCGCGGTATATGGGATTTTTAAAATATCATCCACTATTATGCGGCACATAGGGTCTCATCCGCTATATAATGCGGGAAATCAATCACTCTAAATACATATACAATACCAATTCCACTTCGAGGTGGAATATCGCGATATATAGGTTTAATATAATATCATCCGCTACTATGCGGCGCATATGGTATATTCAATTCAACTGATAACAATGATCATCCAAGCAAACAACCAATAATTTAAATCAACTATTTAAATTAAATCGGGTATCCGATTGAGTGAGAAGATCTTACCTTGGATTATGCATGCAATCCATTTTCCATTCCGGTTTGTTTCTCGATTTATACCTTGTAAAAATATTTACACAGTTTATCAATATTCGAATCAAATTGAACAATTAAATTCCATTTAATAGATTTGTTTAAATAACAATTTTATTTTAAACTAATACTTTTAATTTTGAACAAATTCCTTTTTAATAAATTCATTTAATAAAAACTAAATTTCCTTTAATAAATTATTTTCAGTAGTTAAAATGATTGTAGATTAATAAAATAAATTAACCACTAAACTTTTTTTTATTTTAACAAATAATTCAATCAACTTTACTGTAAAAAATTTCCAAACATTATGTAGTTGAAATATACACATTTTCCTCTTTAATTTAAATATAAACTGGTAAGTTCAAATATATATACCTACACTTTGAAATAATCGAACGGTCACTATTTGTACATAGATCTTCCTGTAAATAAAATTTTCCGTGTACAATTTTTTTTGTATAAATATCAACAGTAATTTACCTTGCTGTTATTATATTTCTAACCTATACATACATTTATAGGCCTCAACTAAAATATAATTAAACCTTACTGTAAACTTCCTGATGAATCAACATTCAAAATAAATGCTAAAATACCTCATAGCTAACATCGCCTCGCCCTCGTCTGCCATATCCAATGTCGTCGAGGAACTGCCGTCATCGACGAATCCAAATACTGCAACTTCAACCATCGCAGATTCAAAATCCAGCAACTCGACTTCGACGAACTCCACAGCCAAGCCCCCATTAGCCTCGCGTCGCCTACACGGCACTCGCTCTTCCCAGATTCGCGACTTGACAAAATCGCGACCACTAAGCTCTCTGACAACGAAGTCCTGCCGACGATACCCACCTCCACTCGAATCCCATCGCGACACACAGTATCCTCACGAGCTTCAGTCGCGTTTGAAGTCGAATGTCTTCCCCTTCTCAATCGATCGAACAACGATCTCCTCACGATTTCGTCGCACTCGACCTGCTCGCGAGCCTCTCCAAAATCCCAGTTTGAACGAAAATCAATTTTGTTTTTTTTCTTGCGAACGGAACTAGTGAAATAGAAGGGGAAGCTCGAGATTTTGTTTTGAACGAAGGGATCTCAAATTAATTTCTAGAGAGGAGGAAGGGAGATCGAAATTGGGAGAAAGAATCGCGCTCGGCCATTATTTCGATTTGATTTAAGTTTGAAGATAAAGGAAGTCTCAGATTTTTTGTTGTTTGAACAGTTGGATTTCGGCTGTAAGATAAAAGAAGGGACGTGATGTGAAAAGGAGTTGGCTTGCAGGAGAAGGTTTATTTAGAAATATTTTTATTTAAAATTCCAAACGTTTCGACAAATGCAACTTAAAATTTCGACCTCCTATCGAGGCATGCCGCCAGGCGTTTATAATGTTATACCCCCATTTCGAACGCAATGGAAAATGTTTCGAGCCCTAGTTCGATTGTATGAAGAAGATAACTTTTTGAACCAGTTATTAAATTAAATTTCAATATAATTTTCAGCACGTTTGCCAATCGTACGGCCAAACGACGACTCCGAATGCTACAAAATTGTAATCCGATAATAATACAATATTATGGAACCAATGGAACTGGTTTCTTCAAATTCCGAGACTGTGCCTCAAAGGGCTATTTTTAAATATCAATTTAAACGATATCTTTTCAAAACTTAACAAAACATTTCGAAATCCAATTCTGAAGCTTCCATTATCTTCAGTATTATCAATATGGATTTTATAAGCCTTTAAAATATTTTTAATCAGCTTAAAAATTGAAAATTCAATATTTTATCCAACTTCAATAATTAAATTCAATAACTAAATTGCCAAATTTATAGTTAAAATTGAAATTCAAATTTTAAAACAACTTTCAATATTTAAAATCAATTAAATATTTCAATTTCAAATGTTGAAAATTCTAGGTCGTTACAAGGCAAGTCTGAGTTTGCCATGTTTTGGAATTTTATGATGATTTCTATTTTCTAATGTGGTAATGACTAGCTGTTAGTAAACTGTTAAGTGTGAACGTGTGGTATGGGATGCACGTTTACACTTTTCAGGTTCCTATCTGGGAGTTGTGACACATTCTGGGATTGCTAGTTATATAGACCTTCAGGTCATTTGGGATTATGACTTCAATCGTCTGAGATGTACGACTTTGGTCGTCTGAGAGAGGTACCTAATATATATAATAGTACTGAGGGGATGGCATGTGCAGTATCGCTTCAGCATGCAAATGGAATTTGGCTAATCCGGGGATTTTTATGAGTTTTTGATTTCGATTTCATCAATTTGAGATGATGAATTTACTTATAGCCTTGAGTTAGAGAAAGGCTTATATATATATATATATATGTTGTTTTATGGTGATTTCGATATTGGGATTATGAACTCTATTAAGTTTCATGAGTTTTGATTGGAGATTTTGATGATTTCACATATGGCTTATATATTGCTTTTGTTCACTTACATTATATAGTCCTTTGAATGTGAAACATCCATGCCTTGTTAAACCTTATCATGTGATTAACTTTGAGCCTTATGGAATACCTATTCTTAATTGTATAAATAAACTTTCTTGTATATATCATTCCACTATCCTTGAAGGGAAAATGTTTCCCTTATGCACTTATATTCCTTTATTTTTTGTACTAATATCAATATCTAGTTAGCATGACACGTGTTTTTTGTTACTCGAGGCAGACTGAGTTACATGTTAGCTTTTGGACATATCTTAGCTTTACCTTTTAGGCTTCTTCATCGACTTTGGTTATGGCACAGTTTTTGTGTTGTAATCCTTTATTTGGGAACCTTATGATGTATTTATTTTTTTGTGGGGATGTATGTATATACTGTGGTTGAATACCACCTGTGGCATATTTTATTACATTTGATGTAAGTGTATATGTGCATTGTTTGTATTGTTGTTCTGTGGCTTCAGATTGTATTGTTATCATATTTTATTTCTAAATCGATCATGTAGCCACTATAGTAGTGTATTAGAAAAGAATTAAGTATGTCGAACACTCGAGATAGAATGAAAAAAATAAGTGCCAAAACCGACATACTTAACACTTATTTAAATCAAGGCTATGATGGTCACCCTTAACCAGCCCTATTCTCTGCATTAGTAGAAAGAATTATTATGTAATTCTCTTTGTTAATGTAGGTCTCGGGGTGGGTCGTTACAGATTGTTATCAGAGCTGGATTCAGAAAAAAATGTAATAAATGTATAACAATATACATGATTACCATACATCAAGTATAATACAACTGCAAACATCATCCCCAAGCCGTAGTTGAACCCAACCTTGTCCTTAATCTTTTGAGTTGTTTGGTGGTAGATAGAAAGGAATACATTTAGGAATGTTATTTATTAATTCCGTAGTTTTCCTTATTTCAATGAATTTCAATTGCTAATATCCACCCCTATGAATAATCCTAGATTATCCTAACTTTCAACAACTGGATGGAAGAGGTAGAGGTTGCACTTCGGTGTCGGGACCGTCCAGTGGTTCTCATCCAGAGGTTGAATACAAAATCTTTTCTAGAAATTACGAGGATGCAATTTTGTTAAGGGGGGAGTCTGTAACAATCCTGGTTTGGAGATTACCTGTATATATTAAATTATAACAAAGGTTACAATTCAATATTTTAAATTAAAATATAATTGAAGATTTTAAATTGTTTATTTAGAATAAACAACGAATTTATAGTTTAAAATGGGAAAAATAAAGTTTAGAACTTTATTTTGTTTATGGGACAAATATGGAATAAATAAGTATCTGGTTTAAATAAATTGAAATATTGGATATCTATTAATTTGGAGCTAAAAAATTAATTAGTGATGTATTTCAACATTAAATTTTTGAAATAAATCTAAAGTAATGAAAATGAAGTTCTAAAAACTTTATTTTGAAAATTTGAGTAGAAAATAATCAGATTGTAATTTTATTTGGGTAAATACAACAATGTTGGAAAACATTCTCAATATTAATATTTTATGGAATTTAAAATAAGAAATATGAAGATATTATGTGTTTTATTAAAATAAAAGATGAAATATTGTTTGAAAATAATATTTTGATGATTAAATGAGTTAAGATGAATTAAGGTAACTTATTTGACAAGAAAACAATTTTTGTACAAACTGTTGGAGTGAAAATAGTGTTTTGTAATAAAATTGTGTAAATTGTGAAATATAGGTAAAAATAAGGTTTTAATTGTAAAAATAGAATTTTATTGTTGAAATAAATTTTATTTTGCTTTGATAACAATTTTATTTTCATACGATTGGTTTTGTACATTTTATATGATAAAACGAGTTAATATGTGCATTTATACTTAGAACTTCACTAAGTATTTACAAATTGGGCTTATTGGGTAGGGTGTGAATCCAAAATCCATTCTTTAGAAAATTCAGGTATGAGAAAACTAGTCCTGTACGTAGCTTCTCTTCCATCTCCTTCTCAAAACATTTTACAGTAGAGAAAATAAGGAATTCATGGCTCCCTCAAACTAAATCAATTTCCATTCCGATTTGTTGCAAAATAAAGAAGAAATCCACCTAAATAAGATATTGCAAGGTAATATCTATCCAATATCAAAAGTTTTCATCAAAAATCCTTAAGTCAAAATGAATTGTCTGTAATTTATTTTGGTTTCTTTTGCATGTTTGTTTCAAGCTTCTACAAGTTGCTAGAGCCTCAAATCATCTCAAAAGATCACAGATTTCTACCAAAATCTTTGCTAAATCATCAGGTGAGTTCAAAGCTCACAATTGCTAGCTGGAAAAATGAATCTCCTCTGAGAAATTTGGCTAAATCGTTTATTGTATAGAAAGTTCTCTCTGTTAGTATTTCTTTGTTAAAATCTTCTTCTAGATGCTACTTTGAGAGGTTATGTCTCTTTACTTTTTCCTTGAAACATTGTCGGATCTTTTCTGGGTTGTAGTTTGAATGTTACTGTATTTGCATGTCAATTTTGATTGCCTGAAACAACCTATAGCTATGTAAAATGGTGCTCAAAGATTGAATCGAGTAGAGAAGTCGAACTGGAAAGGGAAAAACAAATTCCCGTATGAATCGTCGACCATACTCATCCATAGGTCGACCTTGCGGTCGACTTGAGCACCCTCATGGATGACCTGGAGGTCGACTTGAGGAATAGAGTGGTTGACCCTAAGGTCGACCTGATACTTGGCCTTTTGCATTTGTTTTTGTGACTTTAATTCGTAGCTTTTGCCTTTGAATTGCTATAGTTTTGTCACTTGGTTTGATGCAAATTTGAGATGATTTTCAAGAGCTCGAATCTATGAATAGATGAGCAGAAGTTTGATCAATCCAATCCCAGATTGATAGTATTTGGGTTGTTTTCGAATGTTGAATTTCAGTGGTTTATACAAATTTTTGTCGTTTCAAAAAAGAGTTTTTCTGAAATAAACTTTGAAATAATTTTACAATTCAAAGGATTTAGAAATAATTATTTTCCAATAATTATATATTATTTTTTAATTATTTTAAAGTATTTTAGATATATTTATTTATCATAATAAAGGGAATTTTCAATAAATTGCTTTGAAAATGGTTTCAGAAAATTATTTTAAAATCTCGTTTCCTCAAGTAAATTATTTTATAAATAATATACATTATTCTTACACTTTTCGAACATATGAGAAAGAGAATTAAAAGTTTTAGTAAAACACGTGGTATGGGACACGTGAGTTTACTGTATCGGTTAATTCCGGATTTATACGATCGAAACTATCTAGGTTATTGATTTCTTAGTTATTTTGCTAATTTATGACAGTTTTTTAGATTATAATTCCTATCTTTAGGAATTATCTAGGAAGGCCAATATTTGGCAAGCTGTGGTTCGAGATCCCTACTCTAGGACTATGATCTATGAGAACCCGTTATAGTGTTTTACTTGCCAATAAGACGAGGCAAGTCTGAGTTTTCCAAGTTTTGGAATTTTATGATGATTTGTATTTTTTAATGTTGCAATGACTACCGGTTAGTAAACCGTTAAGTGCGAACGTGTGGTATGGGACGCACGTTAACACTTTTCGGGTTCCTATTTGGGAGTTGTGATACATTTTGGGATTGCCAGTACTATAGACCTTCGAATCATCTGGGATTACGACTTCGGTCGTTTGAGATTTACGACTTTGGTCATTTGAGAGAGGTACCTAATTTATATATATAGTACTGAGGGGATGGCATGTGCAACATCGCTTCGGCATGGAAATAGGATTTGGCCATTCCAGGGAATTTTTATGAGTTTTTGATTTTGATTTCACCAATTTGAGATGATGAATTACTTATAGCCTTGAGTAAGAGAAAGGCTTATATATATGTTGTTTTATGGTGAATTTGATATTGGGATTATGAACTGTTATTGAGTTTCATGAGTTTTGATTGAAGATTTTGATGATTTCACATATGGATTATATATTGCTTTTGTTCACTTACATTATATAGCCCTTTGAATGTGAAACATCTGTGCCTTGTTAAACCTTGTCATGTGATTAACTTTGAGCCTTATGGAATACCTATTCTTAGTTATATAAATAGACTTTCTTATATATATATCTCATTCTTTTATCCTTAAAGGAATGTTTCCCTTATGCACTTATATTCCTTATCTTTTACTAATATCAAGATCTAGTTAGCCTGACCCGTATATTTATTACTCGGGTCAGACCGAGTTGTAGGTTAGCTTTTGGACCTATGCTAGCTTTACCTTTAGGGCTTCTTCATTGACTTTGGTTATGGCATAGTTTTTATGTTGTAGTCTTGTTTGGGAACCTTATGATGTATCTATTCTTTTGTGAGGATGTATGTATATATTGTGGTTGAATACCACTTGTGGGATGTTGTATTACATTTGACGTAAGTGTATATGTTTATTGTCTATGTTGTTATTCTACGACTTGAGATTGTATTGTTATCATATTTTGTTTCTGAATCGATCCTGTAGCAACCATAGTAGTGTATTAGAAAGGAGGTAAGTATGTCGAATACTTGAGATAAAATGAAAAAAATAAGTGCCAAAACTGACATACTTAGCTCTTATTTAATGCATGACTATGATGGTCGCCCTTAACCAACCCTGCTCTCCGCATTAGCAGACGGAATTATTATGTAAATCTCTTTATCAATGTAGGTCTCGAGGTGGGGGGTTACAAGTTATAAAGTGTAAAGGATTTTATAAAGGGTCTTATAAAAGAACTTGTATAAAAGGATTTGGAAGCGTTTTAAAGGAATTTGCGTAGAATTTTATGAAAATGGAGAGAGTTGTAAACTGTTTTGGAATTTATAAATAGCTTTATAAATGGTTCTAAAGCATACAAATAGTTTATAAATGGTTTATGTGAGATTTATAAATTATTTTCGAAATTGATTGAAAAAAATCTTCCTCGGCATTTATGAATATATTTATACTTTTGGAATAAGTATAAGGATATCTTAATATGAAGGTATAAACAATTTACTGGATTTATTATCAAAAATGTTTTATAAATGACCACGGTGTGAAATAAGCATTTGGTTGTTAAAGAGACCGAGGTCGAATATTATCATACTCTCTGCCAATTCCGAAACTAATTTAACAACCTTGCACGTAGTGGAGAATCCAGAACAAGTAGGATGGTTTGGCGAACGCTACTGGTATGAGGTAAGAACGCAGCCCTGACCTTCCGGTCAGCTTGATGTGACTAAAATAGGAACTATACCAGGCCAAGTGAGGTCGCTCCTCCTATCAGACATGCTTCTTCGATACCGTATATGTTACATTGTGATTGATTGGTAGCCACCCCCGATTTGATTATGGGAGTGTGTCTTGAGGTGGACGGTAGTGGCTGCTATGCGTTACCACCAGTCCAGGAGTGCAAAACGGTAGAATCACACCCTGGGAATTGCCTTACGTGCCTTGTCATATGCCTTATCGTGCCTACTACGATTTTTGTGGAGTGCTCCTTGATAGCCCACCGGTTTACGGTTGAGTTTGCAGCACTGTATAGACTACGATGCTTATATAAAATGTGTTAAGGGGATATAGGTAACGCCTTAACACTATTTTCAATATTATACTTTACTGATAAGCACTACATATATAGCGTATTCTACTACATATAAATAGTTTGACAGATCCTTAAGAGATGGAAAAATCTTGTAACACCTCTTAAGTTATTGTACTCACATTATACATCGGATATGAGATGAAAATCTCATAACATCTATGATGCCATTACACTCATTTTCCACGTGATATTGATTTGACTTACGTGAGAATATTTTAGTTCTGACTCGAGTGCTTTGCATTTTTATTACGCTCGGTTCAGCCTGAACATTTTAGTGCTGAAGACTTTATTTTTGAAGGACGAGATGGAGTTTGGTATATTATATTATTAGAAAATTTTCCGCTACATCATTTTCGGTATGTCGTTGTTTGTACTTTGGTTGTTGTAAAAAAGTGTAATCAAATATATATTATAAAACAGCTTCATGAATTGTTTATTCGATTATTATATTTTGTCATTCCGCTGCGAGATTCTGTGTTTTGTTTTTCCTTCTTTTCTCTTATTTTTTTTATTTACCCCATTGATAATCCTCCCTTTTGAATAGTTTGAGTTAGACATGTATGGTTTATTGTCGATTTAAATTTTCCAAAAAGGTGGGTTGTCAAAGGTGGTTTTTGTCCTAATCTTATTTCGACCTTGAATTTGCTTGACAAATCGAAAGAGACAATCCACTCATACCTACTGTTTCGAAATATCCTACGTATAATATATGTACCTTACGTTTTCTCAATGAATACATACATGTATCTTACCATATCTATCAATATATTATAATACTAATCTCTAGATTGAATCAGCTCAACAACTAGAGAGTATGTAAGTAATTAATTAGAATATAAATAGTAGAGCACAACATTTATATTAAACATTCTTAATCTTTAATATATTTATTTGAGTGATATAATTTTATGGAATAACATATTTGTTATGAAGTACACTCATGATTCAAGTAACAAACGCATCTAAAATCACGTATATGTACTATATGTATGTATTTATACCTTAAACCTAAGTTAGGTTTCTTACAGTTCCACTTTACTTAATTAAATCAAATTTAATTTTATTAATTAAAACATATTTAATTAATTTAATTAATTATCTAATTAATTTAAATTAAATTTCGACCATTGAATTTTATTTGTTCATCCTAAACAATTTAAAGATGGATGTAGATAGTAACATTTACAATAGTTATATGCATATATAATTATACTTGTGTATTATTATTTAATTATTTTTAATTAATTTAATCGATTAAAACAATTATTAACTAAAATAATATTTATTAAATTCGACAATTTATCATTGTTTACCTTAAATATTTGAAGATAATTGTACATATATCATTATAATTTTTTAACTAATTAAATTTAATTAACTTATTTATTTAATCTAAATAATTGGGATAAAGTTTCAAAAATAACTCATTAATTTTCAAACAATTTTGAAAATATTTTGAAAAATTTATAACATATCTTTTCTATTTTAAACTTAACTTTTAAATTTAAAATATACCCTAACATTTTAGAATAAATTTTAAAAAATTAGCCCAAGGCCCAGAATCAATTTAGGCCTTGAGATAAGCTTTCGACTTACATTAACCTACAGGCCAAGCAAACAGACAGATAGGGCAGAGTAATTATTTAATAAGTTAGCCATAATATTGCTAATTTAGACTGTATAGCCTGTTGGACTCTGATACCACTGTCGGAATCGAACCAGGTTGAAGTGAGTGAATATGGTAGAGTTTAAAAAAATTCCTTAATTTAGATCTTATTGGACTAATGAAGTTTAAATTAATTTAGATCTAATCTATATTTGATTTAAATAAAATCTTATTTTATTTAATTCACCGTTTTAACTAAATAATGGATTTAACTTTGAATATATCTGAATATAATGTTCGTATTGTGCATGTGCAACATATATGAATTGTGTAAATGGTTAATGCGCACGTGTATATGCGTCTAGATTTACACCGCAATGGACATATTTGTCATTTATATGCACATTGTTATCCAAAATAATTTTAATATATGTACATATATATTTAAAAAATAATAATGAAAATATATCATTTTGAAGAAGTCAAAATTTTAAAATTCAAAATTCCTTTTAAAATATCATTTGTTTACTTAGTAAAGCAGGTTAAAACTGTATCTAGATCTATAATTTTAAAATAAAATACTTGTTTTATGTATTAAAATTTTATAACAAAACTACTATAATATTTTAAATAAAAAATTATTTATGAAACTATTTTTTTCTAATATATATGCATATATGTTGGTACGTATGTATCTATGTGTGTGTGTACGCTAAAACAATTATTAGATTAAATATAACATGCATAATATGATATAATATAACATAATATGCCCGATGGGAAAAATCTATTTTTCTAAATGAAATTCCACATGTAATAAATTAAAAACATAATTTTATAAAGATAAAAGTTTATACACATATTAATAAATATATAGTACAATAAACCTATATATCTACATACAATTAAAAATATAATTTGTTTCAAAAATTTTACTGCTGAAAACAAACTTCGATGCATAAAGTAATTAAAATATTATACACACACATATATGTAGTTACAATAAATTTGAACTAATTAAAATTAGTTTTAGTGCCTACAAAAATAAAAGAATACATTAATTTCTGAACATTGTTTTATTAAAAATTATCATTAATACAAAGATGGAATAAAAATAACGAAACATACATATCGACACATACACACACACATAATTGAATAATAGTATATTGATAAAGTAAACGACAGCTATGCATATAAATTCATTCAAGCAATAATATATTTCTATATCAGACAAGATATGATATGAATATCTAACTTGATGTTACCTTTGAATCCACTTTGATTGATTGACTAACTCCTAGATTCATCAAGAATTACCCTTCGGATGTTATAAAGATCTAGAGTATCACGTTTTTAATTTATTTTGATAGGTTATAGGATAAATAATTTTTTTCCAAGAGGAGAGAATGTTATCAAACTCACGACCATGATGAGAAGCTAGCAAGAAGAAGGAAAATGAATGGGATATAGTGATTTGAATTAGGAAGAGAGGAGATAATTCTCCTCCTTTTACTAGTTCATCTTGTACCCCTTCTAAATCTATCTCTAGAAAAAATATCTCATCTCTTTACTATGCCATGGCCGGCAAGAGAAAGGACAAATGGACCATCAGGATACCACAAACCTTTTAAGTAATTAATACTATTTATATCGTATTTAAATATGTATTAATATCGTAATAACACATACATATATAACTTTTATATATGCACCTAATTAATTACTTGTGACACCCAAAAAATACTAAAGGCGCCCAGTACATCAAATAAATAAATAATATTTCATAAATATTAGCTTATTTAATTAATAACGATTATTGTAACAACCCGAATTCTAGTGGGTCCAGATTTTTTACAAATATGCAAGAATCCAAGCCCACTGAAGCCCGAGTTGGGTTTCTGGTATCCTACAAATAAGCAAAAACAAATATATCAAAGCTCAGGTAAATATCTCGTAGTGGAACTGACTAAAATATAATAGTAAGTACACACTCGCCAAAATAATAACACTTTCCAAACAAGTGTCTCAAAGCTAGAAAGTCTCTCTCATCTACCTAACCTATAGGATGTTATGAGAAGGGGGTCAGAACTAAATTTCTGGTGAATGGACAAATTAAATACTTCTATGTTTAATTCTACATATACCGTCTTATTTCCATTTTCTGTTATATTAGTTATTCGGTTTTGATCTACTAGGGAGTAGATAGGTACGATTCATGCATAGAGGCGATAATGTAACAACCCAAATTTCAGTCGGTCCGGATTTTTCGCAAAAATGCTAGAATCCAAGCCCACTGAAGCCCAAGTTGGGTTTCTGGTATTCTGCAAATGGGTAAAGACAAATATATCAGAGCTCAGATAAACATCTCACCGTGGAACTGTATAAGATATAATAGTAAGTAAATACTCACCAAAATAATTACACTTTCTAAACAAGTGCCTCAAAGCTAGAAAGTCTCTGCCATCTACCTAACCCGTAGGATGTTATAAGGAGGGGGTCAATAATAAAGCTCTCGTGAATAGACAATTATATACTTCTAAGTTTAATTCTACATATACCATTTTATTTTCATTTACTATTATATTAGGTTTATTGGGTTCATAATACTCTCGCCTCAATGTGTGAATTGTGCCCATCTATACCCTAATAGACTAAAACCTAATAACTGATATATATATATATATAGCAATATGACCCTTGACCGCATCGGTCCTACATACTACCCATAGTACCTTCCGTATCCTCCTCGCTAAGGACTCCATCATCTTGCTACTATGGCGTTCTATGACTACATCTATAAAGGACTGCCTCATAAGCCTTACAATACAGATGTTCTGTCGTCTAGTATGAAAACGTAAAACTGCATTCGCACTAGCATATGCTAATGCTCGGACATCCACAATGTACCACCCAGTGCGTACCTTGAGCACTATATATAATCGTTCGGTCTACTTCCTGAATCCCGCTTAACAAGATCTACCTTAACGGAACACAGTTGGGGATTTTCTATTTCTATAAAGGACTGCTCTGTTAGGCTACAATACAGATATTCTACTTGGTCTGTCTCTTTTCTTATCTTGGCTATGGCCTTATGAAGCCACCCCTTAACTAATCGAAAGACTCTAAAGAGCTAAGTGGTTGTGCCCTACTGCAAACAATCTAAATGTCCAATTAGCTGCACCCCTCATCCAATGTCTCGATAGTGAAAGGTTCATTGGACCATTGGTTTAACTCTAGTCTTTCTCGAACTCACTTCTTGGTTTTGATGTTGGCCTGATATTCGCATGCGACTATCCTTTTGGGTCCTGCCCACCAAAACTTTCTTGCAAGCAGTGGGACATACGAATATTCTACTCCAAACATCAACCTGCTTTGACTGCCTAAAATGGTCCTGCCATGCAAAATGCAGTCAAGGCATACTCTTTTTATGGAACACCTACAAACCTGCCTCCGAGGTATTGCTACGCTATGCCTACCCCAGAGGGCCATCTTAGAGTATCCTCACATCCCATTGAAGTCTCATACTTCCTTCTAGCTCAAAATAACTAATTTGGACGTGCTTCTTCTATGCTAAAATGGATGACGAATTATTTCGTTAGGCTCTTCATCCTTTGGGCTGCTTCAAACGCATCTCACTCTTTTATTTGACCCTAAGTCTAATCTTTTATTTCGCGTTTATTTTAATTTTCTTATTCTGTTGGCTACTTATTTATGCTAATTAGCATAATCCTATCCCAGCCTTACCTAACCATTATGAGACCATCATTTCCTGACTGAAAGAGAATGCCGTTGGTTTAGGTCACTTCCATTATCTTGCTTATTAACTTAATCTAAGATCTAAGTTTGTTAAAATAAGCCTCTTCTGTTATTTTTACTTTATTTGCATATTAACATAATTCAAGTCGTAAAATAAGCCTTTTCTGTTCTTTCTTCTTAGTTATAACCTATATTATAATTTTACTTGCAATTGTCACTACTATATTCGTTTATAATCAATATATTATAAATATAATCACAAGCGTCTCTTTTCTATTCTGGTCTGTCTTCTTTTATTATGATATCAAATTATCTTTAATTCCCTTATATTACACAACAATCTTGGCTTGGGACTACGTCCGATTGTCACAAATTTACTTATCATAATAACTGCTTTGATTTTATTCTATTATTTGCGTAGCAAATGTAGACCTAGATACATTTCTATTAATTGCTTCTAATCTTGTCTTAATTATTAACTTGATTTCTTCTTCACTTCGTTTAATTCTTCAATTTGTTTTCTTATATTCTAGGAAGTAGTTATATTCTATTTGGTTGTTTACGAGAACTGTGCTAAAAATCCATTTTCATATTTAATACTAAATGAAGCTATAAACATAATCCGTAATTGCAAGATATTCCTTTTATTATTTCTATACTTTTTGGACAGTGCAAAATACAGTTTTGTCTCTATTTTACACTAATTCTCTTTTTCTTTCCTTTATTCTTGCAATTATGTTTATGGTTATCATTTAAAAATTCATCTATGGATATGTATTCTCTTTTCTAAGCCAATCAATTAATCTGTCACTTACTTCCCTATCAAGTTATTAAAAAATTTCTTTTAATTAAATTTTCTCCATTTTAGCATAATTTACTGCAAATTTCTATTTTTCTCTTTATATTTTAGCTTTTCTTATTTACATCTAATTTTTACAAATCTAGTGTTCTTCTATTTTAGTCCGTATTTGCGAATTCTTCTCTTTACTATTTTATTCGCGTAAAAAGAAATAAAAAAAAGCAAACCTTTATAGGCTAAATTTCAACTTTTAAAATTGACGTAAATAACTGTAAATTTCTTTTTTTTAGGCTTATGCCTTTCTCTAACTGTCAAGCCTAATATTATTCATATTTAACTTGATGACTATTTTCCATATAAATATTAATTAGATATAAGCTCTCTTATACAATTTATAGTCTCAGCATAACTAATTAACAAAATTAATTACTGAAATAAATATCGAGTGAAATTATTTAGTGGGAATCTAACGATAATATATCATAAACGTTAAAGATATATAATTTAAATTGACTCACCTGGAAAGAAAACACTCCAAGTTCCAAATCTGATTTTTAACCCATTTCTATTATTCATAACCTTCCCTATAACAACCCTATTTGGATCCACAATCGGGATTTATATGTATTTAGAAATCCATATCTAATTGAAGAAAAATAACATAAATAAACTAGAGATCCAGATCTGAGAACTATACCTCATTCGGACGACTTTACTTGAACATTTATATTTTAGACCTATAATTTCTATCTCCAACTTGTAAATCATAAGGCACAAATCTAAAACAACTAATTTATGAAGAATTGGAGGAGAAAGAAGAGTGCCAGGGCTTTTGCACCCATTTAGAAAAATATGAGTTTGAAGGCTAGTCGTGCCACTATTTATAGAGAGTTAGAACAGTGTCGTCCGTTCGCTTAAAATGACGCAAATCAGGCCGTTCAAAAGGGTGCAAAATGAGCGCATCTGATTTGTTTTTAAACGTTTTATTTATTATAAACGTTAAACATTTAAAATTTTCTTATTAATTCAATTAACTCTCGTTTTTTCTCTAATTTAATGCTCTTTATTACGCACGTCCATTTTGGATTTTAAGTGTGCCTTATTTGTTTTATTAAATGTTATTTATAAACATTAACTTTTAAACATTATAAATTATAAATGTTTAACCTTCTTTTATGTTGCTTTTTTATTCTAATTAATCACCATCAATTGCTTGATTAATTTTCCAATATAAAACTTGTCTATTTCGAATTTCATATATGACCAATTAATGTAAATTAATTTCCTCTAATAGCAGATTTGATTACATTGCCTGCTAATGTTAATTAATTTCCTTTAATTACTGATATCAATTAATTTCCTTTATGATGGCAATGTCAATTAATTACCTTTATGACGCGCATCTATTTAAAAATTCAAATGATCATTATTTCTGGAATTTCATACGTACATATATTTATTTATAACAAATATATTTATATACATTTACATGTATAATTATTTCTAGATACAAAACTTCGAACGTCAATAACTTTTTCATATGAACTCCTTTCGAGCATTATTATATATGTAAATTGTTCTGAAAATCACCACAAACACAATGTAATAAGCTTCAAGGCTAAATTCTGACAATTCAAAAAATGCTTATTTTCATCATTCATAATAATTTGATTACTCAATTATATGAAAATACGCGGTGTTACAATTATAAATCAATTAAATCGTGTCATATTTTAAAGAAATCACGAATATTATTTTGTGTCTCGTAGGTGTAAATTCAGTTAGCAACTAATATAGGACTATTCGAATATTGACGTTCATATATCACCTTAGCTAGTGGAGTGACAGTTTGGTCGAATTTATCACTTATACATCTTTATCGGTATAATCAAATTTTATATTATTAAGTGGTACCTTTTAGTAACGGTTGTTTTACACCAATTTTCTTTATCAACACTATGTCACATTAGGACTTATGGAGTTTGCTTTGGTCAAAATTGTAATATCATCCACATTCAACTCGGTTAGTCCTTATACGAAGTCATTGGTTCAATAATAATATTAATTATTAATTGTACTACTCTAGCTAAAGACTTTGACTTTGAGTTAACTTCAGCTGACCATGATATTAACCTCATATAGTCGAGGGGATGAATTCTATATTGTATAGTGTATCACTGCCAATATTTCAACTATAGACCCAACTATAGCCATTCGATGGACGACATGTCATAATTTAACTATAATCAAAGCAGAGTATCCATTCAACATTATTCTTAGTCAAGAGAAATGTGTAATATCGTCACTTCAAGATTATCTATTTGACCTTATTTATTATTAACCAAAATAAAACTCTCGAGTGAGTCATGCCATAGTTATCCAATAACTATCAATATGTAACCTTTTGGTGCCTCCAGTAGCCGCAAGTAATATATTTGCCCGACATTTCGAGAGCGTTACATACTCCGATCTTAATGGATGTATCAATATTTTTTTCAAAACATCCTGATCAGGAATATTTAAAATAATGTCATTTTATATATGACAAGTTTCTCATGGTTAGAACTCTTATACAAGGATTTTCTAATTACATACTTTAAATTAATTACTTAATTATATCATAATATAACAAACTATAAAATAAAAATTAAATACATTTATTATGAAAAAGTAAGATCACATAGTTATATATATGTAATAAAATACATAACTATCCCTAAGGCATACTCCTAACTGTAACAGGTATAACGTCAGTAAAGTCCACAAATAATATCAGTATGGTTTTGGTAGTCTGTCTAGCGCACGCATGGCTTTGGTATGTAAAAAATTCATTTTCGACAAGCATTTTAATTACGTCGTATTGATGTCAATAAATCACTGTATTCTTGTAGTGAAAAGCATGCTAAGAAAGAACTGGTGCCAATGTCTAATATTCAAGTTGCAAAACCTGAAGATTATGCCAAGTGTATAGTTAACAGATTTGGTACTTTTGTCGAAGCTTGGTTTTTCATGCTATGAATTGGTTTATTTGTGCCTAAAACAATTTATGTACGTATTAGATTGCGATTATGTGTAAAAGCTTAATTCATTCGGTGCTTTTAGAGTTACAAAGTTACAATAACGTAATATTCATATTTCTAGAATTATAGTGAGGGTGTTGTAACTTTAAGTTCCTTATATTTATTGAGTTGCATTTGTTGATATAGTGTTGTTACACGAATATGGTCCAAATGAATGTTAGGAAGGTTTGATATAATATAGATCTGTAAAACTAAATAGCATGAACCTAAAATAATACGCTTTTCTCTTTTCCTTTTACCATTAATACTTTTTCTTACATTTTCTTATATTTTGAAATTGTATTCTAGAAAGTACTCTTTCTTTTGCTTTCCATCTCTGAAACAAAAATAATTTCTTTATTTTTCTTCTTATTACTGGCATGTTTTATACTAGATATTTTCTTTGGTATATATTTTGTTTACAATAATAAATAATTTTTGGTTCAGGATTATCTCATTATTTTTAGTTGAAATTAACGACTTACTATTAATATTTTATTTTGGAATTTAACGCATATTATTTTTTATTTAACATATTATCATTATATTTTTAGTGAGAATTAACTAAAAAATATAATAAATGTTTTTCTTTGAATTATATGACAAAATGGTCAATTTTCCACCATTATATTAGTTTAAGACATTACATGACTGTAGTCTAACATTAAGATAGTGCTTAGTTCGGGTTGAAATCATCCGATCCTATTTTACAAGGTCTCATAGGGTATACAAATATATAACATTTGCTATTTATATTTTATGTATTAAAAATTAAAAAAATAAGAAATGAATTGTTGGATTTCAGTAGTTCATAGGACAATGAAAAATTGGGACTAGGTAATGATTTTTCGCTTGGTTCATTCAAAGAATGCCAAACAAAATTGAAATCACACCACGATCAATGAAAATAACAGGAAATATGTTGAAGATTTTCTCCATATAGCAAATTATAGATCCTGCTACTTTTAAAGTTGAATCCATTAGTGTAGGAGATGGCATAGGTTTAAGTTTAGGTAAAAAACTATTCCCATAATTATTTTTCAAACTATTTCTTCCATAGGGCTTAAATAACCATTGCATATTCACAATATTCCATGGAGCTTAAATGACCATTCCATATCCTTGTGAATAGAGCAAGAATACGTATGTATGTATTATGTGTCATGAGGGTTCAAATTTTGTTAAGAGGATATTTTTCTTATGATGATTCCAAAAAAAATGTAAAATGCTACATGGTCTTTTGTCATATTTTAGTGTACAAAATTGCTTATCGGTAATTCAACAGCAAGTAAAATAGATAAATACATTAGAAGGTTGTCAAAATTGATAAACTAATACGACAATATGTTGTAGTTTAATGACAATCTATGTGAAATTTACCCATTGTAAAATACATTTTGACATGTTCCTCTTGAAAATAATCATCGTTCACATATGAAAAGTCTTCAAAGGAGAAACATGCTAGACAAAATTATATTTTGTGATGTTTACTGAAGGTTCACTTACATTGTGATTAAAAATGATACTTATGGTAAGACTCAATACATCATCTTTTCCTTAAACATCAGATAAATCTTCATCATTTTCCATGATTGATGGTTATTACTGCCAAAATTCTTATAGTTTTGGAACAGTTAAACAAATAGATTGGACTAAAGAATGAAGAAGAAATGACTCCAGAAACTTGGAAAAACATCAAGAATGATAAAGGAAAGGAGCATAAGGAGATTGTACGAAATTAAGGGACACAAATCATATTAGTATTAACAGAATAGGTAGGTACCGAGATGATTTTGGGAATGACTTGGCAAAGCTTAAGGGGATAAGACTCGGGCCACAAGAAAAGACTGGGAAAAATAATCAAGAAACCTGTCGGTAACATGAAGAACTGATCGGTACCTTTATTTTCTATCTTAGGAATAATGGAGTTTGACCCGATTTCATGCCCGGATATTCAGATCTTAGAGTTATAATGTCTTCAAACCTAGATGAAGAGATCTATACTGTATTTTCCTATAAATATGAAGCTACTTGCAACTAGGAAAGGATTGATTCTTTAGAACCAGAGAGTAATCTTCTTCTTCTTTGACTCTAAAACCTCTACCGAACACGAGATCTATTAAATTGTGGCCGGATTTGGGTTGTAATCTTTGTATTTCGGATAGTATCAAAAGGACAATAAGACTAAAGTGGACATAAGCCTTAGATTTTCCAAACCACTATAAAAATTCCCATGGTCTATTTATTTAATTTTTTTTTAGGGTGTTATAACATTTTTGGTGCTTTCACTAAGAATAGGATAGATTTGAAAACTTGAAGTTTGTATTTGAAGTTTGGAAGAGATAAAGAGGCCTTCAACCAGAGCTATTGCAAGACCAAGTAAACCAGAGCATTGGGCAGTTAGGAGGTGTCCTCAAATTCAAATCCTTCCACCTTCATGACTAGAGAGGAAATGCAAAGAATGATGAAAGAGATGTAAGGTTTAATGATGGCTCGACAACAGGGAATGCTAGAGGGATTTTTTAGAAGAATGGATCAACAAAGAATAGCCAGAGCAACTGGAATCCAAAATCAAAGGCCTGAAACCAATGCAGGAGCATATGGAGCTAAAGCAGAGAAAACTAGAACAGTGCCCTACTATAAAATCAGATTAGTACTGACATAAATTTACAAAAGGCACTGTCAACTTGAATTTTGAATGAGATGGGATGCCGAGAGTGGATGATGCAGGTTTTTCAAGAGTAGATGATGCTGGAGCCAGAGATGGGAATTAGAATGTAAGTGTGCAACAAGAAGAGTATGTGCCAAAACTTTCCGTAGGAACACGAGGTAAGATGAAGTTATGGATCAAAGACCTCCATTAGATGAAACGATCGAATAGTTTGGATGATCAAGAGAATAGTGAAAGGGGGACCTCCAAATTAGAGGTTAGCGAACGTGAACAAGAATCCATTCGCCACTAATATCCAGTACACAAGAGAATCCACCTGATTATAAGCTACTGACGTTGGAACTGTCCTTCGTGGGGACAGACCCGACCGTTTATCTGACGATATATGACTTACATATGGAGGTGTTGGGTGCTTCATAGGAAGCAATGTGACACTATTTCCCACCGTACTTAACGGTGCCAGTTGTTATGTGGTTCAAGCAATTAGAGAATGGGTCCACAAACATGTGGGCCAGATTAGTAGACAGATTCTTAAGACAATTTAGAGTTCACATTTCTCAACTAAAGAAGTTGATGATAGTTTCAAGAATGAAGAAAGGGGTCAAGGAGACCTTAATGAGTTACTTGACTAGGTTTAATGCAACATTCACTGCAGCTCATAAGCAGGATTCATCGATTTTTCCGATGGCTATGGTGTAACATTCCCAAAATTTTATCAATTTAGAAATTAGTAATTAATGTGAATTTCAAAATAAATAGTGAAATTAATTTGAATTTTTGAAAATAAATAAAATATGTATTGAATTATATATATAAATAAGATTGTAAAATTTCATTTGAATTTAAAAATTCAAAAATATTAATATTTTAAAAACTATTTGAATTTAAATTTATGAGTATATATACACATATAAATGGATTTTAATTCAAATTTGAGTTTGAATTTAAAATTTAAATAAATGTCTTAGACAAATAATTTGCATTTAAAATAATAAATATGTGATTTATTTAAGGTAAAATTAGTTAAAAACATTTCTCCTTTTAAATTTGTATATACAAATAATAGGAAATGTATTTATAAAATAAGAAGAACAGTTTAAAAAAAATAATGTATAAATATTTTCTCATGCAAAAGCACAAGTGTAACATTTTAATGTGAAAACTTACAAGTGTTAAGATGTAAATTATGAAAATGAACAAGTGTCATTATTTCAACTATTTCTAAGATAATAAATAAAAAGAAAAATGGAACTATATGATTTCTTTACTCTCCTCTCTCTTATCTCTTTTGTCTCATTTTCAAAATCTGTAAACCAAAAGAAAAAAAATCTGTAAACATTGTAAAACCAGGAAAAAAGAAAAGAAAAAGCAATCATAACAAAAATCAAAAGCTAAGCAAGCTTCATCGCAAACTCAACACAGCAAAGTCAACCCAGAAATCAAGTAAAACTCAAAGCCTTTCAGCAAATCAAAAGCAAAATCAAGAAGCAGTTTCAAATGTTAGACAAGTGAAGATTTCAACTCAGTAATTGAACAAACTTCAACTCAGCAGATTCAAGTTTCAACACCAATAAAAAGAAATCAAACAGTTCCCAGTTCAAATTATCTTCCAGACATCTCCTCTATTCTCAAATTCAAGGTGAGTAAACACCATTTTAAAAGTTGAGTCTGGGTTGAAATTTCTGATGCTTCCGATAAATGATTAGTATTTGGTTGAAAGAAAACTTGAATGTATATTATATACAGATATTTGTGTGTGCATGTCAGAGATTAGACATCTGACTCTATTTCTAGCTTCCAGGATTTCAAAATTCTGTTCAAAATGTAATTACTCTCTCTGATCCAAACTATACTATGGAATCTAAACTAAAGTTTTTAGTTTTAACACGATTCAAATTTTCAAAATAGATTCAAGCAAAAATAAATTAAGGTTTCCCTGGAAATTTAAAAATACAGGCAAGCTTAATATATTTAAAAATTCAAATATCCTAATTTTTGATTTCAAGCATATCAATCGAATAGTTTCTGAAAGCACTGATTTTTAAAAGAAAAATCCAAATTTTTAATGAAGAAATTTGCGAGAAATACGAGGTTGAACATAATCGCTTTTTTCACCAAATTTTGGCGACCGACGGCGTAATGGGATTCTTGATCACATTTGGAGCTTGGTGGATGATCAGGGTCATCGGAAAATTATTGATCAAATTTAAAAATTATCGTGGTGGCCGAAAATTGCTCAATTAGGGTTTTAACCCCCATTTTGGTCAAAGCAGAAAATAGGATCGCAGCGATTTCGTCAGACTATCAGAGTTGATCGCTCGGGTGGGGATAGTGGCATGAGGTCGAGACAAAGCTTTGGTTGAATTTTCGTGTCCTCTGATGGCTAGAGGTGGAAGGACGAGACGATTTCTGGTGGTCGTTTTTGGTGCCAGTCTGGGTTAGCAAGCTCGTTTATGTATTCGTCAAGGTCTTGTGTTTTTGGGTGCTCGTATGACCCATACGAACTGTTGCCGAGATGTGGAAGGTGGTGGCGTCAATCGAAGTTCGTCAGTGCCGCTGTGCATATGCATGGCACCAAGGCTTGTGCTAGTTGCTAGTTGCGTGGAAGGAAGGGTGGAGACTCGAAGTTACACTCGGGATTCAGAGATGATGGATCGAAGTTGAGGTCATGTAATTCTAGCTATACATCAGGTTACTTTTAAGACATAAACAAAATCTTAAAAATTAAAGCTATAGGGTAGTTTTGGAGAAAAACTCGAAGCATATATGAAGAGGTCTCGAGGATCACTCGAAGCAGCTCTATGGTGATATTCCAGATTTAAACTGTAGAAATTTAAACTTTAAAAATCTAAGTCAAAATTGATTTCTAAAATTTTTCTTTTCAAATGGATATTTGTTGTTAAGTTGTAATTTATACTTTAAATTTTTTAAGATAATATTTTAAATCATTTAAGTTAAGAATGTTTTAAACTCGCATTTTCAAAAGTTTATTTTAAATAAAACTTAACAAAGTAATTAAGGAGATAATTAAATGTTTTACATTTTCAACTTCACTTAAAAGTAAATCAACTAATATTGTTAACGATGATTAAATAATTAATGATCTGTAATTACTTAATAATTAATTAAAGGGTAATTAATTATCAATAAAAGTTAATTAATTTATAATTAAAGATAAATTAATTAAGGTAATTAATTAAGATAAAATAATTAATGAAGGTAGTTTAGATTTAAATTAATTAATCATTAAGGATTTAATTAACTAGTAATTAAGATTTAATTAATTAATAATTAGGGGTTTAATTAAATAACAATTAAAGATTAAAGATTAATAAATTTAAAATTAAGGATAATTCTTCATTAATTAAAGTTAATTCATGAAAAATAATTATGTGATTAATTGATGATAATCACACTGTTAATTCATCCCATTGTTAGATGATTGATTATTATTGAAATGCCTTGAGCTGATTGATATCCCTGTTTGTGATTGTGATACTGTGTGATGTGAATTTCTTTGTGTTGAACTGTGATTTGTTTCTATGTGAATGTGAAAACCCATTGGCCTGGAAAACGGCAATTGAATTTCGATGCGACAGGGAGTCGGATTCCAGTTGGTTATCCGAAACCCACATCGAACTCTGAATGTGAATCTTTGTGATTGATATATCCATGTGTTTCTAAATTAAGCGCTCACTATTCGATTTAGCCGGAAGAGGGCCTTTGTGACATATAACCCATTTTGAATATGTGATAGTACGAAATGGAAAGCATTTGAAGACGATGGTTAAGACCGGGTGTCTTCAAGAACGATAGGATAACCTGTCAAATGACTCTGCACTGAATTGCTCCGATATAGAGATCTCCATATGTGATGGGGAGTCCGATCGGGATTGTGGATGCCCGGATTGTAAGGGCTTCTTTGGAAGTGCCTTCGGTTCTGTTCGAACCCGGAACAGACTTGTATGGTTGTATGTCTGACATTACATTTTGAGATATAAAGCTGATTTTTTTCAAATACAATTCTGTTGGTGGCGGAGAATTTATTCTCTTAGCTTAACACCCTTCTCTGAGACGTACGAGCTCAGAGGTTATGTAGCTGAATGTTATTAGTGATATACTCCTAATCTGGTAGTCTGGCATGCTGAGTGCTGGTGATCATTCGTTGATCGAAGCATGGCTTTTGTGAAAAGCATAGCTTTGTGGAAGAGACTTCGTCGAACCTCATAACCAGGTAATGGTCGAAATAGGAATGTTCTGGCAAGGTTTTTAGGGGTCACACCCCTAGGGTATTTCCATTTTCTTCTTAATAAGAGGTGATATCATGGTATGGAGCCCAGATATTTATCTATGTGGTTGTTGCTATTTATTGGTGAATCCCGAGATAAAGGTCGGTAACGACCGGGGATGGCTTACTTGTAGGTGTTACCTAGTTATAGAGGTAACCTGGCCTTATGTTGGTAGAGAACCATTTTGGTTCTTGGAGATAGCTTAATTGTTATGTTAGATAATCACTATTTGATGATATGAATGTTTGGTTGATTGTTTGAATATGTTGGATAATCCGTAGTAATGTTATGACATTTACCGTTTTGAATATGTTAGTGTTATATGATAGTTGTATGGTTGTGATGATAATTTGGACATCAAATTTCTATTGGTTAAGTAATCCCTTTGTTTAATAAGACCATATTTTAGTAATATGAGATATTGTGGAAAAATAAGCCTCTTTTCATTTAGAAGTGAAACTAAAGTTAAAATGAAAGAGAATTTGAAATTTGAAGTGAAACGGATTTGAAAGGATAGCTAAATGGAAATTGAAATTGAGATGAGTAGTGAAATTAAAATTGAAATCGATTTTGAAAAGTGAAGTTTAGTTTGAGATTAAATTGAAGTTTAAATTGAAATAAGATTTGAAATCTAAGTTTTAAATGAGTTTAATTTGAGATTAGAATTGAAATTGAGTTAAAATTGGAATTTAAAATTTAATATTAAAATAATGGGAATATAATAATATTATAATATAGTAATAGTGAAAATATATATTAAATACTTTAAAAAGTGAAAATATTAATTTAAAATGATTTGTAACGATTTTATAAGTGTTGAAATCCAATTTGAATAGATTATTTCAAATATTGAAAAATAAGTTAAAACTAGACGCGTCGCGCAACGGTAGTTCGCGATTTCGCACCGAAAAGTTCAAATAAGTGTATAGAGTGGAATGTGGCTCGAAATTCTTCGAGATAAGAAAATTCCGGACTACTATACCCATATATTATAAACGAAGAAAGATAATCGAAGTTTCGATAAGTAGATTTTGAAATAAGTCCAAATCAATTTTCCAGAAAAATCACGCTAGTGCAGTTAAGTGACCGTAACAGAAATTTTGTTTAAATGGATGTTTTTAATTATGGAAAAATACCGAATAATTTGATAAATCTATTTAAATTATTTAAAAGAGATTTGGATTGGAAAATATGAATTATCAAATGTTTAAAAGTTATTTAATTCAAATAAGCTTATTTAGCACTTTTCGCAGTAGTTTTCTGCTATGAATTCTATAACTTTTGGAAAATGAGTTTAAATGTAACGACATTTTTTAGAATAAATTGTTAATGTTTTAAAAAGGATAATTAAGCATTTTGAAAGATAATTGGAATATTTATAAGAAATTCCAAAATAAAGTTGAAAATCTGAGTATGCGGAAACGACTAGTACGTTTGTCCCGCCTGTGAGATCTGGGAAGATAAAACAAGGTGTTCAACTAAGGTTAGGGATGGAGCAACCAGTGCCCTGAACTTACCTGGCCTATGTTTTCTTTTCTTAGGCGAGGGGTGGAACAGATCGAAAGGAAAGCCCGGATGCTCTTAAATAAAAAAGATTCTGTTAAGTTTTCCAAAATAAAAGAGGACTGGTATTATCCAAAAGTTAAGCAATCTCCAAAAATGAATGATTTCTATTATCCTATTTACTTCAAAATGTTTGTTAAGACTGATTTAGGGTTTATCGTAAACGATGTCTTAAATAACATTGTTTTTGACCCGCCTTAAAAGAATTTAATCAAGAATTGAGTAAGGAAATTTGAGATATTTTCCAAGGAAAAAGAATGAATTTCTTCGAAATTATCCTAAGTCAAAAGAAAGAGCTTTCGAAACCATCCGAAAAGAATTAAAGTGAAAAGAGACTTAATAAATCATGCATACTCATATTCACTTTCTATCGATATTGGATTTCGAAGGAACCGGGATCAGATCCGAGTAGTTTCAGGATAGTCGAAGACGGTTGGAGTTTCCAGAGGAGAGCTAGAGATATTCATCAACGTATGAACATACTCTATTATCCGCTGTACTTAGTGTATTTTGTTTGATGTTTGTCAGCATTTGTAAGGGCATGTTTTATAACTGTCCAAGCTGAATTTAGGTTAGACTCTGATAGATGTATTTAAAAGTTTTCCTTCAATATTATATGTTATCCCTTTCGAGTGAGATTTTGTTCTGTCTATTTTTCTTTATTACCCTTAAAAATCTGTCTTTTCGTGCAACTTGAGTTAGACATGTGCGGTTTATTATCAATTCAAAGAGTACGGAAAAATGGGCCTTTACATTTGGTATCAGAGCTGAAGGTTAAGCGAGAACCTTGGCTCTGTTATGGGTAAAGTATCATCAGAGATAGGATTAGTAATATCCTAAGATGTGTAACTCATTAGAGATTGGGTTAGTAACACCCTAGAATGAGTTATGAGAGTATTATATATATGAGAGCGTATTTGTTAATTTTATAAAAATGGTTTTGTTTTTAAAATGAAATTGGTAAATGAAATAATTTTACCTTGGGTTTATATTATAAATATTAAAGGAGATATCATTATTTTTGGGTTTTAAATTAAGGATTGATTGTAATTTTTCTTAGCAAAACTAAAGTATGAATATCTGTGATTGGAATTGCACAATTTGACTATAAGATATTCTATATAGAATCAATTAATTGAAAGCTAGAATATAGAATTTTGATCATATACCCCTAGACCTTTGGTTATTAAGAAATAATAATGATTAAGTGATTATCATAATGGATGGATTTAAAAGCTAAGTAAAAATATCTTGTGAAGTAAATTTCACAATTTGACTGTAAGATATTTGATGATAATATTAAAGCTACAAGTTGTAACTAGAGAAAGTAAACAGAGAATGCACACTTAGAAAAGTTCTTATCAACAAGATAGGAAAAAGATAAACCAAAATTGAGACTTTTTATAAGTATACTATAAAAGGATAATTTCTATAACTTATAAAGAAGTTAAGTTAATTTGAAATTTAGACACTTTGACTAGGTTAAAATCAAAGTGAAATTTAGAAATAAGAGGTATAAGAAATATCATTCTAATAAAATTTTGAATTAGTGATACATTTAGGGTAACATTTGTAATTCAAAATGAAGTAAGAATATAAGTGGATGTTTTTGAATAATATGGTTAGTAGGGTGATTGTTGGACGAAAAAGGTTAATAACAAATACCATAAGAATTAAGTTTCACAAATTTGACGATAAGGTATTTGATGGATTGAAGATTAAGAAATTTGATTTAGAAAATGGATAGGTAAATAAGTTAAATAGTTAATCATTGAATCGGTGAGAAAAAGGTGTACACTTAGTAAAGTTGTCTTATTAATATATGGATTGGATAAATAATATTAGCTAAATGAAAACCGTAGATAAAGAAAACTAAGGGTTGAGTTTTATAACTTATTAATTTGAGATAATAGTAGAGTTTCATATTAGTTAAACACCTTAGTTGAAGTTATAACAATTTAAAGTTTGGGGATATGTATATATACTCTTAGGAAGTAAAGATATATTATACAAGTTTAAGTCATACTTGTATGCTTAAGTAATAATATATTTAGAAGAAAGCAATGGTTGTGAAATAAACTTGGATTAACAGAAGTTTTTAAGAAATGTATTAGGTAAAGATGGATGTGAATAAGTACATAAGTTAAACGTAGATCGTTTTGGCACATAAATTTTGATCTAAGATTTGAGTACAGAACTTTGAGGTGTTTATACCAATCCGAAAAAGGATTTACCACTCAATTCTTATCAGCGAGCATTGATGGGAGTTTATGATTATGTACACGAGTTTTCCATCATAGTTGAGAGCTATGCAAGGAAATAAAGGGTTTGTGATCAAGAAGTCTGATCAAAGTACGCACTAGAAAATTGAGGGATCGATACTAGTTCAAAAAAAAAGTTATGGATTCGAATCAAACATCACATATTGTATGATGTGTTGGGTCTGTCTACTTAGTAGTTGGATAGTTATCTCAAATAGTAGGCACTAAGATATAGTGGTTGGACTGATGTTGTGGTATGTATATATAGACGTTAGGTAAAGTACATGCTCAGGTCAGATAATGAGTTATGTGGTGGTATTCGTTTATCTTGATATAATATCAGTGTGGTTGTTTTGGATGCATAGTCTTGTTTGGTTGTTGTATATATTATCTTAAGTGTACAGTATGCACTAAAATGGGTAGGATAGAAGTTTAAGTTGATGTATGTATATATAACCGTAAGTACGTGATAGATACTCAGGTTAATGTGGGGAATCTTTATATGTATGTTTGGCATCATTTGTTTTAGTGTTGTTATGATATCGACCTTCTTCTTTTCTATCATCAGTAGAAATAAGTCAAATTATTTAAGGATATGAGTATGAGATAGATTCTTTTGTCTAACTTTCATTTCGGGGATGAAATGCTTTTTAGTAGGGGACAATGTAACGACCCGTAATTTTGCTACTACGGAAATGAGAGATTTCGTTCATTTTAAATTTAAAAGGAGTTTAAATCTTAAAATAAATATGTTATATATATAATTATCTATTCTTATAGTTAATAAATTAAAATTATAAATTTGGATTTAGAACAAATAAACAAAAGTTAAGTTTTGTTAATAATAAATAAATGCTTAAATAAATTAATTTAAAAAGGTAAATCTTATTTAAAACATCTAATAAAGATAATAAAAGTAAATTTATATATTTAAAAATATGTTAATAATCGTTTTACAAAAATAACCAAAATTTGTCGCATTTTGTCAGTTTTACAAACACTCTAAAAATAGAGATTTTAATATTATTTAAATATGATTTGTAAATATAAAGAGACTTGTTTTAATTTATTTAAAGAAGTAAAAAGTTTATTTTAAAGTTTGGTTTACTTCAATATTTAGCTTAATAAAACGTTATATTTTGACTGTAAAATTTGTCATCAAAAACACCGTTTTTAACCAAAATAAGTTGTCGACAAGTTGTTGCAACTTGATACATTTTCTAACTTATAAATACAAGTTTACAAACTATTTAAACACTTTACATTTAGCACTAAAAGACAAAAGGAGTTTACTTTTGAAAATACTTACATAAATGATAAAAATAATGTTAATACATATTTGACAAAAGAGTGTAAAAGTAAACAAATAAAACAACATTATTAAATAACTTTCTTTTCTCTTACACATGATATAACTTATACATAGAATTCAAGCAAATGGAAAGTGAAAAGATAAGTAACTAAAGGAATTAATGACACATATGCTCACCGTTAATGCATACATACAAATCCATTTAATGCAAATCATATCAAGCAAAAGTCTTCTTTTTAAATTTTAGGAAAATAAGGCAAACATCGTTTCATAAGTATAAATTCAAATCAAGCCATTTCTTATCCATTAAGCAAAGGTCCAATCAAGGGTAAAAAAGTAAAAGAAAAGTCAAAAAAGTAGAGAAGGGTATTTTAGTCATATGCCATCCAAAGCTCAAATATAAATATGCATCCATACCTTTCATTTTTCACACTTCATTCACTACCTTCTTCTTTACTTTCTCCTTCTTCTTCACCTCCATTTCCATGGCTTTCCACCTCTTCATTTCTCTTCTACCTTCAAGCTACCACCTCCATACTTCAAACCATCACCTTACACCACCAAAACCAAGCCAAACTACCACCTATCCACCTCCTCCTCACCCAAAACCCACGCCTACCCTTCCTTACACCCACGGTTGAGCCACCCTAAGCCCAAGCCGAGCACCACCTCACCAAACCCGAGCTCCTACTCCCCTAGGCCGAGCACCACCTCACCAAACCCGAGCTCCTGCCCTCCTAGGCCGAGCACCACCTCACCAAAACCCAAGCCTATACACTCCTACCCCTTCCTACACGCCTATACTCCAAGGCCACACTCTCTCCTCCTTCCAAAAAAACTCACGTCCTCCATATAAAAAAAGAAAAAAAAAAGAGCGAAGAAAAGGAAATAAAAGAAAGAAAAAAGAAAAGAATGAAATCAAAAGCGTTTGGAAAGGAAACGGCAAAAAGGCGAGACGTTGGAAATAACACGATAGCGAGAGACATAATTCTTACTTAAAGTTTGACGGAGTGGATATGAAGGTGAGAAATTCTCACCGCTTTTTGAATTATATTGATTATCATGCTTAATTGTTAAGTTAGATAATCACTATTTGATGATATGAATGTTTGATTGATTGTTTGAATATGTTGGATAATCCATATTATTGTTATGACATTTACCGTTTTGGATATGTTAGTGTTATATGATAGTTGTATGATTGTGATGATAATTTGGACATCAAATTTCTATTAGTTAAGTAATCCCTTTGTTTAATAAGACCATATTTTAGTAATACGAGATATTGTAGAAAAATAAGTCTCCTTTCATTTAGAAGTGAAATTTAAGTTAAAGTGAAAGAGAATTTGAAATTTGAAATGCAACGGGTTTGAAAAGGATAGCTAAATGGAAATTGAAATTAAGATGAATAGTGAAATTAAAATTGAAATCGATTTTGAAAAGTGAAGTTTTGTTTGAGATTAAATTGAAGTTTAAATTGAAATAAGATTTTAAATCTAAGTTTTAAATGAGTTTAATTCGAGATTAGAATTGCAATTGAGTTAAAACCGGAATTTAAAATTTAATTTTAAAATAATGGAAACATAATAATATTATAATATGGTAATAGTGAAAATATATATTAAATACTTTAAAAAGGGAAAATATTGATTTAAAAAGATTTGTAACAATTTTATAAGTGTTGAAAACCAATTTGAATAGATTATTTCAAATATTGAAAAATAAGTTAAAACTAGACGCGTCGCGCAACGGTAGTTCGCGATTTCGCACCGAAAAGTTCAAATGAGTGTATAGAGTGGAATATGGCTCGGAATTCTTCGAGATAAGAAAATTTCGGACTACTATACCCATATCTTCTAAACGAAGAAAGGTAATCAAAGTTTCGATAAGTAGATTTTAAATAAGTCCAAATCAATTTTCCAGAAAAATCGCGCTAGTGTAGTTAAGTGACCGTAATAGAAATTTTGTTTAAATGGATGTTTTTAATTATGGAAAAACATGGAATAAATTTGATAAATCTATTTAAACGATTTAAAAGATGGATTGGAAAATATGAATTATCGAATGTTTAAAAGTTGTTTAATTCAAATAAGCTTATTTAGCACTTTCCGCGGCAGTTTTCTGCTGTGAATTCTATAACTTTTGGAATATGAGTTTAAATGTAACGACATTTCCAGAATAAATTGTTAATGTTTTAAAAAGGATAATTAAGCGTTTTGAAAGATAATTTGGAATATTTATAAGCAATTCCAAAATAAAGTTGAAAATCTGAGTATGCGGAAACGACTAGTACATTTGTTCCGCCTGTGAGATCTGAGAAGATAAAACAAGGTGTTTAACAAAGGTTAGGGATGGAGCAACCAGTGTCCTGAACTTACCTGGCCTATGTTTTCTTTTCTTAGGCGAGGGGTGGAACAGATCGAAAGGAAAGCCCGGATGCTCTTAAATAAAAAAGATTCTGTTAAGTTTTCCAAAATAAAAGAGGATTGGTATTATCCATAAGTTAAGCAATCTCCAAAAATGAATGATTTCTATGATTCTATTTACTTCAAAATGTTTGTTAAGATTGATTTAGGGTTTATCGTAAACGATGTCTTAAATAACATTGTTTTTGACCCGCCTAAAAATTAAAGAATTTGATCAACAATTGAGTAAGGAAATTTGAGATATTTTCCAAAGAAAAAGAATGAATTTCTTAGAAATTATCCTAAGTCAAAAGAAAGAGATTTCGAAATCATCCGAAAAGAATTAAAGTGAAAAGAGACTTAATAAATCCTGTATACTCATATTCACTTTCTATTGGTATTGGATTTCGAAGGAACCGGGGTCAGATCTGAGTAGTTTTAGGATAGTCGAAGACGGTTGGAGTTTCCAGAGGAGAGCTAGAGATATTCATCGACGTATGAACATATTCTATTATCCGCTGTACTTAGTGTATATTGTTTGATGTTTGTCAGCATTTGTAAGGGCAGGTTTTATAACGGTCCAAGCTAAATTCAGGTTAGCCTCTGATATATGTATTTAAAAGTTTTCTGCTGTAAAAATATTTGTTCAATATTATATGTTATCCCTTTCCAGTGAGATTCTATTCTGTCTATTTTTCTTTATTACCCTTAAAGATCCGTCTTTTCGTGCAATTTGAGTTGGACATGTGCGGTTTATTGCCAATTCAAAGAGTACGGAAAAACGGGACTTTATATATAACCTGCCATCTACTTATGGTGGTGACCCACTGTTTAGATGGTAGCTATAGTAGGCATAGTATGAAATGTCTATGCTGGCTAAGATTAATATTATATTTTCGAAAAATGTTTTTGACACTATTCACTAATAATAATATCAAAAGAGTTTTCTCGTATCAAGCATGTTTGACTATCATAAGAAGAAATCTCCTCCAATTCTGCGATTGCATTGTGTGTGTGGCGGGAGGTCATATGGTAGTTTCATTTTCCAAAAGCATATCGAGTTTCTTTTATAAACTGTTTTTGTTTCAAACAACTATTTTGTTTACTCATACTAGTCCCATGACTGACTCAGAGTTTATCATTCCCTTCCTAAACTCTGGGCGCCCATAATTTCCACACGAGCAGCCTAGAAGCAGGTTATCCGTGTTTTGGAGGTGGCTTGGATTAGGAGTCTTTTCGAAAGCTATCGGATTTTGGAAGCTTTGGACTTGAAAACCTTTTGGAGTGTTTGGAGTTCTTGGAGGATCTTCTCTAGTCGAAGTATGTTGGAACTCTCTTGAAGTTGAGATAAATTTATTATTGATTTGTTGTTATTTCTTGTATATAAACTCTAATGGTTGTAACCAAATATTGTGATGGTGTTGTATTTGTGATGTTGATAAATTTTATTCATTTTGTTTCCGCTGTTTATATTCATCTAATGTTGTTATAAGCTCCATCTGAACTGAAGTTCAACGTTTGAATCTCTGGCAGTCGATTACAGGTGAAGTATTTGATGTCAATTTTCGAACGCTGGATTTTGGGTCGTGACAAGTGGTATCAGAGCTAAAGGTTGAGTAAGAACTTTAGCTATGGAGTATAACACATTAGGTGGCTCATTAGAGATGAGGTGAAGTATAATCTAGAATGGGTATAAACCGAAAGACCCAAACCCTAAATTTCTTGGTCTATTTCTTTTAACTGTTGATATTTTCTAAGATATCCCATCCGTATACCTAAATCAAGTTTTCTTACTAATTACAGATAGTGAGAATGAGAGGGGGAAGAGGATGAGGTAGGGGACGGGGAAATACCACTTCAACTGGTCAAGTCCCTGTAACAACAATTATACCTACTCAACCTCAGCTGAATCTGGCTGATCTGTATAGAAGTTTTACCAGGCTTGGTGGAAGGCTATTCACTGGAAAGGAATCTGTTGTCGAAGCCCAAGCATGGATCCAATCATGTGAGAGAATTATTAAAGGACTGAAGTTGGAGGACGAACAAATGCAATTAATAGCTTCTTGGCAACTCCAAGAGGAAGCTTTAGCTTAGTGGGAGACTGTTACTGTGGATGAGCCGGAAGATGAATTCACTTGGAATCAATTCAAAAAGGAGATTGGACAGAGATATATGACATCTACTGGTATCTCTCGAGTGTACCAGGAGTTTATTGATTGAAGCAGGGAAGTTTATCGTTTGAGGAGTATTTTAATAAATTCAATGAATTATCTCATTTTGGTCCGAAGCTGGTGAATACACCTTTGAAGAAGAATGAAAGATTCATTCGGGGAATGAATAAAAAATACCATGAAAGGATGACTGCTCACATAAAAGAATCCTTTTCAGACTTGATCGATATGCTACCCTGGATATGCAGGAAGTTTCAGAGGTGGAGGGAAGTTCAAGTAATCCAAATTTAAAGAAAAGGTAGTCAAAAGGGAAGAAACCGAGTCAAGGCAAGGAGAAGAGAAGTAATAAGGAGAAAGGCCATTATTCAAACGATGGTAAGAAGCCAAAGAAACGAGTAAAGGAATATCAACCTGTGAAGTCAAGTCGAGGAACTAAGGGATTCTTTTATTGTCACATGCCAGGTCATGAAGTTAAACATTGCCCGAAAAAGAAGTAAGCACAAGAAGCGAAAATGTACGCAATAAAAGATGACCCCTTAACTTTAAAGGCAGATAAAGAAAAAGGAATTTTAGAAGGTAACCTTATCATTTATGATAGATTTATTAGAGTATTGTTCGACACTGGTGCTACACAGAGCTTCATCTCCCAACAAACCGTCAATGAACTAAAACTTAAACCTGAATTTATTGACGATCTTATTTGCATAAAGAATCCAATTGGTGGTCCGACAAATCTTTGTTTGTGATGTAGATACGTTCCTATCTCGTATTCTTGTTACGAATTTCCCATCAACCTTTTCATCCTCGACTTTGATGAATTTGAAATTCTACTCGGAATGGACTGGCTAATGAAATATGAAGCCAAATTGGATTGTAATAATTGAACCATTTTGATCAGAACCAAATTTGGAAATTTCATTGAAATCTCTTGTGAGGATCTGAATCCTAAGAGATATAAACTAATGTATACTTTGGGTATCCCAAACCTAATCTGGAGTCCATATCGATTGTCCGAGAATTTCCAGATGTGTTCGAAGAGGTCAAATCTTTACCCCCACATAAAGAAATTGGGTTCAGAATTGACTTTGTTCCAAATGCTCGTCCTGTCGTTCACGCATGTCGCAGGATGACACCCTGGGAAAGGATTGAATTAGTCAAGCAAATCGCTGATTTCCTAGATAAAGGATTGATACGTCCTAGTGTTTTCGAATAGGGTTCAGCTGTGGTGTTTGTGGCTAAGTCAGATGGATCTATGAGATTGTATGTGGATTACCACGATCTCAATAAGCTGACTCTCAAAAACAAATTTCCTTTACCTAGAATGGATGAACTGTTTGATCTACTGCATGGCGCTCGTTTCTTTTCGAAGATGGATCTAGCTTAAGGATTCCATCAGTTATGAATTTCCCAAGACTATGTTCACTTGACTGCTTTCAGGGGTCCTAACATGTTCTACGAATGGTTAGTCATGCTTTCGGACTAACCAATTGTGACGAGACGAATTTCGCCTTCGAAAATCGACATCCATACTTTACATCGTACTCGAATGCCGCAGATTTGACCGTTCAAATCCGAGTCGTCGGAGCTTATAACAACATTAAGTAAACAACACAGCGGAAGAAAACGAATAATACATTGATATACAGCATTGATACAATATCTGATACAATAGATATCAATATACATCATAGATATGATACAATAAAATAGCAGCGGAAAAGAAAATGAAATTAATTAAAGTTTATATTAAAGTTTATATCATAGATTTAATTCTCGATTAATTCAAAATTTATATTAAAGTTTATATTAATTACCAATTACTTCACAAATTTTATTCAAAAATGAAATTAATTATCAATTCATACTCAATTTAAATTCGGGATCGTTACAGACTTCCCCCCTTAAAAGGAATTTCGTCCTCGAAATTCGCCAGAGAGAGATAACGAAGATAGATGAAAGATAGAGAAATATCTTTTCAGATCAAACTGGATATCAATTCTGCATTTGGCTCACCAAATCAGAATATCAACAATAGATACAAGAAGTTATAATAGAATTTCAAATTTGGTTTTTAAATGAAATCGTTTTATCGATTCAATTCAAATTTATCCTTATATTTCACTAACCAATTTAACTCAATTTAAAATTTCCAATTTATTTAAAATTTCTAATTTCAAATTTCAAATTCATATTCATTAAGGTTTAAATCCAAAACTGATAAGAAACTAATGAAAATACGAAGTAAAGATTTCCTCCAACGATTCGTAGGGCCATTATCTCACTGAAACTTCTTCTGTAGCTGATACAAATAATCAAAGAATTGAAATCGAATCAAAGGAAATTGATAAGAAAGTTGTTTCCACTGTTGCAGGGCATTGACCATTTATAGTGGTACTCTCCTGTCCCCTATCTCGTCCTCTTCTTGCACTCATACTTACTATCAGTGAATAGTAAGAATATTTACTGAGACATTCAAACGGATATCTTAGGGATATACTCATTCTAGGGATACTCCATCCTATCTCTAATGAGTTATTTAATGTGTTATACTCCTGAGCTAAAGTTTAACCTTAGCTCTGATACCAAATGTGACGAGACGAATTTTCCATGTTCGAAAATCGGCAGCCATACTTTACATCGTACTCGAATGCCGCAGATTTGACCGTTCAAATCCGAGTCGCCGGAGCTTATAACAACATTAAGTAAACAACACAGCGGAAGAAAACGAATAATACATTGATATACAGCATTGATACAATATCTGATACAATAGATATCAATATACATCAGAGATATGATACAATAAAATAGCAGCGGAAAAGAAAATAGATAACACCGGCAGTGGATAACCTTCATCTCCAAAGCATCGATCCAGAAATAGCTCGAACTCCCAATAACGATGCACAAAGCTAAACAAGATCATTCGTGTCCAAAGACTGAACTAGCTCCAGAAAATCTACTAAACCTGACTATCTTAAAAACCCAACTCTAGACTGCTCGTGTAGAAAAAAATTTGAGCACCCAGAGTTTAGGAAAGAAACAATAAACTCCGGATCAGTCATAGGACTGGTGTGAGAACTTAAAAGAGTTTATCTTTAAAACAAACAAAGGGATATTTTAAAATAGATTCGCAATGATATTTAGAAAATGAAATTACCATAAGGCCTCCCGCACACACACACAATGCAAACGCAGAATCGGAGGAGATTTCTCCTTATGATAGTCAAAGATGCTTGATACGCATTAAAAAGAAACATTTGATATTATTACTAGTGCATAGTGTAGGAAAACATTTCGAAAGTAAAGATATAAATCTTAGCCAACATACGACCATTATCGTATGCCTACTATAGCTACCATCTAAACAGTGGTGACCATCATAAGTAAATGGCAGGTTCTACAACTAAAACCGTACAAGGCTCGTATTGCATTAGTGGATTGCCAACAAATGGTCAGACCAAGGAACTTTCCATTGCCACATGGAAACGCCTCTGGAAGGACGTCCCGAGAACCAAACCGGATCTCTGCCAAACAAGGCCGGCTACCCCCTTCTCGGGAATATACAAAACCTCAGATATGCCACCCACGGTCCTTTGGGACCTTTATACGAGGTACCTCTAATCCAACAACCACACAGAAATAAATATAGTGTGTCCACATGAGTAAGTATCTTGGCTCCATACCATGATACTACCCTATTCCAAAAGGAATGGTCATACCCTAGGGGAGCTACCCCTAAAACCTTGCCGCATCATTTCTGTTTCGATCATTACCGGTTTGTGAGGTTCGACGAAGTCTCGTCCATAAAGCTACGCTTTTCACAAAGCCATGCTTCGATTAACAAATGATCAGCAGCACTCAGCATGCCACATTACCAAGTTGGGAATATATCACTGATAACCTTCAACTACATAACCTCTGAGCTCGTATGTCTCAGAGAAGGGTGTTAATGCTAAGAGAATAAATTCTCCGCCACCAACAGAAATGTATTTGAAAGAAATCTGCTTTATATCTCAAAATGTAATGTCAGACACACAATCCATACAAGTCTGTTCTGGGTTCAAACAGAACCGAAGGCACTTCCAAAGAAGTCCTTGCAATCCGGATAATCCCTAATCACGTCTGGATTTCCCATCACATATGGAGTCTCTATACCGGGGACCAGTCGATGAAAAGACATTCGACGAGAAACCCTTTCGTTTTCGAAAATATCCGGTCTTCACCACCGGTCTTCAAATGCTATCCATAACGACGTATCATTATTCGGAATGGGATATATGACACAAGGTTCTCTGCTGGCTAAACCGAATAAATGAGTGTAATATTTAAGAACATATGGATATGGGATTTCAATTAAGCCACAACTTAAAACCCAAAACTTTCTTTCAAATGGTTTAAACTAATTACCATTTCAAATCTTTAAATTACAAAAAGATTTATTTCACAAAGGTCAATTCATAGATTTCCAAAATAATTTCATTTCGATAAGATTAACCCATCAAATCTTTAAATCAAAGATTTAACTTATAGTTTCAAACCGTTTCCAAAAGTTGGAAGTCATTTTCATTTTCAAACTTGAAATTCTTTTTTTTACACAAATTGGACGTTCATTTCTTATGTGGAAGCTTTTATTACTCGAAAAACAAACAGTTTTCGTTTCAGAAAAAATCCAATTATATTTACACGAGTTAAAATCTTTGAATATAAATTCAAATTCCTAAATCAATACTTTTAAAAATGGTTTTACTCATATATAACTAGTATAATATCGTTAATCCCTGGTTTCAAATCATAGAATTCAATTTCAAGTATTGAATTCAAATTTAAATCAAATATTTAAATTCCAAAACTTAATCAAGTTATTCAAAATAAATTTCATCTTTGAAATTCCATTTCAAAAATCTTTTCACTTTAAACCCAATCCATTTTCAAAACATTTGAATTCAGATTGTCTATTCAAAATCGTTTTCAAAAATCTATGACTTAATCGATTTCCTCGTGAAACCCATATTTATGTGTGTATGGTGTGGTCCAGGGGTTTAACACAATAGTGCAACATCATCATCATCACAGATTCACAGATAATATACAGATGTATCATCAATAAATGAATAAATTATACATACCACAATCTAAAGAGCAAAATATCACAGATCAAATAGGACAATCAATTCAAGGCATCTCATAATATACAATCATTCATAAGTAAGGTCAAGTATTCAATAGTCATTTATAAACAGTTTTAATTAATTGTTTAATCCTAATTTATTCAATTCATTTCCAAGTAAATTAATTGCTTATGAATTAATTATCCAATCTTGATTTATTAATTACAAATCATTTGATATCAATCAATTTATCAAACTCTTTAATTAATTATTCTTAATTAATAAATTAATTAGATTAACCTTAAGTTAATTACAAAATCATTTAACCTTAATTAATTTCATTAAATAATTATCTTTAAGTAATTCATTATTTACCTTAATTTACCATCTTTCAATCATAAGTTAATTTACCATTAATCATTTATTCTTAATTTATGAAATTTATCCCTTTAATTAATTGACTATTAATGAAATTCCTTTAATTTCTTATTTATTATTTAAATCTCATTTAAATGAAATGTAGGTAATTAAATTAGTCAAAACACTTAAGATTTTTAATTAATAAAGTTAAATTACCCTCATTCTAATCATTTACCCAATTCTAATTTCAAATCAATTTTAAAATACACTTTAACAATTGAAATTGCTTAAATCATTTTATATTTTAAATCTTCCATTTATTTCAAATCTGAAATACATATTAAATTTAGATTCCAAATTTAAACTTAGATTTTTACTTATTTTAAGTCTCTAATTTACAATTTAAACCTTTCAATTAAATTCCAAGCCAATTATACTTTAACACTTAAAAGTTGTTAAAACCAAATTTAAATTTCAAAATTTAAATTATTACAAAACTAAGATTCAGATCTATATTTGAATTCAGATTCAAAATTTAGTTTAAATCTCTATTTTTTTATTCAAACTTTTCCTTTTAGATTCCAATTATTTAAACCCCTTTTTAAGTTGTTATAAATAATTGAAATTAAAAAAAAACTTTATTTATTTAAAAACTGGGATTCAAACTTTATTTGAATCCAAACTAAATTTTTTGTTTAAACTTAGTTTAAATATCTACTACCCATTCTAAAACCCAGTTTTAAAATGTTTAAAACTTACAGGTTTCAGACCTGTAACATGCACCCGAGGCTCTCCATCATTGTCTTCAAGTCCAATGCTAACCTACCCGAGCAAATCACCAAACTGCATCGAATCGAACCCTCAAATTTTCGAGCAAAATACTGGAGCAACTCGAGAAACCCGAGTACCTTTCTACCCAAAGCAGACTTCACCAAAAAAAAAATCATGGCACCGTGCACGTGCACGGCGCCGCCATCACCTCCGGCCCTTCGCAGATCGTCGAGACAAGTCGACGATCCTCCCCTCATCAGTTCCCGATCATCGAAACGATGATGAAATCATCGAAGCAAAATCGAGCGTTCGAGCTCGAAACTGGAACCAAAAACCTGGAAACACAATCGGGTTTTCCACTCAAACCTGTCAACGCACAGCGCTCGCAGCTCCGACCACCGGAGGCTACCCAATTCCGGTCATAGCCTCGTCTACCTCCCCTCTACCTTCCCTCAAAACCGCGTGGCACTCGATCAATCCATGGTGCCGAAAACGAGAATTTAACAGACCATAAAAAAACATGAAACCCAAACCCTACTTTTGATTTGAACCACAAATCCTTGCATTAGAAATTTATTTAGCATTTTTCCTAGCTCTAATGATGACCAAGCAAGCTTCAGACGAAATTTTAACATTCAAAGATTTTTCGATTATCGGGAATTGATCAAGATTTATTTTCCAGACAATTTCAAAATCTACATTCAATTCAATATTAAAAATTTGGATTTTTGTTTTGAAAATCATACTTTTCCAAGATGATTCGAGGCATATACTTGAATCAATATAATATGACATTTGATTTATCCCATTATTTAAGTTTCAACCGTATTTTCTTATTTACAGGAAATTTTCAAACTTAAACTTGTTTTCAAAATCTAGGTGGTGTTTAACAACAATATCATGTTTAAAGTTTTAAAACCTAACAATGATCTGTTAAGAAAATTTAAATTTTCTTTTATGTCTAAATCTCTGTAGTTTGAATACAGAGAAGAGAAATCAAAATACACAAGCACTATCGTAAACAACCCTATACTCAGATATAAACAAAGAAAATATCTCAAAACAAACTAAATTCCAGAGAAGGAAAAATAACAGGCAACAGAACAATATATTTAACCATTTAATTGTGATGTTACTCATATGATTTCCAGAAGAAGTAACAGAGCCTTTAATTTGCACAGGCTTGAGAAATGCAAGCTGAAACTTCATTCTTCCTTGATTCTCTGGCTTGATTTGTTTTGTTGAATTGTAGTTTTAGTTTTGTTTACTTCAGTTTTATTTTAAATGATGGATGAAACTGAAAGGAAGGAGTATGATGTATAAATATAAAAAGAGTTTACAGGTTGTATTACCTTTTGTACAGGGTATTAAAAATAGGTTTGTAGGCTGATAGTTTCACTACAGTATGGGCTGAGATGTTTGTATTAAATGCATAAGGTATGTTGCATTTATTGTTAAGTACTTTGACCCTTTTCTTATGCATTTCTATATTGAATTTGATTTGTTTATACATGCCTTTACTTGCTTGTCTCGGCTGAAGATATACTTTGCATTAATTATTTTTGTCCTACTTTTCCATTTTTGTTTACAGCCTACATACTTGCATCCTTATTTTCTTTTACTTTGTTCAATTCTTGCCTTACATATTTATTTTACAGACATATCTTACTTTGTCTTGCTCTTTTATATATTTGTTTTGCTTAACAATACTTTGTTTATTCTTCTATTTGCCTACATACTACTTTACTCGGTTGAGATATGATACTTTGTACTTGCTTTACAAACTTTTGCTTTTACATACTTGTATATTTTTTTATACTGACATGTTTACTTTGTTTCATTTTTTACAAGTTAATTCATATTTATCTATATTTTATCTAATGTGGTATTCAATATTTTATAATTAATTTGTTCTTAGATATTTGTAATTTGTTTTATTTTACATTGTATATTTTAGTTAATGTGTTGTTTTGAATTTTATTTGTTATCTTTCCTTTGAAAGCTCAGATATCTATGTTTAAGGTCTTCTTACTTTATACTATAACAATATTCTATTTTAATTATGTTGTAATAATTTTTCTAATGTATTCATTTAAAAATTTACATAGTTTATTAATATTTTATTTGGCTTTATATTTTATTTTGTTTTGTCTTCATACTTATATTTAAAACTTTGCTTTGTCATTGCTTAATAATATAAATAAATTTCTATTTTATATAACTATATAATTTGTCTTATGTACATCTAATTTCTATTTCTAACTTAAGTATTTATTTTACCTTACATACAAATTATTTTGTATTTTTTTCTATATATTTATTTCAATAGTTTATATTTTATATTTTTTTTATTATTGTTTACAAAATCCTGGAATTATTTAATATGTTCATTTATATTTTACATAATTAAAAATCTATTTAAATATTTTGTTTAACATCATATTCAAGAATCCAAACACAAATTTATTTCCTAAGATATTTATATTTTAATCCTAATTCAAATTCCATTGTCAATCCATTTTATATACATATTTATTTTCAAATATCCAATTTAATTCTCGATTAATTCAAAATTTATATTAAAGTTTATATTAATTACCAATTACTTCACAAATTTTATTCAAAAATGAAATTAATTATCAATTCATACTCAATTTAAATCCGGGATCGTTACAGACTTCCCCCCTTAAAAGGAATTTCGTCCTCGAAATTCGCTAGAGAGAGATAACGAAGATAGATGAAAGATAGAGAAATATCTTTTCAGATCAAACTAGATATCAATTCTGCATTTGGCTCACAAAATCAGAATATCAACAATAGATACAAGAAGTTATAATAGAATTTCAAATTTGGTTTTTAAATGAAATCGTTTTATTGATTCAATTCAAATTTATCCTTATATTTCACTAACCAATTTAACTCAATTTAAAATTTCCAATTTATTTAAAATTTCTAATTTCAAATTTCAAATTCATATTCATTAAGGTTTAAATCCAAAACTGATAAGAAACTAATGAAAATACGAAGTAAAGATTTCCTCCAACGATTCGTAGGGCCATTATCTCACTGAAACTTCTTCTGTAGCTGATACAAATAATCAAAGAATTGAAATCGAATCAAAGGAAATTGATAAGAAAGTTGTTTCCACTGTTGCAGGGTATTGACCATTTATAGTGGTACTCTCCTGTCCCCTATCTCGTCCTATTCTTGCAATCATACTTACTATCAGTGAATAGTAAGAATATTTACTGAGACATTCAAACGGATATCTTAGGGATATACTCATTCTAGGGATACTCCATCCTATCTCTAATGAGTTATTTAATGTGTTATACTCCTGAGCTAAAATTTAACCTTAGCTCTGATACCAAATGTGACGAGACGAATTTTCCGCGTTCGAAAATCGGCAACCATACTTTACATCGTACTCGAATGCCGCAGATTTGACCGTTCAAATCCGAGTCGCCGGAGCTTATAACAACATTAAGTAAACAACACAGCGGAAGAAAACGAATAATACATTGATATACAGCATTGATACAATATCTGATACAATAGATATCAATATACATCAGAGATATGATACAATAAAATAGCAGCGGAAAAGAAAATAGATAACACCGGCAGCGGATAACCTTCATCTCCAAAGCATCGATCCAGAAATAGCTCGAACTCCCAATAACGATGCACAAAGCTAAACAAGATCATTCGTGTCCAAAGACTGAACTAGCTCCAGAAAATCTACTAAACCTGACTATCTGAAAAACCCAACTCTAGACTGCTCGTGTAGAAAAAATTTTGAGCACCCAGAGTTTAGGAAAGAAACAATAAACTCCGGATCAGTCATGGGACTGGTGTGAGAACTTAAAACAGTTTATCTTTAAAACAAACAAAGTGATATTTTAAAATAGATTCGCAACACTTTTTAGAAAATGAAACTACCATAAGGCCTCCCGCACACACACACAATGCAAAGGCAGAATCGGAGGAGATTTCTCCTTATGATAGTCAAAGATGCTTGATACGCATTAAAAATAAACATTTGATATTATTACTAGTGCATAGTGTAGGAAAACATTTCGAAAGTAAAGATATAAATTTTAGCCAACATACGATCATTACCGTATGCCTACTATAGCTACCATCTACACAGTGGTGACCACCATAAGTAAATGGTAGGTTCTACAACTAAAACTGTACAAGGCTCGTATTGGATGAGTGGATTTCCAACAAATGGTCAGGCAAAGGAACTTCCCGTTGCCATATGGAAACGCCTTTGGAAGGACGTCTCGAGAACCAAACCGGATCTCTGCCAAACAAGGCCGGCTACCCCCTTCCCGAGGAATATACAAAACCTCAGATATGCCACCCTCGGTCCTTTGGGACCTTTATACGAGGTACCTCTAATCCAACAACCACACAGAAATAAATATAGTGTGTCCACATGAGTAAGTATCTGGGCTCCATACCATGATACTACCCTTTTCCAAAAGGAATGGTCATACCCTAGGGGAGCTACCCCTGAAACCTTGCCGCATCATTCCTGTTTCGACCATTACCGGTTTGTGAGGTTCGACGTAGTCTCGTCCACAAAGCTACGCTTTTCACAAATCTATGCTTCGATCAACAAATGATCGGCAGCACTCGGCATGCCACATTACCAAGTTGGGAATATATCACTGATAACCTTCAACTACATAACCTCTGAGCTCATACGTCTCAGAGAAGGGTGTTAATGCTAAGAGAATAAATTCTCCGCCACCAACAGAAATGTATTTGAAAGAAGTCTGCTTTATATCTCAAAATGTAATGTCAGACACACAATCCATACAAGTCTGTTCTGGGTTCGAACAGAACCGAAGGCACTTCCAAAGAAGTCCTTGCAATCCGGATAATCCCTAATCACGTTCGGATTTCCCATCACATATGGAGTCTCTATACCGGGGACCAGTCGATGAAAAGACATTCGACAAGAAACCCTTACGTTTTCGAAAATATCCGGTCTTCACCACCGGTCTTCAAATGCTATCCATAACGACGTATCATTAGTCGAAATGGGATATATGACACAAGGTCCTCTCCCGGCTAACCCGAATAAATTAGTGTAATATTTAAGAACATATGGATATGGGATTTCAATTAAGCCACAACTTAAAACCCAAAACTTTCTTTCAAATGGTTTAAACCAATTACCATTTCAAATCTTTAAATTACGAAAAGATTTATTTCACAACGACCAATTCATAGATTTCCAAAATAATTTCATTTCGATAGGATTAACCCATTAAATCTTTAAATCAAAGATTTAACTTATATTTTCAAACTATTTCCAAAACTTGGAAGTCATTTTCATTTTTAAACTTGAAATTCTTTTTTTTAACACAAATTGGACGTTCATTTCTTATGGAAAGCTTTTATTACTCGAAAAACAAACAGTTTTCATTTCAGAAAAAATCCAATTATATTTACACGAGTTAAAACCTTTGAATATAAATTCAAATTCCTAAATCAATACTTTTAAAAATGGTTTTACTCATATATAACTAGTATAATATCGTTAATCCCTAGTTTCAAATCATAGTTTCAAGTATTGAATTCAAATTTAAATCAAATATTTAAATTCCAAAACTTAATCAAGTTATTCAAAATAAATTTCATCTTTGAAATTCCATTTCAAAAATATTTTCACTTTAAACCCAATCCATTTTCAAAGCATTTGAATTCAGATTGTCTATTTAAAATCGTTTTCAAAAATCTGTGACTTAATCGATTTCCTCGTGAAACCCATATTTGTGTGTGTATGGTGTGGTCCAGGGGTTTAACACAATAGTGCAACATCATCATCATCACAGATTCACCGATAATATACAGATGTATCATCAATAAATGAATAAATTATACATACCACAATCTATAGAACAAAATGTCACAGATCAAATAGGACAATCAATTCAAGGCATCTCATACAATACAATCATTCATAAGTAAGGTCAAGTATTCAATAGTCATTTATAAACAGTTTTAATTAATTGTTTAATCCTAATTTATTCAATTCATTTCCAAGTAAATTAATTGCTTATGAATTAATTATCCAATCTTGATTTATTAATTACAAATCATTTGATATCAATCAATTTATCAAACACTTTAATTAATTATTCTTAATTAATAAATTAATTAGATTAACCTTAAGTTAATTACAAAATCATTTAACCTTAATTAATTTCATCAAATAATTATCTTTAAGTAATTAATTATTTACCTTAATTTACCATCTTTCAATCATAAGTTAATTTACCATTAATCATTTATTCTTAATTTATGAAATTTATCCTTTTAATTAATTGACTGTTAATGAAATTCCTTTAATTTCTTATTTTTATTTAAATCTCATTTAAATGAAATGTAGGTAATTAAATTAGTCAAAACACTTAAGATTTTTAATTAATAAAGTTAAATTACCCTCATTCTAATCATTTACCCAATTCTAGTTTCAAATCAATTTTAAAATACACCTTAACAATTAAAATTGCTTAAATCATTTTATTTTTTAAAACTTCCATTTATTTCAAATCTGAAATACATATTAAATTTAGATTCCAGATTTAAACTTAGATTTTTACTTATTTTAAGTCTCTAATTTACAATTTAAACCTTTCAATTAAGTTCCAAACCAATTATACTTTAACACTTAAAAGTTGTTAAAACCAAATTTATATTTCAAAATTTAAATTATTACAAAACTAAGATTCAGATCTATATTTGAATTCAAATTTAAAATTTAGTTTAAATCTCTATTTTTTTATTCAAACTTTACTTTTTAAATTCTAATTATTTAAACCCCTTTTTAAGTTGTTATAAATAATTGAAATTAAAAAAAACTTTATTTATTTAAAAACTGGGATTCAAACTTTATTTGAATCCAAACTAAATTTTTTGTTTAAACTTAGTTTAAATATCTACTACCCATTCTAAAACCCAGTTTTAAAATGTTTAAAACTTACAGGTTTCAGGCCTGTAACATGCAATCTACCCGAGGCCCTCCATCATTGTCTTCGAGTCCAATGCTAACCTACCCGAGCAAATCACCAAGCTGCATCGAATCGAACCCTCAAATTTTTAAGCAAAATACTGGAGCAACTCGAGAAACCCGAGTACCTGTCTACCCAAAGCAGACTTCACCAAAAAAAATCATGGCACCGTGCACGTGCACGGCACCGCCATCACCTCCGGCCCTTCGCAGATCGTCGAGACAAGTCGACGATCCTCCCCTCATTAGTTCCCGATCATCGAAACGATGATGAAATCACCGAAGCAAAATCGAGCGTTCGAGCTCGAAACTAGAACCAAAAACATCCAAAAACCTGGAAACGCAATCAGGTTTTCCACTCAAAACTGTCAACGCACCGCGCTCGCAGCTCCGACCACCGGAGGCTACCCAATTCCGATCGTAGCCTCATCTACCTCCCCTCTACCTTCCCTCAAAACCGCGTGGCACTCGATCAATCCATGGTGCCGAAAATGAGAATTTAACAGACCACAAAAAAACATGAAACCCAAACCCTACTTTTGATTTGAACCACAAATCCTTGCATTAGAAAATTTATTTAGCATTTTTCCTAGCTCTAATGATGACCAAGCAAGCTTCATACGAAATTTTAACATTCAAAGATTTTTCGTTTATCGAGAATTGATCAAGATTTATTTTCTGGACAATTTCAAAATCTATATTCAATTCAATATTAAAAAAATTTATTTTTGTTTTGAAAATCATACTTTTCCAAGATGATTCGAGGCATATACTTGAATCAATATAATATGACATTTGATTTATCCCATTATTTAAGTTTCAACCGTATTTTCTTATTTACAGGAAATTTTCAAACTTAAACTACTTAAACTTGTTTTCAAAATCTAGGTGGTGTTTAACAACAATATCATGTTTAAAGTTTTAAAACCTAACAATGATCTGTTAAGAAAATTTAAATTTTCTTTTATGTCTAAATCTCTCTAGTTTGATTACAGAGAAGAGAAATCAATATACACAAGCACTGTCATAAACAACCCTATACTCAGATATAAACAAAGAAAATATCTCAAAACAAACTAAATTCCAGAGAAGGAAAAATAACAGGCAACAGAACAATATATTTAACCATTTAATTGTGATGTTACTCACATGATTTCCACAAGAAGTAACAGAGCCTTTAATTTGCACAGGCTTGAGAAATGCAAGCTGAAACTTCATTCTTCCTTGATTCTCTGGCTTGATTTGTTTTGTTGAATTGTAGTTTTAGTTTTGTTTACTTCATTTTTATTTTAAATGATGGATGAAACTGAAAGGAAGGAGTTTGATGTATAAATATAAAAAGAGTTTACAGGTTGTATTACCTTTTGTACAGGGTATTAAAAATAGGTTTGTAGGCTGATAGTTTCACTACAGTATGGGCTGAGATGTTTGTATTAAATGCATAAGGTATGTTGCATTTATTGTTAAGTACTTTGACCCTTTTCTTATGTATTTCTATATTGAATTTGATTTGTTTATACATGCCTTTACTTGCTTGTCTCGGCTGAAGATATACTTTGCATTAATTATTTTTGTCCTACTTTTCCATTTTTGTTTACAGCCTACATACTTGCATCCTTATTTTCTTTTACTTTGTTCAATTCTTGCCTTATATATTTATTTTACAGACATATCTTACTTTGTCTTGCTCTTTTATATATTTGTTTTGCTTAACAATACTTTGTTTATTCTTCTATTTGCCTACTTACTACTTTACTCTGCTGAGATATGATACTTTGTACTTGCTTTACAAACTTTTGCTTTTACATACTTGTATATTTTTTTATACTGACTTGTTTACTTTGTTTCATTTTTTTACAAGTTAATTCATATTTATCTATATTTTATCTAATGTGGTATTCAATATTTTATAATTAATTTGTTCTTAGATATTTGTAATTTGTTTTATTTTACATTGTATATTTCAGTTAATGTGTTGTTTTGAATTTTATTTGTTATCTTTCCTTTGCAAGCTCAGATATCTATGTTTAAGGTCTTCTTACTTTATACTATAACAATATTCTATTTTAATTATGTTGTTATAATTTTTCTAATGTATTCATTTAAAAATTTACATAGTTTATTAATATTTTATTTGGCTTTATATTTTATTTTGTTTTGTCTTCATACTTATATTTAAAACTTTGTTTTGTCATTGCTTAATAATATAAATAAATTTCTATTTTATATAACTATATAATTTGTCTTATGTCCATCTAATTTCTATTTCTAACTTAAGTATTTATTTTACCTTACATACAAATTGATTTTTATTTTTTTCTATATATTTTTTTCAGTAGTTTATATTTTATATTTTTTTATTGTTTACAAAATCCTAGAATTATTTAATACGTTCATTTCATATTTTATATAATTAGAAATCTATTTAAATATTTTGTTTAACATCATATTCAAGAATCCAAACACAAATTTATTTCCTAAGATATTTATATTTAAATCCTAATTCAAATTCAATTGTCAATCCATTTTATATTCATGTTTATTTTCAAATATCTAATTTAATTCTCGATTAATTCAAAATGTATATTAAAATTTACATTAATTACCAATTACTTCACAAATTTTATTCAGAAATGAAATTAATTATCAATTCATACTCAATTTAAATCTGGGATCGTTACACCAATGCTCCAGCATACTTCGTAAATGTAATGACTCGTGTATTTCGAGAAGTATTGAACAAATTTGTCCTTGTGTTTATTGATGATATCTTAATCTACTCCAAAACTGAAGAGGAGCATGTTGAGCATCTAAGAATTGTTCTGGGGATATTGAGGAGGAACATTCTATTTGCGAAATTTTGCAAATGCCATTTTTGGGTCAAAGAAGTCAGATTTCTCAGGCATATTGTTAATGAAGAGGTAATTTCTATTGATCCAGGCAAGATTTCTTCTATTCTAGACTGGAAGAGACCCACAACTCTGAAACAAGTTCGAAGTTTTTTGAGTTTAGTAGGATATTATCAGAAGTTTGTTCAGTACTTTTCTAAGATAGCTAGTCCATTGACTAAGCTAACGAGGAAGAATGCTAAATTTGATTGGACTCCAAAATGTGATGAAGCTTTCCAGGAGTTAAAAAGAAGATTGACTACTACTCCTGTTCTCGCTATTATCAACGGGAACCAAGGCTTATCTTTCTATACGGACGCTTGTGGTGATGGTTTGGGTGCGGTACTAATGTAGAATGGGAAGGTAATTGCCCACGCGAGTAGACAATTATGTCCGTATGAGAGAAACTACCCAACCCATGATCTGGAACTCTTAGCTGTTATTTTCGTTTTGAAAATCTGGCGGCACTATCTTCTGGGTAAAGCCTCTTTCAGCTTTTCTAAAAGAAAATTTTAAAAGTTTAACTTAACTTAATAAATATACTTAATGAACTCTCCTTGTTTTAGATGAAAAATTCGAATTATTCACCGACCATAAATCTCTGAAATATATCTTCACCCAGAAAGATTTGAATCTGCGACAACAACGTTGGTTGGAATTTCTGGCATCTTGTGACCTAGACATTCTGTATACGCCTGGTAAAGCCAATGTAGTTGTCGATGCTTTGAACAGAAGACATGTTGTTCTCGCATATCTTGTTATCACCCCTACTCTTCTTAAAAAGATTGCAAGAAAGCAGAAAGAAGATGAGTTTCTTCGTGGAATTTTTAAAAGGATATGCTAAGGGGAAGATACCAGTTTTGAAGTTGATAATAGAGGAATTACTAAACTGAAAGGAAGAATGTGTGTTCCAGACATTCCGGATCTGAAACGTGAAGTTTTAGACAAATGTCATAAGTATAAACTCGGTATCTATCCAGAAGTTGATAAAATGTATAGAGATATTAAAATAACTTTCTTGTGGAAAACGATGAAGAGGGATATATCTATACATGTGAGTCGTTGTGCAACTGCCAGCAAATTAAAAGTGATCAGAAGAAAGTAGCGGGTTTACTCCAAGTGGAAATGGGATCAAGTATTGATGGATTTCATCGACGAGTTGCCCCACACTCGAAAAGGGAATGATGCAATTTGGGTTATTGTGGACCGTTTGACCAAAACAGCCCATTTCATTCCAGTGATATCTACCCGAACAGCAGCAAGTTTAGCTGAATTATATGTCAAAGAAATTGTCCGTCTCCGTGGTATACCCAGCGGTATAGTGAGTGATGGTGATCCGATCTTCACTAGTAGATTTTGGGAGGCGTTTCAAGCCGTGTTGGGAACCAAACTTAACTTCAGCACTACTTATCACTTGCAGTCTGATGGGCAGACTGAAAGGATTAATCGAATATTAGAAGGCCTTTTGCACGCTTGTATTCTCGACTTTGGTGGTTCTTGGGAGGACCATTTACATCTGGTTGAATTCTCATATAACAATAGCTATCAGGCCAGTATCGAGATGGCTCCTTTTGAGGCTTCATATGATCGTCTGTATCGATCACATGCATGCTGGATCGAGTCAGGTGATAGACTCATCCTTGGACCAGATATGATTAAGGAGGACACTGAAAAAGTTGAATTTATTTGGAAAAAGTTGAAAACGGATCAAAGTCGCCAGAAGAGTTATTATGACCGCAGAAGAAGGGATTTGGAATTCCAAGTTGGGGATTTTGTATACCTCAAATTTCTCCAATGCGTGGTGTGTTGAGGTTTGGGAAAACTGGAAAGGTGGCACCATGTTATATTGGTCATTTTCCTATATTGGAAAGAATCGGTCTTTTAGCTTACCGAGTGTAACTACCCAGCTGGTTATCTGGCGTGCACAATGTGTTTCATATTTCTAACCTCTGGAAATATGTGCATGATCCAGACTGTATTATTGAAGAAGCTGCTCAGCAGGATTTGGAGATCACACCAAATCTGGCAATAAAGAGAGAATCGATAAAGATCACAGATCGTGAGGAAAAGAAATTGAGGAATAAAGTTGTGAAACTAGTCAAAGTGCAGTGGAGCGGTGATACAAAGGACTGCACTTGGGAAACAGAGGATGACATGCAAAATTCCTATCCCAATTGCAGAATAGATATCTCGGCTTAATCTGGTAAGCCATTTTCTATCTTTTTCTATATATATATCCTTTGTTTGTCTTTCTCTCTCTTTCAAATTTTGAGGACAAAATTTTCTTTAGGGGGAAATCTGTAACATTCCCAAAATTTTATCAATTTAGAAATTAGTAATTAATGTGCATTTTGGAATAAATTGTGAAATTAATCTGAATTTTTGAAAATAAATAAAATAAGTATTGAATTATATATATATAAATAAGATTGTAAAATTTCATTTGAATTTAAGAATTAAAAAATATTAATATTTTAAAAACTATTTGAATTTAAATTTATGAGTGTGTGTGTGTATATATATATATATGCATATAAATGGATCTTAATTCAATTTTGAGTTTGAATTTGAATTTAAAATTTAAATAAATGTCTTAGAAAAATAATTTGCATTTAAAATAATAAATATGTGATTTATTTAATGTAAAATTAGTTAAAACATTTCTTCTTTTAAATTTGTATATACAAATAATAGAAAATGTATTTATAAAATAAGAAGAACAATTTAAAAAATAATAATGTATAAATATTTTCTCATGCAAAAGCACAAGTGTAACATTTTTATGTGAAAACTTACAAGTGTTAAGATGTAATCGTGAAAATGAACAAGTGTCAATATTTCAACTATTTCTAAGATAATAAATAAAAGAAAAATGGAACTATATGATTTCTTTATTTTCTTCCCTCTCATCTCTTTTATCTCATTTTCAAAAGCTGTAAACCAAAAGATAAAAAATCTGTAAACATTCTAAAACTAGGAAGAAGAAAAAGAAAAAGCAATCAGAACAAAAATCAAAAGCTAAGTAAGCTTCATCACAAACTCAACACAGCAAAGTCAACCTAAAAATCAAGTAAAACTCAAAGCTTTTCAGCAATCAAAAGCAAAATCAAGAAGTAGTTTCAAATGTTAAACAAGTGAAGTTTCAACACAGTAATTTAACAACTTCAACTCAGAAGATTCAAGTTTCAACATCAATAACAAGAAATCAAACAGTTCATGTTGAATCTGGGTTGATCTTTTCGATGCTTGTGATAAATGATTAGTATTTGGTTGAAAGAAAACTTGAATGTATATTATATACAAATACTTGTGTGTGCATGTCAGAGATCAGACATCTGACTCTGTTTCTAGCTTCCAGGATTTCAGAATTCTGTTCAAAATGTAATTACTCTCTCTGATCCAAACTAAATTATGGAATCTAAACTAAAGTTTTAAGTTTTAACACGATTCAAATTTAAAAATAGATTCAAGCAAAAATAAATTAAAGTTTCCCTGGAAATTTAAAAAATACAGGCAAGCTTAAAATATTTGAAAATTCAAATATCACAATTTCTAATTTCAAGCATATCAATCGAATCTTTTTGAAAGCAATGATTTTTAAAAGAAAAATCAAAATTTTTAATGAAGAAATGAGCGAGGAATACGAGGTTGAACAGAATCGCTTTTTTCACCAAATTCTAGCAATGGACAGCGTGATGGGATTCTTGATCGTATTTGGAGCTTGGTGGATGATCAGGGATCATCGAAAAATTATTGATCAAATTTAAAAATTATCATGGTGGCTGGAAATTGCTAAAGTAGGGTTTTAACCCCCATTTGGCCAAAGCAGAAAATAGGATCGCCGCGATTTCGTCAGACCATCGGAGTTGATCGCTCCGTTGGGGATAGTGGCGTGAGATCGAGATGAAGCTTTGGTTGAATTTTCGTGGCCTCCGATGGCCAGAGGTGGAGGGACGAGATGATTTCTGGTGGTCGTTTTTTTGGTGCCAGTCTGGGTTAGCAAGCTCGTTTGCGAATTCGTCAAGGTCTTGTGTTTCTGGGTGCTCGTATGACCCATACGAACTGTTGCCAAGATGTCGAAGGTGGTGGCGTCGGTCGAAGTTCGTCAGTGCCGTTGTGCATGTGCACGGCACCAAGGCTTGTTGTGTGGAAGGAGGGGGAGACTCGAAGTTACACTCGGGATTCAGAGATGATGGCTCGAAGTTGAGGTCGTGTAATTCTAGCTATACATCGGGTTACTTTTAAGACTTAAACAAAATTTTAAAAATTAAAGCTATTGGGTAGTTTTGGAGAAAAACTCGAAGCAGGTATGAAGAGGTCTCGGGGATCACTCGAAGCAGCTCTAGGGTGATAACATTTCCAGTTTTAAACTTTAAAAATCTAAGTCAAAATTGATTTCTAAAATTTTTCTTTTCGAATAGATATTTGTTGTTAAGTTGTAATTTGTACTTTAAGGTTTTTAAGATAAAATATTTTAAATCATTTAAGTTAAGAATGTTTTAAACTCGTATTTTCAAAAGTTTATTTTAAATAAAACTTAACAAAGTAATTAAGGAGATAGTTAAATGTTTTACATTTTTAACTTAACTTAAAAGTAAATCAATTAATATTGTTAATGATGATTAAATAATTAATGATCTGTAATTACTTAATAATTAATTAAAGGTTAATTAATTATTAATTAAAGTTAATTAATTTATAATTAAAGATAAATTAATTAAGGTAATTAATTAAGAAATGATTAATTAATGAAGGTAATTAAGATTTAAATTAATTAATCATTAAGGATTTAATTAACTAGTAATTAATATTTAATTAATTAATAATTAAGGGTTTAATTAACTAATAATTAATAATTTACATTTTGAGATATAAAGCTGATTTCTTTCAAGTACATTTCTGTTGGTGGCGGAGAATTTATTCTCTTAGCTTAACACCCTTCTCTGAGACGTACGAGCTCAGAGGTTATGTAGTTGAAGGTTATTAGTGATATACTCCCAATCTAGTAGTGTGGCATGCTGAGTGCTGCTGATCATTTGTTGATCGAAGCATGCTTTTGTAAAAAGCGTGGCTTTGTGGACGAGACTTCGTCGAACCTCACAACCCGGTAATGGTCAAAACAGGAATGTTGCGGCAATGTTTTTAGGGGTCGCATCCCTAGGGGATGTCCATTTTCTTCTGTATAAGAGGTGATATCATGATATGGAGCCCAGATAATTATCTGTGTGGTTGTTTCTATTTATTGGTGAATCCTGGGATAAAGGTCGGTAACGATAGGGGATGGCTTACTTGTAGGTGTTACCTAGTTACAGAAGTAACCCGGCCTTGTGTTGGTAGGGAATCGGTTTGGTTCTTGGGGGCATCCCTCCAGAGGCGTCTCATTTTCAAGGAAGTTCCTTAACCTGACCATTTGTTTGAAATCCAAAAAAACAATACGAGCCATGTACGGTTTTAGTTGTATAACCTGCCATCTACTTATGGTGATGACCCGCTGTTTAGATGTAGCTATAGTAGGCATAGTATGAAATGTCTATGTTGGCTAAGATTAATATTATATTTTTGGAAAATGTTTTTGACACTATGCACTAATAATAATATCAAAAGAGTTTTCTCGTATCAAGCATGTTTGACTATCATAAGAAGAAATCTCCTCCAATTCTGCGACTGCATTGTATGTGTGACGGGAGGTCTTATGGTAGTTTCATTTTCCAAAAGCATATCGGGTTTCTTTTATAAACTATTTTTGTTTCAAACAACAATTTTTTTTACTCATACCAGTCCCATGACTGACCCGGAGTTTATCGTTTCCTTCCTAAACTCTGGGTGCCCATAATTTCCACACAGGCAGCCTAGAAGCAGGTTATCCATGTTTTGGAGCTACCTTGGATTAGGAGTCTTTTCGGAAGCTATCGGATTTTGGAAGCTTTGGACTTAAAAACCTTTTTGAGTGTTTGGAGTTCTTAGAGGATCTTCTCTAGTCGAAGTATGTTGGAACTCTCTTGAAGTTGAGATAAATTTGTTATCGACTTGTTGTTGTATCTTGTATATAAACTCTGATGATTGTAACCAAATATTGTGATGGTGTTGTATCTGTGATGTTGATAAATGATATTCATTTTGTTTCCACTGTTTATATTCATATAATGTTGTTATAAGCTCCATCCGAACTAAAGTTTAGCGTTTGAATCTCTGGCAATCGAATACAAGTGAGGTATTTGATGTTAATTTTTGAACGCTGGATTTCAGGTCGTGACATATGGTGTATGGAGTTGCAAGTAAGACTGACTTAAAAATTGGTTTGGAAAGGGATCCATCGATGGATCTTATGGAATTTTACCACGAGGTCGAGAGAACCTAGTGTCAGGAGGACGTTGAAGCTAAGAATGTTGAAGTTAATGATGTGGATGATAGAGGATCATTCGAAGAAGGGAACAACAAAGAAAATGAAAAGCAAAAAGCCAATGACAGCTTAGGAGGACCGAACAAAGGAGGGAACAAAGATTCTTTTCTTATACTGGTCAAACTAAAACTTCAAAGAGGATTTACTTAAATACTGGGAGAAGATCCCCTGTTGGAAGGAAACTAAGAGGGAACCCATGGTTCGAGAGAAAATGTCCAAAATATTTTGCCTTTTCCATCGGATGGATCAACATAAGGCGAACGAGTGTCGACACCTTCATGATTTAATAGAAGAGCAAATTTGGAACAACCGATTGTAATAGTACATAATGAAACAAATTTCAGTGGTATGACAGGATCAACCACCATTTACAACCACATCTATATACGACCGCAGAGATGGGTCGAGAATGATAATCCCTTGATTAGGACAAATGGGAAACATAATCGATTCCTCATTTTTGCTTTCTATTTTGAATAAATAAGACATAATAACCTTGGGTCGCTTACATGTATATGAGACTTCGATTATTCTCTAGGAACGCTCTAAGCAGAATGTCCAGTATAGATGCTTAGGATATTTGTTTGTTGCTATGGTTTGGATTTCACAAAGGCATATTTTATTTTGAAAACTACTGGAACATGATAACTAATACTGATTGAACATGGTAGTCCCCTCCAAAGAGATGGGATGATGATTATAAAGGACAAGTTCCCTTATCGAAGAGTGAGTGGATTAGACTCGTACAAATGGCTAGTCTCCTTGCAAAAGAGCGAGTGGATGGGTTAATTAAAAAAGTAAGTCCCCACATTGTAGAGTAGGTGGATGGACTTACTAGAACGTTGACTCCCCTTGTCGAAGAGCTAGCAGATTGGACTCAGCAAGGATCGGAAGAGATCAAACCCTAGATTGAATGTTGAACGATGTGAAGAGATTAAACCCTAGATCGGACATTGGATGATCTAGAGAGATCAAACCCTGGATAGGATGTGTAACACCCTACAAAAATTGATAAGAAGTAAATAATATAAGGTTAAAAACGGAAATTTTGTAGGTATCGAAATTTGAGCACGAAAGTTATGTTGTTCTATTCGTGGCAAAATTTCAATCAACTTCCATATAAAATATGTTGAAAATGGAGCCCAAACAAAAAATTATGGACGCTTGAAGCTTTCGAATTTAAAATAATTCAAAATAGAATTTAATATCAAATAGTTAAATAATTCATAATTTTGAAATTTCAAAGTTAACGGTAACTAGACTTGGGTGTAAAGTAAACGCTAACGTTAAAGTATAATTAAGGAAAATAATAAATAAAACAACAGCACAAAATTAATGCTCTTGAAACAAGGGGAAAGGTCGCTCTCTGACCTCGATTGGTCGACCGCCAGCAGTCGACCGATAGTAGAAAGGGTTGACTGCTCCTTGTCAAGTGGCGGCTAAGGTTTGTGAATTTGAACGTTCCAGATTTTATAATTTCCAACCAACCTTCATCCAATGATTCTGGTGCGTTCCAACCACTATATATAAGACCTAGACCCCTCATTTTTATTCAATAAATATTTTGGAAACATTAGCGAAGCTATGTTAGTTCATTTCTTCATTGATTCAGAAAGCTCAATTAGGGTTTCAGGTAAGAAATCCTATATGTCTATTTTTTTCTATTTATTTTCCTAACCTATTCTTCTCTAATTTTCTTAATTAGTGTATATATACAAATCTCTTTCTATATATATATATATATATATATATATATATATATATATATATTTAAAGGAGGAGATATAGTAAAGATTGTTAAAGGTATGTCAAATCTAAAGGAGGAAAAGCCAAGAATATACTATGAGTGGAAATCTTCGCTTTTATATTTTAGTAACTGATTAGTATAGTTTGGATTTGAATATGCTTTGAGAGGTTTTGGTTTGCGAAAACAATATATTATAAACCCCAATAACTCCTTCAATGCGAAATGTCAATTCTATGTTAGAATCTCAATTGTTTATGTCAAAATATTTAAAATTGTGTAGATTGCAGTTTCTATAATTTTACCTTCTATTGCACTTCTTATTCTCTTTATTTGAATTTGGTGAAAAAGTTTTGATTAAGGAATAGTATGTAATGTACGAATTTTATTCAAAATCTGTACCGCTTATTCCTATGAATCAAATAGAAATTCTTTGCTTTGTTTTTATGTGAAAACGAAGTTGAATAGAACGTATAGTTGGGATTGTAAGTTTCAACTATCAATATATTTCATTATTTTAATGTAATAAGTTGAGTTTAAATTTTAATTGTATACAAGTTTAATGATTGGAACTTTTAATATGAATATTAGAATTTTGGTTATTGTCCATAATATGGAATGAGACATGTATAATTGTTTAAAGAATTGACATTTAAACGTTAGTTTAGAATGCATATTCCACACGCTTTGAAATTACCATATCTAAAAAACGCAAGTCATTTAGATCTCATTTAATTGGTGTTCCAATCTAAACTTATCATGAAATCTATATGAAACAATATAAATCATCAACAAGCATTTATACCTATTTAAATCAATATAATATTGCATATTATTTGCAAAATAATTCAATCGTAATCATAAATCTGAAATCATAGTCAAAATGAGATGTGAATGTATTATTCACTTTGGCTTGGTGTTAAGAAGGTTGAGATTTTGTCTTTGATTAATTTGCATAAGCCTTTTACTCAATCCTAGCTTTTCTTCCCCTTGAACCTTCTTAATGATGGTCGGCCGAGCTTGTAAGGTTTTAGTTTTGTTTGAAAATTTCAAAATGAATAAGAGATGAAGAATAGAAGGGTTTATGGTATAAGAACAAAGTCTATTCTTATTTTTCCCTTATCATATTCCTCCTACTTACTTATCTTTGATTCTCTTTTGCTTACATATTCATTAAGGCACGGCTCCTTTATTAATTTACAAATCTCAATCCCTTAACCACACACATTATTTCATTTAATTTATCTAATTAAATACCCTAATAATGTTATTCAAAGTTAGGGTCGTTATAGACTCCACTCCTAAAGAATTTCATCCTCAAAATTACGATAAGGTACTCACAGCAATCAAACATAAAAGTAAATCATACTATGAAATAAGTCAGGATAAGTATCTTTAATCCTACCCTCAGTTTTCCAAGTACAGTCTCTCTCGTCATCACTCCATTGGACTTTGACTAATCTGACTGTCTTTTTGCTAGGTCTTTTCTCATCCCTTGCGATTATACGAACTTGTTTTCTAACTACAGTCATATTTAGTTCCACCACTAAATCATTTAACATGGTAGGTGTAATAGTAGTTTTTGGATCTCGAATACACCTTCCTAAATGAGAAATTTGCAAAACATCGTGGACTCCTACCAAACTATTCAGTAATGCTACTCTATATATAAGTTTTTTGATCCTTTCTACAATAGAAAATGGTCCAACAAATGTTGGTACCAATTTTCCTGATTTTTCAAATCTAATTACACCTTTCATCGGTGGTACCTTGATGAAAACATGATCTCCAACTGTGATCTCTAAGTCTTTTCATCTTTATCAGCATAACTCTTCTGCCTAGACTAACCTTCCTTCATCCTAGCTAGGATTAATTAATCTTCTTTGCAACTTCTCTAACCAAATCTGGGCCAAGAACTAACCTATCTCCGGTCTCTAGCCAACAAACAGGAGATTTGCATGACGTTCCATATAAAGCTTCAAACAGTGTCATCCCTATACTAGTCTGATAACTGTTGTCATATCAATAAGAAAACTCGACCAAGTGTAAATGGTCTTCCCATGATCCTCAAAATTTAGCACAAAAGTTCTTAACAAATCCTCTAAGACTTTGCTAATTCTTTCTATTTCCTATTTGTCTGCAGATGGTAAGCGGTACTCATCTTGAGCTTGGTACCTAAAGTCTCCAGTAATTCCTCAAAACTAGCTAGAAAATAAGGAATCTCTATCACTTACTATACTACTAGAAATTCCATGCGGTTTAACTATATTTTTCATGAAACTTAACAAAATCCGGTGTTGTCCTGGTCAACCTAATTGGAATGAAATAGACACTCTTAGTCAACCTATCCACCATAACCCATATGCTTTCATTTTCTCGATTTGACTTTGGCAATCCATCTATGAAATCCATTAAGATAGAATCTCATTTCCAGACTGGAACATCTAAAGGCTAAAGTAACCCACTCGGTTTATGATGTTCAGCTTTTAACTGTTAACAGTTTAAACACTGCCTCACCCATAAGCCTGCATCTCCCTTCAAGCCTTTCCAGAAGAAACTCCTTTTCATTTATTGATACATCTTAGTTCCTCCCAGAAGAATAATGAACTTCGAACGATGGAATTCTTCAAGAACTTCATTCCTAATATTCCTCACATTCAGAACACATAGTCTTCCTTTTTTCCTTAAGCACCCATGTTGGCCAAGACTGAAATCTTTCAAGCCAACCCTATCTTCTCTTAACTTTTTGATCTATTCGGCTAATAATGGATCTTCTTCTTACTTAGAAGCAATCCTGTGATCATCACCGGTTGAACTTCTAAACACGACAACATAGTAGTTTCTTGACTAGAACTACTCTAAGATCTCTAATGTACTCTGCATATAGTCAATGCTTCTAAATCTTTCCACTCAGCAATCATTGCCAATACTGCATTTTGATATTTTCTGCTAAGTACATTTGCAACCGTATTCCCTTTTCCTGGTGCATACTCAATACCAAAGCCATAAGCAGCTAAAAACTCTAACTACATCTATTGTCTCTTATTCAGCCCTTCTGAGATAATAAATATCTCAATGACTCATGATCCGTATACAACTCGAAGCTTTCACCCAAAAGGTAATGTTTCCACACCTTCAATGCAAAAATTACTGTAGCTAATTCCATGTCATGAGTTGGATATCTAACCTCATGCGGTTTAAGCTGTCGAGAAGCATAGGCAACTACTTTGCTTCTTTGCATTAACATAACTCCTAATCCTGTTCCACATGCATTCGTGCACACCACTAAGTCCTAATTCCTCACTAGAACAACCAACAGAGGTGCATTAGTCAATAAATGTTTCAGTTTCTAGAATGCCTCCACTCATTTATTAGTCCAGACAAACTTCAAATCTTTTCGAGTTAGCTTAGTTATCGGTGCTGCTATTTGTGAAAAATCCTTAATGAATCTCCGATAGTAACCAGCTAATCCCAAAAAAATCTTTATCTCAGTCACCGTCTCGGGTCACAGCCGGATCTATTGACAACCCTTTTTCTAAGACTACATGACCAAGAAACTTCACCTCCTTCTTCCAGAAGTGATGCTTCAAAATTTTTGCTTTCGGTTGATGCTACCACAATGTCTCAAGCACTACTCTAAGATGAACTTCATGCTCTTTCTCTTCCTTAGCGTATATCAAAATATCATTTATGAATGCTAACACAAATCTATGCAGGTGCTCTCGGAAGATTCTGCTCATCAAATCCATGAAAAATGCCGGTACCTTAGTTAGTCCAAATGGCATCACTAACCATTTGTATGACCCATATCTTATCCTAACCTCTGTCAAAGGAATTCTATCCTCTGCTACTCTAAGCTGATAGAATCCTCTTTCTAAATCCAACAGGGAATATACTTTAGCTCCAATCAATTGGCAAAAAAATCGTCAATTCTAGGTAACATATATCAATTCTTTATCGTTTTCTTGTTCAACTTACGATAATCGATACACAACCTTAAGGATCCATCCAGTATCTTTGTAAACACAATGGATGCTACCCGGGGAAACTACTTGGTTTGATAAAGTTCTTATCTTCTAAAATCCACCAGTTGCATATTTAGCTCCTTTATCTCGGTAGGTTCTACTTGGTGGTCTATACACTGGTTTTGCTCCTGGTACTAAATCTGGAAACTCAATGGCTCATTTCAACGGTAGTCCTATCACGGGCTCAAAGAAATATGTAAATTCTCTAATAATGAAAACTCGATTCAACTCGTCTTTTTCCTCCCTAACACCCAACAAAGCATTTACCTCAAAACTAAGGTTTTCTACAGAGTATATAATCCGATCACTATAACTAGGGTGTCTAAGTGACATTTTTCTATCATGGCAAAATATCTTAGCATCATACTAACTTAACCAATGCATACCCAAATAATTCTAAATCCTACAAAATCAAATGCATGCAAAATGCAAGCAAATACATGACCTAACAACTCAAATTCTGAGTGGTCACATCTCATCCCAAGAGTCGCATACCCTCCTATCGAATTCGTAACCCTTTAGGAAGTAACAAGGTATGAGGGTTCTAGGTTAAGCTTATATACCAAAAAATGAGATATAAAAGAATGTTATGCACCGGTATCAAATAGAACTCTAACTGATACACGATGAATCAGAAGCATACCTCCCGACACAGCTTTTCCTTTCTCCTCAGTTGTTGGTCTTGAGGTAGCTGGTTCCATTGCAAACACCTTGCCCTTTCCATCCTTGCCTGGTTCCTTGCATTGGTTCTTATAATATCCAACCTAATCACAGTTGAAACATTTTACTCCTTTCTTGTCATCGGCTTTCTTCCCTTTGCCTATTCGGCACTCATTAGCATAGTGTCCCTTCTTGTCACACTTATAATAAACTACATCGGCCTTCCCTTTCTTGGCAGCTCCACTCTTATGAGCACCCTTCTCGTGGAAAAACTTTCTCTTCTTGTTCCTCCCACCATAAGCTTCCCCTGCTTTGTTACCATCGAGAAAAGCAAGCATCAATTCCTGCCTCAAAGCCATCTCAACAACTACATCACACAGATCCCTAATATGTGGCAAAGTTGCTTTAGCAAGCTTAGGTTGTAGTCCATGGATGAACTTCTCATTCCTTTTGATTATTGGATCAACTGTAGCATATTTGTAACTCGATAGCTCCTCAAATCTAGTGGCATACTCCAGCACTGTCATGTCTCCCTACACCAACTCAGCAAACTTCCTGAGCAGAGTCAACTCAGTAATATCCGACATGAATTTTTCCTTAAACCTTCTTCTAAATTCTACCCAAGTCATAGTCTCTACATTTCTCCTAAAATAACACTGTTCCACCAATATAGTGCTACTCCTTGCAGTTGCCAGAATCAAGTCCTCTTCTGCTCATTATTGAGTCCTAAATTATCAAAAAACCTTTTGAAATGAAGCAGCCAATTCTCCACTTCTATTGTATCCTCAGTCTCGATAAACGACTTTTCTCCAAGCCTGGCATAATCTCTGCTTCGTACTGCATAGTTATTGACCACCAGAGCTTTCTTATTTCCTCCAACTAATCTCGTAGTAGCTCTAGCTTGCATCATGTTGACGAAGAATTGATACATAGCTCCCATATCAACTTACGTCACTCCAGTACCCATATTTGCAGCTTGAACCCGACCTGGATTCCTTCTAGTGTTCGGCCTGGCAATTCCATTAGTTGTGGTGCTTCCTCCACCAATGTTAACTCTTACACTCCTAGCATCCGTATCTTACTTCCTTAAAATCCTCATTCAAGTCTTTGTAAGATACAGAAGAACAACATAAGAAAGATGAAGAATAGAGATAAAGTGTTTACTTATATATAGCAAATACAAGAACGTTACTAAAGCGTTATCCCATACACTAGTCTTTTCTCTAACTCCTTAGGATTATGTTTTCAAAACTATTTTAAGTTTGAAATTTCTTTAAATTTTTCATAAACATATGCTCTGATACCAAGTTGTAAAGCTAAGCGCTAAAGATGCTGCAATCATCCATAGTATTAACTTCTGGTGACAAAACACGGTAATTTTAATGGTATCCATAATATCAGAAGCATATGAATATGAAATGAAATAAAAAAAGAATTCAAAATTACTTTTTTGATTACATTTCAAAACAATATTTCATATTCGGTTACATAATCCCAATACAATTCTCGAGTTTTGATCAAATATAATTATTACAAATTACGCCAAGAGCAGCATAAGAAGATGCTCCCTTGGATGATCAAGGTATTAAATAGACATATCAGTCATAATACATCACAGTGACAAAATATTAAATAGCTCCTACATAGCTAGCTTGCTTCCTGCACGTCTTCGAAAGCTTGTTCGTCCAACCTACTAAACCTAAAATGTCCTTAACTCTCAATCTACTCAAATCAAATTTTGAGCAGCCAAGAATTTAAAGGGAAAACATAAATTTTGAGTTATACATAAAGCCTGGTGTGAATAATATTATTACATCTTGAGATACCGGTATTAAGTGAGACACGTCGCTTAGCGAACTAGTTTCCGCTCACTAATATCCCTTTAAAAGCATATCTGTGCAAATTAAAATCCTATAATCAAACTATTATAACAACAGTAGCAAACACAAATATGCATAAAATCAGGAAATCAATGGACTATCTGTCCACACTATAGTTTTATCTGGCTAATTATTAACCATTGGCTGACTTGGGACTACCAACATAATCAATTATCTAACTTTTATTAGACACCCTACTAGGCTATCTACCCTTAACTATCTTCCTCTAGGATCAAATGATCCTAATGATTTTGTGGGCTTACCAATAACCTATCTTTACTCTGTATATTCCCTTATGTGTGTAACATTATTTTAGTCCTATCTGTGACAAAGCCCTACACACTGGAATTTTGGATTTATTTTAGGCAGGGACTATTAGATAAAGTATAGGGCGCGACCCTATACTAGTGTCATCTGGTCTTCTAATATCTGAGTCATAAACTTAGGATTATCTACCCTATTCAAATTTCATTTCCCTGTAAACAATCTTTGTAAATGATTTACCCCTGAAATCATAACTATATAAAACAAGAAAATCATACTCGTTGTTTTACTCAAAACATTTATGCTATGATATATGTTTTACACAGAACAATGTTGATTAAATCTAATCAATTTGATTATCTATTCCTTCAAAATTAGTTGAAACCCCTTTTAACTTGGAAACCTCTAGGCTATAGGGCTAAAACAATACCTTCGAAACCTTTGTTTAAAATCTTAGACAATCTCTTTCAAATTTATTAAAAGTACCCCTTTCAAAATAAGATAACCACTTTAATCTTAGAAACACTAGGGAGAAAGGCCAAAACATACCTTACGAATGTATCAAAAATATACCTTTCGAAATCATTATTAAACCTTGGACATTCTCTTTCAAACCCATTAAACTTGTCTTTCGAAAGCATTAGAAACCTTCTTTTCAAAACACTTAAAAAAACTCTTCCAGTATGCATAAATATACCTTTCGAAGACATTGGGGTTTCCTCTTCGAAACACTTATAATATACCTTTCGAAAGCATTGGAATCCTTCATTTAAAACATACCTTTCGAAAGTATTGGTTTTAAGTAATAGTTTCTGGAAATATTGCTTCAAAACCATTTAAAATCATTTCTTTTGAAATCTTTGGATTTAACATATAATATAACTATAGGGTCACAGAAAAATGGGGTGGAAGCATTGCTTTTGAAAGCATTAATTCCAAGTAAAAGCAGGAGGATAGTTTCGAAACCATCTTTCGAAACCATTACCTTCGAAACCATTTAAAAGAAACTATAATAACCCTTCCAAAAGCATTAAGAAGGAGGCTTAAAATTAAAATGGCGAAACCACCCTTTCGAATATATTGCTCTAAGCCTATAAAGAAAAGCGGCCTTAACTAGTTCAAAAGGTAAGAATGAGGCAGCATGGGTATCGAATAGGTTCAAAGCGGCTATCCTTTAGAAAGCTACTTTTAAAACAAAAGGCGCAACTCATTCGCGTGCTTTTTACTAAAAAAATGTAAGTTGATTGATTTGAAAGCTAATAGAGTTGGCTTTAACCCCTTCGAAAACATCTTTTATAAATAGAAGTGTGGATTTGAAAGTTTGAAGAATAACTTCTACCCCTTTAAAAGCAAGGTTTCGACAATGTCCCTTCCACCTTTCCCCAATGCAGCACATACCAATTGCTTGATACCACGAGCATTGGTTTTGAATGGGTTCTTTAACGGAGGCACGATGTCGAAAGAAAACAGATGGAAGTGGTGAAGCAGTAGATCCAAGCAAAACTGAATTTTTAGCCTTTAAAACAAAGTTCTTCTCATCTAACTTGCCTTATTTGTCAAAATGAAAGTGGTTGACATTTCTTTATCAAAAATTCTTTTCTAAAAGTGCTTCTGAATTCAGAATTATTCAATTGAAAACATTTTAACAATTAAGTCATTTTCCTTGATAAAACATATAAAAATATTTAAGTTCCTTAACTTAAATAATTTTGTAACCATGGTAAAATACTTAGGAAAATTCCCCAAAAATCATCATAATCACTTTTAGATGTTTTCTAACATATTTAAATTTCAGACCCAAGCCCATTATATAATTTCTTTAAATAATTTAAACCCAATATTAAATATATTCTTTCATAGAAATTTCATAATAAATCCAAAACAACTTAGAAAATTATGAAACTTGAAAACCACTTCTAAAATAATGTTGTTAACCATACCTCAAAAACGTGAGTCATTTGGATGTCATTTAATTAATTTTTCGATCTAGAATTATGATAAAAATCTATATGAAAAAATATAAATCATTAACAAGCATTTACATCTATTTAAATAAATATAATATGGCATATTATTTGCAAAATAATTTGGCCATAATCATAAAACCAAAATCATAGTCAAAATGAGATGTAAATCTATTATTCACCTTGGCTTGGTGTTAAGAAGGTTAAGATTTGTTCTTTGATTAATTTGCTTAAGCCTTCTACTTGAATCATAGCTTTTCTTCTCCTTGAACCTTCTTAATGGTGGTCAGCGGAGCTTGTAAGGTTTTAGTTTTGTTCGGAAAGGTCAAAATGAATAAGAGATGAAAGATAGAAGGGTTTAGGGTATAAGTACAAAGTCTATTCCTATTTTTCCTTTATTATATTCCTCCTACTTACTTATCTTTAATTCACTTTTGCTTACATATTTATTAAGGCATGGCTCCTTTATTAATTTACAAATCTCAATCCCGTAACCATCTACATTATTTCATTTAATTTATCTAATTAAATGCCCCTAAATAATGTTAGCCAAAATTAGGGTCATTACATTATCGGTAGTAAATGACGTAAACCTGCCTTGAGTAAGTTATTGAATGGTCGAAGTCTGCCTAATTCCTATTAAAATGTATTAAGTTGCTTGAGTACTATCTCTTACATTAATAGGACATTATGGATGATAAGTATGGGTTATTGGGTTGATAGTAAATTGGCTATGGGTTTATATTTAGAAAGCCTTTTTATTAATGTTTGAGAAAAGCCTTTGGGCTTATATTTGAAAAGATTTATGATGTAGGTAGAATATGTAAGACATATTCCTATTTAAATTATACTGCCCAAGTGTAGTAATGCAGTAAGGCTCGAGATTTTTATTCATCAGACGTATGTTGTTCTAACACCCTCCTCATTACAACACAGGTTAAGAAGAGCGATGCTGAAGGCGGAGACATTAATTAGACTTGCAGTAGTAGTCTATTTATTTACTTATTATTTTCTACAGTTTTTGATGTACCTATGAAACAAAAATGATGTTGTAATTTTGAAATATTGTACCATGAATATGTAACGGTGATTATGGATATTTAGTTATGGTTTTCAATGACATTTCGAAGTTTGAATAAAATGATATTGTTGTTATTATTATATTTTATCATTCCACTAGATGATTCTGAATGTGTAGATAAATAGCTCTATATTATTCTTCTTTCGAGCTAATAGCCAGCTTTGAGATGGTTTTAAGTTTAGATGGGCATTTTATGGATCGGAATTTAGGTGCGTTTCAAAGCGGGTTGATACATTTGGTATCGAAACTAGGTTACCTGATCAACAAGGATAAGTATACGTATGAGAGGCATATTTGTTATTTTTGAAAATGTTTTTCAAAAATATGACTATACGTAAATATATGTATATACACTATTGCAAATGTACATAAAAATACTAGGCAAATCTTTATTCAACAAATAATACTATATTAGGTTATGTGGATGGAAATGATTGTTACTCCAAAATTAATATGACAATAGATATGGAACAAACATGAAGTTACAAGAATTTAATAAAGATATAAATGGACTAATTAAAGAGATTGTTAGAGTAATCATGGAAAGATAAGGAAGGCATAATAGGTAAAATTAGAACGAAAAAATAAATGCCTTTAAAAATTGTCTGTTAGAATAACAATCATTTATTACGAACAACTGACATTTAAAGAAGTATCAAATAAATATATTAGATAGTAATTAAATATTATAAGGCAATATAATTGTCGTTAGTCTTAATTATATAAATGTAGGTTAGTGGGCCTAGCCCAATACATAAAAATAGATGAGATATAAGAATATATGTGTTGTAAACAACTGGAAGTAAGGAATGAAGCAATATAGGAAGGAGTGGAGCGAGTTTTTACAGGAAGGTATACATTAATCACCAATAGAAGGTAATCGGTTTTCTATGAAGATTGAATAGAGAAGAAAGAAAGTTTAATAGAAAGGAAAGTTATGGTCAATTTCTAAATCCAACCCCATGGGAAAGAATTTGATAAAAGATTTTTGAAAATTCCTTGAATTGTTTTGAATAAGTTTTTCAAAGGATTTATTAGGAAGTTATTGTTTTGAAAAAGTAACGAAATTGGAAAACTCATAATTTAAAAAAAAATTAAGTTAAAAGTTCCTAATAAAAAGGTTTTTTTGGTAAAAAGATTTTTTATTTTTGAAATTCCAGTTTAAAATTGGTTGACTCAAAATGTTTTTAATTTTTAGAGAAAGAGATTTTTCTTTTTTAAAATAAATGTAAGATAGAGCATAGGCTGGACTTTATGATTTTTCTTCTATTTCATAAATTTGAAAATTCCTTTTTTAAAAGAAAATCTTTCTATAAAGGTGTATAAATGGAAATGGAACTTCATTAAATTAAGAAATGGAGAACACAAAGAAAAGAACAACTAGGATAGGAGGAACATTTCTGTATATGGAAAATACAGAGAATAACAACTGAGGTAGGAGCCAATTAGTTATAAGAAATATAAACAGAGGCTTTAATGGGAAACTTTATTAGAAATAGATTAGGAATTTATATAAAACATGATCAGTAATGTAGTTGGAAATTAATAAGAAGATGTCATCCTTGTCTACTCCACTTTTCATTGCTTAAGGATATAGAAGATGTTTTCGAATTTTTTTTAATAATTGGATGGAATTAAATGATGATAATTAAAAAATGGGTTGGGATAATTTTGTGACTGTTATAAGAAAAAGCATTTATGTGTGGACGAGAATTTTATGTACATTTTACTAGTTAGAACTTGTTTTGTTTAATTGAATAAGAATAAAATACTATTGAAGTTATAATCTTTGTTATAGATTTACAAGGAATTAAATTTGGAAAATAGTAATAACATATCCTTAAATGGTAGTCAATGAACTTTTCATAAGTATATGCCATTATTTTATGAAACAATAAACGATGATTTCGAATTTAATGTAATAAGTCTATATGTATGAAGACAATTTATTGAAATTTATTTTTATGTTATATAAGGTTTTGTGAAGGGAAATTTATTTTTTATGTTGTAGAAAGTTTTGAGAAGGAAAATTATTTTGCTCCTTTATGGAATTGAGCAATTTTTGAATTTTTATTTAATAATAGTTTACTTTAGTAATTAAGTTTTAAAAGTTTTGAATTAGAATTCCAACTTTCAAACAAATAAATCTCTGTTATAGAAAGTCCTTGAAAAGGAAAAGTTGGTTAGAAAAAGAAAAAAATTCATGACACTTTTTGGGAACTAGGAAATTTTTGAAAATGGACAAATAGTGTTTCCAAGTTTTTATTTTTAAAGATAAAGCTTCGGATAAGGTACTCTACAATTGTAAAGTTGTAGTTTTAAAAATGGTGAGAATTAAACCAAATTATTTTATGAAGTAGATAAGGACCATTACCTTCGTAAGGGAGTGTAAAGGTTTCAAGATATAAATAAAATAGGAATAGTATGTACAACTTGGTCTGGAAAATTAAAATCAGCCCCAAGATTTATTTTCAAAATGTTGGTAAAACTGTGAAGATATTCCAGATTTATAATTGGGTTGTAAGTTAGGTTGGCATAGTTGGCTTGGAATGTGAATTTCTAAATTTTAATTTATTTGGAGCGAATTACATGTAAATTCCTTAAATTACCCAACTCCAAAAAATGTATAAAAGCGTGTCATTTGAATTAACAAGGGATACACCAAAAAGAAAAGAGATATGCAATATATGAATATTCTTTTCCATAGTTTACACTATCTATTTCATTAAAAGAAAAGAAAAATTCCTTATAATTTCGAACGAAGCAAAGGTCTCACTTTCGTAAATTTATTGAAAAATTATAATGGTAATCCTCTTTAAAAGGATAGCTTTGATAAATTAAAATGTGGAAAGGAATGTTCTAGTTTAGATATCAATACGTAGACACAGGTATAACCGCGCTTAATGTATAAGAATAAAAATATATAAATTACATAATTTACGACTATATATGTATTAGTTAGTAATTAACATATTAGGATTTATGAATATTAATTAGAAATTTAATGGATAATAAATTTCTAATTAATGGGGGTTATAAAGAGTTAGATGGGGAGTGATTAAGGAATTTAATATGGCATTGATGGAGGATTTGATTTGGCATAATAAATGTATTTTGAAACCGGTAAAAAGATTAAAGGGATTCAAATGAGGATTGATTAGAGATGGTCCAACTTTGACATTAATGACAATTATTAAGGGTATATTAACTGAAGCAATGAATGGACCACGTTTATTAAAAGTCAAGAAGGAAAATTAAGAAAGATGGAACATGCTAAAAATGTTCATCTTAATTTAGTAAGGAGTATTAGGATCCCAACTTTATTAACACCAGTTAATGATAAATGGAAACTTTCGGTAAATTTTTGTTTTCGAGTTTTCGAGTTGTAATCGCTAGTTTCCTCCCTTAGCTTATTATAAAAGTGAATGATATAGTATAAAATATTTCTTATTTTATTGTTGTGTTCATTTTATGAATGAGACTAGACCACTAGATAAATATATACATATTGAAAAACAGCGTAAATAAGAAAATTTCATAAGGAAACTTAATCAGTGATAAACCATAAATAAGATTGGAAGATAATGAGGAAATTAGGTTAGTAACTAGGAAAGAAAAGGATGCCTTAATCCCAAAAAAATTTGGATTTTGGGAAAAATAAATATTAACTTACTAAGTGACACCTTTCAAGGATGACCATTCACTATGGAGGAAAAAAGATGAATGGAGAAATAAAGAGAATTTTCTATTGGACAGGGATGAAGAAAAAGGTCGCAGAATTTGCCATTAGGTAGTTGATGTGCCAAAAAGAACAAGATAGAATTGATTAGGCAGAGGATGAAGGTTGCAAAGATCACTAGAAATCCTATGCCGACAAGAGAAGAAAAGAGTAAGAGTTTGAAGTAAGGGGCATGTTGTTTGTTAAAATTTCCTCTATTAAAAAAATTATGAGATTTGGAAAGTCGGGAAAGTTGGCATCAAAAATTTGTTCAGCCTTTCCCATTTTCAAAAAGAATAGGGAGACTTTCCTATCTTGCGAAGCTATTGGATAAATTAACAAGAGTCCATGGCATTTTTACATTTTACGCTTAAGGAAATGCCTTCATGGCACAACTACTGTGGTAGATCTCGATATATTGGGGGATATTGAGATGGATTCGATAGCATCTCGTGTAACCACAAGCATCGTGGATCACGGACTAGGAAGCTCCGCAACAAAGAAATTAGGCTGGCAAGTACAATGGGGGAAAATCTAGTAGAAAGCATAAGGACTTCTCATACTTAGCTTTTCAATGGCAAACATTTCTCTTCAAAATTAGGTTTTGGTTGTATCGTAGTTGCTAGATATGATGGTAGGATGTGGTTGCTACATGTTTACTATCACTTTTGCACACATGAAGAAATTTTATGCACGTCTAAGGCGTTTTGCATACATGCTTATATGTCACGATCATAACGCTAGGATTGAGGCCACTTATAGTATGTCTACAGACATAATCGCATTGCACTTTCATGTTGCAGATGGTTCTGTAAATAACTTGGTTGTATAACATGGATGCTCATTGCGCATTACGTTATTCGCTCCTTGGAAAGATTTCAGGGACGAAATCCTTTTTAGGGGGAGAATGTAACAGCATGTAAAATTTGATAAGAGGTAAATAAAATAAGATAACATAAATTAGTTATACAAGATAAGGTTAAAAATAGAAATTTTCCAACAATCAAAATTTGACCACGAAAGTTATGTCGTCGTGTTCGTGGCGAAATTCTGATCAATTTTCATACATAATATGTTAAAAACGAACTCAAACGGGAAAGTAATTGACGTTTGAATTTTTCGAATTCAAAATAATTTAAATAGAATTCAAATTTAAATAATTAAATAATTTGAAAATTTGAAAATTTAAACTTAGCAGTAATTAACTTGGGGGTTAAGTAAATGTTAAAATCAATATTACTGTTAAAATATATTTAGTGAAAATAATAAATAGAACAACAACACAAAATTAACTTTTTCGAGACAAGGGGAGAGGCCGCCCCCTGGCCTCGATCGGTTGACCGCTCCCATCAAGTGGCAGCTATGGTTTGTGAATTTGAATGTTCCAGATTTTATAATTTCCAACCAACCTTCATCCAATGGTTTTGATGTGTTCCAACCACTATAAATAAGACCCTAGATCCCTCACTTTTATTTACAAAATATTTTGGGAACGCCAGTGAAGCTCTCTATCACTTCGCCTCTTCATAGATTCAGAAAACTCCATTAGAGTTTTATGTAAGAAATGCTATATATCTATTTTATCTCTATTTATTTTCACAACCTATTCTTCTTCAATTTTCTGAATGAAATATATATATATATAAATCTCTTGCTATATACATACATACATACATACATATGTGTATATATATATATCAAAAGGAGGAGGTTCGGTAGAGATTGATAAAGGCGTGTTAAATCCAAAGAAGACAAAGCTAAGGATATACTATGAGTGCAAATCTTAGTTTTTATTATTTTAGTAATAGATTAGTATAGTTTAGGTTTGAATTTTCCTTATGGAGTTTTGATTTGCCAAAACATCATGTTACAAACTCTAAAGACTCCTTCAATGCGAAATGTCAATTTTATGTTGGAATCTCAATTGTTTGTCAAAATAATGGAAATTGTGTAGGGTAATTTTACCTTCTATTCCACTTCTTTTTTCCTTTGAATTTGGTTAAAGGGTTTTGATTAAGGAATGATATATAAGGTCCCATGAATTAAATAGAAATTCCTTTGCTTATTTTTATGTAAAAAGAAGTTAAATAGAGCGTAAAATTGAAATTGTAAGTTACTATTGCTACTATTAGCAATACATTCCATTATTTTGATGTAATAAGTTGGATTTAAATTTTAATTGTATACAAGTCTGTTGATTGGAACTTTTGATTTATCTATTGGAATTTTGGTATTGTCGGCAATATGGAATGAGACTTGTACAATTGTTTAAAGAGGTGGCATTTAAACGCTTTATATTTCACACGCTTAGAAATTACTAGGCGCATATAGACACACACACACACACACACACACATATATATATATATAAACATATAATTACATAGTTAAGTAGGTTATTAATTTTATTGAATTCCCCCTTAGGAAGATAATTAATGTTAGAAGGTGAAATAAGAAAGATTTCTTATAAGGCCTTAATTATGGAAACAGTGAGTTGTGTTATAATATATGTAGAGTGTATACAAATTATGACTAATTTATAGGGATGTGAGGTCGATCAAAAGCTCGTGGAAGTCTGCCAGTTAATCTGGCTGCTATCAGTGTGACTTTGGGGTCGACGTAAGACATCGCTTATAATAAGTATCTGTGATGACGCGAGGTTAGTCTCAAATTCTATAGGTAAATCCGCCCAGCTAATCTAAGAACCAATACCTAGGAATAGTTGGGTTAATATGAGATTTCACAATGGGGTACATGTCATAATACGAAGGACCTGCTTCAGATAAGTGGTTGTGTGAGGGGCCGCGTCTTCTCTATGTAGGAAGTAGTAAATGGTCGGGATTATGGGTTAGACACAGTAGAGATATCTCAGAAAAGGTCTTGCTTTAATAGGAAATATTAAGTGGCTGAAGATATTCCATGCAATGTCAGCTAGATAGTTATCAATGACGAGTCCACCTTGGGATTATAGGTAGTAGATGGTGTGAACATGTCTTAAATAAGGTGTTAAATGGTCGGAGGTGCCTAATTCTCAATAAAAGGTATTAATCGTCTTGAGTACCATTTATTGCATTGATAGGACACTATGGACGATAGATATGTGTTATTAAGTTGATAGGAAGTTAGCTATGGGCTTATATTTAGAAAGCCTTTTTATTTATGTTTGAGAAAGGCCTTTGGACTTATATTTAAAAAGACTTATGATGTAGGTGGAATATGTAAGACATATTCCTATTTAAAAGTATACTTCCTAAGTACTAATATAGTATGCTCAAGATTTTTATTCACTAGACTGATTTTTTTTCTGACACTCTCCTCGTTACAACACAGGTTAAGAAGGACGATACTGAAGGTGGAGACGTTGATGAAACCTGTGGCTGTAGTCTATTTATTTTTTTGTTATTTTCTATAGTTTTTGATGTACCCATGAAATAAAAATGATGTTGCAATTAATTTTAGAATATTGTACCATGGATATGTAAAGGTGATTATGGATATTTTGTTCCATTTTTCAATGATATTTTGAAGTTTGAATAAAATGGGTATTATTGTTATTATTATATTTTATCTTTCCGCTGTGAGATTCTGAATGTGTAGATAAATAGATCTATATTATTCTTCTTACCAACCAACAGTCAGGTTTGAGATGGTTCTAAGTTTCAATATGCTTTTCTAAGTTGAAATTTAGGTCTATTTCAGAGCAGATTGTTACATTTGGTATGGATCCTAGGTTACTCGATCAACAGGGATAAGTATACGTACGAGTCATATTTGTTATTTTTGAAAAAAAATTTCAAAAATCCTACCATATATATATATATATATATATATATATATATAAAATTACACAAAAACACTAGGCAAATCTTTACTTTAAGAAATAATACTATTGATAAAAGATTTTGGAAAATTAAAGAGGACATTTAAGGTCAAGTTTTTAATCCAACCCCATGGAAAAGAATTTGATAAAAGATTTTTAGAAAATTCCTTGAATTGTTTTGGATAAGTTTTTCAAAGGATTTACGAAGAAATTATTTTGAAATAGTAAGGAAATTTGAAAACTCATAATTTAGAAATTTATTAAGTCAAAAGTTTCTGGTAAATTTTTTTTATGGTAAAAAGGATTTTTCATTTTTGAAATTCTAGTTTAAACTTGTTTCAGTTATTTTTTTTTATTTTTAGAGAAAGGGATTCTTCTTTTGTAAAATAAATGTAAGATGGACGTAGATTGGACTTTATGAATTTTCTTCTATTCCATAAATTTGATAGTTCCATTTTTTGTAAAAAAATCTTTCTATAAAGGGGAATAAATGGAAATGGAACTTAATTAAATTAAGAAATGAAGAACATAAGGATAAGAACAATTAGGATAGGAGGAACATTCCGTTTAAAGAAAGTACGGAGAATAACAACTGAAGTAGGAGCCAATTAGTTAAGGGAAATATAAATAGAGGCATTAATGGGAGATTTGAATAGGAATAGCATTAGGAATTTATATACAAGAAGATCATTAATCTGGTTTGAAAATAATAGGATATAAGTTATCCTTGTCTACTCCACTTTTCATTCTTTAAGGTTATATCTAGAAAAAATTAACAATTTGGATGGAATTAAATGATCATAGTTAATAAATGAGTTGGGATAATTTTGTGAGTGTTATAAGGAAAAGCATTTATGTGAGGATGAGAATTTTATATACATTTTTTAACTGGGATAATTAATAAATAGAGATTTATGGACATTAATTACAAATTTAACAGGCAATAAATTTTGTAATTAATGGGAGTTCAAAAGAATTAAATGGAGACCCGTTAAGGAATTTAATATGGAATTAATAGAGGATTTGAATCAGTACAATAAATGAATTTTGAAACATGTCAAAAGATTAAAGGGATTTAAATGAGAATTGATTAGAGATTATCCAACTTTGATATTAATGATCAATTACTAAGGGTATATTAAGTAAAGTAATGAATGTATCACATTTATTAGAAATCGAGAAGGAAAATTCAGGAAGATGAAGAATTAAATGGTATGACATACTACGAATGTCCATCTTAATTTAGTAGCGAGCATTAGGGCCTCAACATTATTAACACTAGTTAACAATAAATGACGACTTTCAGCAAATATTTCTTTTAGAGTTTTTGGATTGTAGTCGCTAGTTGTCTCACTCCGCTTCTTGGAAAAATGTATGATATGGTATAAGGTATGTTCTTATATTATTGCTGTGTTGATTTTATGGATGAGACTAGACCACTAGATAAATATATACATATTGAAAAATAGCATAACTAAGGAAATTTCATAAGGATACTTGAATAGTGATAAACTGTAGATAAGACTGGAAGATAATGAGAACATTAGGTTAGTAATTAGAAAAAAAGATGCCTTAGTCCCAAAATTTTAGGATTTTGGGAAAAAAAATTAGCTTACTGAGATACACTATTCAAGGATGACCATTCACCATGGAGAAAATAAGATGAATAAGGATATGAAAAGAATTTTCTATTGGACATGGATGAAGAAAAAAAGTGGCAGAATTTTCCGCTAGGTAGTTGACGTGTCAAAAATAACAAGATAGAATTGATTAGCCAGCGGATGAAGAACGCACGAGATCACTAGAAATCATATGCAGACAAGAGAAGATAAGGGTTGGAGTTTGAAGTAAGAGACATGATGTTTGTTAAAGTTTCACCTCTTAGTTTGGTTGCGAGATTTGGAAAGTCCGTAAAGTTGGCACCAAAAATTTGTTGAGTAGGAAGACTTGCATGTCGTGTTGAGCTATCGGATAAATTGACAGGATTTCATGACATTTTTACGTTTTGCACTTGAGGAAATGCCTTCATGGCACAGTTATTGTGGTAGAGCCTGATATATTGAGGGATATTGAGATGGAGTTGATAGCACCCTGTACCACCATAAGAATTGTGGAGCACAAACTAAGAAGCCCCGCAACAAAGAAATTAGGCTGGTTCGAGTACAATGGGGGAATCCGACAGAAAGCATGAAGACTTTTCATCCTAAGCTTTTCACTAGCTAACTTTTCTCTCCAAAATTAGATTTTGGTTGCATCATGGTTACTAGATTGGATGGTAGGATGTGATTGCTGCATTTTTACTACTACTTTTGCACTCATATAGAAATGTTATGCATGTTTAAGGCATTTTGCATACATACTTATATGTCAAGATCATACATTCATGCTAGGATTGAGCTCACTTATAGTATGTCTGCACACATAATCACATTGCACTTTGGTTGAGTAGATGGTTGTGTAGATAACTATGTTATATAACATGGTTGTTTATTGCGCATTATGTTGTTTGCCTGATGGAAAGATTTTGGGTACGAAATCATTTTTAAGAGGAGGAGAATATAACATCCTGTAAAATTGATAGGAAGAAGATAAAATAAAATAATTAAATAAATAAAATAAGGTTAAAAATGAAAATTTTGCAAAAGTCAGAATTTGACCACGAAAGTTATACCGTTGTGTTCAGGGAAAAATTCATATCAATTTTCATATATAATATGTTGAAAATGGAGCTCAAACGAAAAGTTAAGGACGTTTGAAGTTTTTGGATTCAAAATAATTAGATAGTATTCAAATTTAAATAATTAAACAATTCTTAAATTTGAAATTTTAAAGTTAATAGTAATTTGGCTTGCGGGTTAAGTAAACGATAAAATTAACGTTAACGTTGAAGTATAACTAAGGAAAATATTAAATAAAACAATGGCAGAAATGAACGTTCCCAAAACATGGGAAGAGGTAAATCCCTGACCTCGACCGATGGTAGAGGTGCGATCAACTGCTCCATGTTAAGTGGCGGCTAAGGTTTGCAAATTTGAACGTTCCATATTTTATAATTTCCAACCAACCTTCATATAACGGGTTCGGTGCATTCCAACCACTATAAATAAGATCTTATACCCCTCACTTTTATTCACAAAATATTTTTGAAAACATTAGCAAAGCTCAATCAATTCATCTCTTCAATGATTCAGAAAACTCCATTAGAGTTTCAAGTAATAAATCCTATATATCAATTTTTTTCTCATTTATCCAATTTTCTAAATCTAACATATATAAATACAAATATCTTGTTGTATGGAGATATCAAAAAGAGGAGATCCGGTATAGATTGTTAAGGCATGTCAAATCCGGAAAAGCATAGCTAAGGATATACTGTGAATAAAAATCTTAGCTTTTTCATTTTAGTAATTGATTAATATAGTTTGGGTTTGAATAAGGCTTTTGGGAGTTTGGGTTTGTGAAATCATCATATTATAAATCCCCAAAACTCATTCAATGCGAAAAGTCAGTTTTATGCTGAAATCTCAATTGTTTATGTCAAAATAATGGAAATTGTGTAAATTTACAGTTATCATAATTTTACCTTCTACTCCACTGCTTATTTTTTTTTTTTTTGAATTTGAATAGAAGGTTTTTATTAAGGAATAACATGTAAGGTACGAATTTTATTTGTAGTTTGCACCGCTTATTCACATGAATTAAATAGAAATTCCTTTGCTTATTTTTTGTGAAAAACAGTTGAATAGTGCGTAAAATTGGAATTATAAGTTTCTATTATCGATATATTTCATTATTTTGATGTAATAAGCTAGGTTTAAATTTTAATTATATACAAGTCCGTTGATTAGAACTTTTGATGTGAATATTGAAATTTTGATTGCCGGTGATATGGAACGGGACTTGTATAATTGCTTAAAGAGTTGACATTTAAATGCTAGTTTAAAGCGTATATTCCACACGATTAGAAATTACTAGGTGCGTATCTATATATATATATATATATATATATATATATATATATTAGTTTAATTAGCGTATAATTGCGTAGTTAAATATGTTGTTAATTTTATTAAAGTCCCCTTAGGAAGGTAATTAATGTTAAAGGTGAAATAAGAAAGATTTCTTATAGGCCTTGATTATGAAAATGGAGAGATGTGTGATAATATATGTAGAGTGTATATAGATTATGACTAAGTTATAGTGATGTGAGGTCAGTCAAAAACATATGGAAGTCTGCCTAGCTTATCTGGCTAATAGCAGTGTCTTTGAGGCTGATATGAGACATCGTCTATGATAAATATCTACGATGACGTGGGATTAGTCTCAAATTCTATAGGGTAAATCTGTCAAGCTAATCTGGGTATCAGTACATACAGATAGTCGGGATAATGTAAGACGTCACAATGTGGTACAGGTCATAATACGAAGGATCGGCTTCAAAGATTGAATGCAATAAGCGGTTGTGCAAGGGTCCGCCTCTTCTCTATGTAGGAAGTAGTAAATGATCAGGGTTATGGGTTAGGTGCGGTAGAGGATATCTCAAGATATGACCTGCTTCAATAGGAAGTATTAAGTGGCTGAAGAGATTCCGTGCAATGTCAATTAGTTAGTTACTAATGAGGAGTCGGCCTTGGGATTATAGGTAGTAAATGACGTGTACCTGCCTTAAATAAGTTATTAAATGATCGGAGTCTACCTAATTTCCGCTAAAAGATATTATGCGACTTGAGTACTATCTCTTACATTGATAGGACATTATGGTGGTAGATATGGATTATTGGATTGATAATAATCTAGATATCGGCTTATATTTAGAAAGACTTTTATTTATGTTTGAGAAAGGCCTTTGGGATTATATTTGAAAAGACTTATGATGTAAGTAGAATACGTAAGACATATTGCTATTTAAATTATACCGTCCAAGAACTAATATAGTAAGGTTCAAGATTTTTATTCACCGAACATATGTTGTTCTGACTCCCTCCTCATTACAACACATGTTAAGAAGGGCGATGCTGAAGACGGAGACGTTAACGAGACTTGTGGTGATAATCTATTTATTTACTCATTATTTTCTACAATTTCTTATGTACCCATATAATAAAAATGATGCTGTAATTTTGGAATATTATATCACGGATACGTAGCGGTGATTATGGATGTTTTGTTCTGGTTTTCAATGACATTTTGTAATTCGAATAAAATGGGTACCGTTATTATTATTATATTTTATTCTTCCGCTATGAGATTATGAATGTGTAGATAAATAGCTCTGTATTATTCTTCTTGCCGACCAACAGCCAGGTTTAAGATGGTTCTAAGTTTCAATGGGTCTTTTCTGAGTCGGAATTTAGGTCCATTTCAGATCGGGTTGTTACATGATGAGACCCTACAGTGGATACTGATTTTGTGATTCGGAGAGATCAGGTCCTATAATGAAAGTTGACTCGACCTTAGGATTTGAACAGCTTGTGAATTAGACTAGAGTAAATAAACCCTGGACGAACACGACGATTTTGATATATGATATAACTCCGAATGAAAACGGATTGATTATGATTTATGACCAACACTTGAGCAAGGACTAAAGTCCTTTGCTATGACGGTCTGAAATGATCTTTGATTTGCAGGTGAATCCAAAGGAACTGGATGATTCACCACGATTGGAATCAATAAATGACAGTAGAGCTCGACTGCTAGGGGTGTTAATTTTGTACGAGCTTCCGTTGTTTGGCTCGGCTCGAAGTTAAAATATATATGTCAGTGTTAGTCTGTTTATCATTTAGGACATAAATTAAGACAAGAAAATTTGTATGATATTTTATCCATACAAATTGTTCGATGAATTTTCTAGGAGGAATTAATTTAAAGGACAAAGATTTGTATATTTTTTGCCTCAAGGACACGACCTCAATATTTTTATCACAATGACAAACATTATTCTAAAAATTATTCATAAAGACAAACATTTTCCAAAATTATTCATAAAGACAACAAAACTGCTACCGAGCTAAAAACTGATACCTACAAACTGCTACCGATAATTACAAACTGATACCTAAAAACTGCTATCAATAACTAAAAACTGATACCTACAGAAAGTTGTCATTCAGGATAAAATATTGAAGGTCTGTCCTTGAGGCTAAAAAGCTGTGAAATTTTGTCCTTGACAATAATTTCCTGAATTTTCTATTGTTCATACATCTTCCGTTTGTTATCCGGTTCTTACAAAGCGTGTCCGAGCTGAAGTCTTGTCCGATCTATGTCCGTCCGAAACTCTTATAGGATAGGACTATGTCCAATCCGGTCCGTCCGATTAACACCCCTATCGACTACCAAAGTTGCTAAAACTTGTTCCTCAACAAATTACACTTTAAATTCATAAAACGTACTTTAGATGGCAAATGTGACGACCAAAAGTCTCCCAGTCTTAAAACGAACTCTAATAAATATATTGAACTAAAGAATGATGAAGGAATTGCTTCAAAGACTTGAAAAAACATCAAGAATGATGAAAACAAGGAGTACAGGGAGATTAGACAAATTTGGGCAACACGAATCATATCGTCACCGACATGGATAGTTCGGTACCGAATTGATTTTCGGAACGACTTGGCAAAGCTTAAGGTAGAAGACTCGGGCCATAAGAATAGACTTGGAAAAATAATCAAAGAAACGGATCAATACCGAAAAGAACTGATCGATACCGAGTTGTTTTATGTCTTGGAATCGCAAAGTTTGACTCGATCTTCGTGCTTGGATATTCGAACCTGACGTTTTTAAACCTAAATGGAGAGATCTATACCGGATTTGCCTCACTATAAAAAATTTCCATGTTCCACGTCACTCTATTCAATTGTGGTGTTTTGGCATTTTCCGATGCAGCAATGGCAATGAAGATGCCCAAGACAAAGGGTTTTTAATGCAATAATGGATATTCAAAGGACTGCTAAAAGCTGATCTACTCCCAATAACACTTTTCACAGACAAAAGTTGATGACAACTCATGTGAATCAGCCTTGCCCTAATTTTATAGCCACATCTAAATTCTTGTCATCAAAACAATTACATGCATCATTGCAGAGGCGTCTAAATTCTTGTCGCAACACAATTATAAAATCAGGCATTTTGTGTAACATACATACAATACACAAATACTTTCGAAACTCGTCCTCCGGTTGGTGCAACGAAAGACTAGCTTTAACCCCAATGGAAGTACGATACAACCACCGTAACTTATAGCAAGATGAGATAACACGATTTTTCCCCTTTTGGCAGTTGCAATATACATTACTCGGACCAAGGAACACGGAACAATATCACTACCAATACAATACCAAACAAGACGCATCACACCAATTTGTAGATCAAACAACACAAAAATGAAACAGTAGAAATACACGCAACAATTTTATCTAAAACCTTAATATCCATCAAAACGACCTTGGTGACGAACTCAAAAGACAAGGTGAATTGACTCAAATCTAGAAGCATTTACGATGAACAATTGAAGGGCCAGATTCATCATATTCTCCCTTGGATATCCACATCTGTTCGTTAAACAAACAAAAAAAATATACATAAGCAGCAATTATTATGAATGAAAATGGTATTTTAGGTATGTTTGTTTGCTAACTGTCATCCCAATTAACATCTCGGTTACAGATTCAAAACACAGCTTTTCTTGAGTAACAAGTAATATAATAGGCACAAGTACTGATGCTATTGTAATGAAAATACATGTTTGGTTGATGATGTTGCATGTCAGTGTTCTCAACTCATCGTGTTTAGGATTTTGGGGACATTTCACATTTGTCTTTCCCTATCATCATTTGTAAGCATGTTATTTACACACTAGGGTGCCCAATATTTAAAGAAATTTCATTTCCTAGTGTGGCTATCATCATGGAAAGCTTTCATATTATCGGTTCAACTTAATTGGTGCATAAATATATATGTGTGTGTATCTACACACACATGTGTATACATATTTATGTATATATGTATGTGTGTACATCTACATCTACATCTACACATTGTAATGAGTGAATTACTTAACACACTCTCTCAAACATTAGATTCTCTCCCTAAATGCGCTTACAATTATCTCATTATTATGCTTAAATAGGGTTGTGAACAAAATATATATATGAGAGGGAAGGGGGGGGGGGGGGGGGGGATTGACGGTGTTATTTTGAAGCAACCTAGTATTGTGAAAAGGATTCTCTTTCCCACTGCAAACAGGATCACAATGTAGAATGCTTTAAAGAAACTCATGTATTCCGCAGATACCATCACATAAAAATCACATTTGATAGCACGACATCAGGAAAAATCAGAGCGCATTTGTATAGCAAATTACGACTGTAGTGTATTTTTTAAACCGTTAAATTTCCATGATTTAATGTATAAGACTTTTGTAAACCACCCTTTTAAGTTTCAAATTACAAAACCGTCTCTCCTCGAAAAATGGTTTTTTTTATTAAAAAAACCCTATTTTCAAGTTTCATCGTATACGCAGAAAACTTTGCAATTTGCAGAGAACTCTGCAAATATTTATATTTATAGTTTTTCTGTAAATATTTGCAGATTTTCAAAAATTGGTTTCATCATATATAACATATGATTGATTTTCAGATTTAATCAGGATCGTCTATTTTGAGGCCCTAAACAAAATTAACCCAATGTTTGTTTTATCGAGTAATATTCATGTGTATCCATTAATAAAAGTCTACCCTTTTTATTCGAAATTATGGAAGCAAATACGTGGAAAACTGAATGTACGCATTTCAAAATATATACAATCCTTTTTAAGTTAAGAAAGAAAATATGCAGAAATAGAATATAGTCTTTTGTAAATATCTCCACTTCGTTTAAATTAGGAAAGAAGTTTTGTAAAAATATTTAATTACAATTAGAAATAGAATAAATGAGTCATACACGGATGACTATAATATATAATCACTTGGATATAGAATTTATACACAATAATATTATATTATAAATTTTAATACTTCATAAATGCCGAGTATAAGTCGAGACAGTTGAACGATTTTAGGCCCTAGAGGAGGGTTGTTTAGTTTACCTAGTAGTTGAGACGTCTCACGATTTGATTAAAAAAACATTTTTTTCTTACCAAAATTAAGAATACAATGTGATTTAAAACATTTTTAAAATGGATTTTTTAAATGGACCGAAACAAAACCAAACTGAAACTTCGGTTCAATAAAAAAATTCTTTTAAATTTTATATATATATAAGAAACTCAAAAAAAAGAATTAATTTGAATTTGAAATACCTGAATACTGAAAATTTAAAATTTTAACTTAGAAAACACATAAAATTACAAAAATATATAAGCGACATAACTAAAAGAAGTAAAAAAAAAGTAACGAATAAATATTTTTTCATGTTATAAATATTTACGATTAATTGGCATTCTTCGTTTATACCTTATTTTCAATGAAAGATAAATTATACATTTGTTTAATAAAGTAAACAAATATATGTATAATATTCCGAAATCGAAACCAAAATTTTCAAAATTTACAAATTAAATTGAAATCCCTTAAATTACAAAAGACCGAAATCCCTTAAATTACAAAAGACCGAAATCGATATCTCAATTATTGGTACCTTCTAAATAAGTCATTCATTTTGTGATAACGAAATAATAAGTATTAAAAAAAACTTGATCTTCTCTCATATCGAGTTAGTTGTTTTTCTTTTTCTATTTTAACTTCTTATATAATAGATGAGCCATTCAAGTCAATATAATCATTCATAGTGCATTAATACACATTATGTCAACGTATTTCATTGTGAAATATTATCTAAAAATAGTTATTTCATTATGTCAAAGCTAATGAAACTAAAGTTTTATTCCGATTGAGACATTTTCTTCAATAAATACAGTGAAATTACATCATAACTCAATCTATCCTCTTCTAAAAGAAAAAAGTTACACCATGCAGATACTATACCTCCACTTAATAGATAAACGTGAACTGAAAGCTTAAAGAAGATTCACAAAGAAACATTGAACAGCAATATAACACATTAACATAGGGTATAAAGCAAATTATTTTATCTAAAAATTCATCAAAAACCGTACCTGTTGAAATGTGCTTAGCGAAGCAAGAATTGAGCCACCAATCCAGACACTATACTTCCGTTCGGGTGGTGCAACCACCTTGATCTTCATGCTGCTTGGAGCAAGTGCTGTGATTTCCTTACTCATCCTATCAGCAATTCCAGGGAACATAGTTGATCCACCACTAAGCACAATATTTCCATACAAATCTTTCCTGATATCCACATCGCACTTCATAATTGAGTTATATGTGGTCTCGTGAATTCCAGGAGCTTCCATACCAATGATTGAAGGTTGGAACAGTACTTCAGGACATCTAAATCTTTCGGCTCCAATAGTAATAACTTGCCCGTCAGGTAGTTCATAGCTTTTTTCTACTGCAGAGCTGCTTTTGGCTGTTTCAAGTTCTTGTTCATAGTCTAGGGCAACATAGGCAAGTTTTTCTTTTATGTCCCTAACAATTTCGCGCTCTGCTGTTGTAGTGAATGTATAACCTCTCTCAGTTAGGATTTTCATCAGATTGTCTGTAAGATCACGACCAGCAAGATCTAAACGAAGGATCGCATGTGGGAGTGCATATCCTTCATAAATTGGAACGGTGTGACTAACACCATCACCAGAATCAAGCACAATACCTGTCAGTAAGAATTGCCTCTATGGTTACATATACAACGTATAAGTATCTTTTTTTAAATATTTCCAATCCCACAGAAACAATTGGTATCAAGAAAAAGAAACTTATTTAATTATAAAAAATCACTAAGGAGTTGGGCATAAAACTAAATTGTGGACACTTTTCTCAAATTTAAAAAAAATAAACCTCTTAATGATTAAATGCTACCAAGCTAGTAAATAACTGTCTTTAGTGATATCGCTAAGCACGGACATAAAGCAGCAGCACACTAGTGCAACCTACTGTTTCAAATCTAGGCATACATGAAATTAAACATCTTATGATCATCTGTTTGGTAAGCCATAAGAATAACCCAACAAATTATGTATTTGCACTCCACACAGTTTCTATTTAAGACTGAATTTAATGATGAGATGGGTTCTACAGTAAATTTGCTTTTACATATTATTGATACAACTATCCATTTTTTTCGTTTTTCCTAAGCTTTGGGAAAACAACCCTGTAAAAAATCATTTTATATTGATATAGAGCTGTCATAGATCTTCATGTTTGTTTAAAACCATTTTCATCCTATGTAAACATTAAAACTAACCGGTTGTACGGCCACTAGCATACAGGGAAAGCACGGCCTGAATTGCAACATACATAGCAGGCACGTTAAAAGTCTCAAACATAATCTGAGTCATCTTTTCTCTGTTTGCCTTGGGATTGAGTGGAGCTTCTGTGAGAAGCACAGGATGTTCTTCAGGAGCAACACGGAGTTCATTGTAAAATGTATGATGCCATATCTTCTCCATATCATCCCAGTTGCTAACAATTCCGTGCTCAATTGGATACTTTAGAGTCAGGATACCTCTTTTGGATTGGGCTTCATCACCCACATAAGCATCCTTTTGTCCCATACCAACCATTACACCAGTATGCCTAGGTCGGCCAACTATACTTGGGAATACTGCTCTAGGGGCATCGTCCCCAGCAAATCCGGCCTATGCCAAAAAAATACAGCAATATGTTTCTAATTGTGTTATCAAAATGTGAAATGAATGGAGTATGGGCATATCTGTACCCAGTTGCAGTATAGTATAGTATGCTTAGATTGTTTGATAATAGAGAAGCTATATACCCAGAAGTCACATGACCCGGTTAATTGGATGAACAGATTTCAATACTTTTTAGGCCAATAATAATTATAATTAAGAAGCTAAGATGAACCCAACGATTGTCCTTTACAATCAAGAACTATCATGCTAGTAAAATATAACTCAAATAGTTCAAACTTCATTCAAATACCACATAACATATTTAACAACATTTGTAAACAATAGAAATCAAAAGGAAAACAGTTCTGTTAGGTGGATATCTTCTTTATATGATATCTATATGGAAGATCTCAATTACAACTGTTAGACGATATCTTCTTTTCAGTGCCATTTTTAATTACATGTGAGGTCAATTATTATTAGGAAAACTGCATAAAAATTAACCAAAACAAATTAATCACATACAACTTTAGCCACCCACACAGAATTTCTAACAAACAGAACTTAAAATCTACACTTAACTTGAAATTAGTTTTCATAACTACTAGTGATTTATTTATATAGTTATATTTTTTTCACATATTGAAAGTTCTAAAATTCTAAATAAGCCTCAGTTACTAGAAAATCAAAAGGACTATCCCTACATAACAACGTACCTTGACCATTCCAGTTCCATTATCGCAAACAAGGGGTTGGATATCCTCCTCAGCCATCTAATAATCTGGGAATTAAAAACAGCATATCAACATAAACAAATTGGCAAACTATAAGATCCTTGGTTTACACAAGTCAAATTAAGTTAGAGAAAATAGGGCTAGTAGTATAAGACCCCTGGCCTCAGTTACATGGAATAACATACTGCTGGCAGAGATAGCTTACAAATTGAAACCAAACCATGATCACAGGAAAAAAATATTGCATAATAAAATTGTTGACTCAAAAACCCTCTCTTTATACAGTCGTTTGGCTTCTGCATGGTTTTGAGCATTTCAACACACAAACAGATTAGATGACTCAGCGGAACAATCTATCCATAAAACACAATTACTCTAAAAACAAGCTTCAAATTTCAGATCTGATTTTGAACAAAATCACTCGTATCAACATGATACCAACCAAACCCAAAATCAACCGATTAGCTTATATTTATTCTTTTCATAAGTATCCTAACTTAAAACACAAAAACCATATAGGACGAACATAACAAGTTATTTATATTCCAGAAAATCATCAACGCTACCACAAAACGATCGATCAGCCGTAAACCTAATCTGATCCGACTAAAATAAACAGCTTAATATCAACGTAATAAAGCAGACATAACTACAAAATTCGTTCTAATTTCAATCCCACAGATTCGGTTACAGCAAGGAAAAAGGGGTAGAATTGCAGAGTTCATACCTATACAGAAAGCAAGGGAAGGAAGACAGAGATTTGAGAGAGAGATTTGAGAGGAAGAAATAAAAAATGAGAATAAAAGTTAGGAGGCGTGAATTGGAATGAAAGTTGAAGGGAGACTGGACTGGAAATACTAGTCCAAATCAAGCATGAGATATATGGTACTGTATGTGCTAGAAAAGGAAACGACCACGTGGTAAAAATGACGTGACAAGATGTCATTGGGTCGGTGACCTGTCGGGTTGTGCCATTTGATTCTTCTCAGCCCATGTAGAAAAATAACTTTCGGCAACGAAATAGGACTGTGGGGTTTAGGAGAATGATTTTGTTCGCGATTTCTCGTTTAAAAAAATAAAAATAAAACAGAAATTCATTTGCGTCGTCAGATCCACGAAGAACCGACGTGCCGGCACTTTAGAAAGGTTTGAACAGCCTCATGAAGTGAATACGTACAAAGATTTCCATATTTTTTGGAATTTTAATTCAGAATAACATTGAGTTTTAGGATTTATCCAGTTCAATTTTCACGTTAACAGGTGAAAATTTACGTTATCTGTTCATTTCTATGTTATTTGGTATACATTATTTGGTATAGTTTTAACGTTGCTTCGCAAAGATAAAGGTTTTGGTGCAATTTTCAGAAACAATCTTTGGGTTATATTACATAAGGTTTCTGTGTTTTGTTGTTTAATGATTTTGTTAAATGGATCAAGCAGGTTAATCCCAATGTTAAATTGGTTTGGTCATATTGGCTCATTTACTAAATTGGCGAAATGGGTTGGATCATGAGTTGATTAGCTTATCCAATAAGATGCAAATTAAGAATATTCTCAACGTAGGTTACTTCCAAACCTATTTTAAAATGGCATTATTAATGGCACTCAATCTTTGGACAAAGGATAACTAGTTTTTATGGTACTTTGTCCAGAAAATTGTTATAAAGGATGAGATATATGGATGAAATAAAACGATTTACTCTCACGCAAAGCAAAATTCGGCAAAACTTCATTGAAAATGATAGTGATTCATTGAAAACCATTTTTGATTGGGTATGATCGAAAAGAAGGTCAAAACGATAGAGGATCGTCGAAATAATAAGAGCAGTTACAGAATATTTTTTGTTATGATAGAGCAACATTTTTTCGTACGTCCCATAATAAATTTACTAAAATTGAAAAAATGGCATACATTTATTCATGATTAGAGTCCATTTAACAATATTCTTTTAAAACAAAGTTTTAATATTTATGATGAAAAATGTTTGGTTCCTGGATTTAAAAAAAAATTATAACTAGAACAACGTCCGTTTTTCTCCAATAAAAAAAATACAACGCCCTTTGACAAATAGCGGATTCCCTTCAACCTCATCTTCGGTAAAATAAATCGTTTCTTCAACCTCATCCGACATTGATCATCAAAGGTTGAGATTTTTGTAAAAACCTCTTAGGTAAAACAGGTGGTAGAAACGAGTCGGAGTTTGATTGTGGTTTCTATTGACATTTGAAGATAATACAAAGGTAAAACTCATTGATCAATTTGTGTATGATAGCGTTGGGTTTATATTTGTTCGTATATATTTTAGTACTTGATTCTGTATTGAGTTGCATGGGACGCGTAAGAGCAAGTATTTTTGTAACAACCCGAGATTTTTGTCATTTAGTTTGGAATATTTAATTAATTATATTTATTAAAATATAGGTTTATAAAACTTAAAAGCTTGTATTAAGATATATGATTGTTTAAAATCTTTGAATTGTGAATTATTATTTGAATGATGATTTTAAAAATTAGAATTTAAATTGAATATTAATTCTATGGATAAAATAGACTTATTAATTTCTTTTAAATGATAAATAATATCAGTAAATTCAATTTGTAAGCTACAATAATAAATGGTTTAAATATATAATCGGAAATTTTATTTTTATTCTATGACTCGAATTCTATTGACGTATTTTTAATTTAATTTACTGGATTTTTCCATAATTCTAAATTTGAGAAATATTTAAATTGTCGTTTGACGATTTTTCGACAATCAATGTTGTTTTTGTGATTTTACAGAACTCAATATCTGGCATATATTATTGTTGTTTTGGGATTGCATCGCCGTTTTGAGTAGGACTGTTATGGTAACGATTACCGTTACCATTATACAAATACTGTTACCATACCGTTTTTGTTGGTAAGTTAAAATTGTTTACCATTACCAATTTGCTGGTATATCGAAGATTGATATACCGATAAGCTGGTAGCCGTTGCACTGGTAATGGTAAATTACAATTTTTCTTAAAGGTCGGAAACTTGACATGTTTTTGCACTATGATGATGCTTCATTGTACAATTTATAGTGTTACTTAATAAAAGATATCAAGAAGAAATAAAATAAGTGTAGTTAGCATTATTCGATTTGAATTACTTAACTATATTTAATCACTTGTCCGGTTCTAAATGTCTATAACAAAGCATGTTACATGAATATTTATGTATTATAAATTGACTGGTAAATTTACCATTACCGCTGGTTTTGAAAAAATGTTAGCGATAATTTACCGTTGAAAAGGGTAAATTTACCGTTATCGTACAGATTAAACCAGTATACCGATTTCACTCAAAATTGAAAACCGTTTGATCGGTAATGGAATGGTAATGGTAAATTTAACGTTACCATAACAGCCCTAATTCTGAGCGCAATCGTTTTTTTTCGATTTGGGGTCCATACGTGAAAGAAAATCAGTGCGACGAAATGCGTGAAAATTTAAACAAAAATAAGTCAACCCCAACATTCATCGGACCATTTTTCTTTCTTTGTCTCAAAACCATACCCTTCTCTTCATTGTACTTAAGCAAGCCTTCGGATTCAAAAGAAAGTAAACATACGATCTTTAAAATTCAAAATCTTAAAATCTATTCATCAAAAAACTTTGAAACAAGTATCTTTGGAATCCTTGGAGGTTGATCTATGAGATGATATGCGTTTGGTTAAGTTCGATCTCGGTTTTGGTGGGTTCGATGAGAGTGGTTATTAACCAGGGTTGGCGATCATTTGAGCTGTGGTCGAGGAGAGGCCGTGAGGATGGGCGAAATGGATTCGTGGTGAGGGCACGCATCTCTGGTCAGATTATGGTGGTAGGCGGCTGTTGTTTGGTGACCCGATATCATGGGTTTGGGGGTCGACGGCCTCCAGGTCGCAAAGTTTTTCTTGTTGTCGAGCTGCATATAGTGGGGATGGATGTGTTGGGTGCTCGAAGGAAAGGTTGATGGCATTGCTGGATTGTCGATTCGAACGGAGGAGGGTCGTGCAAGGTGCATGATCGTGCACAGTTAGGTTCTGACGTTTGAATGAATGGGGGAGAAGAAGAAAGGAGTTGCGGGTTATTTTTTTTAATTGGGCCAGGCTTTGTTTTTAATTGGGGTAAGAAGAATTAGTTAATTTATATAATTAAATTGTTTAAAATTGAATTAGTTAACTTATAAATTTCACAACCCTCTCATACGAGGTCCGATTGAGACGCCGTCAGTCGCTTGGAATCATATGGTCGTCCTCTATTTGATGGAGTCGAATTAGTTGTATTTGAAACTAGCTAGAACTGGAGCTATAGTCGAACGTGATTTGACTATAGACCAAACTGAACGCAAAAGCGACAGTTAGAATAATGGTGAGTTAAACTCACCTTTCTGATTTATCAGTATAATATTGTGTAAATTAAATTTATTTATATCTGCTTGAATTGATTGAATTTGTTGGTTGATTGAATTTGGTTTAGGATCACGATATAGCATCTTGAAATGCTATTATATTGGTTGAAATTGATCTTGGATCACGATATAACATCTTGAAATGCTATTAGATTGGTTGAGTTTTAAATTTGTATTCAAACTTGTCTTAAGTAATGGATCATATATGAGGTGATAAATTGATATTGATTTTGATTAATATAGTTACGTTGTTTAAAATTATTACGCAGTTATTGTAAGTATACTTTTTGGTGTTATCATTTGGCCAAATAGACATCGTTTAATATATGCAAGGGTTTGCCTTAATGACATTGCTTAATAGAATAAATCATCGTTCTGCTATTATATAATTTGGGCATATATTTAAGTGTCATTTGATCGTTAATTATGGATTGGTTTACATATATGTTTGATTATGTAATTACCAGCAATTTGACTTGACAAGTCAAATGGTAGCTTGTTAAGTACCACTGGGATTGTCGAGCCTTTTCTAGATTCAGAAATTTGAATTTGATTAACTTATAATTTTATAAACTTGAAGAAAAATGTTTTAATTATTACTGTATATATATATATATATATATATATATATATATATATATACAAGGAGCTTTATTAATAATTTATTTCAAATGATTGTAAAAATATTTTTGTAAGTTAATTACTGTATCATCTATTGTGTTTTAAAATAAATCATTTTATTAAAGTTTTTGAAGATAATAATTGTTTTGTTATTAACTATTTAAACTAGATGATTATTTCATTAAAAATATTGTTAAAGATAATTGATATTATTTAAAAGGTTGTTTCAAATTATTTCATTTATTTACCTATTGGAGATGTTTTAAAGGTTTAAGAGTTTTATATAATATATTATTAAAAATGTTATTAGTCATATTTCTTTTATATTGTTTAAAAACGATTAAAGCTAAGTTTACAATGTTTTAGTTTATTTATTTTAAAATAAATAAATTGTTATAAAAGGAATTCTTTTATAGAAAGGAATTCTTTTATAAAAAGGATTTATGTAAATGGGAATTTTATAAATGGGTTATGAGATTTTAAAAGAGTATCTTTGAAAATAAAACTTGGAGATTTATAAGGGAGTCTATAAATAGCGTTTGGAATTTTATAAAGAAGCTATTTTAAATTAAGAAGAAAAGATAGTTAAAGAAAGAAAGGGTATTTTGGAATATTTATATCTTTGTTTAAAGGATACATGTGTTTAAATCATTTTAAATGTAAGTAAATCTTTATAAGTGACTAGTTAAGATACTTATATCATTTTGTAAGTATATGGGAAAGGTTCTTCAAGTTTCGGAAAGAATGATTTGAAAATATACTTATACCTCTAAGATAAGTATATGGTTATATTTTTTAAATATCGAAAATATTGCATTTTGTGAATATACTTATTTTATTAAGATAAGTATACAGAAATGATTTTCAGGTATTTGAAAAAGGATTTTAAATTTATGAATGGGAGGCTCAGTGGGTTCCATGGGAAATGAAATCTGCGATTTGAATGTTTGTTTATTCGATGGTTAATAACCGACTATCGAATTTGGAAGTAAAAGTAACTTTGAAAATATCTAGGAGAAACATGTGAGTTATATAGCACAGTCATCTTCGATGATGCTGTACCGTGTGTATAAATCTTGTTTCGTTCTCTTAGGCAATGATAAGGAAATTCGTCCACTAACGTTAGGAGGTGATCATCGCTCTTATATTTGTTTGTTAATTTTCTAAAGATCCGGGATTGAGTTTACCGAAAACTATCGAATGTTGTTTCGAAGAGACCGGGATCAGATATGTTATCTGAAAACTACTTCGATCCAACTTAAGCATTGTAAAGTGTAGACATCATGAAGATGATCGAAATTCATAGACGGAGCTCTCAAATGTTTCATTCAATCCTAGAATGAACTTGTATGGATGAATGTTGACATTGCATTGTTGCTTGGAGGGTAGTGTTAGCATTCCAAGTGGGAAGTGCTATATAAAAGGTAATCGTACCTCAAGTCTCATCAGCCGGGAAGGACTGAAACATGGGAGATGCTTCAAAGCTATGTGGTTTGCTACCATTAGGGTATGATCATCACCCGATCTAGATCGATATTATAGATCATGAATGCTCGAGGCCCATTTAGGTTGTTGATACCAACTAAGATGATGACATATTCGGCGCTATCTAGTTGGGGATAGGACCGGTCTTGACTCGTAAGGAGTCCATGTGCGGCACTTGGTGTATTTTATCTAGAGATGCACCGTGTTGGGCGATACTCTGGTATCACAATCATTGTATGGAAACCAATCTCCAATACAAGCCATTATGATTTTGATTGTGCCTAATTATGTTGGAATGTGAGATGCAAGCATTTCGGCTTTATATATTTCCTTTGAACCCATAAACATTATTACAATATCATTGGATTTCATATAAAATGTTTTGGTTTACGTAAGGTATAAATCTGTTCGTGTTTATGTGCGGCGTGGTCTTACGAGATACCTTTGTTTTCAAAGGTTATTATAACTTTAAAATCTAATTATTGTGTTTTCCTTATGTTGGTTTTGCAAACAGACTTAGGTGTTATTTTATTATAATGCTCGGGTTAGACCGAGCATATCTACAGATTGCTTTGGAAGCATTGGAGCTCAGGAAACGAGTGGAGGTCTTCAAGTTGTATTATCATATATGTTTATTTTCCGTTGCTTTGTTATTGAAATTATCGGCAATTGTGAGGACAAGTTGTTATAACTATCCAGACTGATAATTGCAATTGTTGTTGTACCCTAACGAATGTATGTGTATACAGTTTCTCTTTTGTAAAAATCATTGATATTATATTACATGTTGTTCCGCTGCGATTGTGAGATTGTGTTGTTTTTAGTTTCTTTCCTCCACTTCTCTTCTCTTCTTCTTTCTTTTCCTTAGCCATCCGTCTTTCCGTTCAATTTGGGTTGGACATGTGGGGTTTATTGTCAGCTTGAATAGTACAAAAAAGCGGGTCGTTACACGTGGTATCAGGGCTTAGGTTGAGCGAACAGCTAGGCTTTGGTGGGGCTAACTCATTTGAGATAGAGCAAGTGGGACCCTAGGATGAGTTTGAGTGTGTGTGTACACCTGAGCTCATATTTGTTAGTGATATAAAAATGTTTTATATTGTGTTGATTTATCAATTGAGTGGTTATGAACTCTGGTCGATGTAGAAGGAACAACTGTATCGATATGGGTTTCTAAACACTTGAACAAGGCAAATCGACACAGTGTTGTTTTGAAATTGGGTAAATGAAATAATTTTACCTAAAATGTATTTTATACATATACATATACATATACATATATATATATAAGAGTTATTTTCCTAAAAATTATTATTGTTATTTATAGTGTGTTTGGTTGTAGGAAAATGATAATATTTGATTATCATCATTTATTGTTTATTGTTTTTGCTCACGTAGTTTATGAGCTTTATTGTTTGTTAAATTAAATACGAGCACCTTGTGAATTTGGTTTCATAGTTTGACTATAAGGTATTCGATGATAATATTGAGTTTAATTTTAAATTATAGTAAAAGTTATCCATTATAATCTATACTAAGACAACAATGTTGAAATGATCTCGGATAAGAAGCGAAATCATATATGTAGCATTTATAAATGTAGATTATAAATAAGAATTCAAACTGAGAATTTGAGTACTTAACTCCCGAAAATTTAAAATGGTTTTTCAAATTGTTATGATAAATAATAGTAGTACTATTGAAAAGTGTTTGGAATAGAAATTTTCTTTAAGTACGGTTTATAAATAAAATTAGACTTAAACCAAGATATTTAGAACTCAAAAACGATATTTGGAAATTGTTTTGAAATTTTTGGGAAAAATAAAAATGGTATTATTTTGAAAGTATTGATAAATAAAAATATTGAAAAAATATTTGGAAGAGTTAATAAGCACTGAACTCACCTCGGTCGCCGGAAAATGACTCCGACGATGACTGCAGCATCATCGTTGTTCATTTTGGGGTTTCCAAAGTAAGGAATTGCTACCGTGATAGAAATTGGTTATTGTATTGTTTTGCGTAAAACAAAATTGGTTAAAATTTCCAAAGCATGATTTGATATGCATACAAAAAAGAGTCATGTATATAAATATTATTTCAAAATGATTTGAAATAAAAATTGGGTTTAAAATTCTAAAACTTTCAGCTAAGTGAGATTATAGGCTCATTATCTTAACCATTTGGATAGTTGGTTGGTGTATTTCCTTTCGAGATATTGTTGGGTAATTTTCATTTATTATTATGAAAAGGAATTTTTATCGATTTTGGACAGTCGGGACTTCCAATTTGATATAGAAGTCTGAATCTAAGTGTTGTGAGAAATTTAAGAAATAAGTTTCATAACTTATAAATTTGAGATGATAATAATTTAAAATAAGTTTTAAATATGTTAAATATCCTAGTCAAGAAAACAATTCTGAAGGTTGTATATGTATTCTTAGAAATAGAAGAGTATTTTGCAATTATAAACTTGAGTATGGAATATTGATGTGCTTGAGTAATATTTCTGAAGTAAAATATGGATTCTTTGGAGGTAATAAAATTCTAGAGGAATGTTTTATTAATGAAGATAAGTGTTTATAAATTGTTGTAGGCATGGAGTAATATGTTATGAAATAACTTGAAAAACAGATGAATCCTAGTATTAATAAAAAAAATATACTTAAGTTTAAAATGGATAATAAACCTATGTGGGATTTATAATGTGTTTTTAATATCTTAAGTATGGAAAAGCAGTAAGATGGAGTTATGACTTTTGAAATTCGTACAAATTTGAATTATTAAGCAATGTATTCTGGAATGGGTTGAATAAAAATAGTGTTTAATGAAAATGGACTTATGAAATAGTTCGTAAATAATTTTAATATTTGAAGGAATATACCAAGGAATAGTAAAGGTGAATTAAAATAATTGGTATAAATTTGAAATTTAGCTAAGAGGTAAAATTTAACTTTAATAAAGTTGAATAAAATCATTTATGAGATGATTTGTAAATGAAATTTAGTATTAAAGAAATACTATTGGAAAATTTAGTGAAATTAAAATTTTGATGTGAATAAAAAAAATTGATATAATTTAGAAACTAGTGAAATAAATAAGTAAGTGGTACGTAAATCATATTATTCACATAATTAATTTGATCCAGATTCGAGTACACGATTTTGAGGTTATTTATACCGATCATAACAAGAAATTTTCACTCGATTTCCGATGGCGAACACTAGATATGGGTTTTTGATTTGAATCCAAAGTTTTCTACCATAGTATATGCCTATGCAAAGAGAATAGCAGTTTCTAACCAAGGAACCAGATCGAAGTCCGTACTAGGGAAGTCGAGTGGACGATACTAGTTCGAAAGTGAAATTATGTGATCGAGTGAGTGATCAGATTTAATATTGTGTATGGATGGTATATGTACACCTTATGGACTTTATAATAATTATAAATTTAGCATTTGGGAATGCAAATTATTTGGTTAGATATATCTGAAATTTGAGATGCAGGTTTATGGAAGCAAAGCTAGTTTAACGCCTTTTGTTCTATGAGTTGAGTTATTTGGCCGACAAATAGGTACATGTTTATATTGTTTTTTGATTGATGATTTTATACCCCAGATGTTGGAGGCCACTTGTCTTTTATTTTCTTTTGGTGGATTAACCGGAATGGCGATTTGTAGTTTTTCCGATCGAACCGTGCAAAGGAGATGCTGCTAAAATTTTCAACAATTCTAGGACTTAGAAAATTAATAATCTATTCCAACTAATTGATTTTGAAAGGTTAATGGGTTTGGAGGCATTTTCCTTACCTTGGCAATTTTGAGGACGAAATTCTTTTGGAAGGGGAAGAGGAAAGTGTAACAACCCGAGATTTTTGTCATTTAATTTTTAACATTTAATTAATTATATCTATTAAAATATTGGTTTATAAAGCTTAAAAGCTTGAATAAAAATATATGATTGTTTAAAATCTTTGAATTGTGAATAATAATGATTTTAAAAATTAGGATTTAAATTGAATATTAATTTTATGGATAAAATGGACTTGTTAATTTCTTTTAAATGATAAATAATGTCAGTAAATTCAATTTGTAAGTTATTTATAGTAATAAATGGTTTAAATGAATAATCGTAAATTTTATTTTTATTTTTATGACCTGAATTCTATTGACTAATTTTTAATTTAATTTATTGAATTTTTTCATAATTTTAAATTTGGGAAATATTCAAATTGTCGTTTGATTATTTTTTGGAAAACGACAGTATTTTGGTGATTTTACAGAACCCATTATCTAGTATATATTATTGTTGTTTCGGGATTGCATCGCTGTTCTGAGCACGATCGTTTTTTTTATCGATTTGGGGTCCGTACGTGACAAAAATCGGTGTGGCAAAATGCCTGAAAATTTAAATAAAAATAAGTCAATCCCAACATTTCTCCGACCATTTTTCTTTCTTTGTCTCAAAACCGTACCCTCCTCTTCGTTGTAATGAAGCAAGCCTTCAGATCCAAAAGAAAGTAAACATACGTTCTTTAGAATTCAAAATCCGTCCATCGAAATATTTTGAAACCAACATCTCTGGAATCCCTGGAGGTAGATCTACGAGATGATATGTGTTTGGTTAAGTTTGATCTTGGTTTTGGTGGGTTCGACAGTGAGTCGAGAGTGGTAATTTACTAGGGTTGGCGGTCATTTGAGCTGTGGTCGAGAAGAGGTCGTGAGGATGGGCGAAATGGATTCATGGTTAGGGTGCGCATCTCTGTTCAGATTATGGTGGTAGAGGGCTCTTGTTTAGTGATCGTGACATCGTGGGTTTGGGGGTCGAAAGCCTCCAGGTTGTAAAGTTTTTCTTGCTATCGAGATGCATATGGTGGGGATGGATGTGTAGGGTGCGCGAAACAAAAGTTGATGGCATTGCTGGATTGTCGATTCGAAAGGAGGAGGGTCGTGCAAGGTGCACGACCGTGCACAGATGGGTTTTGATGTTTGAATGAACAAGGAAGAAGAAGGGAGTTGCGAGTTATTTTGTTAATTGGGCCAGGCTTTGTTTTTAACTATGGTAAGAAGAATTAGGTAATTTATATAATTAATTTTTTTTAAATTAAATTTGTTAACTTATAAATTTCACAACCCTCTCATACGAGGTCTGATTGAGACGCCGTTAGTCGTGTTGGAATCGTGTTGCCATCCTATATTTGATGGAGTTGAATTAGTTTCATTTGAACTAGCTGGATCTGGAGCTATACTCGAATGTTGTTCGACTATAGAACAAGCTCATTGCAAAAGCAACAGTTGGAATAATGGTGAGTTAAACACACCTTTCTGATTTACCAGTATAATATTGTGTAGATTAAATTTATTTATATCTACTTGAATTGGTTGAATTTGTTGGTTGATTAAATTTGGTCTAGGATCACGATATTGCATCTTAAAATGCTATTAGATTGGTCGAAATTAATCTAGGATCTCGATATAGCATCTTGAAATGCTATTAGATTGGTTGAGTTTTAAATTTGTCTTCAAACTTGTCATAAGTAATGGATCATATATGACGTGATAAATTGATATTGATTTTATAATTACGTTGTTCATAATTATAACGTAGTTAATGTAAGTATGCTTTTTGGTGTTATCTTTTTGGCCAAATAGACATCATTTAATATATTTAAGGGTTTACCTTTAAATGACACTGGTTAGAAGAATAAAACTTTGTTCTGCTATTATATCAATTTGGACATTTATTTAAGTGTTAATTGATCGTTAATTATGGATTATTTTACATATATGCTTGATTATGTAATTACCAACAATTTGACTTGAGAAGTTAAATAGTGGTTTCTTAGGTACCACTGGGATTGCCGAGCCTTTTCTAGATTCGAAAATTTGAATTTGATCAACTTATAATTTTATAAATTGGAAGAAAAATGTTTTAATTATTATTATATGTATACAAGGAGCTTTATTAATAATTATTACAAATGATAGTAAAACTATTTTTGTAAGTTAATCACTATATCATCTATAGTATTTTAAAATAAATTATTTTATTAATGTTTTCAAAGATAATAATTATTTTGTTATTAGTTATTTAAACTAGATAATTATTTCATTAAAAATACTGTTGAAGATAATTAATTGTATTTAAAAGATTGTTTAAAATTATTTCATGTTATTTACCTGTTGGAGATATTTTAAAGGGTTAGGAGTTTTATTTATTCTATTATTAAAAATGTTTTTGGTCATATTTCTTTTATATTATTTAAAAATGATTAAAGATAAGTTTATAAGTTTTAATTTATTTATTTTAAAATAAATAAATTGTTATAAAAGGAAATCTTTTATAGAAAGGATTCTTTTATAAAAAGGATTTACGTAAAGGGGAACTTTATAAATGGATTAGGAGATTTTAAAAGAATATCTTTGTAAATAAAACTTGGAGATTTATAATGAACTTTATAAATAGAGTTTGGAGTTTTATAAAGAAGATATTTTGAATTAAAAAGAAAAGATAGTTAATGAAAGAAAGGGTATTTCCAAATATTTATATATTTGTTAAAAGGATACTTGTTTTTAAATCATTTTAAATGATTTTGAAATAAGTAAATCTTTATAAGTGATTGGTTTAGATACTTACACAATTTTGTAATTATATGAGAAAGGTTCTTCAAGTTTCGAAAAGAATGATTTGAAAATATGCTTATACCTCCAAGATAAGTATATGGCAATATTTTCTAAATATCAAAAATACTGCATTTTGTGAATATACTTATTTTATTAAGGTAAGTATATGGAAACAATATCCAGGTATTTGAAAAAGCATTTTAAATTTATGAATGGGAGGCACGGTGGATTCCATAGGAAATGAAATCTATGATTTGAATGTTTGTTTATTTGATGGTTAAATAACCGACTACCGAATTTGGACCCAAAAGTTACTTTGGAAATGTCTAGGAGAAACATGTTAGTTATATAGCACAGTCATCTCCGATTATGTTGTACTATGTATATAAATCCCGTTTCATTCCTTAGGACAATGATAAGGAAATCCGTCCGCTAACGGTTAAGAGGCGATCTCAGCTCTTATCTTGTCTACTAAAGAGTCGGGGTTGAAGTTACCGGAAACTGTCGAATGTTGTTTCGAAGAGACCGAGATCAGATATGTTACTAGTAAACCACTTCGATCCCACTTGAGCATTGCGAAGTGTAGGCATCATGAAGATGGTGGAAATTCAGAGACAGAGCTCTCAAGTGTTTCGTTCAATTCCAGAACGAACTTGTATAGATGAATGTTGGCATTGCATTACTGCTTAGAGGGCGGTGTTAGCATTCCAAGTGGGAAGTACTATATAAAAGGTAATCGTAGCTTCAAGCCTTACAAGCAGGGAGTGACTAAAACAGGGAAGATGCTTCAAGGCTATAGGGTTCAGTATCATTAGGGTATGGTCGTCACCCAATCTAGATCAATATTATAGATCATGCATGCTCGAGGCCCAATTAGGTTGTTGATATTAACCAAGGTGATGACATATTCGGGACCATCCAGTAAGGGGTAAGACCGGTCTTGACTCATAGGGAGTCCATGTGAGGCTCTCGGTGTATTTTATCTAGAGATGCACCATGATTGGCGGTACCCCAATAGCCCAGTCATTGTATGGAAACCAATCTCCAATACGAGACATTATGATTTTAATTATGTCCAACTATGTTGGAATGTGAGATGCATGCATTTCAGCTACTTTATATATATTTATTTTGAACCCTTAGACATAATTATAATATCACTGAATTTCATATAAAATGTTTTGGTTATCGTAAGGTAAAAACCCGTCCGTGTTTATGTGTTGTGTGGTCTTACGAGATACTTTTGTTTTCAAAGGTTTTATAACTTTAAAATTCATTTGGTGTGTTTTCCTCACGCTGGTTTTCCAGACTGACTCGAGTATTATTTTATTATAATACTCAGATCAGACCGAGCATATTTACAGATTGCCTTGGAAGCATTGGAGCTCAGGAGACGAGTGGAGGTCTTCAAGTCATATTCTCGTATATGTTTATTTTCATTGCTTTTTTTTGAAATTTTCAGCAATTGTGAGGACAGGTTGTTATAACTGTCTAAGCTGATAATTGTGATTGTTGTTGTACCCTGATGGATGTATGTGTATACAGTTTCTCTTTTGTAAAAATCATTGATATTATATTGTATGTTGTTCCGCTGCGACTGTGAGATTATGTGTTGTTTTTAGTTTCTTTCCTCTTCCTCTTCTCTTCTCTTCTTCTTTCTTTCCCTTAACTATCCATCTTTCCATTCGATTTGGGTTGGACATGTAGGGTTTATTGTCTGCTTGAATGGTACAGAAAAGCGGGTCATTACAGTTTTATTGGGATAAAAGGTTTTTTTTGCAAGTGATTAGCATACATATATGTATGAAGTTTTACTAAGTCAAGCATGTTTGTATAGTGGTTGTTACACGAATTCTTCACCTCAAAGTTGGAAGCTCGTTGCTAGAAGGTCGATGTGAAAAATTCTTGGCTTAGTAATGAGAAAAGCCTTGGTCTCATGGCAACAAGTTCAAACCATTTCACCGTCCTTCTTCGAACATATAACCCATATATCACAACCCGCACTCTTTGGTGATCCAAACCATTATTCCATTCAATGAAAATCGGGAAAAAATATCTTGTACAAGTTCACTTATGATGACAACCTTAAACCTTGCCAAGTCCTTAAGGCTCCAAAAGCGACATCAACATAACCATCAACAGCAGAATAACATTATCTGTTAATATAGTTAGGATCGCTTCGTGCATACCCATAACCCATAACGGGTGGACCCTCAACAATTTTACCCGACTACAGTGGTGTATCTCACTGATCTATGGTCACCTAGTTTGTCACATCAGCAACGTCTAAAAATAGTTAGCTCTAAAATAGATACAACAACATCAGATCTCCTAACACGAGCATGCTTTGATACTGGCAACTTGATAAAAGCAATGCTGTTGAGGAAAGCGACCCATACCAACTACACTATAAATGGCACACCAATGATAGGGAGCTTAGAATGGATTATTTATTGGCATCCAATGGCCCAATGTATATAGTAGGACAAGAAAGCCATTCATCCACACCATATAGACTTCACTCTAAATGATTATTTATCATGGCCTACATTGGCAAGATAAATAAAAAAAATTGAGCTAGAAAACACCATTGATCTCTTTGTATATATTGTAATCAAATTATCAAGTAATAAAGCGATATAAACCATAATGGTTGTAGACCGATTGTAACGTCTCTCAGCTGCAGCTAGGGTCTTACGTGTAACAACCCAAAAAATTGAAATAATAAATTAAAATAAAAAAAGGTAAAATCGTAACTTTACATAAAAAGACAAAATAGTAAGCTTTTGTAGATACTAGAAATAGGTCACGAGACCTATTCCCTAGAATTCCGTTTCTAATCAAAAAACATATAAGACTTGTCAAATTTGGTAAAAGAGGCTTAAATTTATGAAAACTAGAACCAACGACATTTTGAGCAACAACTCAATCTTATACGTTTTTGTAGTAAACTATTTTTAATTAAATAGAATGTCCAACTTCAATTTTTGGATAATTTTACTTTTGAAAATATATTTTATTGAATTAAAATTATTTGATAAAGGAGTTTGTTTAATAAATTGATTTGTCGGTAAATTCATTTCAAAATAATAATAATAATAATAATAATTAAACTCAAATAAAATTTTTAAAATGAATATACATATTTTTATATTGGAAATAATTGTTATATAATTAGATGAAAAGAAGAATTATTCGATATTAATAAAAAGTAATTACTTAGAGAAGACAAATGATTATTGAATTTAAATATTTTGCATGAATTACCAGATATACATTATGGAACATTTACTAGTTCAATTTAAGTTGGAAGTGAATGTATAGATAGATAATAAAATTAAGGACAAATTTTCAAAATAGGCTACTTTTCGAAACAATTTCACGATCGGCGTAGGTTTCGAAACTTATTACCAAACAAAGCTAGTTTCTGCCCAGCCAGCTTTTTTGTAATTGCCAGGCACTTGCACAACTATAAGTTACGCATATGCCATTTTAATTTTTTTATGTTGCACAACTGTTAGTTGTGCTTATGTATTGTTTAATTTTTTTATCTCTTCAATTAAACGCGGCTGTTAGTTGTGCATATGGCTTTGTCATAACCAGGCGCAACTCATAGTTGTGCCTGCTTTATTATAGTGCATGCACAACTATGAGTTTCGCCTACACAGGTTGATGCTGCTATAACAGAGGCATTAGCAACCCTTCTCCCATTACCCCAAAAACATTTCACAACCTCCATCCCCTCCTTCATGCCCGAACCCATCATCTCCAAACCCAAATTTTAGCCAATTTCCACCAAATTATCATAAATTTTGCAAATTTCTTCTTCATTCTTCAATTAAACCAAAGCTGCAACAATGGAAGCTGGATCCTCTTCAACACAAATAGATTTTGGTAATTTCTAAACCCAAGTTTTTTTGATTAATTTCTGATTTTCGTATTATTTGACTGTATTTGCTTGAAATATTGTCAATTAGCTTGTTGCACATGTTAGTAATCTAATTTGAAGTGTTGAACCACTAATTGATTATGATTTGTAAAATTTGGTTTTTTGGGCAGGAACTATGAAGAACCGAAAAGCAGAACCGTAGACGGTAGCGTGTTTTATTTGTAGGATAATCACCGCACTAATTATGAAGAGTTAATGAGGGTAATTTTATTTGTTTTATAAATATAGTAAATATCCTATGCCTTTTAGCATTTTGAATTAACTATATGTTTTAATTCTTTGTTTTGCAGAGTGTTAAACCGGTGGATTAACTCGATCATTCATAGAGTTTCAAAGATTTGATGGAGATTTTTGATGATCATTGGGTTCAACAATTACTTCATCAAGTGGGATTCTGGTATTTCATGCAGATAAAATATATCAGATTTGACAGGTCTTTACTCACAGCATTATGCGATAGATGGAGACCTGAGACTTGCACCTTTCATTTTTTCGTCGGAGAAATGGCAATTAGCTACAAGATGTTTCTATTTTGCTTGGCCTTCCTATTGAAGGTGCCGTGTTGAACAACGATGGTAATGTGGACGTTGATGAGGTTTGTCAACATTTGCTTGGTGAAATTCCACCCCCAAAAGCGATGGTTAATAGAAGAGAGTTGAAGGTCAAATGAATAAATGACCTTATAATCGACATGGAGATTTCAGTCGATTCATCCACTGAGGAGCTAGAACAGTTCACACGGACAGTCATATTGCTTCTTGTAGCATGCCAAACCATTCGAAGGGCAGAGTTAGCGTTAATTGGTTGTATTTGCTAGAGGATTTTGCCACTATTTTTGATTATTCGTGGCGTAGCGCTGTTTTATGCGCATTGTACAAGGAGTAGGATAATGTGGCACTCAGAAAGTCGAACAGGTTAGCAGGTTGCCTAACCTTTCTACAAGTATGTTAGTTTTGAATTATAGGTGTACCGATATTATGAAATATTTTTAAAAAAGACGTTCTTAACACTGATAATATGCAGGTATGGTCATGGACACGTATTTCTGTTGGGCGGCCAAATGTTCGTGCCAACGTCGCTTTGGGATTACCGTATGGCGCAAGGTAAAAGCAGCTTGAAATTTATACTGAAAACTGTATGATTTATGCCAATATTTACACACTATTTTATTTATGACTGTAGATAGATCATAGATAGACATTGGAGAGATAATCCAGCCCGTCATCCCACATTTTATCATAATGAGCTCGATATTATGGACGAGTATAATGTTGACTGGACGCCATATACGGCTGAGATTGTATAGGATTTGCCGCCTGTTTGCTTGGATGGGGAGCAGACTCCATATGCAAGAATCCCGATTATTTGCTTGCAAACTGTGGCCATGCACTACCCCGATAGAGTGATGAGGCAATTTGGCCTTCATCGGTATATACCTGATCCAGCCGAGTAAATTTTTTCACACAGTTGGAACATAGATGTAATATCCCGGAATTTCCAGAAATTTATCCAGAAATTTAAAAAGTGATAATCTCTTAATTTAAATTATTTGAAATTGATAAATTGTTATTTTCAAGAATAAAAAATCAAGTAATAATAATATAATGTCTTAATTATGGTTATAGATTGGTTTTTAAAATAAGAATAATTATTTTGTTTGTGTAAATAATTCTAAATTGACTTATTGTTTTCAAAGTTAATAAGTGTGTCTAAATATATACATATATCTGTGTATTTAAATTGGTTTTAAAATAGGATAAATTGTTTATAAATAATAATGAGCTTATTTAAAAATTAATATTTATATTTATTTAAATTGATTTTAAATTTGAATTTTTAAATTGACTTTGAATTTGAATATAAATTTGAATTTAAGGTAATATACATACATCTTAAAATAAAATAATAATATATAGTTTGGATTTAAAATATATAGATAATGTTTTTAGTTAAAAATAAGATTTGATTTATATTATTCTTTTTATAGAAATTTATCTATAGAAATTTGGATATGTATTTATTTAATAAGAATAAATACAAAGGGCTTTTTGAAATAGCATTTAAAAATGAGTTTGCAATATTATATATAATTTTATTTAAATTATAATTGGTTTTATTTTATTTTCTTTTAAAGATTGTATTTATATAAATTTATAAATGTATTTGTTAATTACGAATTTAATTAGAAAAGTATTTATAAATTAAGAAAAACATATTAGTTAATTAGGAAATTAATTTAAAAATCTTTTAAATTTCTTTTAGAATAAATATACACAAATGTTGACAAGTGTTAAGTTATAAATTTCTTAGATAACAAGTGGTAACACATTAATCTAAGCTTAAGACAAGTGTCCATTTTTTTTAAAAATTTCTTTTAATTTTAATAAAACTGAAAATTAGCCTATATAAACACTATATTCTCTTCACTTTCTTTTCTTTAAAATTTATGTACATTCCTGAAAGAAAACAAGAATTATCAATGCAATCTTTACTCTTCAAAAATCAGAAAATCCTCAAATTAAAATCTGAAACCATCGATCAAGTTTAAATTCATTCCAAAATCGGAAATCTCCTCAAGTTCAAATCTGCAAATTTGTTTCCCTGTAAAACCTCTCAAGTTCTAAATGCAATCTTACTCTTCAAAACCCAAAATACCAAAACCTGAAACCTAAGTGCAAATCAAATCTGCATTTCCCATGTCTGCAACACCTTCAAGTGCATGCAAGTACTCCAGTTTTGAATTTTCAAGTTCAAGTGTTTGCAAGTTTTCAAAATACAAATTTGGAAAGCAAATTCAGTTTGAAGGCTTCCAGTTCTTTTTCAAACCTCTGCACTTCATTTAAAAAAGGTGAGTAAACACTTTTACTAAAAACTTAAGTAGTAAATTTTCTGTTGCATGAAAGTTTGAGATGATGTTTAATTATATACATAGAAGTTTGCCTCTGTGTAGATATAAATATGCAATACGTTTTGTTATGTTGAAACTATGCATGTTGGTTTCATTTTCCTCTCAGTTTCCTTACTGTAGAATCTGAGTAAAAATCAAATCTTCAAGCTATTTCTATTTAAACAACTGTTAAGCCTTAGATTTAAACAAAATAAGTTAGTTTAAGTATAAACTAAGAACTAAAAATAAAACTAAGTTTCTGCTATTTGAAATTTATCTGGAAACAAACAACGCAGTAACATCTTAACATCAATGATTGAAATCATATGTTGAAATTGGATGAAATAATTTATGTAATCTGGATTGTCACTGGGAAATATGAATTTTAAAAAGAAAATCACAATTTTTAAAATTGAATTGAGTGAGTAATTGGGGTTTAACTGGAATTTGGGTTTTTGTCAAAATCAGATGATCTTTGCATTTGGGGTGTTCGGGGTTCTCAATAGAGCTAGAAGTAGGATTGGGGAGTGTGGCAAAAATTGCTGAAGGGTAGTTAATCCATCGTGGAGTTTGGATTTGCTCGAATTTGGTTTTAAACCTAATTCTGGGTCTAGCTGCAAATTGGATCACTGCTCTTCTCATGGTGATTCGAGTTGCATTAAATTTTGGGAGAAGGAAGCGCGGTGGATCGGCAAACCCTAGCCGGAATTGTAGCGGTTATCGTTGATCGGAGGCGAGAGTTCAGTTCTAATGATGGATTTGGGTTTCAGTTCACCCTGGGTACTCGATTTTGAATCGAGGCATGAAATGGTGTTCTGTTGATCGTAGGTTCTTGTAGGTTTGTTGGTTGACCTGGCGTTGGAGTCGTCGTTGATCGGAGGAGGGTCCGACGCTGGTGCAGGTGCACGACATTGTTCGTGTGTCTGGGAAGTTGGTCAGCGGGATGGCTCGAAGGTGGCTCTGTGTTTTTGGGTCTTTGTCTCGAGTTTAAACTCGAGTTAGTTGGTACGTAACCTGTAATTTTAAATTGCACAGGTTTCTGAAAAATTTAAATCCTAACTAAACCTTTAAACTAAAAAAAAAAGAGGAAAAGACAGATGATGTACTAGGTTTGTGTTTCAAGTATACATGGGTTGGACCCAAACTGAAATGTTCAACCAGATTTTTTTAATTTAAAATAAAGTAAGTTTTAAACTTTAAATAATTCAAGCTAAATTAAATTCTTGAAAATTTATTTCTTTGAATTGATTTGTTTATATAAATGAATTTGTATGAATGGTTTAAAATGTTTTAAGTTAAAAACCTTAATGTTATTTTCCAACTTATTTGAAATATAAAAAGGAAATTATAAGGATTTTTTTTAAATTAGTTAATTAATAATTAAAGATAAGTAATTAATGATTACTTTATATTTTAAACTAATTAATGAATTAAGTAAAGTAAAGTTTTCAAGGTTAATTAAAGATAATGTTTTATCTTAAGAGATAATTAAGTTTTAAATGAATAATAATTAATTGGTTAATTAAGAAATTTTAAGTTTAATTAATTTATTTAATTAATTATTTAAAAGGGTTAATTAAGTAATTAAGGATAATTATTAATTTAATTAACTAATAATTATGATGATTTAATTAATGACTAATGATTAATTAAATTATAATTATTTATTGATTAAGTAATTAAACTAGTAATTAAGTTTTAATTAGGTTTTCTTGATTAATAATTAAAAGGATTATTAATCTATAATGCAAGTTAATTAAGAATTAATTAACCATTATTAAAGGTTAATTAATTGTAATTAAGGATTGATTAATTATAATTATGGATTAATAAATTTGTAATTAAGGTTGTTAATTAATAATCAAGTTTTATTAATTGATGATTAAGAGATAATTAATTAGTTAATTAAGGTTAATTAGTTAATTATAAAAGTAATTAGAGATTGATTACTTTGTATTAAAGGATTGATTAATATGGGGTTTATTAATTAATAGTTGAAGGATAATTAATCTGTAATTAATGACCAATTTGGTTAAAGAGTAATTAAGGGATGAATTACTCGATTATGATTTATGGGGTGTTTGTGATCATGCTGAGTTAATTAATTTGTTAATTAAGGATGGTCACATGATAAATGATTAAGTATGTTTACTTAATAAGTTTTGATAAGAGTAATTACTTAAGATAAGTAATTGATGAATAAATTACAAGGGTAATTGAGATAAGTGAAATTACTTATTTGGAAGAAATTTTAAATCGATAATTACTTGGTAAAGTAATTAAGGGTTTATTACTTGGTGTAATAAATCAAAGGATTTATAAATATAATTAAAAGTAATTAAGAGTAATTTATTACTGGATAAAGTAATTAATTTAAGCATGATTAATTAATGTAATTAATTAAGGAATAATGTGATTAATTATAGTTAATTAATTAATAGAAGTAATTAATTAAGGTTAATTAATTAATATGATTAATGAGAATAATTAAGAATTAATTACTTGATTAAGAATTCATTAATCAAGGTTGATTAATTAATATGGTGATTAATTAATTGGTTTAATTAATGGATAAGCAAGCAAGATTTATTGTGATGTAGGTAATTAATTTAATTAATTTTAAATTAATTAAGAGATGACGTAATTAATTTAATTCACTTTAAATTAAGTAGAGATAGAGATAGTTAATTTAATTCATTTTAAATTAATTATGTTGTCATTAAGTAAATCATTGCTTATGTATGAATGGGTGACATTGATTGTCTTAAATGGATGTAATCTCAGAAATGAGATAAGTAATGTTGTGTGGTATGAACGCTTGGTTGCATTGTGATGGTAATATAGATTATCTATTGTGATAATGATATGGATTACCTATTTTGTTATGGATCATCTGTTTATTTTGATAATGTGATTATCAAGTGTGACTTGTGAGTTATCTATCTGTGTGTATATAGATAATTAAATTGAATTGTTTAACCTTAAACAACTTGGACCTAAAAGATACGTTTTAGATTTCGATGAGACCGGGATCGGGTTTCCATATTTGGATATCCGAAAACCACATCGATCCAAATTAACGATAGGTCGTGAATCTCAAGTGAAGATGAAGATTCAGAGTGCAAGGGTTATTGTCGTTAACTCTGAGGGTGATTCCAAAATGAGTGTAACGAGATAATGCCTTCAGTTTGGTTCGAACCCGGAATGAACTTGCATGGATTGAATGCTTTCAGAACATCGTCAGATGGACGATGAGCATTCTAAGGGATGTGTTCTATAAAGGTAATCGTAGCCTCAAGCCTCATCAACCGGGAATGGCTAAAATAGGGGAGGTGCAGCAAGGCTAAGTGGGTCATGCCCAAGTAGGATGAGATTAATCCCTGTCTAGAGTCCCTTTTATTTCGGCTGTGTGGGCGGTTGAATAGCTACAACCGTCGGGGTTGTCTTATTCGGAACTGTTCAGTAAGGAATGGTTCCGACCTTGTGTTGTAGGGGAGCGGGCGTACTCCTTGGTATGGTGATCTAGGCCACGTACTGTGATGGGAGGTACCCCAGTAGCCCTGCCATTGTATGGAATCCAAAATCCAATAAGTGCCATCGGATTTGATTGTATTACCCACTTTTGTGGCTAGTAGCTGGAATTTAATAAATGTAACAATTTCGGCTATTTCATATTTATTTGAAAACCCTAGACCTATTATAATATCACTGAATTTCCTATCAAATGTTTGGTTAGCGTAAGGTAAAAACGTTTCCATGTTTATGTGTGGGAAGTCTTACGTGATACCTTTTCTTTCAAAAGATTTTTAAAGTTAAGCAACTTTAACCGTTTACTCATACCAGACCCATGTCTGACCCGGAGTTTATTCTGTTTTCTTAAACTCTTGGGTACTCAAATTTTTACGAGTAGCCAGGGGATTCAGGTTGGCTTGGCGAATTCTGGAGGAGCAATGGAGCAGGTGGCTTCTGCGTATATTTATATATTATTCCGCTGTGTGTTCTCTGAGTCGTTTGTATTTGAGTTGTATTGAGTTGTATAACTAGACAGGTGTTTATAATTGTCTAGTATGTGTTGTTTAGCTGTGTATCTCTGTTGCATATGATACTATGTAATATATTACGTGATTAATATAATTTATTCATTCCGCTGTTTAGATTCTGATGTTGTCTCTTTCTTTCTTCTCTATCTTTTCTCTTTTCTATCCCTTTTTTTTCTTAACAATGATGCGATTTTCTGTGGTGAGAAAGTCGGGTCGTTTCACTTGGTATCAGAGCGTTAGGTTGAGCGAATACCTAGGCTCTGTAGTGGTGTCTTTCTTGAGAGAGCGTACTTGTAATTTATATATATATAACTATATATATATATATATATATATTTCTACCTATCCATTGGGTTACCTGTTTGGGTTTTTCAATATAAGTTATAAAGGTAGATAGGGTAGTGGTGTGTGTAACACGACTACCAATGGTTGGAGTTTGAATGTTTGAGATTGGAAGTGTATTTGTCGAGACTATAGACCTAATATCGTCTCGAGTAATCTTTGCAGTTGGTGTAAGGATTTCATCGATCTCTGAAGGAAACCTGTTAAGGTTCGGAGTTCAGCTTCGAAAGTATAGGTTTGATCGCGCTTGTGTGAGCAGATTTTTGAGAATTTGGATCTGTCGGTTAGGCAGAAGTAAGTGATGGTATCTTGGCAACCTCAGGAAGTAGTAGCTGCGTGATGAGATGCAGTGACCATGGATGTCTCCAAAGATGTTTTCTTTCGAAGCAAGTTAAGGAAGTGTGTCTGCCTCGGGGTTGTAGCTGAGTTCAGCAGGATGTATGTGTTTAGTTGGAGGTCCGAGTTTCTCAAAGAGCTTTGGATAAGAAGTCTTTGGCATCTGTGTTAGCGGTGCAGCTCAGGAGTGTTCTGTGTTCCAGCAGGAAGATCTTTTTGGCTTAGCATTTCCTAGAGGTGGAATTCAGAAGTAGCAGTGAGGATCTGTTTCTTCGATGGATTAGTTGCTCGAGGATAAACTATTCTGATTTGTGAAAAGAGAACAGTATCTTTAGAAATTTAGGTTGGGTTGATCGCAAAAGTGACTTGCGATGGTTTGGCGATTATCTTAGATAGTCTTTTTTCTTGGATTTGTGGCATTTCTAGAGGATGTAGAAGTTATGGAATTGTCGAAGATTTTCCGGATATATCTTCAGGAAAGTTTGAAATTTGCCCACATTGGAGTTTGAGTTCTGAATCAACTTGATGACAGAAGTGATACCGGTGATTCAGCTGGGTAAAAGGTTGTCTCCTAGGTTGATTGTTTGGTGAAGCAGCTCTGTATTTCTTAGAACTTCTATTGAACCCTATTTTCGAGATGTGATGTTTAGTCTATGCCTGTGTTCATTCAACGGCATTTTCATCTGCTCCAGATCAGAGTTGTGCAGCGGAAGCAAGGTGGCTGTTTTTCTTAAGTAGAAGCAACTGGAAGTTGCAGTGTTTTGGATTAGAGAGTTTCTACTGAAATTTTTCAGGATTCGAGACAAGTTGGCGAGTGATTCCGTTCTGTCTTTTCCGGATGGGAGAAGTGGTTTTCTACTGTTGATAGTAAAGTTTGGTTTTGATTTTGGATTGATCTTGTGAGGATCAGTTTGTTGAGTTGATCCAGTTTGTTTGTAGGAGCATCAGCGAAGGTTGAGCTGATCAGGAAGGATCTGTAGGCACCCGGATCATCCCGAAAGTTTTGAGGTTAAGAAACGGAAGAATTTGGAATTCGAAGTTGGAGGCTTCGATGTTGTTGAGGTTTTCTCTGGTAAAGGGAGCAATAAGATTTGGTGAAATTTTGAGGTGGGCTCCGAGGTATATTGGATTCTTATGTGTTTTTGTAAAGATCAGTGCTTTGGTTTGAAGAGTTGAATTGCCAGTTTGGAAGACTGAAATTCAAAATATTTCACGTGTCTCTGAAGGAGTACATGTTTGATCCATCACTGGTTTTAAGACCAGTAGTTCTGTGAAGGATTTAGTTGTTGATCAGACTTGTCTGTGGTCTGGTATCTTATGCAGATTATAGATCTAGCTGAGTAGGAACTCGGTAGCTTAGCAGTATAGTTGGTTTGGATTTAGTAGAGCGAGCATCCCTGTGATTGTACCCGGGAAACTCGAGATAATTTTAGGAAGCTTATCCGGATCTGTGTCCGGATAGCTAGTGTTATTTATTTGATTGAATTGGTTGTTTGGGTAAAATTGTTTGTTTGATTGATAGTGCATGGCTGTTATGAATGTTTGAATTGGTTGAAATAAAATAAAACTTTGGATTATCTTTGTTTTAAATTTCGAGGACGAAATTCTTTTAAAAGGGGAGGAATGTAATATCCTGGAATTTCCAGAAATTTAAAAAGTGATAATCTCTTAATTTAAATTATTTGGAATTGATAAATTGTTATTTTCAAAAATAAATAACCAAGTAATAATAATATAATGTCTTAATTATGGTTATAAATTGGTTTTTAAAATAAGAATAATTATTTTGTTTGTGTAAATAAATTCTAAATTGACTTATTGTTTTCAAAGTTAATAAGTGTGTCTAAATATATACATATATCTGTGTATTTAAATTGATTTTAAAATAGTATAAATTATTTATAAATAATAATGAGCTTATTTAAAAATTGATGTTTATATTTATTTAAATTGATTTTAAATTTGGATTTTTAAATTGACTTTGAATTTGAATATAAATTTGAATTTAAGGGAATATACATGCATCTTAAAATAAAATAATAATATATAGTTTGGATTTAAAATATATAGATAATGTTTTTAGTTAAAAATAAGATTTGTTTTATATTATTCTTTTTGTAGAAATTTATCTATAGAAATTTGGATATGCATTTATTTAATAAGAATAAATACAAAGGGCTTTTTGAAATAGCATTTAAAAATGAGTTTGCAATATTATATATAATTTTATTTAAATTATAATTGGTTTTATTTTATTTTCTTTTAAAGATTGTATTTATATAAATTTATAAATGTATTTGTTAATTAGGAATTTAATCAGAAAAGTATTTATAAATTAAGAAAAACATATTAGTTAATTAGGAAATTAATTTAAAAAGATTTTAAATTTCTTTTAGAATAAATATACACAAATGTTGACAAGTGTTAAGTTATAAATTTCTTAGATAACAAGTGGTAATATATTAATCTAAGCTTAAGACAAGTGTCCATTTTTTTAAAATTTTCTTTTAATTTTAATAAAACTGAAAATTAGCCTATATAAACACTATATTCTCTTCACTTTCTTTTCTTTAAAATTTATGTGCATTCCTAAAAGAAAACAAGAATTATCAATGTAATCTTTACTCTTTAAAAATCAGAAAATCCTCAAATTAAAATTTGAAACCATTGATCAAGTTTAAATTCATTCCAAAATCTAAAATCTCCTCAAGTTCAAATCTGCAAATTTGTTTCCCTGTAAAACCTCTCAAGTTCTAAATGCAATCTTACTCTTCAAAACCCAAAATACCAAAACCTGAAACCTAAGTGCAAATCAAATCTGCATTTCCCATGTCTGCAACACCTTCATGTGCATGCAAGTACTCCAGTTTTAAATTTTCAAGTTCAAGTGTTTGCAAGTTTTCAAAATACAAATCTGGAAAGCAAATTTAGTTTGAAGGCTTCCAGTTCTTTTTCAAACCTCTGCACTTCATTTAAAAAAGGTGAGTAAACATTTTTACTAAAAACTTAAGTAGTAAATTTTCTGTTGCATGAAAGTTTGAGATGATGTTTAATTATATACATAGAAGTTTGCCTCTGTGTAGATATAAATATGCAATATGTTTTGTTATGTCGAAACTGTGCATGTTGGTTTCATTTTCCTCTCTGTTTCCTTACTGTAGAATCGGAGTAAAAATCAAATCTTCAAGCTATTTCTGTTTAAACAAATGTTAAGCCTTAGATTCAAACAAAATAAGTTAGTTTAAGTATAAGCTAAGAACTAAAAATAAAACTAAGTTTCTGGTATTTGAAATTTATCTAGAAATAAACAATGCAGTAACATCTTAACAACAATGATTGAAATTGGATGAAATAATTTATGTAATCTGGATTGTCACCGGGAAATATGAATTTTAAAAAGAAAATCACAATTTTTAAAATTGAATTGAGTGAGTAATTGGGGTTTAACTGCAATTTGGGTTTTTGTCAAAATCTGATGATCTTTGCATCTGGGGTGTTCGGGGTTCTTGATGGAGCTAGAAGTAGGATTGGGGAGTGTGGCAAAAATTGCTGAAGGGTAGTTAATCCATCGTGGAGTTTGGATTTGCTCGAATTTGGTTTTAAACCTAATTTTGGGTCTAGCTGCAAATTGAATCACTGCTCTTCTCATGGTGATTCGAGTTGCATTAAATTTTGAGAGAAGGAAGCGCGGTGGATCGGCAAACCCTAGCCGGAATTGTAGCGGTTATCGTTAATCGGAGGCGAGAGTTCAGGGGATTTTCTGATGATGAGTTTGGGTTTCAGTTCACCCTGGGTACTCGATTTTGAATCGAGGCATGAAATGGTGTTCTGTTGATCGTAGGTGCTTGTAGGGTTGTTGGGTGACCTGGTGTTGGAGTCGTCGTTGATCAGAGGAGGGTCTGGCGCTGGTGCAGGTGCACGACTTTGTTCGTGTGTTTGGGAAGTTGGTCAGTGGGATGGCTCGAAGGTGGCTCTGTGTTTTTGGGTCTTTGTCTCGAGTTTAAACTCGAGTTAGTTGGTATGTTACCTGTAATTTTAAATTGTACAGGTTCCTGAAAAATTTAAATCCTAACTAAACCTTTAAACTAAAAAAAAGGAAAAGAGAGATGATGTACTAGGTTTGTGTTTCAAGTATACATGGGTTGGACCCAAAGTGAAATATTCAACCAGATTTTTCAATTTAAAATAAAGTAAGTTTTAAACTTTAAATAATTCAAGCTAAATTAAATCCTTGAAAATTTATTTCTTTGAATTGATTTGTTTATACGAATGAATTTGTATAAATGGTTTAAATTGTTTTAAGTTAAAAACCTTAACGTTATTTTCCAACTTATTTGAAATATAAAAAGGAAATTATAAGGAAATGTTTTTTTTAAATTAGTTAATTAATAATTAAAGATAAGTAATTAATGATTACTTTATATTTTAAACTAATTAATGAATTAAGTTAAGCAAAGTTTTCAAGGTTAATTAAAGATAATGTTTTATCTTAAGAGATAATTAAGTTTTAAATGAATAATAATTAATTGGTTAATTAAGAAATTTTAAGTTTAATTAATTAATTTAATTATTTATTTAAATGGGTTAATTAAGTAATTAATTAACGATAATTATTAATTTAATTAACTAATAATTATGATGATTTAATTAATGATTAATTAAATTATAATTATTTATTAATTAAGTAATTAAACTAGTAATTAAGTTTTAATTAGGTTTTCTTGATTGATAATTAAAAGGATTATTAATCTATAATGCAAGTTAATTAAGAATTAATTAACCATTATTAAAGGTTAATTAATTGTAATTAAGGATTGATTAATTATAATTATGGATCAATAAATTTGCAATTAAGGTTGTTAATTAATAATTAAGTTTTATTAATTGATGATTAAGAGATAATTAATTAGTTAATTAAGGTTAATTAATTAATTATAAAAGTAATTAGAGATTGATTACTTTGTATTAAAGGATTGATTAATAATTTGGTTTTATTAATTAATAGTTGAAGGATAGTTAATCTGTAATTAATGATCAATTTGGTTAAAGAGTAATTAAGGGATGAATTACTCGATTATGATTTATGGGATGTTTGTGATCAAGCTGAGTTAATTAATTAGTTAATTAATTAAGGATAGTCACATGATAAATGATTAAGTCTGTTTACTTAATAAGTTTTGATAAGAGTAATTACTTAAGATAAGTAATTGTTGAATAAATTACAGGGGTAATTGAGATAAGTGAAATTACTTATTTGGAAGAAATTTTAAATGGACAATTACTTGGTAAAGTAATTAAGGGTTTATTACTTGGCGTAATAAATCAAAGGATTTATAAATATAATTAAAAGTAATTAAGAGTAATTTGTTACTGTTTAAAGTTGTTTTAATTAATTTAAGCATGATTAATTAATGTAATTAATTAACGAATAATGTGATTAATTATAGTTAATTAATTAATGGAAGTAATTAATTAAGGTTCATTAATTAATATGATTAATGAGAATAATTAAGGATTAATTAGTTGATTAAGAATTAATTAATCAAGGTTGATTAATTAAGATGATGATTAGTTAATTGGTTTAACTAATGGATAAGTAAGCAAGATTTATTCTGATGTAGGTAATTAATTTAATTAATTTTAAATTAATTAAGAGATGAAGTAATTAATTTAATTTACTTTAAATTAATTAGAGATAGAGATAGTTAATTTAATACATTTTAAATTAATTATGTTGTGATTAAGTAAATCATTTCTTATGTATGAATGGGTGACATTGATTGTCTTGAATGGATGTAATCTCAGAAATGAGATAAGTAATGTTGTGTGGTATGAATGCTTGGTTGCATTGTGATGGTAATATAGATTATCTATTGTGATAATGATATGGATTACCTATTTTGTTATGGATCATCTGTTTATTTTGATAATGTGATTATCAAGTGTGACGTGTGAGTTATCTATCTGTGTGCATATAGATAATTAAATTGAATTGTTTAACCTTAAACAACTTGGACCTAAAAGATACGTTTTGGATTTCGATGAGACCGGGATCGAGTTTCAATATTTGGATATCCGAAAACCACATCGATCCAAATTAACGATAGGTCGTGAATCTCAAGTGAAGATGAAGATTTAGAGTGCAAGGGTTATTGTCGTTAACTCTGAGGGTGATTCCAAAATGAGTTTAACGAGATAATGCCTTCAGTTTCGTTCGAACCCGGAATGAACTTGTATGGATTGAATGCTTTCAGAACATCGTCAGATGGACGATGAGCATTCTATAAAGGTAATCGTAGCCTCAAGCCTCATCAACCGGGAATGGCTAAAATAGGGGAGGTGCAGCAAGGCTAAGTGGGTCATGCCCAAGTAGGATGAGATTAATCCCTGTCTAGAGTCCCTTTTATTTCGGCTGTGTGGTGGTTGAATAGCTACAACCGTCAGGGTTATCTTATTCGGAACTGTTCAGTAAGGAATGGTTCCGGTCTTGTGTTGTAGAGGAGCGGGCGTACTCCTTGGTACGGTGATCTAGGCCACGTACTGTGATGGGAGGTACCCCAGTAGCCCTGCCATTGTATGGAATCCAAAATCCAATAAGTGCCATCGGATTTGATTGTATTACCCATTTTTGTGGCTAGTAGCTGGAATTTAATAAATGTAACAATTTCGGCTATTTCATATTTATTTGAAAACCCTAGACCTATTATAATATCACTGAATTTCCTATCAAATGTTTGGTTAGCATAAGGTAAAAACGTTTCCATGTTTATGTGTGGGAAGTCTTACGTGATACCTTTTCTTTCAAAAGATTTTTAAAGTTAAGCAACTTTAACCGTTTACTCATACCAGACCCATGTCTGACCCGGAGTTTATTCTGTTTTCTTAAACTCTTGGGTACTCAAATTTTTACGAGTAGCCAGGGGATTCAGGTTGGCTTGGCGAATTCTGGAGGAGCAATGGAGCAGGTGGCTTCTGCGTATATTTATATATTATTCCGCTGTGTGTTCTCTGAGTCGTTTGTCTTTGAGTTGTATTGAGTTGTATAACTAGACAGGTGTTTATAACTGTCTAGTATGTGTTGTTTAGCTGTGTATCTCTGATGTATATGATACTATGTAATATATTATGTGATTAATATAATTTATTCGTTCCGCTGTTTAGATTCTGATGTTGTTTCTTGCTTTCTTCTCTATCTTTTCTCTTTTCTATCCCTTTTCTTTCTTAAAAATGATGCGATTTTCTGTGGTGAGAAAGTCGGGTCGTTTCAATAGACTTGTACAACTCGTACGTAGCAAGGTCGGATTATGTTCAGGTTAAATGCATACCAAGAATTTCAATCGAACAATACTATAGTTGGTACTGTCATCTAACATGACAATTTGTTCGTAAAGAACCGTTTACAAGGTTGCCCATATATGCTCCACGGGACCGATGGAATGTGATTTGGTACGTGTTTATAAGTTTTAATCTTTTAATTCCTTCAACTAGCTTTAATTACTTGTATCATTACTTTTTTTGTTCTAGGTTCAAGGGTTGTACATGATTTCCAATGGAGTTGACGATGTTCTGGCAGATCCTGCAGATGAGGATAGAGTAAAAGGCAAGTACTTGAACATCAAAGAAATTATCAAGTCGCTTCTTTGTAAGCATAAGCTTGAACGACCACCACCGTATGTGCCTCGTCCACTCCAGACTTTTGGTCGTAAATACCAAAGAAGACGTTTTGGAGGCACAAGGGGTTCTTCACAAAGTAGCCAGCCGGGTCAGGACATAGTTGCAGTTGGATCATCTCAACCACCTCTGACGCAAACTCAAAGAACACCACGCGAACTCAAAAACTTTAGAAGATATATGTTGTGTTGGTTTGTCGGTTGGTTACTTTCATTTGAATTTATATCAGCGTGAAACTTGATGGTTTGTAGGTGTTGTGATGTTGTAATATTGACGTGAAATGTGATATTGTATGAAATATGTTGTTTTGAATGAAATATCATACTTATTTGAACTAATTTGTTGTATGAAACATGATAATTTGTCTGCTGTTGTAAGAAATGTCTTACATTCCTTGAACCTATTACTTGCTGTCTAGAAAGTTGCAGGCGCAACGTATAGTCATGTAACAATGTGAATTCAAAAGGTGCAACTCTAAGCTGTGCCTAAATATTATGCTTCCCATTGTGCATGTAACAGTTGCGCTTACCTTCATACGTAAGTGTGCCACTTACAGTTGCTCCTGCATACATGGGCTATTCCTGGCCCAACAGCAGCTTATAACCATTACAACTCCTCCCCAAACAAACACAACTCCTCATACCCATTTTTCTTTCAGAAATTCTAACCTCCATTGCCATTATTTTCGCTATCAGCAACACAACATTCCACTCAAAATCATTTGATTCTACGAAGATCAACAAAAGATTTCACAGTCATCTACACTTGAGGTAAAACATCGAAACCCTACTCCATTAATCTTTATAGATCTAGTGTTCACATTTAGTTTGCTGTAATTTTGATAGATCTATGACTACCATGCCAATTATTTGTCACTATGACGATGATTTAGTCATCGATGAAAATAGAAAGCCAACCTATGTTGGTGGAAAACATAAAAGATCGAAAGTAAGGAGGGGTTGAAATTTTCTTGAGCTAAAAATGACAATTTACAAAGCTACAAAGATTGCTTCTACGGAATTCGACATCTCATTGGTTAGTAAATGGGTAACGGATGATGGCCCAACTGCTATTGAGGTGAATGATGACGACGATGTCAATTCTGTGTTTGCATGGAGATGAAAGTAATCGAGTTGTATGACAAGAAGACGGAGGTGGTACATACAACTGAACAACAAGCTCAAATATTTTATTATGCAAGCCAACCTAGGCCCAGTAATACCATCGAGCAAAGTCAAATCTATTACCCACACTACTCCTACCAGCCATCGAACGTTTACAAACTATTGGGTATGGTTTTATGTGTTGTATGTATGTTTCATTCATGTTTTTTGTACTTAACAGTCAAATGTTTGTGTATATGTTGTATACCGGTCATCCGGCTATGGTGTCATGCCATATCCATCACAGTCACCTGGGTTTCATTCATGTTTTTTTGTACTTAACAGTTAAATGTTTATGTATTGGTTGTATACACAGGAGCGATTAGAGCTTACCATGATCTTATTTCGTCCTGGTTTACAACAGACGGTTAAAGACATAGTTATTCTCCAGTTTTTCATCCATGCCCGACATTAGATATTGGGATGTACATGACGGCCCTACTATACTCCCACTGCCAACGCGTAGGAATACAGAAAGACCGAGGTCTATTAGAATAAGGGGAGTCATGGATGAAATGGGGGACATAAGACAGGATAGATGTGGAAAATGGGGGCAACTTGGGTCATAGGAGAAGAACGTGCGGGAAGCAATAAATAATTTACTTGTTTCTACTAGTTTTGTCATTCGTGTAGTGTATAACTTATATTTTTATTTTGTATGCAACTTTTATATTAAAGGTTATCTTATGTCAAACATTTATGTCGTTGCTATGTTATGTAACTTTGATTTAGTTCATACGCAGCTTTTGTACGAATTTCCATAGTTTTACTTCTATCAATAAATAAACATAGCAAACAAACAGTAATACATCACCTATTGCATATCCATTACAACAATCAAGTAAAAAAACAACCTAGTAATACAACATTCATTAAAACTAAAGCATGCATAACTCCATTAAACAAGTCTGAGACATATCCATTATAGTCATACTACCCAGTTTACTAGACCCCTTTCCAAATTGGATTTAAGGGCTGCAACTAGTTTACTTGATGTCGAAGCAGACTATTTTCCTTTTCTAAATGTCTCACTTCGGCTTGCATCTCTAGTTCATACTCCACTCTCCTAGGGCCAACGGACGATCTAACCATTTGAAGAAATTACAACACTCAACACCTTTCAGGTTAGTTATATGATCCAGGTAACCGGGACATCCTTAAAACCGACGTCCAGCATTTGTTTGAGTCTTGCATACAACTACCTCACAAATATCTCCACAGTGATAAAGTGAATGTGTTGACTGTCTCACTCGACCTTCATCGCTGATTTGTTTCCTCAATCTTTGATTCAGTTCGCCTATGCAAACTTGATTATCCAAAACAGATTGAACAACAACAACATTAACTGGAGGAACTATCTTAAATTGAGTTTCAAGAAATGTTTCAAACTGAGTTTCAGGAACAAAATCATTTTAGCTTCCATTTATTCAACATATTTCACCAATACTTCATCTGAGATCTCCCAGTTATCCATATGAATGAATGGTAATGTGAGTGCGGGACAGAGGGATTGTTGTAGCTTTGGTTTAATCGAAGAGTGAAGAAGAAATTTGCAAAATTTGTTATAATTTGGTGGAAAATGGCTAAAATATGGGTTTGGGGATGTTGGGTTCCGCCATGAAGAAGATGAAGGAGACTGGGAAATGCTTTGAAAGGTTTTGAGCAAAAGATTACTGCTGGCTCTGTTGTAGGCGCAGCAACCTGTGCAGGCGCAACTCATTGTTGCACCTGTACCATGATATAGTAGGCACAACTATGAGTTACGCCTGCTTAATAAAAGGCATATGTGCAACTCTTAGTTACGCACAGTTATAAAATAATATTGCGCAACTAACAGTTGCGTAATGTAAAAAAAATTAAAATGGCTTCTGCACAATTCATAGTTGTGCAAATGACTGTCGGTTACAAAAAAGCCGACTGGGCAGAAACTAGCCTTGTTTGGTAATAAGTTTCGAAACCTACGTCGATCGAGAAATTGTTTTGAAAAGTAGCCTACTTTGAAAATTTGTCCTAAAATTAATTAAAAGGGAAATAAAAGCAAGGTATTTAAATTCAACATATGGAAGGGGCTTAGTGTAAATAATAAGTGTCTAGCACTTCTCTTAACATCTCAATTTCTCTTGTTTCCTTAACCGATTACCCACCAAAATAAATAAAGCTCAAAACATCTCAGTTTACGATTTGGCAATAGTGGACCGAGACATATAGTCCTCAATAGCGAATCACATACGTTTTCGACGATAACGAGTTTGGATTATGTGCTCAATCCTGTTGCAATCGGTCTTTGTCATGCGATTTAGTGCTTTATGTTCAATCAAGCGCATATAATTAGATATGGGTGATAACCCACCTCTCGAACCCCTGGGAACAACACTTAATACATCCTCAGTATGTCATTGCCTGAGCACTTTAAAGATAATTTGTCTTAGGGTAAAATAAGGAACGTAAAAATGCAGAATAGATAAACCTTACATCAGAATGATTACATATAATATAAAATGATATAGTGCAAAAGGTTACTCCTTATAAGGAGTTATCAAAGTTATAAAAAAATACCACATTTAACAGATTGATAGCCATACATTATGACTTTTCATTTTTAAGATACAAAATACACCTACATACTCATACAATGTAAATAAATAACAAAATAACTAAGAAGCCTCCAACTCTATCACCGTCTTTAAAGAGCTCTAAAGAAAACCTGTTATTCTTGGATGACCCTAGTATAATTGAGTACCCAAGAGTTTAGAGAAAATAAATAACCCGGGTCAGACAAAATGTCTGGTATGAGTAAAACCTGAAGAAAAAGGAAGTGTATTTAAACAATAACATGTGGGACCACGCCGCTGACGAGGAACAGATTTCTTCCATATAAACAACAACCAAACATAACAAAAATGGAAATGAATAATAAGGAACAAATCCAAACATAGATGATGAGTACAATTAGTATAATATTCAGATTGAAAGAATGGAAATAGTTTGAATAAAAGTCCAAACTGGATAGAATGGATAAAATAAGACAACATTCCAAACTTGATAGAAATGACTAAACAAGATAACCGTCCAAACTCAATAGAATGGACCAAAATAATAATTGAAAACCATGAAGAGTGGTAGACTCTTCCCATTGTAATCAAAGAAAACAGATTCAAAGGTTCGAATCAAATAAGGAAAGAAAATTTTCCAACAAGGACAAGGAGAGTGCTCCCCCCTTACCGAAAGAATACCTCTAGAAATATACTTGAGAATTCCGATGGCTCTCGGACATGTTCAAGCCGGACCCCGCCAACGGTTACCGAGAATCCGAGTATTTTCACATCCCAATGCATAAATCCGATCCCAATCTAGACTGGATGTGAAAATACACTAATGGGAGCAACCCCACATAGCTTGGCTTCCACTCGCTCTTTGGGTTTAGTCATTTCTGACAAAGGATAACAAAGCTCAAGCGAGCAACACGTCGTCTTAGAATGACGAAATACAACGAAGGTTGAGGTAACAGATAGTTGGGAAACCAACTATTGAGGATATAAAATGATCGTATATGGAAATTAAGTCCTGTTTACTTATCATCACTCATCGAATTCCAGCTTGTGTTATTTCTTGGTTAACATAATACCGGGCAAGTCAAGATAGTATTACCTCAAAGTCATGTCTCACGGTTATTCTTAACTTTCAAAATAGAGACGAGTCTACTTCTTCGACATTTAGTGCTAAGTATACAAATAAATCGTTCCCGTATAAGTGAATCGCTTTATGAAAATTAATTCATTTCCATAAACGAATCAAACTTTTTCTTTTAAAAACCCAAATTAGTGTTTGGCCTCACATTATAAGTATTAGCTTTAAAACACTTTGTTAAAAGAGTTGACCAATTTCAAAACATCAATTTAAAAAGGATTTAATAACTTAAAATATCTTTATTACATTGGTTAATTAACTTTAAACTTCATCTCACAATTAAAATTTTGAACTTCAAATTTAAATAATAAAAAGGGTAAACCACTCTAAACCTTATTAATCCAATTAATTAGTAAAATATAACTAATTAAATGAATGAATAATTAATTATCATTATATAAAATGAATAACAAAGTCAAAACATCCTGGTTACTTTGATAAATTCACTTTGGAACTTCATAAATTGAGTTGATTAATTAACTCCAATAACCTTTAATTAAAAAGGGTAAATCAACTTTAAAACATCATTAATCCAATTAATTAATAAAATTAAATAAAATTAATTAAATTAAATAATTAATTAATTAATTTTCATTATTCAAAAATGATTTATTAATTATAAACATCAATAAAAGAAAGATTAGTTAGAGTTAAAACAAGTTGATAAATTTTAAAAATCATTTATTAAAAAGATTTATTAATTTAAAAGCATCATTAGCGCATTGATTAATTAGCTTTAATTCATCATTATTGAAAATAAAATGGTTTATTAAATTTAAACATCATTAAATAAAATGATTAATTAATTCAAACAATCATTAACTAAGTAATTAGTTAATTTTAAAATGCATCATAAACTAAGTAATTAATTAACCTTAATCCTTATTAAATTAAGTAATTAATTTAAATAATCAATATTAAAATGGTTAATTTCTTTTGAAAACATCATTAATCAAAATATTGCTTAACTTGTAAAACAATTCCAAACATGAAGTTGAAACAAAACGGTTTTGATAAAAGGTGATTTTCTGAAAGTGCCGATTTACCGATCATCGCTACATGGGCAGCTCGGCAGATAAACTTATGACATTAGCCATAAAACCAAACATCACATAGAAATAATTTAAGTACAATACAAGGTCAATAATGATGATACAACATGTAATAAGTATTTACTAACAATTATATTAACTTTAACTACCAACTGCTCATATAGCTAACCGCATACATACAAACTTTCAAATGTGACAAATTTTCAAAGCATGAAATAAACAACCAAACCATCATTTCACATATACAATAAGCATTCATAGGATATTAACATGAACATTAACATAATATATACTTGGTTTATGAAGGTGTGCACCGAAAGCTATCCAAACCCTCGCTAACTTAGGGTATGACGTAGCACTTCTATTCCTATGCAAAAGATGGAGTCTTGGACCCTTAATACACTAGATAGGCTTGGCCTTGAAAGAAGAAGAAAGTGAAACTTGTTTTGGTAAGGTGGAGTGACTTCGGTTAATCATCCAACTCTCAAAAATAAATCCGAAAATAAGTCATTTTCCATCTAGTTTTTCGACCATTTACTTTTGGATTTTGAAAATGTGGTAAAGGGGTAAGTTTTAGAAAATTCTTTTATGTATAATTTTTAAAAATGAATTACTCAACTTTGAATGGTTTTGAAAAAATATGGTCTAAAGAAGAAGGACCATTTTTGGACTTGAAATTTTAGGTCCAAAAATTCTCTGTAAAGAAATGAGATTTGGACATGGTTAAGCTTAAAATTAGAAAAAGTGGTGCAAATAAAAGTTTTAGCTTGTGAAATTTTCTACTGTTTGAAAAAAAGAAATGCTCCATTTGATTAAGTTATGAGAAAGATATGGTAGAAGAAAAAGAGGCAAAATTGAAGAAGCGAAAGGGGTATTTATAAGCAAGAGAACAAAGTGAATTACCTAAATGTCATTGTCTTTTACCCTCCACTACCCTCTTGCCACCTCACCTAGCCTCCTTCACCTCATTTCCTTGAGCCACCTTCTTGTCCCCCCTCTCTTCATGAGAAAACATCCATTTAATACATATGTACTAATGTTTAAACAATGTTTCATATGATGTGATGTTTACTTTTTACTAAAATTATATTTTAAACTTTATATACTTAGATATAAATACATATATGCATACACTAGTACACACATATATACATATACTAACTTATTTAAAAATGTGTATACTTATGCTAAAGAGGTCCACAAAGTTTTCGATAAATTTTAGCCGAAGAAAAGTCGAAAATTCAAAAAACGAGTTCCGACCACATTTTTGATTTTTCTTCGAACTAAATATGTTTGTAAACTAATTTTGAAAACTATTTTATATTCAATATTTATTATTTAAAAGAGTTTTTATTTTAGTTATAAACCGATTATTTGAAACTTTAAAATTAACCAAATGTTCGGAAATTAATTGGTGAAATTTCGGGTTGTTGCGCTCTTCCTCATTAAAAGAATTCATTCCCGAAATTTACCAGAATCCTATCCCAAAAAAATATATCCTAGAAATACTAATACATTAAACAGATGTAACTTATCCACCAAAAACTTGTCTGATATAAATCTATTCGCAATCAAATTCAGAGAATATCCTGGAATAAAATACTACGCATCCAATCATATCAAAAGGTAAATTTTGAACTAAATACCCAGGCTCTTAGATTCAAAAATTTATTTTCAGATTTCTTTAAAAAGAAATGTGTTAAAACCAAAACCAAAAATGACTAGGAGGGGGTCCTCCTAATAAAACATGTAAAAGTCTAGAATCAAAACAACATGAACCATCCAGTTGTATTCTGGTTCCTCCAAATACAACAACTAAAGTGAACAATAATTATTTCTTTTAAAAAATTTCAAAATTGCTTTTTTCCTCAAAAGCACAGGGAATTAAGTCCTCATAAACAACAATTTAAAAATTCATTTTATTATTTTAACTTTATAAATTATGATGTATAAGACCACACAATCAATCAAATTAAATTAAACAAAATCAATCAAATTTGATTAAATCAAATCATTCAAATTCAAGTAAATCAAATCAGCCAAATTCTATAAAGGAATACACTAAACCTATTAATCATACAAATTCCGTAATGGAAAAAAATCTTACGCTCAACATTATTTAGAATGCCAAAAGATTAACAACAAACTCCTGACTTAGGTCCAAAATTTTCTTGATTGCCCAAAATATAGATAATTATCTAAGCATACCATTCTTTGCTTAGAAGATTATCCAAACTTACTCGGACAAAATTGAAAGTTATACTCTAAAATTATTGGTTTCTTGACTACACTAATCTTTCTATATCACTTAAATTTATATTTAATATTTTATTCAATACCATTGTTTATGAATTATTTCATAAATTTTCATCTAAGTTTAATAATAATTTATAAAGTCATTTCTTTATAAAACACCAAGTAATAACTTATTCCACTTATTTACTTATATAATACCCATCTAAATCCTAAGAGTATATACAGAACACAAAACTTATTTTGCTTTTCATAATAGGCGAAGATCAAATCAAAATTTGAGTATTTTAAAAACGAGTCAACCTCTCGACTCTTTAACTTAGAGTGTTAAGATGGACAATATTTATGGGTTGACTCAAAATAACAAATAGTTTATACTGCTTATAAGTTTTAAACAAAGGCTACGATTTTAAATAGAACGATGTTTATTAAAACCTTCCTACCTTTTCACGATAAGGTTTTATAATGAATAATATTTATGGACTGACCCGATAACACCAATTAGTTTACACTGCTTAGATATTTAAATAATATTTATGGTTTTGACAGAACAACGTTATCAAAACCTTCATATCCAATCTAACCCATTAAACCAGTGTTAAATTATCTCATAAATTGTTTAAGGGTAAAATTTGTTTATTAAAACAATCTCTTGTCAACAATGCTTTTTATTTTGGAAATCAATTCCCTTTAAGGGAACTTAAAATTTGATTACCCAGTTTTTAGTTTCAAAAATCGTCCCTGAAAGCATACTCCTTACCTTTTCCTTATAAAATAACTTCAAACAACTTGTTTATTAAACCTTACTTTGGATTCATTCGGATTTGAATTCATTTCGATCGCACAATGATAAAGATAATAATTTACTAAGTACTCCATAACATTCGCCTAAGCAATATTTAATCATCACTTGGAAGATTATCAAATTACCATAGAACTAAACAAAATGTTTCCTCCGAATTATTCAAACAAAAAGCATTCTACTTAAACTTATTTTCCAAAATAATTATAATTTAGAAATATTTCCAAATAATACCGCTCTTACTTTTCTCAAAATCTTTAGAAATTATTTTAAACAATTCCGAATTTAAATTTTTCAAAAACTCTTTAAATGTTATTTGGAAAGACAAATTTATAATACTAAGTGTGTTAAAACAAGGGTCAAAGCAAATGCTGTTTTAAACATCGTTTGCTAAAATTCCAAAACGATTTACACTTAGCTTTATTTACAAACAATTCTATTTAAAAGTTCTCATTTATAAAAAAAATTATTTATTAATTTAAAACAATATTTATTATCTCAAAGGATAAAAAACAATTTAAATACCTTTTATAAATTCCAAACAATGTTAACTGTCCTAGGGGATGATTTATAATATTCTTTTTAAAACCTTAAAACTATCTAAATTTTCCAAAAGAAAATAAATAAAAATTAGATTCTTTTATTAAATTTAAAATAATATTAATTATTCTGAAAAATAATAAATTACATTTATAATCTCCTTTATAATTCTAAAACAATATTAGCTATCCCAAAAGAATTAATCAAAATTTATGATTTTCTTTAATAAAAAAATCAACTATCTTTAATAAAATAGTTAATTACTTCACAAACAGTTTCATCAAATTAGTTTATTTATTTTAAACCCGTTTATTAAATCAATTAACCAACTTAAAATATTATTTATCAAATAATTTATTAAATTTAAATAATAATTATTTGAAATGAATAATTACTTTTAAATATCATTAATTATAATCATTATTAATTATTAAATATCATTAATTCAAATAATTAATTAAATTCAAATACCATTACTTCTAATGATTAATTAAATCCAAATCTCATTAATCAAAAAATTAATTAATTTTAAACATAATTAGTAAAACGATTAACCGATTTAAAATATCATTAATCAAAACGATTAATGAATTTTAGTTATTTACTTTTGGGAAAACACATGCTCAAGTTCAAACACACATAAGGGTTTAGAGGATGATATTTAATAAATGACGGTATAATGAAAAGTGCTATAACGACACTTAAATGATTTAAATGGAATATCTAGATTAATTTTAATTAATCAATCAAACAAATCTAAATATAATCCAAAATCAACAATAGTTTATAGCATCACATATATAATAGTAAATTTGGGCGTGGATTAACACATATTTAAATAATTATCCTTTATTATAACTAAATTTTCTCATATATTTATCCTCTAAATGTATTATCCTACTATGCAGATTATATTAAACAGCAATTTATTAAAAATTTGCTTTTAGCTTAACATTATTAAAAGATGACTTTTAACTTAAACACCTTATAATCAAACTATGAAACTTGATTCATCAGGGTTCATTCTACGATTTTCTAATTCCGATCTACTCGACCTATATCTTACAAAGGAAAATTCCTTATAAACTATTCAATAAGAGTTAATGGTCAAACTAGACGATCATAACTAATCAAATCATAAATGAAAAAAATAAAATATTATCATTTCTAAATAATCAACTAAACTATACAATTATATTAATTTTGAAAATTATTATATATATATATATATATATAATATTCCTAGGTAAAATTATTTCATTTACCATTTTAAAACAATACTGTATTGGTAGATCTATGAAGTGTTTAGTAATCCCTATCGATGATGCTGTTCAGTCGCATCGACCAGAATTCTTATACCACTCAATGGACCAAACAATATAATATAAAATATTTTTGTAACACTAAAAAATACGCACGCAATACATATTTACACTCTCGGACTTATCCTAGGATATTACTAATCCTATCCTTAGACAGTTTACCCCAACTGGGCTTAGGGGTTTGCTAAACTAAGATTTGATACCATCTGTGACGATCCACCTTTCTAATCCCTGAGAACGACATTTAATACATCATCGGTGTTCGTGTGCCGTTTCCTAAGCACCCGAAAGATAAGTTGTCTTGGGGTAAAATAAGAACAGAAGAAGACAGAATAGATAAACCTCACGGAATGGTTACATATAATATAAAATGATACAGTACAAAATGTTACTCTTTATAAGGACTTATCAAAGTTATAACAAAAATACTACATCTAATAGATTGATAGCTATTCATTCTGACTTTTCATTTTTAAGATACAAAACATACCTACATGCTCATATAGCAGAAATAAATAACTAGATAACTAAGGAGCGTTTGCTCGATAACCGTCTTCAAAGAGCTCTAAAGAAAACCTACTATTCTTAGAAAACCAAAATACAATTGAGTTCCCGAGTGTTTAGAGAAAATAAACAACTTGAGTTAGATAAAATGTCTAGTATGAGTAAAACACTGAAACAAAAGTAAGTGTATTTAAATAATAACATGTAGGACCATGCTGCTAATGCAAAACAGATTTTCTCCCATATAATAAACAACCAAACATAACAAAAATGGAGATGAACAATAGTGTACAAATCCAAATATAGATGATGGTTACAACAAGTATAACATTCAAACTTGAAAGAATGGACATAGTCTGAATAAAAATCCAAACTGGACAGAATGGATTTAACAAGACAACAGTCCAAACTCAATAGAATGGACTAAACAAGATAATCGTCCAAACTCGATAGAATGGACAAAATCAATAATTGAACACCACAAAGAGTGGTTGTCTTTTCCCATAGCAATTAAAGAAAATAGATTCAAAGGTTCGAATCAAATAAAGAAAGGAAATTTTCCAACAATGAAACGGAGAGTGCTCCTTCCTTATCGAAAGTTTGCCTCTAGAAATATACATGAGAACTCCGATGGCTCTCGGACAAGTCTAAGCCGGACCCCGCTAATGGTTACCAAGAATCCAAGTATTTTATATCTCAATGCATAAAAACCACTTCCGATCTAGAGTGGATTTGAGAATACCCTGATGGGAGCAACCCCACATAGCTTGTTCACTCGCTCTTTGCGTTTAATCATTTCCGACAAAGGATAGAAAAGCTTAAGTGAGCAACTCATTATCTTAGAATGACTAAATTAAAAGAAATCTGAGGTAACCAAGAGTTGGGAAACTAACTATCGAGATATAAAATGATCGTATATGGAAATTATGTTTTGTGTACTTATCACCACTCATCGAACTCCAACTTGTACTATTTTTTGGTTAATAATAATACCGGAAATGTCAAGATAGTGTTACCTCAAAGTCATGTCTCATAATTATTCTTAACTTTCGAAATAGCGATGAGTCTACTTCTTTGACGTTTAGTGCTAAGTATACAAATAAATCGTTCCTATATAAGTAAATCGCTTTACAAAAATTAATCCATTTCCATAAACAAATCAAATCTTTTCTTTTAAAAAACCTGAATTCGTGTTTGGCCTCATATTACAAGTATTAGCTTTAAAACACTTTGTCAAAACAGTTTACTAACTTCAAAACATCAATTTAAAAAGGATTTAATAACTTAAAACATTGGCATTGCATTGATTGATTATCTTTAAACTTCATCTCACGATTTGATTTGTGAACTTCAAATGTCTTTAAATAATAAAAAAGGTAAACCACTTTAAACCTTATTAATCCAATTAATTAGTAAAATATAATTAATTAAATTAATGAATAATTAATTATCATTATTTAAACCGAACAACAAAGTCAAAACATCCTGGTTACTTTAATATATTCACTTTGAAACTTCATAAATTAAGTTGATTCATCAACTCCAATAACTTTTAATTAAAAAGGATAAATCGCCTTTAAAACATCATTAATTCAATTAATCAATAAATTTAAATATAATCAACTAAATAAAATAAATAATTAATTAATTCTCAATATTCCAAACTGATTTATTAATTACAAACATCAATAAAGGAAAGATTAATTAGAGTTAAAACAAGTCGACAAAATTATTTATTAAAAAGATTTATTAATTTAAAAGCATCATTAGAAAATTGATTAATTAGCTTTAATCATCATTATTGAATGATTTATTATCCTTAAACATCATTAAATAAAATAATTGATTAAATTTAAACATCATTAAATGAAATGATAAATTAATTTAAACTATCATTAACAAAGTAATTAGTTATATTTAAATGCATCATTAACTAAATAATTATTTAACCTTAATCCCTATTCATAAAGTAATTAATTGAATTAAATAATCAATATTAAAACGGTTAATTACTTTTGAAAACATCATTAATCAAAATCTTGCATAACTTGTAAAATAATTCCAAGCACGAAAATGAAACCAAACAGTTTCGGTAAAAGGTGATTTTTCAAAAGTGCCAATATAGCGACTATCGCTATATAGGCAGTTCGCCAAACAAACTTATGACATTAGCCGTAAAACCAAACATCATATAGCAATGGTATAAGCATAATACAATGACGATACAACGTGTAATAAGTATTTACTTACAATTATAGTAACTTTAACTGCCAACTTTTCAAATAGTTAACCACATGCTTACTAACTTTCAAATACGACAAAATTTCAAAGCATGAAACAAACAAACAACCAAACCTTCACTTCACATATACAACATGCATTCATAGGCTATTTACGTGAACATTAACATGGTATAAACATTGTTTAAGAAGGTGTAGTTTTACGCATCGAAAGCTCCCTCCAAACCCTCGCTAACTAGGGTATGACCTAGCACTTCCATTTCTAAGAAAAAGATGGAGTCTTGTACCCTTAATACACAAGGTAGGCTTGGCCTTGAAAGAAGAAGGAAGTGAAACTTGTTTTGGTAAGGTGGAGTGACTTTGGATAATCATCAAACTCTCAAAAATAAACTCGAAAATAGGTCATTTTCCAACTGGTTTTTCGACTATTTACTTTTGGATTTTGAAAAAGTGGTAAAGAGAAAAGTTTTTTAAAAAAAATAATTTTCTCTATAATTTCAATAAATTAGTTACTCAATTTTGAATAGTTTTGAAGAAGATATGGTCAAAAGAATAAGGACTATTTTCGAACTTAAAATTCTGGGTCCGAAAATGCTCTGTAAATAAATAAGATTTGGACATGTTAACTTAAAATTAGAAGAAGTAATACAAATCAAACTTGTAGGCACTGGAATTTCCTATGGTTTGGAAAAAAGGAATGCTCTATTTGATTAAGTTCTGAGAAAGATACGACAAAAGTAAAAGAGGTGAAATTGAAGAAGGAAAAGGGGTATTATAAGCAAGAGAACAAAGTGAATTACCTAAATGTCATTGTACTTTATCCTCTTGCCACCTAGCCTAGCCTACTCTAGCTCATGTCTTTGAGCCACCTTCTTGTCCCCCTCTCCTCTCTTTATGAGAAAACATCTATTTAATTACGTATGCACTAAGGTTTGAACATGTTTCATGTGATGTGATGTTTACTTTTTACTAAATTTATATTTTAAACTTTATATACTTAGGTATGAATACATATATGTATACACAAATACACATATATACATATATTAATTTATTTAAAAATGTGTAAACTTATGCTAAAGAGTTCACAACATTTCCGATAAATTTTAGCCGACAAATAGTTGAAAATTCAGAAAACGAATTCCAGCCACAATTTCGATTTTTCTTTAAACTAAATATTTTTGTAAACTATTTTATCTTCAATATTTATTATCTAAAAGAGTTTTTATTTTTATTATAAACCTATTATTTGAATATTTAAAATTAACTAAATGTTCAAAATTAATGTGGTAAAATTCTGGGTCGTTACAATATGGGTTAAAGAGAGATGTTGTATTTGGAATTTAACTGATTTTATATTGTTATATTTGTTTGGAATTGTATTACTGGTTACTATTAATTTTATTCCCTCCTTTGTGAGTTTTTAGAAAGCGTATGATATTCTTGATAGCTCTATGATTTGTTTTATATATTTTACCTTAAAATGATCTATTGTTTACGAGGTTCACGACTCTAGTTCAGCTTTTATACATTGGGCTGGGATGTCATAGATGGCGGATTGTTACATTATAACAGAGCTTAGGTTTGGTGATTCCTACTAAATTAGGGTATATGAGTATTAGTAATTTTTATTAATGGTATTATATATATAATGTCATACCTTTGTATTGTAAAAATAAAACAGATATATTAGCACAACTTGGAGTAGGAGAAGGTGAACTGCCAGTAAAATATCTTGGAGTTCCACTGTCAAATAATAAGGTTACAGATGCTAAATGTGGTAAACTATTAGATAATATCAGAGAAAAGCTGCAAGGTTGGAGATCAAAACTGTTGTCTTTTGCAGGGAGAGTGGAATTGGTACATACAGTTATCACTTCAAAGGCCAGACTTTGGTTGCAAACTTTCCAAATACCAGACCGCTCATTTGCTAAGATAAATACAGTTTGTGTAAGTTTCATATGGAAAGGAGGCATCCACAAAGTGAACTATAATGAACTATGTAGACCTAAAGTGAAGGAGGGGTTGGTCTTAAAAATATACTTGAACTTAAAAAGATTTATGGACTCAAATTAGCTTGGAAAATTCTTAATTCTGAGAATCTATGGGCCAAATGGATGAGAGTTGGATATTTAAAAGATAATTTTTGGACCATAAAAGCAGATAATAATGCTTCAATCATCTGAAAAAATATTCTCAAACAAAGGGAGACACTAAAAGTGTCAGTGGAAAAACAAATTGCAAATGGCCAAGATACAGACCTATGGAGGACCCTTGGATTAATAACAAAATTATCCTAGAGAGAGTGGGATGGGAAAGCTTCTCAGCTAATAACACACCAAAAATTCAAGTTGCTAGCATAATTCAGAACAAAAAATGGGAACTGAAAAAACAACTGATAATCAGAAATCTGAAGCAAGAAATTGAGAAAATCCCAATGTTCACAAACAGAAAAATGATATATGGGTCTGGAAAAAAACAATAAAGGTCAATTCAAAATGAGGGAAGTCTGGGATAACAATCGACAATATTATGAACTGTCAACTGGCATAAGGTCATTTGGAGTAAATTAAACTGTCCTAAAATGGCTCACACTACGTATATGGCTATCAAGGGTAGACTAAGCACTAAAGTCAGACTTAAAAGTTAGGGAATACTTGATGAAGACACATGCAACCTTTGCAGAAAGGAAATTGAAACACACCGACATCTATTTTTCGAATGCAAATATAGCAAATGCATTTGGGCTGTACAAAAGCTTAAAAACATGCAAACAGAAGCAGTATTGTGCTTAGAAGATGAGATAAAATACCTAAGTGATCGGACAGATCTCAAAAACCTTATGAAGGAGGTCATGAAAATTGCTTTGACGACAACTATTTGGCATATCTGAAGAGAACAGAATGTAAGGGCTTTCACCAGGAACAAAGAAAAAAAATGAGTTAACGCTGTCAGAAAAAATTGCTAGAGATGTCAAAATCAACATTGGAAGAATTAGAAGGCTTACCAACTTAGAGGCAAAAGAAAAACTACTACAGGAGAACTGGAGGTGGAAGGTTGCGAGGCCAGAAAGTCAAGTAAACACCAAGGAGCCACCATAGGATTCGAAGCTGAGGAACCCTAAATTAAATTAGGAAAGGTTGAGTTAATGTTGAGTTAGTGTTGAACTGTCGGATGAGTTATCTTGGTTATATTGCTGTATAATGTAGTTGTATGTGCTATTGGGCTGCACAGGCTGTTATAATACCATTAACCTATTTTCAAAAAAATAAAAATAAAAAAATAAATAGGGATATTTAAATAGTTTTGAGTAGGAGATAAATCCATTATATTTGTCACAGTTTACTCTATGGATAATTTTTCAAATTGAGTTTATATGCGAAGTAGCAGTGGAGTAAATTGTAGGAGTAGGGAAGAATAAGAAAAGAAGTTCCCCTAAGTCCATAGAATATAGTATGATGTTGATGAGGCATTAATGGAAGTACCTAAATGTCCTTTTTAAAGTTATAGTTTGGATTGTGTAAGTTATGATTTACTCCAATTAAAGTAATTAAATTAACTCAAATTAATTTAAATGTTTTCGCTTATATATATTGGGATTTTTGGTAATATTATTGAAGTTGAAGGTTGTTTAATGTATTTAAATAATAACCCATTTAGTAAGCTTTAGCACAAGAAAATATAATAAGAAGTAATTTTCTATAAGTTTTTTTGAAGGTTTTATTTTTGCTCAGTGTAAGGCACCTTATTATTCTAATGTGTACTTTTTAGCAGAAACTTTTGAAAGTAAATTGAAGTTGAAGGTTGTTTAATACATTCTGATGTGTGCTTTTTGGTAATATTATTAAAGTTGAAGGTTTTTTCCTATATTTAAATAATAACCCATTTAGTAAGCTTCAGCATAAGAAATTTAATAAGAAGCAATTTTCCATAACTTTTTTATAGGTCTTATTTTTTCTTAGTGTAAGGCACATTATTATTCTGATGTGTACTTTTTGGCAAAGGAACTTTTGAAAGTAAATTAAAAAGTAAGTAAAATGCATCTTTTGAAAGTGTTTTATTGTATGAATATTTTTGTCACACTTTGAAAGAAAATTAATTAATTAAAAATGTATACTTTTATGAAAATTCCAAACTTATAAAGTTTAGAAAGGTATGTTTGATAAGTTTGTTTTGCTAAGCCAAGTTGGAACAATTTTGTATAGAATCTGAATTAAACAAATTAATTAAAATTATTACTTTAAACTTGTCGAATTTTTCAATTGTAATATGCGTGTACTTTTGAGTGGAAATTAGAGGGTTTGTGATATAAAAGTTTTGAAAGTATACATTAATAAATGTTTTGAAATTTTGGAAATATTTCTGAATCCGATATTAATATAGTTAGTAGAAAAAAAACTGAATTTCAAAAATCTATTTTTATGTATATACATATTGTATTAGTTAGAAGGTGATGGAAACTAAAACAATTTAAATATATAATTTTTTTATAGACATTAGTATTGTTTAACGATGTTGAGATTGGCTAATTATTAAACAAAATGTTATGTACTCATATATATATATATATATATATATATATGAAAATTGGTTATATATTATATAATTTTTGTCGAAATAAAATTATATGAAATAATGTTTAAAAAAAATGAAAGACATTGAAGTATGAGATTTTAGAAAAATAATCAAAGTTATTTCGAAATTATATTTTGAATAATTAATGTTGACTTGGTAAACTATAAAAAACTGAATTTTTGAAGTTAAATGTTTTTATGGGTAATGATATTTTTAAGAGTTATTGAAAAATAATCGGGTTTGAAAAATGATAGTATGATAATTGTTTATTTGAGGACATATAAAAAAATATAAAGTGATTAAATTGAATCAAAATTTGGGTTATGATTTTCTATGAAATGATTTAATATGAAATGTCTAAAGTAAAAAAATTAAAATTTTGTTTGGGTAGAATTTAAAGAAATTTATTTCGAGAAAAAAATGTGCGATGATCAAATTTAAATATTGGTTGAAGTTAATAGAAAATTGTGTGGTTTTCAAATCTTACTAATTTTATAAAGAATAAAATTTGAGATCTATGATTTTGATTTAAATTTTGAATTGAAAAGCTATTAATATTTTTAATTGAAATTTGATTTGAACTAGAGAAGTATTACACAACCTATAAAGTTTGAACTATTTATGGTGAACCAGATAGGATAGCTAATATGCCAGCGTGCTAAGAACTTGTTAGAACTGAATGTTTTAGGTTTGTGATTTAGGGGTTTGTACTTAAAATTAATTATGGTACTATATAAGAATGTTGGAAAAAATATATAATTTAGAAACAATAACAAAAACCTATTTCGAATTGGCAATTTACTTTTACCAATTATATAATATATATGAAAGCCGAGTTCATATCTATATGTGTAACGACCCCACCGCCATACCCAATTTATCAAAGAATATTACAAGTAATGCGTTTGCTAATCCAAAGAATGCAACTGGTTAAGTGTAATGACCTAAAATTTTGGTTACTTAATTTTAGATGTTTAATTAATTTTAAATATTTAAAATAATAAAAAATTTTGAATTTAATAATTTACAATTTAAATATAAGGAATAATTAAATATTTGAATTATGAATTAAATGGATTTAATAATTTTGTTTAACTTCTTTTAACCAATAAAGACTATTAGCGAATTTAATTTGTAAATTTATTTACAAATATAAATAAATCGGACTAAATATTGATAATTAAATATAAATACGGTATTTAAATATGTGAAATTAGCCTTTCAGGATACTGTCTTGGATTTCGACGAAACTAGTTTTATCGGATCCGTAATAGTGAATTATTGTAGGATTTCAAGTTTTGTAGCGATCGGACTTACCGTTTGGCCATGCGAGCTTAAAATGCATAGAATTTATTTTCAGGACTTCAGTTATTATAAATTGATTTAAAAAGCTAATTTTTGTAGATGATGGAATTAGGCCTCGAAACTAGTTCCATTGCGTTCGAAATAGGGGTATAACATATAAAATGCCAGTGAGTATGCCTCGATTGGAGGTCGTAAATTTTAGACATGAATAGCGCAGGTTAGAAAATCTATATAAGGTCCCTATGCTCCTTCACTTTGCTCTAAGCCCTAAATATTAACCTAGCCGCCAGTTTTTTTTCTTCATCCAACAACCCAAGTTAATCGGAGCCAGCAGAGGCGATTTAGCCTTCGACCCCAACATGGAAAACGTACAGGATAATGAGATGAAGGCATTGACTAGTTCGATTGAGTTAGATCGGAGCATGGTGGTGACGATGCCGCGGTGGCAACAGGCCTTGCGTCTCAAGGGGTTTTCCGGTGTCGTCTTCAATCTTGGAGGGGGTGGCTTTGAAGCAAAGTCGTGGAGGTGGCGTGGGCTTCGGTCTGTCGAAGTTTGGGGGTGGTTGGTAGTTTACTGCATCGATGAGATTGAGATGAACAGAGATGTTTCACGGAGCTCGTTCTCGAGCTAGGGCGACGGCGTGCAATGAGATGGGTGGCAGTCGAGTTTCAAGGCTGTCGGAGGCCTTGGTAAAATGAGTGGTGGTGGCCGGAGCGCTGGTGGCAGTGGTGGAAAGTTGGAGAAGTCGCGACCTGGGTTTTGATCGAAGCGGGAAGATGGATTTGGTTTAATTCGGTGATTAAGAAATTAATTAGTTGACAAATTATTATTTAATTCCAAAATCTTACAAATCCCTTAAATATTTCATGTGAGGCCTGATTCGAGCACGGTAAGTTGCTTTGTACTCATGGAATTGATGTCTTCGTGATGGAATTGGATTAGAGGAATTTGGAGCTTGTTGGAATTTATGCTAATAACGAACGCTCGTTCAGTTTTAACTCGAATCGAAACATTTCGGCGAAAACGGAAATCAATGTGAGCTTAACTCGTGTTTATTTTTATTATATCATATTAATGATATTATAAACGTTTGTTGTTTATTTAGCTATTAGATAAATTATTTGATTGCTTGTTTAGTTGAATTACCGATTGGAAAATGGATGATATATTAATTTGATTCTTATAAACCCATAATATTATCTATATATTATCCATAATCATTGTTTTGCAGGAAAATCTGTAGAGAGACACAAAGGGGGTTTCTCGCCCATAAATTATTTATTTACTTCCATATGCTATTATTGATGTTAATTGAAATTAATTACTGATATTCCATCTAATAGTTTAAATGTTATTATAACGATTTCGTTATATCGTCAATTATTGAACTTCATCCCCAAAACTCTGTCGTATGAACTTGAGCTTGTGTTTCCGCAGAAAGGAATATTAAAAATTCATTAATCATTTTGATTAATGATAATTGAAATTAATTAATCATTTTAATTAATGATTTTGAGATTAATTAACCAATTTAATAAATGATGATTATATATTAGTTTATCTTTAGATTCAATCAATCATTTTGGCTAATAATGTTTTATACTTAATTAATCGTTTTAACTAATGCTTATTTGATTTTAATTAATTAATTAATTTAATTAATGATAATGGAGTTTAATTACTTAATTAATAAATTTGATTAATGATGATTAAAATTAATAATCATTTTAATTAATGATATTAAAGGTAATAAATCATTTTAAATAATGATATTTGAATTTTATCAATTATTTTAATTCATGATTGTTTTTAAATTTAATTAATTGTTTTAACTAATAATATTTGGAATTTAGTTAAATCATTTTAGTTGATGGTGTTTCATAATTAAATAAATCATTTTAACAAATGATGTTTTAATTAATCCTTTTAGATAACAGGGGTTGAATTTAATTAATCCAATTAATATATGATTATTCAAACTTATTAATTGTTTTAATTAGTGGAATTTAAAATTACTTATCATTTTAATTAATGATGTTTGAGATTAATTATTCATTTAATTAATTTATATTTGAATTTGATAAATCATGTTAACTATTGACATTTAAAATTAATTAATTGATTTAATAAATGTGATTATAGTAAATTATCTAACATAATAAATTGCTTTAATCAACTGATTTAAAGTTAATAAATTGATTTAATAAGTAATTTACAGTTAATTTACCAATGTTGTAAAAGTAGTTGGAAATAACTATCTATTTTACTAAAGATAATGGATTTGTATTTAAAAGAGATTTTAAATGTGATTAATTAACTTTCGAGATAATTAATATTGTTTTAAAGTTATGAAAAGGAATTGGAACTCGATTATTGGGATGTTAAGTTGAATAACCATCTAGGTTTCGATCAGATGTTGGTTTAGGCCTTCGGGATAACGCACTTGAAAAAATTATTCTCTTAACGTTTTAACGATCAGGAACTAGTTCTAATTTTTTTACCAATATGGAAATCAATTACAAGTTCAGTCCTTTTTTGAAGTAAAAGTTTGATTTGTTTGTGGAATCAATTATTTCAGTAAAGCGAATCACTTATATGGAAATGATTTATTTGTATAATTCGCACTAAACATCGAAGAAGAAAACTTATCGCTATTTCAAAAGTTAAGAATAACCATTGGATATGACTTTGAGGTAACACCGCATTGACTTGTTCGGTATTATTGTTAACCAAGAAAAAAGTACAAGTTTGAATTCAATTAGTGGTGATAAGTATACTAGACTTAGTTTCCATATACAATCGTTTTATATCCTCGATAGTTGTTATCTCAGTTATCTATTACTTCAGCTACTTTATTATCGTCATTCTAAGATGACTTGTTTCTCCATTGAGCATTGCTATCCTTTGTTGGAAATGACTAAACCAAATGTAGGAGAGGAAGCGAAGCTATGTGGGGTTGCTCCCATTAGGGTATTTTCACATCTCATCTAATTTGGATTCGATTGTGCACTTAGATGTGGAAATATTTGAATACTCAGCAAGGTCCGGCGGGGGTCCGGCTTGGTATTGTCCGAGAAGTGTCATAGAGTAAATAAGCTTCTCAAAAATATATTGATAGAGGTATACTTCGAGGGGGTGCACCTTCCTAGTCATTTGTTGGAAATTTTCCGTTCTTTTTTGATTCGAACTCCCTGAATTTGTTTTAACTTTATATTGCCACAAGTAGAGACAACTCCTTACCACATCATTTAAGTGTTTATTTAGTACATCTATCAAGTTGGACTGTTACCTTATTTAGTCCATTTCTATCAAGTTGGACTGCTTTCCTTGTTTAATCAACTCCGTCCAGTTTGGATTTTACTCGGTTTATTTCCATTCTTTCAAGTCTGATTTAATATTATTTATGCTCATTCATTTTTGGATTTGCTTTTCTGATATTTATTTCCACTCTTGCATGTATGGATGTTATTCTTGTGAGGTAAAAACTCATTCCGCATTAGCGGTGTGGTCTTATAGAACTTTTATATGATCTTTATTATTCGAGTTATCTCACGCTGGTATTTTCAGACTGATCTGGGTGTTATTTATTTATAATGACTCGAGTCAGACCAAGTATTTTCCCAGATTGTCTTTGAAGCTTTAGAGATCGTGGAGAGGAGCTAAAGATTCACCTATCGTAGTATTTTATATTCCACTGTATTACATAGGATACCTATTAGCATTTGTAAGGTCAAGATTTTATAACTGTCCAACTGATGAGGTTAGTTTTTAACTTCGATATACTTTGTATGTTTGAAGTGACAGTTTCTACTGTCCTTGTTATATTATCTGTTGTCAATTCCGTCGTGAGTTTATGTTTCTCAGATCTATGTTCTTTTCTTTTTATTTACCCTAACAATCTGCCCGTCTGTCAATTGGATGCACGACATTTGAACACAGTGGTAGTGTTTGGTGTCAACTTTCGATGGTCAAAAAGGTAGGTCGATACATTAAGGTGATCGTTGAATATATCTTTATACAGCACCAACACGTCTTATTTACATTTTTGAGGATCTGAACTGAAAATTTGCCATGTGTAGTACTAATACAAAGTAATAAACACACCAACTAAATATATTCAGAACAATATATAATATAGATGATCAGAATTAGAATCACAGATTGCAGCAGACTAATATACAACATATTTCATAATAAGATATGAGTCTACAAAATGTCAATACTAGACGCACTCTGATATACATCGTATCTAATACACTATATCAGGTACAAAATGGCTACTGAATAATATACATGACATAACTACTAAATGTCAATATACATAATGATGAAGTAAACTAAAACTATCAAAAGAGTCTACTCCAAAGCTAATCCAAAATCCAAGAGTCAATGAGTCCTTGTACCTATAAAGTCTCGGCTTGGTCCGAGTATTATTAAAAATAATAAACGGGTCAGATTATATCTAAATAAAAATGTGAGATACTAATATCATAGCTATATGACTTAAATAATAAGCCATAATAAAATATGCTGAACAAACAATCGTAATAACACATATTAATTAAATTCACCACTTTACAATCCCATAAATGACTTAACTCTAAAATAAGTCATCCCAAAATATGCCTAAAAACCCAAGAATCCATAAAAGGCATATCAAACCAATATATACAGATATCATAATTATGACATAACAATAACAAAATTAGTCATAAATAAAATATGCCCAAAACAAATACTCAAATAAGACCTATCTAACAAAACACCATTTAACAAATCCATATCAAGTCTCAAACAGACTATCATAAAAAATAAAGTGATAACGATTTTAAATTTCTCCAAAGCCAAAAGATACTAAATATCTATCCTAAAATATCTAAAGAAATAATCATCACTAATGAAATAATAATGGCAGTCAACTATCAGTTTGGTACAGTGCGACATGGAGCTTGACTAAAGTAAATAAACCCCACCACATAGCGCAATAGTTTAACGAAAAAAATAGATTACCAGGTAAAAACATTGACTCCCAACGAAAAGAAATAGGTAGTCGTGTTTATGACAAAATTATGTGAATTTACCTAATGAATATAAATAGGTAAACATTGTCCAGCTATAAAATAAACTAATAGGCCTCATATAATACTTGCCCAAATAGAAAGGGCAGCCATGTCATACCATGACAAACCTAACTAAAAAAAATCGGTCTGCCTGCCAAATCAAAAAATGATAATGACTCTTAGGTCGATGAAAAATAAGTCATCGTCTCTTGGGGTTATATCAGTCTGAAATCCGAATACCCAAAGATAATACAACTCTAAGTGTTAATTACTATCACTTAAGTAATTAAAATAATTTAACTAACTGTCTCATACCAGTTAGTAAATTCAAGTATTTACTCAAGGCTAGTAAATTCCACTCAAACTATATTCAACAAATTATAATAATAAACAAAATAATTTATGAAATGTCCCATACCAATCCGACAATTCAATCGTTTATTAAAATTCTTTATTTCATAGAAAATCACGAAATCCAATAGAAATAAATCAAACCGTTCACTTAAAATTTATACATCCATGTGGTTATGAATTTCTTTATGTTTGACATTTTTTGATGAATATACAATAATACTAGATCCCAAATTATAGACAAAAATTTCTGTTTACCTTAGAATCAAATTATTACCATAAAAACAACATTATAAGTTGTTCAGAAGATTGTTGTTTGCAAGTTCAACTGAATTAATGAGTAAGATTTACATTCACATGAAATGTTTGCTAAAATGTTTGTGAAAATATTGGAATTGGTTTACTATTATGATGGATACTTAATGAATATTCATGTGTTATATTTTTGAAAATAAACATGCATGTTGTATATAATTAGAGTTAATGTAATAGTGAATTTATATGTCCACCAATAATATTGAAAATATAAGTACTTCAAGAAACTATTGCTATTTGGTGTTTTCAGAAGCGACTTTTCGATAATACCGAACTACGAAATTTAAAAGGAGTGGATGTTAGGCTCAAAGATGATTGAGTACGAAGAGTAGCTAGGGTAAATAAGGGGAAATAGGCTTAGTCCGTGGATGGTACCGATCCATGCAGGGACTTGTACTGATCCATAAGCTGTCACGTTTTCCTCCTGTTTCTCATTGAATAAAGGAAGTATCAATGTAGAAATGAAAGCAAAGAAATTTGTTTTAGTCTATGGATATCTAGAGATTCACAGATTCTTTCCATTTGATCATCAATCTTAGTGAACACATGAAGGAATAAGCTCAGAGATATCAAAGGAAAATCAGCATACAAAGCAAAGCAACAACGCTTGAGTAAAATATAGGAAAACAGAAGGAAGTCCATAAGAATTATGGATCGACACCAATCCATTGAAATATTAGCACTGTTTTAGTCTTTTACCTATCTTCTTAGATCTTAATATTTGATGAGTTCTATCGCAATCTGATGACTCAGAAGCATAGTTATGGCCGACTTCAGCCATAAATAGAGGGCTGCTTGTAATAGAAAAAAGAATTTTGACTTGGACATTTTACTATTACTTATCTTAGGGGAATCTCTGTCATAACCAATCTTAAACATAATTTCAAGGTTATATTTGTAATTCATCTTGATTTAGAGTATAATGGTAGTAAAATAATCATAAAAGCAGACGTAGACAAAGTCAAACCACAATAAATCCTGTGTCACTTGCTTCATTTAGTTTTCTTCTTTATTTTTTCATGTTGTTCTCACTGATATACTATTGCTAGATTCAATTCTATAAACTATGACATATAATTGTTACCTTTATGAAATCAGCCATTTGGGAGTGTTAGACTAGTTTTCTGTATTAAAATATTACATTTGGGGGTGGTAGACCAATTCAGTGTGACATGAGCCAAACAAAGGATCTTATAACATGTGTTCACACTTATAAATAATGTGCTTATTACTTTCATACATTAAAATATTCACATATCCATAACATACATGTTAATCTATAATATATAAATAACGTTATATATATTCAAGGCAATTTTTAATATTTTTAAATAATATAAAATTTGCTTTTGCATATGTATTTCAAATAAAATACTTCCTCCATATTTTGAAACCTCATATTCATTACTCATATTGATAAACCAAATAAATGTTTGGCAAGCTCTATTTATATACGTAAATTACTATACATACGCCAAAACATTTGCAAATACTGTATACACAACTTTTATTTAGTATAAACCATGCATATTGCAAAACTACCCTTATTTTGCTGTAAAACAAAACACTTAACTCATTTCACTAACTCTCTCTCCTCCTCGTGCATTAATCAAACCATGGTACATAGATTCCTCAAATTCACACCTGCAAACTTCAATTTTTAAAATCAATTATTTTAAATGGAATTTAAAATGGTTTAATTAATTATATATAGAAAAGTGAATATAATTTGTGAATACTAAAATGTTAAAATATTTAAATTATGTTATTGAATTTATACTTTATTTATTTTTGGTAAAATATAGAGAAGAATATTTTTGTGATGATAGGTGTGGTACTTTATTCAAGCAAAAGAATCTTTTTGATGTGTAACGGCCTGAAATATAATCACTTATATGGATATGTAATATATTTTTAAATAATTAAAAAATGGATTTTATTATTCAAAATATCCCCTTTTAAATATGAACTAGTGATGTGAAATGATTTTGAAAATGTGTTTACAAAATAATTAGTTTAAAGGAAAATAGAAAAAGTATCCGAAAAGCTTTTCCTAAAAATTCAATTTTTCACCATCAAAAAGTTGTTTAAAATGTTGTAAACACCTTTGTGCACATTTGAGTTAACGTATACACACTTGTAATTAATATAAGTATAGATTATTAACTTAGTAAAGATAAAAATATTTGTTTACTCAAGTAAGATGTGACATTTTTCAAAGTTTAAATTTAAATAAAAATAAAGATATGAAATGTCACTTTCACATGACATCTTAGAACATGGAAACACCTTATAAACCACTAGATAATCTCATGCTTTGTGCTAGGATTTGATGGAGCGATGGAAAAGTGTGTGAAAGAGGGAACGTGTATTACAAGGTTAGGATGAGAGGATGTAGTGATGATGTGGCAAAAAGTTAGTGGAGGGCATTGTACTTAAGGATCTTTTAGTAATTCTCTTATTTCATTTTATGTCGAGATTATATTTTTATATTCCATTCCATAATTTTCATTTTCAAAAAGCTTACCTTCTTTCTTAAACTTTTTAATTAATGGCTTCTTTGTTTTAGAAATTTAAAAACCTAGTTCTTTTCAACTTTAAAATCCCTTAAAACCTTTGAAAAAGTCTTCCTTTCTACCTTACACCTTCTCTTTTCTATAAGGAAAGCCCAAATTCCCCTAAAGGTCCAAGGCAACCCCTCTTGCCCTTTAAGGCCTTTAAAAATTCATTTTTGTTAAAGCATATTAAGGATCTAGGATTATTTCAAAAGTTAGTAAAAAATTGGTTTGATTTGGTTGATTTTGGTGAGTAAAGCTCACTCTTTTATGTAAATATTAAATCTTTGTGGTGTTGCAAATATATAGTTGCTAGTGTGGTTGTTTGGTTTAATTCTAATGATAGTTTTGTTTACATATATGTTCTTGTATGTGATATTATATATTGACTTGAAAAGAAGTCTAAAATGTTAAGTATATTTGCAAGTTATGATCTTTATGTGAAGAATGATGTAAAGTTGGAATATTTACTTGTGTTTGTGGTTTGTGATATGCTTGGTATGCTATGGACATGAAAACGTGGTTATATGTTAAGAAAGTTAGTACTTTTGTATGGTTAAGCGACAAGCAATCCTTGTGTGAACTACGGTTTTTAGTTTAAAAAAAATCGATTTCAAGTTTGAAACTTTGTTTTGTTTTTCAAACGCTTACTTTATGTTTTGGAAAAGTAGACGAGCTTCCAAAGGTGATAAGTTTTCAAAGTAAACTTAGAAAAACAATTTCTAAGTTATGGTATCCATAGCGATAGTAGCTATGGATGTAGTTCGGTGAAAATTCAACTTTTTACAAAATTAAGTTTTTATGCTTAAATTTATTTTAGAAATGTTTTATAAACTTAATAACGATGTTTAAGAAAGTTGATTAAGAATTTAATAATTAATTTTAATTAAGTAAATTTGGTAATTAATAATTAATTAAGTATTAAACAAGGTTTATTAATTTTAATTAAGTGGAGGTTAATTACTAATTAATTATCTTTTAAATTGAGATAATTTTAATTAATTATTGATTGAGTAAGATTAATTTTTAACTAATTATGGGTTAAGTATAAGATTAGTTTTTAATTACTTATTAGTTAAGTATAGGATTAATTATTAATTAATTATTAAGCAAGTGTTTAATTATGATTGACTAATTAACAAAAGGTTGTTATAAGTTAATTATTTCTTAATTAGTAATTAAGTTTAATTTACGAATTAATTACGATTCAATTATGATTTAATTAAGGGTTTAACTTGTATTAATTACTTAAAAAGAGGTTTAAGTTTTTAATCACTTCATTTTCCTAGGATCAAATTGTTTTAAAGTTAACTTTCTTTTACAAAGAACAGTTTTGAACTCAAGGGATTCTATTGTCGATACCATTAAGTAACATTGCAAATGAGTATAAGTTATAATAGTAAACTTTGACATTTGTTTAGCGGAATAAATCCATGTTCTGTTATACCTTAATTAAGTAGATTATTTAGGCATTTATTTAGCTAAATAAATCTCCATTCTATTATACCTTAATTAAGTAGATTACTTGGACATCTGTTTAGCAGAATAAATCCTTATTTTTATATAAATAATTTAAGTAGATTATGTGGACATCCTTCTAGCAAAATAAATCCCAGTTGTACTATAAATAAATCAAGAGATTATATGGGCATTCATCTAGCAGAATAAATCCTCGTTCTGCTATTATATTGATTGTGACATTGAATTGTATAACAGTAAATTCATATTGGATAAGTGTTGCAAGCACATCGCGCTGTTTAATTATTTGTAACCATTGTTATGATTGGATGCTATTATGTGAGGAAAAACCCGTTCCGCAGCTGGCGGCGTGGTCTCACATATTGTATTTATTTCCACCTTTTTATTTATAGATTTACTCATACCAGACTTATTGTCTGACCCGAGTTGTTTATTTTTCTTAAACTCTCGGGAACTCAATTATATTTGAATGGTCTAAGAGGTGTGGGTTTTTTAGGCTTTTTTGAAGATGATGGACGAGCAGGAGGCTCCCTTATTTACCTAATTTTTTTTCTTCTGTTGTTATGTCTATTTTGTATGTGTATTTTGTATCAACAAGTGTATAATTAAAATGTATAACTGCCTAATCTTATAGTTATAGTACTTTTATGTAACTCTGACAACTCCATGTAAGGAGTAACCTTTTTGTACTATATTATTTGGTATTATATATAACCGTTCCATTGCGAGATTTTATATTTTGTCCTATTCTGTTCTTTTATTTTATCCCATGACAAATTGTCTTTCAAACGCTTGAGCAATGACACACGAATACCGTAGATGTATTAAGTGTCATTCCCAAGGGTCGGAAAGGGGGGTTGTCACATCATGTCTTTGGGATTCGAATCCATGACCTCTAGGACCTTAGCTTACATCGTCATACTTAGCACTGATAATTAGAACTGAGAGTGGCAACCCGATCCCAGCTGAATCGAGAAGAACTAAACATGATAGGGCTAGGATTGAGTCTAAGTGAAGAAAAATACCATAAAAACCCAATCAAACCCAACCCTAAAGACCCAACCAAAAAGTATTGAAATATATGCATTTTTGTGTAATTACCCAAGCAAATCCAACTCGAAGCTTGGGTCAGGACTATGTTTTGAAATATATAGTTTGGACCTGACAAAAACTAACCTACCTAGAACTGAGACTTGTCAGGTTGGATCGGGTCCGGGTCCATCAGGTTGCATCTAATTGCTACCTCTAGTTATACTACTTTGCCAATTAAGCTTGTGGTCTTTGATAATGCAGAGAAGAATTTATTACTCTATGAATCATATTTATTTTATTACTAAGTTTTATTCTTTATTTTTTGTGACTAATTTAAAATTAAAAATAATAAAATTAACTACACACGAATACAATTTGAAATTATATGAATGTAATTTGATACATGAAAGGAATTCAAATTTAATTCAACTAATGATGTATTAGAAATTTTAATTACTTCATGAAAGAAATTATGCTGACTATATTGTGAATTTGTGATCCTTTAAAATTTATCTTTATTATTAAATAAGTGCGTTTTTTCTAAAATTTTGTTAAAATTTATAATGTAGGAAAAGCGGTTTATAATGTATAAATAGAATTTGCCTAAATATTTTTCGAATGTGAATTTTCTTTCTTTCTTTCTAATGTTCACACATGGGCCAATATGATTTTTCCTTTGTATTTATAAATCATTTGCATTTGTATAACCACAAGTATTAATACCTCATTTCAAAATACTCTGTGGAATACTGAAACTATTAAATTTTCACCTTAATTTATGAATATTTGATTTATACAAAATATAACTCATATCAATGCAAGTTTATGTAATTTAATTCATTGTATATACCATCACATAATATAAACCCAATAAGCTTCAAATAAATATTTCCATATTTATTTATCAATCTATCTAATTCATACATATAATATATAAGTACTTCCTTGGTTATTTATAAAGCGATCATCTCCATAAGTGTATATTGTAGTATTCACAAATACATTCTTATTATCATGCATGTATTCAAAAAAATGAAAATTTCTCATATTCACTTAAAATTCATACAATAGTATTAAATATGTGTATGCTTCATCATATATTTATTTGATAATTATAAAACAAGTCATTTATTGCAAGTGCATATAAGCTACAAAATGGATTCTTTTCTATGTTTACCACATAGTTATTCACTCATATTTTGTCATTTAATTTACTTTAAAGATATTTAATACCTTATTCATAAATATTTATTACTTAAATTATCATTTAAAAAAAATTGTATTTTTTCATCAATGTCATCATTCATATTCTTCCAACTTCCCAAATCCTTATCTACTTTTGCAATCTTCTAAGAATAAGCAAGTAAATTATACATTTGTTAGCTAGAAAATTGGTATAACACCCATAAATGATTGATTTCTTAAACATAACAATTGTATGTTGTAGAATTGAATCGAATAATAGTAGATCAATGAAAAATATGAAAAATGAAGAAGAAAATTAAGAAAAGCAAGTGATATGAGATTTATAGTGGTTCAGCTTTTCTTACGTCCACATTAGTGGTTATTTTATTGCTATTACACTAGATTCAGAATAATTACAACCACAACCTCAAAATTCTATCTAAGTTTGGGTATGGAAAAATTTACCGTAAGATAAATAATGGTAAAGTGTCCAAATCAAAAATCCTTTTTTTTTTGCAAGTAGCTCTCTGTTTATAGCTAAAGTAGGTTGTAATTGGGCTTCTAGGGGTTGTCAGATTACGACAGACCCTTTTAAATATTAACAAGAAGATGGGTAAAAGTACATATCAACACAAATATTTGATGGATCGGTACCTATCCATAACTTCTATGGATTTCCTTCTATTTTCTTCCATATTCCTCGGGTCATCACTTCTTAAGATAATCTTCCTTTGATACTTCTAAGTTTATTACTCCATGTATTCACTGAGAATGATGACCAAATGGAGTGAACCTATGGATTAGTACCTGTAACGACCCGGAATTTCTAACAATTTAAATTGGAATATTTAATTGATTTTAAATATTTAAAGGTTATTTTTAACTCGAATTCCAAATATCATTATTTACTTGATAATTAAATTATTGAATTATATAATTAGAAATTGGGTAAGATGTTGAATATGGAATTTTAAGCCTGTTAAAATATAATTTGAAGGCTTATAAAATTTATAATAATGATACTGAAGATAATAGAATGATTGAAATTTAATTTAAAGGTAATTTGTTCAGTTTTAATAATATATCGTTTAAATTGACGTTTAGAAATAGCCTTTCGAGGCACAGTCTCGGAATTCGACGAAACCAGTTCCATTGGATCCGTAATAGTTAGTTATTATCGGATTTCAATTTTCATAGCGTTTGGATTTACCGTTTGCTCGTACGGGAGAGAAACGCGTTGAAATTAAAATCGATAATTTAATATTTTTAATTGTTTTATAAAGCTAACTTCCACATACGATTAAATTAGCCTCTGAAACACGTTCCACTGTGTTCGGAATACGGGTAAAGCGTTATAAACGACTGGCGGCATGTCTGATTAGAAGTTTGAAATTTTACGGTGCAACACGAGATATTTTCAATATTTAATTATATAATAATCAAGCGTACTCAAGAAGCTATTCCCCAAACCAATGTTTATTCTTCGTCCCCTCTCTAATCTACAAACAGAAATCAAATAATTTTTTTTTTAAAAGGTAATGGCGACGCAGAATTTAGATCAAACTCGAACTCGAAGGAAAGGGGGATTTTGAGCCCGAGCGTGGGGACGTTGAGCGCGCGTTCTCGCGCGATGTAGGGTTGCGACGTGGGAGGCTCACACGACTTACGCGCGCTTCGATGGGGGTCATGGCTTTCGCGTATCGGTGGCAGGAGGTAGGGTTTGGGATTTCGTGCTGTGTGGAGGCTCGAGATGCGTTAGCAAGGTCGCGGCTGCAGGACGTGGGTAAACGGCGAAGCTATGTTGGGTTTGTTGCTCTCGCAAATGGAGGCACGGCGTATGTGCGAGCTGTAGGGGGTGTGCGCGGCGTTTGAGGAGGCGTTCGCGAAATGGCCGAGGTTGAGGCAGTTCCTTTGGAATTCTGAGAGGAAGGTATTTTCTATTCCGATTTATTTGTCTAGTTTGAAAAAAAAGGAATTTAGTAGTTTAATTAATTCATTAGTCAAAACATTACAGTGAACAATTATTGTTGTGTTTACTGGAAATGAATATATATATATATATATATATATATAAAGTTTTAAAGATATATATTTATATTCTTCCATATAGATCAGATTTTAAAATAATAGGGATTTTAAAATATGGTGGAGTTTAAACTAGAGTTTTATGAGATCTAAAAAGGTTTATTTTAAAAGTATATATATATATTGTTTCAATTAATTTACTTAATTTGTTTTCATTACTAATAAATTGTTGAAAGGGGAGATTATTGGTTCAAAATATATTATTAAGATTTATAAAAGGTAAAAATAAATTGTTGATTATTTTAAATATTTATAGATGATGTTATGTTTTACAAGGTCTAAATCGTGAAGAAAATCAAGCTGGAAACGGAAACGGGTTGCTAATAAAAGCAAAGGTGAGTAAATATCACTCTGTTGGATTTTTTATATTTAAATTTAAATGGTTAAATTTAAATAATTGGTTGAATGATTGAATTGATTTGTTGTACATTGTGCACTGATGATGAAGTGACTTTGGTTTTGGTTGGTTCTCGAGTTAATTGTGGTTTGACTCAAAGTATTTGGTTTTAAATGGTTTTAAACTTAAATCATAAATAAGAAAATGGTTCAGTTTAAAATCAATAAGGGTTTAATGATTGGTGATCATTAAATAGGTAGGATCATTTAAATGGATAATTAATTAATCAAATTAATTAATCAAATTAATTAATGATTTGTGCTAATTAATTAAGTTTAAATTAATTTAGAATGATCATTGGGTGGTTTAATGAGTAATTACTTAATGCAATTAATAAAATTACTTTGTGTAATTAATCAAGAGATAAATTAAGATAATTAACTAAGGAGAATTATTTTATTTAAGAAGTAAATAAAAAGGTAGATAATTTCAGGTGGAAATAAATCAAGTATGATTAATACTGTGGTTTAATTCATGTAATTAATTTAGATTTAAAAAAAAATTAAATTACAATTGGAAATCATTAATTTATATAATTAATGATGTAATTAAAGATTGGTAAATTAAAATTGATTAATCCATAATAAGTGACTTATGAGAAATTAATTAATATAAGTAATTAAGGATTAATGTAATTAATATAGTTAATTAACTTATGAAGTAATTAAGATTGCTTATTGATTTTGGTTAAGACTAATTAATATCGTGAAATTAAATAAAGATAATTACTTGAATGTAATTGAAAAATAATTAATCCAGGGTGATTAATTAAGATGAATAATGAAGGGTTGACTAATTAATTGATTTGGAATTAATTAATGTAAAATGAAGGAATCTAAGTGATTGAGGTTAGAAATTCAATTAGAATCAACTGAATTAATTTGGAAGTGATCAAATTTGCTTATGGATGATTTAATGGTATTGGATGCTTTGAATGAGTTGATATCTCTGATATGAAATGTTGTGTATTTCATTTGGATAACTTGGGTTAGAATGACGTGAGACTCGAAGAGACCGGGGTCGGGTATTTGAAGATACCCGAAACAACTTCGAATTTTTATAGATTGATATGTGAAATCTATAGGCTGCAATGAAGTGATTTAAAGGAATTCGACTATTTAAACCTAAACTCTGGTACTTATAAAATGGATGTGTAGAATAAGTGATGTGTATAATAAATTGTGGCTTTGTGAATTGAAATGAGTTAACCCGGGTTTTATATAAGTTGTATGCTTTGTATTCCATGTTGGATGGGTTTACTCATGCTGGTTCCAGCCTGACCCGGGTGTTACTTTGGTGTAATGCTCGGGTCAGACCGAGGATTATAGATTTTTAGGTAGGAACGTTCTGGAGCTTGGGAGACGGGCTGGATGGCAGGAACGTATAAGGTATTTCCGCTGTTATATTATTGTAAATCTGAGGCATGGTAATTGTGTATATCCGGTGTCTATTATATGTGTAACTATGATGTATTAAAATGTAATCGACAGATATAGTATTCTTTTGTAAACTGTTATTATTTATTATTATATTTTATCCACTGCGAACGTGAGATGTTGATGTTTCTGTTCTTCTTCTATCTCTTTCTTCTTTTTCATAACTATCTGGAATTTTCAGGATCGAAAATTCCGGGTCGTTATAGTTGGTATCAGAGATGAAAGGTTAAGCGAGAACCTTGGCTCTGGTGGGAATTACTCATTAAATAGAGTCCGTAGTACTCTAGAATCAGTTGAGTGTGTGTGTGTATGAGCGCGTACTTGTTATTTTCTTATATAAAGATTTTAAATGATTTTATATAAAAATATATTTTGATATATAAAGCAATATTTCCTTCTAATAAATACTAAGGTGATTGGATGTTAAATTAATAGAATTAAATTAAGAAGTAATATAAAATACAACCAAATTAAAATCTTGAATTGGAATTAAATTAAGTAAAAACAGAAATACAACCAAATTAAAATTAAATTGATTGAAATGAAATTCTAGAATTTGAGCTCAGAAATTAAATTGTTTAAAAACTTTAAATAAAGGTAAGTTTGAAATGGATTCAAACTGAAACTTAATCTTGAATTTATAGAAGTAAGAATAATATAAAAAGGAATTGGTATCTAGATATGATTACCTTGGGTATTATCATAAATAGTTATTGTGTTTAATAATGATATATTTGCTATTAAGTAAGCCATATGAAGTAAATTTATAAGATGAGTATAACTTCTAAATTAAAGTAGGTTTTAAAATTGTGAAGTTTTAAAACCTAAGTTTAGAAACAATCAATTGTTTTAAAGAGTTAAAGAAAATAACAAATAATATAATTTAGACTATTTTGAATATAGTCTTATTTTAAAACAAGAAATGTTTGGAAGATTTTTAAGGGATTCGTTTGAAATTAAAACCAAGGGTGGTTTAAAAATTTAAAAGTAGCCTGGGTGTAAAGGAAATAAATATGAAAATAAACTCTAAGGTTGAGTTTTGAATTTTCCTTGGATTGTTATGTGAAACCCAAAGTGAAGCAAGTTTCAAACTTAAGTGGAAAGGTTATTAATCTGAAGGTTTAAAATTTGAATGGGAATTGGGATTAAATTCAAGTAGGAATTGAAATGATTTGAAATTAAAGTGGATTCAATTTGAAGTTAGTCTAAGTTTATTTGAATAATTTGGAACTGTAAATAAAGTTGAATAAGTAAGAATCAAATGGAATTTGATTTGAAGTTGGAAGAAATTGAGAATTAATTCAACTTGAATTGGGGATAAATCAATCCAATGGAAATTGAAGTTATTCAAATTGGAATTGAGTCAATTTAAATGGAAGAGGAATTTTAAATTGAATGGATAGGGAAGTGAACAGTTTTGACTCTGGCTATTTTCAATATAGATTTTTTAGTATAAACTTATTTTTCCAAGCTATTTAATATATACAACCTTTCTTTTTAAAGCCAAATCATTTTATATTTGTTTTACCATTATTTTTGGAACTATTTAACCATTTTTCAACTGTTTTATAAATTAATTACTATTTTTCAACTATATCACAAATTAATTACTATTTTACAACTATTTTTCAATTACCTAAAATCTCTGAAGCTATTTAGCTATTTTTCAACTATTTTACAATTAGTTAACTATTTTACCGCTATTTTGCAAATTAAAATTATTTTTCAACTACTTATCTATTTTTAAAATTTTCAAGCTATTTTCTAGATATAGACTAGTCGGAGTTCAAACTGTTATTGATTAAATACCCAACTGAGATAAGAATTGAAGTGATAATCCAAATGGGGATTAAGGCAATTGAGATTATGTGGAAAGGAATTAAAGGAAATGTGAATAGAAAGAGAAAGTGATTTAGTTAATAATCAATGAAAACAAATACATAGAATGTACGTATATTATTCTATTCGCATAGTGATTTGATCCAGATTCGAGCATAGAATTTTGAGATAGTTTATCGATCCGAGTTGGGATTTTTCACTCGATTTTCGACGGCGAACCTGGATATGGATTGTTGATTGGTACTGGATATTCTCTATCATAGTTATAGCTATGCAAGGAGAATGATGGTTTCTAATCAAGAAACCAGATCTGTGTCCGCACTAGGAAGTCGGGTGGACGATGCAAGTTCGGAAGTGAAATTGTGTGATCGAGTAAGCGATCACACTGGTATAGCATACGGATGATAAGTGTACATCGTACGGATTTGAATGAAATTTATATTGAAAAGAGTAATCAAATTTGAATATTTGATTTTGAATAAACAAAGTTATATATCTTTGTTATATAAGATAAATCTCCCCTTGTTGGATCTCTTGGCGAAAGAAAAGGATTTTGAAGGTGTTTTGAAGTATAAAAGGAGTTTTATACAAGTTTGAAATGATCCAAAGTTTTAAAAATTATATATATCTGAATATATATATATATATATATATATATATATATATATATATATATATAAAGGATCTTATGAGGATTTTGGAAAAAGGTTTTGGGAACCTTTGGATTTGGAAAGGCTTTTGATTTTTGGGTAAAATCAATATTGAAATTTGGAAAGCCTAGTTTGAGAATTATCGATTTTGGGATAATCGATTTTGTGCAAAGGAGCTTTGTATGAGATCATACTAGGTGTATGATTTGAAAGATACTATATGTATATAGTATAAAGTGTTTTGATGATGGCTCTGGAGAAAAAGGCGCTCCCTTGAAATGAACTTCTCAGGAGTGCCACTGGGTGGTGCTGCCTTGAGCCCCAAGGGGGTTCTAAAGTTGATACTGTGAGGAGTCCGGACAAAACTAGTTTCTGAGGATTATGAGTAGTGTGTACCATAGCGAAAGTCGTGTGTACCGCTGAGAGCCAACGGTCTACGTTTTATTTTATATTGGTAGACTGCGACCTATGGTAACATAGCGAAAGTCGGGTGTGCTGCTGAGTGCCAACAATCTGCGTTTGATTTTATATCGGTATACTGCGACCTATGTAGGAGTGGAGAAGTTTCATTTTGACAGTGAAAATCGAGGGGCGCTGATGCCCACAATTACATGGACTTTTGCTGCGATGGCAACGTAACCCTGTAATGTAACTGCGATCTGTTGTGGGTTCCATGGCGTAATCGAGGGGCGCGGAGTGCCTACAGTTACATGGACTTTTGCTGCGATGGCAACGTAACCCTAGAATGTAACTGCGACCATGGATGGGAGTGATGATTTCCAGAGCATTCTCACAAAGAAATTTCCTCTATTTTTAAAAACTGTTTTCTATATTTCCGATAAAATAATTTTCCCAAGTATTTTCACTGGATGTTGAAAATGGGTCTGCTAAGTACTTATAGATTTTCAGTCCTACGCCTGATCAACGTATGACTGAATTTCTGTGAGAACAAGGATGGACTGGTTGAGACATCGAGTTATAAGAAATATTTTTTATAAAGAGCTATTTTAATAGTATTATGTGAATTCAAAAGCATTTCTAAAATTTTAAAATAAAAATGTTGGAATTTTGGGAAAATGAAAGAAAATTCAAACTGGAATTATAAAAAAAATTGAATTTAGAAAAATTTAATAAAGTGATTTTTGTAATAAAAGTTGAAAGTAAGCTAATTAACTAAATAAAATATTTGATAGAGTATATAAATGAAATTTAACTCGGTTAAATAAAATAGATGGTAAGTTGATAATGGAGTTTAGAAATGAGCTCGAATTTAAATAGAATTCGACTTGGATTTGATGAGGAATTAAAATAAGTAGAGATGTTGTTAAGATAAAATAGAGTTGGATCGAAATAGTGATGGTTTGAATTACAAATAAAATTCAAGTGTGATATAAATAATATTTAACGTAATTTGCGAGTAAATTAGATATAAGGGAAGTGTTGTCGAATGAAATGGAAGTGAATTATAATAGATATGGTTTGAGTTGCAAACAAAACCAGGTAGGTAGAAATAAATTGAAAATGGCCTTGTAATTAGTTAAATGAGTCGTAAATGAATTGAATTTGGGAATTTAATTTATAATAACTAATCAAATAAATTTGTAGAATGAGATGAGATTTAATTGAAATAGAATCAAGTTATGGTGAAAAAAAAATTATTTGCAAATGATGTGAGCCTAAGTTATGAAGTTGAAATAAATTGAAGAAAGTAAATTAACTTAAGTTTAAAATTAATAGGAGTTTGGCTTCGAGTAAAAAGTGAAAGATCATAAAATTATGGGTTAAATTAATTTGAAAATGGTTATTAATTTATAAGTATTGAATGTGCCAAGCTTAATAAATTGTTTCGAATGGAACAGTTGAGGAAATGAAATGAAATGCAATGAATGGTTGGTGAATAAATTAGAAATGAAATGGAATTAAATACATAATGAGTTGAAATTAGTTTAAAGTAGTTATAAACTAAAATAGATACTCTATTAAGTGAATATCGTCAAAATTGCATAAAAATAGTTGTCGTTTGACGTAAAACAAAAGTAATTAAAACTCTGTAAGTGGGTAGAGATTAAATAAATTGATTTTAGAATCAATTGAATTGAATGTGAGCTTGTTTGGATTAAAAATAAATTGAATGTAAGGAATTGAGCTGTAAACCATTAAAATTGAATGAAATGGCATATGAATTGGTTGGAAGCAATTGGATTAGCTTTAAATCATACAAATCGCTTATGGGAAGCGTTGGGTGATTGTTGCTTATAAAATGCATGTGTTTAGCTATTGAAAGTAAGTGAAATGCTAATAAATTTTCTATATATGACACTTACATATTTAAATTGAGTAAGTACATGTACCGGGAAGCCGTTTGGTTGGATTTGGTTGCACTAATTGCTAAAATAATAAGCCGCTTGCTTAAAATGCTAAATAAAGGTACTCCTACGCAATAAAAATAGGAAATATGAACTGTTTTAGCTTTTCCGACCGGGTGGGTCGATTTATATATATTTATATCTTTTGTCAAATTGCAAAAACTCCTCCGTACAAAGGAGACTCTGCCAAAATTTTCTGAAAATTTTAGAAGTTAGATAATTTTTGAAAAATTTTGAAAAATTTTCTGTTAGCAACAAACGATTTCAAAGTTGAAACTGAAATAAAATAGTGAATGAAATTAATTTAAAATAATGATATGAACCAGTTATAAATGGAAGATAAATTCAGTACTCATAATTTGAGACAAATTGAATCCATATGGAAATGGGAAACTAATTTGAATAGAAGTAGGTATGAAACTTATGTAAGGGAATGTGTAAAATGATTTGAAAGGTTACGATTGGATATTATTGCTTAGTAGGATATGCAGGTATTATAAAGAGAAAGGAAAATTGAATTTGATTTCAGGAGATAATGAATTGCCCGACTAAAAGGTATGTATTTAACTTTCTGTATGAAATTGGATTGAGTTTTTGATCTAGCCACTTAGCCTATTGTTTTCTTTTGGATTTTGAAAGCCCGTAGAGGCATTTTGTAGTTGTATCGAGGTAGCCGTGCAAAGGAGATGCTGGCAAAATTTCTTGGAAATTTAGAGAGTTAGAATTTTTTTGAGAAAGTTGTGATAATTTAAATTTGAATTCTAAATTTAAATTTGTATATGTGGAGTAAATAATGCTGTTGGAAACTATAGAAGGTTTTGGGAAGTTGGTTGTAGCAAAAATGGATCTTTAATAAAAGATATGTTATGGCAAGTTGTTATAACTGTTTGGTTTTGGGAAAAAGTAAACGGGTATTGGACCATTCTTCCTAATTAGTAATTTCGGGGACGAAATTCTTTTAGGGGGAGGAATGTGATGACCCAGAATTTCTAACAATTTAAATTGGAATATTTAATTGATTTTAAATATTCAAAGGATAATTTTAACTCGAATTCCAAATATCATTATTTACTTGATAATTAAATTATTGAATTATATAATTCGAAATTGGGTAAGATGTTGAATATGGAATTTTAAGCCTATTAAAATATGATTTGAAGGCTTATAAAATTTATAATGATGATACTGAAGATAATAGAATGGTTGAAATTTAATTTAAAGGTAATTTGTTCAGTTTTAATAATATATCGTTTAAATTGACGTTTAGAAATAGCCTTCCGAGGCACAGTCTCGGAATTCGATGAAACCAGTTCCATTGCATCCGTAATAGTTAGTTATTATCGGATTTCAATTTTCATAGCGTTTGGATGTACCATTTGCTCGTACGGGTGAGAAACGCGTTGAAATTAAAATTGATAATTTAATATTTTAAATTGATTTATAAAGCTAACTTCCACATACGACTAAATTAGCCACCGAAACACGTTCCATTGTGTTCGGAATATGGGTAAAGCTTTATTAGCGAATGGTGGCATGTCTGATTAGGAGTTCGAAATTTCACGGTGCAACACGAGATATTTTCAATATTTAATTATATAATAATCAAGCGTACTCAAGTAGCTATTCCCCAAACCGATATTTATTCTTTGTCCCTTCTCTAATCTACAAACAGAAATCAAACCGAAATAAAAAAAAAAGTAAAAGTTAATGGCGACGCAGAATTTAGATCGAACTCGAGGGAAAGGGGGGATTTTGAGCCCAAGCGTGGGGATGTTGAGCGCGCATTCTCGCGCGATGTAAAGTTGCGACGTGGGAGGCTCAGGCGACTTGCGTGTGATTCGATGGGGGTCATGGCTTTCGCGTATCGGTGGCAGGAGGTAGGGTTTGGGGTTTCGTGCTGTGTGGAGGCTCGATATGCGTTGGCAAGGTCGCGGCTGCAGGACGTGGGCAAACCGCGAAGCTATGCAGGGTTTGTTGCTCTCGCAAATGGAGGCGCGGCGTGTGTGCGAGCTATAGGGGGTGGGCGCGGCATTTGAGGAGGCGTTCGCGAAATGGCCGAGATTGAGGTAGTTCGTTTCGAATTCTAAGAGGAAGGTATTTTCTATTCTAATTTGTTTGTCTTGTTTGAAAAAAAAAGGAATTTAGTAGTTTAATTAGTTCATTAGTCAAAACATTTACAATGAACATTATTGTTGTGTTTACTGGAAGTGAAAAAAATATATATATGAATAAAGTTTTAAAGATATATATTTATATTCTTCCATATAGATCAGATTTAAAATAATAGGGATTTTAAAATATGGTGGAGTTTAAAATTAGAGTTTTATGAGATCTAAAAAGATTTATTTTAAAAGTATATATATATATATATTGTTTCAATTAATTTACTTAATTTGTTTTCATTACTAATAAATTGTTAAAAGGGGAGATTATTGGTTCAAAATATATTATTAAGATTTATAAAAGGTAAAAATAAATTGTTGATTATTTTAAATATTTATAGATGATGTTATGTTTTACAAGGTCTAATCGTGAAGAAAATCAAGCCGGAAATGGAAACGGGTTGCTAATAAAAGCAAAGGTGAGTAAATCTCACTCTGTTGGATTTTTTTATTTAAATTTAAATGGATAAATTTAAATAATGGGTTGAATGATTGAATTGATTTGTTGTACATTGTGCACTGATGATGATGCGACTTTGGTTTTGGTTGGTTCCCGAGTTAATTGTGGTTTGACTCGAGGTATTTGGGTTTTAAATGGTTTTAAACTTAAATCATAAATAAGAAAATGGTTCATTTTAAAATCAATAAGGGTTTAATGATTGGTGATTCATTAAATAGGTAGGATAATTTAAATGGATAATTAATTAATCAAATTAATAAATTATTTAGGCTAATTAATTAAGTTTAAATTAATTTAGAATGATGATTGGGTGGTTTAATAAGTAATTACTTAATGCAATTAATAAAATTACTTTATGTAATTAATCAAGAGATAAATTAAGATAATTAATTAAGGAGAATTAATTTATTTAATGAAGTAAATAAAAAGGTAGATAATTTAAGGTGGAAATAAATCAAGTATGATTAATACTGTGGTTTAATTCATGTAATTAATTTAGATTAGAAAAAATATATTAAAATACAACTGGAAATCATTAATTTATATAATTAATGATGTAATTAAAGATTGGTAAATTAAAATTGATTAATCCATAATAAGTGACTTATGAGAAATTAATTAATATAAGTAATTAAGGATTAACATAATTAATATAGTTAATTAATTTATGAAGTAATTAAGATTGCTTATTGATTTTGGTTAAGACTAATTAATATCGTGAAATTAAATAAAGATAATTACTCGAATGTAATTGAAAAATAATTAATCCAGGGTGATTAATTAAGATGAATAATGAAGGGTTGACTAATTAATTGATTTGGAATTAATTAATGTAAAATGAAGGAATCTAAGTGATTGAGGTTAGAAATTCAATTAGAATCAATTGAATTAATTTGGAAGTGATCAAATTTGCTTATGGATGATTTAATGGTATTGGATGCTTTGAATGAGTTGATATCTCTGATATGAAATGTTGTGTATTTCATTTGGATAACTTGGGTTAGAATGACACGAGACTCGAAGAGACCGGGGTCGGGTATTAGAAGATACCCAAAACCACTTCGAATTTTTATAGATTGATATGTGAAATCTATAGGCTGCAGTGAAGTGATTTAAAGGAATTCGACTATTTAAACCTAAACTCTAGTACTTATAAAATGGATGTGTGGAATAAGTGACGTCTATAATAAATTGTGGCTTTGTGAATTGAAATGAGTTACCCCGGGTTTTATATAAGTTGTATGCTTTGTATTCCATGTTGGATGGGTTTACTCACGCAGGTTTCCAGCCTGACATGGGTGTTACTTTGGTGTAATGCTCGGGTCAGACCGAGTATTACAGATTTTCAGGTAGGAACGTTCTGGAGCTTGGGAGATGGACTGGATGGCAGGAACGTATAAGGTATTTCCGCTGTATTATATTATTGTAAATCTGAGGCATGGTAATTGTGTATATCCAGTGTATGTTATATGTGTAACTCTGATGTATTAAAATGTAATCGATAAATATAGTAATATTTTGTACACTGTTATTATTTATTATTATATTTTATCCACTGCGAATGTGAGATGTTGATGTTTCTGTTCTTCTTCTATCTCTTTCTTCTTTTTCATAACTATCTGGAATTTTTGGGATCGAAAATTCCGGGTCGTTACAGTACTGATCCATAGACTTAGCTAATATTTTCACTTTCTTTCTTGCATTGATACATCCTTTATTTATTAGAAAACAGGAGGAAGATGTGATAATTTATGGATTAGTACTAGTCCATGGACTTAGCCTATTTCCTCTCTTTTTCCTATCTTCTTTTCATACTTGATAATCTTCTAGCCCAAAATCCATTTCTTCAGCATTTCATAGTTCAATATCACAAAAATATTGATTGTCAAAAATACTGAATAACACTTGTCCTCTAAAGTATACTTTTCTGAATATAAGGCGCGCTTTAGTCGAAGGCAGTGAACAAATCCTGACATGCATAGATGCTTCTATTACTCAAACTAATCCGCCTAAATGTTGTATTTTCAAAACACTTCATTTCAACACCATAATAGACCCACATATTTTTGACAGATAAAATTTGTAGTTTTGCGGTCTAGAAAGCTCGTTCACTTTGTTCATCACTTAGAATTGCTCTAATCAATGGTCAAGTACATACATCCAAGTATTCAATTTTCTATATAATATATGAATCTGTACTAATCGATTCTCCTGTAGAATTTTCATACTTAGAATTATTTTATCAATTTATTTCACTTTGTCATTTACATCTCTTCACTTCAGCACTCTCGTCTTTAACCAAGGCTTCAAGAGACTCATGAATTCAATCACTCAAACCCATCGATCTCCTCCCTCTTTTGATTAAAGTTAGAACTTCATCACCTCCATGTTGTATGCCTTTGTCTCTAACGTGACACCTCTAATTTCTTGCCTTAATTGCTGCCCCTGTCTAGTTTTCCTCATTTTCGTTCATTTCTGACTGGCCTGTGGTGATATTGAGGCAATGGAGAGGAAGTTTGGATAGTTTGGTTGGAAATAGGTTGGCATGAGATGAAGTTTTTCTCATATTAAACCCATTCCAAATCAATTATTTAAATTTAAGGGCGATTTAAAGGGTTTCATGTTGCTAATGTAAAGATTTCACTAAATTTCTTTGCTGACATGTCCCGAGATACAATTCCGACAATGCTTGCCTTCATTAGGCAAAGAATTTCCACTTTCTAAAAATTACGCCATCACTTTGGGGAGTACCGATCGAGAGTTAGAGTTCCTATCCATGTTGAATCTACCAATCACTATTAACATAATAATTAAGTTTATAATTTCCATCGGACATAAAGTTCCATCACGTGTTGGAGCACATTCACCAGCTTGAGCGGGTGTTTACTCTATACAACGTGCTTCCATACACCGTGCATGAGACGTGGGATACACGCATAATGTATGCAATGATCCAAAATTTTCCCGCTTCGATTTGGGAATATTTAATTAATTTTAAAAATTCAATTAATGGTTTTTAATACTCAAATAACCCTCTTTTAGTTAATAAATAATAATGGCAAACCCATTTTGAAAATCGGTTTACAAAAATATTATGCTTTGAAGCAAAAGTGAAAATATTTTATCGAAAATCGGCTTTTAATTCACTAAGAGCTATACAAACATTTTGGAACTTGTATAATAGGAAATGGACGTATAACTTAAAGTGATAAAAATGGATTAATTAAAGTAAGAAGTCATTAGAGAATTCCAGAAAGTGATTAAGTATTATAATAAAGGAGAAGACTTTTCTTCTTTAATTAAAATGTTAAAGTTCTTAGATTTTTGTGTAAATATCAAATCAAAGTAAGAACTCGTACTTTGGCACATGGGTGCATATGGGTTATTATGTTTTTTCTATCACCTTCCATTCCATTATTTTCATTTTCCAAAAAGATTTCAAAAGCTTTCAAAGTAAGAAATTTAAAATCGCTCCTTCTTTCTTTTTTCTTCCTTCCTTTGTTCCAAAACTCATAAAAAATAAAACAATTGTCCATAAATCATGAAACTTTAAATGGATCTTCTCAACATATTTATATAGCTACAAGTCTTTAAAATCTAATTTTGATCAAGTTTCGATGGTTGAAGAATTGTTAGATTATGGTTTATTTTCTGGTCTATAAATACTGAAGAAGAGGCATGTCCAAAGTATGATTTCGAGTATCAAATCAAATTATTTTGACTTTAGATTTTCCAAGTGAGTTATGTAGACTCTTAACTTTGTTTATTATGAATATCTTGTGTTTATATGGTTCCAAACATGATTGGTGATGATATTTGTTGATGTGGTTGTGTTTTGACAAACTGGGTTATTTTAAACCTTCTTCGCTATAAAATTCCTATTTAATTCATATGAAGCTTGAAAATTATCAATTTTTGGTAAGTTGTTCATGACATGTTCTAGCATGTATTTTCAAATTTCATGAATTTGCATTGAGTTTTGTTGGGTTAAATGTGTTCCTTTCCGCAAGCTTTTCTGGAAATAATGAGTAGAAGACACATGTTGGTTTGAAAATCATAATAAATTGTAGAAAATTTTATGAGTTCTAAAATTTGGATAAGTTATTTCCAACTCCTTTTAAAATAACTAATTAAAATTTCATTTAAAAATATTTTATCTGGTCCCTTAATAGGTGGATTTATAGAAGGAGGTTTCCTTGTTGTGAGTTGTTTTCAAAGGTTCGATGATCAGAATTTGCTTCCAAGATGAATATTTTTATTCTTTAACCATGATTACATTTATTTAATCTTTAAAATATTTGTTTTGGTTTAATTTGTGACTTCTTGTGTCATGGTGGATATTACATATATATGTATGTACATGTATAATGTAGAATATTGTGCTAGTGTTGATGTTTATATATATATATATATACATATGTGTGTGTGTTGCTTGAATATACGATGATAATTATTGGTTTTTGCTTTGGAAAGCAATACCATATATATATATATATATGTGTGTGTGTGTGTGTGTGTGTGTGTGCGGTATGTGTGATTTATTTGATTCTAGTGATGTGTTATGGAGTTGAGAATCATTATATAACTTGAAAGTTGACTCCTTTGATGTAGAAGTAAATTGCACTTGATGATGTGCTAAAGCAGTCCCTAAGCCTCTTTTTGGATTTTAAAAGTTATATTTTGGATTTTATTTTACATCAACTTTTATTTTAAGGTGAAAGGTTTTCTATACTTATAATATTACAAAATAATAAAGATGTTGTGGTTAAATGTTATTTCATTTATAAAATCGAGCTCTGAAAGTTATGGTTTGTATAACGATAGGCGTTATAGACTCAGTTTGGAAATCTTTGATTTTTCTAAAATACAAAAGTTTATATATTTTAAATATTTTGTAAATTATTTTCAAACACGGTTTATAAAGGTTATATAAGTATTTTAAAAATAGATTTGTGATACAAAAGATTTATTTCGATATATTTAAATAAGTGGTTTATATAAAGGAAATCGGTTTATTTTTCAAAGTCGAATTCCTTTTTAAATAGGTGATGTTTTTATGTCATGATTTAGATGGAGTTTTAAACTTTTCTTAAAAGTATTTTAAAGGAGGTCTGAAATTTGATATGAGACTTGAAGGAATTAATCGAGATAACAAAGTAAGTGTATGTTTTGACATAAAGAAAAGATATGTTCTTTTTAAATCAAAAGTGGTTTTTGAACAAGGATTTCCAAGTGAGACTTGATATCATACTTTTAAGGAGTATTTTAAAGATTTTTAAATGGAATTTTAAAAAGGCTATAATATTCTAATTATAGTAAAAGATTTTGAAAGGTGAAAATATAGATGGTTTATAACACTTTGTTTTAAACGAATAATGTACGGAGTTAAGAAGTTTTATACTTGGTATTAAACTTCGGGGCAGGCAAACTTTTACCTATCCTAAAGATAAGAATGTTGTCTAGTTAAGGTGTGAAAGATAATAGTACCCCAACTTGAACAACTTCATTGTTATCTTAAGGATACTTTTTAGTTTGAAATCGAAGATTGATGTTAAGTGTTTGAAGTCTTATTTCCATATTCAAATTTAGTATCAATAGAAATTTAGTAGTCCAATACTTAATACTAAAAGCCGGTGATTAGACTGATTCTCAATCTGTGAGATCTAGAACCATAGTTTATTGTCTAGGGATATTGTAAGTTGAAATTTTGAAAATGTGGTTAGTAAAGGATTTTTATAAATAAGTAATTTTAGAGATTTATAAAAGGAGTTTTATAAATAATTTTAGAGATTTGTAAAAGGACTTGTAAATATGAAATGCGTTTATAAAAAGGGAATTTTATAAAAGGAACGAGACTTGATTTTGATAAATAATCCTTCTTAGTTATGGTGGTGTGGAAGCATTCTATACATACTTAACACCTAAGGAAAAGTGTTTTGGGATTTATTTTACTTATATTTTAAATGACATTTGTTCTAAGTCCAATTAAGTGTGATTTTGGAAATAAAATCTTTCTAAAGATTTGTGAATATACTTATACCATTGAGAAGTATATGGGTACGTTTTCTAAGCATTGAAAGTGAAATGATTTGTAGATATACTTATACCATTGAGATAAGTATATGAACATTTTTCAAATAATTGGAAAGAGATTTAATTAATGAGAAGATTAATTAAAGAGGCTTAGTGGTTGCTTATGTGATTAAATCATGCTTGGTTTCTTATGAAATTAAATTCTTGATTTGATTATTTTGTCTATTTGATAGTTAAATAACCGACTATCAAACTTGACCAAATATAACTTTGGAAATATCTAGAAGAAACACAGGATTTATATGGTACAATTATCTTTAGTGATGCTATATTGTATGTATAAACTCATTGTGCTCTTCTAGAATAAATGATAACGAAATATGTTCGCTTAACTATTAGAAGGCGATCTTCGCTCTTATGTATTATCTGTTTATTTCCAAAAGAATCGAATCAAGTTTACTGAAATCAATCGATTGACTTCAGAGCGACCGGTAGGAGGGGGAGTATACTTATATGAGATGATTCGAAACCATAACCAGTCCAAAACCATATATGCATTTTATGCTTTGGAAGAGGTTTGATAAGATGGAATCGAAGATGGAGTTCTTTAAAGTGCAAGGGCTACTAGCTACTAATCCCGATGGTGATTCCAAAAAGGATACAGTAGAAGTAGTGCCTTCGGTTTGTTCATATTCTGAACAACTTATATGGATAAATGCTGAGATTGCATTATTGTCTGGAGGACAGTGTTAGCATTCCAAGTGGGATTTCCTAAGAGAGGAAAAAGGTAAACATGATCTAACCAGTCTCACAACTTGGTAATGACTAAAACAGGGGATATACAACAGAGCTATGTGATTCGCTACCATTATGAGCCTCATTCCTTGATCTAAATTCAATATTTATAGATTTCGATGTGCATGTGCATAGGAAGAGTGGGGCTATATCCTGGTGCATCTATTTACAGCCTTGGTGCTTGGGGGACGATGTAATCTGTATGCCATGTTAAAGTGGTAAGCGGTTTTGTGTTGACAGAGGACGAAAGGTTTTTGACATTGATACATTGGCCAAAGACATATTATGGCAGGCGATGCCTCAATAGCCTTGTCATTGATGGACTACATTCTCTAATATGTGCCTTATGCACTAAGTTGTCCCAACTATTAGAATATGAGATGTAAGTATTTTAACTATGTTATATATTTATTTTAAACCTTATACATTATTATAATATTGTATGATTTTCTATTTAAAATGGTTTGGCTATTGTAAGTTAAAAAACCTATCTGTGTTTATGTGTGGTGTGGTCTTATGAGATACTTCTATTTTTGAAAAGAAATTTATAACATTAAAAATCCATATAGTGTTTCTCATGCTGGTTTATCAAACTGGTCTGGGTGTTATTTTCTTACAATGCCCGAGTCAGTCTAAGCATATTTCCAGATTTAGTTATGGATGCTTTGGAGCTTCAAGAGATGAGTTGGATACCTCCAAGATGTACTCACATATTTTATTTCCACTATATTTTTTTATTTGTATTTATCAGCAACTATAAGGATAGGATGTTATAATTGTCCAAGTTGATGATACTTACTCGGATTTATGTATGTATATCACAGTATTCTTTTATAAAGATCATCAGTATATTATATATTATTTGTCACATTGTGAGATTTTATTCTATCATTTCTTTTCTTTCACCCCGATAATCTGTCTTTTTGGCAGTTGGGAGCTCGAAACGTGAATACCGTGGATGTATTACTGTCGACTTCTGAGGATCGAAAAGGTCGGTTGTTATAGTTTAGGACACACACTTCCCCTAGCCGATGTATAAAATCCAATCAGTCAACACACATCAACATTTATTTAGTGTTATACGCCAACCATGCAAAGGCTAAACACGTATATTCACAATTGTATGAAATAAAAAATACTTACCTGACATGGTCGTTATTCAAGTTCTATTTTCAATTAAATTCTTTTGATAACAAGAGTGATACATTTAATCATGCAAAGCACCCATTTTGATATCTTAAGGATTCAAAACCATGACCTCTACGTGCTCTATCTGGAGCGTCATAACATATTCCACTTGAGCTAGCGATCCTTAACTATTTCCAGTTAACTTATGGCCACCATAAGTTCCACTAGACTTTCCACTATCGCGACTGCCTCTACATCTACTTTGCATATGGCAGCTTCCAACTCTACGTCGGTATCTGCTTCTGTAATGGTTGTCGGTCCATCTTGCATTTGCGAACGACCAAATCTTGTTGCCTTATTAATAATTATCGAGGAACCACACAATGAAATTCCTCCTGATGTCACATTGAATGAAGTTGTTATAATAGACAACACTTTTGATTCTTCTTCATTATGTTAAACTATTTTGTACATTTAACACATTTTTGACAGTCAAAGGATCTTAGAGGATGAAGTTACGCTCCTATTGCAGCATCAACGGGATCAGAACCCTCTAAACAGTAAAGCTTGTAACCAATACATGTGCCTATCTGATGTCATCCCACCTTTCAGTCGCTTCTTGCATCATATCCTTTAATCATTGTAGATCGCTCCTTCCTTGTTGCATCCGAACTCGTATGTTGTCCTCCTTAGCATTTACATGGTATTTATTTTCCATTTAAGGAGAGATTCGAGGCTCATTGAAATTCTCTTCTTGTATAACTTTAAGCGATGCTCTCTTAACATATATCTTGTACTCCTTGAAGTCATCCACTGTAATTATGCTATGAGCGATCTACATAACAAGTGGAGTTGCTTTGAGGAGGAATACTTCTTTATCGGATTCCCCATATAGTTTTCCAAATGGTGGCTCTTAAATGTAAGTCCTACATTTATAATTTTGATTTTCATCTCACTTGATTTCACTCTACTTTTACATCTTATCTATATTCATCAATTATAGATATACTATCAAAGGTCCACAATGATGACCTAAGGCATACAGTTTCCATTCGTCAAGCTGCTCCAAAGCTTGTGCACCAACTTCCTTCTATTAACCGATTATCAACAATGTCAATTCCACATCATTTACAGTGGACATTTAGTTTTCTATGAGAATGTCACATCGAGAACCCAATAAGTTAGTGATCAAGTTTCCAAGCAAGCTCGTGTTACTGTTAACCAACCAACATGATCCCCGACTCAACGATGAGTGATCATGGACGAATATGAGGAATAATATGAATATGTTGAGATGGTAGAGGAAGAGTAAATATATGACGAAGAAGATGAAGGAAACTCTTGAGTAGATTCGACTGAGGAAAACATCGACTTGGATCAAGATTTTACTCATACTCCCTAGTATACACATTTGAGGAGAGGGGCCTCCTATGGTGCCATTGGTCCGTCATCTGGTAGGACCGAGATCAAGATCCTTATGCACATATTGATGAATTGTCCAGGCTATCACACATTTAAGGAATTAGGAAATTTTGATTTTGTTGATTTAACGGAGTACAACAAGCTTCTCATGGAAATGGACCTGTTGAAATCACTTCCATGGTGTTTGAGTCCATTCCTCCCACATATTCCACTTAGCCCACTCCTGTAGGGTGTGAACCCATTCTAAAAATATGGGAGGTTTAGAAAAAAGACTCTTTTTGTCTTTCAAAAGAAAAAGAAGAACCAACCAACATCATACCTAAGAATTTTAAATATGAATTATTTTATTATGCTGCTTAAAGTGCTTTATATAGATTCATGTATTTATGTTGATTACATGCTAGCTATTCTTACAAACGTTAATGTAATGAAAGAGATCAAAACCTTCTTCTCATCTCAATTCGAGGTGAAATACTGAGAAGTGGAAGATATGGCATTAGGCCAAAAAAATGAGGAAAATTGAAAATGGTACTGCCTTAAATCTTTTTCACTACATTGGAAATGAAAAGCATGAAATGACTTGATAGTTTTGATATGACATATGCACGAACAATCTGTGATTTTGTTTTACACCTTAAGAAGAACCAGGGGCCTTGTAAATATGTTAAAATAGTAGGAAACATCATCTTGCATTTGAATCATGCTAGACTTTACATAGTTTATGACGATAGTTGATTAAGTTGATAGACTCGTAACATTGTGATGGACGTTGGATTGTTCTTCGTTATTTGTGAGATACCTTAATGGTACAATTGGATGGTGCATATGTTTTAAAAATTCCTCATTGTTCAAGAAGGATTTATGTTACAAAATAGATTACTAATAATCATGAAGTTAACTATACTAGTGGCTTTGTGTTTACATCAGGTTGTGGTGCTATATCATGGAAACCCTCAAAATGTACATTTTTAGAGCTATTCATTGCTCTTGAGTTGGCATGTCAAGAAGCTAAGAGGCTAATAGAGTTATAAGTTAAAATATAACTATTAGAAAACTATTGATTCTATTTTATTACATCATGATTCGTAGCATGCCATTGAAATTGCTAAAGTAAACTGTACAATACGAAAAGAAAGCACATTCGTGTCAAACCATGAAGTAGTTAAAAGAATGACTCTTGAAAGAATGAACAATATTCTTTAAATATTGTAAGATCTGTGTGGAACTTCAGGGATCATCTTATCTAAGGGTTGTCAAGGAAATTATTCCTTGAAACTTTAAGGGAAACAAATCACAAGCCCATGGTAGAGGAAAATAGGATTGATACTCATTCGAGGTCAAATGAAGTCATATAACTGTTCTTACCTTCCATGTTATTTGTATCATTGATGTAACATCCCCCATTTTGAAATTTAAAGATGGAACCCCAATATGTTGCAGTCACCTTGGAATTATCTTTCGACGATAGAATGAGCTTGGTATTTTTCAGCAGCTATAAGTAAACAGAGCAACTAAATAAATTCATTGCACATAATTATCTTAATAGTCTTTACATTTTTCATAAATCCCAAAACATTCCCATGTAGGGGTTAAATATAATAGAACATAAATAGAGTGTCATTCCCAACATATAAGGATGCAGTCATGATTAATTAAAGAGCAGAAATCAAATACTATTATTTATAGCCAACCGTCATGCTTCATCCAACATGCTTCATTCAGCCTTCCTAACTTTCATGTTTAAGCCCATAAACTCAGTATACTCAATCGAGAACGCACGAGTTTATGGGGAAAAATAATAATAAAAACATGGATCATACATAAACCCTAGTATGAGTAATACAATACCCTAAACACAGTATATAATGAGATCATGCCACTAAAGCACAGAACGGGTTTTCCTCTCACTATTCAACAATATCATTTCATCAATATGAATGTCAATACAAGTATTTCTATCATACCCAAGTGTTCCCTAAAATTATTACCACATCTTGGCTAGGTTTTATAGTTAGTTTATTTATCTTGCCACTTAGCTGGGCCTAATCCTGTTCTTAGGCACATCAAGGTAATTATGCTTTTGGTTGCCACAAAGGCTTTATTCCTTTACCGTTACTTAAGTTTGTATTTCATTTCTACGCAACCACTAGTACCATATGCTTTCCATGCATTTGAAAGTTATATTTACTTTACTTTTGACTACCGTTGAGGCATTATGCTCTTTTATATATAGTATTTAGTTTAGACACTGGGTTTCCAGAAAGGTATTACACCCACTAGCGAATGCAATACCACTTTCAATCCTTTGGTTGCCACACAGGCCTTATACCAACTACCTTAGAATATGGCCATCTTTTGGTACTCGGTTACCACATAGGCCTTACACCATGCTACCCAATGCGATGTCATTTTGGGCGTTAGACTGCAACAAAGGCCTTACTCCGTATACCTAAATGCATTGTCGTTTTGGACATTAGACTACCACAAAGGCCTCGTGCCATGTTACCGAAATCAATGCTATTTTGGACATTGGGCTGCCACAAAGGCCTTATGTCATGTTATCAAAATTAATGTCTTATATAAACCCTAGGTTGCTATACATGACGTACACCTCATTATCGAAATCGATGTCTTATTTAATCCCTAGCTTGCCATACAGGCCTTACACCTCATTACTGAAGTCAATATCTTATTTATACTCTAGGTTTCCATACAAGTCTTACACCTCATTACTTAAATCAATATCTTATTTAAACTCTAGGTTGCCATACAAGCCTTACACCTCAGTATTTAAATCAATGCCTTATTTAGACACTTGGTTGCCACACATGCCTTATACAATCTTGTTTATTTAATGTTGTAAATAGGATTTCGAATACCTCTCATGGTATTACACCAAAAAGCCTCGCCTAAATATTGACTCTTCTATGAAAATCACTAAGACTCAATTAACACTACCCTTGGTATCGTCTAAGGAGGCCTGATTTATTCATAGGTTCGTTTGATACATCATCTCGACACCATGCTAGATCTTGCCATATTCCTTTCATCTTCTAGCAACTCTAACTTTTGTATTTGCTCTCACATTAGCCTTCGGCTATAGCCTCACCCTTTGGCACTTACATTTGGCTCTTTTCTTTATATTTATCTAGTTTATTATACTGAGACTTTACTTAGTCTTTTAATAGTTCATATTAGCATTCAGTCCCGGTATAATGCTTCCATAATAGTACTCTCACTTCCCACTTCAGCTCTGCTACAAGCAGTAAAGCTTTATATTTGAACATGTCTGGCACTCTCCTTTATATGTGTCACTTCCATATTCATTCATCCTCCACTTTTAATTAGTGACAATTCCTTTGCATTATTTTTGCAGTTGTCCCCTTATTACTTAGTCGTGTAATTTGCATGCGTAATTTGGTTTGGGTAATCATCTTACCATGTTTCGAAAATGATTATTTATGGTCTGGAAAATACTTATAAGATTCCACAAATTTGGAAATAAATTCTTACATAAATTTTCACAATCATTTCTATTTTTAAGTCATTTTGCTTTATTTGTTTAATACACAAATTCCTTTAAAAATTCATAGCTAAATATTGTGATGTGGGGATATCTTCTAACTTCAAACCCATCACTAAAATATGATTAGAACAACATATTAAATTTTCATTTCATTTCGAAATCATTTAAATATGGAATCATAGCTAATATCCTTTAGTAAGGTTGTCTAACCCCCAAAACATTCAATAAAGCACTATTTATCACATATAAACAGTTTATGCATACAATCTCTATTATATTTAATGAAAATCGAAGTCAACTACTACGAAAATGATAGAAAGGATGTTGTATTACTCGCCTAAATCATTGGGTCTGCTAGATCTTTACTTTTCTTAAGTTCTCTTAGTTTTTCTCTTCTCTCTTCTTTTTCTTCTTATCATTGCCATTACTAATGAGTTCTTTTAGAGCTTTTGTCTTTGTTTGTAAAATGAGAATGCATGAATAAGATTAGGGTTATTTTGTTTTATTATATCCCCTTTCCATGATGAGTTGGCTCGCTGACCCTACCACCCTCTTCTTATTCTAATTTACTTTCAAATTGTGTTAAATTATAGCATAATAAGTTAATGTGCACCCAAATACTTATTATAGTAAGTCACTATTTATTTAATTCTGAATGTCAGTAAATAAATAAATAAATGTCTCCCAAATATTTGCCTTGTCAAAAATTCATGTTTCCTTAATTAGTTACTTATTAATTTTAGGGAGTTACAAGCTTCTCCCATTATAGGAATTTCATGCCATAATTCGAATAAGTCATTTGATTCATTCTTTCCCATGCCCACTCTAGCATATACACATAAGTTCCCTATCCATGTGCCACAAACTAAATGTACCAGTGAATCTACTAAAACATATCAAAATCAACCATAATAACAACACACATATATAGTCTAAAATACACATAGAAAACATAAATGTTAAGTCTAAACAAACTACTAAGGATAAGTCCTCCTGACCTTATCTTTTATTTCCCAAGTACAATCCTCTAGTCGTCACTTCATTGGACCCATACAATTTTCATGTCCATATTCCAAAGCTTCTTTACATCTCGTTCTGAAATCTGAATGGATTTTGTAACATATGTCATATTTGATTCAGCAACTGAATCATCCATGGCTCTTAGACCAACTAATGCCTCAAGGTCTCGGATACAGTTCCTTAAATATGATATATGAAATACATCTTAGGATTCAGCTAAAGTGCTTGGTAGCTTTACCATATAGGCTAACTTACCAATTGTCACAAGTATCGTAAAGGGAACAACATACTTAGGTACTAATTTTCCAACCTTTCAAAACCTCATTGTACCTCTCATCGATGAGGTCTTAACAAATGCATGATCTCCAAGATCGAACTCTAAGTTTTTTCTTCTCCTACTGGCGTAGCTCTTCTAAATCGATTGGGCATCTTTCTTTCTTTTTCGAATTACCTTGACCATTCAGAAACTTCTCTTACGAGATCTATTCCCAATACAAGCCTATCTCCCATCTCGTACCAATATATGGGGGATTTATATAGTCTTCCATAAACGCCTTAAAAGGTGTCACCCCACTACTGGATTGGTTACAATTTTTGTACGAAAGTTCAACAACTGTAAGTGATCTTCCCAAGATCCACCGAACTCTAATAAATAAGCTCGTAACAAGTCTTTTATTACTCTACAGACCCTTTCGGTTTGTCCATAGGTTTGAAGATGGTATGTTATACCCATACATAACTCTAAACCTAAAGCACTGTGTAGGTTTATCAAAACTCTCTAGCAAACAATGGGTCTCAGTCACTTACTATAGTACTTAGAAAACCATGAAGCCTTACTATAGTCTTCACATACAACTCGACCAACTTTGTTGCCTGGCTTGTATATATCACTAGGATAAATTGTGCATTCATAGTCATGTTAATACCATAAATATTGATTTTGATGACAACAACCATGTAAATATAGGCAGTAATATTTTTTTAAGTTGTATAGAATATTTTGCAGGATATTACACAGGTTTAAACAAATATAGGATAATCGAGTCTAAAGGCTAATCAGTAAAGAGATTAGAGATCAAGATTCAGAGATAATTAAGACACTTGAAGACTCATGAGTTTAAAGACAAAACGTGAAGAGTTCAAGACTATAGATCATAGTTAATAGACATTAAATAAATTTGTTATGGTCCTGAAATAACAACTTCTTTTCTTCGAATACTCTCTGATAAACAATTATTTTATTTTCAAAATATATTTCTATAAATATTTTGAAAAAGTTTTATACATTAAAAACTGTTTAGAAACTATTTCTGAAAGGTTTTACTAAATATCAAAATTTTATAACACTTTAAATATATTATTGTTTTCTCAAAAATACATAGGTACGTCGACATAACTTACATATGTATGTCAATATATGTACCGTTGAAGAGTTGTTTTTTTATTTAATTTTAAATAGTTGTGATTTTTGGCTCCATCTCTTCACAAATAGACATGTCCCTTCGAACATTGAATAAAGAGGACTGGAAAATGAATTTTCATAACTACTTTCTCTATATTTTTCTTACTCCAAATTCTCATTATATATTTCACAAAATCCACTTTCTATTTCTTCAAATTCACTCAAATTCAATCTCTACTTTACTAATTCATTCTCTATAATATACTCATCGATTTGCAAGTATTCTCTTATCAATTCAAAGATCAAAGTCTTATCAAAGGGTTATAGGATATTATGTATCAAAACTACAACTATTTGTATTTGGAATCAACAACTCTCTACTAATATCTGTGTGTGTATGCTTGTTTTCTATTCAAATCAAGTGGATGTGCTTTTTTCCCATTCAAATCATGTATATGTGCTTGTTGCCTGTTTAAATCAAGTAGATAATCTTGTTGCCTAGTTATATTAAGAGAGTCTACCTTAAGCTCGAAAAGTCATGTGGATGTATATTGTTTCCTTGAACTCAAGATTATATTCTGGTTTTCTAGCTATTTGATTAAAGTGAATGTTTTGAAGGAAATCAATACAGATAATGTACATGTCTAGATGTATATTGGTCTATCTGAACCAGTATAAAACTCCTGGTGTCATCTTTTTTACCTTTGCTTTATTTTTACTGCATTTATATTTGTAACTACATGTTAATATATATTTGTTTTGATTATCTACATTTTGAACTGAATCGTGAATTTACTTAGAAAAATTTCATATAAGTTATAAAACACTATTCACCCCCCTCCAGTGTTAAAGTAGCCTTAAGATATATTCACACTAGTATAATTTATACTATACCATTTTCCATATTTGGTATCAAAGTATTAGGTTTCTAAAAACTCCTTATTTGAGCTTTGAAATTATAAATGGCTAGTATCACTAGGAATATGTTATTTGATATTTTTGAAGGAAAACAGAATTGTAAAGTTCTTATGTTATCCTCAAATAGATTAGGAATTAATAATATTGAAAACTCACTTGATAATTTGAAAGTGTATAAAGTAAAAATGCAGGAACATGTATGTTATATGGCAGATAATGAGCAGACACCTGATAACTATACATCAAAAATCAAGAAGGACAAATGGATACTAAGCAGTGGATGCTTAAGACACATGACTGGAAATCCGAAGATCTTAAATGACATCATTTGCAAAGATGGAGGAACTGTTAACTTTGGAGATAAATCACAAGGATACGTCATCGGCATCGACAATGTCGATAACTCTAATACTCCTATTATTTCTAATGTTTTGTTAGTTAGGAATTTAAAACATAATCTATTTAGTATTAGTCAATTATGTGATAAGGGATTCAAAATTAAGTTTGAAAAAGACATTCTCCACATCGAGGATAATAAGTCTAGAATTAGTTTTGAAGGAATTAGGAAACATAACATTTACATTTTGGGTATGAAAGTGTCTAATGATAATTATGTCATTTGGATGAATCTAACGACCTTTGGATTTGGCATAAATAATTTAGTCATTTAAATTTTAAACAGTTATCCAAGTAGTCAAATATAAACTTGTTGGAGGACTTCCAAAAATGAGTTTTAGTTTCAATGACCTATGTGATGCTTTTCAACTTCTAAAATTTCACAAAAGTTCATTTTAATCAAAAGACATGATTTCGGCTACACAATCCTTAGAACTTCTTTACTTAGAATTTTTTGGACCATCACGAGTATAATTAATAGATCATAGTAGGTATGTTTTTGCAATTGTAGATGACTTTTCAAGATATACTTGGACAAAATTTCTTAAATACGAGTAAAAGCACGTGGATATATTTATGTACATATATATTTGGATTGGTTGGTAGCATTAACATGCAACCAACACTGTATCTACATCAGGGCCACGTGGCTCAATTTGGTACGTTCGTTTCCTTTAGTATGAAGAAAAAATATGCATAAATTTGATGGTCCTTACCAAAAATTCATTTATTTACAATCTGCAAAACATTAGTTTACCTAACTCAAAACACTACAATATTTTTCGAGGACAAACTTTTGATTTAGGATTCGAAAAACAAACATTTCTTAAGAATGGTAATGTTTCGAAACTAATCATAAAAATACAAATGTTTTTATATACAGTTTGTGTATTTACTGAATTCATAAACTAAACTTAAAAATAAAAAGAGCATTGAGTTTGCGCATTCCAATATTAGCTCTTAAAATTTGATAGGCGTGATCATAACCTTATTTTTTAATAATAAAAAACCTACGAAGGACGGTTAAGTTTTTGTAGTTAGGTTGATAATATTTTAGATAAAATTTTATTTATTACTTATATTACCTAAAAAATCGCATACTTGATATATATTACTCAAACGTCGTAAATATACAACTATGCGAACCTTATTTTTGCAAAGATAATAATTCAATAAACCAACCACTTTAACTAAAACAAAGAAACAAATCTAGAGAACAATGTGAATTTGCTCACTCGGTGATTAAAAAAGTATTGACTAACATGCTCCAACCTGATCCACCCACTCACTTAATGCGCTCTAATTTAACCCACTGACCAGAATAAATTACAAATTGAAGACGACAAACAACAAAATTATATTCCTTGTTTGAAGAGAAAAAACTAATTCCCTGGTGCTCTATAATCACTTACTTACAATTCAGTATAAAAGTGCAAAATCATGAATAGTTTAAGTTTATATGTGCATGATTGGTTGTTGCAGAATATAAGCAGCTCTTATATGTAGATTTGTTAATTATATTGTTTGACATTTAAAATGTTAAATATCAGATAGCTCTATCTAACACCAAATCTCATTTATATCCTCAAATCATATATCAATACATTATGTTATACTTGCATGTAAAAGCAAATCACATATTGATTTCCAGTGTAAATTTAATACAATTAGCTCATTGAATCACATACATCTCCAATAAAACTAATTTATGCATTAACACCTCTCTAGAGTCTCTAATAAAATAGATTAAAATTTTGATATCTTACATTATATATATATATATATATATATATATATATATAAAACAAAATGTGGGTTTCGAACATGTGATTTGTTGGCCAACAGTTGCCTTTGTTGTTCCAAGAAAATCGATTCAAGCACCACACAATCCCACCTTTTCCAATTAATGTACTACCATTTATTTATTTCGTTTGTTGCCTTATTTCTTTCCATCTCCTTATAATTATACTATACTATGCATCGTGCATCAATATACACATTTTTTTCAAAAGTAATTTGTCCCACATCGTCAAAAATATATTAATTATTGTTGTATATAAGCCAAGAGATAAAGAAAGAAGTTATTCCAATAACATCTAATTGAGTTGAGATAATGTCATGAAGTTTAATAATATGGCCCATGAATAGATGACATGCAAACTTGAACACGAATAATTTTATCTAATATGGAGATGTAAAGGGCATTCTAGGAAATTCAAAAAGACACGGTTGAATTCTATTCATGAAATTCTCATTATTAATAGTAAAGATTAGAGTGATGCATTTGAAATGTTTAAATTTTCACTAAAAAAATTTATGAATCAAAATTCAACTAAAATTAAAACAATAAGGAGTGATCATGGAGGAATATTCGAGAATGAAAATTTTAAAAACTTTTGTAATAAGAAAGGAATCACACATAACTTTTCTTTTTCTAGAACTCCTCAACAAATAGAGTTGTAGAACGTAAAAACAGAACTATACAACAATGCACTAGGGCTATTTTAAATGATAGTGATTTACCTAAAAAAATTGGAATGAAGCAGTTGCTACATCTTGTTATATTTTTTGAATAAAATTTAAATAAGACCGTTAACCAGACCTATGAATAGTTTTTTAATAAAAAGCCAAAATTATCTTATTTTAAATTTTTTGGTAGTAAATATTTTTTGCTAAATACAAAAGATAATTTAGACAAATTTGACCCTAATTTAGATAAAGGTATATTTATTGGTTATTCAAATAGAAGTAACGGATATAGAGTTTTTAATATTAGAACCAACACTATTAGAGAACCTTTAAATGTTTCATCTGATGAGAATTTTAAAGTGATTAATATTAGTATGATGAACAAGAAAATCTTAATCCTAGTGATAATAACGAGATTACAAATAATGTAACTACTAAAAATGAAAAATAGTTATGCTAATAATCAAATTCAAATAAAAGAACGAAATTTTTGAAAGACTGTCCTAAGGAAAATATTTTAGGAAGTATAGAAACATTTGTAAAAACTAGAAAATGACCAAACAAGATGTGTAATGTAGCATTTACTTCAATTAGCAAACCTAAAAATCCAAAAGAAGCACCATTAGATGATTCATGGATTCTTGCCATGTAAGAAGAACTAAATCAGTTCACTCAAAATGATGTTTGAGTATCAGTTCCACGACCGAAGAAACAATATGTAATTGAAACTAAGTGGGTTTATAGAAATAAATTGAATGAACAAGGAGAAGTCATAAGAAAAAATGCATGTTAGTTGTAAAAGGATACATCTAAGAAGAAGGAATAGACTTCAATGAAACATCTGCTCCTATAGCCAGATTAAAAGCTATACGAATTTTATTCGCTTTTGTAAACCATAATAATTTTAAGTTATTTCAAATGGATGTCAAGAGTGCATTTTTAAATGGTTTTATTAAAGAAATGTATATGTTAAACAGTGCCACTTTTCTAATCATGTTTACAAATTTAAAAAGGCGTTATATGGTGTAAAACAAGCACCTAGAGCTTGGTACGAAAAACTCAAATCATACATATTATAATTTAATTTTCAAATAGGTAAACTAGGTACTAGTTATTTATAAAAAAGAGTTAACAATAACATTCAAATTAAACAAATATATGTAGACAACATAATATTTGGGTCAACAAATGAACTACTAAATAAAGAATTTTCTAATATAATAACTAAAGATTTTGAAATGAGTCACATGGGAAAATTAACATTCTTTCTAGGTTTAAAAATTAGAAAATTAAACAATGGAATATTTATAAGTCAAAAAAAATGTGCTAAAAAATAAGTAAAGAAAATTGGAATGTCTAACACAAGCAGTAAACCAACACCCATAGCAACTAGTGGGAAACTTAATAAAGAAGACAATTCAAAAGACGTTGATCAAAAACTATATAGAGGTATGATAAGATCTTTACTCTACATTACAGGTAATAGACCCGATATTATGCACAGTGTATGTTTATATGCAAGATATCAGTCATAACCTAAGGAGACATGTCTTAAAGCTGTAAAACGCATATTAAGATATGTTAACAAAAAATTAGACTATGGGCTCTTCTATCCAAAATAATATTAATTTGAATTAATATCATATAGTAACATTGATTATGCTCGATCAAATCTGACCAAAAATGTATGAGTGGAACTTATCACTTTTTGAGACACTCACTTGTATCTTGGTTTAGGAAAAGCAAAATTTTGTATCGCTGTCCACAATAGAAGCATAATATATATTAGCAGCTTTAGCTTGTTCACAGGTTATCTAACTTTAAGATATTTTGGTTTAAATTTAAAGCAATCACCAATATAATGTGATAACACTAGTATAATAAATCTATCTAAAAGTCCAGCACATCGTGCTAGAACAAAATATATAGATATAATATACCATTTTAAAACAGATAATGTAAACAAAGAAATTATTACACTAGAATTTATAAATACAAAAAATCAAATAGCTGATATTTCAACTAAACCATTAGGACAAAATACTTTCATCAAATTAAGAAGAGAACTTGGAATATATTCATTTACAAAAACCTAGAAGTAGTTACTTTTATTATTAAATTAGAAAGAAAAATGAAAAATAAAAAGTATTCTATATATGTCGACGTACCTGGGTAGCATATGTTGACAAACCTGGCGTTTTTTAGAAAAATTGTTTTATTCCCTCTTTTCAAAATTCAAAAACCAATTATTTGACCACCATATTTCAACTCTAGGCCCATTTACTTATCTATTTCCGTTTGAAAACTAAAAATTAATCAATAAAAAAATGGTTCCATCCAATTCCAAACGTCTAAGAGAAGATTCAAGCCCATTTCGTTACTTCGCAATCTCAAAACTAAGCAATATTGAACAAAAATTAAAGCATGTTCTGATAACGCTCACTGAAATTGAAGTAATGAAAATTCGGTTCAAAAACAAACAAGAGAAGCAAGGAAGAATGTTGAGTAATTTGCAGAAACATCTATTGGATAATCAAGCAAATCCAATAACTATTGAAAAAGGAGATATTCAAATCAATCTTGCAATTTGTAAGCTTATGAATCAAGATAATGAAGAGGAAGATAAAGCAAATGAAGATGATAATGATATTGAGGACGAAGATGGGTTGCGTTGTGTAGGAGAAATCAATTACGATATTCATGGTAATTTAATAGAATAAAAGGAAATTTTTTATCTTCACTATCCAAATTACTCCATGCACAAATCACTAATAATTAAAACAAACGTTGGTTTGTGAATATAATAAGTATTATGGATATGTGTGTGTGTGCATATATATATATATATATATATATATATATATATTGATTTGTTTGTTTGGTTTGAACTATCGGGTTACTTTAGTTTGATTGCATGATTTGGTTTGTATTATTTAAAATTGTATATTTGCCTTGGTTTGGTAACATATTTTGGTTTACTCTACGATATTGATGATATGTCTTGAATGTATAGTTTAAACAAATGTATCTATAAATTTTATATATATATATAGTTATTTCTTAGAAATGTTATTTCACAGTAAGTATTGATTTTGATTCCATATATAAAATTGTCAAATTTCATACTATTTATTATATCACATTAGAAGGGGTTTATTTTTTTATCCATTTATGTCGATGACGAAGAGGGAAAAAATATAAAATAAACATACGCATATACCAAGGAGTTATTCAAAATGGCAGGAGTTAACCAATTTGGGGGAGTTACATTATAGTTTATAATAAATATATTTTCTTAGTTGTCATCATCATAAAGGGGGAGATTATTAATACCATGGATATTGATTTCGATGATAGCAACCACATAAATATAGGTACTATTGTTTTCCCAAGTTATATAGTATATTTTACAGAATATTGCACATGTTTATACAAGTACAAGATAATGGAGTCTGAAGACTGATCAGTAAAGAGATTAGAGATCAACATTCAGAGATGATCAAGATAATTGAAGACTCATGAGTTCAAAGACAAAGACATGAAGAGTTCAAGACTATAAATTATAGTTAATAGATATTAGATAAATTTGTTAAAGTCCTTCAATAGTAACTTTCTTTTCCTTGAATACTCTCTAACTAAAATAATTATTTTATTTTCAAAATATATTTCTACAAATATTTTATAAAAATTTTATATATTAAAAAGTATCTACAAACTATTATACAAGATTTTACAAAATATCAGAATTTTATGACACTTTAAAAATGTTGTTGTTTATCTCACAAATACAATACATACCCTACATATGTATATCGGCATATATACCATTGAAGAGTTGTTTTTTAAATTTTGAATATTTGTGATTTTGGCTCCATCTCTTCGAAAATAGACATGCCTCTTCAAACACTATATAAGGAGGACTGGAAAATGAATTTTCATAACTACTTTCTCTATATCCTTGTTGCTTCAAATTCTCATTATATATTTCACAAAATCAACTTTCTATGCTCTTCAAATTCACACGAATTCAATCTCTACTTTACTGCATTAATCCTCTATAATCTTCTCATTGATTAGCAAGTATTCCCTCATCAATTCAAAGATTAAGGGCTATAGGATATTCTATATTTAAAGCACAACTATTTTTATTTGGAATCAATAACTCTCTACTACTATTTGTGTAGGTGTGCTTGTTGCACATTAAAATTAATTGGGTGTGCTAGTTGCCTATTCAAATCTAGTGGGTGTGCTTGTTGCCCGTTTAAATCACATAGACGGTCTTATTGCCCGGCCAAATCAAGGGAGTCTACCTTAATCTTGGAAGTTAGGAGGGTGTGCCTTGTTGTCTTGAAATCAAGATTGTATTCGGGTTTGCTTGCTACTGATCAAAGTACGTGTTTGAAAGGAAATTTGCACACACATTATACCAAACTGGGTGTAGGATTGGTCAATCTGAACTAGTATTAAACTTCTGATGTCATCTCGCTTACTTTTACTTTATTTTTACTGCATTTATTTATATCTATGACTGCCTATTAATATATGTCTATGTTGATTATCTACGTTTTGATTTAAACCTTGAAACTACTTCAAAAAGTTATATATAAGTTATAAAACACTATTCACCCCCATGTAGTGTTAAAGTAGCCTTAAGATCCATTCACACTAGTATAATTTGTGCTACACCATGTCTCATAAGTCAATTTATCCACTATGACCTGTACGCTCTCATTTCCAGCCCTATACATCAGCAACCCATATATGAAATCCATAGAAACTGTATACCGTTTCCATAACGGAACTTCCAACAATAGCAAAAGTCCACTTGGCCTCTGAGTCTCTACCTTAATCTGTTGGCATGTGAAACATCTCATCACACATTCTCTAACATTCCTTTACACTCTTTACCAAAAGAAGCTTTACTTCATGTCTCCGTATATCTTAGTATCACCTAGGAGATTAGCAAACTTTAAAAGATAACATTCATTAACACTTCTTTTTGATGGCCTCCTATATCAGGAACATACAGACTCCCTTTTTTGAAGCCTACCTCTTTCCTTCGTAGAAAAAGCTTTAGCACATCTGCCTCGATTCCAGACTCTAGGCATCGAAATCCTTTGAAACGAAGTTTATCTTCTCTTTGATTCTCAGTAATCCTTTCTGTTGGAGCTGGCCGAACTTCTAAGCATGATGGTGTACCAAAAGCTTTACTTGAAGCAACACTCAATCGAAGGTGAAGCTAATGTATTTAATACATTCCACTTCTCAATCATAGCCAAAACATAACTCCATTCCATTCGGCTTAAGCATTTTTAATATTATTTCCCTTCTCTGGAGTACACTCTATCCCAAAGTCATAATACGCCAAATACTCTAACTCAAACATTTCCTTTAAAAGGTAATTTCTTCAAATCTTCAACGCGAAAATAATCATGTCTTCATTTCCCTCAAGAATAACTAAAACTGGAGTGCTCGTCTACCGAAGCATCAACTCTTGGAATGACATCTCACACTCCTTAGTTCACACATACTTCTTATTCTTCCAAGTAAATCTCTTCATCTGTTCCACTATTCAAGAGAAGTCCTTAATGAATCCCCGATCGTATCCTATTAATCCTATAAAACTCCGGACCTCTACAACGGGATTGGGTCCCTTCCACCTATTTACAGCTTCAACCTTCGAAGTGTTTCATGGCCAAGCCTCTTTCCAAAACAACATGGCCTAATAACTTCCCTTCTCCAAAAACGACATTATAAATTTTTTCCCATAACTTATGTTTTCTCAATGTCTTGAACAAAATCCTTGGATGAATTTCATGCTCCTTCTCATCTTTTGAGTACATCAAGATGTCATCTATGAATACCAGCACATAACGGTCCAACTAGTCTTAGAAGATATAATTCACCAAATCTACAAAGATTGTAGATGCATTAGTTAGTCCAAATGGCATCATAGACACTCATATAAACTATACCTCATTCTAAAAGTAGTAATATGAGTAGTTTTCTCCGCAATCCTCAGTTGATGGAACCCTGAAGCTAAAGCTAGCTGTGAGAATAACTTGGCTCCAATCAACTTATCAAATAAATCGTCAATCCTCAACAAGGGATATTGTTCTTCATAATTCTCTCATTTAGCTTCCGTTAGTCACAACATAATCTCAAAGACCCATCAGACTTCTTCACAAACACTGCCGAATTCCTTATGGTGTACTACTTGGTCTTACAAAGCTCTTACTTTTCAACTCTACTAGTTACTTTTCTAACTCCTCTATCTCTTTTGGAGGTATTCTACAAGGGGGCTGGCTTAATGGCTCGGCATACCATAACAATTCAAAACAAAACTAAACAGCTCTCGAGGGTGGTAGTCCCAAAATGGTTTGAATACATCAAGGAAGTCTTTCACTGCTCACACTTCTCCAACACCATCTTCCACTTCTGGAACTAAAGCAATTAACACTACTTCATCACACAGCCTCGGCTCTGAAGCCACACATGCTCTTGTATCTTGGTGTCTCAAACTATAGTCTTTTGGCATAATATATCATTTCGCCGAAGCGTTCAAGCCAATCCACCACCAAAATAAGTTTGAAGCCAATGAAGTCTAAAATATTAGGATCATGCAGAAACTTACACCCACCTGACTCAATTTCTAAGATAATGCACTAAAATCCAAGAGTAGCATATCCCTTTATCGGATTTATGGAAGTGACTAAATAGGTAACCTCTAACCTAAGTCTATCAACAAGTCTCGGCTATAAAAGAATGCGTAGCTTTGGTGTCAAAGGTATTCCAACTAAAATACCATAAATCAAAATCATATCTTTTAAGATGATACACTTGCATTTCTCCTCGATAGTTAGACCTTCTTTCGGCCTTCCAAAGAAATGACCTTCAGTTCAAGCTCTGGACAGTCTATCTCCTTATGTCAGGTTTATCACAGATAAAGCACTTGGCCTTCTCCATTCCCTTATTTTTCAGACATTTTGATACATAGTGCTCCATCTTCCATTATTATAGCAAGTGACTTCAAGAAGGAAGTTGCTTCCCCTTTGATTATTGGCCATTCTTCCCGTTCTATTACGAGATAAATCTCTTTTTCTTGCAAGCTTGAGCCATCGGACCCACACCCATCCCCATGGTGTACATAAGCTCATATCGCCTTACTATATCCACCACTTCATTAAATGAAAGTGTTAGATGGGCCATGGTCTTATGACTCTCCCCTAGCCTTAATCCCAAAATAAACATATCCACCTTCTTCCTTGGTGTTCTAACCAAATCTTCCCTATACTTAGATAGAGCATTAAACTTTTGTACATACTTTAGCACAATCATACTTCCTTGTTGTAGCTCAATAAATTCCCAAAATATAGAAGATAACTCCGATCCTAGAACTTCTCCTAAAAAAATCTCCTTAAATCTTTCCAAAGTGATTTTCTACTTTGGAATTATTGCTCTCGTGGTCTCCCTCTAAATACTAGTCAGCCCTTTAAATTTCTTGGATACTAACGTCACCTTTTGGGCATCAACAAACTCTAAATCTTCATAAATTCTTTCACTTATCATTAGCCAATCATTTACTTCCAAATTTGGTTTTGTCTCATTAAACATCTCTCTTCCCAAGCTTCAAAAGTTTTGACTCATCTTAGCAAACTTATCTCTAATAGCTTGCATCAGGCCCTCCTGAGCTTTCGGGGCTTGCGATGGAACTTGCTGCCGAACCTACTGTTGCACTAGATTTGCTGTGTAACTATTGAAAAGGTGCATTTATGTCTATGTTTCCCACTACCTGGGCTGGTATTTGAGCTCCTTCCTCAACTCCAACATTCAGGGTTGTTTCCCCACATTGGTCATTAGTTTGGGTGCTCTCAGCCTTTCTTCTTGTACATGCCTCTCCTATTGTAATTCTTTCACTCCTCATCCCCATCTTGCTTTTCCATGAAGAACGTCTTCATGTAACAAAAAGAGAGAGTGAAATAACAATAGAGTAATAAATATATCTAACTACATATCTATATAGCAAATACAAGTATGTTATATAATAGCGTATAGCCTCTCCAAGGCGTTTGTTTTCTCCTAAGTACTTAACTATTGCTACCTCTATTTTACTTAAGTGTCCCCTTGCCTACTCTGGTACCAAACCATAACATCCACTATTCTGAAACCCAAAGATGGAACTTAAATGTGCTATAGTCACCGTTGAATTAACTTTCAACGATAAAATGAGTCTAATATTTTTCAATAGCGATAAGTAAACATAGAAATTAAATTCATTTCACATAATTGTCTTAATAGTCTTTCCACAAATCTCAAAATATGCCCATGCAAGGATCAAATATAATAGAAAATAAATAGAGTGTCATGTCTGATATACGAGGATGCAATCATGAACAATTAAGCAACGAAAATCAAGCAACTATTATTTGCAAGCAAGCCTCCTGCTTCATTTTCGGCATGCATTATTCATCCTTCACAAGTTTCATGTCTAACCCTATAAACTCATAATAATCAATCAAGAACCCTTGAGTTTATGGGGAAAATAATGATAAAATCATAGGTTAGACATAAAGCTTGGTATAAGTAACACATTACCCTAAACACAACATATAGTGGGACCACACCGTTAAAGCGTAGAATGAGTTTTTTGCCTCACTATTCAACAACATCAATTCATCAATATGAATGTAAATATATGTCATTCTATCATGCCTAAGCATTCCCTGCACTTATTACCACATCTTGATTAGGTTTTGTAGTCAATTCATATTGCTTTCCACTTAGTCCTTATCCTATTTCTTAGGAACATCAAGGTAATTATGCTTGGCTTCCACAAAGGTCTTATGCCTTTACATTACTTGAGGTCGTATTTCTCTTATTCTCGGATGTCACCAGGGCCTTATCCTTTCCTTACATCTTAAAGATATATTTACTGTACTTTCGACTACCATTTAAGGCCTTATGCCTTTCTCATTTCTTAATGACATATTTCATTTCACTTTTGGTTGCCATTAAGGCCTCACGCCTTGCTCTTTCATACACATTGTTTAATTTAGAAGTTTGGTTGCTACAAAGGCCCTACACCCACTACCGAATGCAACCCCACCTTTGACTCTTTAATCGTTATACAAGCTTTTCAACAACTACCTCAAAATATGGTCATCTTTCAACACCTGGTTTCCCCATAGGCCTTACACCATGCTACTAAATGAAATGTCATTTTGGATGTTGGATTGCTAAAAAAGCCTTATGCCATGTCAGGGAATGCGATATCATTTTAGATATTGGGGTCCAAAAATGCATTATGCAATGTTACTGAAATCAATGTCATTTTGGACATTAGGCTTTCACAAAGTCCTTACTCCATGTAACTAAGATCAATCTCGTTTTGGTCATTGGATTGCCACAAAGGTCTCATGCCATGTTACTGAAATTAATGTCTTGTTTAGACTGTAGGTTGCCATATAGGCCTTTCACCTCATTACCAAAATCAATTTCTTATTTAAACCCTAGGTTGTCATGCAGGCCTTAGACCTCGTTGCCAAAATCATTGTCTTATTTAAACCCATGGTTACTACACATGCCTTACACCTTGTTACTGAAATGAATGTCATATTTTGATATTTGGTTGCCACACATGCCTTATACCTTATCATTTGTTTAAGGTCATGAATACGCTTTCAGATGTCTTCTATGGCCTTATACCAAAACACTCGTATTGCTCATATTTTTTGCAAGCAACCAGCAAGCCCAATAAATGCAGTATGGCTTAACCAAGATAGTCCAACTGATCATTGGTTAGCTCAGTCAAGGGCCGACCCAAGCCCATAGTCTCATTACAGCCCTTCAACCCAGCAAGGCTCCATGGTAAAGCCCAGGCTCTTTAAGAAACCTTCACATGAACAGGACCAGGACCGACACAAATCAGTCCTACCCGGCTCCTCTACATTGGACTTCTAGTAGTAGCTAAAGATCACTGTGGTTCGTCCGACCCTTATCTAAGCCCGTCTCGGCAAGCAGCATATTAGGAAATAATAGCCTACCCTCGGGCATGACTTCCATACAGCCTGATCCACCCGGCACCTGGCCTCCCTCCTGGATGCCCCTTGCTTAGTCCATTACCTGACTTCCCTACATGGTCCTTAGCTAAATTCCAAACCTCTTTCGTGCTGTCAATAACCAGTCGGCCAACTAGGCCATGTAAGGTACTCAAGTGAAAGATAAAGCAGTCAAACATCCAATCAGGGCACCATCAGTGGGGTAGCTGATCTGATGGGGCTTACCATCAACATTAAATGTACACTTAAGCCAAGATCATGCCTTGTATAGAGATCCGATGAGTTCTTTCTCATCCACCACCCATCTTCTGAACTACTTAAAGTTGTCAATCATCCACCTCTATGGTCAGATCAATGGTCGAGCCCAATTCCCTCCTTTTCCATAGCACAATCTTAGTCATACATTATGCATTCCAACAACTATGAATACCCTAGGCAATGATACTTTAAGGAGGTTGTATTCTGGTTAAACTGGTTGGATTCCAGTGAAACCATCATCACTGTGTCAACTCGGAAATCCTCTCACAGCAAATACAAATCCTAAGCCTGTGAGATTAGCCACTATCTTAGCCTTAAGTTCTTTATTTCTTATTATTCTAATATGTTCCCCATGGTTGTAAGAAAATAATATAGTAAGAGAACTTCACATGGACATAGGCAGGTTTGCCAAAACATTCTTTATCTTTTGTTACATACATTTCAATTGCATATTTAACTCCTCATTTTTCATTTTAATCCTAGTGATTAACAAATAACCATTGCTTTTCATGATGCATTAGTCTCATTCTAAAGTTAGCTAACTAGTCAACATTTTTTGCATTAAAAGGAGGGCCTCCCTATAGAAGCTCTTCTTTTCCCATGTTTTTCTACTTTGAAATGCTCTGGTCTAACTTATTACCATGGGCAATCTTCCATCATTCAAAGGCAATAACCTCAATAGGCACGAAGCCAATGACAACACTCTCATTAGCGTTGTCCAACCTAACCCAAGTTCTAACGAAGAAAGATGACATGTTGTGTGTAAAAACCCTGTTTTCGACATTGTAATAGTAAATTAATTTAATTGAAACTGAAGTGCTTGAATTTGATTTTTTGACAATTATTTTTTAGAATCAAATTATTATTCAATTAGTCTATTTAATAAAAATTGAATTGGTTAACAAATTCCTTTTTAGATAATATACTAAAATTCAAGTGAAATGTTTTAATGAATATAAAATATTTTAATGAATATAAAATATTTTAAAGTACAGGTAATTTTATATATCGAAAATAGTGGAAAAGAAATAAATTTATTTTACATCAATACAACGAGTAGTTGAAAATAAAATTCAATTGTGTTAATATATTGAGTAATTAAATAGAGTAAACTAATATTGTACGGAATAGAATTGTAAATTATGGAATTATATTTTATAGAACAAGGTGCAAATCAGTTTAAATTAAATGGAAATATAATTATACACAAATTAAAGAATTTCCTAAAAAATAAAATAAAGGGAAAATTGAAAATAAGATTTTTTTTTATTTGCAAAAAATAATGATGGCCCAAACCACTCTAGCCCAAAATGGAAATCACAGCCATACTCTTAGGTTTTCATTTTCCAGCCTACAACCCCAAAATCCCTAGTCCCCAATTCGACATAAGAGAATTATTATAAAAAAAAAACAATCGAGCAAATAAAATTATAACTTAGCTACACCGTAGGGAGAGGAAGCACCGCTGCAGCGTCGATGCGGTAGAGCTCGCACTCAAATTTTTGTTTGGAATGGAGGTCGATGCAAGCGGAGCGCATGGCTCTCGGATGCAAAGAGGAGGAACTATGGTGGTTATGATGACAATGTTGAGCGGCTGGTGATGCGTGATGTTGAGGCATATCAATTTAGGGCTACCATCGGGCTTGATTATGGCGGTTTCAGGTGGGGCTGGTGGTATTGAGGCTGTTGCGATGGTGTCAAAGAAGTTGGCAAACAAATGGTTACAGTGAATTATTCTTAAATCATGATTCTTTATCTACCTTTAAGAATTCTATTGCATGCCTTGAGATGATTATTTGTGTAATAGTACTTGGGTGTTATGATTTAATTGAATGAAATACCGTTGCATACCATAGTTTGGTAGATTGTTTGGATGATAATTGTAGATTTTTAATTATTGAATTAATTAAAGTATAAATGTATGCGATGAATTGATTTACATTTTTTTTTTAGTTTTGATAAATTTGATTGGCTGGGATATTGATTTCTCAAATGATTTGATAGTGTAAATTTAAAAATGTAACTTCATCCATTTGTAAATTAAAATTTCATAATATGTCGATACTTGTATATCGTCGTGTGACCGGAATTGTTTGAAAGCAACTCATATCTCTAAGAAATTTTATAACATGAAATGATATTTTATAGAGTGATGTTGGCTCTAAAAGTTGCAATTTGATGGATTTATTATTTGAATCGTTTAAATATAAAAAAATTCAAAAATGAGAATTTATCTATTTTTAATCCTTATTGGAATTTAGTTTATAAAATATATTTAAATTCTATTGTATACTTAACTTATTTCTTAATTCAAAACTTCTATTCAACGTTTTATTTTAGGATGAGAAATGTTTATTCATAAAACCTTTTAAAATTTAAGGGTATAAGCATGTTAAAATTTTGAAAATGCTTTCAAAGTACAAGATAAAATATAGTATTATTTTATAAAAGTTGCTACGAAAGTAATAATTTCAGTTACAACTGAGTTAGTTATAAAAGAGGTTTATTTTTAAAAAGAGATCAAAAGCTTTTGTAAATAAGTAACTCTTCTTTAAAATTAGTTTATGGATTTTAAAATGAAAAGTTTGAAAGTAAGTATATATAAATTAATTTAGAAACTAATTCCTATATGGTAAATTCTTATTATTTTCTTTCAAACCATAAATCCTTATTGGCTTTAATTGTGTTTAGCCTTTGGTTAATATATACCATTTTGATATTTCCTTGATGACTTTTGGAAACATTGATTTGGAACAATTAATGCTTTCACTTGTGTTATTTTTTGAATTTCTGCTTTTCTATGGAACAAAGTATTTTAATAAACGATTAAATTGTCGGGTGGTATGGGACACTTTGTACAATTCTTTCGCTTATTATTATAATTTATTAAATAGAGTTTGAGTGAAAATTACTATCTTTTAGTAATTACTCGAATTTACTATCTGGTATGAGATAGTTAGTTAAATTCTTATGATTATTGGAGTGATGGTAATTAACACTTAAAGTTATATATCTTGGGGTGTTTGGGTTTTTAGTATGCCGATAGATCCTTAAAAGACAACGGCTCATATTTTTCATTGACCTAAGAGTTGATACAATTTTAGAGTTAGGTAGGTAGACCTATTTCTTGAGGTTAGGTCTATTCTGGTATAACGCGACTGTCCTTTTTGTTGTTCAGACAGATAATATATTGCACCCTTATCAGTTTATTTACAGTGGACAATGTTTACATATTTATATTCATAATGTAAATTCACATAGTTTTATTATAAATGCAACTACCTACTTCTTATCGTTATGAGTCGAGGTTTTTACCTGATAGTCTATTTTTTTTGTTAGATTATTGCGTTATACGACATGTTTCATTTATTTTAGTTAGGCCCTGTGTTGCACTATATCATGCCAATAGTTGACTACCAATATTATTTCATTACTGATGATTATTTATTCAAAGATTTTAGTATGGATATTCTACATCCATTATGGCTATGAGGAACTTTGAATTGGTTATCACCACATTTTGAGATGATAATATATTGAAACTTTATGTGTATTAATGAAATGGTGATTTGTTAGATATGCCTTATTTTAGTATTTGTTTTGGGCATATTATACTTATGATTTATTTGGTTATTGTTAAGTCAAAATTTGTGAGATCTGTATTTATTAGTTTGATATGCCTTTTATAGATTTTTGAGTTTTAGGAATATTTGAGATGACTAATTTTAGAGTTAAGTCTATGGATTACAAAGTAATGAATTTAATTAATATGCCTTATTATGATTGTTTGTATGACATATTTAATATGGCTTATTATTTTAAGTCATAAAGTTACGATATTAGTATCTCACACTTTTATTTAGATATAGTCTGACCCGTTTATTATTTTAATACTCGGGTCAGGACAAGACTCTACGGGTGCAAGGACTAGTTGACTTTTGGATTTTGGGCTAGCACTGAAGTAGATTATTTTGACTCGTTTATTTTACTTCATACTTGTATATATTGATAGTTAGGAGTTTATGTCATATATATTATTTAGTAGTGACTTTGTACCTGATACAACATTTTGGATATGATGTATATATTCATATGGGTCTAGTACTGATATTTTTAGACTCATGGTCTATTATGTATATAATGATGTATATTATTCCACTATGATCTGTGACTCTGATTCTGATTTATCTAAATTATATATTGTTATGAATATTTTAATCGGTGTGTTTATTACTTTGTATTAATACTATACACGTCTAAATTTTAGTTTAGATCCTCAAAAAGGTAAATAAGACATGTCAATGTTAGTATAAATATATTCACATTCGATCGCCCTTAACCAACCGTATTCTTCGGATTAGCAGACAACATTACTTATAATGTTCTTTGCTAAACTAGGTATAGCAGTGGCTTCGTTACAGCTTGGTATTAAAGCTGGATTCAGAACATTATAGAATATAAATTGCACAGAGTCGAGATCTAGACCTAGATGACCTAGAGCCCTGTTCCTTGGGTGCGTAGTAGTAGTTAGTAATATAATTAATTATTAGGAATATAGTGATTATTCGGAATAATCATTAGGACGTATTTGAAAGGTTTTTGATAATACTATATAAGTTGTTGTTATGTAAGTTTACTAAATTTGAAACTCAATTCTGTAAAGAGAGAGATTTAACGAATAACATAAACGAGAACTTATATAGTTTAGAATTGAATATTGTTATGTCCTGATTTGTTAGTGATTAGAGTGTGCAGCGGAAGCTGGAAAATAGCTTTCCGCTGAAGGCAATTGTTTGTTTATTTGACTGAAATGCATGTGGCTAGCATCAACGGATGTTTGATTGTTTTGAAAATTAAAAATAATTGTTGAATTGGTATTGAGTAGGAATTTTCATCTGAAAAATTATATCCTACTAAATACTAATTATTAAACATTATCGTATCTTCATTTGTGTGGTTACCGCAAAGGAAATTGAAAACTTTGTTTTATATAAAATGAAATTGTAATTATTGGTACAACTAAATAAATACAAAAATGCACGTGGAACTAGAACTTGTTAAGAATTATTTTATTTAAATTTTGAAGTGGGTAAAAAGAACTTTTATAAAAGAAAATATTAAATTTGAAATTTTAAAATATACTTAAAAAATAAAATAAGTTAAGAAAAAAAATTGATTGGTTAATGTATACGTGGTTGTTATAAAATTGTAAGTAATTGTGAAAACTTAATATTGAGTAGAAATCACTATTGAGAGTTGAAAATTGCTCAATAATAACAATAAGTACTTGTGGTGTCTTCAGAAGTATGGTTACTGCAAGAAATAGTGAAAATTTAAATATATACAAAATGTTAGTTCATATGTGTGATTATAATTAATTAAAAATTTGATGTTTTCTTGAGATATATATTGATGAATGTGTGCGCTATAGAATTATTATCGGTAAATTATTGATACTATGATAACATGAAGATTGATTGAATTTTTTTTAATAAAAGCGAACATCTATTTGAATTAAAATCTTTTGATATTAGATATACATATATATGGAACATAATTTTGTTTATTATAGACAAGTAAATATTTTATAAAGGCACAGAGTATTAAAAGATATACGTATATCATATATAAATTTATTATTGTGGTAAATTGCCCGTTGAGTGCTTTAAGAATTCTGGTCGATGCACCTGATCAATGTTATCAACAGGGGTTCGTAAACACTTGGACGAGACATTCAGACATAGTGTTTGGGCCAATAAATTTTTTTAGTAATAATATTTAGTAAGAGTATAGATATATTAGACATAAAATAGAATTGGTTTGAGAAGGAGATTGATTTTTTTAGAAAAAAATGCAACCTATTTTATAAACGAAGATTTTGGAAATCATTCAATGAAACAAAATTCGTGGAAAAAAATAATATATACATTATATTTATTTATTTACTTGTGGATGAAGAATGACTGCATGAAAAGGAAAATTAATTTATTTTCAACATTGCAAGTCTAATGGAACTCAAATTTTGCAACTTCCAGTTTCTCGAAGGAAGATAAAAAAATTGAGTGAATGGTTGTTCTAGAAGGATCAAAATTCTTTGGAAAACATATATAATTATTTAATTATCTTTGGAATAAAGGAAGGGTATATGTAAAAGAAAAATAAATTATTTTCAACTTTTTAAGTTCGATTAGTTAACGAGAACTCGAATTTTTGCAACTTTAGTTTTTCAAAGAGAAGATTTAAGATGAAATAAAATGTGTGGTTTTGAAAAAAATGATGAAATGGTATTGGTTTGATATTTTGAAGAAAAAACATATGAGGAAATGTTGGAAAATAAAACAGATGCTATTAGATTAATATCCAATGCAGATGGAAGGTTTTCTTTGGTAAACTTGGTAGACGACGGTGTATGAATATATATATGTGTGTGTGTGTGTATCAAAACTTAGAAGATAAAATTAAGCTCAAACTATAGTCATTTCTTCGACAGCCCATTACATAACCATTTGCACAAATCGACAACTTTTCACATCGGACATACTAAATAAAATGAAGTTATAGACTTTCGATACTTGTTTTTCTTTTATAATTTGCTAGAACGAAAACAACCATCATAGGTATCCACATGGTAAAACCATGCATTTCTCTTTGCTCTATTTCAGCATCATCAAACAATACTGAAATTTAATTACCTCAACATAAAATTATCCTATGTTACCAGTTTCTTAACCCTCTTTTTAGCACATCATTTTATTACTTTGTTTAAAATATAAAATTAGATGCCTTATTTAATTTATAATTCCATTAATGTAGATGTTCCACATAACAAAATATTAACGGGAAAGAAAAAAAAACAATTTACTTGCAACTGAAACCATAGTATTCCTTCTATTTGATATCAAATCTTATAGAATTATTTTAACTTCATTTTAGAATAAAAATACAAACATAAGGATCGACTACGGATTAACAGTAAGAAGAAGCAATAGAACGTAAAAATTAGATGCAGCTGACATTAAACTGCATAGCTTATCATCTACGTTAAGGTCACGCATTGAAGTTGCTTACCATGTTTGGTTTGATTGCTCTCTTTTATATTAGCAGTGAAATGATTGGATCTTGTTCTGTGGATCAATCATATTCAGTGCATTATATACATGAAGTTAATATCTGTTAGATATTTAGTTACTTAACAGATAATCTATTGTATCATGTACTTCTTCCATGTTATTATCTAATTTTTGAGGAGTGTGAGCTTCTTTTGTGTATATGACATGATAAGATGTCCTTATTGGGTGGACTCATTTAGAAATTGAATAGGGTACTTCTCCTCTAGGACTTACCTCCCATGAAATTTAACCCGAAATTAGATTTTCTTTATTTTGTTTCTAAGGGTATATTGATTGATAATCACTAATAGATTGAAGAATTGAAATGATTTCTTTTAAAAAAAATTGAAAGAACTATGAAATTATTGAATATAGAGTGTGATATATTCATATTAACTTTGGCAAATAAAAGGTTTTTCTTCTTCTTTAGCTCATCTTCAGTATTTTTGTAAGCGAGAAAATATAGAAAGTAAGTTTCAATTTGTAATCATCATAGCAGTTTCCAAATTCCTGTAATCTTTCTATACTTCCAAGTGTTTTCAAACTTGTTTTTAATCTATTTGTTTTTACTAAATTCCTATTGGCGTCAAAATTTGTCACTAACACCCAAACGCCGTGGAAAGTACCAATTCATAGTCACAGATAACAGATAAAGTTTATGTAGAGAATATAAATATGAAAAACAATCAAAATTAAAAAGAAAGCAGCAATAACAGAGGGTTTATAGTGGTTCAACTGACTCTGGCCTACGTCCACTCCAGAAATTTTCTTTTTACTTGATATATGAATCAAGTACAGTTACAATCCGGAGTTTTAAAACATAAAGGCAGAGTAGCCTTAATGGAGAAAAAGGAGGGAAGCACTATGAAGATACCTTTTTCTGAAGTCCTGCATGCTGTATTTATAAGAAAAACCTGAGTTACTGGGCTTCTTGAGTGGTCCAGGCTCATCAATACCATAGCCGATCCAAAGCCCAACGCTACGACGGACCCCGAGTTCATAACGCGCTGACCTGATATCCCTAGGATATGACCCGAAGCAGGTCTACTCATGACTCGGGGTAAACTAGAATAGACCTCGAAGCAAGATGATACTGATCCTATCCTTTAACATGTCGATCTGTAGTTTTGTTGCCGGCCTACTTCCCTATGCCGACCTGGGGATATGCTAGTGCCGACCTAGAGTGCTTTTTCCATGTCGATCCCATGGCTTACCAATCCAGAAGTGAAAAGCCGACCCCTTGACTCGAAGTTGCAATTGTGCTGACTCGAGTATAATCCTATTCCGACCCCGAGCCTCTTCAACCATGCCGATCCACTCCAATATGACGATCCACTCCAACATTCCGACCCTCCAACAAGACCGACCTAGCTTCCTACCAACCCGAAGCATTCACAATACTGACCCAGACAATACGCCGACCTAGGAGCTCAGTGACGACCCGAGTGAAAAACCATGGTGACCCAAAGACCATAACGACCCCCTATGACTCGAAGTGGCTATCCAACTTACCCGAAGCAAACTGCTTTAGAACCTGAAGCCGACCCCAAGCAACTCGAAGTAAACTCCAAACATCCTAAATCACTTCGACTTTCATTGAAACTCATATTTCGAGTATTCCGCGACTTTTATCCATTGAATATGCCAAATCCCAGCTTCATAATCATGATTATCATCCGTGGTTGATCGTCTATCCATCCAGATAACTTAAACATATGTATTCCAACCTCGACAAACGAGGAGTTGATTTAGTTAATTCCGTTTGTCTACGACATTGCCAAAAGGCGGGTTAACATTCCCCCCCCCCCCCCCAAAAAAACATGCCTTGCGGAGGAAGGCATGTTTTGAATAGCTTTTAATCTGTCATCCAAAGTCCATATGTTATCCATAGTCATACGATCCGGTTCATAATCTAATCCATTTTATCCAAATGTCATTGTCGTATCCTTATCAAAATCCACGATTGCTCCGAGTCGATATCTGATCCCTATTCAGTAACCAAATCCTTATCCAATTCCACATCCATTCGAACTCAATAAGCAAGTTATAAACCATCCATATCCAATAACCAATAACCAAATCCATGTCCTCTCCTGGTGGATATCCAAATCTGGAATCGCTTCGGATCATAGCTAACCTTAGTCATTCAAAACCGAAATCTGAATCTGTAACCTCTTTGGGTTCGTGCCAAGCGCACTCCACACTCGATGGCCTATGTTAAGTAGTGCCATGGTATTCCTAGTTTAGTGTCTCTGAATGGTAAGTAATGTCGTGGCTTAAGTCCTAAGCCGAATCTCGATCGTTCCGGACCCTTGCCGAGCATAGTCCGTACTCTAACGACCTGTAATAACAAGTGATAGAAATATAGGGCCTAAGTCCTAGGCCAAATCCCGGTCACTCCAGACCTTTATCGAGCATATTCCACGCTCGACGACCTGAATAAGCCAACCCGCCATGCTCGAATGATGCGACTTACCCCTTGCCAGGCATAACCCATACCCGACGACATTTTAGCCAAAAACCAAAGGAAAATCCAATCAAAATCCAATCCGAAATCCAAATCAAACAAGAAAACCAGAAATCCATATCAAAATCCAAACCAAAAGGCAAACATCCAAACCAGAATCCAAACCAGAAAATAAAAAAAACCGGGAGTTCAAACAAAACTCTAAAACCAAAGCAGAAAAAGTAAATGTCCAAGCCAAAAAGGAAAAAACAGATTTCACAACTAGAGTGTCACGGTCTATCATTACCTCAGAGCATGCCTAAGGGTTATCTCCATCCCCATACGTGAAGAAGTGATTTAGCCATTTAACCAGAGTTTGTTATTTATTCCCAACCATCACAATTAGTTGATGACCAATATACCAACATTCCTGGGCCTCGCGCCATCTTCGTTTGAGGTAGGCGATGGTCGTTCCTATTCCACTGCCACATTTCGAGTTTCTACATATTGCTGCAACTGACCATTCCTTACATGCTCCTCGATAATATCTTTTAAGTGCCTGCAGCCGTTGGTATAATGTCCGTCCAAGTCATGAAAGAGACAGTGCCTTCGGATGCCCTCTCGTGTTCCGAGGGTTCCCTCCTTGCCGGTATTTGATAAGGAAGGCGATCCCGAGTATCCAAGAATATCCGCTCCAATGTTTCTTTAATCCTATGTAAGTGGTGAATTTTGGTTCTCCCCAGTGCTTCCTTTCTCTACCAAATTCGTTATCCGAATTCCTCTTCCCTTTATCCTTATCTTTACCCGAGCTTTCACCGGATGGTTCTCCATACTTAGCCATGTTTACTTCCTTTGACTTCGTATACAAAAATGCTTCCTCTTGTCAAAGAAATCTCTCGGCTTCATGAAAGAATTCCCCAAGATCCATTGGTGGATCCTGTATCAATGATACTTTGAAATCCGAATCATCCCTAACTCCATACACCCCTCCATCGGAACCATTGATGGATCCGACCGATATACCGAAGCAACTGCTGCATTAAACGAGTTAAGATAGTCCTAATAGATCCATCTTCCATCTGTATGAACCACATAGCAGATGTATCATTCAAGTACAGGGGGAAACACTGGGCCATAACCTCCTCTGATGCCCCCAACACTTCCATGTGTCTTGTGTACATCATCATGTGGTCAGTGGGATCCGTCTTACCATTGTATCCTTCTAGAGTGGGAAGCTTGAAATCGGGTGGATTCCTAGCCATCCTGATGTTGCAGGTAAACGGAATTTTGTTTTGTCCCTCCAAATCCCTGTTTGTCAGACCTCCACGAATGTTCGCTTGATAACGTCGGTTAATGTAGGGTTACCTACCAAGGGATGCCCCTCATCCATATTTCCTAACTACCCTCCAAGTCCTCGAGAGAATTCTGGTACATACTCCTCGTCATGCACTCCTGTATTACTGTTGGCGCCGGGCTATGCAGCGTCATCCGGTATCCCTCCATGGATTGGTCCAGCATTACCTAGTGGTATGCCCCCAAGTCTAGGTCCATCCGGGTTAATAGCTATTTGCTGATCTGGAGCTACCCCTACCGAACTACTCCATCTGCTTACTAGTTGAGTCCTTTTGATCTAGCACCATGGATCTAAGCTTCTGCTTGTCCATATTGTCTGAGAAGGTCTGCATCATTTCCTCTTGCCTTTTCATCAACTGCTCTTGCATAGGATTCATCATGACCTGCATCTTGTCCCTAGTGATGTAGGTTGAGACTTGATTAGCTCCGTAGGAAGCCTCCTGACTTCCCTCTTGCTGACTCCTTTCCGTCCTCTGTCTTCTGGTTGATTGCTTTTCCATAGTCTCCAGAATCCAAGTTCCTAAGCCTTTAAATCCAAAATTCGAGCTTTCCAATCCCCTGAGTGCTAGATTTCTTAGTTAAAGCACTAAAATGTTAGCGCCAAAATTGGTCACTAACATCTAAACGCCATTGAAAGCACCAATTCATGGTCATAGATAACAGATAGAGTGTATGTAGAGAATATAAATATGAAAAACAATCAAAACTAAAAAGAAAGTAGTAATAATAGAGGATTTATAGTGGTTCGGCTGACTCTGACCTACGTCCACTCTAGAAACTTCCTTTTTATTTGATATATGAATCAATTACAGTTACAATCCGGAGTTATAAAATAATAAAGGCAGAGTAGCCTTTATGGATAAGAAGGAGGGAAGTAGAATGAAGATCCCTTTTTCTGAAGCCCTACATGCTATATTTATAAGCAAAACCCAAGTTACTGGGCTTCCTATGTAGTCCAGGCCCATCAATACCATAGCAAATCTAAAGCCCAATAATATGACCGTCCCTGAGTTCATAACACGCCGACCTGATATCCCTTGGACATGACCCGAAACTGGCTTACTTAGGACTTGGGGTAAACTAGAATAGACCTCGAAGCAAGATGATGCTGATCTCATCCTTTAACATGCCGACCCATAGTTTTGCCGACCTAATTTACTATGCCGACCCGAGTATATGCTAGTGCTGACCCAGAATGCTTTTTCAATGCCGATCCCATGGCTTGGCGATCCAGAAGTGAAAGGCCGACCCACTGACTCGAAGTTGTAAGTGTGCTGACCCGAGTATCATCCTATGCCGACCCTGAGCCACTTCAACCAGGTCGATCCACCCCAATACGACGATCCACTCCAACATGCCGACCCTCCAACAAGATAGACCCTTCTTCCTATCGATCCGAAGCTTTCACAACACCAACCTCGACAATACGCCGACTCAGGACCTCGGTGCCAACCCGGGTGAAAAACCATGGTGACCCAAAGACCATACCAACCCCTCTGAAATGCACCGACCCCCTATGACTCAAAGTGGCTATCCAAGTGATCCAAAGCAAACTGCTTCAAAACCCAAAGCCGACCCAAAAGCAACTCGAAGCCAACTCCAAACATTCTAAATCACCTAGACTTTTGTCGAAATTCATATTTTGAGTATTCCACGACTTTTATCCATCAAATATACCAAATCCCGGCTTCATAATTATGATTATCATCCGTGATTGATCGTTTATCCATCCAGCTGAATCAAACCAATCATATTCTAGCCTCGACAAACGAGCAATCGATTAGTTAAATCCTCCTGTCTACGGCCTTACCAAAAGGCGGGTTAACAATTCCAAAACCAAATTTTCATTCCATGTGGTTTTCCATGATTTTTATTCTACGAGTGAATTCATGTTTTATATTTTATATAATCCCACATTCCAGCAGATGGGGAATTTTTTATGTTCTTTTGAATGGTCATTTTGGATTGAATGGGAAAACAAAATTATTTAAGTGATATAACAATAGAACTCTTAAAAAAATAGTGGTTTTAGGCTACTTCATTTGGCTGGATTCCTTGTGAGTTTGGAAAAAAAAAGCCATTTGGGCCTCAGGATTTCAACGATTTTAGAGGGCTTTGAAAATTTATTAGTCTAAATTTGAAGAAGCTATAAACTAGAACATGTAGTAGTTTTAGATTAGAGCTTGGTAGTTGATATAGTTAATAAATCTCTCAACATTAGTTTTATTGTCCAAGGTTCAAGGCCATAGTTTAATTTTTTTTTCTTTCCTTTTTGTTGTCGATTTTGCTCATTTTATCTTTTTATATGTGACTAATTTCGAAGTTGATCTATGTATAGGTGCTCCAAAAGGCCTAGCGCGATTACGTGATGATTTTAACTTGCTTTTGCTCGTAAATTTGTAAGCTAACTTGCTTTAAATGCTAAAATAGAGGTACGCTTTCCGGTTAAATAGAAAAGTGTTAGAAATATTAATGTATATTATGTTTTCGACCGTGTGGTCGATGTATATCATATATATTATAATTGCAAAACTGCAAATGGCTCTCTATACAAAGGAGATTCTGTCGAAATTTCTTAGAAATTCTAACACATAGAAAAATTTTAAATAAATTTTGCATGCAAAGAAATAGAAACTAATAAATAAACCTATTTAAATGTATAACACACGATAAGTGATTTTAACGTTCGCCACTAAGAGGATTGTATGAATTTCAATTAGATTGTCGAATTCAAATGGAAGTTATAAATTGTTTGCGTATGATATCTTCCTATAAGAAATTGCGAGGACGTAATTTCTATAAGAGGGATTTGTAACAACCCTGTTTTCGACGTTGTAATACTAAATTAATTTAATTGAAACAGAAGTGCTTGAATACGATTTTTTTTGAAATTATTATTTAGAATCAATTTTTTATTCAATTAGTCTAATTAATAAAAATTGAATTGGTTGATAAATTCCTTTTTAGAAAATATACTGAAATTCGAGTGAAATGTTCTAATGAATATAAAATATTCTAAAGTACAAATAATTTTATATAACGGAAATAGTAGAAGAGAAATAAATTTATTTTACATCGGTACAGTGAGTAGTTGAAAATAAAATTCAACTGTGTTAATTTACTGAGTAATTAAATAGAGTGAACTAATATCGAATTGAATAGAATTGTGTACTCATGGAATTATATTTCGTAGAACAAGGTGTAAATCATTTTAATTAAATGAAAATATAATTATGCACAAATTAAAGAGTTAACTGAAAAATAAAATAAAGGTAAATGGAAAATAAGGTCTATTTGAAAAAATAATGATGGCCCAAACCACACTAGGCCAAAATGGAAATCGTAGCCATACTCTTAGGTCTTCATTTTCCATCCTACAATCGCAAAATCCCTAGTCCCCAATTCGACACAAAAGAATTGTTCTAAAAATAAAAAGACAACCAAGCAAATAAAATCATGACTTGGTCAACACCGTAGGGGAGAAAGCGCCATGGCATCGTCGTTGCGGTGGAGCTCGTGCCTAAATTTCTAGTCGGGATGAAGGTCGATGCAAGGGTTGCGCAGGACTCTCGGATGTAAGTGGAGGAACTACGATGGTTATGGTGACAACGTTGAGCAGCTGGTGATGCATGATATCAAGGCATATCATTTTTAGGCTGCCATCGGGATTGGCTGTGGCGATTTTAGGCGGGGCTTGTGGTATTGAGGCTGTTTCGACGGTGTTAAAGAAGCTGGCAAACAAATGATTACGGTGAGTTATTTTTAACTAACGATTCTATATCTACCTTTAGGAATTCTATTGCATGCCTTGAGATGATTATTTGTGTGATAGTACTTGGCTGTTATGATTGAATTGAATGAAATAACATTGCATACCATAGTTTGGTAGATGTTTGGATGATAATTGTTTATTTTTAATTATTGAATTAGTTAAACTATAAATGTATGCGACCTATTGTTTTATGTTTTGTGTATAGTTTTGATAAATTTGATTGATTGGGATGTCGATTCCTTGAATGGTTTGATAGTGTAAATCTAAAATTGTAACTTTATCCGTTTGTAAACTAAAATTTCATAAAATGTCGACAATTGTATATCGTCGTGTGACTGGAATTGTCGGAAAGCAACTCGGATCTCTGAGAAATTTTATGATATGAAATGATATTACATAAAGCGACGTTGGCTCTAAAAGTTGCAATTTTGACGGATTTATTAGTTGAGTTGTTTAAATATAAAAAGAAAAATTGCAAAAATGAGATTTTATCTATTTTTAATCCTTATGGGAATTTAGTTTATAAAATACAGTTAAATTATGTTATATTCTTAACTTATTTCTTAATTCAAAATTTCTATTCAATTTTTTATTTTAAGATGAGAAATACTTATTTATAAAACCTTATAAAATTTACTGTTATAAGTATATTAAAATTTTGGAAATGTTTTCAAAGTAAAAGATAAAATATAGTATTATTTTATAAAAGTTGTTACGAAAGTAATAATTTCAGTTTCAACTGATTTAGTTATAAAAGAGGTTTAAATTATTTTTAAAAAGAGTTCAAAATCTTTTGTAAATAAGTAACTCTTCTTTAAAATGAGTATATGGACTTTAAAATGAGAAGTTTGAAAGTAGGTATATATAAATTAATTTAGAAACTAATTCCTATATGGTAAATTCTTATTATTTGCTTTCAAACTATAAACCCTTATTGGCCTTAATTGTGTTAAACCTTTGGTTAATTATATACCATTTTGATATTCCTTTGATGACTTTTGGAAACATTGATTTCGAACAATTAATGCTTTCACTTGTTTTTCTAATTGAATTTCGTGTTTTTCTATGAGACGAAGAATTTTAATAAACGATTGAATTATCGGGTGGTATGGGACACTCTGTACAATTATTTCGCTTATTATTATAATTTTTTAAATAGAGTTTGAGTGAATATTACTAGCTTTTAGTAATTACTTGAATTTACTATCTGGTATAGGACGGTGAGTTAAATTCTTGTGATTACTGGAGTGACAATAAACACTTAGAGTTGTATATCTTAGGGTGTTTGCGATTTTAGTATGCCGATAGATCCCTAAGAGACATTGACTCATTTTTTCATCGACCTAAGAGTTGATACATTTTTAGATTTGGGTAGGTTGACCTATTTCTTGAGGTTAGGTCTATTCTGAACGGGCTGTCCTTTTGGTTGTTTGGATGGATGTTATATTGCAGCCCTATCAGTTTATTTACAATGGACAATGTTTACATATTTATATTCATTAAGTAAATTCACATGGTTTTGTTATAAACACGACTACCTATTTCTTATCATTAGGAGTCGAGGTTTTTACCTGATGTCTATTTTTTTCGCTAGACTATTGTGCTATGTGGTGTGGTTTATTAATTAGTTAGGCTCCATGTAGCACCATATCATACTGATAGTTGACTACCATTGTTATTTCACTACTGATCATTATTTCTTCAGAGATTTAGTATGGATATTCTATATCATTTATGGCTCTGAGGAATTTTGAATTAGTCATTACCATATTTTAAGATGATAATCTATTAAGACTTTATATGTTTTTCCGCCTTTTGGCAAGGCCGTGACACCAAGAACTTGACTAGAAACCAAGGATAGTTCGTCCTATAGATCGTTAATACACAGGTCTACTATGGATACCGGTAAAAAAATTCTGAGTTCAGATCGAGCTGCAATTGACCTGACAGGATCAGCAAAGCTATGAAAGCCAACATTCCAAATTTCAAGTCAACCAGAGTTCGTATTCTCAAGATATTGTATGATCAAGGTTGAGAAATCTAACTCTATTCGTATCCATCCAATTTTGTATCCATTCCCCAAGAGAGATTCAGGTCGCATCCATCGCCCACTAACCTCCTTCATATCCATCAAAATGAAGCTACTTCGTATCCATCATGTTAACAACACTTCATATCCATCAAGCAATGTCCATTTCGTATTGGTCTCCCTCCATCTATCTTGTATCGATCTCCCACCATCGATACAAACAGCGGCAACCACCGATCGATACGAAAAATGCAATATGAAGTATCGATATGATGGCGGCCTCCAACCATCAATACGAAGTAGCATGCAAGCATCGATACGAAGATGACAATGTCATACAAATCCAAACTCGCATCGATCATAACTCGAGATCTACAAGTCCAAATGCCATCAAATTTTCACAGGAGCTTGCCTACAACATCAAGAATGTACCAGATAAATTTCAGCCAAAAAGGATCAATTCTTGATCGATACGAATTCCATTCGTATCGCTCCCAAATCGAGTTGAAACCACCTAAACTCGATCCCGTGGGCCTGCCCACGTGAGAGAAGAAGTCCTCCGAGATCTGGGCGAGATATTTTCATCCTACGTCTATAAATAGCAGCCATATGCATCCAGAAAAGAGACTTTTTTGGCCTCTCTATGCAGATACTTTGCCAAAATGATATTGTACTTTGATTTACTATTGTAAATCACTTGTAACCAGCAAGCTATAATTAATAAACATCAATCATTTCATAGTGGAAGTAGGCCATACGCCGAACCATTCTAAATTCGTGTGTTTCTATGCATTTTCTTATCTATTGATTGGTGTGTTTGTTAGACCTGTCTCATTTTAGATTTACTTTCTTCATTTCACCTCCGAAGAGTATTGTGCCCAATTTTGATACAAACATTATATGTATCAATGAAATGGTGATTTGTTAGATATGCCTTATTTAAGTTTTTTTTTTGGGCATATTTTATTTATGATTTGCTTAGTTATTGTTGAGTCAAAATTTGTGAGATCAGTTTTTATTGATTTGATATGCCTTTATGGATTTTTAAGTTTTAGGCATATTTTGAGATGACTTATTTTAGAGTTAAGTCATTTATGGATTATAAAGTAATAAATTTAATTAATATGCCTTATTATGATTGTTTGTACGACATATTTAATATGATATATTATTTTAAGTCATAAAGTTATGATATTAGTATCCCGCCCTTTTATTTAGATATAGCCTGACCCATTTATTATTCTAATACTTGGGTCAGGCTGAGACTCTATAGGTACAGGGACTAGTTGACTTTTGGATTTTGGGCTAGCACTGAAGTAGACTATTTTGACCGGTTTATTTTACTTCATATTTGTATATATTGATAGTTAGGAGTTTATGTCATATATATTATTTAGCAGCGACTTTGTACCTGAGACAACATTTCGAATATGATGTATATATTTATGTGGGTCTAGTACTGATATTTTTAGACTCATATTCTATTATGTATATGATGATGTATATTATTCTGTTGTGATCTGTGACTCTGATTCTGATTTATCTATATTATATATTATTCTGAATATTTTAGTCGATGTGTTTATTACTTTGTATTAATACTATACACGTTTAAACTTCAGTTTAGATCCTCAAAAAGGTAAATAAGACGTGTCAGTGTTAGTATAAAGATATATTCACATTTGATCGCCCTTAACTAGTCGTATTCTTTGAATTAGAAGACAATGTTACTTGTAATGTTCTTTGCTAAATTGGGCATAGCGATGGGGTCATCACATTGTGATGCTACAACTATCAAACCTGGGTCAGTTGGCCCATGATGTCAATGGCTTGAGGATGCGGTTAGACGCTCAAGCCACCATCAACTTCGGCCCTTTAACTCCTCCAACAATCAACCTGAACGATCTACATACTCATAGAAAAATGCCTCATGGAAGCTACGGTCTCCTAAACACAACCAAGACGTTAGAGAGGGTTATGCCAGAAACTCCGCTAGTGAATGTCCCCGTTAATCCCATGTGGTACGCCACACACAGCCTAGTCAGATTAATCTCTCCCCGGATGTGGCTTCGCCAATTAGTCCAAACCATCATTGTTCCCCTTAGTAGGACAGCCATATGCTCCTTCTCAATTGTGAACTTCTGCATTTGACCATCTCAATGGCAGCCCCGCTCCCATCTGTAGAGCGTGCATAGTCCCTTCGATGCACTTGTAATATCACAGGGACATGGCTAAAAGCAGGCAAAGAAAGCGGGTTGTGCATTCCATATCCCATTCGGTGCATAGAGGGAGATTCCTGGTTGATCCTCATCATTCTCTATTCCGTCGCCGATCTCCTACTCTGCCGTGACGCAAACTTAGCCCTTAACCTATAGTTTATCAAAATATCCCATAATAGAAAAATGCTAGCCTTAGGGAAGAAATGCAAGCCTATGACACTGAGTGCGAGGCATTCTCAGATGATGAGAAAGGGGAACCATTCTCTAATGAAATCCTAGATACTTTCATCCACTAGAGGTATGCCTTGTTGTCGATTGATAAGTATGATAGGAGTCCAGACCCATTTGACCACATCATGTCATTCAACTTAATCATTCATGTTGAATAGCTCTATGTCCTCATTAAGTGTTTACTCTTTCCCTCCACCCTTATAGGACCAGCCTCCTGTTGCTTTTTGAACTGACGATCAGGAAGCATCCACTCGTGGGCCTAACTATGCACTGACTTCCAAACTTGTTTCTTCACATCTTGCATGCATGTAATGTTAGCCAGCGAACTTGGGAATATTAAGCAGGGTCCTTCTGAGAGCCTATAGCCTTATGTTGGCCGCTTCAACAAAGGGTCTGCCCTGGCTAGAGGCGTGGACCTCAACATTTGGTAATGGCCCTATGTTTAGGGGTCTAATACAAATCTAATATGTGGAGAGAACTTCAGAAATAAATGACTTCATCCTTAACTGGCTTCCACTATTAGGAAAATGGTATAATAAGAATGGAAGATATGGATCTTTAAAGCATCAACAATGAGGCGAGGAACCTTTCCTAGATCGGTCCTTGCAATAATAGTGATCACCGCAACAGCGGTCGTCAGACCAATGCCCGAAGGCATCTTGAGAATGGCCCTCCCTACAAGCCTAAGTATCATAATTACTCTCACTTGAACAGGGACATCATTACCATCTACCTCGCCACTATAAACCAGTTGCGGTATTAGAGACCCACCACCATCAGGGGCAGTAAGCAAAATGAACCTCGTCATAATAGTAATTACTACAAGTTCCATCAAGTCAACGGCCACTCCATAACACACCGCCATGTGCTCAAGGACAAGATCAAAAGGCTCACCTAAAAAGGCATACTTTAGGAATTTGTTCATCACTAGGTCGAGCAAAGGGCGTACCATGGAGAATGGCCAAATTAACTCCCTCGGCCTAACAACACAAATGTCCAAGTCATCATCAAAATCTTAACCACATGCGGAGGACTATATGTGGCAAACAACACATAAGGGTCCTAGTATTAGAGGGAGGTAAGTACTACAGGGCTGGTTTACTAGTTAGAGTCCTGAGCATCCAAGGTGCCACTATTGGAAGTAGATCGGTCGATCAACCTCATGGTCGAAGACAAGGAAGCAGTCTCCTACCTCCATCATGACTTTATGGTCATCACTCTTGCCTTAGCCAACTTAAGTATGCATTGGGACTTTGTAGAAGGTGGTAACTCGATCAACGTCATGTCAAAGAATGTGTTTAAAGCCTTCAGGCTTCTTGCATCTTGCCTCACCTCATGTGCCTTGCTCATTAATGGCTTTAGGTATGTAGCCATCGTGTTGATGGACATAACCTCGCTCGTAACTACATTCGATAAAGAGCCCCTCGCTTTAAAGATCCAAGTAAAGTTGTAGTAGTTGATTTCCCATTTATAACCTACTAATAGGACGATCGACACTTGCCGAGCTGGATGCCATCGTTTCCTACAACTGGTTCATCATGAAGTTTCGCATCCAAGACGGGGTCGGCGAGATCAGGGGCAACCAGCAGAAGGCAAGGAAATGTTATAGAACTTCCCTTAGGCAAGAAAAGAAAGGATCATGCTATAAGAAGAGCATCCAACAATCAACGATAGTTTTTTTAACAAATCCAGCTGGCTAACCAATGTCCTAAGATTTTTCCCAAGGTTACCCCAATCTTAAAGCATTGGCGACAGCTTCCATTCTCTCATAGTCAACCGACTTATCCAAGAGTCGGAGCATCTTTACCTTAACCCCGATCCGTCATTACAGATAAGTTTTCAATTATGACGTGGAAAGTTATTTATATATGTTATTTCATTCTATGAACCTTTGAGGTCATGATGCATACATGCCATCTCGCCATCACACATCCCACACTAGAGTGACCAACCGATGTTCTCAGATTTGACTCAGGATCAATGGTCGCTTTTTACCCAGCAATATGTCACCCAAGAACACCCTATAGCTCATGTACACGGTTTCGATACCAAGCTTGTCTACCACTCAACATTCGACCATTTGAAGCTCGAGAGAACTCGCGAGCAAACTTTTGTTTCATCTCATGACGATGCAAACCAATGCTCTACATCGAACCACAACTTGGAAACCACAACGGCTTCTGTTTGGGGATCAAAAGTCATCTCATACCGAGAAATGTGTCACCTGGGAGAACCCTAGGGCTCGTGCACTTGGGTTCGAGCCTGGGCTCATCTGCCACTCAACATTAGACCGCTTGAGGCTCGTGAGGGCTCATGAGCAAACTTATGTTTCAATTCATTCTGGAGAAAACCCTACTCTACATCCGGCCATCACTTTGATACACTAATGGTTGTATAAAACCCATCTTATTATCACATCAAAAGTGGGCATAATCCTAAAAGGGAAAAATATTTTTTGTAACATAAATATAGGGACTATTGGATACTCATGGTATATTGCCTAACAAGTCGCGTAGGTTATCAAGCAATAAATAGATTTCTCAAATTAGAGTTGCAATTGATCTTTTCTTTCAGTTCAAAAAAGCCTGGGGGCACACTATCCACCCTGTTAATGATATAGTAATATTCTCATGACTAATTAATTAAGAAGATAAAGAGTAGAAGAAGAAGCACACCAAAGCTCTTCCAAAGGAGGCCAACCCGCATGCTTATCACCATCTATAAAGCCTTTGGATTCTCCGGGAAATACTTAAATAATTAAGAACTTGCTAAACAAAACTAAGCAAGCTCCCATCTTTGAAGCACCTCAGATACTTTGACTGATCCAGAAATTATTGAAGAAGGGGGAGTTTGTACCAAATTCAACGCCCCTCCATCAAAGGGTCGTGAGAAGCTTTCATACAATCTCATCAAGGAGTATACCAAGGTTTTGGTCATGGAAGAAGTAGTAAAGGCTTCGACCCATATGCCTTCGAAAGAGGCTTAGAAGTATCCAAACCTACCAAGAACCAGGAATGTCAGAGCCTTAAAGTAAGGAAGCGTCTAAGCTTTACCTGGATCACTAGTTCAAAATCAACGTCTGACTACTATCAGGACCCTAATCAGCAGGCAAAGGTCCGAGGCAAGCGACAAGCATAATCCACTCCAAGTAGAAGTTTCCAACCAGTGGTTTGAACTGCATTAATAAGAGGTAGTTTAAAAAACAAAGAGCATTCTTCTCACTCAACATCCCAACTAAATTTAATAAAATGGCATACGATCAAAGGTGTTTGGACAGAAAACAAATGATGAAGTTAGTGGCTACTTGTAACGACTCACCTTTTTAGACGGTTTAAATCGAAAATAAACCACACATGTAAGACTCAAACCATTCAAAAGGGAGGATTGTTATAGGGTAAATAAGAAAAAGAAGTGAAAGAAAGAAAACAAAACATAGAACCTCACAGCGGAATGACAAAATATAATAATCAAATAAACAGTTCATGTAGCTGTTTTACAAATAACATTTGATTAAACTTTTTCAATACAAAATCAGAGTTACATACAACAGAAATAGTTAACAATAATGCAGAGAAATAACATGATGCAGTGGTATGAATATAATAAATAGTAATAGTACAAATCTTCGTATGCGTCGTCCATAAAAGTTTTCTTCAATACATTGAAAAGATCAGACTGATCCGAGTACAATGAAAAGACAAAACACTCGAGTCAGGACCAAAGATCTTTTGTAAGCTAAATCAACAGTAAATAAATATGAGTGTAACGGCGTCAAAGATGTTTACGAATTTTGATATCTCCTATCTAGTGTCGTGTGAATGCAATAACTTAAGAGATGTTCGGAATTTCAACTTCTAAGGATCCGTTAAACTATCTACATACATAGTATAATACACTATTATAATAAAGTCTACACTAAAGTAAAGTATTAAAATAGCGAAGGCGTTACCCATATCCCCCTTAACACATTATATATAAATGTCATAGTCTATACAGTACTGTAAACTCCGCCGTAAATCGGTGGACTATCAGGGAGCACTCCATAGGTTCGACACAAACCAAACTCGTAGAAGGCACAATAGGGCATGTGAACACGGCACTCGAGGCAATGCCAGGGTAGGATTCTACCATTTGCACTCCCGGACTGGGGGTAACGCATAACAGCTATTACTGCCTACCTCAAAACACATTCCCATAATCAAATCGAGGGGTGGCCACCAAATTTGTCACAAAGTAATAGTATGGTATCGAAGAAATGTGCCCGATCGAAGATGCGACCTCACTTGGCCCAGTATAGCTCCGTTTTTAGTCACATCTAAGCTGACTCATGGGAAACAGAGTTACGTAAATACCTCATATAGAATCGTACACCAAATCATCCTACTTCATTTCTGAATCTCCACCACGTACACAGTTGTTAAAGTGGTTTTTCATATTGGCAGAGAGTATGACAATATCTGATCCTGGTCTCTTTAATAACCAAACACTTATTTCACACTGAATGGTTCTTTTAAATCTCTAAAACTGATTCTTAATTCATATCAAAGTATCATATTCTCAAAACCCCTTTCGAAATCATATTTACTTCGAAAACATATTCACTTTCGAAAACATATCACATTTGAAATTATTTCACTTTCGAAATCATACTTACAAAATAGGTAAAATCTCATTTCAAAATCATCATATTCAATCAAATATGTCATTTAAATTCCAACTTAGGTTATAACACCATTTAATCGTATTCTCCATAAAATCAAGGATTTTAAAAATAAAACTTCCACTTAACAAAGCCTGAAGTTTAGAACATAGTTTAGATAGTTTAAAATAGATTAAAATAGTTTTTAATAGTTTAAAATAGATTAAAATAGTTTAAGTGTATTTAAGATAGTTTAATTTTGATTTAAAATAGATTAAATAGAATTTAAATTGATTAAATTGATTTTTAAATAGATTAATAGATTTTTAAATAGATTAAATAGTTTTGAAATAGAATAAATAGATTTAAAATAATTTAAAAATGGAAAAATTAGATTAAAATAGATTAAATTGTATTATATAGATTAAAATAAATTAAAATAGTTTTAAATTGATTAAAATAGCTTAAATAGTTCAAAATGGCTTAAATTAGTTTAATAGTTTTAAAATCTTAATAATTTGGATTTTGTAGAATAATATCTCTTTACACAATTTATATTAAAATGAATTAATATCAAACTAGTCTATTTTCTTCATTTCAACAAATGTGGACCACGTCCAGCTTTCAAATTTCAATTTATGTCCTTTGAACACTTCATTAAACCGATTCCAATTTCACATTTTAAACTCGGATTCTCAATAGTATTTCAATTTATATAAATTAAATTTTATTTCAAAATATCATTTAACTGATTCAAAAATTAAGGATTTAAAAATCATTTAATTTAACCAATCTAGTGTCTGTGTATAATTTTCTACCCTATGTTCAAGTGATATGGATATTTATCATTTCAATCCGCAAATATTTAAATTTATAGATATATATCATTTCAATCCACAATCCCAAATTAAAATAAAATCTATAAAATCGCTCGAGTCTATGATTTCAACCCACAACAATTTTCCCTAATCTACAGATCGTTTGGGTATGTATCATTTCAACCCATAGGGTACTTGGAGTATTATAACAATATAAAAATATAACATCCAGTCATCCAATACCAACAATCAAACATACATCACAATCACCATTCAATCAATCATTAAATAACATCAATTAACTGATTATCATCTACAGGTATTCAATTGACAATTAAATTCAATAACAAATTAAAGGATGTTTAAATGCAATAAAAGTCGTATTTAACTGAAATGACAATTTAAATATACCAAACATCAACCAACCAATTTCTTATTACATCATAAATTTAAATTAACTAACATAAGATAATTTCGTAGTTGTGAGTGGGTTAAAATACTCACTTTCGATTTTAAATCGATTTTAAATCCAATTTAGGCCAATTATTCAAACAGTCTCAGAATCCAACCAAACAAGTTCCATAATGTCTGGACTTTCGACACGATCCCGCACAAGAAACTGCGTCCAAATCCGACTCGTATGTAAAAGTTATTCAAGTTAGAACCTGAAAATTTAAAAATTAAAAATTTTAAAAAATGGCATATTCCTAATTATTATCACGTGCTACCCTTACCCTAACGTTTGATCAACCGCCATTGAATCCTCCTGAGTACCTGTCGAGCTTCGAATCATTATCGCGGCTGCCATGCCCTTCTATACCACGATCAAACCACGCAGGCGATTCCACCACACCCGGCCGCCTCCAATGCCAACTCATGGCCACCCACGACCACCAGAAAATGGCAGCATCGTCGCTGCCTTTGGCTGCCAGTCGCGGCCATTTCATGCCCCTATAGCATGAATGACTCATACTCTTGAGATCTTCTCGACACTACCTTCCCAACGCCGCCTCTCGATCGTCGATCGGACGAAGTTCCACCGTTGGATCGTCGAAACCCAATATGGATGGCCGGAATTGATTCGCGAATTCTGGAAAAACAGTGATTTAAATCGAAAAACGAACCATAGCAGTGGATTATGCTCATGGAGAGCTTTCCAATGATACATAATATGTTGGGGTTTGGAGGAGTTTGAATTTTTGAAATTGGTTTTGAAATAGAATTAGGGTTTGTATCCGCATCCATTGGCAACAAGAAGAAGCTGATAGATGGAATAGACAGATACATAAAAAAGTGAGAAGCAATAAGGTTGCTAGAGTTAGAACAGAACCACTTAAATTAACAAAGCCTGATATGAAAATAAACACATCGAATTTGTACGAATGACGAATAGCGACCCAAAAAGCCCATTCTGACCCCGAAACAAAAGTAGGTCATCCCATATATCAAAATAAATGTTTTCGATATTTCTAAACTCAATGGAACTGGTTTCAAGTCCTGATTCCATTGTATGAAGAAGTTAGCTTTAAAATTAGCTTATTTCAATTGAATTCAATTAAATTGATTTCTACGCGTTTCGAGTCCGTACAATCAAACAACAAGTCTGATCGCTACAAAACTTGAAACCTTACAACGATTCACCGTTACGGATTCAATGAAGCTGGTTTCATCGAAATCCAAGAGAGTGATTAAAATATCTATTTTCACTTTAATTAAATAAATTAATATTAAATTAATTAAATCACTTTTTAATTCAATATTTATAAACTAACGATTTTCATCATTTTTTATTACTCAGACATTTACAATAATTTAAAACAAATTTACACATCAATTCGTTGTTAAATATTACACTAATTACGGTGGTCAATTTTAAATGTAATAATATCCAATTAACTATATATTTAATTCCAATAAATTGATTTAGTTCGATTTCAGTCTTTTTATTCAACCAATTGTCATATTATGAATAAAATTAACATTGGGTTACATCTTATTACGCTTATTCTACAATTATCACCTTAATTTACATTAACGTAATATTTAATTACATTCATCGCAATTTATTTTCAATTAAATTCAACAGATTGATTAAATAGGTAACATATTACAATCGTCACCTTTTCTTATTCTAATCACACTTATAAGTTTATTATCTTCAAACAAATGTTATAACTGCTTTCACCACCCTAATTTTTCCCATTTACAATGAGTTACATATTATTTCACCAATTAGTTATAGCATTTAATTTATCCCCTTATTTATCATTTATAACAAATTGAATTTCAATGAATTAATTAACCATCGTTACAACTTGCCAATTCAAACACGTTTCCAAGTTTATTGTTAGCAAACAAAATAAATAACTTCATATTGATTTTATCTTCTTATTTACAATTTCTGACCCGATGTAACTTTACAATTTATTACAATAATTTTAGATTTCATTCATTAGTCATTTATTATATTAAATTTATATTATTAAACCTTATTTCTTTATTTACAATCTATAATCAAATATAACTTTACAATCATTTCAATTTATTGGACATACATTACGGTAGTTATCAATTAACTTTTTTTTAACATTACATTTTAGCCATTTCTTATTAATAAACCACAAATTTTAATTTCTTCCAATATTAAATTACAAAATCTTATTAAATTCAATATTGTGGGTTCGGGAAAGAAGAAAAGAAGGGGCATTTATATACCCATGCCTTCAATCGTATGCATTGAACTCAAAAGGCAAAGAGGATCCCAGCCATCCAACAGAGATTAGTATTAAGTCAAGTCAAGCATGTGGAGAGAGGTGACACTTCCCTGCCACATCTGGAAAATCAAATCGTCACAGCCAATTGTACAAAACCACTTGGAAGGCACATTAAATGCATTGCTGAGTCGTCTTTCAAAAAGATTTGCATGGTACTTATTCAAGCCCGCACTCGTAAATTGATACGGACTTAGGTAGCAAAATGTTGCTCATATTATTTGTAAGAAACTAGCAGGCCTAATTAAAGACAATTTGGCCCAATCAAAACTATCCCAACTGATCCTTAGTTAGCCCAGTCAAGGGCCGACTCAAGTCCATAGTTTCAAACCGGCCCTTCAAACCCAGCAAGCCGCCATGGTAAAACCCAGCTTCTTCAAGCAACCCTTACATGAACAAGACTAGGACTGGGCCTGGATCAGTTTTGCCTGGCTCCTCTACATTGAACTTCCAACAGTAGCTAAAGACCACTACGGTCTTCCCGGCCCCTATCTAAGCCCATTTTGGTAAGTAGCACATCGGGAAAAAATAGCCTACTATCGGGCATGGCTTTCAAACAACCAGATTCAGCCAGTACCTGGCCTCCCTCCCATACGCCCATGTCTGGTCCATTGCTAATCTTCCATATATAGTCATTAGCTAAATTCCAATCATCTTCCATGTTACCGGCATCCAACTAGCTAATTAGGCCATGTAGGTACTCAAGTGAAAGGAAAAGCGGTCGACCCATCCAATCAGACACCACAATGTGGCGACTGATTTGATGGGGTCTACCATCAGCATTAAATGCACACCTAATGCAAGTTCGTGCCTTGTAAAAAGAAGAAATGAGTGCTTTCTTATCCACTACCCATCTTTTGACCTACTTTACAACTTTCGACCTCTATCTCTATAGTCACATCAATGGTCAAGCTTAATTCCCGTCTTTTCTTACAGCATAATCTTAGCCATACATTATTCACTCCAACTACTATAAATACCCCATGCAATGATGCTTCAAGGAGATTGGATTCATGGTAAACTATCATCATTGTTTTAGCTCAAAAATCCTTTCACAGCAAATAAAATCCCTAAGCCCTTGGGATCAGCTACTTCCTTAGTCTTAAGTTCTTTATTTCTTGTTATTCCCTTGTGATTCCACATGGTTGTAAGAGAACTCCACACTAGGAAAAGGTAGCTTTGCTGAACCATCTATGTCTTGTATTATTTACCTTTCAGTTGTGTATTTAACTCCTTAATTTCGATTTAAGCCAAGTAATTAGCAGGTAATCATTGCTCTTCATGACGCATTAGTCTCATTCCGAGATTAGCTAGGAAACTAGTTAACATTTTGGTGCTAAAAGATGGGCCTCCCCCTAAAAGCTCTCCCATTTCCACACTTCTCTAACTCTGAAAAGCTCTGGTATGGCTTGTTACCATGGACAATCTTCCATCATTCGAAGGTAACAACTCCAATGAGAACAAAACTAATGGCAATCCTCTCGCTAGTGATGTCCAGCCCGACCTAAGTTCTGACGAAGAAAGATGGTGAGCTATTATAACGACCGCCCTATACCTATGGTGCAAAATGGTTGTTAAAGGAAAGAAAAGAAGTAAAGAAGAAGAAATAGAAGAGAAGAGAATGGAAAAGAAGAAATAGGAAACATCAAATAATCGCATAACCAATCATATATCTCACATCGCATCAAATAAAATATAATAGCCAACACAGAAATAAAATGGTCAAGAAACGTGAACTAATCATCAGAGTATAAGATCCGCATAGCTATACAATACAATAAAAGAGTTTAAACAATTGATACATAAACTCAATTGAGAGTCAAACTCTGCTAAGGGTCCATAGTGTCACTTAGCGGAATATACAATAATAGCTCAAATATAAATATAAGTAAACGTCACCTCCTACTAGTCCATCCGTAGAACTTTATATGTCATCCACACATGCTCTCTAGCCTGCTCATTTAAGAGTATATGAGATAGTAAGAAGCAAAGCATAAAACCTTGGGTCAAACAACAGTCTGGTGTGAGTGATAAACAATCTCAAAATATTATAAAAGTCGATATAGTATACGGAACAGAGGGTACACGAATCATACCTGATATGTCCCGGTAACCCAAAGAGTCGGCACATAACATAGATAATATGCTACTCATCAACATATATAAGGGTACTCCAAACTCAGTAAACTGTCAGGGTGCCTAGGTATCCTATGCATAATACTTACCTTATGTGACATCCCTAGGGTGACAAGTGGCTAGTGAAGCAACCATAACAAACATAACATCTATCAAATAATACTAGATATCACCCAGTGTGCTCTAGATATATGATACCTCATATGGCCTCCATTCTATCAGGGACTAGTGGAAATCTTGGTTCTCTATTGTACTCTCATATCTTGTAGCCCAAAGCTGGATACGTGTCTCGCAGCCCAAAGCTAGACACTAGACCTAAAGCAAACAAGTCTAGGGTATACAGATCCTCGCTACTAATCCATGGGTGTCCCCACTACACAATACCCCTGCTTCAAGTACAACAGAAAACACTCTGAGTCATCAACAATCCCTTAGCACATGCATATGCATTCAAGCCCTAATAGCTTAATACAATTTCCACTATCCGGAACCCACCATGTTCTACCATTCCATAGCTCCCACCATAAGCCTTTTCGGTGCCTATTCCCTACTCAACTCAAAAAACTAAGATATGGAGCATCTTATCTTCGACACCGACTACCCCCAACAGTCACGAACCGAAGATACAAGGCCTTTCATCATGTTGTACATCGCTATCCTCCAATGATGCGAACGAGCCAACACCTCCAGCACGATCTACAGAATCTTGAACCAACTACCTTGAAACCTACTCCATACACCATAGAGTCATAATGCGAAGTACTAACTCTCATGTCCAAGCACCACATCATCGCCTCATCATTGAAAACGCTCGTTCTAGAATAATAAAATTAATACTCTATGTCGGTTGCACGAATAAATCATCAAATTGCGCACCATGAAATCTCCTCAATGTCCAAGCTAAAGATCGGCCAAATCACCAATCAATAATAACGATGGACATTGACCACTCTACGGTGGTCAATACCAACTAGTTTGGTTATGTACTTAACCAAAATGAAGAAATACAAACCAAACGAAAATGTCCGCCATCCATCCTGAAGACCGAAGCCCTATCTTCCACCTTTAGATCTATCGGCACGTATCCTAACACTACTCTATAACTTATCACATTCATTAGGTTTCCATATGTATGAAACCCCAACGTAGAAGATATTCCCCTAACATCCGATCATCGCTAATCGGCGTTTTCAATCAAAAATAGCCAACCAACCAAAGCAACCATGCAACCAACATCCATGCATACATGCAAAACAATATACATGCAACATGTATAATACATCCATATCAACAAATGGTGAAATCATATCAAAAATAGCCCAAATCAAATAATTCCTTAAAAATGGCATATCGATGGAAAATATGTGATATTCGATGTAAACCATCTTAAAATACTTTTATTTTCTTTTATAAGAATGTAGTAGGTGTATAAGTATAGGAAAAACATATTCTAAAACTTAAAATCATTCCGAAACTTCAATATAGTACTAAACAACCAATCATAGTATGGATAGAGATAATATCACTCATCTCAATAAAATCTATCCTAATCAGTGCCAAACATAGATCTCCGCATCACGAGTGCAACACAAGAAACTGCATCTAAAATGGACCTCGTATGCAAAAGGCTCTGCCAATATAAGAATCGAGATTAATTCGATAATTAATTAACTTGATTAAAATGCTAATTACCCAATTAAGTCCAAATTCTTCTTCTCCAATGTAACCTGTACAGGCATAGAGACATATCTCTACATATCAAAACCATAGCTACAATGTCAAACCACGATTTCCCCTCCATTTCTCGACGAAACATCAAGCCGTTTTTACCAACGCTTCTCTGTACGCATGCTCTTTGGCTTAGTACTAAAAATATGTAACTCGTTCGTGCCTTGGTGGAATTGACCAGATGTCGCACCATAAAACCACGCATAGAACATGCTCAATTAGATCTGATGAGATCTTATAGGTAGATGCTATTCACAAAGAGAAATCCAACGGCGATCTCTCTTTCGCTATCGTCAAATGTAGCTTCGGCAATATCAAACCATAGACCCGGCCTCTATGATGTTAATGTCGCCAATCAAAGTAGATTTTAGTTCTTCCATGATCATCATGAAGTTATCGTCCATGTGATCTTAACAGATTTGGTTTTGCAATTTATAAGCGGATTGGTCGATTTTATTTTTTGAATGAGATTGAGAGGAGCGGTCGTTGTTTTTGTTCTCGAAAATGGAACTGTAAGTGGCAATTTGGAGGGAAGAGTATTTAGATTGTATTTATAATAATATTTTATTCCATTTATTTAATTTCTCTAATAAATGGCCTTATGTTCCGAGTCCGTACGATCACATGACGCGTTTGATCGCCATGAAACTCATCTGCATACATCTCATTTTTTCGGATCTAATGGTATAAATCTTGTCGCTATTTGAGACTGCTCCAGGACGCTAATTTAAAATATAACGATCCTTATATTCATTTTAATTTACAACACTAATATGAACTCAACGAAAGTGGTCTCGAGTTTTGATTCGGCCGTATGCGAAAAATCATATTTTAGGCTTTTATTAAGTAATGATTAAATTCTAAACCAATTATTTAAATATTCTATCATCCAAAATATGTGTTGCCACATTCTCCCCTCCTTAAAAATATTTTTTCCTCGAAATCACAAAGCAAAAATATCGTCTTCTAATCCATAAGCTATCAAAAGCCTCTCAGATTCCGAAAAAATTCGGCAGCACCTCCTTTGCGCGACTAGGTCCGAGAAAAATCCCAATACAGTAAATACACACACACACATCATATATTTGAACATACTAGATCTTATACAGTAATCATCTCAAAAAAGTATGCTATATCAAACCATAACTACCCCGCATGCCTAACAACCATACAAGCAAAAGCTATCATATCAAATGCTAACGATCCAACATCAAACATACAAACATAAAATTTAACATCCAAAAGTAACAGCCGTGCCTATCCTAGCATGTAGAATACTAAACTATTTAGTATAAAACATCGAATATATTATCCAATACGAAAGCCAACGATACAAAAGAAATCTCACCATCTGAAGAGCTCCAAATAAGAGGTCCTTATGCTTTTCTTGGTCTCCCATATACAATCGCATTCACTTTAACTCCACTGAACCTCTACTACTCCACTACCCTTCTCCTAACCTATTCGTATCACATCTATCGGTATAAATAGCCCTACAAGGTCTTGAAGTTTGTGGTCCAGTCTCAATATCATATAATCAATTCGGTGCCAAATTCCCGAATGCCTCTTGTGTGTTCTCCCAAAAACTACAATCGAACAATAGGTTTCGGTCACTTATAATGCTCTTGGCACACGATGGAATCACATTATCCATCCCGTATATAACTCGACAAATACTGTTGTCATTCTACTGGACTTAAGGAATACAAATCTAGCATTCTTCGTCAACCAATCAACTACGACTCAAATGCTATCATACTATCCTCGGTAATCAGTAATTCATCAATGTAATCTATAAATATCTGTTCCCACTACTTGAGAACAAACAATCTATCATCCTAATAAAACCAACAATCTCAATCGGGTCTACACTGCATCACCTCAACAGACACTACTCGTTCTTTTAATTTAGACATGATCCCCACTAGTCTAGTCTAATTCCTCTGACTAGTACCAACCCGCTAAACCAAAGTAGGTCCAATGGTCAAACTGGCCATCACCTTTGGCCATAGCTCACTAAGTTCTAAAGTCATAAGCATTGATAAGCTTGAGCATTGCCTACTCTAGGAATATTTTTCACAAACTAGTATGTCTTCCACTCAAAGTATCAGCAACTACATTTCACTTACGGACGTATAGAAAATGTCAAATCCATAGGAGGCTAAGAATTCTAACCAACGCTATTGGCGAAGATTGAGATCCTTCTCGAAGAAGAGATACTTCAATGATGTGTAATCACTATACCGCTCAAACTCCTCTCCTAATAGATAATACCTCTCACTCTCAAAAGTGAACTCTATCACCGTCAACTTCGAATCACAAGTCAGACACACTTCCTCACATGCGGTTTTAGTTGTTGGACTAACACACGATAACCTTACCTTTCGGGATCAATACCGCACCCAGTTAAGTACCACAGTCATATGTTTACTATTATCTTCACTCGAAATAAGTAACATCGGCGCAGTCATCAACCTTTTGGCTAGACTCACTAATGCGTGTCTTCACCTCACATCTCAAGTAAAATACGAATCCTCTCTCATCAAATAGATCAACAATGTTGTTGCCTTGGCTCTATTCAAATTCTGGACTGCCGTAACTACAAGATCTATGGCAATGTCTACTCTGAATCAACGTGACCCAAGCATCCCACTTCCTTCCTTCAGAAGTGACAATACCAAACTCTTATCCTCAATCGCCGTCTTTTCAACACCTACAACACAATCATCAATCTTGCCTTGTGCTTTTCTTTCTTCCATGAGTAGAAGAAAGTATCATTAAGGAGCACAAGCACAACTCACTTAAGTGACCCCTTGTAGCACGATCCATGAGATCAACAAGTCATGCCGACACATCGTTAGCCCGAATGGCATAACCAACGAATAAAAAATCAAAGTACTATATGAAACACTATAATCGACACTCGCTCTCTCTCAATACTCTAAGTTGGTGAAATCATCGCAAGGTTGAACTAAGAGAACATCCTCGCACTATAGTGTTGATCAAACAAGCCATCAATAAGTACAAGTGGATACTTGTTCGTCATCTCATTCAACTCACAACAACCAACAAATAACCCTAAAAAGCCATCCACCCTAGTGGCAAACACTATAGGTACAACCTAGTCAAATATGCTCCTACGAATGAACCACCATCTTAATAGGTCATCGACATGCACCTTTAACTTCCTTTGCTCTTTGGGCATCATATGCCTTATAGGCACAACTACTAATCTAGCACCTCTAACCAGTTCAATACGAAACTCAATCCCTATATGTTTTGTAATTCGATCATCTCATCGAATATTTCTGGACACTCTAGCTACAAGCACATATAACAATTCATCATGTGGAATATCAAGAGAATATAGAAACCTAAACATAACCCCATACTCTATAGGTAGCCAATCACTACCATTCTCTCCTCCACAACCCCAATCGTCACTAATAGCCTTGTACAATCCATCGCTATTTTGTACCTCCTTCAGCTAGTCCATTCCCAAACCATAATACCAAACCTAACTAAACCCAAAATAAACCAATAGCAAAAAAACAAACAACCATGACTCAATAAGACAAGGTCTCGAAAAACCATATATAGGCTGATTAAGCTCCTAACTAGGTCCATTGGTTATCTCGAGTCTCAATCCCGGTCTATTTATCAAATCACCAGGTATATATAGATATAAAACATCGACATCAAATAAAACACGTATGGAAACACCTTAAGTGGGAATCATATCTCAAATAGTAATGTCATTTCTCTTCTCTTTTGTCAATGGAGCACTCGACAAATCCAAATGGTAATCAATACATATGCTTCCATGGTTTGTCGCTGCTCGGCTGGTTTGGGACAACCCTTCTACATGTAGTACTGGCTCTCACATCATAAAGACTTCTCGATCATCTTCTTGAAGGTCTCGTCAATAAGAAAAATCTATCGCTTCCTAAGATGATCACTCAACCCAATGTTAAACTTTCTTTTTTCTATGTGGGGTATCAACGGAAAATAGACCTTATGTCAATAGCACATCGAATTTGACTACCTACATCGATACAGACATATCGCCTTACTTCAAATCGACGAATTCCTTAACCAACACCGACTTCGGAAAAGTCGAGATAAATTTTCTTCGAAGTGAACTATGAACTAATCCCAAGTAAATCAACCCTCAAGAATCGAAGCTATAGAAGAACTTCACTAGTTCATTGTTCATCCTTGGAGTTATCTATAGGTCGACTTCTACCTCATTGCGTCATCTGACTCCAAGTCATCAAAGATCCCAATGCAAGTAACCATCAAATCTTGCATTTCAATAGTTGACTTTGTTCCAAGGAATAGTCTACCTCCTAAATTCTCGTAGTCTTTATACAGCTTGGCAAAGTTGACTATAGCCAATTGCACTTAAGCACCATAACCATCCAGAACAAATTGGATTTGGAAATGATTCGCACCGTCTTTACTAACATATCCTTTTAATCAGGGTTAATGACCTCAATTTTACCTACTTCTCCACTCCAAAGATGGAGTCAATGGCAGTATTTCTAGTACGCTAGATCCTTCCTATTCTATAGGAAGGATGATCAGTCTCTTAAAAAGAAAACTACATCAACAGCGCTCATGTGTGCAGTACAACTTATATACTATATATTCTACTACATAGTATTGAAAACCAAAATATCTAACAAATACGAACTCTTCCGTATATGCATACACTCTCGATCCAGTCTAAGTTGATAACTCCAATCCTAACTTTACCGGATCATGGTATCAACTCAAGTTAATCATTTAACCTAGACTCTTATACCAAATGTAACGACCGCCCTACACTTATGGGGCATTACGGTTGTTAAAGAAAAGAAAAGAAATAAACAAGCAGAATGTAAGAGAAGAGAATGGAAAAGAAGAAATAAGAAACATCAAATAATCACATAACATGTCGTATATCTCACATCGCATCAAATAAAATATAATAACCAACATAGATATAAAACAGTCGAGATAGTAATAATAATGTGAACTAATTATCAGAGTATAAAATTCACATAATAGTACAATACAGCAAAAGAGTTTAATGAACCTGATACATAAACTCAATTGATAAACTTGCTCTAATAATAGTACGTCAAACATTGTTAAGGCTCAATAGTGTCACATAACAAAATATATAATAACAACTCAAATATAAGTATGAGTAAATGTCACCTCCTCCTAGTCCATCTACAGAATCCATATGCCATCCACACCTGCTCTTTAGCCTACTCATTTAAGAGTACGCAAGATAATAAGAAGCAAAGCATAAAATCTCAGATCAGACAACAGTCTGGTGTGAGCCATAAACAATCTCAAAATACTATAAAAGTCGATGCAGTATGTGAAACAGAGAGCATACGAATCATACCTGACCCGTCCCTACAAGCAAAGAGTCAGCACATAACATAGATAATATGCTACTCTTCAACATCATACAAGGGTACTCCATACTCAGTAAACTATTAGGGTGCGTAGGTATATCAATCTACAATACCTACTCTATACTGAGTAAAGTCGGGTTGTCTAGGTATCCTATGCACAAGACCTACCTCGTGTGACATTCCTAGGGTGACGAGTGGCTAGTGAAGCAACCATAACAAATAAAGCATCCATTAAACAATACTAATTGTCACCATGTGTGCTCTAGATATATGATAACTCGTATGGACTCCTTTTCACCAAGGACTAGATGAAATCTCGGTTCTCCACTGTACTCTCGTATCTCGTAGCCCAAAGCTGGATACGTGTCTCATAGCCTAAAGTTAAATACTAGACCCAAAGCCACAGTTCCAAGTTATATGGATCCTCGCTACCAATCCATAGGCATCTCCACTATACAATACCCCTGCTTCGAGTATAATAAAAAACACTTCGAGTCATCAACGATCCCTTAGAAAATGCTTATCCATCCAAGCCTTAATATCTCAATACAATTTCCACTATCCAATACCCACCATATTCCTCCACTCTATGGCTCCCACCACGAGTCTCTTCGACACCCATTCCCAACTCGAGTCATAAACTGAAGATACATGGCATCTAATCTTCGGCACCAACAACCCCCATGAGTCACAAACCGAAGGTACAAGGCTTTTCATCATGTTGTACATCGCCATCCTCCAATGATGCGAATGAGCCAACATCTCCAGCCAATCTACAAAGTGTTGAACTATCTACCTTGAAACCTATTACATACACCATCGAGTCATAATTCAAAGTACAAATTCTCATGTCGAATGCCACATCATTGCCTCACTATCAAAATCGCTCGCCCTAGAGCAATAACATAAAGACTCTAAGTCGGTCGCGTGAATAAATAATCAAATCGTGCACCACGAAAACTCCTCAACCTCCAAGCCAAAGATCGGCCAAACTGCTAATTAACAATAGTAATGGACATTGACCACTCAATGATGGTCAATGCCAACCACTTTGGTCGTGTACTTAACCAAAACGAATAAGTACGAACCAAATGGAAACAACCGACATCCATCCTGAAGTTCAAAGCCTCATCTTCCACCTTCAAATCCCTGGGTATGTATTCTAACATTACTCAACAACTTACCTCGTTTGTTAGGTTTTCGCATGTACGAAATCTCAACATATAAGATATTCCTATAACACCTGATCACCACTAATTGGCATTTTCAACCTAAAACAACCAAATAACCAAACAAGCAACCATGCAAACAACATCCATATATACATCCAAAACAGCATACACACAACGTGTATAATACATCTATATCAACAAATGGGGAAATCATATCAAAAATAGCTCAAATCTAATAAATCCCTAAAAATGGCACGTCGATGGAAAATATGTATATTCGATACAAATCACTTTAAAATACTTTTATTTTCTTTTATAAAAATCTAGTAGGTGGTAAGAATATGAAAATCATATTTTAAAACCAAAAATCATTCCCGAACATCAATCTAATACTATATGGCCAATCAAAGTATGGTGGAAGACAATATTACTCACCTAAATAAAATATGCCCGAACTAGTGTCAACGCATAGATCTCTCCATTACGAGCGCATTGCAAGAAACCGCATCCAAAACGGACTGCGTATGCAAAAGATATAGCCAATATAAGAATCGAGATTAATTCGATAATGAATTAACTTAATTAAAATGCTAATTATCTAATTATGTACAAATCCTTCTTCACCAATATAACCTTATACATGCACAGAGACATAGCCGTGCATATCAAAACCATAGTTGCAACTTCAAACCTCGATTTCCCATCACTTTCTCGACGAAACGTCGTGTCGTTTTCGCCAACGCGTAATCTCCGCCCTAGTACCAAAAATATCTAACTTGGTCATGGCTTAGTGAAACCGACCTAATGTCAAGCCTCGAAGCCATGCATGGATGCATTTTAACATGGTCGATCGGATTTGACGAGATCTTGCCGGTAGATGTTATTCGTAAAGAGAAATCCAATGGCGATCTCCATTTCGCCTATCGTGCCTATCGTAAAATGTAGCTCCAACAATATCAAACCCTTGATCCAACCTCTATGACATCGACGTTGCCAAACGTAGTCGACCCAAATTCTCCCACGGTTATCACAAAGCTCCCATCCATATGATTTCAACGGATCTAGTTTCACAATTTATCGTTGAGCGAATTGATCGATTTTATTTTTTTGAATGAGATTAAGAGGAGCAACCGTTGTTTTTGTTTTTGGGAATGAAATAGTAAATGGCAATTTGGAGGGAAGAGGATTTAGATTATATTTATAATAATATTTTATTTCATTTATTTAATTTCTCAAATAAGTGATCATATGTTTCGAGTCTGTATGATCACACGACACGTTCGATCGACACAAAACTCGTTTGCGTACATCACATCATTTTTTAGATCCAATGGTATAAATCTCATTACTATCAAAGACTATATCCCAGGATGCTAATTATGCACGTTCGAGATAGTTTTGGCCATCGAATCGTTCGATCTTTAAATGTAGTGCTTCTTGTAATCATTTTAATTTGCAACACTAATACGAACTCAACAGAAGTGGTCTTAAGTCCTGATTCGGCCTTATACAAAAATCATATTTTTGGACCTTCTATTAATTAATGATTAAATATTTAAATTAATTATTTAAATATCTTATTGTCAAAAATATGGGCCGTTACAGCTATGATGCTACAACTGTCAAACGCTGGTCGGTTTGCCCGCACAGTCAATGGCTTGAGGACGTGGTTGGATACTCCAGCCACCGTCAACTTTGTCCTACTAACTTCTCTAAAAATCGACCAGGTTGACCTTCCTACTCTCAGACAAATGCATCCTAGCGGCTATAATTTTCTAAACACAGCCGAGGCCTAGAAGAGGTTGTGCCAGAAACTCCATTAGTAAATGAACCTATCAATTCCAGGAGATACACCGCACGCGTGCCTAATTGAATTAATCTTTCCTCAGATGTGGCATCGCTAGTTAGGCCAAATCATTGCCACCCTTCCCCTCCCCCCACCACCCGTGCGTGGAACTGCTACCAACTCCACTCAACCCTGAACTTCTATATTTGAATATCTCAATGGAAACTCCTTGCCATTAGTAGAACGCACATGCTTGCTTCGGCGTACTCTCAATCTCATAGGGACGTGGCTGAAAGAAGGCAAAGAGAGTGGGCCATGCATCCCCGAAACCCTTCGATGCATGGGAGGATCCCAGGCCGATCCTCATCGTTCTTTGTTCCATCGCTGACCTCCTATTCCATCCCGGCATATACTTAGCCCTCATATTATAGTTGACCAGAACATCCCGCAACAAGAAGATGCTGGCCTGAGGGAAGAAATGCACCTCCTCTGCCAATAGCTCAATAGAATGCAAACTTGCAGCACCAAAGGCGGGCATTATCAAATGACGAGAATCGAGATTTGTTCTCCAATGAAATCCTAGATACTTACATCCATTACGGTATGGGAGTGCAGACCCATCCGACCACATCATGGCATTTAACTCCATCACCCACATTTATAGCTCTCTGTCCCTGCCAAGTATCTACTCTTTCCCTCCATCCTTGCAGGATCGGCCTCCCATTGGTTCTTGAAGCCACGATCAGGAAGCATCCACTCCCATGCCCAATTATGCACAAACTTCAAAAATCATTTCTTCATGTTCCGTGTGAATGTAACGTTAGCCAGTGAACCACGCAATATCCAACAGGATCCTTCTAAGAGCCTACAGTCTTACGTCGGCTGCTTCCACCTTCCATCTTCTGACCTGCTTTAAATTATTGACCACCTCCTTACACAGAGAGGTGATCAGTGCTTTATCATCCACTGCCCATGTTCAGACCTCCTTTACAGTTGTCGATTGTTATTCGGGTTTTTAACCCATCGGGATCCAAGAGAAACAAAATAATTTAATGGAGTCAGAATGGCATAGAACTCAACCAAAAGGGGCTAAAGCAACGATTGAGTTTGACTAAGCCAAGAGACTAGCGTACGTTCAGTCTAATCAGAAACCAAATACAACCTGCTAGTGAATCGTCATCAAAACAAAGCAATGTGCAACGAGACTACACGAACAACGTCGATACAAGGCATTGAAGGCATTCTAGACAACAAAGTCCAGAAATAGTCTAAGTGCATGGATCGCTGGCAATCCATACTCTATGGATTGCAAGCGATTCATACAACATCGTTAGGTCGCTACGACATAAAGAAGCAAAGAAGGATTAGAGAACAAAGTGTAAATATACTAAGTGCATGGATCGCTAGCATTCCATACACCATTGATCATTAGCGATCCATACGAAGCCATGGAATACTTGCAATCTAGCATAGTAAAGCAATGAAGAAAGAAGCTAAGTAAGTAGCTTGCACGCGAGCTAAATCTATGGATCGTTGGCGATCCATGTTTTTGGATTGGATCACGAGCTAAGGTTCGCTACATCATCTTGTGTCCATCTGCAAGCAGTTGGTGAGCACGCCTAGCCCAGAAGCTCTCTGATTTCTATAAATATCATCCTACTTACAACATAAAGGGATCTTCACCGGATTGGTTGCGGGTGCTCTACTGGAAACTTTCTTCACTCTTTACCTCCTTCACAACAATCTCCAAAGGGATTCACTCTTATTCTCCAGTGAATACTAACCTTGGAGATCCATTATAGCTAAGGACAATCAAAAGCCATGTGATCAAACATTTATTGTAACGACAATAAGTCTATAACAAAACTATAAAGTGGACGTAGGCTTCGTTAACAGCCGAACCACTATAAAGATCTCTTGTCTTCTTCCTTTTTCTGCTCTTTTTGCATTTATTATTTATACTATTGCTTTACGAGAACAGGGATGGTGCTTTCACACTCAAACCAGGGTGTTGATCTATTTTTTGGGTAAACATTTTGGTGCTTTCATTGAGAACCTAACTCACGGTTCAAATCTAACCATCTATTTTGGATCCCATAGGTCTTGAACTTAGATCCTCCAATCTTGGCCTGAAAGATCTATCGCTTGGAATCAGTGGCTCCTGGCAGAAGAAGAACTACCTTTGAAAGGTATATAGGGGTAGTGATAGCTGGAGAAGATGTTAATCCTCAGCATACTGAAGTAAATGGCGTTAACTTAGAAAATCAAGCGCCTGCATCCTTTAGTTAGCACGAAGTTGTTACTAGGGATGAGTTGAATAAGATGGTTGACGAAACCAACCAAAAGATGGAAAGTAGCCAGAAGGCTTTGATAGATAAGCTTAATGCTCTGTTAACCTTGCAGAAAAATCCTGCTCCAAGACCTATGCCTGAGCCCACGACTGTTGTAAAATAAAAAAATTCTTCTGTTTCTGGTCTAAACAGAAGAAACAGGAAACAACCGCAAAAAATGGTGACAATGGGAACAATGGGACTCAATGTGGAAGGAAATACGAGTACCCCTCTCACTGCAAGACAATCAAGTCTGAATTTGAATCAGTGTGCAAAGACCCCACAAGAAGATATAGCTATGAACCTCTCCGATTAACAAGATGGAGGGCAAGACAACCAGTTGGAAGAGAATGTTAACGCATTTAATGATGCAAGAAATGTCCAAACTGCCATAATCAGGCTAATTGCAAGCCAACGGGATCCCGTGGGAATGGCTCTCCCAAAGACAGGAGAGCCTAGGCTTCAGCCCACTCGCCAAGACCGTTTACAAAGCCAAACACCTGGTGTAGAAACTGACTACCGGCCCCAGGATTACCGGACATCAGAGGCATACACAGTAGACATGGTCAAACGATTAATGGACAAGAGTAAAAATAGGAGAGATTATGAAGAGGGGTTTGCCCCAAGCAAGACTCCTTTACTGATGAAATCTTAAATGAGAAATATCCAAAAAACTCATAGTGCCAACTATTCCATCCTACAATGGAACAAAGGACCCAAAACCTCATTTGTACAAGTACAGTTGGTACATGGATGGAGCTAATGCCTCAGAAGCTGTTCGATGCAGGTGTTTCTCCATCTTTCTGGAAGGAATTGCATCTTTGTGGTTCACTGAGCTTCTGCTGAGATCTATCACTACTTTTGAATAGTTAGCAACAAGATTCCTCGATCAGTTCAGGCTCCATACCGTACAACCAAAAGATATCATGTCTTCTCCGGATTGTTCCAAGGATGCAACGAATCGCTAAATTCTTTCATGAACCAATTCAAAACACAGTGACGAAAGTAAGCAACCCCAATGAGGGCATGGTTTTTACGGCGTTAGTCTGTGCTATTCACCCGGAGACCAAATTCGGAAAGTGGATTAAGATGAAGCAATCTACCACAATGAAATACATTAATCATAAAGCAAGCCAATACTTAAGGTTGGAGGAAGCGCATGAGATGGAGAGGAAGTCAACTAGTGTGCAACCGATGAACATCGAGCAGAGCGATGTAGGTATGAATTAAAACATGCACGTTTCTGGAACTGCTAAAGGAATCATAGGGAAAGATGGAAACCAAAAGAGAACTCCAATAAAATAAATGGTAATGGCAACAATAAGAGGCTTAAGGGATTAAGGCACGAAGACTACACACCTCTGAACGATACTCCGCAAAATATTTATCTCGCAACACAGGAGACCAAGGAATACAAAAAAACCCTAAGAAGGAAGCAACTGAGCAATAGAAGAGCTTAGGGAAGTTCTACCGTTTCCATGAGATGCACGGCCACAATACAAACAAATGCCGCCATTTGAAGAACTTGACCGAAAAGCTGATTCAGGGGAATAAGCTCCAGCAATACGTCAAAAAACCATAGAATCTTGACTAGCCCTCGGCTCCTTTGGCCCCTAGGAATCAAAGAAACCAAGTCAGAACTAGTGAAGAGGGATCAAAGTGAATGACTAGAGACTCATTAATAGGGCGATATCTCGAGGCCCGCATCTTGCACATAGAAGTTAGGGAGAGATGGAGCGATATGCAAGTTCTTTAAAGTACGCTTCGAAGGAATCATGTCTCATGATTGAAGATGAGTCCCTAACCAAGCAGTAGAAAACTTTAAATGATGATATTATATTCAAAAACTGAGATACTGAAGGGATCGAAGCTCCGACTCTAGACCCGATAGCGGTGACAGTAAGAATCGAACCTACCGTGGTCCTACAGGTACTGGTCGATAGCGGCAGTTCTATCAATATACTTTTCAAACGTACCATTGAGTGAAGATCGGCATGAAAAGCATATCTTCATGCCAAACAAAGATCCAAGGGTTCACTAACGAGCCCAAACAACCTATAGGGATAATTGACTTACCAGTGGAGCTTTGAGAGGGTGATTGAAGAGTTAACCTCATTCAGACCTTCGTAATTGTGGATGAAACTTCTGCATATAACGCCATCTTGGGATGACCTGCCTTAGCTGATTTTAGAGTCGCTTTGGCCCAATGGTGCCTTACAATGAACTTCCCAACTGCAAATGGAATCGGGGTGGTCAAAAGAGATTAATGGGCCGTAAGAGAATGTTACATTGCAGAGTTACGTGAATCCAGAAGAAGGGAGAGGGGGAAGGATGTGGGGAGAAATCTCCACATTCGCGAACCTTCTAAATAGCAACTACAAAACTGCCCCTGGCTTGCGGACCATAGCCGATTCGACAAGGCATTAGACTCTAGAATGAAGATTTCAAGGGAGGATCAGGCAGCACCGGCAGAATTGACGGTGTCTTTCCCAGTCGATATGGGCGACCCAGCTAAATTATTGAAAATTAGATCGCACCTTAGAAACAAGATGCGATTGGAATTTACTAAATTTCTTTGCACCAACTTGGATGTGTTCACAAGGACGCATTCTGATATGTATAGGGAGTCACCGAAAATCACATGCCACATGCTCAACATTGACCCCAAGTTCACACCAGTAAAGCAGAAGAGGCACAGTCTGGGTCTTGAACGGTCAAAGGCATTAAGAGAAGAGGTGGACAAGTTAATGGCCAACAGTTTTATCCATAATGCAACTTATCTTGAATGAGTATCTAACTCGGTTTTAGTCAAAAGTCCAATGGAAAGTGGCGAACTTGTATCGATTACTCGGACTTAGACAAAGATTGCCCGAAAGATAGCTTCCCTCTCCCAAGAATAGACCATCCTGTGGATGGAACGGCAGGGCACAAGCTGCTATCGTTCATGGACACATACTCCGGGTACAACCAAATCCTGATGCATGAACCTGACCAAGAAAACACCAGCTTCATTATCAACCTAAGCTTATACTGCTACATGATAATGCCATTCGGCTTGAAGAATGCCGGGGCAACTTACCGTGGGTTGGTAATTACCATGTTCAAGTGTCAGATCGAGAACACGATGGAGGTTTATGTGGACGACACGTTGGTCAAATCACGAGCAACTGTTAACCACCTGGATATTCTCGCTGAAATGTTCGAAATACTCCAAAAGTATGAAATGAAACTCAATCCACTCAAATGTCACTTCGAGGTAGCCTTTCGGAAATTCTTAGGATTCATCGTAAGTGCCAGGGGCATCGAAGAAAATCCAAAACAAATAACAGCACTACGATAATTCCAAGTTCCAAAGAATAAGAAGCAACTGCAAAGTCTGAATGGAAAAGTTGTAGCACTATCTCGAAAGCTACTGACAAGTGTATACCATTCTTTGATGCACTAAAGAAAGAACAGAAGAACTTTGAATGGAGTGAATCTTGTCAAACAACATTCGAAGAATTGTTGTGGCACATGGAAGCTCCGTCAATCCTATCAAAACCTATGGATGGAGAAGACCTATTCATACACTTAGCAGTCTCACCCCATGCATTGAATGCCGCCCTTGTGCATGAAGAAGCAAAAATCCAGCAACCCACGTATTACATTAGCAAGCGGTTCACTAGAGCCGAGAAAAATTACCCGAAACTAGAAAAAGTAGTGTATTGCCTCTTGATCACATATAGGAACTTACGACCATACTTTCAAGCTCATCGGATGAAAGTATTGACTGATCAACCCCTAAAGCAAGTGTTGTATTGGCCTGAAACTTCCGGACGACTTCTCAAGTGAAATATAGAATTGAGTCAATATGATATCACATACCACACAGGAAAGGCCATCAATGGGTAAGTGTTAGCAAACTTCATCATCGAATTCACTATATGGGATGACGAGGATGAAAAACAACTGGAAGTGGCCATGCAATGGAGACTTTATGTCGGTAGCGCATGTAACAACCTCTGTTCGGGGGCAGGAGTAGTGCTTGAAACCCCCGAAGGAGAGCCATTTGCTATGCTTTCGCTTGGAATTCCCTGCTGCAAATAATTTAGAGGAATATGAAGCATTGATAGCAAGACTAAAAGTTGTCAAAGTGCTCAAGATAAAATCTATTCACATCTACAATGACTCCCAACTGGTCGTCTGCCAAGTGAAAGAGGAAAACTAGGCTCGAGGGGTGAATCTTGACCTGTACCTGTTTAAAGTCCAAGAACTGCTAAGCGATATTGAACATTACACCATCACTCATATTCCATGGGAGAAAAACACAAGGCGGATTATTTGGCTAAGTTAGCAAGCTCCGAAGAAGCTCAATCATTGGGACTAGTCCCAGTTGAAACTCCAACCACCTTGAGAATAGATGAAATGGATGTCGAATGGATCCTCGAGACCATCATCAAACCAGAGACGTGGATGACACCGATAAAGGACTATTTACTTGCAAGGACCCTCCCGACTGACCGCAATCAACGGAAAAACTTCTCTGAAAGGCACTGTTTGATACAAGATGGGATACTCTACCGAAAGGGATTCTCAACCCCCTTTCTTAGATGTGTGTCTGATGAGGAAGCCCGGCAAGTCCTGAAGGAAGTGCATGAAGGCGAATGCAGAGACCGCACTGGGGGTCAACCCCTTGCAAAGAAAGTCCTTCGGTATGGGTACTTCTAGTCAATAATAAACCACGACGCTGCAGACTATGCCAAAAAATGTGATCGCTGCCAAAGATTCAAAAAATTTAAAAGAACTCCTTCAAAAAAGCTAACGTAGATAGTCAGTCCCTGGCCATTTGCAATATAAGGGATCGATTTGATCGACATCCTGCCAATAGCAAAAGGAGAGGCCAAATATGCAATAGTTGTTGTTGATTATTTCATGAAATGGGCTGAAGCGAAACCGCTGGCCACCATAACCACAAAGAAAGTCATTAATTTTGTTATTAAAAACATTAGTTGCAGGTTTGGCATGCCACAGAAATCATCATTGGTAACAGAACTCAATTTGAAAGCCCCGAGTTCAAAGACTTCTACAAACGCTTCCGGATTGAGAAGAGCTTCTCCGAAGTAGCTCACCCGCAAGCAAACAGGCGAGTGGAAGCAATAAATAAGATCATCAAGTCCACTGTCAAAAAGAGACTAACTAAAGCAAAAGGAAACTGGGTTGATGAACTTCCACTCGCACTATGGGATTACATAACTACCCGCAAAGCGACAACCCGCCACACTCCGTTCGCTCTGGCATATGGCTCAAAGGCAATGATTCATGTTGAATTAAATGTCCCCTCACATTGAAGTCAAAATTTTAATCAAAAGAAAAATGAGTAGCGCCCACTTGAATCACTAGACATGATTGACGAAAGAAGAGAAGAAGCCAAGTTGAGAACTACTACCCATCAAAGAAGGGTTTCATGATACTTCTACTCCAAAGTTCACAGCCAAACCTTCAAAGTGGGTGATTCTATGCTCAAGCGAGTCTATCCTGTATCGGGGGCCTTCGGACGAATCTGGGAAGGACCATATGTCATCAATCAAAAGCTAAGGGACGAAACTTTCAAGCTATAAACCATCGATGGAATCCAAATTCCCAGGGCATGAAATAGCGGATCGCTCCACCGTTACTTCATTTCAACTTATGTACTTTCTATTCTTTACTAAATAAGCCATCCCAGGATGCCAGAGGCATTGTAAATAGGCAAAAAAATTCCCTTCTTTCCTTAATAAAATTGGTTCACTTTTTGAACCAAAAGAATCGTGTTCATAATAACTACCCGCTGGGTCGACGGAAGCCAAAGCTAAATCTATGGATTGCTAGCAATCCATAGACCATGATCACTGGCGATTCATAGTTTTGGCTTGGGTCGCGAGCTAAGGTTCGTTGCATAATCTCGTATCCATCTGCAAGCAGTCAGTGAAAAGGCTTGGTCCAGAAGCTCTCCGATCTCTATAAATACCATCCTACTTGTAGTATAAACGGGATCATCTCTGGACTGGTTGCGGGAGCTCCATTGGAACTTTTGTTCACCTCACTCACAACATTCTTCAAAGTGATTCACTATAATTCTCCAGTGGATCCTAACCTTAAAGGTCTAATCCAGCTACGGACAATCAAAAGCCTTGTGATCAAACATTTCTTGTAACAACAATTAGTATATAGGAAAACTATAAAGTGGACGTATGCTTTGTTTACAACCGAACCACTATAAAAATCTCTTTTCTTCTTCCTTTTTATATTATTTTCTACATTTATTGTTTATATTATTGCTCTGTGAGAACATGGCTGGTGCTTTCACACTCAAACCAGAGTGTTGATCCATTTTTTGGGTTAACATCGACCATCCACATCTAAAGTCAAATCAACAGTCGAGCCCGATTCCCACCGTTTCTCATAGCACAATCTTAGCCATACATTATCCATTTCGACTGTTATAAATACCTTATGCAATGATACTTTAAGGAGGTTGAATTCTAGTTAAACTTGTTGGATTCTAGTTGAACTATCGTCATTGTCTCAGCTCAGAAATCCTCTCACAACAAATACTAACCCTAACCCCTTGAGATCGGCTACTCTTTTAGTCGTAGGTGTTTTATTTCTTGTTATTCTCTTATAATTCTACATAGTTGTAAGTAAATATATAGTAAGAGAAATTCACAGTGGACGTAGGCAGCTTTGTTGAACCACTCTAATTTTTGTGTTATTTACCTTTCAATTGCGTATTTAACTCCTCATTTTCCATTTTAAACCTAGTGATTAGCAAGTAACATTTGCTTGTCACAACACATTAGTATCATTCCGAGATTGGCTAGGAAACTACTCAACACCTCCTCTAAATAATGACTCTCCTCTGAAAATCATTAAGTCTTATTTAACATTACCATCGATCTGTCAAGGGAAACATCGTTTATTCATGGATTCATTCTGACACCTCATATCGACACCACGCTAGGTCTCGACGTACTCCTTTCATCTTTTGGAAACTCCAGCATTCATATTGTAACATCCCCTACTTAGAGGTCCAAAACTAATGGCTACAGATGCTGCAGTCATCCATAGTTAATAATCATTGACGATCAAATACGGTAGTGCTAGATAAAGTGATATACCAGAAACACATGGATATGAAAAAAGTTTAAAAATCTCAAAATAACTTTCACATTCCATATTAAAAAGTCATTTCGACGTTCTTTACATAATCCCACAACGTTAACCACGTTCAGAAAAATATAATTATTACAATATACTTGAAGAACAACATATGAATATGTCCCTTGGTGATCAGAGTATATAATAGGCAATAAACAACTTTGCCTTAACCAAACAATGCAACGGAATCATATGAGAGAGAACCCAAATAACCACATGCCTTCTGCACGTCTTCGGAAGCTTATTCATCCTAAGAGGTACCTGAAAGCCTCAAATCTCAAGCTACTCAATATAAATTGAGTACCTGAGAATTTAAAGGGAAAACATAAACTTTGAGTCAGACATAAAGTCTAGTATGAATAATAATCTGCCATCTTAAATAATTTAGATATATAGCGAAACCACGCCGCTTAGCGAATGGGTTTCCCCTTACTAGTATCTTAAAACCTTTATAAACCATTTTCTATGCTCCTGCTTCCACAATGGTTAAATCAATTCAAAACATTATTATGTGATGATACGCAAAACAATTAAACCAATTCTGTATTATCCATCCCTAACTCATTCTGACTATTAGTCATAATTATAGTTTCTAGGACTACTATTAACCTAATAATTTTCATGGGCTAACTAATAACTAGTTAAACTTTTAAGGACTTCCTGTCCAATTATATGGTTTTCATGGGATTATTATGAACCTATTGATAACTCTAATCTTTTATCCTAGTTTTCATGGGATGACTAGCAACTTATTGACTATTTGTCAATGTTACATTGTCTTATCCGAATATAGTTTTCATGGGATAACTATAAATCTGTCTAACCGATATCTTCAATTGTACATAGTTTTCATGGGCTAACTATGAACCTGTCTAACTGACATCTTCAATTATACATAGTTTTCATGGGCTAACAATGAACTTATTGACCCCTGCCAATATCATTTTCCTTCTACAGTTTTCATTGGCTTACTGTGAACTTATTGTCCCCTGCCAAAATCTTTAGTTTATATTTACTATTGGGTTAACCTAACTGGTTATTCTGCCTTTTTCCAAAGTACCTGTTTGGGTTCATAACAAGGTGAATATATACATATATGAAGAAGTAATTATAATAACTTGGTTAATCCCTTTAACCCATTTAGATTTCTTCAAAAACTTCATTTCAAATTATTTTGTTAGTTATATACCATGGTTTAGCTTTTAAATGAAGTTGGGTCATTTATTTAGAAAATTATACTTTCAAAACCTTCGAAATCTTGCTTTCGACCTCACTGGATAGCCTCCTCCAAAAGCATATATCTCTTAAGCTTCTGCCTTTATAAACACTTTAATATCTTTCTTTCGAAACTTTTTGAATGTAATAAAGTGTTACCGAATAATTATTAGAAGCATAGCTTCAAAACAATTGGAAGTATCTCTTCCTAAAGTATTGAAAAGTCCCCATTTCGACGTCATTGGGTTCACCTTTAAAATATGTGTCAATGAATATATAAACGAAAGTATCTCTTTAGAAACCATTCTTTATCATATAAAAATATTAGGGAATTTATGATGGCGTCGAAACCATCCCTTTTGAAAGAGTCGAAATCATACGTTTAAAATATTGAAGGATAACTTCGAAAACATTACCTTCGAAACCCATCACCGATTCGAAAGCATTAAGAAAGCGGCTTAATATGGCTTCAAAACAATCAATACCTTTCGATGGAATTGATGACTTCAATACACTCGAAAAGCAAAAGAATCGGCGGCAGGGCTTCGACTAGGTCGGAACCCTTTCTTTCGAAAACATTGATTTATAATTAAAGAAACTCTTTCGAAACCCATTTTTCTTTTAAAATAAACATGGCAACTCCTTTGAAAGCCACTATAAACTTCTTTCAAAACATACTTATCGACTAAGTCGAAGTTTAGTAAAATAAGGCCAGACGCTTATCTTTTTAAAACAAACCGAGGTAACGACCCCATCGGAAGCTATGCTTTCGACACCATACCTTACGTCTTTTTCCAATATACTATGTATCACCTAGATGATACTTTGTGTATTGAATTTGGCTTAATAGGGTTTCGACATAGTCGAAGGTGCAAAGGTAAGGGCAAAAAGTACTCTGAATAGAGGCGAAACCTATTTTTCTAGGTTAAATACTCAATTAGGTAACTTATATAAACTAACCTTCCTACGTGTAAGTTTCTTATTGGTTGCCTTAACTTTTTCCCATGCTTTTTAAACCTAACCGCTTTTTTATTTTGTATAAGTATCAAACTTAAACTTTTGCAAATAAAACCTTTCTCTTTATTTACACGTAATTCATTTTGATCATCTTCTCAAAATAATTTATTTCGTTTATCAAATCACTTAATAAAAATCCTCAAAATTCAGAGAAATTTAATTTAATCATGTTATCTAACATATCAAAATTTCAAATACAATTTCTCAATATATTTTCTGAAATAAGTTAGTAAACTTAATGTGCTATATTTTCATTCAAAAATTCATAATATTTCCAAAGCTTGTAAAATTATCAAACTTAAAACCCAACTCTAAAATCATGTTTTGCATAACATTTAATTTTTCCATGGCATTTAAACATCAATATCAACGGTTTTGATCTAAATCCGTATGAATCATTATTTAAACAATATTGTTCAAATTTAAACAACCCATAAATTCAAGCATATCATCATCAAACATCATATATACGAATTTAAACTTAAATCTGCAATATATATTTTACAAATAGAGATGAAAACAATCATTTACCTTAATCTTTTATAAGGAAAATGGATTGAGATGAGTTTGATTCCCCTTATTATTTTCTCTTCTTTTTCTTTGAATTTCTTATTCTTCTTTTCTTTTTAATGGTCGACCTTATCTTCTTTTCTTATGTTTTTATTTTTGTGAGAAAATGAACATGGGTGTGAATGGCTTAAGGGTAAACACACACACACACACACACACACATATGTATATATATATTTGTGTGTGTAAAGGTAGATTAGGTGTAGTAAATCCCATTATATACATAATTTTAATTAGTCTATAAATCATTCTTTAACCCAATTAAATTGATAAGCACGACCACTTAAATTTATTAAAATCTCAATCTCCTTATCACTTAATATTTACATTATTCTATTTAATTTATCTAATTAAATATTTTGAATAATGTTATCTAAAAATTAAGGATGTTACAGGCTCCCTTCCTTAAAGAATTTCGTCCTCGAAATTAAGTAAGGACTAATACTAAACATAGCAATCATTTGTAGCACACCTAACAACCATACTAGTCTATATGACTAGCAACTATCCATATAAATCCAATATAGACTTACCCTCAAAGTAGATCAGGATAAGTATCTCTAATCCTACCTTATGTCTCCTAAGTACAGTCCATCTCGTTGCTGCTCCACTGAAATTTTACCAATTTGACTGTCTTGAATCTTAATCTTTTCTCATCCCGTGCTACAACCTGAAATGGTTGTCTAACAATTGTTAAATCAGGCTCTACTACTAAGTCTTCCAATTATGTTGGAGGAACGGTAGTCTCCGGATCATGCACATACTTATGAAGATGAGACACATGAAATACATTATGGATACCTGCCATATTACTCAGCAATTCCACTCTGTAAGCGAGCTTTCCAATCCTTTCAAAAATCTAAAATGGACCAATATATCTCAGTGCCAGTTTTCCTGACATTCTGGATCGTATCGCACCCTTCAATGGTGACACCTTAATAAAAACCCTGTCTCCAATTGAGAACTCTAGATCTTTATGTCTTTTATCTACGTAACTCTTCTATCCGGACTAAGCTTCCTTCATCCAATCTCGAATTAACTCGATCTTCTCTTATGCCTCTCTAACCGTATCAGAACCTAAGACTAACCTGTCTCTAGTCTCTAACCAACATGCCGGTGATTTGCATGGCCTTCCATACAAAGCTTCAAAAGATGTCATTCTTATACTAGTCCGAAAACTATTATTATAGAAAACTAAATAAAGTGCAAGTGATCTTTCCAAGATCCACCAAAGTATAGTACGCAAGCCCTTCATAAATCTTCGAGTACCTTATTGACTCTCTCGGTTAGCCCATCAATCTGTGGGTGATATATTGTACTCATCTTGAGTTTGGTACCTAGTATTTTATGTAAACTTCTCCAAACTCGCTAGTGAATAGTGCATCCCTATCACTGACTATGCCACTAGAAATTCCATAAATTCTAACTATGTTCTTCACGAACAACTTCGCAAAAATAAATGTCATCCAGGTTGACTTGATTGGAATGAAATGAGAGCTCCTGGTCAATCTGTCTACTATGACCCATATGCTTTCATTTCCCTTGTGTGACCGGCAACCCATCTATAAAATCCATGGATATAGAATCCCACTTCCAAACTGGAATCTCTAAAGGCTGAAGCAACCCGATCAGCTTATGGTGTTCGGCTTTTACTTGTTGACAGTTCACACATTACCTTACCGACAAACCAACGTCCATCTTCATGCCTTCCAAACAGAAGCTTCTCTTCATACCTTGATACATCTTGGTTCCTCCAAGATGAGTCGTAAACTTGGATCGATGACATTCACCTAGAACTTTTCTTCTCAAGTTCTCTACATTCAGAACACATAAGCGTCCCTTCTTCCTCAACCATCCTCTTCGGTCGATGCCAAAATCTTTAAGATCATCGATCTCGGATCCCACCTTGAGTTTTCTAATCTTCTTCACTAATTTTGGATCCTCCTTCTGCTTAGAACTATCCACTCGATCAGTGCTAGTCGAACTTCTAAACAGGCCAACATAGCAGTACTCTGACTAAAATCAATAGTCGATCTCGATTTTATACTACACATAGCCAAATTTTCTAAATCCTTCCATTCTGCTAACATAGCTAATACCACATTTTAATGCTTCCTGCTAAGGGCACCGCTATGTTGTTTCCTTTCTCAGGAGTATATTCTATACCAAAATCATAAGCAGTCAAAAACTCCAGCCACCTCTGTAGTCGCATATTCAACTCTTTGTGAGAGAATAAATATCATAATGACTTATGATCAATGTATAGCTCAAATCTTTCCCCTAAGAGAAAATATCTCCAAATTTTGAATGCGAAGATCACTACGGCAAACTCTAAATCATGAGTAGGATATCTCACCTCATATGGTCTAAGCTGTCGAGAATCATAAGCAATGACTTTACCATTCTGCATCAATACCGCTCTTAATCCCGATCCACATGCATCAATGTATACCACCAACCCTTGATTTCCATCTGGAGCTATTAGCATTGGTGCGGTAGTCAAAAAATACTTTAACTTAAGCAATCCTTCATCACATTTGTCGGACCAAATGAACTTCACATCCTTCCTGGTCAACTTAGTCAAAGATGTTGCTATCCATGAAAAATCTCTAATGAAACTCTTGTAATAGCCAACAAGTCTGAGAAAACTTCTGATCTCGATTATCGTCTCTGATCTCTTTCAATTATTAACATCTTTGATATTAACTCGATCTACTGCCAAACCCTCCTTCGAAATTACATGACTAAGAAACTTGACTTCTTTTTTCCAAAAATGACATTTGGAAAACTTCGCCTTTAGCTGATGCTGCCTCAACGTCTCAAGCACTACTCTCGGATGATCCTTATGCCCTCTCTCATCATTCAAGTACATCGAAATATCATCTATAAATACCAATACAAACCTATCCAATGCTTACGGAAAACTCGTTCATCAAATCTACAAAGAAAGCAGGTGCATTCGTCAAACCAAATGGTATCACTAACCATTCGTACGAACCATACCTGTCCAAAATGTTGTCAAAGGAATGTCGCCACTCTCAACTGATGGATCCTCATTGCCAAATCCAATTGGGAAAAAACTCTGGCTCTACTCAACTGATCAAACAGATAATCAATTCATGAAAAAGGATACTTATTCTTAGTCGTCCTTTCATTCAGCTTACGGTAGTTGATGCACATCCTTATTGACCCATCTGACTTCTTCATGAAAATCATGGCCACTCTCCAAGGCGAACTGCTAGGTCTAATAAAATTCCTTCCTTCTAGGTCCACCAGCTACACTTTCAATTCTTTCATCTCAGTCAGTGACATTCTGCTAGGTGGTTTATTGATAGTTCAGCTCCTGGTACAAGATCTATCTGAAACTCAATAGCTCGTTTCGATGGTAATCCTGTAATCGACTCAAATATATCTGCAAACTCTCTTGCAACTCGAACCTGACATAGCTCTTCCGTTGCTTCTAAGGCACTTAACACAGCACATACACTTCGGTCAGAATTCTCTAATGAGAAGATGATTCGATTATGACTACTTGGATGCCTCAATGATATTTTCCTATCCTGGCAAAATATCATAGTCTTATATTTATCCAACCAATCCATACCCAAAATGATCATGAAATCTACGAAATCATAAAAATATATAAACTGCACACAAACATATGACTTAAAAGATCAAGTTCTAACTGGTCACATCTAATCCCTAAAGTTGCATATCCTCCTATTAGATTTGCAACCCTTAAGGAAGAAATAGAGTAAGTAGGTTCTAAGCATAACCTATTAATCAAATTCTGAGATATAAATGAATGTGATACACTAGTATCAAATAATATCCTATATGGATTACTTTGAATTAAAAATGTACATGCCATCATAGTCTTTTCCTTATCTACTGCAGTTGGTCTTGAAGAAGATGGTGGTCCAATAGCAAAAATCTTTCCTTTGTCTGCCCTAATTGGCTCTGGACACTGGTTCTTGTAATGCAAAACTTGATCACAGTTGAAGCATTTCACATTCTTCTTATCTACAGCCTTCTTTTGCCCCTTGCCTGACCAGCACTCATTTGCAAAATGACCATTCTTATCACATTTGTAGCAGACAAAATCATCTTTTGACTTCTTAGTCGAATCTCCCTTCTAGGCTCCTTTCTTTTTGAAGAACTTTCTCTTTTTTCCTAAGGACTCTGGGATTCAACTGATTTTTCTCTATTGCAAATGGCAAGCATCTCTTCATGGAGAATGGACATCTCTACTGCCACATTACAAGGATCATGGATATGAGTCAGGGTCGCCCTAGCAAGCTCGGGCCTCGGTCCCCGAATGAACCTTCTGTTCCTTCTAATTTCGGTATCTATAGTAGCATATCCACATGGGGTAGCTCATCAAATTTATTTACATATTCGATAACCGACATATCTCCCTGAACTAAATCCATAATTCTTCTCATCAATGATGACTTGAAAACTTTAGAAATATATCTCTGTTCGAATCTCCTTCGAAAATCTTCCCAAGTCAACTCCTCCTTTGGAACTCCGACAATCACACCATTCCACCAATGAAGTTCTGACCCTTGCAGTTGCTTAGAGGCCAACCTTCTCTTCTTCTCATCTTCAAAACCCAAATTGGCAAATATTCTTTCGCAATGCAACATCCACTTTTCCACTTCAATAGCATCCCCCATTCTCATAAATGGCTTTCCACCCAAACTGGTGTAGTCTCTGCTCAGCTTGGCATAATTATTCCCAATAGGAGTCATAAGATTAGCTCCTCCAAGCTCCTTCTTGCATCAAATTAGTAAGGAACTGATAATTCATCTCCACATCTACTAGCGGATTCCCAACACCCACGTTGGCTTCCGCATTTTGATTAGCGTTTGCCTGTCAACCTTGGTTTCTTCGGGTATTAGGTCGAGCATTTCCATCAGTTATGGTGCTTCCTCCACCTAGATTTACTCTTCCATTTCCTGCTTTCATATCTTCTTTCTCGTAAATATGTATACGAGCCTTAGTAAGATACATAAGAACGGTCTAAGAAAAAAGGAAAATTTTGTACTTATATACATATATACTTTTATATCAAATACAAGTACGTTACTATAGCATTAACCCAAACCTCGATCAAATTTCTGATTTATTGGATTATGTTTTGAAAATATTGTTAGGTTTTAAATTATTTAAGCTTTCATAAACCTATGCTCTAATGCCAACTAGTAACATTCCCCACTTGGAGGCCCAAAACTAACGGCTACGGATGCTGCAGTCATCCATAGTTATTAATCCTCGACGACCAAATAGGGTAATATTAGATAAATTGATATACCAGAAACACATGGGCATGGAAAAAGTTTAAAAATCTCAAAATAGCTTTCATATCCCATATCAAAAACTCATTTCAATGTTCTTCACATAATCCCACAATGTTAATCATGTTTAGAAAAATATAATTATTACAATATACTTCAAGAGCGTCATATGAAGATGCCCCATTGGTGATCAAGTATATAATAGGCAATAAACAACTTTACTTTAACAAAAAAATACAGCGGAATCATATGAGAGGGAACTCAAATAACTACATGTCTCATGCATGTCTTCGAAACTTTATTCGTCCTAAGAGGTACCTGAAAGCCTCAAATCTCAAGCTACTCAATATCAATCGAGTACCCGATGATATTGAGTACCCGAGAGTTTAAGGGGAAAAATAAACTTCTAGTCAAACATAAAGTCTGGTATGAATAATAATCTACCATCTTAAACAATTTAGATATCTAACAAGACTACGCCGCTTTGCGGAACGGGTTTTCCCTTGCTAGTATCTTAAAACCTTTATAAACCATTTTTTCATGCTCCTGCATCCATAATGGTTAAATCAATTCAAAACATTATTATATGATGATACGCAAAATAATTGAATCGATTTTGGATTACTCATCCCTAATTCATTTTGACTATCTGTCATAATTATAGTTTCTAGAATTACTTTTAACCTTATAGTTTTAATGAGCTAACTGATAATCGGTTAAACTTTTAAGGACACCATGTCCAATTATATAGTTTTCAAGGGTTTGCTATGAACCTATTGGTAACTCCAATATCATTTCCTTTATCCTAGTTTCATGGGATGACTAGGAACCTATTGACTATCTGTCAATATTCCATTGTCTTATCCGGATATAGTTTTCATGGGCTACCTGCAAACCTGTCTAACTGACATCTTCAATTATACATAGTTTTCATGGGCTAACTATGAACTTATTGGCCTATGCCAATATCATTTTCTTTACAAAGTTTTCATGGGCTTACCGTGAACCTATTGGCTGCTAATATCTTTAGTTTATATTCACTACTGGGCTAACCCAACTAGTTATTCTGCCTTTTTCCAAAGTACCGGTTTGGGTTCATAACAAGATGAATATATACATATATGAAGAAGTAATAATAATAACTTGGTTAATCCCTTCAACCCATTTAGACTTCTTCAAAAACTTCATTTAAAATTATTTTACTTGTTAATATACTATGTTTATCTTTTAAATGAAGTTGGGTCATTTATTTTGAAAACTATACTTTCGAAACCTTGTTTTCAACCTCACTGGAGAGCCACCTTCAAAAATATATATCTCTTTTCAAAACATTAGGCTTCTTCCTTTAAAAACACTTTAAAATCCTTCTTTCGAAACCTTTCGAATATAATAAAGTGTTACCTATTAGTTATTAGAAGCATAGCTCCTAAATCATTGGAAGTATCTCTTCCTAAAGCATTGAAAAGCCCCCCATTCGACATCATTGGGTTTGCCTTTAAAATATCATTTGGGTCCATGAATATTTAAACCAAAGTATCTCTTTCGAAATCATTCTTTATCATATAAAAATATTGAGGAATTTATGATGGCATCGAAACCATCCCTTTCGACAGAGTTGAAACCATCGCTTTCGATAGAGTCGAAAGCATACATTTAAAATATTGAAGGATAACTTCGAAACCCATTTTGAAACCATTGCCTTCGAAACGCATCACCATTTCGAAAGCATTAAGAAAGCGGCTTAATATGGCTTTAAAACAATCAATAAACAAGCACCATTGTCCCAGTGATTAAGTGATTCGGTTTTGGTGCGAGAGGTCACAAGTTCGAAACTTACATAGTGCGATTCGAACATATATTGGCTTGTGATTTATGTTATGTTGTCCCAATGACATATTGTATCTAAGTACCCTTTTTTAACACAATCAATACCTTTCGACAGCATTGATGACTTTAATACACTCAACAAGCAAAAGAATCGACAGCAAGGCTTCGACTAGGTCGAAACCCCTTCTTTTGAAAATATTGATTTATAATTAAAGGAACTCTTTCGAAACCCTTTTTTTCTTTTAAACAAACATGGCACCCCTTCAAAAGCCGTTATAAACTTCTTTCAAAAGCATACTTATCAACTAAGTCGAATGCTTAGTAAAACAAGGGCAGACACTTATCTTTTTGAAACAAACTGAAGTAACGACTCCATTGGAAGCTATGTTTTCGACACCATACATTTCGCCTTTTTTCAATCTACAACGTATCACCTAGATGATACCCTATGTATTGAATTTAGCTTAATAGGGTTTCGACATAGTCGACGGCGAAAGGGAAGGGCGAAAGGTACTCTGAATAGAGATGAAACTTGTTTTAATGGGTTAAATACTCAATTAAGTAACTTATATAAACAAACCTGCCTACGTGTAAGTTTTTTATTGGTTGCCTTAACTTTTTCCCATGCTTTTTAAAACTAACTGCCTTTTTTATTTTGGATAAGTATCAAACATAAACTTTTACAAATAAAACCTTCCTCTTTATTTACACGTAAATCATTTTCGTCCTCTTCTCAAAATAATTTATTTTGTATATCAAATCAACTAAGAAAAATCCCCAAAATTCAGAGAAATTTAAATTGACTGTGTTATCTAATATATCTTTAAATCCAAATTCTTAATATATTTTCTGAAATAAATTATTAAACCCAGCATGCTATATTTTCATTGAAAATTCATAATAATCTTTCCAAAGCTTAGAAAATTATCAAACTTAAAATCCTACTCTAAAATCATGTTTTGCATAACATATGATTTTTCCATGGCACTTAAACATCAATATCACACGGTTTTGATCTAAATCTGTATGAATCATTATTTAAACAATCTTGTTTATTTAAACAACCTATAAATTCAAGCATATCATCATTAAACATCATATATACGAATTTAAACTTAAATCTGCAACATATATTTAGCAAATAGAGATGGAAATTATCATTCATCTTAATCTTTGATAAGGAAAATGGATTGAGATGGGTTTGATTCTCCTTATTAGTTTCTCCTCTTTTTCTTTGAACTTCTTCTTCTTCCTTTCTTTTTAATGGCCGGCCTTATCTTTTTCTTTTTTCTTTTGTGTAAAATGAGAATGCATGAATAAGTTGAGAGTTATTTTGTTTTGCTATACCCCCTTCCTATGATGAGTTGGTTCATCTACCTTGTAGCTGTCTTCTTATTCTAATTTATTTGTCCAAGCTTTTGTGTTCTGTATTAATGGACGACTATTTCTATTTGTGTATTGTTTAATTATTGAGATCAATTACTTGGTAAGAGAGCCATAGATAAAATCTACATTCATTTTTCTTTCACCATATTTACTTCCTCTTCCTCCCTCCTCTCTTTTCCTCGCTCTTATTTGAGATATAATACAGTAACAAATCAATCTTCTTAATTTCTCTCTTCAAAAATTCATTTAAAATCACCTTTTAAATGTAAATAAAACTCGAGCATTGATTTCTACAATTTTCCAAATCTTTTAATCTTGAATGCAAAAGTTTGAAAGATCGTTGTTTTAATTTTGAATAACGAACATAATTATCGATTCCACTGTAATTGTATCGAATTTCACTTCAAAGACAGAGGTTTGTCCATGAACTCTTTACTATAACTCACAAATACCAACAGACTTGCCAATTAATTTTTTATACAAATGATAGATGTTTAAAATTTTATATGGGAAGAAGATTTAAAGTCGTATGAAGAGAGTTTTTATTCTTTTGCTTCAGTTTTTCGTCTACCGTCTTCTCCATATTTCTACGCTCATTATTATATTTGTTTTCAGTCTAATTTGAGAAACTGAATGAATCAGGTTCAGCCCAAATCCAAATCCAAACCCGGTTACTATAAATCATAAATTGAGGCCAGTGTTAGGGTAAAAACCGGATTATCCAAATCAGAACACTGATGCTAAAAGCATCTTTTCAACTTATAATTTTTTCTTAAACGAATATGTAAAACAATGTCTTAACAAATAAACAAAAACATGTTTTCAACTCATAATTTTATAAAAAGGAGCACATAAAACAAAGTCTAACAAATAAGCAAAATGTAAACAAACAAAAAACAGAAACTTGTATTGTATAGCAAATCTCCACCACGTTTTTCATCATTATTGGGCACATTGCTGCATTCAGCTACTAAATAATGATTAAAATGTCACTTGTTCATATTCCAGCGTTGATTCTATGTGACAAAAATGAACTAATTAGTAAAGAGTGTTACCACAACATACAAAACGAATGCTTATGCTATTCAGCTCTTGCTTGGCTGTACTGACCCTGGACCAGCTGGGTGACTGCTTAAGATCCATTATCCATGTTATTTGTTATATAAAGTTATAAACACTGCATATTCCATATTATGGTTGAGTTGGTTTACATGATATCTATTTATACCACAGTGTTGCAAGTTCAAATCTTGTTGTTTGCAAATTCGTGTGTGCAACCGCACAATAGCAAATAATGGAGAATCGCTGATAAGTCTGAACTTGCAACGCTCACTAAACCAACTCAACTATAAAGTATTTTTGTTAACGTGGAATATACAATGTTTATATAAAAAAATAGCATAAGTAATGGGTTCTAAACACCCAGCTGATCAGTCAATACTCGTTTGCCAATTGTTTCATTTATTTCAGATAAAATCAACACTTGAATATGAACAAGTGACCTTTCCATGATTATTTGATAGATAAAGGCAAAAGTTTGGTCAATGAGCAAGGAAAATTTGGTAGGACAGTATATACTGTCCCAGCCGAATACGAACCAAAACTGGCAAATGATTATTTCATAGTCGCGTCAAGTAAATTTGGCTTCCTAACTGGTTCTTCTCGTTTTGTAGACCAAGCCCCTCCTTTACAATGAAGACATTTTGCAGAATAACATGTATTCAGATAAGAAAGGTTATATAGGACTCTACTGAACACGTAGCTGAATTCATTGCATCTGCTTATTACTTCTCCATAAGTACTTATCTATCTTCTCCAAAGAAAGTGACTTACCTCATGTGAATTTCTAGCTTTACCTCTGAATGTGTATATAAATAATTATACACATAATTACTTATATGGCTTCGTATAAAAATATGTATAAATAGAAACGTTTGAACGAAAGGACTGAAGTTAACCTTCTATCAAATTGAAAAAAAATGCAAAACTACAATGCACGTATGTCTAGCCGCTCTGGCTTCCAGTCGCTCAATGTTCTCTAGGACATGGATGATCCACTCATCAACAAAATCCTGAAACAACAGCATGCAAAAAATAAAATATTAAATATAAGAATATACGCCACTGATGAAGCAACATATTACCATCAGCAAATCATCTTACTCTGGAACCAATCTATATAAGAGGAATAAAGCAAGTAAAACTTACCAAGTTATTATTCGGCTATGCCTTTGTAGCCCCCCTTCTCGAGTTGTTTTGCTAGTGAAGAATCACCTGTCTTTATTATACTACCATTCTCCTACACGAATTGCATTAGAAGGTACAATTTAGTCATGTTAGTACACTATCTTTTAACCTTAAAGCAACTTCTTTGTATAAGTGCTTGCAAAAACAATTCATGTTTGGTGACTTTTTTGACAAGTAACAGATTGTTGCTTATGATTTTCAAGTCAAAATTCTGATAAATTGTTTAGCAATTTTTTTTTTTCAAGGCTAATATAACAGGGAGGTTCCAATGAGCCTGAGGCCATATTTCAGTATTGCGAACCACCGTGAACACAACTCGGCCATCTATCAAGGTATATATGCCATGAACTCCTAGTATAAAATCCCAATTAAATGAGAAAAACTAGCATTTTTCTGCATTCCAAGGAAACAAGATTCTTGATGAACTTGTTGAAGATTTCAGTGATTAAAATATTGCAACACAAGGATTTCATTACGTATTAATCATAGGAGGAGGGCTTGTATAATCATAGTGGTTCAAGTGTTTCACCACATAATCAGAATCCTTATATGATGATTATGCACATAATGAATTTTTCGAACCTTAATCTCTTACCATTATATGGACATAGGCAGGTTTGATATAATCCAAAAGGCGTTGGTAATGAGTGATCATTAGTATGGAATTATGAGGAGTCAAAAGCGTGTTTACTGCTTTTGCAACATCTTGAAGTGCATCAACATCTAATCCTGAATCAATTTCATCCAATATAGCTAAATCTGCTCCCAAAACCTGAAAAATTAAGGCCATGGGTGAAAGATCAAGGAATTGAACAATCTTGCAAGTTCATACAACATGCTAATAATTGCGATTATACGCAAATAGTAAGAAGTGGTTTTAGTTGAATTAAATCAAACTCAGGGTTCTGAATCCCGAATTTCCATCACGTCTCATTCTGAATTTTTACACTTGGAATTTTACACATGATATCTCGTATCGGTCGAGATCTTGAACGAGAAGAACGTATTTCGGGTATGCATCTCGGATTAACATTGGACTACCTCCGGGTTACTTTTGATTCTAAAATTGATATTTACTGAAGAATTTTCTAACAATTGTTATTTTTTATAATATATACACACACACACACACACACATACATACATATACATATACATACATACATATATACATACATACATACATACATACATACATATATATATATATATAAGAATTGGTAACCAGAAAGAGAGGAGATTTTTTACTTTTTAGAGGAGAGTATTACTTTATTAATTTGGAAGGGACCGAAGAATTTCTTCTCATTTAATTTTGAGAGAAGGAAGAAACAAAGTCATTTGTTATGACTTACACGGATAAAATGTAAGAAAATAGGATTAGAGGGCTATTAAATAGTAATTGGTCGGATCATTTCTATTGGATCCATACAAAAGTAAGGCTATAAAATGAAAATTGTATAATTAGGTTGATATGTTAATATCTCAAACAAGATGAGTCTCAAACGAGGTATGGATGAATTTGATGTTAACAGGAATCTCGGGTGAGATATAATAACCGACCTCACGTGATCTGAGATGTACAAATTTGAAAACTCTTACCCAAACAAAACCGCCATGATTTGAAAGCTTGGGAAAAGATTAAGTCATCTGGCTGAAACAGGAATATGTATGCACATGCCTGTTTCAGTGGCAGTCAGATAACATAATCTTTTCTTCAAGCTTTTAAATCTAGATCAACAAGATTTAAAACTCTTGTTCTTGTAATACAATCTACAATGATCTTCCCCAAGTTCAATGAACCAAAATCAGCAATTTAATTTCATTCCAAGAAATGAAATTTATAGGTATCAAATTTGAGAATGTGGTACAGTATATAATAATCTTACCAAGATCTCATATGGTATGAAATGTACAAATTTAAAAATCCTTACCCAAACAAAACCTCCATCAGAGATTTGAAAGCTTGAAGAAAATAATAAACAAAATGGCTGAAACAGGTATATACGGACATGGAAGACTCGATTAACTTGCCCCTTGTATCATTGTATGTTACTCGGAATTTTTAAATTATCAATATAACTTAAGATCAGATAACGATTTTCGTTTGTAGTAATCAAGATTCAAACTTCCAATTAATAATTAAGATAAGGGATTAGTTCCAGTTAACAATTAAGATAAGTGACTAGTTCAAATATTCCTACCGCAAGCTGCAATATTTCATTTCGCTTCTTCTCACCACCACTGAATCCTTCATTTACATTTCTGTTTAGAAATTTGGCATCCATGTTCAAAGCAGTTACTTTTGCGTTCAACTCAGCAAAAAACTGCAAGGCAAGCACATAGTATTAGAATGACTGATAACAGATATACTCATCAGATTAAGTGTTTAATCAATTATTTGGATGCAACAACTAGCAAGTAAAGAATCTTCGTAGCCACATACCCAAAGCAAAGGTGAAGATAAAAATAAAATTATAACATGTAAAACCAGCACTAAATAATAGGTTTACCTTAATTATTTCAAGAATATAAGATTAGGAAATTTCTAAACAGCTTTTGACAAAATATGAATATGTATAATAAACTTTTTCTAGACGAAGCAGCAATTTAAAATCGAACTTCGATAAGAACTATCCATAGCATATCCATCCCTACCTCTTATGTTAAAAGCACATATAAAAACTGCCGACGCTAGTTATTCAACTGTTGCACATTTCTGGATGGCAGGAACCATAAAAAGACTGTATCAAGATAATTGATAGCTCATATGGAATTGAAACAATAATAAATATTAATCAAAAGAGATTTTAACAGAAAGGTCGGTAAAGGTTATACGCCGAATAGATATTAAGAGTTTTCACTGGGGAATTAGCGGGTTTGGGGGGTTGGGGGGGGGGGGGGGACCACACATCGATAGAAGCGAAAGGAAATTAAGAGTTTTTACTGGGGAATATACTGTAACACACACACACTATTAGAAGCAATGGGTATCTTTTTTTCCTTTTAATGTTTTATGTGAGGGAGAGGAAGGGAGGGAGAGGCGAGGGGGAGGGAGAGGGCGAGCGAGAAGCGAGGGAGGGAGAAGGAGAGGGGGAGGGGGAGGGGGAGGGAGAGGGGGAGGGGGAGGGGGAGGGAGGGAGAGGGGGAGGGAGGGAGAGAGAGTGCACACATCAATAGCAGCAAAAGGAAATTTTAAGTTACTTATGGATAGTGTCGCTGGTCATGCATGTCGGCTACCACCAGCAAGGTTGACGGTTCAATCCACTCATGAGGGGGAGGGGGAGGGGGAGGGGGAGGGGGAGGGAGGGAGAGGGGGAGGGAGGGAGGGAGAGTGCACACATCAATAGCAGCAAAAGGAAATTTTAAGTTACTTATGGATAGTGTCGCTGGTCATGCATGTCGGCTACCACCAGCAAGGTTGACGGTTCAATCCACTCATGACTCATGATACATGTGTGCATACTTCTCGGAGCTTACATGCATAGCTTAGGCAAATTTATTATTGGGTTGTGATGACAAAACAACCCGAAAATTTGCTATAGTTGAAATTTATACCAATATCTTGTTCAGTTATATATGTTTCATGGTCTCAAATTTTTAATTTCAAATATAAATCTTAAAGTGTCTTATTATAACATGTTTCAGAGTACATTAAGCTGATCAAGAAACATATCCACTTTATAACATTATATTTCCCAAATCCAATCCATCTTTCTATGCTCGTAAATTTATCTTTTAAGTAGAATAGGCCAGCAGCAAAAAGTGCATACTGCAATAACCATAAGTATATGATTCAGAAGCAATTTCTAGTAGAAATGTTTTGTGCGTACCTCAATAGGAGAAAGCTCAGGTTTTCCATGTTTTGTTCTTTTAGCATTGACTGCCATAAGCAGGAAGTCCATATTACTCACACCTGGTATCTCAACTGGGGACTGAAAGCTCATAAATAAACCAGCATGGGATCTCTCTTCTGGTTCCATATCAAGTAAATTTCCTCCTTTGAAAAAAACAGTTCCTTCTGTTACTTCATAATCTGGATGACCAACAAGAACCTGAATAAGACATCACCCATCGTATTGATATTAAACAAATCAAAATAATGCTAACAAAAAGGAAATTGTATTCAGGATTACCATTCGCATAGCCTGCAAAAAGGAGAAGAAAAAGAGGGGGGTTGGGGGCAAACATACATACATATCTACGTATGTACGTACATGGGGTTAGGATCAATAACCCCTTTATTTAGGATCAATAACCCCTTTATTTAGTATCATTTGTAGCCCTTTGATATCAGCCACAATTTCGAATATAAATATTTGGTCCATGTGAATATTTGTTCTCTCTCTTGTCGCATGTATCAAATATTTAAATGCAAATTTGTAGCTGATATCAGAAGGCTACAAAATAATGTTAAATAAAGGGGAGTACATGTGTGCGTAATATATATGTATATAATATATATGTATGTATGTATATGTATATCTATATGTATATGTATATATATATATATATATATATGTATATACATATGGAGCGTTCAATAACACCTCAAATAGTGCAACGCCTCATTAGCCTCTTGATTTTCAGCACAAGTTTCGAATTAAATAATAGCACTTTGAATGCTCCTCCGTGGGTGTGTTATCAAGACGAAAAAGCCCCAAGCTGACCCTTAATGTTTTTTTTGCACCTAGGACTTTTTTTTGGACCCCTTGAACATCACTTTTTACGGGTTCAACAAAAAAACAGCACTTAAAAAGTGCTGCCAAAATTAGTCGATGTTTTTTTTTACACGAGATCGATATGCCCAGATTTGTTCGACACTTCCAAATAAGCCTCAATAAGGTCGATTTTGGGCTGAAGCCCTCAATTTTTTCCACCTGAACGACTAAGCAATGAAGCGCTTTTTAAGCGCATCGCCTTTTGCACTTTAGCGCCTGAGGCGCTTTGTCGGTGCCTTGCGCGGCGTTGGCGCCTTGAGAAGGAGAAAAGTGTAGGTCGGCGCCCATGCGAGCGTTTTAATAACGTGTGTGTGTGAGTGACCACGCACGCATTATAATATACTGCTGAAATGCCGCTGTTAACTAATTGTTTGCTTGTGGGGAATCAAAATGATCTGATCGCGCTAACAAAAAGAAAATAGTGTTCAGCCGATGTTATATTCACAATTCTTTCAACACCGACAAGATCCAACGTTATGTGACCCTCGTAATAAAGTCTAAAAGAATTGACTTAGCCAAGATTATTTAGAATTTGGGAAGAGGGTTATTGTGCAAGGTCCCTACAAATGAAAGTAGCCGTGCTTATTGTTATCAAAACTCTCAAAATCTTACGGTCTAAATTTCATTTCGGATCGGATCTCTCTCATTCAGATTCAATTTACATTTTGATTCAAACTCATTTAAAATTGTAGTTGAGAACTATTTGAATCCATAATTCTAGTTCTAGTGTTTCCTAAACAAAATAAAAAAAATGAAACAAGAGAAAAAACTAAATTTTAAGATTAGATGTATAAGTTCAAACATCATAATCTATTTCAAAATGTGCACAAACCTTAAAATATGGATCTTTTGAATCTACGATTTACGATTTAAACTCCGTTCCGATTTAAAATTTGAACTTTACGATTTAAATCATGTTTTGATAACCTTGGTCGTGCAAAAGGACATCATGGCAAATTCTATTCAAACCCCGACAATTTCTATAAACCACCCCCCTCCCAAACCCCGCGCTCGTTGTCCAAAAAATTTGATAACTCGGTTATTTCTATTTAGTCCCCCATGCTAATTCGTTTTGCCCATTTACCTCTTATTTGTTGGAATTTTTTTCATAAAATTATCTAATTTGATTGGCACTACGAATGTGGATCCAGGGGGACATGTAGGGATGCTGGGGCAGCGCCCCGTTGACGGCGGTCGACCACTAGCAGAAGTTGTGTTCTGATTCAAACAGCAAACGGTTATGACCATTGGGACCAAAAGGTGTCTATTTATTTCAACCACCAACAGAAGCATCCTCCCTATATATACACAACAATACTTCGTCACTGTCATTTTTTCTGCTTTCCCAAAACAAGAAAAAAAATACAAGTATCATATGACGATTTTGAATGTTTTTCTAATTTGTGCAAGTGATCACAACTTGCACAAACTCACTCCATTGTATCATGAAAAAACGTTTTCTGACAACCCTCGGTGATCCGAGATTAGGGAAAACATTCTTCAAAGAAAACGATTTAACAGTGCCTTAAAGTGATACATTATTGTATTACCTGCTTTCTTTATTTTGACTCACACTTATTTACTTTTTCCAAAGAATCTACAGCACCGGATTGCAATCACCAATTCGCCATGGCAGATTAAGACCAGACAATTCCTTCTCCATTAAGCTTGTTCGTTGGTTATTAAAGAATAATCCAAGAATTGAATAATCTTGAAAAGTATTTAAATTTGATGAATATTTGTTTGGATTTGCTGGAATTAATTTGCAATTTTATTCAATTCAATTTCATTTACTTTGACTTTGAGAATATAGCTTCATAAGCCCTTTTGCCCTATCAGTTTTATGAATGATTTCTGGATTGATCCATGCTAGAAGAACATTGCTTTGAGAAATAAAGTTGTGTTCTGATTGGGGTAGATTTATTCTTATTTTTTCTCTTACTCTAGCGGAGTGGGCAAGGAAAGTAAAGGGTGGTGATAGCCTTTGCCCATGCTTTTAATACCATAAATATAATCACTAATACATAAATCAAGTCTTTATTTTCTTAAAAAAAAAAAAAAATCACCATACAACTACATAACTACCAAAAATTAATAACCTAAACCAGAAAACAATCAAGATCATTTGAATCCTCCAAATATAGAGCAACAACGATGATTAAAACAGATCAAATGATTTGCATGGTAGAACACAACGAACACAAATAGGTATTATTTTAAGCATTAAATGATTTATATCATTCATCTATATACATTATATGATTTTTATAATATAGTCCAAAACAATTTAACAAAATAAATAATTGCAAAACTTTCACATTGCTTGCATTATAGACAATACAAGGCAAAATAAAAACCATCAGAATTGCACAAATAGCCACGACTCTGGAAATCTAATATATCATATCATTTATCTACATAAAACATGTCACTTCAATAAATGAATGTGGAAAATTTAGCTGACTTGCATTGTAACTTGTAAACAATGCAAGACATAATAAACGAACCACCAATATTGCATAAGAGGACACCTTCCAGTATCTAATAGCCTATAACATTTATAGGCATATAGTATGTCACTGTAATAATGTTATCCCATTTTTTGGTCAAAACTGGAATATCAATGTTGAGCGCGTCTCCACCACGATCGAGCTAAGAAGAAGCAACCAACAAGCGTACCTAAGTCCAGAGTTCCCGAATACCAAGTCCATTCGGCCTCATACCCTCATGTTCATTCGGCTATGCAAGTATACGAGTCATTCGGCACTAAGGCCTAAAGCACATTCGGCATTCCTATTCGGCTCATTCGGCATTCCTATTCGGCCACCGGACCGAGGCCTCATCTCCACCACCGAACCAACCTACCATCACCACCGAACCAAAACTTCACACCCCTGTACCGAACCAAAAGGCCTACCGGACCAGCCCTACTACCGAACCACATCCATAACCCCTTCACAACCGGTCCAAACAACCACCGGTCCACATTGCCGGCCCACACCTACCACCGAACCAAACTCCACCTTCACCAAGCATGACCGAACCAAGCTCCGCCGAACCAGAAGATTGCCAGTCCAGATTGCATCAGCCGGGGCCCACCAGCAGCTATATACTTCCAAGACCCCTGCCCCCTACCTCATTCTATAAATAGAGGGGCAGGGGTACAACAATGGGGACAATTTTTTGGAGACAAGTTTGAGAGCTCAAGCCTGGAAGGAACTCTCAAACAACTTTAGATACTTGTAATCAAAGCTTTGTACTTGTAATCTGAAGAAAAAAGGAGAATAACATATAAAGTGGACGTAGGCACGTTCTTGCCGAACCACTATAAATCTGTGTGTCTTTTACATTTTAGTCCTTGCTTTTTACATATTTGCATAAATCACCCAAATCACTAAACACAACATAAAATCAACCAACTCATACGACTTTGGGTGTTTGCGGCCATTTTTTACGCAAACATTTTGGTGCTTGCTTTCACTGAGAAGAACCAGCTTCCACTACATCGGATAGAAGTTGAATTTGAAAATCTAAGAGTTCAGATCTAAGAGTTATGACGAGACAAACAAGTAAAAGGCAAAGGCCAGTGAGAAGTGAACACCAAGGAAGTCAAGAGGCCTCCTCAGGAGGGAATCAAGTGTCGATCTTCATCACTAGGGATGAGATGGAGGTCATGATGAGAAGACAGGAAGAGATGATACAGAACTTACTTCAACAAATTGGGCAAATTGGAGCACAAATCCAAGGAGCAACTAGAGTTCAGAACGGAGCAGAACCATCTGGCGCAGCACCAGAGCTAGGGGGCAACCCCCAAGCAGCAGACGACTATCAATCAGGCGTCGATCCCGCATGGGGGCACCACACTTGGAGCCAGTTAATCCAATCACAGAGAGTGAGATAGAGGCCTCTGAGCAACCTGGTAAGGAATGAACGCCCAGCCAGGGGGCAGGTAAAATTCCCTCATGAACACGGGGGCAGGTCGAAAACGATGAACAAGTCGCAAAACTCTCACTAGCACGGTTAAATCATTTACACATGCGAGCGATCGCGCACGATCCATAGGCATGCTCTGAATGACTATAGACCGCACCATAGTAAGAGTTTACACTTTGACATCCTCGTCTTGCTCCTGCTTTGACTTTGATTTGAACGTTCCTACTGTGGAACTCGTATGACTATTGCTTTAACATTTACAATTCCATGGAAAAATTATTTACTTGTATGCCCGTTGGATCGCGAACGGTCCACGAGCACCTATTGCATGGCAACGAACTGCCGAAGTCTTTGATTCGAAAACTCCCCCAAACAATAACTCCAACACTGATAATATTAAGTCCCCCCCGGGCACACTCATTCGCCTCGAACGGCACCCGACTTCGAACAGTCACAACTCGCCTCGAACGGCACCCGACTTCGAACAGTCACAAATCGCCTCGAACGGCACCCGATCGCGAACGGTCACAACTCGCCTCGAACGGCACAACTCGCCTCGAACGGCACAACTCACCTTACCTCAAATGGCTCGATCGCGAACGGTCGTCGTTTGAGGTCCGCTACCTGATCACTGACTACTACACCTTACCTCAAATGGCTTGATCACGAACGGTCGTCATTTGAGGACCGCCACTTGACCGCGCACTGTCGCACCTTACCTCGAATGACTTGATCACGAACGATCGTCATTTGAAGTTAGGCGCTTGACCTTGAACGGTCACATTTCATCACAACTGGCTCGGTCTCGAACGATCGACGCGTGGACTTACAGACTCGACCGCGCACTGTCGCACTTTACCTCGAATGACTCGATCGCGAACGGTCGTCATTTGAAGTTAAGCGCTTGACCTTGAACGGTCCTCACTCGACCGCGCACTGTCGCACTTTACCTCGAATGACTCGATCCCGAACGGTCGTCATTTGAAGTAAAGCGCTTGACCTTGAACGGTCACATTTCACTGCAGATGACTCGATCCCGAACAGTCGACGCATGGATTTACGCGCTTGACCGCGCAGGGTCGCACTTTCCCTCGAATGACTTGATCACGAACGATCGTCATTTGAAGTTAGGCGCTTGACCATGAACGGCCGCGCTTCATCCCAAATAGCTCGATCCCGAACGGTCATCAGTTGGGGCCATATAAACTATCAAGTTCTTTACAGGTAGATGACAGGATATGAACATCCAGCTCATGGCATTACAAAACACGCCTTCCTACCGCAAGGCATATTTTGGGGGGCAAAGTGTTATCCCATTTTTTGGTCAAAACTGGAATATCAATGTTGAGCGCGTCTCCACCACGATCGAGCTAAGAAGAAGCAACCAACAAGCGTACCTAAGTCCAGAGTTCCCGAATACCAAGTCCATTCGGCCTCATACCCTCATGTTCATTCGGCTATGCAAGTATACGAGTCATTCGGCACTAAGGCCTAAAGCACATTCGGCATTCCTATTCGGCTCATTCGGCATTCCTATTCGGCCACCGGACCGAGGCCTCATCTCCACCACCGAACCAACCTACCATCACCACCGAACCAAAACTTCACACCCCTGTACCGAACCAAAAGGCCTACCGGACCAGCCCGACTACCGAACCACATCCATAACCCCTTCACAACCGGTCCAAACAACCACCGGTCCACATTGCCGGCCCACACCTACCACCGAACCAAACTCCACCTTCACCAAGCATGACCGAACCAAGCTCCGCCGAACCAGAAGATTGCCAGTCCAGATTGCATCAGCCGGGGCCCACCAGCAGCTATATACTTCCAAGACCCCTGCCCCCTACCTCATTCTATAAATAGAGGGGCAGGGGTACAACAATGGGGACAATTTTTTGGAGACAAGTTTGAGAGCTCAAGCCTGGAAGGAACTCTCAAACAACTTTAGATACTTGTAATCAAAGCTTTGTACTTGTAATCTGAAGAAAAAAGGAGAATAACATATAAAGTGGACGTAGGCACGTTCTTGCCGAACCACTATAAATCTGTGTGTCTTTTACATTTTAGTCCTTGCTTTTTACATATTTGCATAAATCACCCAAATCACTAAACACAACATAAAATCAACCAACTCATACGACTTTGGGTGTTTGCGGCCATTTTTTACGCAAACAAATAATTATATATGATGCAATGCAATTTGTTATGTCTCACATCGCCTAGTATGCCACAATCCAAGTAAACATTAGGATTAGCTTAAGGAAAATTAGCCTACGTTTCTTAAAGATTTATGGACCCTCGCTGTTCTTATTCATAGATAACAAATCCAAATTTCATTTTGTGACATTTGTTCAATTACAAAAAAATTGATGATTCATTAACATACTTGTTGCACACGTCCTCATTATATACAAAATCAATGCTTTCAAAATTTCTATACTACAAATAACTTTTCTAACATATTATTATTAACTTCTTAGCCAGAATATTGTTGAGTGATAGTAGGAACTAAGAGTTCAAAAGGCTAGGTATGCTAATCCCATCTGTAATCGTTCATCAAATAAATTTTGGCATGAATAATGGAGCTGGCTTTGAATGATAACATATTATGAACATTTTGACTTGTTACTAACTCTTTAATAGTTATGATACTAAGATGAGCAGTTAGCACCTCCAGAATCTAGTAAGTTAAATTTAGAAGCTAAGTATAATAATGATGTTCAAATGTAAGGCAGAACGTAAATAGGTATTCCTTCATGTTGGTCATCCTGAGACACCTTATGCTGAACTCATCAACTAAAGAATGTTTTCCTATTAGTAAATACTGTTCATGTACACCCATGCTGATAAACTTAGGCACACGGTAACAGTTATGTTATTTTATAGTGGTCATCAGTAGGAAATGTCTTTACATTTCCCATCATGTAGCATGTAGTTGGTCTAGTATCTCGATTCTTCTTGCATGCTGGAAAAGAAAGGACACTGTTAAAGGGACTCCAAAAATGGATAATGGGGACATATTTTGAAACCCTTCAGCACTTTTTTGCATTTTTATAAGGGGACTCTAGACCAGTAATTTCTCGGTTTATTTTTGGAGTCACTTTGACAATGCCAAAAATAAAGAGCATTTAAAATATTTTAAAGTAATATTTTAGGCTTAGCATCTAAACTCGTCAGCTTCAATCTTACAAGGATTTGCTAACAAACAACTTCACATTAACTAACAATTAGAATGGAGATAACAATCGCACTGAGTATTGTTACAATTTGATCACAACCAACTTTAGACTACCAAAAAGAAGTTAAATATATTAGTTCCAGTTAAAAAGTATTCTGAGGAAAAACAAACCTTTGAAAAAGTGCTCTTGCCTGATCCATTTTTGCCCATAATCGCATGAACCTGATCAAAAATTAGCACTTACAGACAAAGACACGTGACAAATGCTCCAGATAAGTTACTTTTGGAAACTTTAGAACAATACCTCTCCCTCGTGAATAGTGAGATTGACTCCTCGTAAGATCTCCTGCCTGGATTCGGCAATCACAGCCTTCAAATTCTTGACCTCTAGAAGAACATTCGGCGATTTAACGGCAGTGGAGAAGGACGCGTCGGCGGTGAGCGTGGTGGCCTTGATAGAGAGCGAGAAGCTACGGCGCGTAAAACGAAGTCTGGTTGATCCGGGGCTTGGAGGAAAGAGGGTAAACTGAAATTGCTTAGAGGGGCTCGATGTGAATTTTAAAGGAAGCGCCATGATTTTCTTAGGATTGGATGGTGGATGTCAAGGGGAAATGATTAGGGGCGAGCACTCCGTTATTGGTTTTGGTTCGAGGACATATGGGATTTTGAGTCCCGTTTGTACCCTAAACGGATTTTAAAAGACCGATTTTGCTATAAAGTATAAACGATTTCCATAAACCGGTTACTTTTTTTTCTTCTTTTTTTCCTTTTTCCCTCTTTTTTTCCACCCTAATTCATAGCACTCGGCCGGTGAAGAAGCGGAAGAAATCAACGTTTTTTAATATTTCCACGCCTTAAAGTGCTGGATTTGCTCTAAGTTACTATTTGCGTCATGATAGAAATTTTGACCTTGGACGCTCACTATTCCTTTGATTAACCATGAACGAAACGGCACATGCACCTTTATAATGGTATACGCTTTGCATGTGAATTATTCTTCTCTAAATATACTATATGAGAGAAAATATGAGATTGTTTCTATTCTCTCCTCTCGGTTAAACCCAAGTTTTATGCTAATCTAACATTAATTCTATCTATTTTACCACTAAACTCTCTACCTTATTTTTTATGTACTAAGACATTAGAATGCACGGTCAACTCAAGGGTTGTGGTTTCCCTTAACTGTTTACAGTTTTCCTCTTTCTCGTTCAATTTTACTATTAAAATGCAACTAATCCAATTTCTTTTATTCTGGCTTCTATATCATTTACTCCATATCCTTCGTAGTTTGACCATCTTTCATCCCCATCTCCCTATTCTTTTGTTCCTTAGTAAATAAAGGCTCTTTCACTTCATTATACATTAGATTCTCAAATATTTCTCGAGTGAAATATGTGTGCATTCTCTTCCATCGATCACTGACTTAGGTAAATTTTTCCATAACTTTTCAATTGAACATTTTTTTCATTAAAATTGGCTTCTATTGTGAATCTTTAGATTACGATTCTTGGTTTGATTTATTCGACATAAATATGGTCTATTGCTTTAACAAGTTATGTTGTAATCTCTTCCTTGATTTCTTTATATATACATATATATGTACATACACACACACACACACACATATATATATATGCCTTTTATGCATACCTTTCCCCAAAAATGGAATTGATGGCGTTATTTGAGGAGTAATCCTTTTAATTTTGTTTTAATGATTTTGGTTAGAACTTTGTTAACATCAGCTTACGTACTGAAAAAAGAATATTTTTTTCGAATTTGATTCAATTCCTTCAAGGATATGCAATTAGTAAGCATTGAACTATTGACCTTACATGTGATTTATAATTCATTTAAACATGATAGGTAAATAAATTTAACCTTTATAATTCATTTTATACATGATAGGTAAATAAATTTAACCTTTATAATTCATTTAAACATGCTATTTAAATTTGCCCCAAAGTTGCACTCAGATTCGTTCTATATGTGTCCGTGTTAAAGTTAGAAGTGACTGGAATAACACTTTGTCTTGGTAAGCTACCAGTTTATCATTGTTGTATATGGAGGGTCTCCAATCGTTTTCATTTTTTTGTTTCTTCCACGTGATTTATCATTTTCTAACGAATAATTCCATAAGACATTAACTAAGAAATTAAAGATTCATTAAATTAATCAAGACATTAACAAAAAAATTAAAGATCTATTAATTAATCGATTCCAAAAATTACCCCTTCACCTCTATGCTTTTGGTTATGCTTTAATTTATAATGATGCATTTGATCACATTTTATCTCATTGCTCCACAATTATTCTCAATCCAAATAAAGACCTATCGGTGCTTTCAACTACATTTAACATTTGACCTTTTTCCACAATCTATCTATTCTATTACTCTATTACATATAACAGAGAATATGAGATTGTTTATGTTCTCTCTTCTCAATTAATCCAATTTCCATTATCCCCACTTCAATCTCATTCGCTCCATATACTCAACGGTCTATAACCGTCTTCCATTCACATTTCCTCCCTAATCATTTGTTTCTTTAGAAAATGAAAAATCAAATTTAATTTCTTGGTAAATAAAGGCACCTTCTTCACTGCTTTATGCATTAGATTCTAAATTCTCTCAACTAAAATATGTGTGAATTCTCTTCTATCGATAACTAACTAAGGTAAAAAAATTCCTAACTTTTCAAATGAATATTTTTCCATTAAAACTAGCCTCTGTTGTGAATCTTTAGATTAAGATTCTTAGTTTGATCTGCTTGACATAAATACGATCTGGTGCGTTAAGAATACATGTTCTAATCTCTCCATTGATTTCCTTATGCACACACGCGCGCGCACACACACATTCATATACATACATACATACATATATATCTTTTATGCATACTTTCCCCAAAATGGAGTTAGTAGCATTATTTAGGAGTGTTTCTGTTATCTGCTTTTATGTTACGATTTTGTTGACATCGGTTTATATTTCGAAAAAAGAATTGTTTTGTTACATATTCAAAAAGGTTGCAATTGCTATACAAGATACATAAATAAATTCTCTATGATTCATTTAAACATGCTATTTGAATTTGCACAAGTGCTGCACTTAGGTTTTTTTCTGTATATGTCCATGTTAAAGTTAGTATCGATTGAAATAAAGCTTTCTCTTATCAATTTATTATTGTTGTATATGAAGGGTCTCCAATTGTTTTCAATTTCCTTGTTTCTTTCATGTTATTTATCATTTTCTAATGTAATTCCATAAGGCATTGACTAAGAAATTAGAGATTGAGTGATTAATTAATTCCAAAAATTACCTCGATGGTGAAAAAAATGACAATAAAACAATGGCGACATCGATTTGTTATTGCCTGCGATTTTTCCAATTTCCCGATCGTCTTAGCTTCTCTGTTCGCCCTGCCTTCTCAACGCATGTCCTCTTATGGCTCCAAAGAAGAAGCCTCTTCCTCCAGTGCCAGATCTTGCCTCGCGTTCTAACGTTGCTTTGGTTTTGGCCACGTATGCTCCTTTGGCTGTTGCGAAGTTGCTGATTGCGGCTCCGTTTGTTGTCCCCTATGATATCGAATCTATTGACAACATCGACGTTAAAATTAATCCATTATTGGGTTGTTTAGTTGGAAAGTGTGTTGCCAATCCAACTTTGACCGTGAATGACATCGATAATCCCCTAAATGGCTTGCTGCAGAATATTGATACATCGCCCACTAAACTTCCACCTCCGTTGACCACTGGTGAGCATCCTCTTGCACCATACTTGACTTCATCTTGTATCTAACCTTAGTCTGTAACTGAAGTGGGTTTGCTAGTCGAGTCCACTTTGGGCTCAAAGATACTGTGTAAGTTGATTTGTTAACTTCTGTTGCAAATGGTGTCGTCGGAGATGTTTCTCCGTGTGCAGCTGGGTCATTTGGTGTTGCATCTGCTGACATTGTCCAGGATCGAAGCTGCCTTCCATCTGCTCGCGTTAATGCCGAGCTCGCAATCCCCTATTCTAGTTTGAATGGTCAGATTCCTATTGTTCCTTCCCTGCCATGGTGTAGCCTTAAATGATCATCGTTATTCACTAACATGCCAAAAAATGTGGTTATCCATTCCCCTAGGTGTTTTGACAATGTGGAGATTGACAGAGTTTTGATTCCTCCGGTGGAAGCTATAGAGGTCGGTGTTGATTTCTGGAAGGACCATTTGGTGGGCTTTTTTCTTGATACAAATCATGCCTGCCACCTTGTTAAGGCGCGTTGCAATCAGATTTGGAAGCCTAAAGGGGGAATAAGTGTTCACTTCGATAACGCAATGTTCTACTTTAAATTCTCGCATAGTGAGGAATGACAATATATTCCTGAGGCCGATCCTGTCCTCATTGATGGAAAACCTTTTATTATTACAACCTGAAGTCTGTCTATTGACAGTGCAAAGGATTGGGTATATCTATTCCAGTATGGGCCCATTTTTCTCATATTACATCGGTTCTTCAGCCTATGATCGAGATTGATTGGCTAGTTGGCCAAGTTGGTAAGGTGATTTGTTATGACGCTAATACTATAGCCAGAAAGAGACTAGTGTATGCCAAAACTCTGATTGAAATAACCCTTTCCAAGCCTTTGCCTTCTGAATTGAAAGTTAGACTCGATGTGGACCACTTTGTTGTGGTTAGGGTATGTATGGTTGGAAACCGGACATTTGTACGTCCTATCAGTCCTTTGGGAATCTTTCGGATCTGTGTTTTAGAATGGCTTTTGTTGTCCCTATTCCACTATTTGAGCATATTTCACTTCCTCGTCCTCCCTGCCAGGAAGTGGGTCTCGAAGGTTGCTCCATCCCCCTCTCCTACTGACCCTGTCCTTTCTATTGTCGCGATTTCGTCCGTTGACCCCTTCCCGTTTGATGTTGCTTCTCCTTCAGCCGATTCAGCTGTTACTGTTTCTCCCGAAGATTCTCCAGATGGTTTTGATCCTATTGGTGGGGCCCAGATTGAGTGTGCGCCTACTGTTTTGTCCGATTCTATTATTCGTAATTTTGAAGAGCGCGCTTAGGTCCACGTTCCTTCTGACATGCGTTACTCGCCGCAGTCTGGTACATTTTATGTCTTTATCAGTGATATTGAGATTGAGGGTCGATGTATTATATATCATATTGATGGTGAGGGTCTGTCCCTTACTAGGTTGGTGAGATTGGTGAGGAGAATAAAAGTAAGTTTTATGACGTCACCTGGGATAGGAAATTTTTTTATTCTCCTAATTCTGAAGATTATGACCCACATCTGGCTGTTTTCCTCTGGGTCTGTTCATGTTATTGGCCCGTCCGCTGTTGTTGGTAGTGCATGTTCTTCTCCGAAGGCAGTTTAGTCTTAGAGGGTTAGTAGTTTAGGCTCCTTTTGCCTAACTCTTGCCCTATATTTTCTCTTTTTTGTGAGCGCATTGCGTCCGTTTAGTTGTTCTGTGCATTTGAAGAGCACATGTTTTCCCTATATTTATACAGTGGCACGACCCACTATAAAGCTGGCTAGCTTTGCTAAAATAAAAATAAATTACCTCGTCACTTACATGCCTTTGTTTATGCTTAAATTTACAATGATGTTTAATTGTTACATTTTGTCTCATTTCTCCACTATTGTTCTCAATCCAAATAAAGGCCTCTCAACGCTTTCAACTATATTTTACATTTGATCCTTTTTCGCAACATATTGTACTACATATAGTTACGTATAAAAGAGAATACGAGACCATTTCTATTCTGTTTTCTCAATCAATCTCAAGTTGTATGCTCTCATATTAATTCTATCTAGTTTTTTTACCATTAAACCCTCTATCCTTTATTCTTCATACTAACACATTGGAATGCACGGGCAACTCAAGGGTTCTGTTGTCCTTAAACTTTTTGCATCTAATTTACCCTTCCTCTTCCTCATTAAATTTTACTATTAAAAAGCAGTTAATCTAATTTCCTTTATCCCCACTTCGATGTTATTTGCTCCATATCCTCGATAGTCTAACCCTAACCATCTTCCATTCTCATTACCTCACTAATCCTTTGTTACTTTAAGAATTAAAAATTAAAAATGAAAAATTAATTTATTAGTGAACAAAGGCACTTTTTCACTGCATTATGCATTAGATTCTCATATTTACTCAGGTGAAATATGTGTGCATTCTCTTCCCTCCATCTCCAATTAAGGTAAAAATTTCCGTAACTTTTTAGATGTATATTTTTCCCTTGAAATTGGTCTCTATTATGACTCTTTTTTTTCGACGTCCGAAAATCGACATCAATACAGTCCACTGTATTGAATGTCGAACAATCGAATACTGGAAAATTGAACCATTAGGGTTAAAGAAGAAGGAGATAGAAGAAGAAATAGAAAACAACATCAAAATCTCACAAACACAGCGAAACAATATATAATAGATAAACGACTAATCTTTTAAAACAAAAGAATTATATCTGTTTTATATATTACATCATCAGAGTACAATACAATCAACATCACAATTCAGGATGGTTATAATATCTCGTCCTTCCAAAGCTGAATATACAGCTTACACTACACAACGGAAATACGAGTCTACGGAAATACACCTCGTCATACAGCTCGTCTCCTGAGCTCCACAGCAGACCATCCAGAATTTGTGTTCTATAATACCCGGTCTGACCCGAGCATTATAGTTAAATAGCACCTGGGTCATTCTGGAAAACTAGCATGAGAAAATACGCCCAATTGAATTATTAAAGTTTTCAAAATCATTTGAAATCAAAGCTATCTCGTAAGACCACGCCACAAATAAACATGTTGGGTTTTTACCTTACGATAACCAAAACATTTCTTACAAAATGCTCTGATATTATAATAGTGTCTATATACAAATACTTATTCAAATAGCTGAAATTATTACATTCATTAAATTCAAGCATAATAGGTATACAAACAAAACCATAAAGGCACGTAGGGAGAATGGATTTACATCAATGGCAGGGCTATTGGTGTATCGCCTGTCACAGTACGTGGTCTAGATCACCGTACCAAGGATCCACCCAAATCCCCTGCATCACAAGACCGGAGCTACCCCTTACTGGATAGCCCGAATAAGTTCACCACACGGTTGGGATCAGCAACTACCCACACAGCCGAAATAAAGGGACATCTAGAAAGGGGTGACCTTACCCTAATTGGTTGCTAGCCACTTAGCCTTGTGTGCACCTCCCATGTTTTAGCCATTCTCGGTTGATGAGGCTCGAGGCTGTGCGTTACATTTTTAGCACGCATTCAATTAGAATGCTCATCATCCTCCCGACGATGCTCTGAAAGCATTCGTCCATACAAGTCCATTCCGGGTTCGAACGGAACCGAAGGCACTACTCCTACTACATCCATTTTGGAATCACCCTCAAGATTAGTAGCAATTAGCCATTGCACTTCACTGCTCCATCTTCGAATCCAAACTCTTGTCTTCCTCACGAAAACGTTCAAACCGGATCGAAGTGGTTTTCAAGAAATTAATCTCGGTCTCGGTCTCTTCGAAACGATCAGTGCATTGGCCAATATTGATAGTCGGTTATTTAACTATCAAATAACATTCAAAAACAACCATCAGACATTAATAATTTCCCAAATTATTTATTTTCAAAATATCTTTGCTAGATATTTTTCTATACTTCAACCCTTTGAAAATAGTTTCAAATCACCTTTCTCTCGCGGAATAAATTTCCCAAATATTGTTTATTTCCACTGAAAATTACCAAGTCTAAATATTTTAAATTTTAAAATAATTTAAATCACTTTATTCTAAAAAATATACTTTAAAACATTTAAATTAAAACCACTTAAACACTTTATTCAAAAATATATACTTTAAAAATATTTAAAATAAAAACTATTTAAAACACTTTATTATTTAAAATACTAGTTATGAAATTTTATACTAAATTTCACATGTAAAATTTAAGTCAAAACAAATTTTAAAATAAAAGTTACGAAAAACTTTAGCCAAACTATCTTTAAAATAAAACTACTTTATAAAATATAAATATTAATAATTATCTTTTAAAACCATAATACCAATTAACCTTTTCAAATAATTACTACTATAACTAATTTAATAAAATATTTACCTTAAAAATTTTAAACAAGTTAAACAATAATTCTCAGAACATTCTTTTAAATCAACTTTAAAACTTTAACTTAAACTTAAAAAATCTGCTTGAAAACATACTTGGCTTTTCAGGGAAAGACACTTCACGCCTTTAAAAATAAACCACTATTTATTTTTAAAACCAATTAGCCATTCCTTTATAAATTCCTATTGTGAATTTATACTACCAAAATATCCACTGATGTAACAACCCACATATTTAACGATTTTATATTTAAATATTTTATTTAAATATAGCGTCGTTAGTCGGATTTTTGGGTCCAAAAAGCTACTTTTTGCAAACGGCCGAATTGGACCTCGAAACTACCTCCATTGGTTTCAAAATGGCGTTTGCGATCTTTTTGAGTATAATCTTTGATATGTTTGGAGTTTGTGAAATTTTGGCTACTTTTTCCTACTTGGGCTTAAGTTTGGGTTCAGCCCCAATCTCCACTTAACCCTCTAACTCAACCCCTTCTCTTCATTCATCTCCTTTTCATTTTCATTTCTCAAGCTAAAACTGAAATGGTGGAAGGGAAAGAGAAATAGAAATTTGCAAGCCCTAGTTTCAACTTCCAACTTGATTTCTTGCTCCAAAATCAAAGAGAATCCATAGGTAAGCTCTTCTTCATCTTCTCCAACTCTTCTCCTCTTCAATTTCAGAAAATTTCCTAAACCTAAATTGGGAAATATATGTTTTATTCTTAGATTGAAGCTTGTTGAGTTGAAGTAGAGTTTGGTTGGTCTTCTCCTTGATATTGAGCTTCTTCTTCATCTTCTTTATTTTGGGTTAAAGGTGAGTTTTGAACTCACATCTACTTCTCTTGATCTCATTAATGTTGGGTATGAATTCCTAACACCTTGTTCATATGCACTTGCTTTTGGTTTGGATTGAATTGATGAATATCCAAATTTTAGTGTTTGGGTTCAATTCTCTAAAGATCCTAACTTTGATGTTTGAATATGTTTTTGGTTGCGAATCGGAGAGCTAATGGAGCTGGGGTATCTATTGGCTAAGGCTCCTTAACTCCATTGCTCGAACGATCGCATTTTGGAAGAACTTGCATTTTATTGGAAAAAAGGGCAGAAACTGCAAATTTATGCAGTTCGGTCGACCGAGCCCTGTAGCCGGTCGACCGACCTGCTCATGTCGAGTTTTTTTTTATTTCCTGCATCTGGCCAGCCGACCGAGCCCTGCAACCGGTCGACCGACCTGCTCCTATTTTGCTGTTTTGCCTATTTTTGCATATTTTGATTTGTTTTCCAAATTTTATTGATTCAAGTTGCTTTTTAGTGGTTGTCATTGCATCTTTGGCTTTGATAACTTAATTTTGACTTCATTCACGGGTTTTCATAAATAATCCCTCTAAATCGTATTAAAAGTTTCCTTCTCCAATTCTTAAATTCTATTTAAAACGCACATACACAATTTTGCACTTCGAGCGGAGTGGAAGGGTGATTAAATGGTTGGGTAAAACACGGACCATGAATCCATGCGTTTGTCTTGCCGATTAATCCCCGACCTGTTCGATTGATTGTTTTGACCTTTGTGTCTGGTTTACCGATGAGATGAGGTGAACTTTGTACTGCTTTGAGTGTGAAATTAACTAACGGATTGTAAATCGTTTAGTGCGAACAAGTGGTTATGGGACTCACGTTACCACTTTTCAGATTCCTTTTTGAGAGTTATGACACATTCCGCCAGTTAGTGGTGTCCAGTACTGGGTCTCTGACCTTCACCACTATGGTTTGTTGCCTTCGGGTATGTGCCTTCGGGTTTGTGCCTTCGGGTTTGTTGCCCTTTAGTATCACTTCCGATGTTGGTCGTTATGAGCCGCATGGGTGATATTGGGTTGCCCTTTAGTATCGCTTCCGATGTTGGTCGTTATGAGCCGCATGGGTGATATTGGGTTTGGAGTCTTCCGGCTCATGGATCCTTGTTTATACAGTACTGAGCTCGAGCAAAATCTTCTGATGTTTCATTCATATGTATATTCCCTTGGCATCGCCCTTCGGTGTTGGTCATTATGAGCCGCATGATGTGTAGCGTTTATCTTGTGGAACTTGTATACTTATTGGTATTTGTTATTGCCTTTTTGGCTTGCTTTAGGATATTCTTATCCTTTGTTTCTATATGTTGCCGATGATATGAGGCTTGTTCTATATGATTCATCTTTTGTTAGATGATTGCGTTATCTCCTTTAGAGATATTTGTTATACTTTGTAACCTTGCAGGCTTATTGTTGTTCAGTTTATCTAACTGATTTGTTTAGCTAGACTGACCCGTGTATTTTATACTCGGGTCAGACCAAGATGTTTCAGGTTAGGTGCATTTGGACTTAGCTTATTTTGCTTCCGCATGGACTACTCCGCTATCTTCTTTTTGTCATAGCTTTTTGTGTAGTCCCATTTTGTAGTAACTCCGATATATTCTATTGACTCGTCTGTATATTGTGGTCTGCTATACCACCTGACTTGTATTATTTTGTAAACTCTGTTATGTAGCAGTATTGTGTATATGATGATTTACTGTTCTGTGATGTATATTTCATTTGAGTATTATATTCTGTTCTGATAGATCCAACCACATATGGTTTTGTTTTAAGTATTCATTGGGTATGTCGACCTGCTTGGTAGTCTATTGTCGATGTATTCAGTAGATAATTAGAGTAAGGCTATAGATGGTCGCTCCCAACCAGCCTTATTCTCCGTGTTAGTTGACGGCATTACCTTGTAGTGTCCTTGGCTAGCGTGGGTATAGAGGTGGGGCGTCACAACTGATATCTTATTTCACTTTGTAAACCCTGTTTATAAATTCCATAGTCTCATCTTCCTTTTAAAACATGGTTTCAAACATTAAATAAATTTCCAAATCGATTTCCAAAATTTATTCCAAAAAAATAAATTCCTTTACTTATTCAATTTTATTTCAAAACCCATAAATTTCAGATTAACTTCTTTATTAAGATTTAAAATATTATTTAAATTGAAACTACCAATTTCATATTTATTTCAAAATTCTTCTTTTATTTTTCCTAAACCCTTTAAATCTTGAATTGAAAAATAAATCTTTTATTCCTTTAAATAATATCACTTAAGTTTAAAAATTCATTTATTCACATTTATTCAAAAATCTCCTTTCCCATACTTTGGAATTTATTTACTAGAATTTAAAAATCAACTTTTATCTTTTTCTAAATCATTCTTTACTTTATCCAAATTCTCTATGATTATTTTACTTAAAAATTCAGTCTTTTATTTCCCTTTCAAAAATCCAATCTATACATTTTTGATAACTCAGTATACCCGAATATATTCAATCAAACATAGCATCAATTATTTCCAATTAACAATGTAATCTATCATAGATTATTCAATAATTCATAACATGGAATATTTAAACAATCTAAATATTTTTGAGGAATCCAGTTGGATCCCTTCAACCTGTTTCCCTGCATCCACAGATGTTAGCATAATATAAAATACCAATTCCACTTCGAGGTGGAATATCGCGGTATATGGGGTCATCCGCTATTATGCGGGGCGCATAGAGTCTCATCCGCTATATAATGCAGGAAATCAATCACTCCAATATATACTATATACTACTATATATAATATCACATCCAGACCATTCAAAAAATCAATCAATAATTTAAATTTAACTATTTAAATTTAAAAAGGATAATCCGAATGAGTGAGATTAACTCACCTTTGCTTTTAAATTTGCCAATCCGATCCACCTTGACCATCTCTTCGCGTTTTCAGACCTTGTAAAACATTATACGTTTTATTAACACTTGAATTGATTGAATAATTAATTACTACTTAATTATTTAATTTGAACTAATAATTTGACTTTTAAATTAAAAATCTAAATTTAAACTAATTTCCTATAATAAATAATTCTTAGCAACCATAATAATTTAATAGGTTAACCACCATAATACATTATTATAAAATAAACTAGTGATTGAAAATATGTATTTTTATTTTTTTTCACTTGAAATTACACACACACACACACACACACACACATATATATTATAAAATAAGCTATATAGATTTCATAAAAAATCTAATTTATATATAAACCTTTATATCCCAAAACTTATGTATAGACACACACACATATTTTCTGTTTTAAAACCATGTGTGTGTATATATATTATATCTTTAAAATAAAGTTGCCCTTGCTGTACTATTTCCTGCTTAGTATATTTATATACATATATGTGCTTTAATAAAATAATATAAGACAAAGTAAAATATCTTACTGTAATAATTTCTTTTGTATAATACATACACACACACACGTTATAGACATTTTTTTTAAAAATGAACGAATGCAAATCGAAAGATTACCTCACTGCACACTCTAACACGCCACCATCCATCCAGAACATCACGACTGTCCCCACATCAGCTACCGACAACGGCGAGCACTCAACAGTAGCCTCACTCAATCGAATCCTCTACGACCTCGCCAAACATAAACATCGCCGATCTCTAGATGAACATCGCCGATCTCTAGATGATCGAATGCGAGTCCCATCCATGAACTCGAATTCGTCTTCCGAATCAGCGACAGAAGGATCCAAATCACTAACCCTAGCAAAAAAAAACTGGATCGACGAAACCATCGAGTTCACCACGTCGCGCTCGCACTCGTCTCGAACCACCCCATTCCTACCGCCTGTTGCATTTTTCTGAGGAACTATGTTGATTTGAAAAAAAAGAATGAGGGGAAAACGTGATTTTGCATGCGGCCATTTTTTTTCTGATTTGGTTTTCTCGATTTGTATTCAAAAAGGAAGAAAAAAGGATGTTAAACGTGTTGGGTCGTTTGATTTTTGAGGGAACACGTGTTAAAACTGTTGCGTGAAGAAATCGTCTTGCTACACGATGGAAAAAGAAAGCAAAAAGTTTAGACGGGAAAGAAAATATGATGATGTTGATTAATATTGACCAGTCAACAATGTATACGGTAAACTCAAAATTTTGACATCCCATCGAAGCATGCCGCCAGACGTTTATAATGTTAAACCCCTATTTTGAATGCAATGGAAATGGTATCGAGTCTTAATTCAATTGTATGGAGAAGATAGCATTTTGGACCCATTTATTATATTGAATTTTCGATATAGATTTCAACGTGTTTATCTATCGTAACTCCAAACACTATGAAATTTGAGATCCGATAATAGTACACTATCACGGATCCAAAGGAACTGGTTTTGTCGAATTCCGAGACTGTGCCTTGCACTACAACAAACAGCCTTTCTACAACGGGAAATGCCCGTTGTAATATGTGTTTCGCAACGGGCATGCGTCCGTTGTATTAGGCCTCGTTGTAATAGATCGACTGTATTTTACAACGGGCAATAAACGTTGTAAAAGGCCATTGTGATACACCTTTTCACAACGTTCATCGGCCTTTGTAATAGATTCTATGACAACTGGCGTAGCCCGCTGTAATACATGATATTACAATGGTTTTTGACCGTTGCGGAGTAAATGCAAATTTTTTTAAAAAAATTACAGCAGCATCCATACAATGCATCAATGCCAATAATGAATAATTTAACGAGTAATAAATATTATCATAAAATAACCAAAATCACGTACGAAAAGACTAAAAGCTAGAGTCATAAAATTCCAACACATTCCGAAAAGTTAGGTAAGCTTACATTGACATGGTTCTAACATACACATGACAAATAGTTTCATAACAGCCAAATACATAAAGCATTAACACATAATCATAAAACTTTTGTCAACGAACTCGTCTTTCTTTGATTGTCCCTTTCTCTTTTCACGTGCTCTTTCTCTTTTCGTTTTGTTTTTCTTCTTGCTTTTATCCATATAATCTTCCTCTCTTTCTTCTTTCGTCTATATGGACACGTGAAAAACACCAGTTTATATGTGCGATAATTGAATGGTATTATGTCCTTATGAGTTATAGTCAATGAGCAAAGTAATGCTACTAAATATATAAACAAAATGTTCATGTCAGGTTTAAACAAAAATATAAAAATCTACCAATAATCTTAAAATATATGATGATCTGAATGATATAAACATCACGTCTGAATATATTTTTAGCAGAATCTGCTATATGTAGATCAAGTCAGCATGGTTATATTCAATAATAAGTGAATGCAACAATATTGAATGATTTAACATGCAAAGAAAACTATGTAACTCAATATGCAAAGGAAACTAACTCAATAATTAATTATTAATCATTAGTTGAAATTATATTCTATTATTTTTATTTGATACGCTAAAAGTATAGTTTAAGAAAACATGCTATAAGAGAATTTTTACAAAAATGTAAGCAAAAACGAAACCAATGAAAGGGAACTATAACTATCAAAAAAGTAGCAACAAAAGGCAACCTGAAAAGCTGCCAAAAACAGCACCATTATAAGAAGGAAATTGAAGATGGTTTCTTGAAGATAAGAATTAAAATATGTAGTTTTGGCAGAAATTCCTTAGCCCTTTACAAAATCATAACAATCCTGACATCGTATTAAGACTATTGAACTTCGACATTAATATAATAAATGTGATTGAATCTTTAATTAAACAGAGGAACTATTGAACTATTTGCATTATAGCAAGCAAAATGAGACATGTACGATTTAACGGAGATGCCCGATTAAAGTACTAAAAGGGAAAATAAATCGCAAAATTGTCCCACATGGTATTTTAAATGCAACATGCTACATAAAATTTACTATAAGAAATCATTTCTTAATTTGTACATAAATCTATTCAAGTAATATCCAAAAATTTACGCAAGCAGTCATTCAACAACTCTCAGATTAAAGTATTTGAATGTGATGATTTAACCATAATTCAAATCCTTATGTAATACATGCCCAACTAATAGCTAATAATTATAATTTTAATAACACTTATAACTGCTGTTTAACCTCAAATTCAATCAGCATAGTTCTCTTCTCAGAAAGACCCTTCTTTGATTATTCCCGAGTAATTATACCGTCGTCAAAGTCCATGCTTTTGAACATATTCTTTAACCCTCGAATTTCTTCTTCTGATAAACAACCTGCTATCTTCTGTCATATTTAAACATAATATTCTTAATAGATATAGAAATTATATATGACATTGATCTTGAGATATAGGATAAAGTTACCCTCAATGCAGCTTTCTTGAACTGGTACATAGCCCTGAATTGCTTCAACCTGTTGAGTACAACATTATCAAGAGGAGTATCAGATGCTTCCTTATCTTCTTTAATCCATGGTTGATCTGGATTTTTCAGCATAATATTAGATTCAACAACTATAGCAATATACATTAATATTTAACACTTACTGAGAGCTTCAAAAGCTATCAGGCGTTTTGAAGGATCTTTGAAAAGCATCCTTTTAACAAAATCCTTTGCACCGTCTGGAATATTTGGCCATGGGTCGCTTTCTGGTGATGCGCGGAACCTGAAGTCGCGAGAGTCGTCGATGCCTGGTAATGTCACCTGGAGAGATGACGGATCGCGTATTGAGCCGGTACTTGATGTCGCCTTAAGGACGCATCGTGAGAAGCCGCCGTCAAGTTCCGATGTTGATGAAATGGGAAAAGCGCCACATGTGCTGAGTCGCAGCTGAGAAGCAAGTCGCGATGAAGGTCAAGAAGCAGCACATATTGATTTGGGATTGAGGGATTTAGGATCGATGAAGGTAGAGAAATGAGCGGTCTGGGATTTAGGGGAATGGATTATGGAATTGGGTTTCTAATTAAGGAAAATTAAGCGGGTGGGCGGTGAATTAAAATTAGAGCGCGACATAAAATTTTAGAATGCGCCTTGATTTTTGTTTGTAAAAAGTAGGTTGGATGGTGATTCATATAGGATGTAAAATCTGGTAAATATAATTAGCGTAAACAAAATGTTATTTGTTAGTAATTATATAATACTAATTAATTATTAAATATTACTTTTTATTATTATCAGTAGGAATTAATTATTAAATATTACTTTTTAATTATTAATTATTAATCTATTATTTGTTATTAACTATAAATTACTTATTGTTATAATATTTAAAAAAATAGTAAATACATTCAAAAAAATTAACGTTATAGAATACCAACATCCAATGCTATGAAATGCAATAGGAAATTATTATGCTTAGATATTTCACACACATACATACATATTCAAGGTCGTAAAAATATATTAAAATAATTACCAACAAGAAAAGAGCAAGTAGTCCATCCTCTTCGCTTTGACCTGAGGATTGCATTTCATTTCAAATCAATAGACCCATCTTTTGTGGAGTTACTTTCCCATGCTTTAGTGCTTTTAGCACTGAATCTTAATAACTAAAGAGCTTTAAAATTTAATTATAAAAGTAATTATAAAAATCCAGCTATTAAAATTTAATTATTACTTATTAAAATTTAATTATTTTATTATTAAATATCATTAGTAATTATTCAATATTAAATACTTTTTGTAATTAAATATTGGTTATAAATTATTTAATATTTAATATTAATAGTAATAAAATCAATTATTAATATTATTGATTATTAATTATTAAGAATTAATTAATAAAATTAATTATGAAAATTTTAAGTATTAATTATTCATTAGTAAATGAATAATAGTATTTATTAATTAGTTAATATTTATTTATTTATTATTAATTTATATATTAACTATTATATATTTATTTATTTTTTATCATTAAGAATTATTTCATATTTCAAATTGATTATTAATTATTATAAATTAATTTATTATTATTACTATTTAATATTTAATATTTATTATCAATTAATTAATTATATTTAATTAATTATTAATTACTAATTATTAATAGGAATTACTTCATATTATCAATTAAAATTAAGTCTATTGGAATACTGATTAAGTTACAAATGATTAATATAATATTATTAATGATTAATTGTTAAATATTAGTAAATAATATTACATTATTATTAGTAATTAGTATTATAATATTATAATTAGTAATTAGTACATATGATTAATATAATATTATTAATGATTAATTATTAAATATTAATAAATAATAAATATTAATTTGAAGAAAGCATTGTAATTATTAATTATTGAATGTCGAAAATTGGCAACATACATTTTTTACAATGGGTATTTTATGATCATTGTAAAATTGACATCGGTTAAAATAGGCATTTTATGACCATTGTAAAATCGGCTAAAATAATCATTAATTACTATAAGTTATAAATGATTAATATAATATTATTAATGATTAATTATTAAATATTAATTATTAAATATTAATAAATAATATAATATTATTAATTATTAGTAATATAATATTATAATTAGTAATTAGTAACATATGATTAACATAATATTATTAATGTTCAATTATTAAATATTAATAAATAATAAATATTAATTTTAAGACAGCAGGTTGTTTATTAATAATTATTAAATATCATTTCATTTATCAATATCAGAAGGTTGTTTATGAGAAATAATTTTGATTTGGTATTTCCAAAGTTAAAGTGATGTTTAATAATTCTATATATACAGTTAAAGTGAGGTTTAATGATTCTGTATATGCTGGAAAAGAATATGATTTAAAGACTTATGTCTCTAAAAGAGATATTTTATTTGATAAAAGATATTGATAAATGAAATGATAATCACCCTCAAACTTAACATCGTTTTATCGATGATTGGTTCGAAGGAACTGGGGTCGAATTTGGGTAATCCTTATCTAAAAACCACTTCAAACCAATGTACGTTCGAAAGTGAAGACATATAATGATAATAAATGAAATGAAGGGTTGTCTGTCACTGACCCTTGGGGGAAATTTCCCATATCATATATGTGTGGCAGCAGTGTCTTCATTTGATCTTTGATGTTAGGGTTGCTCACTACTAATCCTAGGGATGATTCCCGATAGGATGTAGTATGAGAGTTCCTTCGGTTTGTCGTGTTCCTGTACAACTTGTATGGATGAATGTTTGATATTGCATTTCTAAAATGCATGTACATTGATCTCTACAAATGTACATCTGTTTGGTAGTGTAGGTGGTAACTCTCCTATACTTAAGAGTTAACACCCTTCTCTGAGACGTACGAGCTCAGAGGTTGTACATTTATGGAAATTAATAGTGTGTGATCGAATTTACAATATGGCATTCAAAGCGGATAAAGCTATGTAAAAAGTAATCGTTACCTTAAGCCTCATCGCCCGGGAATGACAAAATATGGTAGATGTGGTAGGGCTATGTGGATTGCACCCATTAGGATATGGTCATCACCTTTCTACTTTACTCTCTATATTTCGGATATGTTGTGTATGCTTTGGGATCACAGATAGGTCAGGAACGACTGAAGTGATGTTATATTCAGTACTATCTATGGTAAAAGTTGGCCGGTTCTGTGTTGGCAGAGGACCATCTATTGGTGCCTCGGTGCATTTTTTAGAGATGTATTGTCTAAAGGAAGTCCCTTACCTTGTCATTGTATGGAATCTGTTCCCCAATAAGTGCCTTCGGTTGATTGTAGAGCCTAATATGCTTGAATTTAATAATGTAATAATTTCGGCTAAGATTATGTATATTTATCTAAAAGTTCTTTTCAAAAGAATATCATTAAAAATAATATTACCGAATTTTGCATAATTAACATTTGGTTATCATAAGGTAAAGACCCGTTTCGTGTTTATGTGTGGCGTGATGTTATGAGATACCATTTGATTTCAAATATCCATATTTTGAGTTTCTCATGCTAGTCCCATGACTGACTCAGAGTTTATTTTCCTTTTCCCTTAAACTGTGGGCATCCTATTTTTTCGGGAAACCAAGTAATTAGGTAGCATGAAGCATTTTGGGCCATTCGTAGAAAGTTATCTATTATTCAGATGTATTATGTATGATGTATCTACTAGCACTTATGAGGATAGGCTATTATAACTATCCTGACTAGATTAGTACTTACTAGAACTTCGATGGAGAAATTTGGAGTAATTGCATTTACTACTCATATATATAATTAAATATTGAATATGATATGAGATTCTATTTTATTTGTCTTATACCTTTATCTTCTTTCACCCTATAACAATCTGCCTCTCCGACACTTGGTTAAAAAAGTTTGGAACAACATTTAATTACTTGCAAAACAGTGAGTAGATTATAGAGAATGAATGTAGTGAAGTAGAATTGAATTTTAGTAGAATTGAAGAGTATAGAAAGTGGTTTTTTGAAATATATAATCTGGCTCTCCGACACTTGGATTTACGGCACATGAATACCAAGGATGTATTGGTGTCATTTTCCATGGGTCGAGGAGGTGGGTCGTTGCACGTAGAGACTCTTGATTTCCCAGGCAATAAGATCACCCACTTGATTTAAACGGACAACAAGCATACCCACTTGATTTAAACGGGTAGTAAGCACATGCTCTTAATTTGAACGGGTAACAAGAACACCATATAAAATAGTAGTAGAGATTTTTTGATTCCAAATACAGATATTTGTAACTTGAATACAAGATACCCCATAGCCTTTTATACTGAGATGACCCTACTTTTCTAGTGGCCAAATCATGGACTAATTTGTTTTTTTTTCTTTTGCATAAAGAAATATATGCTGAATGAAAACACAGGGTCATCTACCTTCAAAACCAAAACCAGGATCCACTATTACCAATATAGAAATATTGGTGTATTCTGAAAACATGGATTAGTATATATGAAGATATACCAATCTCTTTAGTTATTAAATCAGAGTTAAGAAGAATTAGCTAAAGCATTCACACATAGCATTTCCATATAAAGATAAACCCATTTCCTTCTTATGAAAATTATTTGCAATATGGCACAAAAGATACACAAGCAGACAGGAAACATAAGAATTCCTGATTATATCATAAAAATCATAGAGATCCTTTACTTGACTCAACTCTTGCTATAACACAATTATAGGTGTGGCTGCACGTACACACACATATAAATACATGTGTGCACGGCCTCGCCAACACACAAGCTCAAGCAATGGTATTAATGAATAGGCAATGAAGCCTTGGCACCAACAAAATATTAATAATTATATGTATAAACAAAAGATCACCAATCCAACTATATAAAAAAATGAGGTCATCGAGTTTCCTCTTTCTCATTTATGCAAGTTATATTCCGACATAAAAGATGAATTTACATCAACTATCCTTCTTTAAAACAAAACATGTCACTGATGCAAGAACAAAAGCTATTCTGCATCATACAAATATTTTTAACACAAACAATTGGAAACTAACAAGTTCCTTTTATAAAATCTCAAGATAATACATAGAATTGTAATCCATTTCTAGAATACTTATGAATATGAAACAGTTTACTTTCTTTTGCAAAACTTATCCAAAACTGTGTTTATTCATTTTAGAAATGTAAAGTGAAGGCATGCACGTATTTTAATTTATATGGCAAGTGCTCAATATAATTCCAGAATCTATCACATGAACATATATTAGCTATATGCTGTATACAGATTCGAATAGCAACAGCCACTTAGCATAAAAATTTCATTTCCCAAAAATCATAATGCATTTGAAAGCATCAAAACAATCCATCTTTCCTTCAAAGATTTGCGGCATCAAATATCTCATCTTTGCTTTTCACAGATCCAATATCAAATATCAAATAGCAAATATCAAATATCAAATATCTCATCAAAAATCAAATATCACAGGACTAAGTAACTTGAACTCAGAAAAGACCATAACATAGAGGAAAAATATATATATATATCTCATCTTTGCTTTTCACATTCAAGGCATTCAACTTGCCAAAACAAATAAATATATATATATATATATACATTCTCAGATATGATAAATTACATACAAAAATCAAACTCCAAATCCATATATGCTTGTGCATAAATATGGAAATAATCCATCAAGATAAGTTTATAAAAGTTTTTCCCAAAACTTCTGAAAGGAAACTTGAACAAAATCCATAAAAAAAATCCTTTAAATCACAAAACTCAGCAGTTCTATGGGTCTGCACATATACACAAGTGTAAACACTTGTGTATACTGCCTTGACACCAGTATTTCTCTAAATACAGATTTCAGGAAATATATACAAACTGAATAATCCAAGTGTTTCAGTTTCAACTTGCAATTACACATAAGACAATACAGTTTTCAAGATTATATACAAATCAATCTAACACATAGTGGTTCACTGTTCATGGCATTACATACATATTTTAGTTCAGCAATACATATGAAGTGACAATGAAAATACTTAAATACTTTCTTCATATCATCTATATGCAGTATAAATCGTTCTAACTCCATCTCTTAAGTCATCATCTCATCAATATGTGCATAGCAACCTGTAAAAACATCATCCCGAACTGCCTCGTTGAATGAGACACCCCAGGAGATTGTCGAGACAATCAACAGGGTCAGACATAATACGTCTGGTATGAGTGTGCTTAAGCAATTCATTTGGCAATAATACAAGTGTTAAATCAGTGTATCGTGACTTAATAGTGAATAAATATCATCTCAGTACAGATATGAGCATAATCAGACTTAATCATCACCAATATATGAATACGCAAGCAACCAAGATCAAACAATCATTAACAAGCATCAATACACGCAAAGCATCCATACACACAAATTAATTTACGGAAAATATAACCACGGCTGCCTGAGATAGGTCTTATTGCCAAATCATGATTAAGAACACTCACGTAGCTATATGAGATGTCGATCCCCTAGATATTGCCGTAGCTTTCCCCCTTTTTCTCACGAATCCAGCGCCATTTGATACGGCAAAAATAATTTTCCCCCCAATCTGATTTCTAGGGCTTCGGCCATTTTATTTTTGTTTTGAAACGAGAAAGTTAAAATGAAAAACAGCCGGCCACATCTTTCTTTTCTTCTCTTTTTTTTTATTTTTATTTTTATTTTTTAATCCATTCACGGCTAGGGTTTTAACCATTGGGGAATTACAAATTTACCCCCAAGTCCAAATGTGCACAAATATACTTCAATACTTTATACTTGTTTAAATCACAACATCATAGTTGTGTAAATATTGTGGGTCATTACAAATACCCCACCTTTTTGGAATTGTGTCCTCACAATTCACTCTTACTCGTTCTAGCATCCCAAATATTCATTAAATTTTGCGGAGTGGCTGCAATACACACATGTATAAATATACACGTGTGCACTGCCTTGCCAACTCGAGTGCACCAACAAATTTCAATCAACATGTTTCATCATCAAATGAACCAGCACAAGGGTAACTGCAACTGTCATACAGACAGCACATAAATAAGAAAGCAACATATTCAACAGCTCAGTGCATTTGAAAACAGCAACTTCAGATGGATGTGTGGGAACTTACACATAGACTTGGCAAATGCAAGGCAACAACACAAAATGACAACAACAGAAGTGATCAAGAGAAAGCACAAGTGTGCAGCATCAAGTTATTTCAAGTACATGGACATATATGTATATAGAACTGCCACTGCATGCAAACAGCAAAATCAAGTCTAAAATCTCAAGTGCAACAGCAGATTTCAGATGCAACAGTGTTTGGACTAAATCTATGCATACAGTGTAACTCAGGGGTGCACACAGGATGAAGTGAATATGCATACCTATGGCAGTGTACAAATGAGAGCAGGAAACAGTGCCATTGCATTCATCATAATAGTGTTCACATTCAGTTTTAAACTAAACCCTATTGGCAAATTGGTTTTGTACATTTTAGAATCAATACAGAATTTACTTTCTGCTTTTCAAAGCATTTCTAATGTCTCAAACATATTTATACACCAAGCTTACTCAACCAGAACTAAACAATTATTAATTCAGTAACAGTTTATAGGTTTTGTCATCAAGTTATATTTTGCTTACAAATGCATTCCTACTCATGATTCATATTGAAGTCATTTTAAATGTAATGCTCATTCATCCATGGCTATACACACCATCTTCAGGCAATACATATCATCTATATGCAAGTCAAAATAGAGATCAATACCCTTATACAATCTGTCTTTATTTAAATGAATTTTTAATCCAAAACAGACCCCATTCTTGGCAATCAAAGCAAAATATCATAAACATATGTATGAATTAAGTTTATACAAATAGTACTCAATCAATACAAACAACAAACAACCACTTAATACTGGTATATATATATATTTTATTTATTTTTGGTTCCAAAAAGAAAACCAGACATCTATAAAAACATCAACTAATTGCCTGCCATCCGAAATCATCCAACAAGTATCTTAGCAGAAACTCTTATTTCAAGAATTCATAACAACCATCACCCAAATCACACAAACATCTCATAAATATGAACAAGCAAAACCCACAACATTGAGCTAAGGCATCAAAACTGAGTCTGCATACCAGAACTCACCATACCCCTAGCCTAATCACTTCTGCTTGTAGGTTCATTTCATATTATTATTATTATTATTATTATTTTAAGGTCCAATATCACATTCATGGTTGCACTGGTGCACACTGCCTGGAACACCTGTTTGATTTCCAGCACACTACAAGCTATTTGGACATGAACATGCCATGTGCAAACTCACACCCCACCCTTGATGCAAGCCAACCACTATGTCATACCCACTTCCCTCATACCCAACCTGATAGAGGTGACCCAATTCCTTAGTTTAATTACTAAGTTTTCCTTTCATGTGTGCAGGTCTCAACTATACTGTCTCATGCTCAAAAATCTTTATGTACATAACCAGTAAATGCAAACAGTTTTCATGCATCCATGAAACAATCATCCATTCATACATTTCAACAATCAATTAATCACATCTGTATATCATTTCAAGTCAATTTTTTTTTTCAGAGACAGGCCTTTGACTAAAACATAGATCAAATATTTTAGGAGATAAAATATCACTGGGGTTCCCAGTAACAAGATACTTGCAGTCAACTTATATATATTTTCTTTTTTCCAGTGAATCTTGTCCACAAAGGTTTCACATCTATATTATTTAAAGCAACATAAACTGTTCAGGTTATTGTTACTGGCATTAAAATAGTGAACATGGAGGTCATAAGAACCAAATCTAACAACCAGCAAGGCATCAAAACATTTCACATAGATTATATCACCACAAAGAAACTCATCCAACACATATGTGGTTAACAAAACTCATTTTCATTCATATAAAACTAACATACACCTAATCATAAGTAGCTATAAGTGTTCCTTTTGTCTTCATTTATATCATTGGGCTATATGAACTTGCAGGTAAAGCACAGGGATTTTGCATATCAGAAAATTCTTATGTTTTTCATATTTTATATTACAATCAACATGTGACTAGAGATGTTTATATGTATATATATTTTATTTTTTGAGGAAATACTTAGGCAACTAGAGCTCAGCACATGGTCAAACCATTGCACTCTTATCCCCTTATTAAATACCAGACATAAGCAAAAGAACTTCCCTCCTTTTACTGCCTTGTACTTAACCAATCTTAGATCACACTTGACTGTAATGATTATATAATCCATTTTTTTCAGGTTATATTCATAAGAAATTTTATCTTCCTCTAAGGGACCTGTTTTATAAACTTCCATCACAAAGTTATATGAAGTTATCAAACATATTCAAGAAATGCAGCTTAACAATTATGCATCCAAATCAGACAATTCACTTTTCAATGTTTATTCATATAATGACCTATTGCAATTGATACTGGCATTTGATATTTATCTTTTTTATTATTTGAAATTTTACCAAATATCAACATCACTTGCATCAGCTCATTAATGTGTTTATCAAGTTCTCAAACATATACTTATTAGTTATGGTGTAACAGTGGTGATTTCAGATTTAAATCAAAATAAATAAATACACCATCTATATTGAAACAAAGGAACATCCATGAAGTCCACAAAGAAGTAAAACTGTAATTTTAGCCATCTTTTAGATCAGATATAAACATAGGTGTCTTAATCCAACTTTTCTTGTATTAGAAAACATTTATAAATTCAAATTCCCTCATTTTAAATTTCTTACTACAGAGATTTACAATAGGTTTGTGGGCTTTCCAAAATAATTTAGGCATTCATGATTCTACTGTATTATTGTAAAGATATGGACAGAGGTGTTTGTTAAGAAAATTTCACCAAAAACCCAGAAAACCTCATAACTTATTATTTAGAAAATAAGCATGAGCCAGATTTCTATCTTGCTGCCTATGTTCTAAATAATTTAAATCCATACTTGACAATAATAAGAATAGAATAATAAAAATGCTCAAACCATTTTAACTTGGAAATCTGACATACAAAACTCCAAATAGAAATGCACAAACAAACATCCATCTCATCCATAATAACCACTTCAGAAATTTAAATAATTTTCATGATACTTCTTTGTTCATAGCAAATTTAAATGAACTAGACCTGAGCATAAACCTCTCTGTTCATACTGCCTAATCCATTATTATTCAATACCCTACTTCTCAGTAAATTAATCAAATTATTTTCTTATAAAAACTGAGTCATAAACTCATTTCTGTAATCAGGTTATTTGATTGATTAAACAATTTTCAAAACAAAGTAGTAGAAAGGAGAAACATCATTAACACTGATGTAATCCAAATAAATCATCCAAAGCAATCAATTCAAACAATGCAACCAAAGCAGTCAATACAAATAAATTCACACAAATTAAATTTTTGCTATGTTCTCTACCAACATAGCTCTGATACCAAATTAGATGACCCTACTTTTCTAGTGGCCAAATCATGGACTAATTTGTTTTTTTTTTCTTTTGCATAAAGAAATATATGCTGAATGAAAACACAGGGTCATCTACCTTCAAAACCAAAACCAGGATCCACTATTACCAATATAGAAATATTGGTGTATTCTGAAAACATGGATTAGTATATATGAAGATATACCAATCTCTTTAGTTATTAAATCAGAGTTAAGAAGAATTAGCTAAAGCATTCACACATAGCATTTTCATATAAAGATAAACCCATTTCCTTCTTATGAAAATTATTTGCAATATGGCACAAAAGATACACAAGCAGACAGGAAACATCAGAATTCCTGATTATGTCATAAAAATCATAGAGATCCTTTACTTGACTCAACTCTTGCTATAACACAATTATAGGTGTGGCTGCGCGTACACACACATATAAATACATGTGTGCACGGCCTCGCCAACACACAAGCTCAAGCAATGGTATTAATGAATAGGCAATGAAGCCTTGGCACCAACAAAATATTAATAATTATATGTATAAACAAAAGATCACCAATCCAACTATATAAAAAAATGAGGTCATCGAGTTTCCTCTTTCTCATTTATGCAAGTTATATTCCGACATAAAAGATGAATTTACATCAACTATCCTTCTTTAAAACAAAACATGTCACTGATGCAAGAACAAAAGCTATTCTGCATCATACAAATATTTTTAACACAAACAATTGGAAACTAACAAGTTCCTTTTATAAAATCTCAAGATAATACATAGAATTGTAATCCATTTCTAGAATACTTATGAATATGAAACAGTTTACTTTCTTTTGCAAAACTTATCCAAAACTGTGTTTATTCATTTTAGAAATGTAAAGTGAAGGCATGCACGTATTTTAATTTATATGGCAAGTGCTCAATATAATTCCAGAATCTATCACATGAACATATATTAGCTATATGCTGTATACAGATTCGAATAGCAACAGCCACTTAGCATAAAAATTTCATTTCCCAAAAATCATAATGCATTTGAAAGCATCAAAACAATCCATCTTTCCTTCAAAGATTTGCGGCATCAAATATCTCATCTTTGCTTTTCACAGATCCAATATCAAATATCAAATAGCAAATATCAAATATCAAATATCTCATCAAAAATCAAATATCACAGGACTAAGTAACTTGAACTCAGAAAAGACCATAACATAGAGGAAAAATATATATATATATATCTCATCTTTGCTTTTCACATTCAAGGCATTCAACTTGCCAAAACAAATATATATATATATATATATACATTCTCAGATATGATAAATTACATACAAAAATCAAACTCCAGATCCATATATGCTTGTGCATAAATATGGAAATAATCCATCAAGATAAGTTTATAAAAGTTTTTCCCAAAACTTCTGAAAGGAAACTTGAACAAAATCCATAAAAAAAATCCTTTAAATCACAAAACTCAGCAGTTCTATGGGTCTGCACATATACACAAGTGTAAACACTTGTGTATACTGCCTTGACACCAGTATTTCTCTAAATACAGATTTCAGGAAATATATACAAACTGAATAATCCAAGTGTTTCAGTTTCAACTTGCAATTACACATAAGACAATACAGTTTTCAAGATTATATACAAATCAATCTAACACATAGTGGTTCACTGTTCATGGCATTACATACATATTTTAGTTCAGCAATACATATGAAGTGACAATGAAAATACTTAAATACTTTCTTCATATCATCTATATGCAGTATAAATCGTTCTAACTCCATCTCTTAAGTCATCATCTCATCAATATGTGCATAGCAACCTGTAAAAACATCATCCCGAACTGCCTCGTTGAATGAGACACCCCAGGAGATTGTCGAGACAATCAACAGGGTCAGACATAATACGTCTGGTATGAGTGTGCTTAAGCAATTCATTTGGCAATAATACAAGTGTTAAATCAGTGTATCGTGACTTAATAGTGAATAAATATCATCTCAGTACAGATATGAGCATAATCAGACTTAATCATCACCAATATATGAATACGCAAGCAACCAAGATCAAACAATCATTAACAAGCATCAATACACGCAAAGCATCCATACACACAAATTAATTTACGGAAAATATAACCACGGCTGCCTGAGATAGGTCTTATTGCCAAATCATGATTAAGAACACTCACGTAGCTATATGAGATGTCGATCCCTTAGATATTGCCGTAGCTTTCCCCCTTTTTCTCACGAATCCAGCGCCATTTGATACGGCAAAAATAATTTTCCCCCCAATCTGATTTCTAGGGCTTCGGCCATTTTATTTTTGTTTTGAAACGAGAAAGTTAAAATGAAAAACAGCCGGCCACATCTTTCTTTTCTTCTCTTTATTTTTATTTTTATTTTTATTTTTTAATCCATTCACGGCTAGGGTTTTAACCATTGGGGAATTACAAATTTACCCCCAAGTCCAAATGTGCACAAATATACTTCAATACTTTATACTTGTTTAAATCACAACATCATAGTTGTGTAAATATTGTGGGTCATTACATATACCACTTCAATCTTTGAATTGGTTAAAAAAAATTTGGAACAACAATTAAATACTTGCAAAACAGTAAGTAGATTATAGAGAATGAATGTAGTGAAGTAGAATTGAAGAGTATAGAAAGTGGTTTTTTGAAATATATAATCAGAATTTAGAGTAAAAAGAATGCAGTGAATAAGTAATTGAAAATTCATTTTTCAGTCCCGTGGAATTTACAAAAAATAAAGCTAAAGAGGCAAAACTCTGTTAATTTTAAAAAATGGTCTAACGGTACAGACGTTGACATACTCATGTAGGGTATGTCGACATATCCTTATATGTTGGAGGAAAAAAAACATTTTTAAGAAGATATAAAAATCTAAAATTTTGTGAAATCATTTTAAAACAATTTTAAAATGCATTAATATACAAAATTATTTATAAAAATTTGTATAAATATATTTTGAAAATAAAATAGATTTTTGGTGAGAGAAATTCCAAAGAAAAGAAACTTGTTATTCAAGGACTTTAACAAATTTATCTAATGTCTATTAACTATTATTTGTTGTCTTAAAATCTTTATTTCTTTGTCTTCAAACTCACGAGTCTTCAGTAGTCCTGATCATCTCTGAATCTTGTTCTCTAGTCTCTATACTAATCAGTCTTCAAATTCGATTATCATGTACTTGTATAAACCTATGTAACATCCTACAAAATATTTTGTACAACTAGGGAGAACATTACTACCTATATTTATATAGCTAATAACATCAAAATCAATATCTGTGTTATTAACAATCCTCCTCTTTTTGATGATGACAACCATGTAAATATTTTTTTATAAAATATAATGTAACTCCCCTCAAATTGGCTAACTCCCCCTATTTTGAATAACTTCCCCTTAGTATGTGCATATATTATATTATACATTTTCTCCCCCTTTGTCATCAACAAAAACGGGTAGAGAAAAGAACTCTCCCTAGATGTGACATATTAAATACTATGAAGCATGATAATGTTGTATACGGAATCAAAATTAATACTAATTGCAAAACAATATTTTTGAGAAATAACTTTATATATACACATTTATAATTACATCTATTTAAACCATATATCAATTTTTACGCTCATACACATACACAATTAATTGCATACAAAAGTAGTTTTTAATTATACAAATTAAAATGTGTAAATAATAAATACACATTTTGAATACATATTAAAACTTGATTTTCTTCGAAATGTCGACCCTTCCATTGGATCCAAAGATTGGATTGGTGTTGATAACCTCCTAATCTTCATGTTCCACTTCTGCATTAGAATTCAAGCATTTCGAAGTGTTGTTTTGAACTTTTTTAGTGAAACAAGAAATCAAGCATCAACGAGAATCGAAATGATTTTCTTATTCTTTGATCTTTTATGGTTTACTCAACTCCAAGTGTCATTGATTATGAAGAACGATGCGAAGAGCTCTTTTGAATGTTTGAAGAGTTTCTTGTAGATGGTCACTTAGTTTTTGTTGGGAAAATTTGGTGTTTAAATTCATTTTTTTGTAAAAAGAGATGTGTAGAGAAGAATAAAATAAAAGGATGAATTGATTTGAGAGTTTTTCTGGAGTAAAGTGGTTTTATAGTAATGAGGAGATGGATTAATAACTAATCCCTCCAATAATCTTTTTGAAATTCAAAATCTATAAATATCAGAATATGTCAACATATGTATGTAGGGTATGTCAACATACATACATTAACTTGCATGTTTGTGTTTTATGTTATCTTAATTTACGATTCCAGAGAACAAAAGAACATGATTGACAACAAAATGTAGTTTTAAAGAAATTTTCCTTAAAAAATAGTGAGATACATGAACTTAATGAAAAACATAAACAAATGACATAACGAAAACTAGAAAATACAAAGATGGCTAACTAGATCTATGATGATGATAAAGAAGAATTTCCACCAAGCTTTCTCGTTATCTTCCTAAAGTATTTGTCAACTTTATTTGAGAGGCTGGTTAATTTCTTACCAAATGAACGCTCAGCCTTTTTTTGAATATTAAGAATCTTCTCTTGATTTTTAAGAATTTCTTTGTTTAAATAGCAAGACAGTTTGTCAAAGCATTCAAGAGATGTATGCATTTCCTTCTCATCCTCCTCTTTTTCTTCCTCCTCGTCTATTTCCATTTCATGACATTCTTCTTCTTGAAGAATCTCCTACTCTTCTTCTCTTGCTAATCTTTCTTACTTTTGAGTAAGTGACTCAGATGGTGCAAATTCAAGAGGAATGTGCATGAGAGGGGTATCTTTTGTCAAAAACTTTATGAGGCAAAATGTTTTCACCTCTTAAATCAATACCAAAGTATTTGAAAATTCTAGTATGATACACATTATAGTAAGGTGTATTTTCATGTCTAGAAATTTTCTTTTTAACAAAGTCATCTAAAATCACTTGATCCTAATTTATATCATAATTTCCAAAAATAGCAAAAGGGGCTTTGAAAAATATGTGAGTTAGGATGTTATAGTTCCTCGTTCTAGGTGTAATACTTTGTTGTAAAATAAGGCTCGTTAATCTTTCTTTTGGTCGAAGATTTTTTCCTTTAAAACTAAGTTCTTCATCATTTGAAAATAAATGTCCATTTAACAACCCAGAATTTTATTGCTTTGATTTGAGAATATTTAGTTAATTTTAAATATTCAAATTAGTGGTTTTAATAATTAAAATACACCTTTTAATTTATAACTAGTAATGGTGAAATTATTTTTAAGGTGTGTTTACAAAAATAATTAGTTAAAAGGAACTAGATAATGTGACTGAAAAGATTTTCCAAAATTTTCAAATTTTCACCATTTAAAAGTTGCAAAACACCTTGATATGTTTAAATACACACTTATAAAATTAATAAGAATTTAATTAAGTATGTAAAAGGGCAAATATATGTTTACTTAGTTGAATTAAGGATGTAACAATTTTCAAATTTTAAAAATTAAAATTAAAATAAGAATGAAGTCACTCACATCATAGTACAAGTAAAGAATATTACATGTTAGGTAAGGGGGTGACCATTGGGTTAGGTGTGTGAACCAAGGGAGATGTATAAGGTGATGATGTGGCAAAAATCTAGTGGAAGGCAATTGTACCTAGGGGATTAAGGTAATTTCAATAAGTTCATTTCTATATAAACAAATTTCTCCTTCCATTTTCATTTCTCAAAAAATTTCAAAATATCATCTTCCCCTTTAAACTTCTAAAATCACTTTAGTGGCTTCCATCAACTTTCCTAGTTGAAAACCATCTGCCTTTTCTTTTTAAACTCATAAAATAGCTAAAAAAAATGCCTTCTTTGCTCTTCCTTTACCCCCTCTTATCAAAATAAGCCCACATCCACCCATATCTACCCTTGGAATGCCTAATAACTCCATGGCCGAGCCATGTTGCACCTAGGTTGCCCACTTCCTTGGTTCAAGTCCAAAAATCAAGTTTTTCTAAGCAAATTCAAGTCCTAAGTCATTTTGCAAATTTGGAAAGATTTTTGTGAGCAACTTATTTGTTTTTGGGAAAAGTTTTTAATTTTTTATGTTAGTAAAATTTTTGTATGATATGTTGCTAGAAATTGTTGTATTTGTATGTGTTAGTTAAATATGTATGCTATTGGTTGGTGAATGAAAGTTAGACTTGATAAATGTAGTCTAAAAGTTTAGTTTTGTGTTAAAGTTGTTATTTTTCTCATTTGTGTTATGATGGTATAAGTTTGTATGTGTGAGCTTGTATGTTTGGATATGTGATATAAAAGTTAACATCTTTGTATGCTTTGAGACTTGAGATCACTTGGAGGGGAATCGAAACTTGTTCACTAGTTTTCAATTTACTAAAAGTTTTATAGTTTACATTTTTTGCTTTAGCTTTCAAATATAAATATTTTCCTTTTGTTTAAAAAAAGTAATGTTAGTGGTTGAGATTTGTGAAAGGTCTAACCTAGAACTAATTATAACGAATTGCATCCATAGCAATAATCGTTATGGATGCAGTTCGAAATAATTAGTATTTTAATTTTAAAGTGATTTCTTTTGAAAAAAATTTGAAAACCTTTTCAAATACTAATTGAGTATAAAAGTAAATCATTTTGGAAATTAAATATGAGTTTAATAATTAATTAATCAATTAATTATTTAATTAAGGATAACTATTAATTAATTGTAATTAAGTTACGTAATTAGTGTTTAATTATGAATTAAATAGAATAATTTTAATTAATTAATTAAGGAAGTTTTAATTAATGATTTTAACTTATATGTTAATTTATTATTAATTATATTTGATTAAGTTTAATTAATTATTATTTAGTTAGGGTTAATTAATAACTAATTATTAATTCGTCAGGGTTTAACCTAACGAGTTTAGTTAAGATTTAATTAAGGATTAATTAAGTTTAATTAAGCTTTGAATTAGAGTTAATTAAGATATAATTAGTTATTAAATAATGATTTCATTTGTAATTAAATAAACATTTAATTATTAATTAATAAAGGTTCAATTCTTAACTTTAACGAGTATTTTTTAAGTCGGTTCTTTTTATAAGTAAAATTTAAACTAAGGGATCTCTCATCTGTGCCATTAAGTAAACAGCTATGAATAAGTTATATTAAACTTGGACATTTGTTAGCATAATAAAACATCATTCTACTATAGTTTAAATTGAATAGATTGTTGAATATCTGTTAGTAGAATAAATCCCGTTATGTTATAACTAAACTTAATAGATTGTTTGGACATCTATTTAGCAAGACAAATCACCATCCTGCTATTATTTATTTAGACATATATCAACCAGTTGGTTTATATTGACATGTTATTCCTTGATTTGGTTATGTATTTTATTTACATATTTATTGGCTTTGGTAAATAACTATTGTGTTACTTGGGAGTTAAACTTAATTAAAATGGTAACTTGATACAGAACCATCATAGTCACTAAGCCTCCTTTCAAATTTATAAAAATTATGGTTTTTAAATTGACTTTAATTGTATATCAATTTGAGGATAAGTGTTTTGAATGATCTTGTAAGTTGTCCAATTATTTTGGTAAAGTTATTTACAAATGATATTAAATAATATTTTATAAAGGATTTATTTAAATGAGATTAACAAATGATATTTTAAGAAAAGGGAATTATAAAGGAGATTTATAAAAGTGTTTTATAAATGATTTTGGAGATTTATAAAAGAGTTCTATAAATGATTTTGGGGATCTATAAAAGAGTTTATAAATTACTTTGGATATTTATAAATGAGTTTTATAAATGATTTTTGGATATTTATAAAAGTGTTTCATAAATGGATTTAGAATTTAAGCAAAGGAGATTTTACAGATGAAAATGATTTATTGAAATTTTTTATAAAATAATTAGAGACGGAATTTTCCTTAACTGGCTTCTTAATTATGGTGTTTGGACAATTGTTTCATGCTTAACACCGAAGGAATAATGTTTGAAGTTTCTCTTATCCCTAATGTAAATAAAATTTGTTTGGTCCTTTTAGTATAATTTTGAAATAAGAAATCTTTCATAAATGTTTTTGCGAATATACTTATGCTAGTGGGATAAGTATACGAATATTTTAATAAATATTCTGAAATGAGATTTAATAGATGAAAGATTTTTTAACTGAGGCTTAGTGGTTGCTATGAGTAACAAAATCTCTGAATTGTTGTTGTTGTTTGATTTTTGATAGTTAAATAATTGACTATCAAATCTTGGTAGATTTGACTCAGGAAGTTTGATTATATATTCGAGTTCCCTGGTGAGGGATCGAATACTTATTGCATACTTTCAAAAGAAACGGGAATTATCGGTTGTTGGTTCATAGAGACTGGGATTGGATATGTTATCCAAAAACCACTTTGAACCAATGTTTGCGTTTGAATGGAAACATCTTCAAGATGATTGAAGCTAATGCTCCATAAGTGCATTTGGTTTCATTCAGACATAGACCAGAAAGAACTTGTATGGATGAATGATGGCATTGCATTTCTGTCTAGAGGGAAATGTTAGCATTCCAAGATGGTTTGTTATGAGGAAATGGTATGAGTGTAGCTTCTCAAACCTCACAACCGCGAATGGCTAAAATTGGGTAGGTCGTAAGGCTATGTGGGTCGCTTCAGTTAGGGTATAGCCATCCCTTATCTAGATTTGATATCTACGTATGTTTCGAGGCCCATATATGATTGTTAATCATAACATAGGGGTGATCATATTCGATACTATCTAGTTCAAAGATAGGTCGGTGTTATCATGCCGAGGTTGAAAGGTTTTTGATCTCTTGGTACATTTATCTAGAGGTGTGCTGCTTTTGAAAGGTGGTCTCTTACCTTGCCATTATTGAAAATTCATTCTCCAATAAGCGCCTTTGTTTTCGATTTTATACCTATTATTGTTGTGATGTACACGCATTACAGCTAGTTGATTATAAATATTTTAAACATTAGACATTATGATAATACAATGGATTTTCATATAAAATGTTTTAATTATTGTAAGGTAAAAACCCATCTCTATTTATATGCGACGTGGTCTTATGAGATACCTTTGATTTTAAAGTATTTTATAAGTTATAATAAAGTTCCTTATGATTTGAGTTTCTAATGCTGGTTTTACCAAACTGACCCGGGCGTTGTTTTCTTATAGTGGTAGGGTCAGATCGAGCAATTTTTCGAATTAGGTTTGGATTCTTTGGAGTTTAGGAGATGAGTTGGATGTCCAAGGCATACTTTTGTATTTTCTTTTATTTTTCGATGTTTTTTATTATTGTAGATATCAGCAGTTGTAAGAGCAGGTTGTTTTAACTGTCCAAACTGATAATAGGCTAGTGTACTCTTACATTGCATGTATATTAAATTTCTTTATTTTTGTAAAGACCTAATTAATATATTATATGTTACTCATCATGTTTCTGGGAAATTCTGTTCATTCTTTCTTTCTTACACCCTTAATGACCTGTCTTTCGAACGACTAAATGATCGATACACGAATACCGACGATGTATTAAGCGTCGTCCTTAGCAGTAAGAAAGACAGATCGTTGCAATGCATAACTTCTCTATTTCCATAATCAATTTCAAAAGTGGATTGGACATTTCCAATACTATTACAATCAAGAATTTGATCAAAAATATCACAATCTAGAACAATAACGGTATCTTTGATACTACTCCAAATTTGACCTTCTTTTCCCTAAATCAACTTTCCATTTAGATTAACATAAAACATTTTTACCAAATTGGGATAGCAATCAAAATTATTTGTGATAAACGGCTAAGCTAAAAATGTTATTTTCTAAAGCAAGACCTTGTAAACCATAAAAATGAAATTCTTTAAAATTAGCAAATATACCCAGAAAAACTTTACCATATTTTAAATACTCGGTGCATGTTTCAATAGACTCTTGATCATTGAAAAATTGATTTTGGACATTTTTGGTAAGCCTAATGGTTTTGAAGGAAAAAAGTTGATTTGAAGAAGACATTATGAGTTTTTTGGAAAGAAAGAGATCGAAGAGTTTGTTTGACTTTTGAAATAAAGTCTGTTGAAAATGAGGTTAGATGGTATGAATATATAGAGTTTGAATGAACTTATGACAAACAAAAAGGTGTCATTTCAAATTTTGAATTGAATGGAAAAGAGACGGATGTTCAGAAGTTCAAATTTGAAAAGATACTTCAAATTTTTTTGAGGATATGTCAACATAGGTGGCATATGTCGTCATAGATGCTAGAACTTCAATGTTCAAGAAATAAAGAAATATATTCATATAATTATATATGTAATTTTATTTTCTTATTATCATTACATATTTATCCTTATATTAAATATTTGAAAGAATCAAAAATTAAAAAGTAAAAAATAAATTCAGAAAGAATAAAGCATGAAATGTAAAATTACCAATTTTGATGTTTCCATTGATTGACTTGTTATTACGTATGTCATAGAAGATAGTTAGGTAGCATGCGCACACACAAACTTGCCAATTAAAGTTGATGTTGAATCTGATGTGTCTGATCTATCAAGCATGGAGTCCACCGTTTTACCCTATTAAAACGAATGGACCAAAATATTGTGTTAGCACTGAAAGCTATAGACGCGTTTGACGCCGATGATAATTAATTCTAATTACCATCTTGTTTTGATTATATATTTGTTGTTTTAATTCATCTCAAACTTCAAATTCAAAAACGAAAGAGTACACCATAAACTATCACAGTTCTGTTTTAAAAAGATTTAGTTTTATGAAATTTTGAATATTTCGTAAATTTTTATTTTTACATTTTATGAACGTTTTTATATTTCATGAATATTTTTAATTTTTTTTAGAAAATTTTACAATTTTAACTTTTTTTCTAAATTGTATGAAATTTTCTTTTAAAAATTTTATGAGAGTTTTTAAATCTTATGGTTGTATTAGAAAGTTTCAAAATTTTACATTTTTTTAAATAGTAAATATTAAATATAATTATCAACTGAATTATTAAATATTAAATACCAAATAATAAATATTACTTCTTAATTACTAATAATTACTTATAAATCATTATTTATTAAAAATTTAATTATTAAATGTTAAATATTAAATTTTAGTCTTAATTACTAATTATTAATTATTTAATAATACTTATCAATCGGTAAATAATCAATACTAGTTATTAAATACTAATTATTAAATACTATAGGTAATTATTTAATATTTATTATTGATTATTAGTTATTTAGTAGTAATTATTAATTATTAAAGATAAATTATCAAATATTAAATATTACTTCTTGATTATTAATTATTACTTATTCAATGGTAATTATTAATTATTAAATAATCAATATTAGTTATTGTTTTTTGATTTTTCTCAAAAAAATTGTTATTTATTAATTATTAATAGTAATTATTGATATTTATTATTAATTATTAGTTACTTCTTATAGTGGACGTTTCGTCAAAGATTATTACAACCTATGATTAAAAAAAATTATTGCAACAAATTATTATTTACAGCTTTTAGGAAAAAGTTGTAAAAAAATGTTTTTACAAGCTCTAAGAGAGAAAGATAGAAAAGCGCGCAACTTGTATTTAATGTCACAAACAACACACAACTGTCTTGAGTTAGGTTATCTCAAATGATAGACGTGCACACGTCCAATCTCTAATGTTAAATAATCGTCTCTTATGAGGTGGTAATCATCAACAATCACATAAATAATGGATCTAGCAAAGTCATCTATAATATCAATTTATAAAATATCACTTCTTATATTTTGAATCATTATAGTTTAATCGTTCCTTAATTGTATTTTAAGCCTTATTTTATAATAAATTCCAAACTCTTTATATATATGAAATAAAATCTCTTTTCTTTTAGAAGTACACTTCTAATCTTATTTATCATCAATATTAAATTTTATAAGAAATATTTAACCACTTTTAATATATGTAAAATCATTCCAACTTAAATCATCAATATTACTCCAAAATAATCAAAATTATCATTTACTAATAATTTATGACTTCAAAATATTAATCACCAAAATAATTTATCCATGATCTTTAAAACAAATAATTTATCCCAAAATAAATATATATCACCAATAATTATTTTATCATCAAATTCTTATTTTTCACATGATTTTCCATCATTAGATCCCAATATTTTCAAACAAATCCAAAATTATTCTGATTCTAATCCTTAAAACCCATTTTAATTAAATCCTTATTATTATTTTTATTTAACTGCTTCTTAATATCGGACTGTTACACTAAGTTTGACCATATATAATTTTATAAAGAGTCCATTACAGTCTTGTGGTTAGGGTTTCCTTTTGAATGGTACGACCATTTAGAAAGGAAACTAGATGTGGAGTGGATGTAACTTAGGCATAGTTGGAAGGAAGAAAGTGAATGATCACCTCTGCTTAATGAAGATATATTGGAAACGTGAATTGTATACAATACTGAAAGGTACTTGATATGGACTGAGAAATGGAATTTCTATTTCAAATGTATTTTCGTATTTAGAAAACTGTTTTCTATGATTGTCATTTCTTCGAATTCAAGATGTTTGATTTGAAAATCTTGATCGTAACTAGTTACTGTGTACGAAACAAAATTCCATAATAAGTAGTTAAATGAAGCTTCGTATTTCATACGCTATTGTATTAGTGGTAGAAATAGTGGAAGTATACCATATAAGACTTCTTATCGGACACATCAAATCATGAAAAATTATTTTCCTAAATATATCATGTATTATTTATGAAATAATAATTGTTTTGGTATTGACTAAAAATAGACATAGTTTTATTTCAATATGAATATTAATAAGATAAAACTTTAATAATAGTATTTATTTCCATAACAAAAGCAATGAATTGGAAATACAAAAGTATATAAAATTGTAACAATTATTTTGTAATAATATACGAAGTCGTAGTTTTGAGAAGTAATTCTTTAGTTATATGATTATGAATCATATAGTATGGTGAATTGTTTCTCAAACAATTAAGGGAAAAGCACCCATTCAGTGGGAGCGAAGAAAGAGTTGGTGTCCACTTCGGATTGATACATAAAGATTATGTAGTGGAATGTCAATGAAACCAAAATGGATCCACTTACTTTTCTTAATTTACAAATGAATTATCATAGAAATAAACATAGTTATTTGGTACACAAGTAATGTATTCATGATAAGTTCATTGCATATAGAATAGAAGTAGAGAACATAACATGCAAAAGAAATAAAAGAATTTGATTTGATCAAATAAGCGAGCATATTGAAAAAGGTTCTAAAAGTAACTATAAATTAGTAAGATTCAATCTCAAGAGTAACTCCTCCCTATGATACATAATGATGAATCAATAAGGGGTAATCATTTTTCGTTGGACAAAAGAACGATTAATAATGAGTGAAGTTGAGTTAGATTCTTTCTACAAGGTCTTGTATTTTAGAGCAAGTATATGGATTAGATTTAATTACAACTAAATATACTTTACGAAATTATATAAGATAATAGTTGATAAGAAACCTCTTCATATCCTAAGTCAAGGATTTGAAATGTTATGTGAGTCAAAAGGCTACACGTAATATTTGCTCGTGAGAGATCTGGTGTAGATCAACCTAAAGGAGTTTGGGACCGATCAACATCGGTTGACCAATTTAATCTATGAATATATTAGTTTCATAAATCCAAAACTAAAATTTGTTTTATATACATAAAGACAGTTTATAAAATGTATATGAACACATATTCCATTGCATTGAGAAAAAATTATTGTTTCAAAAATGCCAAACTTCATGATGAAGAAATTTCTTTTAGAAATTATCGGTAGTAAAATGGATTCAGATATGATCTAAGGAAATAAAATTAAACAAGCCTAAAGTAGACATAATTCATTATAATGTCTTAAAAAAATCTCGAACATTAAAGAGAAACTATGAGTTTCTCATCAGTATCAATAAAATAATTTTGTCGATTATCAATAAACTATTAAGATTAACGACACTTCCATGTGACATGATTCACAAATCCATAATGGATGCTAGGTGCATTACCAAAATATGATTTGAAAATTATACCCTAAGGGTTTAATCCACCGGTTGTAAATATGTCTTTCAAAAAAGGACAAGCGCAGTTGGAATATAGTAAGCTGCATTAAGTAGAATAACATCATAAATTCCAGTTATTAAAATTAGCATAACAAATTCATCATTTAATGTGCTTGAATAAATTAGGATTTTACTAATGAAATTATCGCTTGGTATGACTTTGAGTTTTGGTACATATATGTTAAAACATAAATTCTAAATAATGATTTAGAATTAGATTGTTTTCACATAACAACCAAAGCATCTCGAAGCCAATAGAGAAATACTGAGTTTATTTCGGGTAGGTCATAAAAGTATCATTAGACAAGCATCGAAATTGAGCATATATTTAGATAAACAAATCAAACAGTTTGATTTTCAATCAAAATGTAGAGGAAGTGTGTGTTTATAAGAAATAACTATAAAAGGTATTAAAATATTTTTAAAACTATAATTAAACAACAAACTTACGATTGTTAACAATATATCTGTGTTAAAATCATTTTAGCTTAGTTATTTAATATTTGATACTGGATTTGAAAATGATTTCTTTTATAATCGGTATAAAAGGATGTTAGGAATGTTCTCAAATGATATACACAGATATTGTATTAAAATGTTTAATATGGAGCATGTAAGATGGATTCCTTATGCATTGGCAATAAGAATTATCATCCATGCTATATTGTCAACAATTTTGTATTTCACTTATATATTTGATTTGATATATAAAGCAAATATCCAATCCGAATCAAAATCAATAAATGATAGTTTAAAGTATCCTCGAATATGTATGAAATACTAGAAAATTATTTATGAAAACAACAAACTCCTTATGAAGGAGTATTCAGACTCAAACTTCATAAGTGATGTCGAGTATAGTATGTCAATCCTAAATTTAAGATCAATCTTGGTTAAGAAGGTTTGTGTTAGAAATGATCCAAACAAGAGGTTGTAGATAATTCTACAATTAAGCTAACCGGATTAAACAAACATAACCGTAAAAGCAATGCATTTACAAATGCACAAATTTATAGCTAATATAAGGGTTATTCCAAATAATGAGAATCACATGACATTGTTATACGATAGCAATGCCGCGATGTGGTTCGCGAAAGGACCAGCTCACTAGAAGTCGATAAGTATACAATGGTTAAGTAAAATAGATTCATATACACACACACACACACATTATAAAAAGAGAATATTTTTGATGTATAAACCCACATAAATTAACATCCTACTTTTGTTTGATAAAATTCATCCTTTTGATTAAAATAAAATTAACTATTCTTTCGTTTTAGATTACGATGTCAATTCAACAATTATATATGTATTTAATTTATATTATTAATTTTATCACAAAACAATGCATATCAACTGAACAAAAAAAGGAAAGATGAAAGGTTGTGTTTTTAGCAAAAGAATATATATGTGCACATTATATTTATGAAATATCTTATGTCTATGTTTTTTAAATTATTAATATATAATGTATATTTGAATTTGTAGATTTAGATCTAATTTTATTGTGTTACCAAATCAAATAACTTGATGCTTTGGAAACAAAATTTTAAATTTAAATTTGTTGGTTTGGTCAAAATCAACTTAGATTTATTAAGGGATTTCATAAAAAAAACTTTTTAAATGTACATATACATATACATGCACACAGGCCTGTATATTTATAAACAATGTTTTGGATAGCTAATGCGTATACAAAGAACGAATGTGTCCTTAGCGATGTAAATCCCAACACTAAACACATATACATTACCTACATACATAATATGAAAAATTGCACCTACACTACTTACACTTGAGTCTTGAGTATAATTAGGTATACTCACAAACATACCAAATACAAATTAGTTAAATCTATCATTTAAACAAATTAGAAAAGTTAAATAAAATCAGTTTTTACTTGAACATAATAGATCAGGTTTAATAACGAATTTAAACTTCATAAGCCTAATAAAAAAAATCTAAATGGAGATTTTTTATGAAATATACTCAATAACCGCTACTAATCGGCCCGGCTCCTTTAGTTTTCGATGCGATTGTGTAGAATTTTTTTCGCTTATAGTTAGAAGTTCATTCATTAGGCGCAAATAAAAAATTAAGAATATAATGAGGGTTGATCAAAATTTAAGTTTCAAAATAGGCATTGAAAGTCGCTATGCTCTGATACCAAATGAAAGTTATTGTGGTGCGGATCATGCTATATGGAATTATAATATACTAGTGCGGAAATAAAACAAAGTTACTGTAGCAGAGTAAATAAGAAAAAATAAAACAAGCACACCAGGAATTTTTATACTGGTTCGACCTTCCCGTTCTACGTCCAGTCCCAGACTCCTTCTGGAATTTCACTAACAACAATCCTCACTTAACCCGGAGGAACAGGTTTACAACAACCCTTGAACAGCCGAACAAGGGACCTGAGCAGCAGAACAGGATTTCGCCTCAACAGCCGAAGAGGACTTCACTTGCCTGAACGACAGAACAGAACTTCAACTTATACAGAAAGTATATGAAACAGTGTGTTCTCAATAACACGAATTTGTCTCTTGATAGTACAATCTTCCTATAATCTTCTCCTTTTGATATATATGTATGTTTGTGAAGAATATGGAAGTAAATGAATGATTATATAGAAATTTTAATGCTCAAAAATGTTAGAATCAGTGTAGTATAGAAATAGAAAGCTTTTGATCAATTCGGTGTTTTAAACAAATGATTCTAATATGTTTATATAGAGTATAAAGAGTTGTAATCATTCGTGAAAAGTTATCATGAAAGAGTATGGATGCATCTCTTAGTAAAAGGTTGTAACTCTTCATGAAAATGAAATGTCTTTTCAAAAATATAGCAGCTGAAGAAGTTCAGCCGTCTGAAAATAAATTTCAAACTTCTGAAATTTGAAACGTGCAAACCAGAAAAGAAATAGGCTATTTTTGCCTAGATTCAGACGTCTGGAATGGTCAATTCAGACGTCTGAATTTGACCTGTAATTAAAAATTACCATAGCTCAAATGGTTAGAGCATGTGCCTTCTAAACTAGTGACCTGGGTTTGAGTCCCACTCCATGCAATTTTTGAAAACTTGATTTTTCATTTAAAATATGAATGTATATGTGTGTATACCATTTGGAGAAGATTTTAACATTTTTAAACTCTAGACATGACACTATATGACTACTAACACGTTGTTTATCACCTTTGTCTTGTCTCTATCGTATATATCTCTTCTTGTATCTCCATATACATTCTTTTATTCTTTTGTACTATGTATCTTTATTTTGAATGTATTTGATTATCTCTTTTTGATGCCCATGTACCTGCAAATTAGCTTAGAGATTCTTTGACATAATTGTATAGTTGTTGTCATCAAAATCCAACAATTGAGGTTCTAACATTCTCCTCCTTTTTGATGATGACAACTATACAATTTTTAAAAAATATTCATTCCATATAAAAAATAATATTAATATGTTTAAAGCTCCCCCTAAGTATAACATCTCCCCCTAAGTATAATATCTCCCTCTATTAATATGCATATGAATTTCTCCCCCTTTGTCATTATCAAAATAAATGAGGGAATATATAAAATATCTTGTATATAACGAGATAAACTCATTATTAATATGAAGGAAAAATAAAATAGAATTTACCATATTTATTGAAGTCCATATTTTATTGTAAGCACGTAATTCTATTAAACGTATGGAACATTTTTTAAAATTCCAAAATCTATCCTTTTCCTTTTGTTTCTCTGAGTACCTGCAAAAAATAGTAATAATTTTCGGTACCCACTTACTATGTTAGGGTCCAGGGGGTTAGGTCTTTGGAAACCATACCCATTTGGGTGTGGTTGAACCTTTATAAATATAATTTTCATTACAAATTACATTCTTGTAATAGCTGCTAGTATAAAGTTGTTTATCATGATCAATCATATTAGCTGGAATCCATATCTTAATACTATTAGTCATTGGCTTAGTACTTGAAGAATAATTTCCATCATTTCTAAACAAAGTACTATTATGACTATAACTGGTTTTAAAACTATCTTGATTACTAGTACTAGCACTAAAGTTAGTATACATGAATGCATATCTAGTACTATTTTTACTTTTAGCTTGTTGATAGCCTAAACCGCTTTTATCATTGTGAGCTTTTGAATTCTTAACATAACCTAATCCCTTCTTATTTGAAGCAAGTTGAGAATTTTCAATAATCCTGGATAAATTTTCTCTCCCTTTATTAAAATTGGAAATATTTTTAGTAATGTCATCAAGCTTAGTTTTGAGACTAGTGTTATCTAACTCAACAATTTTAATTTTTGTTTTTAACTCATGATTTTCAGAAGCTAGAGCATTATTCTTTTCTTTTTGAGCTTCTATTTCTTGACTTAATAGAGCGAGTTGAGAATTGTCTGAATCTTGAATTTTCTCAAGTTCTTCTTCTAATATTCTCTTTTCGTCTTTAAGCATATCTCTTTCGAATTCTGCTTTCTTCTGATTTTCCAGATCTTCCTTATATTTTCTTTAGAGACTTTTTAATGTGTCTAGAAGTTCTGAATTTATTTCTATCATATCATCAAAAGTTAGATCACTAACCTCATTATCTTTTGCCATGAAGCATTTGTTTGTTTGCTCCTTTAAATTTTCTTTATTGCTCTTCCTCTTCTTATTGCCTTGACTAGATCTCTTTGTAGCCATTTATTCTAGGATGTTGTTACGATCTCTAGAAAACCAGGCTCTGGTACCAAATGAAAGTCGCTATGCTCTGATACCAAATGAAAGTTATTGTGGTGCGGATCATGCTATATGGAATTATAATATACTAGTGCGGAAATAAAACAAAGTTACTGTAGCAGAGTAAATAAGAAAAAATAAAACAAGCACACCAGGAATTTTTATACTGGTTCGACCTTCCCGTTCTACGTCCAGTCCCAGACTCCTTCTGGAATTTCACTAACAACAATCCTCACTTAACCCGGAGGAACAGGTTTACAACAACCCTTGAACAGCCGAACAAGGGACCTGAGCAGCAGAACAGGATTTCGCCTCAACAGCCGAAGAGGACTTCACTTGCCTGAACGACAGAACAGGACTTCAACTTATACAGAAAGTATATGACACAGTGTGTTCTCAATAACACGAATTTATCTATTGATAGTACAATCTTCCTATAATCTTCTCCTTTTGATATATATATGTATGTATGTGAAGAATATGGAAGTAAATGAATGATTATATAGAAATTTGAATGCTCAAAAATGTTAGAATCAGTGTATTATAGAAATAGAAAGCTTTTGATCAATTCGGTGTTTTAAATAAATGATTCTAATATGTTTATATAGAGTATAAAGAGTTGTAATCATTCGTGAAAAGTTATCATGAAAGAGTATGGATGCATCTCTTAGTAAAAGGTTGTAACTCTTCATGAAAATGAAATGTCTTTTCAAAAATATAGCAGTTGAAGAAGTTCAGCCGTCTGAAAATAAATTTCAAACTTCTGAAATTTGAAACGTGCAAACCAGAAAAGAAATAGGCTATTTTTGCCCAGATTCAGACGTCTGGAATGGTCAATTCAGACGTCTGAATTTGACCTATAATTAAAAATTACCATAGCTCAAATGGTTAGAGCATGTGCCTTCTAAACTAGTGACCTGGGTTGGAGTCCCGCTCCATGCAATTTTTGAAACTTGATTTTTCATTTAAAATATGAATGTATATGTGTGTATACCATTTGGAGAAGATTTTAACATTTTTAAACTCTAGACATGACACTATATGACTACTAACACTTTGTTTATCACCTTTGTCTTGTCTCTATCGTATATATCTCTTCTTGTATCTCCATATACATTTTTTTATTCTTTTGTACTATGTATCTTTATTTTGAATGTATTTGATTATCTCTTTTTGATGCCCATGTACCTGCAAATTAGCTTAGAGATTCTTTGACATAATTGTATAGTTGTTGTCATCAAAATCCAACAATTGAGGTTCTAACAGGCATGTTTTGCTGTATTGCAATTTATGTATTATAACATATGTTCGGTATGTACCGATATAAAACATGTAAATGGCGAGGTGGGAACACTTTCTAAGTCATTTATGGTAGAGGATCGCCGTCATTATGCATGTAATTCAATGATGAAATGCCATTTTTATGTTGCTTGAGAATCATGTTTACTGTCATACTTTGTAGTACTCCAATATTTTCACTTTTGTTCAATGGTAAAAAAATGTGATGTGATCTAGGATGAGAATTATGTTGAGATTGAGTATATTCGAGATGAAAAAAATCATCAAGAGAGTGATGGAGATGATGACAATGAGATTTTAGTTACCACCTGACGTTGATTTCCCTGATTTAATAAAAAATTACTACTGACTAGGTGTCATAAGCGTCAAACTCTTATCTTTGTATGCATTGTGTATCGTTGTAGATTCAAACCATTTATTGTATTTTGTAGGTTTTTGGATTAAAAAAAGAAGTAAGGGATTGATACATTCAATGCGTCGAGCTATCTTTGAATGATTTGTCACTATCTTTGTTTTTTGGGTATTAATACAATATGTATGCAGGAATGTTTTGAACTAGACTAAATTGACGAAGAACACATTGTGGAAGATCTAATTTTGCAATTTCAAAATACATGATTGGAACATTATACGAATAACATAATAAACTTTGTACCACTCCTAGTTGTCGATAAAACGATCCTATACGACTTCAGTAGGTTGAGGATCATCGACCCTCTTTGTAAGATGAACCAAGTCATATGGGAAATTGCTACCAGGATTCATTATGAAATAGGATGCAACTCTTATCTCTCCTTCCTTCACTTAATATTTGATCACGTCGACGTAAAATTGGAAAGTGTTCGTATGTCCAAACCTACAATAACCAATCATGTGAATCAATAATTGATCATGTCAATGTAAATATCATAATTTAATGTAATTGTACACATAACTAAAGAAGGGTTGAATAACCAAACATTTGTTGCACACTGGATCTTATGACCATAATTAATGGAACAGCCAACTAAGACAAGTAGCGACCCACAAATAACTATAAACTTATCGCAATGCACGAAGACATTATAAATAATGAATTGATGCTTTACTACTAGATTTATCCCCATAAAATATCATGCCAAGTGTGTACAACAAGTATGCAATGACACAACATCTCTTCTTGTCCATACTATCCGACTCCTTAGTACTAGAGTAATAAGATCGAAGCCATTTGAAACGAACCTTTATACAACACAAAGGACTTCAAGCAAATCAAATTTTCATATCATCAAACACTTATCTAAAATATCTTCCACATCATCCACTTTGATACCACTTTAACCCCCAAGCAGATTGATCGTAGCTTTTCCATCAGTGGGTAGACCAATAATATAAATTGCTTCATCTATGGTTATAGTCATCTCAGCGAAAGGAAGGTGAAAAGTGTTTGTCTCGGGGTAAAAACGCCGATGAAAGCATTGATCAAAACTTTACCCAATTTCCCACGTGCAAGTTCTATAAATTTATAAAAGCCATATTCCTTCACCACCTCTAAGACAAACTCATATTTATCTTTCAACTTCTACAATCTCAAAGTACTTACATAGCCACATATCCCCACAATCCTAACTCCTAAGGGCTAGATATAAAATGATTTTGTTTACACATATGAAAGTAAGAAGAGTAGAAAAATATGGGTTTATATAAGGTATGCACTTACGTTTTGGATCCAAAATGGCATTAGTGTAACACCCCGTAAAATAAACCATAAAGAAATAAATTGGATAAATTAATTTAAATAAGATAGGGGTAAAAATAAAATTTTGTAAAAGTCATAATTTGACCATGAAAGTTATGTCGTTGCGTTCGTGGCAATTTTTTGATCTATTTTCATATATAACATGTTGAAAACGAAGCTCAAACGAGGAAGTTGTGGACGCTTGAAGTTTCGAATTCAAATTAATTTAAATCGACTTCGAATTTGAATAAATAATTAATTTTCAAATTTGAAATTCAAAAGCTAATAGTAATTACACTTAAGGGTTAAGTAAATTTAAGATTAACGTTAATGTTAAATAACAATCAGGAAAGAAAATAAATTAACAACTGCAAAACGTTATGCATTGTCAAAACAGGGAAGTGGTCGACCCCTTAACCACGAACTGTCGATCACTAGCGGCCGACTGATGAGAGGTGGCAGTCGACTATTCTCTGTAAGTTGTGGCTGGGGTTTTGACTATTTTAACGTACCGGATTTTGTTATTTTTAACCAATCTTCATCCGACGATTCTGATGCATCATACCACTATAAATACGACCCTAGTCCCCTTACTTTTATTCGTAAAATGTTTCAAGAGCATTAGTAAAGCTCTACTAGTTCGTCTCTTCATAGATTCATAAAGCTCCATTAGGGTTTGAGGTACGAAATCCTATATATCTATCTTTGTTTGTTGTTAATTTTCTCAACCCATTCTCCTTTAACCTCTAATTTTTTGAATCTAACATATATACAAATATCTTGTTGTATATATCAAAAGGAAGAGATCTAAAAGAGTTCATCAAAGGTGTGTCCAATTCAAGAGAAGGCAAAACCAAGGACCTCTATGAATGGAAATATTAGTTTTTCTATTTTAGCAACTGAATAGTGTAGTTTGGATTTGATGCATGTCTTGGGGAGTTTTGGATTACAAAAACATTCCATTAAAAATCCCTAAAATTCCCCTAAATAAAAATATCAATTCTTAGGATGGAATCCTAATTGTTTTGTATTAAAATAGTGGATTTTGTATGAATTTTTTAGTTTATGTTTACCTTCTATTCCACTTCTTATTCTTTTACTTTGGATCTAATTAGGGGATTTGATTAAGAAATGTTGTATAAGATATGAATCCTTATTCGCAGTTTGCATTGTCTATTTCTACAAATTGAATGGAAATTCCCTTATCTAATTCCATGTAAAATGGAGTTGAATAGAGCATAAAATTAATTAAATTGTAAGTTTCCAATATTATTGTCTAACATCCCTAATTTTTGATACCATTATTCTGAAGATTTAATTAGATAAATTAAGTAGAATAATGTTAATAAGGAGATTGAGATTGAATAAAACATATAAGGTTGTGCATAAACATTAGATAAATGGGCTTTAATTTGGGTTATTAGTTAATTATCTTACACATGGACATATTAGTAAAATAGCCTCCTTACTATTTTACATGGCCATTGCTTCTCATTTTTTCCATTCACGTTTCATTTTTCTCACGATCAAAAATGTAATAACCCTAAGATAGCCTTCCATTATTAAGGAGGAAGAGAGGAATTTTATTCTAAAGCTAAGAATCAAGCTAGGAGGGATTAATCAACACCAAATCTCAAGTTCCTTATCAAATTTAAGGTGAATAATAATTCTTACCATCTCTTTTTGGTTTTATAATCATGTAATTTCAAATTTGAATATTTATTTGTTTCCATGATATATTGGATGATGACATGTTAAAAGTTTATTGTTTGATTTAAACAATTATTTAAATACATAAATTCGTATGGTTTTAAGAGTAAAACCGTGAGATATTGATTTTGAAATGCCAAGGAAATTTTTCATGTTAAGTGAAACATGATTTTGGAGATGGGTTTAGATTTTCAGAATTTTCCAAGCTATGAAAATTTTATTATGAATTTTTGATTGAAAATATGATATGATTGGGTTAAATATTTATTTTGTGAATTTCAGGAAGAAATTGGGTCTAAAATTTTAATATGTTTGATTACATGATTAATTCGAATTTCTATGATTTTTGGGGATTTTTCCCAATTGATATACTAGGTGAAATAAATTATTTTGAAAAAAGGACTTTTTTGCAAATGTCATTTTCTTATATGGAAAGACTTTAACGTTAGAATCCTTTGATTATATCTGAATAAATGTGGCAGTTTTAATGGAAAAGTATTTGAAATGATTAGAGTAGAAAATCAAGAAGTTACAAGTGGTAGGATTAGATATAAAGTAATTACCATTTTGGATATAAAAAAGCTTTTCAAAAAGGGGGATTCCGCCTATTTTGGGAGGAGTACCTTTTGACTCCTTTACCTCTGCTATCATAGTCGAAACCATTAGTGTCGAAACCCATAAAGCCGAAACCAAGGCACATGGTATTAATGGAAATTGGCACGAAGTGTGTTATAAGAAAGCGCAAGGTAAGGTGTCGAAAGCTATGCTTTCATCATAGTCGAAACCAAGAATTCAACTTTAAAAGATCAATGCCTACCTAATTATCGAAGAGGCTTTTGACCAAGTTGATACCCTATAGAGTTGAAAATTAGCTTGTTGTCTAAAGCTAATTTCCTACTTTGATTTACTTAAAGATTTCAACATAGTCGAAAGCTAGGCTTTCAAAAGGAATTTTACAAAAAGTTTTCGAAGGGGTTTCTTTTTCTTTAAGTAAAAGCTTTCGAAAGGGGGTTGGTTTGGACCTTGTCGAAGCCTAGCCGCTACCCAACCTTTCGACTATGTCGTCCTGTAATGCTTTCGAAGGGTTGCACTTGTTTTTAACTTAAACTAGACCTTTTCCTAATTGTTTTCGAAAGGGTTAGGGTTTCGAAGGAGAGAGAGTTGAAAGGGGGTTTTCGACTCAGATCTTCGAATTTTAATTTTAAAGTCTTTTGCTTTCGAACTAGATGGCTTCGACACTGTCAATTTTTCCGTATCCTTGTTTTTGTTATTTTCAAAAGAGATACTTTCGTATACAACCATCTTGATCCAAATGATGTTTTAAGAGTAAAACCCAATGCTTATGAAAGGGTATTTTTATTTGTTTTGAAATCTATGTTCCAAAGAATGTTTGTTGATACCATCGAAAGGTCTTATTGGTTACGAAGGACATATACTTAGAGTTATGGAAAGCGATTTTCTATGCTTTTGAAGGAAGGCATTCAAGGGTTACAAAAGTGATGTTCTAAGGTTTCAAACCATAAACCCAATCTCAGTTTAAAGTAATAACCATTGCATAATAAAGATTTTGATATGTTATTCACATTGTTTTAACCCATAACGATATTTTTGGGAAATGGCAAAATAACTAGCTAGGTTAACCCAGTAGTGAATATAACTTAAGAGATGTTAAATTTTTAATTAAAAATATTGGCAGAGGCCAATAGGTTTACAGTAACCCCATGAAAATGTATGATATTGGAAGGGGTCAATAGGTCCATATTTAGCCCATAAAAACTATAATTTGATACTGGCAAGGGGCCAGTAGGTTTGTAGTTAGCCCATGAAAACTATATCCGGATTAAGATATTGACAGTCAGTCAATAGGTTCCTAGTTAGCCCATGAAAACTAGGATAAGAAATAAAATATTGTAGTTGCCAATAGGTTCTTAGTGATCCCATGAAAACTAAGTAATTGGACATATAGTCCTTAACATTTGAAGATGTTAATAGTAATCCTAGAAACTATAATTGAGACAGATAGTCAGAATGAATGAGGATGGGTAATCCAGAATTGATTTACTTGTTTTGCATGTCATTATAATGTTTTGAAATACTATATTTTCACAATTGTGGATGCAGGAGCACAGTATATGGTTTTATAAATGTTTTAGGATACTAGTGAAGGAAAACCCGTTCTGCCAAGCGACATGGTCTCATTAGATATCAAAATGGTTTGGGATGGTAAATTATTATTCATACCAGGCTTTATGTCTGACTCAAAGTCCACTTAAACTCTCGAGTACTCAATTGATTTTGAGTAGGTTGAGAGTTAAGGTTTTTAGGTGTTCTTTTAGATGAATAAAAGCTTCTGAGGACATGTAGGAGGCAAGATTGTTATTAGATTTCTTTTATTTCCACTATGTGTTTTGTTTGTAAAGGCAAATTGTTTTCTTGCTTATCTATATACATTGATCTACCAAAGGGGCATCTTCATATGTTGCTCTTGGCGTATTCTGTAATAATTATATGTTATCTGAACGTGGTTTGCGACTTAGGATTATGTGAACAATTTGGAACATTTTAAAATGGAACATGGAATTTGTTTTGCTGTTTAATTTTTTTTCCATATTCTTGTATTTCTATGTATCAATGTATCTAATATCGCCATGTTTGGTCGTCGAGGATTAATAACTATGGATGACTACAACATCCGTAGCCGTTAGTTTTGGGCCTCCAAATAGAAGGATGTTACAAGTTGGTACCAGAGCATAGGTTTATAAAACTTTAAAGGAAACTTAAACCAAAAATATTTTCTAAACATAATCAAATGAATCGGATAACAAGATTGGGGTTTGGGTTAACCCTATAATAACGATCTTGTATTTTCTATATATAGTTATATATATATATATGTAAGTATGTATTCCCTGCTCTCTTATAACTTTCTTATGTACCTTACTAAGGCTCGTATGCAGAATTTACGAGAGAAGGAGATATGGAAGCAGGAAACAAAAGAGGAAATCTCAGTGGAGGAAGCACCACAACTAATGGAAATGCTCGACCCACTACCAGGAGAAACTCGAGTCGACCGGCTAGTGCTAGTAACCAAAATGCTAATACCAATGTGAGTGCTGGAAATCCATCAGTTGATATGGGGGCGATGTTTCAGTTCTTTACCGGTTTATTGCAAGCGGGAGCTGCTGTTGTTGTTGCTGGAAATGCAAGAGGAGATAATCATGTGGTTCCAGTTAGCAATATTGCTTTGCTGAGTATAGAATACACCAATTTGGGTGTGAAGCCATTCTTGGGAACGGAGAGTGATGTAGACGTTTAGAATTTGTTGTTGCACTACGAGCGTATATTTACTGACTTGAGTCTGAATGACGGAAAAAAGAGAAGGTTGGCCTCAAGACAGTTGCATGGGTCAACACTACGTTGGTGAAATAGTGTTATTGCCGGAGTTCCTGAAGAGCAGTTAACTTGGAATGATTTCAAGACGAGGTTTGAATAGAAGTTTATATCTGAGTTTGCTAAGTCTGAGCTGATGAGGAAGTTTATGGAAGTAATGCAAGGAGATATGTCAGTAGTTGAGTATGTTACTAAGTTTGAATAGTTGTCTAGATATAGGTATGCTTTTATAGATACTGACGTCAAAAGGAATGAGAAGTTTATTCGAAGACCAAGGCCCGAGATTGCTAAAATGACCATGACACATGTTTGTGAGTCTTGTAATATAGTAGTGGAGATGGCCATTCACCATGAGGATTTATTTGCTAATCTTGTTAAGGAGAAACCAGTGGATACCCAGGGTTCTCAAGGAAAGAAGAGGAAATTCTTTAAAAAGAAGGGAACCCAAAAGGGAGATGCTGCTAAGAAGTCTAAAGCTGAGGTAGTTTGCTATAAGTGTGACATGTAGGGTCACTTTGCTAATGAATGTCTGTCAGAAAATGGGAAGAAAGTTGCGGGTATGGAGAATGTGAAATGCTTCGACTTTGATCAAGTTATGCATTACAAGAATTAGTGTCCAGAACCAATTAGGGAAGGCAAAGGAAAATTTATTGCTATTGGACCAGCTAGGCCTACTACAGCCGATAAAGGAAAGGTTATGATGGAAGGTATGCTTTTGATTCATAGTATTCCAGTTAGAGAACTTTTTGATACCGATGCATCACATTCATTTATATCTCAGTCTTTGATTGATAGATTATGTTTAGAAACCACCGACCTTGTTACTTCCTTTAGGGTTGCAAATCCAATAGGAGGATATGCAATTCTAGGGTTGAGATGTGACCAATTAGAGCTTGACTTATTAGGTCATAAGTTTATTTGCAATTTGCATGTATTGATTTCATAGATTTTGGAATCTTTTTGGGTATGGATTGGTCGGGTAGGTATGAGGCTACAATATTTTCCTAAGATAGCCAAGTAATATTCTCAGTAGAGAATACTGACTGGAGCGCTAGTGCTTTGCTTAATGCTATGGAGGTAGAAAATGAGTTAAGTCGGGTTCGGGTAACAAGAGAGTTTGCAGATGTCTTTGAGCCAGTCACTGGACTACCACCTAGAAGGGCTGTTGAGTTTAGAATAGATCTTGTGCTGGGAGCTGAACCTGTAAGTAGATAACATAGCAGGATGACACCAACTGAGATGAATAAATTGAAGGTGCGGCTAGTGGATCTAGAATGAAGGAGTTTTATTAGACCAAGCAGTTCGCCTTGGGGAGCGGCCACGGTGTTCGTGAAGAAACCAGATGGGTCATTGAGGATGTGTATTGACTATTGTAGGTTAAACGAAAGGACAATGAAGAATAAGTATCGTTTTCCAAGAATAGATGATCTGTTTGATTAGTTGAGTGGAGCCAGAGTGTTTTCCTAATTGGATTTGGCGACAGGTTTCCATCGGTTGAGAGTGGTGGAGGACAATATTCCTTTAACGACATTCCAGATTAGATATGGTTCGTATGAGTGGTTGGTGATGCCATTTATATTGACGAATGTACGTGCTTTCTTTGTAGATTTGATGAATTGATTTTTTTCAAGAATACTTAGATAGGTTTGTTCTGGTGTTCATAGATGACATCCTAGTAAACTCTAAGGATGAGAGGGAGCATGAAGTTCATCTTAGAGTGGTGCTTGAGACGCTAAGGCAGAATCAACTAAAGGCGAAGTTTACCCAATGTCATTTCTGGAAGAAAGAGGTAAAAATTTCTTGGTCACATGGTTTCATAGAAAGGATTGTCAGTCGATCCTGACAAGATCGAAGATGTGAATAATTGGAAGAGACAAGAGACAGTGACTGAGATCAGGAGTTTTCTTGGACTTGCTGGCTACTACTGGAGATTCAGTAAGGATTTCTCATGGATAGCAGCGCCCTTAACTAAATTAACTAGGAAGGAAGCAAGATTTGTTTGGTCGGAAAAATGCAAGGGGCATTCATTAAGTTAAAGCATTTGTTGACCAATGAACCAGTATTAGTAGTTCCAGACGGAAATCAGTGTTTGGTGGTGTATACGGATGCATGTGGAACTAGATTAGGAGCGATGTTGATGCAAAGTGGTAAAGTCATTGCCTACGCATCTAGGCAGCTTAGAACGCATGAAGTTAGATAACCTACTCATGATTTGGAGTTGGCAGTTGTGATTTTCTCATTGAAGATTTGGAGACATTATCGCTTAGGAGAGAGATTTGAGTTATATACCGATCATAAGTCTTTACGGTATTTTTTATCTTAGAAGGAGTTGAATATGAGACAGTAGAGGTGGCTGGAGTTTTTGGCTGCATATGATTTTGGTATAGAATATACACCAGGAATAGGTAATAAGGTGGTAGATGCTCTTAGCAGGAAACATCAGAATGTGATGTTAGCTATGTTGGCGGAGTGGAAAGATTTAGAAGCTTTAGTCAGTTGCGATGTTCAGTTAAGGTCGAATGCTAGTTCTAGCCAGAGTACCGCTAGGTTGTCTTGTTTAGAAGTTCGACCAGTATTGATTGAGAAAATTGCTTCCAAACAGAAGGAGGATCTGGTACTAGCAGAGAGGATCGAAAAACTTGAGGTTAGAACGGAAATCGATTATTTAAAGGATTTTAGCCATGACCGAAGAGGATGGCTAAGAAAGAAGGGACGATTGTGTGTTCCAAATATGGAGAACTTAATGAAAGAAGTCCTTGGAGAATGTCATCGATCCAAGTTTTCGATTCATCCTGTAGGAACCAAGATATATCAAGATATGAAGAAGAGCTTCTATTAGGAAGGCATGAAGATGGATGTTAGCCTGTGGGTTAAACAGTGTGCAAACTGTCAACAAGTGAAAGCTGAACATCAAAAACCAAGTGGGTTACTACAGCCTTTAGAGATTCCAGTTTTGAAATGAGATTCGATATCTACGGATTTTATAGACGGTTGCCAAGGTCAAATAGATGTAATGAAAGTATATGGGCTATAGTGGATAGATTGACCAAGAGTTCCCATTTCATTTAGGTTAAGTCAACCATAACGACACCTGTTTTAGCCAAGCTGTTCGTGAAGAGCATAGTTAGACTACATAGAGTTCCTAGTAGTATAGTCGGTGACAGAGATGCATTGTTCACTAGTCAATTCTGGAAGAGTCTACAGGAAGTGATGGTACCAAGCTTAACATGAGTACTGCCTATCACCCTCAGACAGATGGGCAGACAGAGAGAGTCAACAAAATACTCGAAGATCTACTAAAAGCTTATGTATTAGACTTTGGTGGATCTTGGGAGGATCGCCTACATTTGGTTGAGTTTTCCTATAATAATACTTATCAGATTAGTATAGAAATGGTGTCGTTTGAAGCTTTATATGGAAGACCATGCAAATAACCAGCATGTTGGTTGGAGACTAGAGACAGAATAATCCTAGGTCCAGATTTGGTTAGAGAGGTGTCAGAGAAGATTGAGTTAATCTAAGGAAGGATGAAGGTAGCTCAGTCCAGACAGAAGATTTATGCACATAAGAGGTGTAAGGACCTAAAATTCTCGGTTGGAGATAAGGTTTTCATTAAAGTATCACCTATGAAGGTGTGGTACGATTTGGAAAGTCTGGAAAATTAGCCCCGAGATATGTTAGTCCATTCTAGATTTTAGAAATGATTGGAAAGCTCGCATACAGAAAAGAGTTGCCGAGCAATTTGGCTGGTGTCAATAATGTATTTCATGTTTCTCGTCTTCGTAAGTATGTGCATGATCCAGAGACTATTATTCCTCCGACAGGGTTGGATGATTTAGTAGTAGAGCCTAATTTGACTTTTTAGACAACCAGTTCGAGTTGTAGCAAGAGATGAGAAAAGACTAAAGAACAAGACAGTCAAGTTGGTGAAATTTCAGTGGAGCGACAATGAGAAGGATTGCACTTGGGAGATAGAGGACAAAATAAGAGATACTTATCCCGATTTACTTTGAGGATATGTCTATATAAGATTTATATAAATAGTTGCTAGTCAGTTAGAATAGTATGGTTGTTAGGAGTTGTTGCAAATGATTGCTATATTTAGTATTTAGCCCTTACTAAATTTCAAGGACGAAATTCTTTAAGGAGGGAGCCTGTAACTCCCTAATTTTTGATACCATTATTAAGAAAATTTAATTAGATAAACTAAATAGAATAATGTTGATAAGGATATTGAGATTTGAATAAAACATATAGGGTTGTGCTTAACCATAAGATAAATGGGCTATAATTTGGGTTATTAGTTAATTAACTTACACCTAGGAATATTAGTAAAATAGCCTCCTTACTATTTTATACGGCTATTACTTCTCATTTTGTCCATTCACTTTTCATTTTTCTCACGATCAAAAACGTAAATAACCCTAAGATAGTTGGCTATTATCAAGGAGGAAAAGAGGAATTTTAATCTAAAGTTAAGAATCAAGTTAGGAGGGATTAATCAACACTAAATCTCAAGTTCCTTATCAAATCTAAGGTGAACAATAACTCTTACCATCTCTTTTTGGTTTTATAATCATTGGATTTCAGATTTGAATATTTATTTTGTTTCCATGATAAATTGGATGATGATATGCTAAAAATTGTGGATTGTTTTATATAAACGTTTATTTAAATACACAAATTCGTATGGTTTTAGGAGTAAAACCGTGAGTATTGATTTCGAAATGCCAAAATTTTTATGTTAAGTGAAACATGATTTTGGAGATGGGTTTAGATTTTCAGAATTTTCCAAGCTATCGAAATTTTATCATGAATTTTTGATTGAAAATATGATATAATTAGGTTAAGTATTTATTTTGTGTATTTTAGGAAGAAATTGGGTCTAAAACTTTAATACGTTTGATTACATGATTAATTCGAATAGAGGTGATTTTTGGGGATTTTTCCCAGTTGATTTACTAGGGGAAATAAATTATTTTGAAAAATGGGCTTTTCTACAAACGTCGATTTTGTTATATGGAAAGACTTTAATGTTAAAATCCTTTGATTATATCTAAATAAATGCGGCAGTTTTAATAGAAAAGTATTTGAAACCTTTAGAGCAGCAAATCAAGGAGTTACAAGTGGCATGATTAGTTATAAAGTAATTACCATTTCGGATATAGAACAGCTTTTCAGAAAAAGGGGGTTATGCCTATTTCGGGAGGAGTACCTTTCAACTCCTTTACCTCCGCTATCTTAGTCGAAACCTCCAGTGTCGAGACCCATAAAGCAAGAACCAAGGCACATTATTCAATGGAAATATTTCGGGAGGAGTACCTTTCAACTCCTTTACCTCCGCTATCTTAGTCGAAACCTCCAGTGTCGAGACCCATAAAGCAAGAACCAAGGCACATTATTCAATGGAAATTGGTATGAAGTGTGTTGGTAAGAAAGCTGAAGGTAAGGTGTCGAAAGCTATGCTTTCATCATTGCCGAAACCATGGATTCAACTTTAAAAGATCAATGCCTTCCTAGTTTTTGAAGAGACTTTCGACCAAATTGATACCCTATAGATTCGAAACCTTGAGGGAAGTAAGGTAGACGGGTATTGAACTCGCGATGTTGTGTGTTTTGTTTGTAAAGGAAAATTGTTTCGTTGCCTATCTATATACTCTGATCTATCAAGGGGGCATCTTCATATGTCGTTCTTGGTGTATTTTTTAATAGTTATATGTTACCTGAATGTGGTTTATGAACTGGGATTATGCGGTCAATTTGCAACATTTTGAAATGGAATATGGAATTTGTTTTGCTATTTTTTTTTTCCATATTCTTGTGTTTCTATGCATCAATGTATCTAATATCGCCGTGTTTGGTCACCGAGGATTACTAACTATAGATGACTGCAACATCCATAGCCGTTAGGTTTAGGCCTCCAAATAGGGGGATGCTACATATTGTTTTATTCCATTGTTTTAGTATAAAGTAAGTTGGAGTTGGATTCTAGGTACAAATGTATTGATTTGATTTTAAGATATTAGATTTGTGGTAAAAATGCTATTGTGGAAATAAGACTTGTATAACACTGGAAGATTTGACATTTGAACGTTAGGTTAGGACGTAATCTCTGTACATGTAGAAATCAATAAATGCGTATTTATATATGTATATAAACTAGGGCAAATAACGTACAATTATACCGTATTAACTGCGTAGTTAATCCAGTTAACAATTATCATTTAAATCACCCTTAAGAAAGTATTATAGCAATGAAATAAGAATGATTTCTTATAAGGCCTAACTATTGAATATGGTAAGATGTGTGATACTATACTTAGGGAGTTATGAAATACGATTAAGTTATAGGGATGCAAGGTTAGTCAAAACCGAAAGTGTGCCCAGCTAATCAGGCTACCAATAGTGTGACTTTAGGGCTGATGTGAAACATCGCCTATAATAAGTAACTACGGATGAGGCGAGACTAGTTCCAATTCGGTAGGGTAAATCTACTGCTAATTTGGCTGCCGGTTTCTATGAATAGTCGGACTATTATGAAACATCTCCATGGGGTATGGGCCATGATATGAAGGACCTGCTTTGGGTATTGAAGGTATCAAGTGGTTGTTTATGGGTCTGCCTTTTTCTCTTATATGAAGTATTAAATAATCAGGATTAGGTTTAGCCACGGTTGATGATATTTCGAAAAGGTCCACTTTAATGAAAGTATTAAGTGTCTGAAGAAATTTCCATACAATGTCAACTAGATAGATACCTGAATCTGTCTTGGGAAAAGGTATTAAATGTTGGAGCCTACCTCAATTGAGGTCTTAAATGGTCAAAGTCAGCTTATTTTCCATTAAAAGGTATCAAATGTCTTGAGTTCTATTTCTCGCATCGGTAAACATTAATAACGATGGTTATGGTTCATTGATTATGAAGAACCTACTTTGGGTATTAAAGGTATTAAGTGGTTGTTTGGGGGTATGCCTCTTGCCCTTGTATGAATTATTAAATGGTTTTGAATATAGTTTAAATGTGAAATACATATTCTTATTTAAATCATACTGTCCAAGTACTAATATAGAAAGACTTGAGATTTTTATTCACATGACATCTTTGTTCTGACTCCCTCTTTATTACAATATAGGTTAGGGAAGAAGAAGATGATCGAGATAGAGATGGCGATAAGAGGAGCTTGTGGCAGTAGTATATTTATCTATTTATGTTATTTTCTAATGTACCTATTTTAGATATGACAATGTATTTTTGAACATAATTATGTACCGGTTATTATTGACATTATGTTATGGTTTTGTGACATTTGGAATTTTAAATAAAATGGGTACTATCTATGCTATTATATTTTATCCTTCCTCCATGAGTTCTGAATGAATAGATAAATAGCTCTATATTGTTCTTTTTACCAATGAACAACCAGCTTTGAAATGGGTCTATGTTTCGATGGGCCTTTTATGGGTCGGGATTAAGGCCTGTTTCGGGGTGGGTTATTACATTTGGTATTAGAGCCTAGGTTACCCGGTAAATGGGAAAAAGTATATGTACGAGTAACGTATTTGTTATTTTTGAAAAGTATTTTTAAATTTTTTTACTATATATATGCACACACTTATTTTGAAGACACGCCCAATCATATAAATTCCAACTATAAAAGTAGTTGCGACCACATTTCAAAAGGATGGATGAGGCGACTATGAGTTGAAAAAATAAATAGCGTTAAATTTATATTCCTGCTCTGATTACCCACTGGGTGGAGGTTGTACCATAAGGAATGACTAAGAAGAGCATGAGCGTAATATATGGAAGCACCCCAAAAGTTGAATGGTGCTTGGCTTCTTTGTTGACATAGACTTACTTATAATGGTGAACTTTAAAAACATAATACACGTCGATGGTCACATTAGATGTAATTAGAAAATTAACATAAATAGCCTATAATAGGAAGTTATAAGAAATTAATAGAAATATAAATGGACTAATCAAAGTGACTACTATAGAAATTATAGCGAGATAAGAAAGGCATAATAGGTAAAATTAGAATGAATAAATAAATATCTTTAAGAATTTTTGGTTAGAACTATAACTGTTTATTACAGACAGTTGACATTTGTTGAAATAGCAAATGACATGTTAGGTAGAAAGTAAATATTATAAGACAATATATTGCTTAACATCCGAAAGTGAAATGCGAAGGAGTGAAACAAGCTTTTGTAAGAAGGTATACATTGATCACAATAAGAAGATAACCAGATGTTTAAAGGTTGAGTAAGAAAGTTTAAAAGAAGGAACAATTGAAGTTAATTTCTAAATTCAAACCCATGAAAAAGAATTTGATAAAAATACTTTTGGGAAATCCTTTACATGTTCTGATAGGGCTTTTCAAAGGCTTATAAAATGAAGATCTTATGTACCATAAGTTGAAATTTCTTAAAAGAAAGTGATTTCAGTCGGGTTTAGAAATATGCTACCAATTCTTTTGTGAAAAGTTGGGAAGAGGATGTAATTTTAAAAAAGTGGTGGAACGTTTTAAAAACAAAATGGTGGATAAATTTTATAAAAATAAAATTGTAAATCTGATAATTTAAAGAGTTGAAAAAAGAGGGTTTTTCATTTTTGAAATTTTGGTTAAAAATTAGTTGAATTAAATAGTTTCCAATTTCTGGATTCTTCGCTTTTGAAATAAATGCAAAATAGAGCGTAGATTGGACCTAATGATTTTTCTCACTTTATAAATTTGGAAGTTGATATTTTGAAAGAGCAAGAAAATTTGGATATTCATAATCTATAAATTAGTTGAGTTAAAAAGTTTTAACTTAAAAGGATTTTGCATTCTTGAAATTCTTAGTAAAAATTTATTGAACCAAAAAGTTTTTGGTCCAAAGATTTTGATAAAGAGAATTATTCGTTAGACTCGATGATTTTTCCTACTTTATGAAATTGGAAGTTCTTTCTTTAAAATTCTTTTAAAGGGGTGTATAAATGAAAATAACAGTTGATTAAAATATGAAAACATAAAATGAAAGGTTAAGAATGCTCAATAAGGTAGGTAGGAGGCATATTTTTATATAAGGGATTGCGAAGAATAACAGCGGAGATGGATAGTAATAGCATAGCAATTTGTATAAAGTATGATTAGTAATCTAGTTAGAAATAATATAAGAGGAAAATAATAGGATGGAAGTCATCATTCTATACTCCACTTTTCATTGTTTAAAGTTATACAAGATGTTTTCGAAAATTGAAATGAATGATTATTTGTATGATAGTTGAGTTTTTGAATGTTTTGAGCTAAAAATCCTACTTTCAAAAGAAGAACGTCTTCGTTATAGGAAGTAATTAAGAAGGAAAATTTTTCATAGTTGTTTTTTGAAAACCTATTAATTTTTGAATGTTATTAATGAAAAGTCCAACTTTTAAAAGAATAAATCTTTGATGTATCAAGTATTTGAGAATGAAAATTATTTTACTCCCTTTTGGAACTAAATAATTTAAATTCTTGATAAATGATTCTAAGTTTATATTTTCAAAGTTAAAGATTTTCAGTTTGGCACTTCATGGTTGTGAAATTGTAGTTTTACAAGGAACAGTTAGAGCTAAGTCAAATTTTTATGGAGTCGATAGTGATCACTACCTAAGGAAGACATGCTAAAGGTTTTAGGATATGAATATAATGAAAATAGCATGTACAACCCGATTGAGAAATTTAAAATCAGTCCCAAACGTTTATTTTAGAAGGTGGTAAAGTTGTTAAGATATTCTAGATCTGTAATTAGGTTGTAAATTCGATCTTCCATAGAATGTGAATTTCTATATTTTGATTTTAGAGTGGATTCCGTGTAATATCCATAAATTATTTAATTCCAAAATATGTTTGAATGCATATTGTTTGAATTACAGGGGTTGTACAAAAAAGAGAAAGAGATGTGTAAGATATGGATATTGTTTTTCGTAATTTACACCGTCGCTTTCAATAAAAGAAAGAAATAATCATTTGTAATCTCAAACAAAGTAAAAATTTCATTTGTGGTTAAGTTACGGAAAATTATTGAAAGTTTTGCGGATCGTATATTATCTAACTTGTGTATAATATGCAAGTGTATAAGTTAATACAATAGTGGACAATAAATAGTAAATTATAAAAAAGCATGCAAACCAAAGTTTTTATACTGGTCCGGACCTCCCGTCCTACGTCTAGTCTCGAAGCTCCCCTTTGGTATTTCCTTTAAACAAACTACCATCACTTCGCCCGGAGGAATAGGCTAACACAAAAGTATCTCCGACAATCTTGCGTTCGAAATGATACAGTTTTTTACTTGTAGTACAAATCTTCCTATGATCTCCTTTTGAGTATATGAATATAAATGCTTTGAGATGTAGGAAGTGACTTAATTGAAATTCTAGTTTGGTCATAATAGATTGAGAGTATGTGAACAATGTATATGCAAGAGAGTGTTTAGAAATCAAGAGAGTAAAGAATAGATTAATTCAAGTTAGATGATTTTTGCTTCTCATTCAAAGTGGTATTTATAGATTTAAAAAGGTTAGATGAAAAGTTGTTACTACTTGAGAAAGTCTAATCATTTTAATGGCTGCAATCTTTTATTGAAAGGTGATTTCCTATGGTTTCAAAAACAGAAGTGTCTACTCATTCATGATTGACAGTTTTAGCCTATGACAGACGTCTGTGGTAAAATCCTCAAACGCCTCTGACTTGTTTAAATTTTAACCCGAGAATTATCACAGACATCTATGGTTTTATCACAGACGTCTGTGAGGTAAAAAAAATGTTTTCACCCTAATTTTGATGTACATGAAATTGTGTGTGCTTGTATATGCATATATACTCAAGGAGACCTTAACAATATTATATCCAGGACTCTTTTATATTAGAATAACTTTAGTATGGTCAATGAATCTTCATTTCTCTTTGAGTCTCAATATCTTCAAGCATGGTGTCTTTTTGTAGCATATACTTGCAATCTTGATAAGGTCTATATATGTATATGATTACATAGTTGTTATCATTGAAACATGAATTGGAGGTTTTAACAATCTCCCTTGTTTTGATGATGACAATTATACAATCAAATATCAACTATATAGTGAAATATAACTACATGATCAAAATATCAATTATAGAATGGAAGTATTATTATGTTTGTTTATGTCTATCTCCACCTATTTATATGCATCTCCCCTTATGTACTTGCATAAATTTCTCCCCTTTTGTCATTATCAAAATGGAGAGAAACGATATAAGATACTGAGATATTAAATAGTCATAGCATGTCATCGCTTTAGATTATGAAAAATAAAATTTGAAAGTTCAAAGCAAAATATAGAAGCAATTGTAACAAAAGTTATACATAAGAAAACAAATAAGTGTAAGAGTTGCAAAATAAAAGAAAAAAAAATCTAATTGTACTGATTTTGAGAATTGGATAAGCCTCTTTAGTTCTCATAATACACCCAGTAAGAAGATGAATCATGCTCATATGTACCCGGCCATTGTGTTTGGTCGTTGTAATCCTTATCTTCATGAATTGAAAGGCCTTGAAATGCCATGTAAGATGGTTGTTGAAAATGTGGAGTATCAAACACGTACATTTCATCACTATCTTCTTCTTCCTTGGCTTCTACGTGCATATGAGTCTTCCCTCGTCACCTCTATCGTGTGACGTACCTTCGGGCGAGACTTGAGAATGATAAATTGGTGTTTGAACCTAAGGTGGAGGTGTTGGGGAAGACGAAGATGATGAGTGTGTGGAAGATCGGCCACATACTTTGCGCATCACTTTGCCTAAAGTTGAGACGAGTTTGTCCAAAGTCTTCTCCATCTTTGTTATCCTGGTGGAGAAAGAGCATTCTAATCCAGTCATTGTTATGTTTAAAACTCGCCGATTGGCCGTGATTATTTTTTGATTTTTGATTGCCAAATCACGAAGAGATTCATTTGGAATTAGTTCAACACAAGCTTCTAGTATTTGGAGTTTGAATAACATTCGGTACCATGACTAGAGGAAGGTGGATGTTGGGTAGGATGAGGGAAGTAGGTTTGTTGAGGAGCGCTAGTTGGAAGAGGACCATGATGTTGTTATTTTTATTGTTGTTGAGTCCATTGGTTGAAGGGAGTGATATGAGGTGGACTTTTGGGAAAATGCATCAGGGAAAGATATCTTGGTCCACTATTTTTGGTTGAAATTTCTTCGTATTGTGATATGTACGAAGGACTCCAAGATTTTGCAAGATGCGCATTATATATGGAGCATAAACAATGGAACGACGATGCATAGACCAAAGTCCTTTAATTTGGTCATGAATAAATTTTTCCTGATTAACCAATAGGCGACCAAATATTGAATACAAAGCTCTATGGTCATTGGGATAAATTTGTTTGTGACTTCCTAGAAGAGGAATGATAGTATTAATTACCATTCGATTAAATACTCTAGCTCGTGGTCGAAGGTATATAGATTTTCATTGTGACATTCTATCTTCCCATATTTGATGGCAACTTCATCCCAAGGTAGAAGATTATGATTTGGTATATCAGTTAAATCAATCCTTTCATAAGAACACCCTAAATTGCGACCAACGGTATGCACATCAATTTTAACTTCTTTTCTGTAAACACTTGACGATTACCAACCATCATCATTCTCCGGATTCCAAATCTTCGAACTACATAGATTGGAGTAGAAGAGGCAAATAGCTAAAGGATCAATGATTACCTTGTTTGTTCATAGCTAATCAAATTGCAAGCGGCATTCATAGTAATTCCTAAGATTTCATATTCTGTTACATTGCCAAGGCGATATAAAGGACTATAGTGAATCTTCTTTTGGGTAAGTGCCTCGAATCGTTTGATTGCATTGGGATTATTGCGGAGCCATTGGTTAATGTGAGCTTACGTGACGGTGCTGGAGAGAGGATGAAGATTGACCTTGCCTTTTCTTTTTGGAGATGTTAACCTTCTTGGGAGCCAGTGATTGAAGATTTTGAGTGTTTTGTGAGCTAGAGTTTTAGGAATTAGTAGTTGAAATGACGGAAAAGCAAAGGAAAGAGTAAGTTCTTTATATATGTTTGCTGGAAAATTATACCAAGAGCAGCAGCAGACGTCTGCGAGGAAGTCACAGACATCTCTGGCTTTAGTGTAAATGAAACAGAGAGATTTGACAGACGTCTATGATTGTTTCAAAGACGTCTATTGCTATAGAAGATTTAAATAGAGAGTCTTGACAGACGTCAGTAGGTTCCACAGACATTCGTGGCTACAGGGAAATTTTACCCATAACCAGTGGCAAACGTCTATGGTATATTCACAGATGTATGTGATATGAAATTTCTGATATCTAGAGAAAGATTTTAGTATGAATGCAAATTTTATTAAAATAATAATCATTCAATCATTAAACATACCAATAAATAAACATGATTTATATGATGTGTAACATAAGTTTTAGTTTTTATCGGAGAATTCAAAATTATTGATCTGTTGTATATCCCACGAATTTGGTTCTAGTTTCGTATCGCCAAGTAATGGCTTTAGTGGAGACCAATTTGGACGAGCTAGAATGTCAATTCAAGCTTGGTTTTCACAAATTTCTCGGGGTAATATTATGTGCTTTTGTAGGAGTTTCTTGTAATTGAGAGACTTTTGATGTATGCAATTTTTTGTTGATGAATGACCACAAATTGCTAGAATACACTTTTCAAAAAAAAAATTGATGAGATCCTTGACATCGTTGCTCGTAGTGCATCTCATGTTGAACGCCGATCATTACTTGTTGATAGTGATATAGCTCATCGACTTTGTCGATGAGAGATGTTGATTTCAGATCAATTGATCATTTAACTTTCTTTCCTTTAGGAGAAAAGCCAGTGTGGTATGTTAGTGATGCAACAATGTTTAGAGAATCTGAATGAGTTGATGTTGGTGTGGATTTAGTTGGTGATACGTAAGTGCTATTTAACGAGGAGGATTCATAATCGATAGCTGAATAGGTGGAGTCCTAATCAGAAGATATTGTATTATTTGTTGTAATAATTTAGTTATGATTATTTATTTTTAAGTAGTATACAACTGAATTTATAAGATAAAATTTAGCTATATTTAGAAAATTAGTTGAGAAAAATGAATTAAATCATAGGAATTAAATGGATATTAGTTTGTTTTTAAATGGTTATTATTAAAAAATATTTATGTGGTTGTTGTTAGTTCTGAGTTATAAAATTAATTGTTCGGTTGAAATTTCATATAAACTATTACAAATTTAAGTGAACAAAACATTGTTTCTATAACTTTAGTTAACCAACTTATTGAACGAACAAATTCCTAGATCTTGTCTTAACTTAATAAATAGTAGTTCACATAATGGTTTTGCAAAAATATCAGCTATTTGATTTTTGGTATCAACAAATTCTAGAGTTACTATTTTTTTCCAACATTACCTTTGAGAAAATGGTGACCAATATCTATATGTTTTGTTCGTGAATAATTAATTGAATTTTTAGACAAATTTATAGTACTCATTGGAGTGGGTTTACTTGATGTATTATCCATTCCAAAATGTTTTAGTAATTCTTTATAATATTTTTCTTGATTTATAAAAATTCCATTATTTAATTATTTTATTTGTAATCCTGAAAACAAATTTACTTCACCCATATGACAAATTCATTTGTCGTTATTTTAGAAAATTCATTACATAAATTTTCATTAGTAGATCCAAATATAATATCATCAATGTAAATTTGAAAAAATAATATATCCTTCCGTTCTCTTTCAATAAATAATGTTGTATCTATTTTACCAATTTGAAAATTGGAATTAATTAAATGTGATTTTAATCGATTATACCAAGCATGAGGTGCTTGTTTTAAACCATATAATGCCTTTTATATTTAAAAACATGATTTGGATATTTTTCATGAACAAATAGTGGTGGTTGTCCTATGCAAACATTTTATTTTATAAAACACTTTAAGAAATCACTTTTAACATCCATTTAAAATAGCTTAAAGTTATGATGACATGCAAAAGCAAGTAATATTCTTATGGCTTCAAGACGTGCCACAGATGAAAAAGTCACTTCATAATCAATTCATTCTTCTTGATTGTATCCCCGTGCCATTAATCTAGCTTTATTACGTATAATATTTCCATTTTCGTCGGCTTTGTTTTTAAGAACCCATTTTTTTCCCAATTACCGATTGATCGTTTGGCCTGGTACTAGTTCCCAGACATTATTTTGTTCGAATTGATTAAGTTCTTCTTGTATTGCTAAAATCCAGAAATCATCATTTGATGCTTCCTTGTAGTTTTTTGGTTCAAAATTTAGATTTAAGTGCTATATTACTCATTTGATTTATTTGTCTTCTAGTTGAAACTTTTTTATCTAGATTTCCACTTATGTTATTAATAGGATGATCTTTTAAAATACGAGGTGGTGATTTCAAATTATTGTTATTTTGGTTATCATTATTATTTTCAATCATAGTTTCAATGGCTTTATTTTGATTAGTGTAAAAAAAATCTTCATTGTCATTATTTACATTTTTAAAGTTTTCATCGAACGAGACATGAAGACTTTCCTCTATAACATTTATTCATTTGTTAAAAATTCTGTAAGCTTTACTTTGATCGGAATATCCAACAAAAATTTCTTCATCTATTTTGAATCGAATCTACCAAGATTATGTTTTGTATTTAGAATAAAGCATTTTGATCCAAATATTCGAAAATATTATGCTTTTGGTTTCTTTTTGTAGAATATTTCATAACGTGTATTTTTAGTCATAGGTCTAAGAGTTGCACGATTTAATACGTAACATGTCATAGCAACTGCTTTGGCCCAAAAATTCTTTGGTAAGCCAACGCCATTTGGGAGCATTCGAGCACATTCTTGAAAGTTGCAATTTTTTCTTTCAACTACTCTATTTTGTTATGGTGTTTGTGGAAATGAAAAATTATGAGTAATTCTTTTTTTACTACAAATGCTTGTAAATAATTCATTTTCAAATTCTCCACCATGATCACTTCTTATATTTTTATATTTAGATCCACTAGTGTCTTATTTCATTTAGAAATTTTTTTAAACATTTCAAATGTATCACTTTTATGATTTAAAAATAGCGTCCAAGTATATCTTTAAAAATCATCTACAATTACAAAGACATATTTATTGTGATTTATCAAATGTACTTGGGTTGGACCAAATAAGTCCAAATGAAGTAATTCAAGAGGTTGACTAGTAGAGATTTCCTAACGAGCTTTACTTTAATTTCCATGTTGACATGCATCACATAGATTTTTAACTTTGAAATTTATTTTGGGTAATCCTCTTACCAAATTTTTTTTAGCTAATTTGTTTATATATTTGAAATTTATGTGACAAAATATTTTATGCCATATCCATGGATTAACATGATTTACGATTAAGCATAAATCATAATTATGATTAATATTCATGTTTAGAATATAACTATTTTGACTTCTTGTTCCTTCGAAAATTAAAGTTTTATTTTGATCATAGATATTACATTTATCTTTTACAAAATCGATTTAAATCCCTTATCGCATATAATTGGTTTATACTAAGTAAATTATGTTTTAAGTTTCTAACTAATAAAACATTTGAAATAATATGAGAAGTAGATATACCGACATTGATGATGTTTCCAATTCCGATAACACATCCTTTGGAATTATCCCCAAAAGTGGCTGTGCCACCGTCCATGTAAGTGATGTTTGATAGCATGTATGCATTTCCCGTCATACGTTTGGAGCATCCACTATCGAGTACCCATTTCTCCTTATTAATTTTGTTTTTGGGTACCTGTAAAATAAAATAAAAATTTAATTGGTACCAAATTTCTCCATTAGGATCCTATGTGTTAGTAGGAGAAGGTAGCCATACCCATGAGGATTCAAAACCTTTAGAGATGTAATTCTCATTATAAACTCTATCTTTTAGATATAAGTCTATGTGTTTTTATCTAATCAATTTGCTATTTGTTTTCGGAATCCATATTTTAATCATTTTTGTTTCCTTATTTTAATGTTTATATTTTTTTCTAAATTTTGTATATAATGTACTATATTTCTTGAATCTTTGATTATTATTAGAAACCATATTATTTCTAGAATGTTTATGAATTTTTTTTGTTAAATCCCATTCCCTTCTTATTTCCTGATGGTTTTGAAATCTTTATCAAATTATCAAGATTTTGCTTTCCATTATTAAATTTTTAAATATTACTAGTACTTTTATCCAACTTATTTTTGAGATCATAAATTTCTAATTTAGCTAATTATAAATTTTTTAAATTCATTCTTTTCTTTTCAAGTTTATAATTCTCTATTTTGTTATTCTCTATATCATGTGTTAAAATAGCATTTTGAGATGATAATTTTCTACATTCTTTTTGTGCTAATTTAAATTCTTCTTCTAAAATAGTTTTCTCGTCTTTTAACAATCCAAATTCTAATCCAGCTCTATTTAATTTTCCCATATTTTCTTTACTTAATTTTTTTTAATTATCTATATTTCTCATCTAATTCTATAGTAATTTCAAGAATTTCATCATATGTTAATTCAAAACGTATCTCGTTTGTGTTAGCCATGAAGCAAACATTTGGTTGTTCTGAGTCATTGTCGCTCTCGGATGATGAGGAAGAGTCGGAGTCATTCCAAGTTACTTGAAATGCTCTTCTCTTTTTCATGAAATTTTCGAATTTGTTTTTCTTTTTATCGTTGTTGAGTAGTGGACAGTCTTTCTTCATATGATCAAATTTATCACATCCGAAGCACTTCATTGATGTTTGATTTGAGGACTTTGTGTTGCTGTTGTTTTGAAATTTTGCCATCCTTTTGAATTTCTTGAACTTGTTGTAATTTTTGACTATGAAAACAATCTCATCTTTTTCTAAGTCGGAGTTGTCGTTACTTGCCTAAAATGCGATCTTTTTCCTTTCTTGATTTTTATTTTTTTCTTGTTTGTAAATTAGCTTCATACGACACTAGATTTTCTATTAACTCTTCGATTTTGAGTTGGGAAAGATCGTTAGCTTCTTCGATGGTTAAAAGTTTCCATTTCCATTTGTTTGTCAAAGAGTTAAAAATTCATGTGACTAATAAAAATCGGTGAACTTAACTCATAGTGCCACAAGATCGTGTTGTATAGTTTGAAATCTAGCATACATGTCAATAATTGACTCATTTGATTTCATTTTAAAAGATGAAAATTGATTTTGTAGAATACAAATTTTTGTTTGCTTAACTTTGTTTGTGCCTTCATAGGTAATTTGTAATGTACGCCATATATCATAAGCAGTAGTACAAAGCATGACTCATGAAAATTCATTTCTATCGAGTGAGCAAAATAAAACATCCATAACTTTGGCATTGTTAGAAGCCTCTGCCTTTTGTGCATTAGTCCATGTGCCAATATCAGTGTCAGGTGGTTCATATTTATTTTGAGTTGCTAGCCATGTTTCTAATCCATTTGCTTTCATAAAAATTCTCATGCGTGTTGACCAATAATCACAATTAGATCCAGTAAATAGTGGGGACCGAGCAGTTGATTGACCTTCTTGAAATGTACATGCCATTTTAATGATTTCAATTACGTATTACTGTAGATTAAAATAACCTTGCTCTGATACCAAGTGAAAGTCTTATGGATCGTATATTATCTAACTTGTATGCAATATGCAAGTGTATAAGTTAACGCAATAATAGGCAATAAATAGTAAATTATAAAAAGCATGCAAACCAAAGTTTTTATATTAGTTAGGACCTCTCGTCATGCGTTCAGTCCGAAGCTCCCCTTCGGTATTTCCTTTAAACAAACTACCCTCATCTCGCTTGGAGGAATAGGCTAACTCTGATAATCTTGTGTTCTAAATAACACAGTTTTTGACTTGTGGTATAAATCTTCCTATGAACACCTTTTGAGTATATAAATATGAATGCTTTGAGTTGTAGAAAGTGATTTAACCAAAATTCTATTTTGGTTATAATATATTGAGAGTATGAGAACAATGTATACGTAAGAGAGTGTTTAGAAATCAAGAGAGTAAAGAATAGATTAATCCAAGTTAGACGATTTCTACTTCTCAATCATAGTGGTATTTATAGGTTTAAAAAGTACTATTTGAGAAAGTCTAATCATTTTAATGGATGCAACCTTTCGTTGAAAGGTGATTTTCTTGGGTTTCAAAAATAGAAGTGTCTGTTCATAATTGACAGTTTTAGGCTATGACAAACGTCTGTGGTAAAATCTTCAGATATTTGTGAGGTGTAAAAAGTGTTTTTCACCTTAATTTTAATGTATATGAAATGCTCGTGCATGCATATATACTCAAGGAGACTTTAACAATATAATATCTAAGGCTCTCTTATAGTAGAATAACCTTAGTATAGTTAATGATTCTTGTTTAACTTTTAGTCTCGATATCTTTGAGCATGGTGTCTTCTTGTAGCATATACATGCAATTTTGATAAGGTCTGTATATGTATATGTATATGATTATATAGGTGTTGTCATTGAAACATGAATTGGAGATTCTAAAGGGCTAACAATTGTTTGCAGGAATATACATATATATATAAAAATTCAAAGAAGGAGATCACATACTCAGGGGGAGATTCAGATTTTCAGATATATATTGTCATCAATCAAAAAGGGGGAGAATGTTGAGTCACAGGTTCTATGAAGGTTTTGATTTCTGACAAAGAAATAAAGGCGATCGACAAAACAAGGTCATTATGGCTATAAAGAGGCACAAAAGAGCTACATATGGTACTCTAGATTATAGGTTGATTATTTGATGTTGTAATAGTAATAAACTTGTTAAAATCTATCCTCAAATACTCATGCATCTCAAGGGAATCAATATATACAACTGAATTGCAGTTGCACATTCAGTATGCAACTTTACAGGGACCGGTCGACCGGTCATAATATAAGCGGTCGACCGTTCCAGTATAAGTTGCACACTGAAACATGCACACATGCATATAACGACTATATATTTGAATTCCTGTCTACTGGTCATTTTTTGACATGTCGACCGTTTATGAAAAGATAGCAACTTTTCCAAAAGACACTTCTTTCTCCAAAGGTTGCATCTCTTACCATTCATCAAAGATCATATCTCTTACTGGCAACTGCTCACAAAGAGTTACAACCATTCTTCTCTATATAAACTCATCTAAATCATTGATTAAAACAACATGATTGTATATGCTTTTTACTCTAATCTCTGATCTTACTTTCTACATACTCCTGCATTCTAAAAGCTCTCAATTATTTTAATTGCTTATTGAATCATTGAAACTATTTCATATCTTTTGATTCAATAAGTAATATACTTTCCTTAATCTTCACAAAACATCATTCGTATATTTTGAGGATAAGATTATAGGAAATTTGTACTACAAGTGACAAAACTGTGTTAACAAGAACACATACCGTCAACAAACATTTATATTCATCGTTGTTGAAGTCCTCTGTGTTGTAAGAGGCAAGTGTTGAAGTCCTCAGTGTATTAGAGGCGTGAAATCCCGTTCGTTTGCTCGGGTATTGTAAACCTGTTCCTCCGGGTGAAGCGAGGTAGTTAATAGTGAAAATCCAGATAGAAGTCTGAGACTGGACGTAGGACGGTGCTCCGAACCAGTATAAAAATCTCTGGTGTGATTTTTCTATTTTTATTTACTTTGCTACTATCATCTATTTTCTGCATTTATATTATAGTCCATATTACACGATCCGTGTGTACTATACTAGCACGTGCACGATCACATACTTTTCATTTGGTATCAGAGCAAGGTTATCACATAACCGTAACACAGTTATTTGATATATTCTTGTAATATGGCAAATAACGCAAGTACTAGCACTCAGAACACCACGTACATGGAAGGTCAATCGACACAAAGACCTCCATTTTTCAATGGTCTTAACTATAGTTATTGGGCAATACGTATGTTATTCTTTATGCAATCAAATAGCTATGATGCTTGGAATGCCACTCAAAGAGAAATAGTGAATCCAACAACTGATTATTCAGAATGGACTGCGGCTGAGAAAACGGCAGCAGCCGTAAATGCAAGAGCAATAAATATGTTGTTCTGTGCATTAGACCAAAATGAATATAACCGTGTTAGTATCTGCACTACTGCATATCAAATTTGGCAAACGCTAAAAACCACTCATGAAGGTCCTAACAAGGTTAAACAAGCCAAAATAGCCATGCTGAAAAGTCAATTTCAAAATTTCAAAATGAAACCAAATGAGACAATCAATGATATGTATTCACGGTTTCAAACTATCCACCATGCACTTATTGGCTTAGGACAAAAATATTCTGATTTTGATGTTGTTTCAACAATCCTACATTCTCTGACTAGTGAATGGGAAGGAAAAGTATTAGCAATTGAGGAAGCTAATGACCTTTCCGTCATGAAGCAAGATGAATTGATAGGAAATTTATTGTCCTATGAAGCGAATTTGCAGGCTAGAAAAGAACAGAAAGAAGAAAAGAAAAATGTAGCATTTCATATTGAGAAATATGAAAATGAATCAGATTTTGAAGACGAAGATTTGGCATTCATTGCGAAAGGATTCAAAAAATTCCTAAAATATCGAAAAGCCAGTCGTTACAATAAAAGGAAACCTGGATCAAATAAACCATCTTCATCTGCTATAGAATGTTTCAACTGCCACAAAAAGGGACACATGCAGAAGGATTGTCTAGAACAAAAGAAGAAGTCAGAAAATGACAAATTCAAATATAAGAAGGACAAATCAAAGAAACGAGCCTTCTCAGTAACATGGGATGATTCAGAGTCATCTTCATCAGAAAGTGAAAGTGATTCGGAGAATGAACAAACTAATGTTTGTTTTATGGCAACAGAAGATGAGGTACAAATTCCTACATTTGATGAATTACTTGATATTAATGCTGAATTGATAATCAAATATAAAGACATAAAACGTCAATTAAAAGTAGTCAAAGCAGATTTAAGTAGAGCAGAGTTTGAACGAGATATGTTAAAAGATGAGAAGAAAATATTAGAAGAGGAACTTGAAAAAATTCAAGAATCATCATCTAATGTTGACTCTCAACTATCTCTTTTGAGTCAAGAAATAGAAGCTCAAAAAGAGAAAAATAATGCTCTCACTACTGAAAATCATGAGCTTAAGGCAAAAGTCAAAATTCTAGATCTAGAAAAAGCTAGTTTACAAACAAAGTTTGATGATATTACTCAAAATGTTTCTAACTTTAACAAAGGTCGAGAAAATTTGACAAAAATCATTGAAAACTCACAATCTGCATCAAATAAACAAGGTCTGGGATATAAGAAACAAGAAATCAAGGGCAATAAAAGAAAGAAGAGAGTACAAAAGATTGAAGTTAAGAAAAATCTTAGTTTATTATGTTCCAAATCAAAGCCAGTTGAGAAATTCCAAAAGAAAAATACAAAGACTATCAAAATATGGGTTCCTAAAACAAATAACAATTTGATTAGGAACAAATACATTCAGCAATTCATGAATACTGTGCATCTTAATAATAATTATATATATAAAGGGGATACCGGACCCATATGGGTTTGGACTCCTAAGACCTAACTCTTAGGACCCTATAAAAAGTGGGTACCATGGACTTAATTCTATTTTTTGCAAGTCTCACTTAAGAAAAGAGGAAAGTGGATATTGGACAGTGGTTGCTCGAAGCACATGACGGGAGACAAGAGCTTATTAACAAATATTACATACTCAGATGGTGGCTCCGTCACTTTTGGAGACAATTCAAAAGGCTATATCATCGACAAAGGCGATGTGAGCAATTGCGGTACATCTAACTTACCTCTTATTACAAATGTCATGCTAGTTAAAAATTTAAAACACAATTTACTTAGTATTAGTCAGTTATGTGACAAAGGTTTTACAATCTCCTTTTCGAATAATAAGTGTAGTATCTTAGATAAAGACCACAATTTAGTTTTCGAAGGGTATAGAGACAGAAATATATATATTCTGAATATGAATATTAATTATAATTCAGATACGTGTCTTGTGGATAATGATAATGATCCATGGCTATGACACAAACGCTTCTGTCATATAAACTTCAGAACTATTAACAAGCTAGCCAAAAACAATCTAGTTAGAGGTCTACCCAAGATTAGTTATAAAAACGATAATTTTTATGATGCCTGTCAGATAGGAAAATTGACCAGATCATCATTCAAGTCAAAAAGGGTCATATCAACATTACAACCACTTGAACTACTACATATGGATTTATTCGGACCAACACAGGTTCAGTCAATAAACCATAATAGATATGTATTTGTAATAGTTGATGACTATTCTCGTTATACATGGACTATTTTTCTGAAAAACAAGAGTGACACTTTTGACCATTTCAAATCTTTCGTCAAAAGAATTCAAAAATCAAAAGGGCTAAAAGTTAAAAACATAAGAAGTGATCATGGTGGTGAATTTGAAAATAACAAATTTGAACATTTTTGTACAAAAAAAGGTATTAACCATAATTTTTTGTTTCCTATAACTCCACAACAAAACGGAGTTGTAGAACGGAAAAATCGAACATTACAAGAATGTGCAAGAACGTTATTAAATGGATCCACTTTACCAAAACATTTCTGGGCAGAAGCCGTCGCTACTGCGTGTTATGTTTTGAATCGTGTGTCCATTCGACCACTCACCAAAAACACGTCTTATGAATTATTTAACTAAAGGAAGCCAAATATATCTTACTTCAAAGTATTTGGTTCAAAATGTTTTATTTTAAATACAAAAGACCATCTTGGAAAGTTTGATCCGAAAGCTGATGAAGGTATATTTGTCGGTTATTCGGAAAGAAGCAAAGCGTATCGTATTTTCAATAAACAAACCAAAACTATTGAAGAATCTCTTCATGTTTCTTTCGATGAATTCTTTAAACCTTCTCAATCAAAACCAGATAATGACGAAACTATATTTACTGACACTCCTCTCATCATAAATTATGATTCTGACTCTGAAAATCTTATTGACAATATTTCCCAACAACAACCAGTTGGTGAGATACGTTCCCCTCCAAGATTATTGAGACACCATCCGGTTCAAAATGTAATTGGCGAGGTTAACTCACAAGTAAGAACTAGGAATCAATTACATCAAATGGGTCATGTTGCGTTTCTATCAAATATCGAACCTAAGAATCCAAAAGAAGCTGCTACAGACGATTACTGGATCATTGCCATGCAGGAAGAACTAAATCAGTTCGAGCGCAATGACGTTTGGGAACTTGTTCCAAGGCCAACTGATCAGTCAGTTATTGGTACTAAATGGGTTTATAAAAATAAGGCCGACGAACAAGGAAATATCACCAAAAACAAAGCAAGATTAGTAACACAAGGATATAATCAGGAAGAAGGTATCGATTATGAAGAAACTTTTGCACCAGTTGCTCGACTAGAAGCTATTAGAATTCTATTATCTTTTGCTTGTCACCATAATTTCAAACTTTATCAGATGGATGTCAAAAGTGCTTTTCTCAATGGATTAATCAAAGAGAATGTCTATGTCGAACAACCTCCTTTGTTCGTACATGAAAAATACCCTGACCATGTGTTCAAACTTAAAAAAGCTCTGTATGGTTTAAAACAGGAACCTCGTGCTTGGTATGAACGATCACGTAGCTATCTTATTAACTCAGGATTTCAAATAGGCAAAGTCGATCAAACTTTGTTTATTAAACATTCTCAAAAGGATATTCTAGTTATCCAGATATATGTAGACGACATCATCTTTGGTTCAACAAACGATAAACTCTGCAAAGAATTTGCAAGCATTATGACCAAAGAGTTCGAAATGTCTCATATGGGAGAACTATCATATTTTCTTGGACTTCAAATCAAGCAACTTCCGAATGGTATCTTTATCAATCAAGAAAAATATTGCAGAAATCTTATCAAACGCTTTAGATTAGAAAATACATCTGGTAAACCAACTCCTATGAGTACAACTACACATCTTGAAAAAGATGAAAATGGTAAGAGTGTTGACCAGAAATTATATAGAAGCATGATTGGTTCTCTTCTTTATCTTACAGCTAGTCGTCCAGATATAATGATGAGTGTTTGTCTATGTGCACGCTTTCAAGCAGATCCAAAAGAATCACATCTACGAGCAGTGAAACGTATAATTCGTTATCTTAATAATACCAAAGATTTCGGCCTTTTTTATCCAAAAGAATGTCCATTTGAATCAGTATCATATAGTGATGCTGATTTTGGCGGATCACGAACGGATAGAAAAAGTACAAGTGGTACGTGTCATTTTATTGGAAAATCACTTGTCTCTTGGTTTAGTAAGAAACAGAATTGTGTTTCACTATCAACATGTGAAGCCGAATATATATCAGCGGCTCTCGCTTGTACTCAAGTGCTATACATGCAACAAACTCTTCAAGATTTTGATATTCATTTATCAAATTCAATTATATACTATGATAACACAAGTGCTATAAATCTCTCTAAGAATCCGGTGAATCATTCTAGAACCAAACACATTGATATCCGTCATCATTTCCTTCGAGATAATATTGAAAAAGAAAATATATGTCTTGAATATGTCCAAACTGACAATCAATTAGCAGACATCTTTACTAAGCTTCTGCTCGAATCTAGCTTTATTAGATTACAAAGGGAGCTTGGTTTAATCTCAAGAAATAATCTCAACTAATAAATACTAACGACCATCCTTTCTTTTAATGACCGTCTTTTTCTTTCCTATTTAAAAAGAAAAGAAAAAGAAAAGAGGGAGAGCTATTTTTAGAGTTAACATAAGCCTCTGCTTGTTTTCATGGTCAAAATTTTCTATTCACTCACATCCATAGGTTTATACATAAGAAATTTGTATATAAGCTTGTCAAAATTTCTTATTTTATTCATCTTTTCTTATCTGACCATAAGATTCTATACAAAATTCTCTATGGCTCACATTTGTGATAAATGTGCTCAAGAATCACACATTTCTATTACGAGTTCTGAGTCGGAGGAATATTATTCTCCCAAAACACCAAAACAAAAACCAAGTTATTATCATCAATGCTCTTGTATTCCTGGTAATACACCAACCTCAAAACGAGTGAAGAGGACGCTGTTTTGTTCTCCTCGTACCAAAGCACAGATCGACGAGATTCACCACTATCAGAAACATCAAATAGATCTTCAGAGACAGCTCCATTATGGGCAAAGCCAACTTTATCATGAGCAACAACGGACATCGGCACGTTTATCCGTTTTAGAGAAGGTGGCATCATTCTTCTGTAGTTCTAACAAGCATGACGTGCATGAACCAATGCTGTCTAGGCCATCAACATCTAAAAGTCCTAACTCTTGGGATCAGAATTATGAGATGAATGAAGGTGCTCAGAACTCCATGGGCAAAACGTATTGAAGAAAACAAAGATAATTCTAATGACGAACCTTCCACTTAGATATATATATGTATACTCATTGTATTCCATTTTTTTCTTTGTTTCTTTCCTTCACTCATATAATAATACTTGTATTCTACAATAAGAGTTAAAATGTAGCACAATATATTCAAAAAAATTGCACAGCAGGGTTTTATTCAGCATATTGTCAAACCGGTCGACCCCCAAAATTATAACCGGTCGACCGTTTGCTCTCTGGTTGAAAACGGTCGACCGGCCATAATCAAGCGGTCGACCGGTTGACGTATCAGTTGTTGGATTCACTATTTCTCTTTGAGTGGCATTCCAAGCATCATAGCTATTTGATTGCATAAAGAATAACATACGTGTTGCCCAATAACTATAGTTAAGACCATTGAAAAATGGAGGTCTTTGTGTCGATTGAACTTCCATGTACGTGGTGTTCTGAGTGCTAGTACTTGCGTTATTTGCCATATTACAAGAATATATCAAATAACTGTGTTACGGTTGTGTGATAACCTTGCTCTAATACCAAATGAAAAGTATGTGATCGTGCACATGCTAGTATAGTACACACAGATCGTGTAATATGGACTATAATATAAATGCAGAAAATAGATGATAGTAGCAAAGTAAATAAAAATAGAAAAATCACACCAGAGATTTTTATACTGGTTCGGAGCACCGTCCTACGTCCAGTCCCAGACTTCTATCTGGATTTCCACTATTAACTATCTCGCTTCACCCGGAGGAACAGGTTTACAATACCCGAGCCAACGAACGGGATTTCACGCCTCTAATACACTGAGGACTTCAACACTTGCCTCTTATAACACAGAGGACTTCAACAACGATGAATATAATTGTTTGTTGACGGTATGTGTTCTTGTTAACACAGTTTTGTCACTTGTAGTACAAATTTCCTATAATCTTATCCTCAAAATATGTGAATGATGTTTTGTGAAGATTAAGGAAAGTATATTACTTATTGAATCAAAAGATATGAAATAGTTTCAATGATTCAATAAGCAATTAAAATAATTGAGAGCTTTTAGAATGCAGGAGTATGTAGAAAGTAAGATCAGAGATTAGAGTAAAAAGCATATACAATCATGTTGTTTTAATCAATGATTTAGATGAGTTTATATAAAGAAGAATGGTTATAACTCTTTGTGAGAAGTTGCCAATAAGAGATATGATCTTTGATGAAAGGTAAGAGATGCAACCTTTGGAGAAAGAAGTGTCTTTTGGAAAAGTTGCTATCTGTTTAAAAACGGTCGACAGGTCAAAAAATGACCAGTAGACAGGAATTCAAATATATAGTCGTTATGTGCATGTGTGCATGTTTCAGCGTGCAACTTATACTGGAACGGTCGACCGCTTATATTATGACCGGTCGTAAAGTTGCATACTGAATGTGCAACTGCAATTCAGTTGTATATATTGATTCCCTTGAGATGCATGAGTATTTGAGGATAGATTTTAACAAGTTTATTACTATTACAACATCAAATAATCAACCTATAATCTAGAGTACCATATGTAGCTCTTTTGTGCCTCTTTATAGCCATAATGACCTTGTTTTGTCGATCGCCTTTATTTCTTTGTCAGAAATCAAAACCCTCATAGAACCTGTGACTCAACAGATTCTAACAATTATAATGGTAATTCTTTTTAAAAGGATAGCTCTAATAAATTAAAAATGTGAAAATAAGTGTCACAGTTTAGTAGCTAGAAATATACATACACGTATAACCGCACTTAACACTAAAAATAAAAATATATATATAACATAATTTATGATTATATGTGTATTAATTAGTAATTAACGAATTATGATTTGTGGACATTAATTACAAATTTAATGGGCAATAAATTTGTAATTGATGAGAGCAAAAAGGAATTAGTGAGGATTGATTAGGAAAACTTAAATTGGCATTTATGAGGGAATTGAATCGGCATAATAGATGGATTTTGAAATTTGAAAAAATAATTAAAAGGATTAAATGAGGATAGATTAGAGGTGGTCCAATTTTTTTAAATTTATATTAGTTATTGCGGATATATTAACTAAAGTGATGGATGGACCGCAATTATCGGAAACCAAGAAGGAAAATTAGGAAAGTGGGCGATAGTGCAATGACACATTACGAATGTTCATCTTAATTCAATAGGAAGTATTAAGACCTAAACACTAGTTGATGATAAATGACAACTTCCAACAAAATTTTCTTTTAGTGTTTTTAGGTGGTAATCGCTAGTTGTCCCCCTTACTTATTGGAAAAACGTAAGATATGATATAATATATATCCTTGTTCTATCATTGTGTTGATTTTATGGATGAGATTGAAATGCTTGATAAATATATGTGTATGGAAAAGCAACATAAATAAAGAAATTTTATAGAGACACTTAACTAGCGACGATCTGTAGATAAGATTAAAGTAAACGAGGGAATTGGTTTGGCAACCAGAAATAAAATATGCTTCAATCACAGAAATTTTAGGACTTTGGAAAAAATAAATTTTAGCACGTGGATTGTCGCCATTAAAGAAGACACAATGTACAGGGATGTGAAGAAAGTTTTCTATTGAACAAGGTGAAGAAGAAGGTGCAGAATTTTCCGTTAGGGGCAATAAGACCACAATGTCTCTAACATAGGTTTATATCAAGGAGGTGATCTGACTTCATGAAATTTCGGTTAGCATTGTTAGTGGTAGGGACCCATTATTTACTAGCGAATTTTGGAAGAGTTCACAGATAGCTTTGAGAACTTCGTTGAATCTAAGCACTGCTTACCACCCACAGATCGACGAACAAAGTAGAAGAGCGAATAGGGTATTAGAAGATTTGTTGAAGAGCCTACATCATGGACTTTGGAGAACACTAGGAGTAACAATTAATTTTGTTAGAACCTGCATATAATAGTTACCAATCGAAGATTGATATGACACTTTGAAGCACCTGATAGGAGGCCATGCAAATCGCTAAATGGTTGGTGGAAAGCCATCGAAAAAATCCTACTCGGATCAGATTTAATTTGCGAGACTTTGAAAAGATAGAGTTAACTGGCATCATGTGAAGGTTGTAAGATTTAGAAAGTCGGGAAAGTTGGTACCAATATTTATTGGGTCTTTCCCGATTTTTGGTAAAAAGGAAAACTTGCTTATCGTGTAGAGTTACCGAATGGATTGGTAGAAGTCCATGACATTTTTCATGCTTTATATTTGTGGAAGTGCCTTCATAACATGGCTATTGTAATAAAACCTAATCAATTGGGGGGATATTGAGAAGGATCCAATAGCATCCCATGCCATCGCACGCATTGTGGAACATGAAATTAGGAAGCTTCGTAATAAAAAAATTAGGCTGGTTCGAGTACAATGGGGAGAAAAATCGAAGGAAAGCACAAGGACTTCTTGTCCTAAGCTTTTTTCTAGTAAACCTTCCTCTCTAAAATTAGGATTTGATTGCATCGTGGTTGTTATATTGGATGGTAGAAGCTGTTTGCTAAATTTTCGCTGTCACTTTACACTCATGTAGAAATTTTTGCATGTTTAGAGTGCATACTTATATGTCACGATCACACACTCACGCTAGGATTGAGCTCACTTATAGTATGTCTCCATTACATAATCGCATTGCACTTTTGGTTTAGTAGATGGTTGTATGGGCAACCTGGTTTTATAACATGAGTGTTTATTGCGCGTTACGCAATTCGCCTCTTAATAAGATTTCCTGGATGAAATCTTTTTTAAGGGTGGAGAATGTAACACCCTGTAAAATTAACCATAAACAAATAAATTAAATAAATTAATTTAAATAAGATAGAAGTAAAAATATAAATTCTGTAAAAGTCAGAATTTAACCATGAAAGTTATGTTGTTATGTTCGTGGTGATTTTTTGATCAATTTCCATACATAATATATTGAAAACGGAGTTCAAACGAGAAAATTATGGACGTTTAAAGTTTTAGATTCAAATTAATATAAATAGAATTCGAATTCAAATAAATAATTAATTCTCAAATTTGAAATTCAAAAGTTAACAGCAATTATACTCGAGGGTTAAGCAAATGTTAAGATTAATGTATGTTAAATAACAATTAAGGAAGAAAATAAATTAACAATGGTAAAAAGTTAACGTTCCCAAAATAGGGGAGCGGTCGACCCTTTGACCACGACAGGTCGATCGCTAGCGGTCGACCGGTGGAGGCGACGGTCGATCATATCCTGTAAGTGACGGCTAGGGTTTTGCTATTTTAACATACCAAATTTTATTATTAACCGAACTTCATCTGACAGTTCTAGTGTATTTCTACCACTATAAACAAGACCATAGTCCCTTTACTTTTATTCACAAAAATATTTTGAAAACATTAGTGAAGCTCTGTTAGTTCGTCACTTTATAGATTCAAAAAACTCTATTAGGGTTTCAGGTAAGAAATCCTATACATCCATATTTGTTTATTGTTTATTTTCTCTATTTATTCTCCTCCAAACCTCTAATTTTTCGAATCTAACGTATATACAAATTTCTTGTTGTATATATCAAAAAGAAGAGATTCGAAAGAGTTCATTAAAGGCGTGTCAAATCCAAGAGAAGACAAATCTAAGGACCTTTGTGAGTGGAAATATTAGTTTTTCTATTTTAATAATTGATTAGTATAGTTTGGATTTGATGTATGTCTTGGGGAGTTTTGGATTATCAAAACATCACATTAAAAATCCCTAAATTTTTTCTAAAGCGAAATATCAATTCTTAAGTTGATATCTTAATTGTTTTGTATTAAAATAGTGAAGTTTGTGTGGATTTTGCAGTTTATGTGTACCTTTTATTCCACTTATTATTATTTTTCTTTGGATTTAGGGGATTTGATTAAGAAATGATATGTCAGGTACGAATTCTTATTCGTAGTTTGCACTGCTTATTTCTACAAATTGAACAGAAATTCACTTGTCTAATTTCATATAAAAAGAAGTTGAATAAAGCGTAAAATTAATTAAATTGTAAGTTTCCATCATTATTATTTTATTCCATTGTCTTAATATAAAATAAGTTGGAGTTGGATTCTTAGTACAAATCTATATTGATTTGATTTTGGGTATTGGATTTATGGTAAAAAATGCTTTTGTCGAAATGAGACTTGTATAATATTAGAAGATTTGACATTTGAACATTAGCTTAGGGCGTAATCTCCGTACGCATAGAAATCAATAAATGTATATAAACTAGTGCAAATAACGTATAATTATAATATATTAATAACGTAGTTGATTGGTTAATAATTATCATTTAAATCCCCCTTAGGAAAGTAGAGGCGAAATGAGAAGCATTTCTTATAAGGCATAAATAATGAATATGGTGAGATGTGTGATAATATACTTAAAGGGTGTTATGAAATATGACTAACTTATGGGATGCGGGGTCAGTCAAAATCATGCAGAAATCTGCCAAGCTAATCTGGTTACTAGTAGTGTGATTTTGGGACTAATGTGAGACATCGTCTATAGCAAGTAATTATAGATGACATGACGTTAGTTTTAATTCTACATGGCACGTTTGCCTAGCTAAACCGACTACCGGTTACTATGAAAAGTTGGATTAATGTGAGGCGTCTCCATGAGGTACATATCATAATACGAAGGACCTACTTCGAGAATTGAAGGTATTAAGTGGTTGTTTAAGGGTCTGCCTCTTTTCCTTGCATGAAGTATAAAATGATCAGAAATGGATTTAGGCATAATTGAGGATATCTCGGAAATATCTGCTTCGGGGATTGATTAGGAAATAACCTGCTTAGGGGATTGATGGTATTAAGTGGTTGTTTAAGGTCCTGCCTCATTTCCTTATATGAAGTATTAAATAGTTTTGAATATAATTTAAATGCAAAAGACGTATCCTTATTTAAATTATACCGCCTAAGTAACAATATAGAAAGACTTGATATTTCTGTTTATAAGACATTGTTGTTCGGACTCCCTCCCCATTACAACACAAGTTAGGGAAAAAGACGATGGTCAAGATGGAGATGACAATGAAAGAAACTTGTGGGAGTAGTCTATTTATCTATTTATGATATTTTACGATGTAAACATCTAAAGACGATAATGCATTTTTAAACTTGATTATGTAACGATTACTATTGGCATCATGCTGTGGTTTTATGACATTTGAAATTTTAAATAAAACAGATATTGTTTAAGCTATTATATTTTATCCTACTGTTGTGAGTTCTAAATGAATAGATAAATACTCTATATTATTCTTTTTATCAACCAACAACCAGCTTTGGAACGAGTCTATGTTTCGTTGGGTCTTTTCTGGATCGAGGTTTAGGCTTGTTCTAGGGCAGGTTGTTACAGCAATGCGGTCTTTGAATGTAACAAGTAATGACATTTTGGGTTATTTTTCAGATTCTTCGACTGCATTTTTGGCTTTTCGTTTCTTATATTTACTCTTCTTCTTAATTTCTTCCTCCAACACCTCCTTTTCAAGATCAACTTCCTCTACCATCTCCTTTAGTGTATGACTCATCAGTGCGGCCGCCTTTTCGTGACCCTTCCTCCCCATCACTTTCACTATGACTCTAACCTTCGTCAACATTGCTCCCATCTCCACTGTAACGACCCAGTATTTTCAATCATTCGCATCCGCACATGTCGGACTTGAATTGTTCAAAATACTGCGTTGTAGAATAAATTTGGCAAAACTCAGAATATACAGTAAATAAATCACAGAATCACATACACAGATATCAGAATCTCGCAGCGGAAATTAAAAATTTAGTGGTTCATGAAGCCACTGATATAACTTTAACAAAACAGAATTTACATGGCTTAAAATCTTCCAAACAATTTTTAAGCATAAATAGATATAGAGTCTTCAAGGTCTTGAATTCCAGAAAAGATAAAGGCTGAAACAATCTTCCAGCAGCACGAATGATCTACTGAGTGTCCTAGCTACGGAGAAGAAACTGATGCTGCAACTCAGACTGACCCGAGCGTACAATAAAACAAAACACTCGAGTCAGGACATACATACTTATATAATGTAAGCTAATCAAGTGTACTGTAATATAGAGCAAGTAACTTAAAGGATGCTTGGGACCGCCCATCCTCTAAGGATCCGTCAAACTATTTACTATGTAGTATATTGCGCTATTATAATAGTGTCTATTTATAAAATAAACATACTTTTTTCTTAGCATTAAGGGGTTACCCATATAGCCCTTAACACGTAATAGTCCCAGTAGTCCATCCAATATCATAGCTCCTCCTGATCGGGAAGCAACTAGAGGATACCACACGGGCTACGGGAGAAATCCAAACTCGTACAAGGCTCGATATGGTAGGTGACACGGCACAACTAGGCAATGCCAGGGTAGATATACCAATTACGCTTCCGGACCGATGGTAACGCGAAGCCGCAGCAACCGCCCACCTCGAACAACACTCCCAAATCAAGGGTGCACCCAAACAATCACATAAGCAATAGAATGGTATACGAAGAAGTGCGTTCGATCAGAGGAGCTACCTCATTAATCCGTCAATCGCTCCTGTTTTAGCCACCTTAAGCCAACTCACGGGAGTCGGGTCAACGAATTTACCTTTCAAGAAACCGTCACCACCATCCTACTTCATTCTGGAATCTCCACCGCGTACACGGTTAGTCAAAGTGGTTTTCGGTATCGACAGAGAGTATGTCCATATCCGATCCCGGTCTCTTTGCCAACCCATCGTTATTATAACCCGTGGTTATAGTTTTGAAAAACGGTACTTATCTTTTCAAATCAAATATATATTTCAAATACCTTCAATATCAATCCTTGATTAAACATCTCTTTTGATAATATACCATTTCAAATCATTTAATTAAATTTGGAATTTTAAATCAATTTCTCCCTTTAAACCCACCCAAAATCAATTTCTAAATTCTTTTATTTATTACATATTTAAATTCCAAAAATCTTAACTTATTCCCAAAATAAATTTTCATAAATTTTCTAAATAAATCAAATTTCAATTTCTACAGCACTTATGAAATGCTATTTAAAGTTATGGGTTTAAAATGGTCCAATTTTAAAAGACAGCATTTAAATGCTGTAGTAGATTGTTTAACTTAATAAATATTTCCAAATATAACTTATTTATTTATTATTTATTTATTAACTGAAATCTTGTTCTTCTAAAATCCAGAATTTCCAAAATAAGTTATATTCCAAAATTTTATTCAAATATTTATTTATTTATTAACATTTATAACTCATCCAAAATCAAAATATAATCCTTTAAAGATATTAAATCAAATATTTAACTTCCAAAAATAATTTTAAATATTTCAGAAAATATTATAAGAACCACGGGCCTGTATATAGTTTTCTAGCCTAGGTCAAGTGATACAGATTTATATCATTTCAATCCGTAATTTACAAACCCCGGGTTCTATCATTTCAAACCCGCAATCCCAAGTTATCAGTTAAGCAGTTAACAGACAAGTGAACAATAATAATCAATTAGGCCTATCATTTCAGCCCATAACAATCTAAATTAACAGGGAACTTGCAGTGGTGATTTAAGCAGTAAATAACAATTAAAAATATAACTGTAGAAATAATACACAGATAAATAACTGATAAGGTGTCAATTTAAATGGGGTTCATCATTCTATATTACACTGCAGACAGATAATAGTGACATTAAAAATTTACACATACACTTGCGATAATTTACAAAATATATGTACATATGTCTGGTGAGAAATACTCACCTGGATGTTGCAGAAAATTGAATTTCAAAACGACGATTCACCGGAAAAGAGTGACAGAGAATAACGAACAAAATTTCTCGGATGTCGCCTAGATTCAAATCTAGAATAAAATTCAAATATTTTGAAACGCGACTTTAGAATTTACGGTCAAAGAAAAATTAAAATAGAACGAGAATGATTTGACTTGCTCGACCACTCCACCGTGTTATAACCCAAAATGCACCCCAAAACGTGAACCGGGTTAACACAAAAATTTACGACAAAATTTCCTAAAGGCCGACTGACGCACTATGGTGAAATTTCTTCCTACTATATGCCGTGATACCCATATACACGTGCACACAGTGACACACGCATACCATTTCATTTACTCAGCCTAAATTGTTGCCTATATTATTACAACTCATCTACACTTCACTCCTCTTCAGTTTATACTTCCAGTCTTACATAACTTCGAGCGAATTATGCCATTGCTTCGAGTCACGCATGCACTGTCTTGTGGAGATTCATGCGATCCTAACCCATCATCTTAAACACAACTACCTCTCCCATTCTGTATATAAATTTCCAACTACTTCCACCAAGCACTGAATCTTTTGAACAACCACTATTCTCCTACTAATATATTCGAACTCCACATTTCAAGATTTCTCAGTTCAATTTCCCAGGCTTCTCCTACCATGCCATTTCCTATAGATGCAGACAAGTGACAAAAGAAAACAAACTGGTATTGCACTTACACTTATCTACCACACCAACTATTCCTAGTATCCACACTCCAGCCATGCATCTCCACCTTTTCTCTCCTTCTACCAACGGAATACAACTTTTCCCAGCACCCCTGATACCTCAACAAGACAGCAATTCCAGTTATCTCAACTTCATGGCTATATGACTCTTACATACTAGGCTCGGTGATACACGTGCACACAGTGCACAGACTACACCTTAGACATACACACACCCTGCCCAGACTACAAAACAATGGACAATTCTCTGACTTGAACACAACGACTACCCCCCCTTACTTCTATTAGCATCAACACTTCAGTCATGTATCTCTACTCCGGTCAGTTTTAACACATGTACACAGTGGTACCAATATGTACTTGTGCATCAGAATCAACCCAAGCTAGTTTCAACATTATCAAAAATTCTACTGAAGCCTGCCTACAACAATAGTAATCCACTCTCTGTACCACTGCCTTCACAACATTCTCCCTTCAGCCTTTCTTCCAATCTCACAACACTTTCACATACATCTGTCTTCAACTTCCAGTGAACATCCATAGTGCACACTGCATATCATCTAACTGCACTTCACACACTCCTCTTGTTCCATAACCATTCGCTACCCAAAAGAAAGCGTGGCCAGTCCGTTATAAAAAGTAAAGAAAAATACTACTCTTTCCTATTTATGCCTATTACTTATGTATGCACGTACTATATCTGTACTGCTTATACTAAGAGGATCCTTTCGAACAGTTTTTTTTTTTTTTTTTTTAAAGTTTGTTTATGTAAAATAAGAAATCTGGAAAAACTAATGTATATTTTGTGCCAGTCTGAAGACTCATACTTACTTGGTCATGCCCATTTTTTTGTTTAGAAATTAAATTTCTTTTGGGACAAATGTTCCAGCCATTATCAAAGCTGCTATGCGTACAAAGCAAACTCCTCACCAGTGTACCAATTTCAACTAATAACATTTAACATCTTTAACTCTGATTCCACTTCCTATATCATCCCACAATTTTTATGTCTGTCCAACATGAAATGTCCACCCCTGCAACTTATCACTAGTGAGTCTAGTTATGCCCACTACTAGCCTATAGATCAAAATTGAATGAATGTATAGGCAACTCTAGGCATGGCGTACACAAGGTAGACTGGCCGAGCAAAAGATGAGAAAGCAAAGGAAACAAAGTGAACTATTTACCTGATCTGGAGCTCTGCAAAAGGAGATGGAAATGATGCAGAGACCATTTGATAAGCAAATGTATTTATAGGGAAGAGTTTCAGAAGGCCGAGTGTGATTAAGAATTCGATAATGTAGAAGGCTGAGATGTTTCCCAGTTTTTACATTTTGATTGCAAGATTAAATTATAAGAAACGGTCAGTCAAAACGTACAAATCTCTGCGTGATTTCCTCCTTTTCAGTTTGCAAAGGAATGTGATGTTATTATCTTTTGAGCTTTTAGAGGAAGGCCGAGAGTTTTATCTATAAAGCTTGGATCACACCTACTTAATACCTTTTTAATTAGTTGCACGATTTAGGAAGAAAATATGGGATAACTTGAATCAGCAGATGAAAGAGTTGATTGTTATTCTGATATTTCAAAGGTCAGTTAAAATCAGATTAAGTGTTACTTATGCTCGATTAAAAGAAGAATGGCAAGGCTTTGGGAAGGCCAGGGGAGCAACAAGTAACCTCCACTTGAACGCTTGCGTGATTTATGAATTTCCAGTTTTTAAAAATTAAATTCTCATGAAACACAAGGAAGGCCGAGAGACTACTCCTCTAATGGAGCAACAACGATGGAAAGTACATTCATTCTCTTGAATGTAGGCTGGTATATGCGTGGTTAAAGCAAGCTATTAATTTCATACCTATGTGCGTGATTTTAGTAGAGCTGTTGGAACAGAGGGTAAAGAAATGGAATATAGGATATGCACGTTTCAGTTTCAAGCATGCATCATTTTTCTCTGATTTGGAACGTTACTAGGGATGATTGCATTTCATTTTATACATTTTCGATTTTTAGCTTGAAAGTATTAAATGCAAGAGGTAAATTTGTGTAGGCAGTAGGAATGGAAAACGTATATACGTTTATTCAAAATCAGACTGTTAGTTAACAAGGTACTGGTTACTATAAAATTACTGACTGATATTTTTCCTCAAAATTATTCGAAAACATGATTTTTACACTACGTTAAACAGACGCAGGCTAAAACATCAAAAATTTTCATAAAAATAACATTTTAAAAACACACGTTTTATTACGTTGCATATACCCTAAAAATTGACGCGTCTTTTAAACGCGAAATTTAACAGTTCAAACATAGCTTGAATTTTCACAGTTATTATTTAATTTTATTGACATATACAATTTTATAAAATATATCTTCAAATTAAATAATTAAATTATATTGTTAAACACAATTTATATAAAATATATTTCAAAATTAAATAATTAAAATAAAATAAATAGCTAAAAACTAGGGTTGTTACACTCTCCCCCACTTAAGAACTTTTCGTCCTCGAAAAGGAACGAAAGAAGAGAAACAAAATAAGATAAGCTAGATAAACAAGAACCTTAAACGGATAGTTCCGGATTTAAAGCACGAAGAAGATCCTCTAGAATCGGTTTTACTCTTTCAGTTTGACCGTCAGTCCATGGGTGCTCAGGTCCTGATGAGTAACAAAGATTTCAAAGATTATAGAAGGATTTCTAAATAGACGGGTATAAGCAATGGCCTTCCCAATCCGTAGCAGATAAGGAAACCAAGGACATTTAAGATAGTCTGAAAATAAAATAAGATAATAACTTTGAAATCATAATGCTTTTGAATTTATAATACTTTGAAAGTCATTAAAATTTATAGATATTATTATTTGGAAATCATACTACAAAAATCATAACACTTTTTTAAAATAATCTTCATTTATTCAATTATAAACTTTCCAAAACATTTTATTTTTAGAACAGCAGCACTTATAATATGCTACAGTAGATATAATAGTATTTTCCAATCAGTTTATTATTTTACTTAACTCTTAATTTTAACAAATAACCTAATACTTTATTTGAATACCTATTTTATAAATAAGATATTCCTTCTTGAAATTTCCATATTAAATCAATTTTGATTATTCGGTTATTTACATAAATTCCTTAAATTCCTTTTTCCTTATTTACCTCCATTAATCTAAAATTTAAGTGTATAACATTTATTATAACCACCCAAATTTTATTTATAAAATCCTTTTATATTGTATATTATCCAAATAACTTTTGAAGATCAAGGTAAGCTATATTGAAATGAAATTGAGTATTACACAACTAAAACTTCCAAATTTAATTAACTCCAGTTGGAAATTTTTATTCAAAAATTTTTATTTTTATTGAAATTATTCCTCAAGATAAAACTTAAGAATTAAATTTCCGATTCTCTTCAAACCATTTAGCGATAAATAAATATATATACATAATATGTCAAATCAAATTTAAATTATATATCTATATATATTAGGTCATACCTTTAGAAATTCAATTCAATTAAATTTCAATGTAACACTGTAGCCAGACTACAGAATGGTCTTTTCACTTCGAAACTCGAAAATGAATGTCGATGATGCTGCAGTCATTACCGAAATTATTTTCCAGCGACAAAGAGAAAAGCACTAATTTAAAAAAAAAATTTGGAAACAAATTTCTATACAAAATACTTATTACATCCCTTTAAAATTTAGCCACAAGGTTTGAAATCATCAGAAATTGAATTCTCAAGTTCTTGTTTAAATTCATTTCTGTTTCTAAATTAATTTATAACCATTTTTATATTCAATTATTTATATTAGACAAACACATGGTTCACAAAACATAAATAAAATCAAACTATTATCTCTTTGACAACTAGTTAAATTAATTATAAAATTCTGGAAATTATACTTATATATAATATTAGATCTTAATATAGGCATAAATTTTTCAAAACAAGGATAGAAACTCAAATTTTGATGAACTCAAATCAAATAGAATTCAAGATAGTTGAAATCAGAAGATCTGATGATTAAATAACAGAATAAGGAACTGGGTAAGTTTATATAAATCGCGGACAACCTTGACTTGGTCAACCGTGACTTAAAGAGTCAGATCGATGTGGTTGGGTTAAATCTTCATTTGTTCTGAAGAGATAGAGTTCGAGATAACCAAAGATACTAGTATATAGACCGAGGATAAATATGAATCTCTGGTGAATCAATGCTAATTGTAAAGGAGTTTCACCCCTTTATGAGAACAATGGCGAGACCGCCAATTCACTATAAAGATCATCCGAAGAGGAGTTACGGGGCACTCCAGAATCTAAAGTAGATGAAAAAGTGAGGGACACGAATGAACTTTGGAACCACAGGGAATGTTCCAAAATTCGAAAAGGAAGAGATCCAAGCTCGGATGAATGTGATTCTATAAATCAAATTTACCATACATTCTAAGTTTGCCTAGAGCCAAAGCTCTGATACCAAATGTAACGACCCAGTATTTTCAATCATTCGCATCCGCACATGTCGGACTTGAATTGTTCAAAATACTGCGTTGTAGAATAAATTTGGCAAAACTCAGAATATACAGTAAATAAATCACAGAATCACATACACAGATATCAGAATCTCGCAGCGGAAATTAAAAATTTAGTGGTTCATGAAGCCACTGATATAACTTTAACAAAACAGAATTTACATGGCTTAAAATCTTCCAAACAATTTTTAAGCATAAATAGATATAGAGTCTTCAAGGTCTTGAATTCCAGAAAAGATAAAGGCTGAAACAATCTTCCAGCAGCACGAATGATCTACTGAGTGTCCTAGCTACGGAGAAGAAACTGATGCTGCAACTCAGACTGACCCGAGCGTACAATAAAACAAAACACTCGAGTCAGGACATACATACTTATATAATGTAAGCTAATCAAGTGTACTGTAATATAGAGCAAGTAACTTAAAGGATGCTTGGGACCGCCCATCCTCTAAGGATCCGTCAAACTATTTACTATGTAGTATATTGCGCTATTATAATAGTGTCTATTTATAAAATAAACATACTTTTTTCTTAGCATTAAGGGGTTACCCATATAGCCCTTAACACGTAATAGTCCCAGTAGTCCATCCAATATCATAGCTCCTCCTGATCGGGAAGCAACTAGAGGATACCACACGGGCTACGGGAGAAATCCAAACTCGTACAAGGCTCGATATGGTAGGTGACACGGCACAACTAGGCAATGCCAGGGTAGATATACCAATTACGCTTCCGGACCGATGGTAACGCGAAGCCGCAGCAACCGCCCACCTCGAACAACACTCCCAAATCAAGGGTGCACCCAAACAATCACATAAGCAATAGAATGGTATACGAAGAAGTGCGTTCGATCAGAGGAGCTACCTCATTAATCCGTCAATCGCTCCTGTTTTAGCCACCTTAAGCCAACTCACGGGAGTCGGGTCAACGAATTTACCTTTCAAGAAACCGTCACCACCATCCTACTTCATTCTGGAATCTCCACCGCGTACACGGTTAGTCAAAGTGGTTTTCGGTATCGACAGAGAGTATGTCCATATCCGATCCCGGTCTCTTTGCCAACCCATCGTTATTATAACCCGTGGTTATAGTTTTGAAAAATGGTACTTATCTTTTCAAATCAAATATATATTTCAAATACCTTCAATATCAATCCTTGATTAAACATCTCTTTTGATAATATACCATTTCAAATCATTTAATTAAATTTGGAATTTTAAATCAATTTCTCCCTTTAAACCCACCCAAAATCAATTTCTAAATTCTTTTATTTATTACATATTTAAATTCCAAAAATCTTAACTTATTCCCAAAATAAATTTTCATAAATTTTCTAAATAAATCAAATTTCAATTTCTACAGCACTTATGAAATGCTATTTAAAGTTATGGGTTTAAAATGGTCCAATTTTAAAAGACAGCATTTAAATGCTGTAGTAGATTGTTTAACTTAATAAATATTTCCAAATATAACTTATTTATTTATTATTTATTTATTAACTGAAATCTTGTTCTTCTAAAATCCAGAATTTCCAAAATAAGTTATATTCCAAAATTTTATTCAAATATTTATTTATTTATTAACATTTATAACTCATCCAAAATCAAAATATAATCCTTTAAAGATATTAAATCAAATATTTAACTTCCAAAAATAATTTTAAATATTTCAGAAAATATTATAAGAACCACGGGCCTGTATATAGTTTTCTAGCCTAGGTCAAGTGATACAGATTTATATCATTTCAATCCGTAATTTACAAACCCCGGGTTCTATCATTTCAAACCCGCAATCCCAAGTTATCAGTTAAGCAGTTAACAGACAAGTGAACAATAATAATCAATTAGGCCTATCATTTCAGCCCATAACAATCTAAATTAACAGGGAACTTGCAGTGGTGATTTAAGCAGTAAATAACAATTAAAAATATAACTGTAGAAATAATACACAGATAAATAACTGATAAGGTGTCAATTTAAATGGGGTTCATCATTCTATATTACACTGCAGACAGATAATAGTGACATTAAAAATTTACACATACACTTGCGATAATTTACAAAATATATGTACATATGTCTGGTGAGAAATACTCACCTGGATGTTGCAGAAAATTGAATTTCAAAACGACGATTCACCGGAAAAGAGTGACAGAGAATAACGAACAAAATTTCTCGGATGTCGCCTAGATTCAAATCTAGAATAAAATTCAAATATTTTGAAACGCGACTTTAGAATTTACGGTCAAAGAAAAATTAAAATAGAACGAGAATGATTTGACTTGCTCGACCACTCCACCGTGTTATAACCCAAAATGCACCCCAAAACGTGAACCGGGTTAACACAAAAATTTACGACAAAATTTCCTAAAGGCCGACTGACGCACTATGGTGAAATTTCTTCCTACTATATGCCGTGATACCCATATACACGTGCACACAGTGACACACGCATACCATTTCATTTACTCAGCCTAAATTGTTGCCTATATTATTACAACTCATCTACACTTCACTCCTCTTCAGTTTATACTTCCAGTCTTACATAACTTCGAGCGAATTATGCCATTGCTTCGAGTCACGCATGCACTGTCTTGTGGAGATTCATGCGATCCTAACCCATCATCTTAAACACAACTACCTCTCCCATTCTGTATATAAATTTCCAACTACTTCCACCAAGCACTGAATCTTTTGAACAACCACTATTCTCCTACTAATATATTCGAACTCCACATTTCAAGATTTCTCAGTTCAATTTCCCAGGCTTCTCCTACCATGCCATTTCCTATAGATGCAGACAAGTGACAAAAGAAAACAAACTGGTATTGCACTTACACTTATCTACCACACCAACTATTCCTAGTATCCACACTCCAGCCATGCATCTCCACCTTTTCTCTCCTTCTACCAACGGAATACAACTTTTCCCAGCACCCCTGATACCTCAACAAGACAGCAATTCCAGTTATCTCAACTTCATGGCTATATGACTCTTACATACTAGGCTCGGTGATACACGTGCACACAGTGCACAGACTACACCTTAGACATACACACACCCTGCCCAGACTACAAAACAATGGACAATTCTCTGACTTGAACACAACGACTACCCCCCCTTACTTCTATTAGCATCAACACTTCAGTCATGTATCTCTACTCCGGTCAGTTTTAACACATGTACACAGTGGTACCAATATGTACTTGTGCATCAGAATCAACCCAAGCTAGTTTCAACATTATCAAAAATTCTACTGAAGCCTGCCTACAACAATAGTAATCCACTCTCTGTACCACTGCCTTCACAACATTCTCCCTTCAGCCTTTCTTCCAATCTCACAACACTTTCACATACATCTGTCTTCAACTTCCAGTGAACATCCATAGTGCACACTGCATATCATCTAACTGCACTTCACACACTCCTCTTGTTCCATAACCATTCGCTACCCAAAAGAAAGCGTGGCCAGTCCGTTATAAAAAGTAAAGAAAAATACTACTCTTTCCTATTTATGCCTATTACTTATGTATGCACGTACTATATCTGTACTGCTTATACTAAGAGGATCCTTTCGAACAGTTTTTTTTTTTTTTTTTTTTAAAGTTTGTTTATGTAAAATAAGAAATCTGGAAAAACTAATGTATATTTTGTGCCAGTCTGAAGACTCATACTTACTTGGTCATGCCCATTTTTTTGTTTAGAAATTAAATTTCTTTTGGGACAAATGTTCCAGCCATTATCAAAGCTGCTATGCGTACAAAGCAAACTCCTCACCAGTGTACCAATTTCAACTAATAACATTTAACATCTTTAACTCTGATTCCACTTCCTATATCATCCCACAATTTTTATGTCTGTCCAACATGAAATGTCCACCCCTGCAACTTATCACTAGTGAGTCTAGTTATGCCCACTACTAGCCTATAGATCAAAATTGAATGAATGTATAGGCAACTCTAGGCATGGCGTACACAAGGTAGACTGGCCGAGCAAAAGATGAGAAAGCAAAGGAAACAAAGTGAACTATTTACCTGATCTGGAGCTCTGCAAAAGGAGATGGAAATGATGCAGAGACCATTTGATAAGCAAATGTATTTATAGGGAAGAGTTTCAGAAGGCCGAGTGTGATTAAGAATTCGATAATGTAGAAGGCTGAGATGTTTCCCAGTTTTTACATTTTGATTGCAAGATTAAATTATAAGAAACGGTCAGTCAAAACGTACAAATCTCTGCGTGATTTCCTCCTTTTCAGTTTGCAAAGGAATGTGATGTTATTATCTTTTGAGCTTTTAGAGGAAGGCCGAGAGTTTTATCTATAAAGCTTGGATCACACCTACTTAATACCTTTTTAATTAGTTGCACGATTTAGGAAGAAAATATGGGATAACTTGAATCAGCAGATGAAAGAGTTGATTGTTATTCTGATATTTCAAAGGTCAGTTAAAATCAGATTAAGTGTTACTTATGCTCGATTAAAAGAAGAATGGCAAGGCTTTGGGAAGGCCAGGGGAGCAACAAGTAACCTCCACTTGAACGCTTGCGTGATTTATGAATTTCCAGTTTTTAAAAATTAAATTCTCATGAAACACAAGGAAGGCCGAGAGACTACTCCTCTAATGGAGCAACAACGATGGAAAGTACATTCATTCTCTTGAATGTAGGCTGGTATATGCGTGGTTAAAGCAAGCTATTAATTTCATACCTATGTGCGTGATTTTAGTAGAGCTGTTGGAACAGAGGGTAAAGAAATGGAATATAGGATATGCACGTTTCAGTTTCAAGCATGCATCATTTTTCTCTGATTTGGAACGTTACTAGGGATGATTGCATTTCATTTTATACATTTTCGATTTTTAGCTTGAAAGTATTAAATGCAAGAGGTAAATTTGTGTAGGCAGTAGGAATGGAAAACGTATATACGTTTATTCAAAATCAGACTGTTAGTTAACAAGGTACTGGTTACTATAAAATTACTGACTGATATTTTTCCTCAAAATTATTCGAAAACATGATTTTTACACTACGTTAAACAGACGCAGGCTAAAACATCAAAAATTTTCATAAAAATAACATTTTAAAAACACACGTTTTATTACGTTGCATATACCCTAAAAATTGACGCGTCTTTTAAACGCGAAATTTAACAGTTCAAACATAGCTTGAATTTTCACAGTTATTATTTAATTTTATTGACATATACAATTTTATAAAATATATCTTCAAATTAAATAATTAAATTATATTGTTAAACACAATTTATATAAAATATATTTCAAAATTAAATAATTAAAATAAAATAAATAGCTAAAAACTAGGGTTGTTACATCCACCGTCTCCACTGTCACTTTCACTATAACTTTGGCCTTCCTCGGCATTTCTTCCATCATCACCGTCGGTTTTACTTCCACCTTTACTTTGATTTTGATCTTCACTTTCAATCTCACCTTTATTTTCACTTCCACTCGCAGTTTCATTTACTCGTTTGCTTTGTTCTCCCTCCTTTACTACATTCTTCTATTTACCATAGCCCCATTGCCACTTATACCAGCCCTTTTTTCCTTTCTTCCTCCAACTTCTTTCGATACAAAGTAGATAGCTGAACACGATCTGATTTAGGACTTGTGCTGCAAATAACGAAGGTAAACATAAGTCAACAACCGCACAATACTACATAATAACATGATAGTATATAACATATGTAAAATTAGAAAATAACAGGGTGAGAACAACTTTAAATCATTAAAAACAGCGAGGTCATACCGAAACAAAAGACTAAACTCGACGACTCCCCTCCGATGATATATATCTTATTTGACGCACCCCATCATACTTATTTTTCTTCCATAACACACAAAATACGAAAACATGCAACCACATTCGTATTCAAAAATCAACAATACCCTTTTAATTTCATGTACAACCAACAAGAATTATTTTTTCCCCTAAAACCCCATCGAAAATCCGATACAAATATCGATTCCATAAAGCCATATCTTATTTATCTTATACCTCAAAAGGTTTTGTTATGGTTGTACGAAATATAATTTTAAAAACGGCAGATGGTAGTTTTTCAAACTTTGATTTTTTTGAAAGTCGTCCCAAACAAATCGAAATCCTAACTAATAAAAGTCGATAATTAGGTTCGTCTTCTTCCTTGCTCGAATTCCCTACGACTAGCATTTTTCACTCTCGCATACTTTTTGAAATCAAGCGGCAGCATCGAAATACTGGAGGTTGAATGGGATGATAATTTTTTATTTGATTTTGTTTAAGTTTGTCAAACTAGAGAGAATGGAGGAAGAGGTTTAGGGCAAGTTATTTTAAATTGTTGAAAAGCATTTCAATTTCAATGGCATAGAGTTAAATGTATTAAAATAAAGGATTTTTTTTCAATTTGACCTTCTTTTGAAACCTATTATCGCAAAATAGCACTGTTTGAAAGCCAATATCGTTTATAGCCCTGTTTTGGCCAGCTCGGCATTAGCTGGCCAAAACATACTGTGCCTTTTGAAAAGACGCCAGTTTATTACTTTTTTGTGACAAACAAGCAGACGACTTTTGAAAAGTCGCCCGTTTGTTTGTATGTATAATAAAGTATATGCGACTGTTCAAAAGTCGTCCAATATAGGGTTCTACAACAGAATAGAACCCCCCTCCCTCCTTCACTTTTTCCTTCTACCTTTCTTCTCCAAAAAACCCCAAATCCACTAAAATCTTCAATCTTTCCCCTTAAACTTAAAACAATAATCAAATTTTAGCAATTTCAACAAATTGGAAGATGGCTCTTCATCGCGGGATGCTCCTCTAGGTATGGATAAATCATTTTTTTTCAATTTAGGGTTTTGAATTTTTTTGCATAATATTGGTTTTTAAGATTTATAAGTAGTCATTGATTGTAGAGATACTAAAGGTAGATGAAATCATTGTTACATTGTTAAAAAACGTCTAAATTCATACTTTTGAAGTTGGAAAATAAATGTGAATATCTAATTCTTGTATGTGTCTAGATTACTCGGAGATGTTACCGGGACCTATCGATGGTTCTGTACTATATTTGCAAGAACGTCATCGAACGAATAATCTTGGATTCGTCGTAGTAACATTCTTAGTTTTGAAATGTAATTGTTGATTGATATTGTCTGTTAGATGTCGATATCATTTTGTGATATCTTGGCAGCGCAATATTGCAAACGGGACCATTCGTCTAAATTGAAGAGAGTAACATTCGCTCATCGAAGCGTTCTACACTTAATAGACCAAGCCGGATTTCGACTAGTTTCTCGGTTGAAGCACATCCAATTGAATCATCATCTTATCTCCGCTTTGGTGGATAGATGGAGGCCGAAGACATCTACATTTCACCTATGTGTTGGGAAGATGGCTATCACGTTGGGTGATGTTGCGTGCTTACTTGGTATACTCATAGATGGTCATCTGTTGACCAACCCCAAGCCAATTGATTTTATTGGTTTATGCCAGGGGCTCCTAGGTGTAACTCGTCCATCAGAGGAGTGGTGGGGTAACGAGATGATATAGATAAGAAGGTTTAGGAAATAGCTTGCGGATGACATACCAGCGGACGCCACAGAGATTCAGATTCAACAGTAAGTCAGAGCCATTATATTGCATATTATTTGCTCGAAATTGATATGCGATCATTCGAAGACACGGATATGGTTTAGATGGCTCCCATATCTAGAAGACTTTGGTGTTTGTCATCAGTATTCTTTGGGCGGTGCAGTTTTAGCATATATACACGCCGAGCTGACGAGACTTGCTTTGCACGAGAGTACAAACATTGGTGGTTATGTGAGCCTGGTACAGGTATTTGCATTATTTACTTTCGTTGAAAATTATTTCATATCATATGCTCTTATCTATTTGACAGCACGTGTTTACTATTATTTGCAGCTTTGGCATTAGACTTATCTACATGTAGGTAAAATATCCATGAGGAGGACAGCGATTGATTTATCATTGCCATACGGTGCCAAGTATAATTAGTGCTGAAGTATAGTACATATAGTTGTTCGGATTAGATAAGTTACATTTTAATATTGCTGCAGATGAGTAGGACCTAAAAGCACCGTTTCATCGCCGAGGCGTAATTTTGCCTTCTACCGTAATGAGTACGATGTGCTAGATTATCATTCTGTGACTTGGACCCCATACGTAGATGTGCTTAGAGATCTGCCAAATTTGTGTACTACTTCCATTCAGACATGGACTGCTCGTGTTCCTCTCATTTGCTTGAATGATGTCGCGTTTCATCTTCCTGACTGAGTGGTGAGGCAGTTTGGTATGGCCCAGCATTTACCGGAGTGACCACCACATTACAGGATAGATATTGCAGGTGGAGAGTACGCTATGGCGATTGAGACATGGAATGATCGCTATATGCACACACAACAAGAACGCGGGTTCACATTACCCGAAGAAGAATATCTTTCTTGGTACTGGAACACCACGCATCGATGTTCTTCGTGCTATGGACCCACCTACAGCGTCTCCCATTGTTACAGACCATTACACTCCCAAAGCGCCCCTTTAAAGGAATGTGCACGTCATACGTCCATTCTTTATTCAAATATTCAAAATAAATACGTTTTCTTGTACTTTATGTTATTATGGCATGTGGACGACATTTACTATGCGATCGAGATTGTAGACGAGTTTGCACAAGAGGCTGCTGAAAGGTCGCGAGGGAAATGCTTTGGTGTTAAATGCATTTTAGAGTCTATTTTGGGAGGAACAAGTTAACCAGACCAAAACTGGCTCCACCACCCCCTCCACCTTCTCTACAGGCACACATCGAACATGCCATAACAGCTATTAATGTTCCTCCCACTACTCAGGCATATCGGTGACGGAAACATCGAAAAGACGCGTCTTCATCTCAACAAAACAAGTTGAAGTTGCTCCCGGCCTTCACAGCCTAGAGATCCTACGCAAGCAAGCGAAGAGGAGAATTTACCAGACGAAATTCCATTATCTAGGAGGAAAACAAGACGCACTCCATGTGAACTTCATAGGTTGAAGTAGGGAGGATGGTTTAAATTGTTAAATTGCTTTGTCAGGTTTTGTTGTGATGAATGAATTGTTGATATGTTGGAATGAATTGTTTTGTTGGATTGATGAATTGTTGGATGTTGGAATTTGAATTCAATTGTTGAATTGTTGGATATTGGAATTTAAATTATTGGATGTTGAAATTTTAATGAATTGTTGAAATGTGAATGTAGTGACATTGTTGATTGGTGTAGTGTTGGGTTTTTGTTTTGAAACCCTGCACACTTCTGGGGTGACTTTTGAAAGTTTCAAAACAGAATTCCTGCACTACACCATTCCTCATTTCTCACTTTACCAAAAAGAAAAAAGAAAACCAAAAACCTAAGCTACATCTCTCTTCCATAATTTTAATAATTCTCAACGAAATCGAATATCTTTTATAGATTTAGAGACACAACGGGAAGGTAAGTTCCATTAGCACTACTAATTTTGTATAATCTTGTGCAATTAAGGCTAATTCTAACATTGCTATTTTCAATAAATAGGTTGTTGAAAATGGACAATTGAGATATTGATGATGAAACGATGATGAAAATGCACGACAAATTCGAACAGCAACAAGGCTTCGTACCGATTAATGAAGAAACTATTGAGGTTGATTTCGTCCCTAAGACGCAGGTTGAAAATTTGCCTTTCTTCAGTGGTGGCGGTACATCGACAATGGCCGTGGCTAGCGGCGAACCAATAAAGCAATCACTGCATGGAAAATTAATGGATGTGCTAGCTCCTCGTAAGTCTAACAGTGCTAGTTCCAACCGGCCACCACATTAGGTTCTTTGTTATTGTGGAGATGAATGTGAAGTAGTTGTGTGTAGGAATGAAAGGAATGCAGACCGTCGATTTTACCATTGTGAATCGTACAACGATAATAAGGTACGACCTAACGATGTTGAATGTTGTAACTTTTTTAAGTGGAAATATCTTAAAATGTGTCAAAGGGGAGTTGAATATGCCCTTAAGATGCAAGCAGAAAATGCTCGGTTGGAGAAGTTGAACCTACAGTATCACAACACGCTGTTGAATAAGGGCGTAGCGTCCGAAAATTTGAGGCCTCGTAGATTGTGGGAGAAGAAGTAATTATGAATTTGGATGTTCATGTATAATGTCATCGGTTTATGTATTGCTGACCATGTATCATGTAATCAGTTTATGTATCCTTGTATTTGTTTACATGTCATTTATCATTTATCGTTTCTCAACTTACTTTTAGTGGAGTAATGCAAAACTAACACATAACATTCATCGTCTCAAACGAACATAACACATGAATAAAAACACAAAATGTTCTAACATAAACAACATACGAATTAAAAACATCATACCAACAATGACACGCATAATAAAACTAAGTAACTGAATTACAAAGACTCTTTTTATGACCGTGCAGACCACAATTATTGCATCTATTCGGCCTTGGAGGCCGCATCTCATCCATAGTGCCTTTAAATCTAGTAGATTTAAGCCTTCTTGGAGCTCGCCGAGCTAGGGGTGGAAGAACCATTTGTCCTTCGTATGGAGCCCAATACCTTTTTTTTGCGTACAGGATGAAATTTTGCTGAGTAAGCCACTAGGTAGTTTTGTACAGAGTACCAATATGACGCAAATTCATGATGAGCTCTATTTGCACTATTGACCAATGGCGAACATGCAGCCATTGCATGGGCACATGTAGATGCTGTAGTAATGAGATGTTGCATGTACAAGAACATGTTTTGCCATCGATTATAATTTTGAATTTATCTCCAAAGTAATGAATTACTTGCCATTCAATTTGACTAAAACGGACAATCCGACAACGTCTTGCTTCGCTTGATCTCTCCGCTATTTTTGCTTCCCATTTGGAGTAACATGTAGTGTGAAATTCTTAGCCAACTCTCTTCTTTGGCAAAAGTAATCATTGGATCGATAGAAGGTACGTACAACAAGTGCTCTAATAGGCAAAGATCTTGCACCCCTAAGTACACCATGAAAACTTTTTGAAGCATTAGTCGTCGTAACATGAAAAGGACTACCGTCATCTTCACATAATGCCCAATTTTCCTCCTTTACAGCCAAACTTCTCTCTATTCAGTTGTGTATTCTAATACTAGTGGTTTTCATTTCTTCACGAATCTTTAAATACTTAACCTTCTCAGAGGCACATGTAGCAGCATAGAATAAATCGGTCAATCGTTTGTCTCTGAAACCCGCTCCTTGAAAATTAGCTTTCAAATGTTTAGCACAATAGCTATATTTATGTGGGGCTTGCCATTTTCTCTCCAAAACTGTAGGTATTCCTTTCATTATATTAGAAATGAAAGTAATACGACGATTGTTCACACCGTGAATGAACCTTTGCATGCACGCAAAAAACCAATCTCAACTATCAATTGATTCTGACTTAACAATGGCAAATGCCAAAGGATATAGCCGATCATTTGCATCAACTGTTGCTGCAACAAGTAAGGTACCTTTGTATGTACCATATAGATGTCTACCATCTATACAAAGTAAAGATCGACAGTGGACAAATCCTTCGATACATGGCCCAAATGACCAGAATGCACGATCAAACACTCCGTACTTATTAGTGATCACATGTCCTACAATACTTGGATTTGTTTTGCATATTTCACTAAAGTATTGTCATAGATTAGAACATGACTCTGCCCAATCATCATATACGCATTAAATTGCCTTGCTCAATACTCTCCATGCTTTCAAATAACTAATTTTGATAAACAATTGTTCTTCCATTAAAACCTCCATCGTTCCAACCGTAATGTTCAAATCAGATTTCACGAAAGACATAATCTTTGATACCATAAATGAAGATGTTGCTTGCCTATGATTTGAGTTCACTGTTGGGTTTACGCATGTACGATCACTTGGATATTTTTTAATAACCCACCATCCAGCTCGTGTCTTTTTTGAATCAATAGCATGTATTCTTCAAACAACTAGCATCGACATTGCAAATGGTGGTGTATTTTGATTTGTTCGATCTGATTGGTTTAAAGGACGCCGCATGTAAGATTGATCATTTAGATAGTTGTTGCAGAATTTAGCTTTGCTCTCAAAAACCATGCCAACTTTGAAACCAGTTTATACCCTAGAAGATGAAAATATTTCGTTGTTGAAGTATACATTAGCTACTATTGACATAGCCATAATTTGTGCATTGCACAATTCATCCATCGGTATCTCCATTTCCGGTTCATCACCGTCTACACAGTCTGGTTCTGCATCTCTGAAATCATAATTCAGTGGATCATTGTTTACTTGCATATTTTATACCCAAGTTGTATCAACCCCTGGTATTGATACAACAGTCATACCATCAAGTGCAAGAACATCTTCAGCTTGTACGTCTTCTTCATTATCTACATCCATACCGTCGTTACATATACTTTAACCCATAAGTTCATTCGATGGTTGGACATATGACTGTGTAGCAGTATTGTTTGCTACGAAGCTGCAATAAAAAATACATCAATTTTAGTTTATTTCTACATATAATGATTTTGAATCATGCTGTAATATTTAACTTATTTCTGGCTTAATTGGTAAAGTTCGGACGGAGTTGACTGCATTCGTTCGGACGTACGGCTACTCGATGTTCTATCACTTTTTTGAGTGAAATTTTGAAGTGGGATAAAACTGCACAGACATACAATTTTTATATAATAATTAAATCAATTCAATATATCAGTTTTATATGTATGCACAGCTAAATGTTACCTCTGACTCGTTCGTGCAACGCTATCCTACGTCAAAGGAGATAGCTAAATTGGACATTTGACTGCAAATTCATGAAAGCATGATAACCATAAAACATTTGTTGTTGCCCATTTTACGATACGTGTTGGGTCAGATTACTAAAACTAGGAGACATAATTCCTTACCCAGTACTCATGTTCCCCCACCATTCTAGAATATTCTTCAACGCCAAATTTTGATACAGGTGCTGTTGTTGGTTGTTCTGCAACCAATCTTCTATTTTTTCCAACAAGCAGCTCAATAGATTTAGTCACAGCAGAAAATATTAATTCAACATCTTTGTCATCGATAATTTTTATTGCTTTAGATCCAGAATCAGTTGGTCAATTACAAACTATATCACATTCTTCCGATTTTATCTTTGTTGCTTTGTAAACCGACTCTTTTAACTGTTCAAAAGTAGAATCACTTCGAGCTTTAGTTGGTTTGTAAGATCCACCAACATATTTCCCACACATTAAATCATCAATAACCAATTCACCGTCATAATAACATATGGTTGAAATATAATTATGAGCCATCCTACATCAACCACGTAAAAACCACATAATCAGAAAAACTGAGGTTTGCTAATACATACCTTGATTGGATTCGAGTTAATAAGAATTTGCTAAGCTTGAGGTAGATCTTCGAAATCTAATGTTTTTAGTGACAATAAATGGAATTTAAGATGATTTAAAAAAAAATGAATGTAGAGAGTTTTGGTTTTTATAGAGAAGTGGAATGAAAGAGTAAAGTGAAGAAGGGAGAGAGGAGGGTTCTGTTTTGTCGTAGAACGCCGTATGAGCGACTTTTGAAAAGTCGCGCCTACTAATTTTTTTTACATACGAAATGTTTTTCAAATAAAATAAGTTAACTGACGCCTTTTAAAAAGACGCCGGTATATTTTGGCCAACTCGACACTGAGCTGGCCAAAACAAGGCTATAAACGATATTAGTTTTCAAACCGGGCTACTTAGGATAATAGGTTTCAAAAGAAGGCCTAACCGAAAAAAAAAAATCCTAAAATAAAGCCCTTTGATTTTTTTTGGCAGAGTTCCCTCAAAAAGATAACCTTTTGACTTTTTTTTTGGTATAGCTAAGGATGCCGAACATTAGGACGGTGATAAACCGCCAGCTGCCGCTAACTCTAGTGCTCATAGCCGAATGGTCAGCGCCAGTGGTACCGTTTTTTTATTTCAAGCCCTACTAACAATGCCCAGTCCTATTTCCTTTCCATATTTAACTCTGAATGCCAAAATGAAAACTCACACGCTTCTTCGTCTTTTAACCATAGTTTTGAAAATCGAACCGCGACTCGAACCGTGATCCTTGAAGGTTCAATGTTTTAAAGGTCCAACCGGTTGGACCGTCCATTATTATTTATTTTATTTTTTCAGAATTATACCTTACAACCCACTCAAAACATAAAAACAATACGCATTAGTACAATAATGCATCATACATAAATAACATTCCTCGCAAATTCATAGAACAATAGACTCAAATGCTAATCATTTATACAATTATGTAATGAAACATGGTAATCATGACTATGTAATACGTTATGAGATGACAAATTGGAGATTCAGACAACACAAAATACTACTATAACACATGCTAAAGAGAGCCTTTATGTTATGACATAATAACATCACACAACTATACAACGTCCACACGAAACCAAGAATTCATCAAATACGAAAAAAAAAAGCTACGAAAACAAAGTAATTATCATACTGCAGCTAGCAAGCAGCAGCCGGAAGCAACATTGCCGACAGGAATTAGTATATTATTTCATTATTCTATCAAATATTTCATCTAAATATCTCAAATTACCTGTAGCCACAGTAACTTACTAGCTTAGGTGATGATGCTTTGCTGCTGCTAACCGGTAGTACTTAGGGTTTCTATTCAGAATTGGGGAAATTGCAGCTAATTTTTTTTTTTGAGAAAACAGTGGGTTTCGAAATTGTTTTAAGCAGCGGGTTTTGAGGTTCGATCTGCACGGTTTTTAGGATTTTAGCGATTCAACCTCTGGCTCTTCCTTGTTGACGGTTTGATTCCCCTCCGGACCGCGTTGGCCATCGACCCAAGGTTATTGAGGTCGAATCAAAGGCCCGGTCGGGTTTCAAAACAATGCTTTTAACATATAAACCCTAAATCTTCTCATTTTATTAATCAATCATTCCACATAAAATTACAAATTACGTTCTTTGAGCTCCGTTTCCCCTTCGCTGCTCAAATTCTAGGCTTTGTTGAACAACTTCATTGCTCTAACTGCCTCCCCAGTCTGTGTTTGTTAAGGTATTTGCTTATCTTATATATTTTTTTTCATTGGTTTGTTATTATTTATCCATGATTTCCTTCAAATTTTCACATAATTCAATGCTTGTCTATTTAGAATGTTTAAAAGTTGTAAATAGTGAATTGGATGCTGATTTAATGGTAATTGTATACCGATTGACTTTGCTGGCATTCGGAAAGTTAGAATGTTAAAAGCGAATTGAATTTCTCTGTAAAATATTGTTCACGCCGATAATATCTGGACTGTGTTGTTCAATAAAATATAGATTTTAGGCAATGTTTTTTTTTTTTTTTTTTTTTTTTTTTTTTTATGGGGTCTTTTGAGCGGTCAAGACTAAACTTTACACATAGTTGCTTAATTCTGCTCATTTTCTGCTTTCAGGTTGCAATGTTTCTTGATTGGGCTCATTTTCTGCTTTAAGATTATGTCGCTTTGTTTTGAAGATTTTTTGCTTATAATCTTGTGGTATTTGAGAATCAACTCTACACTTGCATTATGGATATGTTTCCATGCACATTTGTTACAGACTTTGGTTTTATCAATATAACCTTGTGGTGAACAATATTTTCTACAAATTATTTTATGATCATCACAAATGTGATCCTAGATTCACCCATGTCCCGTTGCTAAATGTCATCCTTCAACCATAAGCCGTATGCATTCTTTTAACATGCATCCATGTAATCAAGATACTCCACACTCAAGGCGTTAGGAAAAGCGATATCAAAATTTTCTTCTAACTTCAAAGTAAAGTTCAGATGTTCACAAATATGTTAAATTATCTCAAACAATTCGTCTTTTACAATTTTTTCATAATGTTCTAAGAAATAGGAAAATATTTTATGAAACAAAATATTTATTTTCCAAATAATAAAAAATGCTGTAAATTTGCTAAAATAAATCAAAACTTTTGGCAATCAAAACTCCAAAGAAAAATGTAGAAATGTACAAATTTAAAAAGGATAAAACAAATCCATCATTTTAAAAAGTTAGAAGTCCTAAATAGATTAAAATTTTTAGTGCAAAATATTAATATTAAAAAAAAAAAATCAGAAGTTTTTAAATAAATTCATAAACAGTCTAAAAATGCCAAAAAAAATCATGAACATTTAACAAGATTTATATAAATATTTAAATGTCAGAAGTTGTTCAAGTTAGTTCACTTATAAAAAATAATAAAAAAAATTCTAGAATAATTGTTAAAGTAAATTAAACAACCTAATGGTTTCTATAATATTTAGCTTTAATTTTTTTTAAACGTAACTTTTGTTTCTTAAAAATTATATCATAATTTGTATTTATTTAATACAAATATGTAACAGAAGTTCAGATAGTTTAAATCATAAAACTCTCTGTGTGTGTATTATATTGCTAAAAAGTATATATTTTTTTCACGGTTTTCCAAAACTAATAGCAACAAAATGAAAAAAAATTCAAAAGATCATTATTGCTTACTACTATCTTTCTCAGACAACTATTTTCTTGCAATAAATTGTTCTTCAAAGTAAACTTTGCATTAAATATCTATAGTTGCTTATGACTAATTTTTTTTAATTTTACTTATATGGAATATTTAAATGATCGTAAATTGAATTTGAACATATCACTTAATCATACTTTTATTTGAATGAATCAATTTTAGGATACTAGTTAATTGCATGATCAGTTGTAATTTATTTTTTATTTTTCATTTTTCATTTTTTATGTCGCATGGTTGTTTAGAATTTAATGCAAAATACAACATTCCATTTCTGTAATGATGACGATCTTTTTTCATGATCATGAATTTTTCTATTGATTTTTTTACAATTGCATTCATCTACGTCTTTGCTGTATTAGACTGAATCGTAAATAAAGACCGTCACTTGTTTTCCACTTTATAGTGATATTATTGGTTTACTAAATAGAATACAAAGATTTGTAAGCGTAACATTTTAGTAAAAGAAAAGGACAATTGTCATTTACTTATGAAGTATGCATCTTTACCCAAAAAAGTTTAAATATAACAATAAATATTTTAAAGATAAAACTTCTAAAAATATAGTGGAGCGATTAAATCAAAATTGGTCTTAACGCTTCTAGTCTAGTACATAAAAATTATTAGTGTTTTTAATAGTTACAAATATGTCATTCCAACCCTAATTAACTCGTCAGGATTTTTTGATTTTACTCAAATATACAATAACAAGAAACAAAAACTTGCTTGTGATGAAAAATTTACCATCTTTTATCTCTGATATACTGTCTTCATTTTCATTATCATTTGTGACGTGATTTGTTGTAATTTTTTGTAGTGGAGCGATTAAATTGAAACTGATCTTCAAGCTTTTAGGTGTGAAAAATTATTAGTTGTTAAGTAGCCACAAATATGTCATCCCTACCCTACTAAATCTTAAGTAACTTTTGAGTTTACTGAAATACAAAAAACTACTTGCTCGTGAAAAGAAATTGCTTGTCTTTTCTCTCTAACATACTGTCTTTATTTTCATTGTCGTTTGTGATGTGATTTGTTGTAATATTCTGTCCTATAATTTTTTTTTTGAAAAATAAAGGAAAACAGATTTTTCTTTTTGATGTTTTGAAATGTGTGTTTGAATTATCTGGTATTTTCTATATGAAATGGTGTTTCTAAAATGATCAGTGACACACTTAAGGATTAACTCTTTGTAGACAAAAAGAAAAAAAGCATAACAAATAATAAATAGGTCAATTCGGATATTGAAGTTCAATGTAACCCTGTTTTCTATGTTTGATAGCCCGACAAAATTTAATGACTCTTTGGTCTTGAAACAATGGAGAAAATAACATGGATTTTTTTTTTTTTTTTTTTTTTTTTTTTTTTAACATTTCTATTTAGATCAAGTAATACCTCAATTCATAACATGAAAACTTAAATTTAGCAAACACGCACACACACACACACTAAAAATGTTCTGGTTAAATGGCAAAGGAATGCCTACCATAACAAAAGACTTTCAAACTTCCATCGTCATCTGACTATGATCAAAGAATGAAATTTATCAAACAACTAAAGAACTTGATTAAGTTTTCTGTGGATAGTGGTTTCTCACTGGTTGTACTTCAAATGACAGTAGACAACTGATAATTTTGATCTGGGGTGTGTTGCAGGTTTTCATTTTCATTTTCTTTTTTGTTGTAGTTTGGTACTGATTAGGTAATTTAAAAAATATGTAATGTTTAACATATTTCATGATCCGAACAAAAGTGCTCCTTCTTCTTGCAATTATGTTATAACAGACTTTTAACCTAAAGGCAATATTTTAAATTATTTCATTCTGCTTATTAACCGTTAATAAATTGCTTCATTTGAAATTCTAATGTGTAATCGTCTCTCTCTTATGTTCAGATAAATTCTGAAGAGTGCTTAATACAGCCATGCCCATGATTTCATCTGTGAAGTTTACAGAGAGTTTGTTTCTTCCTTGGTCAATCAAGAGCTTCTTGAATAAAAGGTTTTCTTTGTCGATTGTTTATTATTCATCTAAACTGAACTTTCTTCTACTTTGTATTTAGTTTGAGAAAGTTTATTTTAATATGTGAATGACGTTTATACTGAACTAATTTTTGACTTGTTTTCCAATTAAACATTAATTAATAAGGGAGAACAATTTTCTTTTTCTCATGTATTGTCATGATTATTCTCCAATAAGTTACATTTAGCTTAGCAGTATCCTGATTCTAAGTTAATAACAGTGTTCTTAATTACACTAACTAACCATTGGACCTAATTTATGTGTGTTTAATGTCTTCAAGCCATACATCCTTCGCAACCCTTTATAACTTGGACAAACACATGCACACTCACACGCACAAACACATACATAGGCGTGCACACACACATGTATATGTGTATCATATATGTACCAAAACTTCCTAATTTGAACGTGGAATATGCATATTGTTTCTAGTTTGTAATATTGTATTCTTCGTAGGTTGTAACCATGTAGAAGGTTAGTTTGTAACCATATAGAAGGGTTATAGTAGAAAGAGAATATAGGGTCATTTTAGCAGTTATCTATTGGTATGTAACTATTGATGTATTTGATATTCAATTTAGAAACTTTGATGGCAATAGCTCTTTCATAACTGTACCTACATGCCATAACATAAGTCAGAGTACACCAAGGCAAATGTCCCATGTTCTGAAGAAATGTAATATGAGATATGATATTAAGGTCGATGTAGTACTTCCAGCTTCAGAAAATTATATTGAAGTGGCCATTGATGCAGTAAACGCTGGAAAAGTGATTGCTGTTCCAACTGATACTCTTTATGGATTTGCTTGTGATGCATGGTATGCTGTTTACAATGTTTTTTTATCCTAACTTGTGCATCTCACTTTTTTTTTTCATCACTTAGTTTGATTGTTTTTGCCATAAATATGTCTAATGCAACTGAATTTACATGGTTGATGGATATATATGTTCATTTGTTCTTGCTCTACTTTTGTTTATCATGCTTCTCAAAATCACTTAGAGTTTTCTGTCTGCGTTTTATATGTCAACATTTATTCATTATACCGTCGAGGGACGTGACTGAATTTTACGACCTCGTTAAAATTGACAACCAGTTTACATGCTACAAACATACATAAATATAAGGGATCTGACTCGATGGTTAGTTTACATGCTAGGAAGACTTGCCTAAATATTTATTTATTTTTTTTTTTTTTTTTTTGTACATTATGCTATTTAAACTTGGTGAGCCAACATTTGTTAGGTTAGATGATCAATATTCAAACTGAAGTTGTATTCCATTACATCATCTTCCATATACATAATTTCATGAATTTTTAGTGAAGTCAGTTTTCAAAACTCAAACTAGATTTAAAAGAAATTAAATTTAAATGGATGGGCTAACATGGAGCAGAGAAATTGAAGGCAAAAATAGAAGCTCGGTATAGATGATTAAGATTAAGTTGAAGGGAAATTTGTGTGGACAAGAGAGGGAATGGTGCAGAAGGAATATAAAGTTTTGATTTAATCAGTATTTGATATTGTATTATTTGCTAGAAACTTCTTCTAGTTAGTTTAGGCTTGAGAATTCTTACTGTGTAGTTTTACCATATCGTTGCTATTGCTCGATTGCCAATGTAATTATTATGGCAACATATACGTATCGTGCTGTTTTAAATCTTTGATCTAAAGGTTGTTGGTCGCTCAATTAATTGAACTTTTTAATCTGCCTACAGCCTATATGTCTAATCCCTCTGCTCTTTCATAAAATTAAAATGATGCATGCAGCCAGTACAAAATGCCTTCAATTATAATATTTTAGGTGGGTTCCTTTGATCTGTGGATCTTAACCTGTAATTTTCATTTATTATATATCTGTAACAATATGATTGGATTCGATGTCATGGTGGCAAACTGTTATCCCACCTTTTTAGCAAGGTCGAGATATCAAGGAATTAACTGAAAATCAATGATTACTCATCCCAAATATCGATTATACGTCACAGGTTCACTATGGATATCGATGAATTTTGTCCGAGTCCGGATCAAGCTACAATTGACAAGACATGACAAACAAAGCTGTGAAAGCCAACGTTTCAAATTTAAAGTCAATCAGAGTTCGTATGATCAAGATATGATCGATACAAGTTAAGGAAAGCACGCTGTTCGTATCCATCAAAGAGTCATGATCGAGTCGATCTGTTTGAATCCGCTCATGACCGCGCTGTTCGAATCCATCGTGTTCGTATCGATCAGAGTGACGTCGCCTCGTATCCATCATGTTCGTATCAATCCAGCGAAGCCTTATTCGTATCCATCAAATTATCGACAGTTCGTATCGATCAAGGTGACCTTGGTTCGTATCCATCAAATGGTTTCGTATCCATCGGGTCCACTGATCAACATCCATGAAAAAGCAGCACTTCGTATCGATTGATTGTAATGTCAGTGTTCATTTCGTATCGACCAATCACGAACACTTCGTATCGATCGACCTTTCATCGATACGAAACCAACACTTCTCACCGATACGGAATGGACATGCAGGGGATCAATGTGAATTGAAATGCAGTCGATCGATACGAACGAGACAAAACACGATCGATAC